>CM060944.1:203981378-205252261 GCA_030765085.1 Allium cepa | reverse complement strand
CTCCTTTCCTCCACCTCAGCGTTGCACCAAACCTCAGCCTTTCCTGACCTGTTTCCCTTCCCTCCATTGCCAATGTCTCCTCCTCCACCCTCCTCCCTAACTGCTCTCGCCTCCAGACCCCTACCAACCCACACCTGCATCGAACCCACCTGAGCACGCAACCTCCATCTCTCCATAGCTCCGTCCTCCCAACGCCAAGCACAACTACAGCAACACCTTTCCTTCGGCCTTAGCTTGCACAGTCCTCCCTCGTGGGCCTCCTTCTCCTGATCAACTTCCACACATCAGCCACGCCGTACCCCAAACCCGACCCTCTATCGCCTAGCACCCACTCCAGCTTTGAACCCATCCGCTCGCTCAAACTGCCACTCCCCTCTCTCCAACGATTCGTCGATCCTCCTTTTCCCCTTGAACAACCATTCCCTTCCACCCTCCTTCACCTGATAGCCAGCCGCCAGCATAGTCCACAATCGAACAAGCACCCTCTACCGCCTCGTCTCCCACCAGCCCTCTGACCTCTGCCTCTATTGCTAAACCATCAGCTATGCTTCCCACCGAAACCCTCCATCACCTAGCTTTGCCATGCACTCTTCCAACCTCCCTCCACAACACTTGAAGCAAACACCTATCTCCGCCTGTACGCCACCCTTCCAGACCCCTTGCTTCTAATAGCCACTGTTTCCCACAGCTAACCCCCAGCCTCTCCATTCTACTACACATCCACCTTCATCCCCTCCGCCTTGCTTCCCTCCTTACTTGTTGACCAAACCCGTGCACCGCGGCTCCTCAGCTACAACCGATAGCCCACTCAACTTCCCTAGGTCGAGCACCATGCAACCAGTCTTTCCTTCCTCCTCCATTATATATATATATATATATATATATATATATATATATTATTCCATATTCTCAAGCTATTGATTTTTTTTCATCAAATTCTAGTTCACTCGCTTTGCTTTGCCTTTGTCTGGATTCGTTCAACAACAGTTTTCTAGCTTTGTCACTTATCCGTGTGCGTGTCCGTGTCACTTTCTTCGCTGCCATTATTTCCATAGCATCGAAATGTGAGCGATCACTCACGATTAACATTCATATGCTTAGTAAATTTATATTCACATGAAATGACAATTGAAATGTGTTGTTAAAATTTAATTTGTTAGTAATTTAATTATAGAGTAGATATGTTATCATTGGCATTTGTTCACCTATGTTAATTGACAATATTGACACCAATAACCTATTTGTGTATATATATATATTATATTTAAATTGTTAATCACAATCATATTCGTCATTGATATGCTATGTCATCTTATGCTATTATTTTATTTATTCTCACTCTGCAAGTTCCTTGTTAGTTTAGGAAATTTCAATGGGTTGAAATGATACATGCTCGAACGATATTATAGATTAGGGGAAAACCGTTATGGGTTGAAATGATAAACCCAAGCGATATTATTAATTTTGAAATTTTGGAATTGCGGTTGAAATGATATATACTCATAAATATTAAATTATTGCGGATTGAAATGATAAATATCCTATCACTTGACCATGGGTTAGAAAACTATATACGGACACCGTTGATCTATTTTTTTAAATGATTTCCAAATTTTTGAAGAATGGAAAATATATATGTTTTGATTTTTAAATTTATATAATATAAAGATTTTTATTTTTAATTTTAATATATTTGTAAAATTTAGATTTTCAAAATTATATGTTTTGGAAAATTTAAAATTATAAGTTAAGTTAAAAATGTAAATTATAAAATTTTACTTATAACTTTATTATTGTTAAAATATATATAATAAGATTTACATTAGATTTAATAATAATAAGATTAAATTTAATAATAATTAATATAATAAATTTTAATAAGAATTTAATTTAATTAATATATATAATATGTTTTAAATATTTATTTACAATTTATATTAATATTTTAAAGTAGATTTATTTGTAATAACTTATATATATATAATATGTTGAAATATTTATTTGAATTTATGTTATTATTTTTAAATAGATTTTTGTAATAACTTAAATAAATAAAGTTTGGAAAGATAAGTTAAGTGGACATGTAATTCAGTTTGTTTAAAAATTGAATTTAAAGAAGAATTGATGTGAACTTATTGATTTTGAGAGTTTAAAGTTATAATTTTATACTTGATACTTGATTTTTGATTTCAAGGTGATTAAATGAATATTTTCAAATTTAAATAAAATTGAAATTGAATATTTAATATTGATTTAAATTTGTAATTTGATATTTTATTTAAATGTTATTAAGGTGATTAAGTGAATAATTTCGAAGTTAAATAAAATTAAAGTTGAATGTTTGAAATATAGATGAAATTTATCAAATTGAGTTATTGTAAATGTTTGAATATTTAAACTTTGAGACCTATTGAATTGGAAGTGGTTTAAATTTGTAGTTCAAAACTAGATTTGAAATCGATATATATTAAAAATGGTTTTAATGAGAATTTTAATTGACCTTTAGCCTTTTTAATTGAAGTTTTTGAATGGTGATTGATTTAAAATTGAATTTTGGAACTAAAGTTGATTTGAGTTGATTTGTGAAATCGGAAGAAACAATTCTAATTTGAAACTATTTTCGATATATAAACTATTATTAATATATAAACTATTTTAATCTATATCCTATTTTTAAATATAAACTATTTTTAATGTATAGCTATTCCATATATAAACTACTTTCAATATTTGAACTATTTAAGTTGGAACTGTTATGATTTAGATTTAATGGATTTAAATGCAAATACTTTGATACGATGCTTTAACCTATTTCGTGGTTAAGATTTTGGAAGTGAATAATGATTTCTAAAGTGATATGATTTTTAAATGAATATGATATTTTGATACGAAGTATGAACTGTTTGAAATGGAAAATGCATGGCCATGGTGTGAAATAAGCGTTTGGTTGTTAAAGAGACCGGGATCAGATATTTTCATACTCTCTTCCAATACTGAAAACCACTTTAACAACTGTATATGTGAGGGAGAATCCAGAACGAAGTAGGATGATTTGGCTAACGTCTATGTGAGGTCTGAAAGCAGCCCTGACGCCCTTGGGTTAGCTTGATATGACTAAAACAAGAGCTATACCGGGCCAAGCGAGGTCACTCATCCGATCGGAAATATTTCTTCGATACCATATTTATTACTTTATGATTGATTTCATGGCCACCCCTCGATTGTGGTAGTGTGTTCTGAGGTGGGCGGTAGTAAATGCTATCTGTTACCACCAGTCCGGAAGTGCAAACGGTAGAGTCCTATCCTGGCATTGCCTCGCATGCCTTGTCATATGCCTTATCGCGCCCACTACGAGTTTGGTTTGTGTCGTACACTATGGAGTACCTCTTGATAGCCCTCCAATTTACGGAGGAATTACGGTACTGTATAGACTACGACATTTATATAAAAATGTGTTAAGGGGGATATGGGTAACGCCTTAACGCTATTTTAATGGTTTACTTTACTATAGACATTATCTATGTAGCATATTGTACTATGTATGTAGATAGTTCCATGGATCCTTAAAGGTTGGAATACCAAACATCCTTTAAGTCAGATTGCGTTTCACTTGGACATTCACTTGTGCCGATTTACTTGCATAAGAATATTAATTCTGACTTGAATGTTTTGTGTTTTGCTTTATGCTTGGGTCAGACTGAATGCCATAGCATTTGGAACTCACCTTTGGAGCTTGAAGCTTTTCTTGGAGATCTATATTTTTATCTATTCAGCTTTCTGTTATTTCAGTTATTTCCAGTTGTTTATGTTCAGACTTGTCAGTTGTTTTTGTATTAGTTACTTCTATGTACTTGGGAATTTTCTATTGTATTTGTTTCGGACTACGATGTTTATGTAGTAGCTTCATTAACTACTATTTATCTATTTCCACTGTTTATTATTGTATTACTCTTTGTCTGTGATTCCATGATTGATTTATTTATTGCATATGCTAAGTTTTGCCAAATATAAATTAACAATCTATTGTTTTGATCAATTCAAGTCTGACATATGTGGATTATTGTCGATTTGAATAGTTCAAAATAGCGGGTCGTTACAGTTGATTTCAAAGCCAGGTTTTGTCAAAACTTAGCATATGGAGTAAAAACTCATTAGAGATAGGTTAATAATACCCTAGAATGAGTAAAATTAATCACAAAATCATCTTCTTTCTTGCTTGAAATTCTTTGTTAGGATCCTCTTTGATTTGGATTTCTTTTGAATTTTGGAACTTTACATTTGTTCTAAAATCCATTCTTGTCTTTTCTTATTCGACTTCTTGATATTGGAGCATCCTATAGCTTTATTTTGTTGATCTCTGTAATAAATTTGAACACATCTTGCAACCTTAATTGGCAACTTCATCCTTATGTATGACTAATCCCATCGGCGGTCCCGCCAACCTTAGTATGATTTGTAAAGGGGTGAAACTTCTTTACAACAAGCATCGATTCACCAGAGATTTCTATGTCCTCAGTTTTGATGCATTTGATATTTTACTTAGGGATAATTGGTTGAAGCGTTATGATGTAGTTATTTCTTACAAAGCCCGAACCGTTTCTTTAGGAGACGACCAGAAAAATTCTTGTATGATCGTATGTCGAATGCCTCAGGATTATGCAGGTAGCATTATCTTTCCACTTGATTCTCAGCCTTGTGATCTTAGCTCCACCCTATTCTCCAACTATTTTTGGATGGCTTTGGTGAAGTCACTTCTCTTCCTCCTAAGCGAGAAATTAAATTCCGCGTCGATCTTATTCTTGGAGCTCGATCTTGCTACCGGTTTTCACTAGCTTTGTGTAGCCGAGGGGAGCATTCCCAAGACAACTTTCCGAACAGAGAATGGTCTCTATGAATGGTTGGACATGCCTTTTGGATTAACCAATGCTCCTGCCTTCTTCGTCGATCTCATGAATCGTGTTTTCCATGATGTTCTCAACAAGTTTGTCCTAGGTTTCGTTGAAGATATTCTCGTCTTTTCTAAATCGGAGGAGGAGCATGAGTCTCACTTAGGCTATGTTCTGGAAACTCTTAGGAGTCATCAGTTGAAAGCCAAATCATCTAAATGCCATTTCTAGAGGGATGAAGTCTGATTCCTTAGACGCATTGTTTCTGACAATGGAATCTCGGTTGACCTGGTTATGGTCTCCGCGATTAATATAAGTCTATCCATCTTTCCTATTTTGTAATTTAATTATCTTATCTTCCTTTCGAGCCTATCTTCTTAGGTATAATTCTCTTTGATTAGGGCCCCTCTAAATTTGAATCTCTATCCTTATTCTAAAAATCCATTCTTGAATCATCCTATGAGAGAGCGTATTTGTAATTGATATAAAATGTTTTATATTATGTTGTTTGGGTTGTTAAGTTTGAATTTTGGTTTTCGATCGATTCATCTAGCTAACTCCATCGATAGGAATTCCAAAACACTTGAACAGAGCAACTGACACAATATTGTTTTCGAAATTGGAAAATGAAATGATTTTGTATACGATTATATTTTGTATATATAAAAGTATACTTTTATGATATATGATAGTTAAATGAATTTGTTGATAGTACTAGACTATCATTTATTGTTTTGTCAACATTCCTAAACCGTTAGCTATTGTTGTATGTTATAAGGGGATGAAATTTTTATAAACATGGTTTATAAATCTAATTTGCAAATGAAATGAACATAAATTGAGGATTTGAGAATTAAATTTCCGGTGCTTTTCAAAAATTTGGTTTTCAAACTTTTGAAAAAATATATATTAGTTGAAAGTATTTTCGAATGGATTTCCTAAAAATCCGAAAAGAAGTAAGTCGGTGCTCTCCTCTTATGTCGTTGGATAATAATTTCGATGATGATTGCTACATCATCGACATTCATTTTCGAGTCTTAAAGAAGGGAGGTCACTTAGTAGCTTTGCTACATTTTTGTTTTGGAAAATGGGATTTGATTTGAATTTCTCAAGTATGATTTGATGTACAATTTATATATATATATATATATATATATATATATATATCAAAATATTTCGAAGTGAAACTGAAAATTAAACTCTTAAGTTTTATACTAAGAGATGGTTTTCAATTATTGAAATGAAGCAAATTTTTTGAATAATTAGAGTGTCTAAGATAAGAAATGGAATTGAAACAACTTGAAACAGTTGAATTAGGATTAAATTTATTTGTATAATACTCAATTGCATTCTGAAACATATATAACTTACCTGAAATATTCAAAAAGTTAAAATGTAATGTGAATATGTAATTGAAGGTTATACAAGAGAAAACTTAAGTAATAAAAATGTTCAAACTAAATTTTTCTTAATAGAAATGTTGTAAATAAAAGGTAAATTTGTATAGTGCTCAATTACATATGGAAACATTCATAAAACTAATCGGCGAAAAGTTTGATTGTAATGAGAACATGTAATTGAATAATATAAAATATAAATGTAAGTAATAGGATGTCCAAAAATAAAATTTATATGGTTTTGAATTAATTATTGTATCTGCTACTATGTATTTCGAATCTATCTTATCTTTCTGTTTGCTTCCATTCAACTATCTCGTTCCTTTTTGGGGATGAAAAGTTTAGAATGGGGGGGGGGGGAGGGAGTGTAACGACCTGAAACTTTTAATGATTTAAATAACGTAGTTAACTAAATTTTCCATGAAAATAAACAATAAAATTTTAGCAATGAAAATTTGATATTTAGTATACGTCTATTTCAACGTAGCAAGTGTTAGATTTTCATCCGAAATTATGTAAGTTTGTTCAGTTGTGAAATTTTCAATTTCAAATTTAAAATCAGTTAAAAATTTAATGGAAATAAAATATTTTAAGATATGAATATTTTAATATAAGAAAATTGTAAACCATTTTCTAAGTGAGACGTTATTATTCGTTTCGCCAAAATTGGACTGCTCTAGCTCTGTTTATCTTATTTTCGGCGTTTTAGCAGCATTTTTGGCTGCGAATATCGAGTTTTAATAAGTGGATCGTATCATTGATATCTGCATACCATTCTATTCGTCTCGTCATGCTGATCTCCGTAGTATATTCATTTGTGCATTTCGATATCCGGTACGCGGCGAAATCAGCGAAACGATTTGCCGTATCGGTTCCGCATTTGGGCCTTTTGGGCTCTGTGTCCTTTCGTTTATTCCCCAAGATAACAGTAGCCTTTTATAATTCCCAAAAATTTAACTTTTGGACTTTCATTATTCCCACCTGTTCAATATATTGATTTGTCTATTTTTGTTCTAGCTTTTGTTTATTTTGTTCTAGCTTGTTGAAAGAAAATATATCGGCCTGAGAACAGTTTCAGCCTTCCCTTTCCTTCTCCCCAACCACCGTCAGCAGTTCACCAATGCAATAAACTCTCCACCCTCTTCCTCTCCACGTTGCCATGCAATCCATCCCGTTGCCTTTCCTCCACCTAAGCCTTGCACCAAACCTCCACCTCCCCTGACTTGTTTCCCTTCCCTCCACCGCCAGTGTCTCCTCCTCCACCCTCCACCCTCCTACTCTCGCCTCCAGACCCCTCCTGACCCACACGTGCACCGAACCCACCTGAACACACAACCTCCATCTCTCCACAGTTCCCTCCTCCCAACGCCAAGCACAAATCCAGCAACACCCTTCCTTCGGCCTTAGCCTGTGCAGTTCTCCCTTTTGGCCTCCTTCTCCTGATCGACTTCCACACATCAGCCATGCCGTACCCCAAACTCGACCCTCTATAACCTAGCACTCACTCCAGCCTGGGGCCCATCCACCCACTTAGACCGCCACTTCCCTCTCTCCAACAGTTCTCCCATCCTCCTTTTCTGCTTGAACCGCCATTCCCTTCCACCCTCCTTTACCTAACAGCCAACCACCGGCCGCCAGCACAGCCCACAACCGAGCAAGCACCCTCCGCCGCCTCATCTCCCACTAGCCCTCTGACCTCGACCCATACTGTCGAACCATCAACCCTGCTTCCCACCGAAACCCTCCATCGCCTTGCTTTGCCATGCACTCTTCTATCCGCCCTCCACAACACCTGAAGCCCAGCACCCATCTCCACTTATATGCCACCCTTCCAGACCCTTTGCTTCTAATAGCTGCTATTTCCCACAGCTAACCTTGAGCCTCTCCATTCGATAGCATGGCCACCTTCAGACCCACTGCCTTTTCTTCTCTCTATGCTTTCTGACCCAAATCGAGCATCGCAGCTCCCCAACCACGACCGACAGCCCACTCAACTTCCCTAGGTTGGGCACCATGCAGCCAGTCTTCCCTTCCTCCTCTATTATATAAAAAGGGTATACATACATACATACGTACATACATACATATATATATTGTTCCATAAATCTCAAGCTATTGATTTGTTTTCATCAAATTCTAGTTTGCTCGCTTTGCTTTGCCGCTGTCTAAATTCGTTCAGCAGTAGTTTTCTAGCTTTGTCAATTATCCATGTATGTGCCCGTGTCACATTCTTCGCTGTCATTGTTTCCATAGCCTCGAAAAGTAAGCGATCACTAATGATTAACACTCATATGCTTAGTAAATTTATATTTACATGAAATGGCGATTGAAATGTGTTATTAAAATTTATTTGTTAGTGATTTAATTGTTGACTATTATATGTTATCATTGGCATTTGTTCAACTATGTTAATTGACAATATTGACACCAATAACCTGTTGGTATATATATTATATTTAAATTGTTAATTATGATCATTTTCGCTATTGATCTGCTATGTTATTTTATGCTATTATTTTATTTATTCTCACTCTGCAAGTTCCATATTAGTTTAGGAAATCCCTATGGGTTGAAATGATACATACCAGAACGTATTGCAAATTAGGGGAAAATCGTTATGGGATGAAATGATAAACCCAAGCGATTTTATTGACTTTGAAATTTTGGGATTGCAGGTTGAGATGATATATACCTGTAAATATTAAATTATTGTGGATTGAAATGATAAATATCCATATCACTTGACCATTGGTTAGAAAACTATATACGAACACCGTTGGTTTATTTTTTAAAATGGTTTCCAAAATTTTAAAGAAAGGAAAATACATGTGTTTTGATTTTTAAAAATATATAATATAAAGATTTGTATTTGTATTTTTAATATATGTGCAAAATTTAGATTTAAATTATGTGTTTTAGAAATTTTAAAATTATAAGTTAAGTTTTAAAATGTAAATTATAAAATTTTACATATAACTTTATCGTTTTTAAAATATATATAATAAGGTTTAAAGTAGACTTAATAACAATAAGATTAAATTTAATAATAATTAATATAATAAAATTTAATGAGAATTTTATTTAATTAGTATATGTATATAATATTTTTTAAATATATTTGCAATTTGTATTAATATTTTAAAATAACTTTTATTGTAATAACTTTTATATATGTAAAATATGTTAAAATATTATTTGAATTTATGTTATTATTTTTAAACAGATTTTTGCAATAACTTAATTAAATAAAGGTTGGAAAGATAAGTTAAGTGGACTTGTAATTTAGTTTGTTTAAGTATTAAATTTAAATAAGAATTGTTTTGAACTTGTTGATTTTGAGATTATAAAGAAATGATTTTATAATTTGATAACTTGATTTTTGATTTAAAGGTGATTAAATGAATATTTTGAAATTTAAATAAAATTGAAATTGAATATTAAATATTGATTTAAATTTGTAATTTGAGATTTTATTTAAATGTTATTGAGGTGATTAAGCGAATATTTTCAAATTTAAATAAAATTAAAGTTGAATTTTTGAAATATAGATGAAATTTATCAAATTGAGTTATTGTAAATGTTTGAATATTTAAACTTTGAGACCTATTGAATTGGAAGTGGTTTAAATTTGTAGTTCAAACCTAGAATTGAAATCAATATAAATAAAAAATGGTTTTACTGAGAATTTGAATTGAACCTTTTTAATTGAAATTGTTGAACTGAGATTGATTAAATTGAATTTTGGAACTAAAGTTGATTTGAGTTAATTTGTGAAATTGGAAGAAACAATTCTAATTTGCAAATATTTTCGATATATAAACCATTTTTAATATATAAACTATTTTATTCTATAACCTATTTTTAAATATAAACTACTTTCAATATTTAATATGTTTAAGTTGAAATTGTTATGATTTAGATTTAATAGATTTAAATGCGAATACTTTGATATGATGGTTTAACCTATTTTATGGTTATGATTTTGGAAGTAAATAATGATTTCGAAAGTGATATGATTTTGAAATAAATATGATATTTTGATATGAATATGAACTGTTTGAAATGGAAAAAGACCATAGTGTGAAATAAGCGTTTGGTTGTTAAAGAGACCAGGATCGGATATTGGCATACTCTCGACCAATACCGAAACCCACTTTAACAACCGTGTACGTGGTGGAGAATCCAGAACAAAGTAGGATGGTTTGGCGAACGTCTATATGAGGTATGAACGCAGCCTTGATCGCCTCGGGTCAGCTTGATATGACTATAGCACGAGCTATACCGGGCCAAGTGAGGTCGCTCCTCCGATTAGGCACATTTACCATATTTATTACTCTATGATTGATTTGGTGGCTAACCCTTGATTTGATTATGAGAGTATGTTCCGAGGTGGGTGGTAGTAGCTGCTATCCGTTACCACCAGTCCGAGAGTGCAAACGGTAGAATCCTACCATGGCATTGCCTCGCATGCCTTTTCATATGCATTATCGCGTCCATTACGAGTTTGGTTTGTGTCGTATACTATGGAATACCCTCTAACAGCCCTCCAGTTTACGAAGGAATTACGATACTGTATAGACTATGACATTTGTATAAAAAAGTGTTAAGGGGGATATGGGTAACGCCTTAACTCTATTTTAATAGTTTACTTTACTATAGACATTATCTATATAGCATATAGTACTGTGTATGTAGATAGTTCCACGGATCCTTATAAAGGATGGAATCCTAAACATCCTTTAAGTCATATTGCATTTCACTTGGACATTTCACTTGAGTTGATTTACTTGACTAAGAATGTTAATCCTGACTTGAGTGTTTTGTGTTTTGCTTTATGGTTGGGTCAGACTGAGTGCCACATCATTTGAGACTCACCTTTGGAGCTTAGAGCTTTGCTTGAAGATCTATATTCTTATCTATTCAGCTTTCGGTTATTTCATTTAGTTCTAGTTGTTTATGTTCAGACCTGTCAGTTGCTTTTGTATTAGTGACTTCTATGTACTTGGGATTTTTCTATTGTATTCTTTTCAGACTCTAACATTTATGTAGTAGCTTCGTTAACCACTATTTATCTATTTTCGCTACTTATTGTTTTATTACTCAATGTCTGTGATTCTGTGATTGATTTATTTACTGTATATGCTAAGTTTTGCTAAATATAAATTAACAATTTGTTGTTTTGAGCAATTCAAGTCTGACATGTGTGGATTATTGTCGATTTGAATGGTTCGAAATAATGGGTTGTTACATCAATGTTCGTGATTTTAGAAATGAAATGTCAAACATTCATCCATACATGTTTTCCAGGAACAGGACAAACCGAAGCCACTTTTCTATTGTATCCTATGGGGAATCAACCCTAGGATTAGTAGTTTGTAATCGTTGCATCGAAGATTTTCATAACAGAGCACCACCGCCACCATATATATATATAATATGAAATCGTGGACTGGTGGCAAGCAGCCCTTAACGATGAAGATCTCCATCTTCAAAATCATTTCTTGCAACAAGTTTTCACTTTCGAACATATACATTGTTTTAAAGTGGTTTTCGAATAGAAGTCACTCAAATCCGACTTCGGTTTCTCCAATCGTCGATAAAAAGATGTCACATATATAGGTGATCATCAATCATCATCCAATTAATTTGACTTTTCATTCATTAAAATATCTTTCAATGGTATTTTCTTTTACTATTCCATTTATCTTCTTAAAAGTATATGGAATCATTAAGCCTCATTTATGAAATACTCCGGTTTATTAGACTTATTTAATCTTGGAATAATTTCCAAATCATTTTACCTTTTACTTAGGAAAAGATTTCCAAATTATTTATTTAAATCATAATAGAGATTTCTTAATTTCAATTCATAACTTTTAATTGAGTCAAAAATAATCATTTACTATAAACCCAAACCAATTAGTATTGAGCCGAGAAGGATTCATAGAAACTATACTAATTCTACTCGATATCAATTTTCGTATTCAACCTTTACTATCCATCGAATAATGGTGAAATCACCCTTTAAATTCACACAGATAGTAAGGGTTCCTTCTCAGAATTTAACACTAAGTATAAGAAGATTATTTCTATGCAATCCAAGTTGTTTAAATTTGGAAAATTGAATCTTTTATACTTGTCTCGTTTTCGACATTTCGACCTTGTCTATTCCTCGTTCAGAAAAAAGGCCAGGTGAGCCAGGACACTATTCTCCTCTGAACATCTCCTTAGTTTACGCACCTCACTTCCAGATCTTATGAATAGAAAAATCCAGTATACTCATCGTCTTTTAGAGCCAAGATCGAATCACTTACCTATAGCAGCTTTTTTCAAATCATTTGTTTAAGCTCTTTTTTTTCAAATAATTATAAAACCTTCAAATCATCTTTAAAACACTTAATTATTTATTTGAAAACATTTCCATAAGATTCGAGAAGAAAACCCAAGTTTAAATCTTAAATTCAAAAGTTATTAGTAACCGTTGTAGAAAGTGATGCGAATAGTGATGCGAATAGTGCTTATAAAACTTATTTGATCAAAATGAATTTTCATTCATTTAGAAATTCATTTTTATAACTTAAATCCCTTTTAAAGCATTTAATATATTTATAGAATTTATTACATATTTTTAAAGAATTTAAAATATATATTTTAAAGAATTTATCGCTTTGTTTTTCGAACCGCCAAAGTGTTATTATTTTGAAAAGTTGATTTGCTCATATTTAAAAATCTACTAAATGAAATCTTGATCCTTTTCTTTTGTTTGAAACCTATGATTATAAGAGCTTGGAAAATTCATATTTCAAAGAACTACGACTTCGATTCCATTGTATGAATGGATTAAAACTTTTACGGCGTGAAATCACGAACTACTGTTATGCGGCGTGCCTATTTTAACTCAATTTTCATATCCTTTCCAAAAAAATTCGAAACACATTGAAATGTTTATAAACATTTCTAAATAATTTTAAAACATTTAAACTATATTTTCCATATTAAATATCATATTTATTTTTAAACCATTTCATTATATTATATTGTTATAATATTCATTTAAGCCTTTTTATATTACAAAATCATTTAGAGGCTCAATAAGCTCCATACTCATATTTATATAAATATATTTTCCAATATTAACCATGGTTAATCACTTAACCATTTCTTAAAATGATTTCTTATAATTTATCTCAACCATATTATCAAACATATGAATATTTATATAATCAACTATATAATCATCCAAGTTATCAATCAATTTTCAACCAACCATATTAATTTATTAATTAAACATTCGTATCACTAACTAAATTTAAAATTAACTTAAGCAAGTGTTCTCACCTTTATTCAAACCCAAACTTTCTACCAACATTCAAACGAATCAACACTTCTCTAAATCCTTCTTTACTTCATCAAAACATCACCTAAGCATCTTCTCCTTACTTAGTTGCTTTTGGCCATAGCTATCCCTTACTCTAATGCACACAACCTCACTTTGGAATGGTGGTGGAGCTCGGCCAGGGGTGGAAGTGGTGGTGGTCGTCAGTTGTAGAGGGTAGAGGAGTGGTTTTGGTTTATTTTTGGAAGTGTAGTGATGATGATGTTTGGAAGCACTGACTTTTGTATGCTTAAGGGTGAATTATAAGTGAAATATCATGATCTTTGTTTCATTTGTATATATTTATGTATGCATGTTTATTTGTATGTGTATGTGCATGTATTACATGCACATGTATGAATGTATGTGTGCATATTTATCTTATAAGGTTGCAACGACTTAAAACAACTTCTATTTGTTAAAACGTTACGAATTTCGATTTCGATTTCTGATCTTTTTTTTTTTTTTTTGCAGGGCAAGCGGGGTTGAAAACTGGACCCCTACCACATTTATTTAAAAGACAAAAGAAGAAACATAAGGGAAACAAAGAAGAAAACACAAGAGAAAGAAAAATACAGGAAAATACAGATATTACAAAAGCAATTGAGGAATCCAAGGATCAAAAAGCTGCTGATGGAAGTCATACTTGCTCACTGTCATGCCATTCAAAATTGCATTTTTTAAAATTGCCCAAAGCTCCAAATTGATTCTCATCTGACCTTCAAAGTATCTCCTATTCCTCTCTTCCCAGACCATCTTCATCAGTCTTTTAATTGAGAAGAAGAAAGGTAATCTTCTCTCAACAATCCAATCTGTTGCAATCTCAACCACCTCCCAATGGTTAGCAACATGAAAAGTAGCAGACGTCAACCCCAAGCTACACAAAATATTACTCCATAGAAGCAAGACATAAGGACAGTGGAAGAATGTGTGCAGGGTAGATTCATCATGGCCACTGCACAGCAAACAAGTGGAGGGAACACTCATGCCATACGATATCATTTTGTCTCTAGTTAACAAGGCTTTGTTCACAACTTTCCATAGCATCAAATTGTCCCCACTAGGAGAAATGCTATTCCAAATATCCTTATGCCATCTACAATCAGGCATAGTGTCAGTTCCTTATAATGCCTCATAAACCCAGCAGATGGAATGAGACTTGCCATTCCATAACACGGTATCATGGTCATGAAGATCAAAAAATGAATAAGCAAACTGTCTCCATAAAGCTCTGACATTTTGATTGCTGGAGTAAGGGAGCACTAACTTGCCTTCAGCAATGAAGTCAACAGCCCTAGCATCTTTGGCAATGCCTGATTGAAATATCTGCTGGGTTGTGAAGATATGTTTAAGAATAATGCCCTTGGCTATCCAGGAATCATGCCAGAAACTACAGTTACTACAACCAGACAATTGGATCTGGATCAAAGGCCTTAACACATTCCTCAATTTAAGTATGCTCCTCCAAATCCAGCTGCAATTTTGTGGAACATCCATATCCCAAAACTTCTTAGAGCCAACATTATGATTTAAGGACCAATGAACCCATAATGAGTCCTTCTTTTGCATAAGGGCATTTATGTGATGACTGTAGGCAGCCCTATTCCATACAGGGATGCTGAACAATCCCAGACCCCCTTTGCAATGCGGTTTCTCAAAAAGAGAGAAGGAACACGGGAAAACCTTCTTAACATGCATATTGCCAAACCAGAAGAATCTCATCATAGCTGTTCTAACCATTTTCAGAAGCTTAGTTGGTAGGATAAAGGCCCTGGCCCAATAAACCATCATAGAAAAAGACACTGATTTTATCTAAACAAGCCTGCCTGCTTGAGATAACAATCTAGTGGTCCACCTCTCCATCACAGCAGTGATTCTTTGGAAAAGAGGAATGCAATTAGTCATAGTCACCCTGGATGAAAATAGGGGCAAACCAAGGTATGTCATTTCATGATTCATGGTTTGCATCCCAATAGCTGCAGTAAGAAACTGCCTCTGCTCACTTGTTACTCCAGCAATCATAATACTTGATTTGTTTAAGTTAAGCTGCAGACCTGTCATCAAGTAAAAACCATAGAGTGCTCTTTTGATTGTTTCAATTGAACTAATATTTGGCTTGGTAAAAATCATGATGTCATCAGCAAATAGAAGAGAAGTTAATTGCACATCTTGACATTTAGAATGATAGCAAATCTGCTTGGACATATACAGGGGCCTGATGTAGCATGTGAAGACTTCCATCACCAAGATGAAGAGGTAGGAGGATAGGGGGTCACCCTGCCCAATCCCTTGCTTAGCTTCAAAAAAACCAGTGCTCGCTCCATTCAGTATCAAAGAGTACGAAGGAGTCGAAATGCATTCATATATCCAGGCAACAAACACCTTAGGGAACCCCATCAGAGACATGGTTCTGACAATGGAAGACCACTGCAAACTGTCATATGCTTTCTTCAGATCAAGCTTAAGCATGGTTCCTTGAGTGGCATTAACTCTGTTGTATCCCTTTAAGAGCTCATGAGCAAGCATAACATTGTCAAGGATGTTTCTGGTAGGAAGAAAAGCAACTTGATTCTTGGAAATAATTCGCTGAAGAACAACAACCAGCCTAGAGGCAATGATTTTTGAAATGCACTTATAGATCACATTACAACAGGAGATTGGTCTGTATGAAGACACAGAAGTAGGTAGCTGGCTCTTGGGAATAAGAACCAAGTTAGTAGCATTAACCGACTTCAGAAGCTTAAATTTATCAAAAAAATTATGCACTACCTTACAGAAATCCACACCAACGATATCCCAACCAGTTGTGAAGAAGTGAACATTGAAGCCATCGGGGCCACCACTCGAATTCTTGTTCATAGCAAAAAGAGTATTCTTGATTTCGTCATCGGTTACTTTATCCACCAGCTTTGCTGTTTCCTCATTGTTGACTTTGGGCAGATAGACAGAAGATAGGTCGTCCAAACAAGGGATAAAATTTGAACTATTGCCAAGAAGACTTGAAAAATGGATTTGAAAGGCATTGTCCACCGCCTCAGGGGAAGAATGCAAGTTTCCTGCTTCATCAAGAATGGTAAATATATTGTTAGTTGATTGATTAGCTTTTAGGATAGCATGGAAAAAAGAGGTGTTTCTGTCCCCTTCAGTAGCCCACTTGATTCTAGACTGTTGTTTTTTCATATCACATTCAATATCCAGCAAATGATTAAGCTCATGGGATATTGCAGCTTCATTGACAGCCAAATCAGCATTATCAGGGAAAGCCATCATCAGCTTCTGAGCGTCACCAAGTTGCTTCTTGTGCTTCGTGGACCTTAGGTTGCCATAACCAAATTTTCCTTTAGCCCAAACCCTTAATACCTCCTTAGTTTCCTTGAGCTTTCTGCAGAGAATATACATTGGGTTACCAAAGAAAACGTTAGCCCAAGCAGTTTGTAATATAAAAATAAATTCAAGGTCAAGAGACCAAGAGTTATAAAATTTGAAGCCTCTTTTCTTTCCATGGAGTTTCCTACCAGTGGTAGTGATGAGGGGGGAATGGTCAGAGAGGATGGACGGTGGCAAGAGAGTAGAAAGATCAGGCCAAGAGGATAGAGCACTGAAATTCGAGAATGAATGATCAATATTAGAGAAAGTCCTGACACCAGTCCTGGACTTGTTATTCCATGAAAAAACAGCGCCCTCCTTGTGAATAGGAATGAGATTAGAATTAAATATGGTAGAGTTCAAAGGGATGATATCCTTTGGCATAAGTGGTAAACCACCATGCTTGTCAGATAGAGAGAGACAGGAGTTGAAATCACCAACCATAATCCACGGATGAGATTCTTGTCTTAGGGATGGCATGAGATCAAAAAGTTTTTGTCTAGAGGCTTGAGTATTATAAGCATACACAAAGGATATATAAAAGGATGAAGGTGGATTAAAATATTTAGCATGGAAGTGCATTATTTGAGGAGATCCAAGAATGAGATCAAGAGAGAGGACAGCAGGGTTATGCATGACCATAATTCGACCATAATTGGCCTCTCTAAGATTATGAGTGAGGGCCCAGGTAGGGTTAACATACTTAGCAGCAGAAATGGTAAGAGGTAGATTTAGTTTAGTTTCTAGGATAGCAAAAATTGACAGCTGATTTTGTATAATTAACTGCTTGACATGATCAAGCTCGAGGAAGTTATGAGCTCCCCGAATGTTCCATGCTCCAAAGTTATGCGACATAAATTAAACTAGAGATTGGAGAGCAGCTTCTTTCATGCTCCTAGTAACAGGAGACTCAGTTCTATTTGGGATTGTTTGATTCGAAGGTTTCCTTTTTTTTCTGAAGATTGAGGCTGAAGATGGGACACTGGAAGTTTGATTTACATCTTTCGGAGAAGAAGGTGGAGATAACCATTCAGGAATGCTTCCTAAGAAAACATAAGGTTGCTTTGGGTTTGGCTGAATTAAAGAAAGAGAAGTTGGAGAGGAAGGTTTGGATAGATTTTGAGAAGAATGCATAGAAAAAATTAAATCAGAAATTTGGCTTTGCAATGTCCTACAAAAATGGTCATCAGGATCAAGAATAGGGGGGAAGGGGAAATTGGTTTGGAAGGTAATATAGGGATGGGTAAGGGAGAAGCTGCATCATGGTTGATTAAGTTATGGTTAGTTATGTGTAATTGTCTCTGTATCTTGCCTTGAGATGGGGAGTTGTGGTTACCATGCACAAAGGATATAGTGTGCATCTTCAGCGTATCCACAATTGCGGTGTCAAAGGCAAACCCACTATTAACATCTTCAATTAATTGCCCTTTGGAAGTTCTTCTCCCCATCCCTTCATTTCCTAACACCTTGTCACCTGAACCTTCCCCGTCC
This sequence comes from Allium cepa, assembly GCA_030765085.1. Lineage (NCBI taxonomy): Eukaryota > Viridiplantae > Streptophyta > Magnoliopsida > Asparagales > Amaryllidaceae > Allium > Allium cepa. The sequence continues at coordinate 205,233,746 of CM060944.1, read as the reverse complement.
TCGTTTTCATCACCACTTGCTGTTTCATACCCAGCTTGGGCATCATCAACCATGTCTTTTAGCACATCAAATTTATTACTAACCAAAAAATCACCCTGAAGATTGCCAGGAGAACAATCTTCCATGTTTTTAAAATTATCTCCTAATGCAACAATATTTTCTGTTTCATTTTGAAACTGATAATCAGGGGAAGCAACATGCTCTCCTAGAAGCTCCTTGCTTTGATTCAAAACAGCTTCCTACTGATGTGGCAATTCCCTGGAATTTGATTTTCTTTTTGCAACTTTTTTCCAGACCTGTTTACCTTTTTTTTGGTGATTGGCTACCTCTCTCTCCACTTTATTTTCTTCTTGATAACTCCTTTTCAATGCAGCATCCTTCTTAATTTCAACTTTTTCACGAGGAAATTTCTGACATGATGTGCCCAAATGACCAAAATGTTTACATTCATTACAAATATCAGGCCTCCACAAGTAGCTGACTTGAACTAACTGTGTTGAACCATCAAGCATTTTCACAGGAAACTCGTCCACAAGCTGACAATCAGGTGACACGTCCACCAAACATTTAGCAAAACCGATTCTCTCCATTCTCTCAGTTGAAGAATCCATACATAACAACCTTCCAATTCTAGAAGCCAACCAATTGATGCCTATGTGAGACCAAGCAAAGATAGGTATATTTGCTAATTTTAGCCAAACTGGAACATATTATATGGAACTGCAACTATTACCAATGGAAGGGTCCCAAGCCTTAATAATGAATATTTTGTTTCGTAGAAAAATAGGGTCAGCTTCTAAAATTTTCCTTCTGTCCTCTGCGCAAGACAGATTGAAAAGAAACAAAGTACCATCAGATTTAACCGATATTTCTCCTTTCAGCTTCTATAGCTTTTTAAGATGGTTGATCACTGTTAGGTAGGACAAGGGCTTATCAAGAAAAAAACCCACTAACCATTCATTCCAGATATCACTACCAGCTTGTATGACAACCTCCGGTGGAACCAGCGCAGAACCATCATAGATGAGAGGAATATCGACAGGAGCATAATGCCCAGCATTACGAGATTTGTTTTTGAAGAGAGATGACCAGGAGGGGAAGCTACAGAAGGTTGAGAGGGAGGAGACGCAAGCGGGGCGGGGGGGGGGGGGGGGGGCACTGGAGGAGGCAGGGAGGTAGGGGAGTTTGGCAAGGAGCAAGGCCGAGAAGAAGGACAGGGAATGGTAGATGGTACGGGAGGAACTGTTTGAAAAGATGGGGGAGGGTTTGGGGTATGGGCGGGATCGGCCATGAAAAGAAAACATGACGAAAAAAAGAAAAAACTTTGGGGCCAAATATATATATATATATATATATATATATATATATATATATATATATATATATATTTGTAAAAAAATTTGAAAACCAATTTTTCATCATTATTATTGAATTAAAATGATCTCATTTAAATTATTAAACCATATAAATCAATATTAAACAGTTGATTATAAAAAATGCTACTATATCGATAAAGTGATATCAAATTTCTTCATGATTTCAAATCAAATATATATATCTTTATAAAACTATTATAAATGATTTATTATCACTATATAACTAACTAAATGAATTATTATCATTTTAAAACAATTATTTGAATAATTAAATAATTTTTAGATTATTACAATCTAAATTTAAATTTATTAATTAATTATTGAATATGATGACATTATTGATAACGTGATAAATACATTTTATTTCCGAAAATAAAATAAGTAATTTTATTTCATATTATTGTTTAAATGAATAAATAAGTGTATGTATCCAGCTCCATGCATGACTTCTTGCAATTTTAGAGAGGTTTATCGACAAAACGATTTTCAGCCACTTTATCGATATTCTTCCAAAGTATATATTTTTGTAAATACTTATTTAAACAAGACTACCTCTATTATTTATTATTCAAAACATCATAGTTTATGTTAAAAAATCTTATATTTCAATATTTTAAAAATAATTTTTTTATCAAAGTGATAAATTTGTGGGTCATTACGTTAATTCTCTTCGTCAAAACTATATCACTTTAGGACTTATGGAATTTAGTTTTGGTTAAAATTACAACACTATCCACATTCAACTTAAGAAGTGCGAATACAAAATTATCGATTTAATAATAACAATTACTATTGACCGTACTACTCTGGCCAGAGACTTTGACTTTGAGTTGATTTAAATTAACCTTGTGATACTACCTATATATAACCGAGGAGACGAATTCTCTCTAGTGTTTCACTTCCAATGCTTCCAATCGGACAAACTATAGTTATTCAATGGACGTCGTGTGTGACGACCCGAAATTTTCAAGCATTTAAAATCAGAATATTTAATTGATTTTAAATATTCAATAGAGCAATTTTAAATTTAATTACAAATAACACAATTTATTTGATAATTGAATTATTAAATTAAATAAGTGAAGTTGGGTAAATTGTTGAGTCTAGAATTTTAAGCCTGTTAAAAATAATTTGAAGGCTTGTAAAAGTTATATTGATAATACTGAGGATAATAGAAGGTTTAAAATAGAATTTGACACTGATTTGTTCAGTTTTGAAATTTGTATTGTTTAAATTGAATTTAAAAATAGCCTTCCGAGGTATAGTCTCGGAATCCGTAATAGTGTTTTAATATCGGATTTCGAATTTCGTAGCTTTTGGAATTGTTGTGTGAGCGTACGATATAAAAACGCGTTGAAAATTTACATCGAAAATTCAATTAAAATTTATATAAGTATATTCTCATATAAGCAACCTTCACAACCAACGCTCGTTCACGTCACGTACGCTGTCTTCCCTCAGAAGCTAATGCTTTTCTTTTAAAACCGATCCTTTCCTCCTCTTTCAAGAATCATTGGTGAAAACAAAAAAATTAAATAAATAAATTTGTTAATGGCCGAGCTATTCTCCCCCTCTTCCTGTTTTCTTCGGTCCCAAACGAATCAAGTTCGATTCGATATTCCAAAAAAAAAAAATCAATTCGTTCAAACGCTTTCGTTCGTGCCGCAACCCTAGAAGCTGGAATAGCTCGTTTTGGTTGGGGGTTTCGTGAGTCATCGCGTGCACTGCTGGAGGGTAGTCTCGAATCAGCGAAGTATGGATTGAATGCAGCCGCGCGAGAAGGCTACGGCTTTGTGAAGCATAGGGGTTCGGTTCGTTTTCGCCGTCACTCGATACGATTTTTGGGATGGAGGCAGGTTGTGCTCGTCTGGTGAGGTCGTTTAGGTGGTCGCGTGAGGCTGAGGCGGTGATGGGTTCTCTGGTGGGTCGCGGTTTCAGGAATAGGCGGGACATTCGTAGTTGCTCGAGTACAACGAGCTCGTGAAGGACTGATTCTGGGCAGTGCGACTTCGAGGGTCGCTGGCAGATAGTGGAGTGACGCGATGGGTTCGAGTGATGCGAGCACGAGTTGGGTCTGGGTAGATGCCGGGGAAGCGCGTTGGAATTAAGACAGTAGGTATTGATTTTCATCTTTTATATATATATATATATGTATATTTATGTAGGATAGAAATTTATATTGTGAAAATTATTCTTAAAACAAGATACATAAAACTATTATTTTCAAATTTGAGGTATACTTACAGTAAAGAATGAATAAATTAAATATACATACATATACATTTTAAATTTACGAATTGAAAAATATATATTAAGGTTATTAATTTGTTTAACCGGTTCATCTGATCATTTTAGTCATTAAAAATAATTTATTAAAGAAGAGTTTGTTTAAATTAAATTATTAAATGCCGATTGATTGTTAGATGATTTAAAGTGTTAATAAACCATAAATTGTTTATACAAGGTCAATATCATTAAAGAATCAAGCCGGATTAGAATGGATTGCAAGCTAAAATCAAAGGTGAGTTAATCTCACTCAGTTTAAATATAAATGATTAAATTTAAATAATTGTTTGAATGGTTGAATTGATTGATGTGATATAGTATGATATTTTGGAATTGGTATATTATATTATGCTAACGTTTGTGGATGCAGGGAAAAACAAGTTAGAGGGATCCAACTGGATCCCTCAGTATTTATTTAAATTATTTAATACCCTCTGTTGTGATTTATTTGATATTCTATGATGAATTATATTGGAATATTGAATGCTATGGTTCGATTGGATATAATTGGGTATGATGAATTACCAAAAAAAAATACAAATTGGATTTTGGAAAGATAATAAAAGAAGTGAAATTGAAAGTAAAATAATTATAGAATAAATTTAAGAATGACTTGGAAAAGAAATAAAGCGACTTTTAGATTTTAATAAATAAATCTTGAATATGGGAAGGAGAATTTGAATAAGCAAAAAGTTAATGAATTTTAAAATGCAGTATTATTATTTTAAAAGAACAAAACATTTATTTAAAATTTAAGATTTAAATTATTGAAAGGAATAAAGAAGAAATTGGAAAAAGATGAAATTCGTATATTTCAGTTAAAAAGGGTTTAAAGACAAACGGGAAATAATAACATTAATAATAAGTCCATAACTAATGAATTTTGAAATGAATTGAGTAATTAAAGAAACTTATTTCAAAAAATTATAAATAAATAAATTGATTTAAGTGATTGAAGTTGGAATTTTCTCTGGATAGCCAAGTACATGTTTTTAAAAGTAAATTTTTGAATATAAATTAAATGTTTTAAATTTGTTTTTAAAGAAAGAAAGTTTTGTAAAATTTATTATTTCTAATATTTAAAGTCTAAAGCAAGTATTTTCTTTTAATCTATTTTAGCAGTAATTATTTAAGAAGTAACTTAGTATGTTGTTTTTCTTAAAAGTGAAAACCTAGTTTTATATTTTATAAAATAACCTTATTTTTAAATATTCATATAGTATATATTTTAGCAAATTATTGAAGTAGTCTTAACTTAAATGTTCTAAAGTAAATTCCGAAGTAAGTATTTTATTTTAACCTATTATCGTAATAATTATTTAAAGAATGATTTGGTATTTTAAAGAAGAAAATCTAATGTATAGTTATAAGGTAACTTTATTTTATTTCTAGAGCATTGTTTTAAATTAAGTATTAAAGTAAGTTTTTTTCTAAATTAAATGTTAAATATATTTTACAATAAAGTGTTTTTAAATTATTTTAAAAATCTAGTTTTGTGCTTGGTGATTTCAGTAGAGATAGAAAATATTTGAGAAAGTTTATTCTAAAAAAATGAAAGAATGGTTTGAAACTGTTTTCAAAGGATTGAAAATAGACATGTATCTTGTAAAGATATTTTGAGATAAATAAATAATTTGGGAAATTATTTATTGTTTGATGGATGTTTGTGAATATTAATTGATAGTTAAATAACCAACTATCAATATTAAACAAATGCGTTGACCGTTTCGAAGAGACCGGGATCGAGATTTATTTCTCGAAAACCACTTCGATCCGGTTTGTACGTTTCATAGAAAACGATTTTAGATTCGAAGATGGAGCAGTGAAGTGCAAGGGCTAGTCGGTACTAATCCTGAGAATATTTCCAAAATGGATGTAGTAGGAATAGTGCCTTCGGTTCCGTTCGAACCCGGGACGGACTTGTATGGATGAATGCTTTCGGAACATCGTCAGGTGGACGATGGGCATTCTAAGGGATATGTTCTAAAAAGGTAATGCTTAGCCTCAAGCCTCATCAAATGGGAATGACTGAAAATCAGGGGTTATGCAGCAAGGCTAGGTGGGTAGCACCCAAGCAGGGTGAGGTCATCCCTGCCTAGATGTCCCTTTTTATTTCGGCTTATTGGGCGATTGCTGATCCCAACCGCGGGGTGATCTCACTCGGGATTATCCAGTAAGGGGTAGTCCCAGTCTTGTGTTGCAGGGGAGCGGGCGTACTCCTTGGTACTGTGATCTAGGCCATGTACTGTGACATGTGGTACCCCAGTGCCTAGTCATTAGTTGGAAATCCATTCTCTCTACGAGCCTTGTACGAGTTTTGTTTGTATTACCCACTCTGTGGCTAGTAGCTGGAATTTAATGAATGTAACAATTTCGGCTATTTTATAAGTATTTGTATATAGACCCTATAATAATAACAGAGGATTTCTATAAAAATTGTTTTAGCTATCGTAAAGTAAAAACCCGACATGTTTATTTGTGGCGTGGTCTTACGAGATGCTTTTGTTTTCAAATGATTTTTGAAACTTTAATAATCAATTGAGTGTGATTTTCTCACGCTGGTATTCTAGACTGACTCGGGTGTTATTTAACTGTAATGCTCGGGTCAGACCGAGTATTATAGGATACAAGATATGATGCTGTGGAGCTCAAGAGACGAGCAGGATGATGATACGTATATCCGTACTTGTTTTACATATATATTCCGCTGTGTTGAGTAGTTGTGTATCCATTTGTATGATATTAATGTTGAGCCGTGATTGATGTACTCTGATGATGTAATATATAAGCAGATATATTTGATTTTGAGTAAAGATCATTTATTATCTATTATATTTTATTCCGCTGCGATGGTTAGATTCTGTTGTTGTTTTCTATTTTTTTCTTCTCCCTCTTCTTCTTTAATCCAAATGGTTCGTATTTCTGTACAACTTGAGTTGATTTAGGTAGAATAGTGTTTACTTAAGGGGTACGGATTTGCGGGTCGTTACACTTGGTATCAGAGCATAGGTTGGTGATAACCTTGGCTCTGGTGGGAATTACTCATTTAAATTAGAGTCCACAGTACTCTAGGATGAGTGTGAGCGTATTAATAGATATGAGCGCGTATTTGTTAGTGAATATAAATTATTTTAATATTGTGTTGATTGGTTTATTGGGTGGTATATGAACCTTCGTCGGCACAGTCTGGACAACTGTATCGAAGGGGTTTCTAAACGCTTGAATAGAACAATTGACACGGTATTGTTTTAAATATGGGTGAATGAAATAATTTTACCCAAAAATATATTTTTGATATAAAGAAAATTTTTGTAAACTATTTTAGCTAATATGTGGTTGCTTGGATGTTAGAAATGATAATATTAAATTATTATCACCGTTGTGTAAAAATTTAACTAGAAATTGAAAATATAACCAAAGTTTAAGGGAATAAATTCATTATAAAATGAAATTCATAAATATGAATTATAAATGTAAATTATAAATTGAAATATAATCAAACGAGAATTTGTATGAGCATAAGCTGTGCAATGAATTATAGTTAAAATTGATTTAAGCAGTATTGGGAAATTTAAAATCCTGGAGATTTGGGAAATGTTTATCGAAGTATTTGAAGATAAATAATAACATTATTTTTTTAGAGGTATTTCTGAAGGGAAATTTGTTTTAAATGGATTTTGAAAGTGATATAGCATTGAAATCACTTGGATTATTGGAAAATAATTCTAATGATGACGGCCGCATCATCAGTATTCATTTTCGAATTTCTAAGTGACGGATTGCTGCCAAATTGATTTGTTCAGAAGAGCTAGTTGTTTTTGAAAATTTCAAAGGAATTTTGTTGAGGGTAAAACCAGGATTGGTTTGACCTTTGAGAAATGTGATTTGAGATGTTGGAGATTTCAAAATAATTTGAAACCAAAATCCGGGAATTTAAAAATCCTGATGAGATAGGTCGTAAGCTTATAAATTGAGCTGATTTTTAAATCAGGAAGGAATATAAGCTTTGAATGTTGGAAATTTAAATTTAAAGTGAAGTTCAGTGAGTTATTGAATGGAATGTAAATTTAAAGTGAAGGTTAAAAATGAACTTAACTTTGATTGGGGAATAAAGATTTAACTGGATTGAAATTAATTGGATAGGCTGAAGACAATATCCAGTCATATTCGAATTAAGTTGAAATCGAATTGAGTTAAATAAATCCGAGTTAAAATAAAATTGAATTGGAATAAAAATCAAATTGAATTATTGAATGGAATTAGATTCTTACTTGAAAGAAATAGAAATAAGTTGGATAAGAAGTAAATTGGATAAGAATTAGATTGAAATAAATAAATCAGAATAACATATAAAAGCATAAGGCTTGAGTTAAAAAATAAAAGATGAATGTATTCAAGCTTAGAATGAATGGGATTGTGTAAATAATAAGCTGTGACTTATAAAATTAAAAATGGGATAGAAAACCCAAAATAAATATTTTTGATGAATTGGAAAATAAAATAAAAATCCAAACTTGAATTGTGAAATAAATTGAACTAAGAAAATTAAATGAAGAGATATTTGGAACTAAAATTCAAGTATTGGATGATAAATAGGGGAAAAACTAATTAGATAATAAATTAGTTAATGAAATGTGTAAATGGAGTTCAATGTAGTTAAATAGAAGCTGAATTATAAGCTAATAATGAAGATTGGAAATAAAAATCAAGTTATAAATCAAATTCGACTTGAATCATTAGTGAAGAAATATAATTGAAAGTGGCCTTGTAATTAATTAAATGAATCGAGTATGAAATTGAATTGTAAGTTAATAAATTGGATGGTAAATTAAAAGAGAATGGTGGGATCAGAACTTGAGTTATAAATAAAAATTTGACTTGAAGTGTTAACAAATTAATTATAGTTGGAAATGTGTCGAATAAAGAAAAATGAAATTGGATTAAAATGGTAATAGTTTGTATTGCGAATAAAATCCAAATATGTGGAAATAAATTGGAAAATAGCCTTGTAATAAATTTAGTGAGTTGAATCTGGAAAGTTAAATTCTGTAATAACCAATCAAATGAAATTGTAGATTTAAAATAAGATTTAATTGAGAGAGAATCAAGTTGAATAGAGGAGAAAAGTTTACCTGTAAAATGAAAATGAGATGAAGTATAAAATTTGAATAAATTGAAGTAAATTGACTTAAGCTAAATAGATGGAGGAGAATTGAATTGAATTCGACCTAAACTAAGTTTAATGATATTGGGTTGGATTTAAATCAAGTGAAAATAAATTTTAATCGAAATAAAATTTGGTGGGTTATAAATAATATTTGAGGAAATGAAAATTCATAATGGATTGAGTAGGTAAAATGGATGGAATAAATAAGAATCAAATGAAGTGTGGTTTAAATGAGTTGAGAAAAAGTTATTGAATGAAATAGCCTGGGTTGTTTTCGAGCTAAGTAAAATAGTTTGGAATAAACAAATATGGAATGAAATGTAAATGAATGGATTGTGAATAAATTTAAAAATGGAATAGAATTAAGTATAAATAGAGTTGAAATCAATTTAAATTGGTTATAAAACATAAGTTCTTATTTATTCACATAGATCTCATCAAATTGCATAGAATAAATTGTCATTGGATATAAATGGAAGTAATTAAAATTCTTTGAATTGATAGGAGTAAAATAAATTGATTTTGAGAACAATTGAATTAAATATGGGTTCGGTTCGCTTAAAAAAAATTAAATGTAAGCGATTGAGTTTTAAACCATTCAAATTGAACGAAAATGGTTATAAATTAATTGGAACAGTGGAATTAGTATGAAAATTGTATAAGTTGCTTACGGAAAAATGTTTGGTGTGAATTTCTTTTAGAATTCATGTGTTTAACTATTGCAAATAAGTGAATATTGTTAAACTTCATATATTTGGCACTTACATGTTTAAATTGAGTAAGTACAGGTACTGGAAAGCCGTGTAGCTGGATTTTGGGCCCGCTAACTGTTAAATAAATAAGCTGTTTGCTTATAAATGCTAAATAAGGTACGCCTACGCAATAAAAATAGGAAATATGAACTGTTTTTGGTTTTTCGACCGGGTGGGTCGATGTATATATATTTATATCTCTTGTCAAATTGCAAAAGCTCCTCCGTACAAAGGAGACTCTGCCAAAAAATTTCAGAAATTTTGAGAGTTAGAAAAAAAATTTGAAAAAATTTGTTAACAATAAAACGATTTCAAACTGGGAATTGAAATAAATTAATAAATGAGACTAATTTAAAATAATGACATGAATTAGTTATAATAGAAAATAAAGTTTCAATATTCAGAGCTAAAGATGAATTGGATACATATGGAAATGAAAGAAGCAATTTGAATAGAAATGGATATAAACTAAAGTGGTAAAGTGAAAATAAATATAAGAAACACATAAAATGCTTATACTAACTTAAGAGGGAATGGCGAATTCTTAAATGAAAAATTGATACTACTAATATAATCTAAGTCAATATTTGAATGAATGAATATTGACACTTGTAAGGAAGTCGACAAAATGTTTTTGGGATATTGTGATTGGATATTATTATCATAAAGGATATGCAGGTATGAAAAAGAGAAAGGAAAATTGGTTTTGATTTCAGATGATAAAAATTGAATTGCCCGACCAAAAAGGTATGTGTTTAAATTTCTGTATGAAATTTGATTGGATTTTTGGATCGAGCCACTTGGCCTTTTGTTTTCTTTTTAGATTTGGGAGGCCGTAGGGCCATTTTGTAGTTGTACCGAGCTAGCCGCGCAAAGGAGACACTGGCGAAATTTTTCGGAAATTTAGAGAGTTAGAAAATTTTGATAATTCAAATTTTATTTTTAAATTAAAACTTGAATGGTTAAACAAATATTATTGTTTGAAACTATGGGAGAGTTGATAAGTTAATAAGAATAATAATGGGTCTTCTATATAAAGATAGTTGGTAGAATGTTGCATTGTTTGGTTTTGGGAAAAAGTAAACGGGTATTGGACCATTCTTCCTAATTAGTAATTTCGGGGACGAAATTCTTTTAAGGGGGAAGGAATGTGACGACCCGAAATGTTCAAGCATTTAAAATCAGAATATTTAATTAATTTTAAATATTCAATAGAGCAATTTTAACTTGAATTACAAATATCACAATTTATTTGACAATTGAATTATTAAATTAAATAAGTGAAGTTGGGTAAATTGTTGAATCTAGAATTTTAAGCCTGTTAAAAATAATTTGAAGGCTTGTAAAAGTTATATTGATAATACCGAGGATAATAGAAGTTTTAAAATTGAATTTAACACTGATTTGTTCGGTTTTGAAATTTGTATCGTTTAAATTGAATTTAAAAATAGCCTTCCGAGGCATAGTCTCGGAATTCGACGAAACCAGTTCCATTGGGTCCATAATAGTGTTTTATTATCGGATTTCGAATTTCGTAGCTTTTGGAATTGTTGTGTGTGCGTACGATATAAAAACGCGTTGAAAATTTACATCGAAAATTCAATTAAAATTTACATAAGTATATTCTCATATAAGCAACCTTCACAACCAACGATCGTTCACGTCACGTACTCTGTCTTCCCTCAGAAGCTAATGCTTTTCTTTTAAAAACCGATCCTTTCCTCCTCTTTCAAGAATCATCGGTGAAAACAAAAAATTAAATAAATAAATTTGTTAATGGCCGAACTATTCTCCTCCTCTTCCTGTTTTCTTCGGTCCCAAACGAATCAAGTTCGATTCGATATTCCAAAAACAAAAAAAAAAACAAAAAAAATCAATTCGTTCAAACGCTTTCGTTCGTGCCACAACCCTAGAAGCTGGAATAGCTCGTTTTGGTTGGGGGTTTCGTGAGTCATCGTGCGCATTGCTGGAGGGTAGTCTCGAATCGGCGAAGCATGGATTGAATGCAGCCGCACGAGAAGGCTAGGGCTTTGTGAAGCATAGGGGTTCGGTTCGTTTTCGCCGTCACTCGATACGATTTTGGGGATGGAGGCGGGTTGTGCTCGTCTAGTGAGGTCGTTTAGGTGGTCGCGTGAGGCTGAGGCCGTGATGGGTTCTCTGGTGGGTCGCGGTTTCAGGAATAGGCGGGACATTCGTAGTTGCTCGAGTACAACGAGCTCGTGAAGGACTAATTCTGGGCAGTGCGACTTCGAGGGTCGCTGGCAGATAGTGGAGTGACGCGATGGGTTCGAGTGATGCGAGCACGAGTTGGGTCTGGGTAGATGCCAGGGAAGCGCGTTGGAATTGAGACATTAGGAATTGATTTTCATCTTATATATGTATGTATATATATATATATGTATATATATATATATAGATATGTATATTTATGTAGGATAGAAATTTATATTGTAAAAATTATTCTTAAAACAGATACATAAAACTACTATTTTCAGATTTGAGGTATACTTATAGTAAAGAATGAATATATTAAATATACATACATATACATTTTAAATTTACGAAATGAAAAAAATATATATTAAGGTTATTAATTTTTTTAACCGGTTCATCTAATCATTTTAGTCATTAAAAATAATTTATTAAAGAAGAGTTTGTTTAAATTAAATTATTAAATGCCGAGTGATTGTTAGATGATTCAAAGTGTTAATAAACCATAAATTGTTTATACAAGGTCAATATGATGAAAGAATCAAGCCGGATTAGAGTGGATTGCAAGCTAAAATCAAAGGTGAGTTAATCTCACTCAGTTTAAATTTAAATTTAAATGATTAAATTTAAATAATTGTTTGAATGGTTGAATTGATTTATGTGATATAGTATGATATTTTGGAATTGGTATATTATATTGTGCTAACGTTTGTGGATGCAGGGAAAAATAGGTTGGAGGGATCCAACTGGACCCTCAATATTTATTTAAATTATTTAATACCCTCTGTTGTGATTTATTTGATATTCTATGATGAATTATATTGAAATATTGAATGCTATGGTTCGATTGGATATAATTGGGTATGATGAATTACCAAAAAAAAATATAAATTGGATTTTGGAAAGATAATAAAAGAAGTGAAATTGAAAGTAAAATAATTATAGAATAAATTTAAGAATGACTTGGAAAAGAAATAAAGTGACTTTAGGATTTTAATAAATAAATCTTGAGTATGGGAAAGAGAATTTGAATAAGCAGAAAGTTAATGAATTTTAAAATGCAGTATTATTATTTTAAAAGAACAAAACATCTATTTAAAATTTAAGATTTAAATTATTGAAAGGAATAAAGAAGAAATTGGGAAAAGCTGAAATTCATATATTTCAGTTAAAAAGGGTTTAAAGACAAACGGGAAATAATAACATTAATAATAAGTCCATAACTAATGAATTTTGAAATGAATTGAGTAATTATAGAAACTTATTTCAAAAGAAATAAAATAAAAAGTAAATTGATTTAAGTGATTGAAGTTGGAATTTTCTCTGTATAGCCAAGTACATGTTTTTAAAAGTAAATTTTTAAATATAAATTAAATGTTTTAAATTTGTTTTTAAAGAAAGCAAGTTTTGTAAAATTTATTATTTCTAATATTTAAAGTCTAAAGTAAGTATTTTCTTTTAATCTATTTTAGCAGTAATTATTTAAGAAGTAACTTAGTATGTTGTTTTTTTAAAAGTGAAAACCTAGTTTTATATTTTATAAAATAACCTTATTTTTAAATATTCATATAGTATATATTTTAGCCAATTATTGAAGTAGTCTTAACTTAAATGTTCTAAAGTAAATTCCGAAGTAAGTATTTTTTTAACCTATTATCGTAATAATTATTTAAAGAATGATTTGGTATTTTAAAGAAGAAAATCTAATGTATAGTTATAAGGTAACTTTATTTTATTTTATTTCTAGAGCATTGTTTTAAATTAAGTATTAAAGTAAGTTTTTTTCTAAATTAAATGTTAAATATATTTTACAATAAAGTGTTTTTAAATTATTTTAAAAATCTAGTTTTGTGCTTGGTGATTTCTGTAGAGATAGAAAATATTTGAGAAAGTTTATTCTAAAAAAAAGAAAGAATGGTTTGAAACTGTTTTCAAAGGATTGAAAATAGACATGTATCTTGTAAAGATATTTTGAGATAAATAAATAATTTGGGAAATTCTTTATTGTTTGATGGATGTTTGTGAATATTAATTGATAGTTAAATAACCAACTATCAATATTGGACAAATGCGTTGACCGTTTCGAAGAGACCGGGATCGAGATTTATTTCTCGAAAACCACTTCGATCCGGTTTGTACGTTTCGTAGAAAACGATTTTGGATTCGAAGATGGAGCAGTGAAGTGCAAGGGCTAGTCGCTACTAATCCTGAGGATATTTCCAAAATGGATGTAGTAGGAATAGTGCCTTCGGTTCCGTTCGAACCCGGGACGGACTTGTATGGACGAATGCTTTCGGAACATCGTCAGGTGAACGATGGGCATTCTAAGGGATATGTTCTAAAAAGGTAACGCTTAGCCTCAAGCCTCATCAAATGGGAATGACTAAAAATCAGGGGTTATGTAGCAAGGCTAGGTGGGTAGCACCCAAGCAGGGTGAGGTCATCCCTGCCTAGATGTCCCTTTTTTTCTTCTTAGTGGGCGGTTGCTGATCCCAACCATGGGGTGATCTCACTCGGGATTATCCAGTAAGGGGTAGTCCCGGTCTTGTGTTGTAGAGGAGCGGGCGTACTCCTCGGTACTGTGATCTAGGCTACGTACCGTGACAGGTGGTACCCCAGTGCCTAGTCATTAGTTGGAAATCCATTCTCCCTACGAGCCTTGTACGAGTTTTGTTTGTATTACCCACTCTGTGGCTAGTAGCTGGAATTTAATGAATGTAACAATTTCAGCTATTTTATAAGTATTTGTATATAGACCCTATTATAATAGCATAGGATTTCTATAAAAATTGTTTTAGCTATCGTAAGGTAAAAACCCGACATGTTTATTTGTGGCGTGGTCTTACGAGATGCTTTTTTTTTCAAATGATTTTTGAAACTTTAATAATCAATTGAGTGTGATTTTCTCACGCTGGTATTCCAAACTGACTCGGGTGTTATTGAACAGTAATGCTCGGGTCAAACCGAGTATTATAGGATACAAGATATGATGTTGTGGAGCTCAGGAGACGAGCAGGATGACGATTTGTATATCCGTACTTGTTTTACATATATATTCCGCTGTGTTGAGTAGTTGTGTATCCATTTGTATGATATTGATGTTGAGCTGTGATTGATGTACTCTGATGATGTAATATATAAGCAGATATATTTGATTTTGAGTAAAGATCATTTATTATCTATTATATTTTATTCCGCTGCGATGGTTAGATTCTGTTGTTGTTTTCTATTTTCTTCTTCTCCCTCTTCTTCTTTAACCCAAATGGTTCGTATTTCTATACAACTTGAGTTGATTTAGGTAGAATAGTGTGGACTCAAGGGGTACGGATTTGCGGGTCGTTACATCGTGCTAAGATTTAACTATAATCAAATCATAGTTTCCACATTGATGCTCGATGGTATTCTCAAGTCGGGGGTATTTTCTTGTTGACCTTAGTTATATTAACCAATAGTAAACTATCGAGTGAGTCATTTCATCGTTATCTAACAACTATCAGTATGTAATCACTTGGTTCCTCCATTAGACATGAGTAATACGCTACCCAATGTTTAGAGAGTGTTATATACACTAATCCCTACAGATGTATTGATATCTTGTCACGATACATCCTGATAAGGAATATTTAAGATGATACGTTTATTTTACTATGATAAATCACTCATGATTACAACACACTGCAACTACTATCACAAAACATGCCATTTCTGGATTTTCCATATTAAATATACTTTTAACCAAATAAATAATTAATATAACGCATTAAATCAAGTATATGATAGATGAAAATACTTTTTATTTTGAATAAGATTGGTTATGGAGTTAGATATATGTAAAAAAATTAAATAATTTCCCCTAGGTCAACCTCTATCTCTATCAATCTCCCACTTTTACTTGGGGTTAATTATGGAATCTCTTTCCAACTTTATCGATTGGTTTTCTCAAAAGTAATAAGGTTGGTCCCTCAGTGAATGGGTATGTTATGCTGTTTTAGTTATCTACTTCATTAATAAACTCTCCTCGATGCTAATAAACTGCCTTTAACATGTGGATCTATTCAAAGTATGTTATTTGACTTCTAATGATCTCTAGTTTTTTACAATATGTATCACAACATAGTTATCATATAAGAATGTCATGCGATTCTCAACATTTGGAACCGCCATTGGCCTAGTACAAATTTGTGCATTTATTTATACTTCTTATATTGGAGTAGCCTTTGGTTGAATCAGCTACTACTTATTGTTGGAACAGTTCCAACTTAAAGCTTCTTAATTAGAGTTTGAACTTGAATTTAATAGCGACATATTATATTCGATAGCACTTTTGAAGTTCGAGTCCACACACTCCTTCATAAAGAGTTCATTATTTCTGTAAAAAATTCTCTGGTATTTTATAAATACTCGAAAACATTCTAGACTGCCATTTAGTGATCTTAATTTGGATTTGATATTTGCTTCATGCATCAAATACTTAAGCAAGATATGACACTGTATATAATACAACATTTATGATAATTCCTACTGTCAATACATAAGGAATCCATCTTACATGTTACATTTTAAACATTGTAATATGGTGTCTTCGCACATCGTTTGGGACAACTTTTGACTTTTTTATACCTGTTGTAAAAGATATAACTTAAAAATCCAATGTCAAGTGTTAAACAACCAAACCATTACAGACTTTAACATAGGTACATTGTTAACAATTGGCAATATATTATTTACTTATAATTCTAGAAATATCTATATACCATTTTATGTTCTTTTCTATGAACACGTGCTTCTTTTGCATTTTGATTGAAAATTAAACTATTCGATATATCTATCAAAACACTTATTCAATATTGATGCTTTTAGAATGAAAATTTCATATCATTTCTTGGACCATATCCAAAAAACCCAAAAACTTCATATCGTTCTCATTGACTTCAAGACACATTGGTTGTTATGTATAAACAGTCTATTCTGAATCATGATTTAAAATTTTCCATTTCAACATATATGGATGAAAACACAAAATCATAGCATGCAATAATTTTATTAATGAAATCCGAATCAACTTGAGCATATTGAATGATTAATTTGTTGTGTTAATTTACCAATTTAAAATTACAATTTTATTCTTATCAATGTAGCTCACTATATTCCAACTACATTAGTTTTTCTCTTGAAAACACATTTACAATCGATGAATCGTATTCCTTTGGGTACGACTATCAAATCATATTTTGATACTGTAAATGGAATACTTTCGGATTTGTGCATCATACCATATGATAGAGTCAATATTCTTAATGGTTTAATTGACTGTGAGGATTGTTTATTCTCGATATTAATAAGAACTCATAGGTCCGTAGGTGTTGCGCAATGGAAAAAGGATGCCTAGGTCTGGTAAATGACCCGGGTTCGAGCCCTTCCTTGCACACACTGTTGTAAAAAAACAGAACCCTAGGGTTTATAGGCTTCAAGAGTTAAAGCAAATAGACACAACTTAATCCCCCTTTGGAGTTGGTTTGGGATGACCTGCATTTCGGAAGGTTTAAATTGACAATAATTCACACATGTTCAGCTTAAACAATACGAAATATAGATAATAAATGGGGTTAATTAAGAAAAATAAGAAAAGAAGAAGAAAACAAATGCGGAATCTCGGAGTGGAACAATAAAATACAATAATCAAATAAACAGTTCATCAAGCTATTTACTATACATCTGATTATAATTTATACAACATTTATCAGAGCTATACGTATACAACATGACAAAATATAATGCAACAGAACAACATGATGCTAGGAATAATATTAGTGATAATATAATAAATCTTCGTCTTCGTCCTCTAGAATAAATCTTCAGTAAGCTAAAAAACTCAGGACTGACTCGAGTGTAATGAAAAGAACAAAACACTTAAGTTAGGACTAAAATATCCTTATGTAAGTTAAATCAATATCGCATACAAAATATGAGTGTCACGGCGTCAGAGATGCTTACGGGTTTTCACATCTCCTATCTAGTGTATAATCAGTGTGCAATAACTCAAGAGATGTACATGATTTTTCAACTCTTAAGGATCCGTCAAAATATTTATATGTAGCAGAAACACTATATATATAATGTCTAATTAATAAAATAAATATTTTTCTAAGCGTTAAGGCTTTACATTGATCACCCTTAACGCGTTTTAATCACCGTCATACAATTTGCATATAAAATACTAGTTAAACGGTCGGTGGATAGGGATACATCATGATTCGACAACACTAAATCTAAATCGTATGGTTCTTGTATAGGGATAAAAATATGACAAGGCACGTGAGGCAATGTCCAAGGTAGGATACTACAAGTTTGGGTCGCAGGGATGATAGTAATGCATCATAGCTATGACCGCCCACTGCTTCCATCCATCCACTATCGATAAAGGAAGGCTATCCCAATTAAGGTGCACCAATCAAAACCAGCAAGAGTAATAATACGGACCGAGTCCAAGAAATCGAAGAACGGATGTCCGCTCAGGGTAATTAACCTATTGACACTGTCAAGCCTTCCTATTTTAGTCATTTCAAATTGGCACAAGTGCCGAGATCTATCCATCATCGTTCTCTTTCTTCAAATTCATCAATCGCCGCCAAATCCGACCACTTCGTTTTGGAGTCTCCTTCGCGTACACAATTGTTAAAATGGTTCCGGTATCGACAGAGAGTATGCCCATATTCGACCCCGGTCTCTTTAACAATCAAACGTTGTTTTTCATACCGGTTGGTACTTTTACATTTCGAAAACATTTCATACATGATATCAAAATATCATATTCCCTCACAATCAAATCTAATTTGAAATCATCATATTTACTCAAAATATACTATTTCATGCCTTAATATCTCGGTTTCGCTTCCAAAATCATTTCGAATTTCAATTTAGGTTATAAATTCATTTTAAACCAATTCGTATTTTAATCCTTGATTTAAAAATAGCGTTCCACTCTTGACTAGATTGAATTTTCGAAATATAGTTTGAATAGTTTTAAAATAGTTTAAATAATTAAAATAATTAAAAATAGTGCAAATGATTAAAATAGTTAAAAATAATTTAAATGGTTAAAATAGTTTATTATAAAATTATTTAAACATTGAAACGATTTATATAGTAAAATAATTTGGAAAATCAAAATAATTTAAGTATTTAAAGAATATAGATTTTAAACATTTTATACTAAAATAATTTAATTGAAAATAGCTTCAAAGTCAAACCGGTTCAATCCCAACTTCCCAATTCAAGTCAATTCCAATTCTCGTTCAATCGATTCAGTTTCGATTTCAACTCAAATCAATTTCAATTAAATTCTAATTTGAAACCATTTCAATTCCAAGTTAGATTTCCAAATATCGATCTAAAGCACTCAATCAAATTTGCCTTCAATATTCAATTTAAAATCAAAATTTCAAATATAGTTCAATTTCGAGCTCAATTTTAAAGTATTGCTTTATAACACTTTTAGTTGGCAATAATCCAAAGTTTGGATAAAATTCCAATCTTTTTAAAATAAATCAATTTATGAAATTCAATCATATTTTGATTTAAACTTCAAAATCTCAACTTCAATTATTTAACAATTTCTTTTAACCAAAATTTCTTTTAGCCTTTCAAACTCGAATTCATTATTAATTCATATTTTATAAATTTGATTTTCATTTCTTTAAATTTTAGATCATTAAATAATTTCAAAACCAAACTTTTAAAATTATTCAATTTAACCAATCCAATGTCCGTATATAATTTTCTATCCTATGGCCAAGTGATCAGTTATTTGATTTTAATTTCAGGGATGGATATATATCATTTCAATCCAAATCACAGTGTCATGGGTATATATCATTTCAACCCATTTCTTAGTTTATTTGAAATAATTCAGTTTACAGTTTTTATACACTGTAAATAATATACAGGGCGATAACATGATATACCAAAATAAATAAACATCCAAATCATCCAAAATATCAATCAGTAGCATCC
The DNA here is from genome assembly GCA_030765085.1 of Allium cepa. NCBI lineage: Eukaryota > Viridiplantae > Streptophyta > Magnoliopsida > Asparagales > Amaryllidaceae > Allium > Allium cepa. The sequence continues at coordinate 205,213,941 of CM060944.1, read as the reverse complement.
ATCATAGTTAATCATCCAACAGACAATATAATTCATAACAATTTCATAGTTATTAATATAAGGTATTTTTTTGGCAATTAATTCCAGTTTCAAATCTGACCATCAATTTTAATTTGTAAAGGTTAACCATCATAACAATTTATATGACAATTAAATTCATCAAACAACAATCAATAAATTTATGTCACTTCAATATTCAAATTTAACTTGCATAAAAATACTTTAGTACGTTGTGAACGTTATCAAACACCCACCTTGATTTTTGAATTTTAAACCAAATCAAATGACATTCGATTAACCTAAAATTTAACTAGCTCTAAACAAATCCCAATAACCTCTAGGTGCTCGTCGCTACGATTCCAATGCCTCTAGTTTCGTCCAATTCTGACAATGTACGGAAAAGATATACAATTTTAAAGTTTAACGATTTTATTATAAAATTAATTCACACTTTTTTTATACTAAACCTAGATCTACCATTCGATTTTAAGAGAGGGGATCTTCTAGCACGTTGCTTCCTCCAAATTGCGTGTGTTTCTAGAGAAAAACATGCTCGAGAACCAAAAGTTGCCTTCCCTCTTTGAATAGTCGTGCTGCCAACATTGCCCCAAAGCAAGATCAAATAGTACCACAACGTGCGCCTAGATCCTCCACACCCATGGCCAGAGGCGTGCTACACTCGGTTTCCCCCTTCCCTTGAAAATCGTGAACCCACGCCGCACCTTTAAGGCTAAATCGTCGTCAATCCGTCGAGTTCCAGACGACCACAGTTGTTGGATTTAAAGGTCACACTATGCGCTTCAATAATGTAGTTGAAAGTTTCTTGAATCGATTGACAGATTGCAAGAAAAATGAGGAGAAAGAATGGAAGATTTTGGCCATTGATAATATAAGAACGGCGTGGCTATAATAAGGCTAGGGTTTACTGTTGAAGATTATATATAAAGAAGATAATATTTTAATATTATCTCGATTACTCACGTGATTTTCGAATGAACTCCAAACGAAGCGTGCCGTCTGGCATTTATAATGTTTTACCCTATTCCAAACACAATGGAATAGATTACGAGACCCAATTCGATCTTATGTGGAAGATAGTCTTTTGAATTGAATTAAAATATTAATTTTTTGATATTTATTTTAACGCGTTTCTACCCCGTACGATCAAACGATAACTTTAAACGCTATGAAATTCGAAATCCAATAACAATAAACTATTACAGATCCAGTGGAACTGGTTTCATCGAAATCCGAGACTGTGCCCCAGATCGCTATTTTTATATGTTAATTGAAATATAGTAATTTCAGTTTCTAATTATTCACTTTTAAATTCAATTTTAAATGTTAACAATCTTCATTGTTGTTTAAATAAAATTTACATCAACTTCTGACATCATTTTCAATCATATTAAATTCAAAATTCAATTATTCAAATAATTTTCAATATTAAATATAAACAGTTTAATTATTCAATATTCAAAAATTTCAATATTAGATTTTAAATCAATCTTAGTTATCTATCAATTACTTTATTTACATCTAGTGAATTCAACATTTATTATTTAATCCAACTATTGAATGTAAACACATTCGATACATAGCATTACCTTTCAATACTTTTATTACTTAAATCTTCGAAACTAGTTTATTTCAAAATTTGTTCAAGTTCATATTCATGTTCAGTAACCATACTAATAAATCGTTAAGATTTTAAATTTTTAACCATTTTTATTCATTAACTACTAATAATTTAAATAGCTAAAAATACAGATCATTACAATCTCCCCCGCTCAAAACTTTTCGTCCCCAAAAAGGAAATAAGTATGGGATTTAACATTTGATACATTTTATTCAAAATTATCAACTCATAAAACAATAAAATTTCATTTATAAAACCATTACTACATTTCCACGATGCTACTCCGATCGGCTTACGGAATTAACAAGTTAGTTATCAAACAAGTTGTAAAAATTTTAAAACACTAAATTTTTTCTAACACTCGGATTTACGAAATTTTTTGGCAGAGTCTCCTTTACGCTGCTCGATTGGCACAACTACAAAATGCCACTACGGGTCCCAAACCAACAAAAGAAAAAAATCTAATTGTCTCCATTATAAAATCATCAAATCAAATGACAAAATAAACATGTACCTTTTTGTCGGGCAATCCAATTTTTTTCTTGATTTTGAATATCTGCATCTTATTTACCTATGGTACCCAATCATAAAATTTATGATCATTTTATATTTTTCATTTTCAATTTCCAATATTTGCTTTACTTAAGCCCGTACGATGTACATATATCATTCGTATGCAATATCAAATCTGATCGCTCACTCGATCACACAACTTCACTTTCAAACTAGTATCATACACACGACTCTCTAGTGCGAACTCAGATTTGGTTCCTTGATCAAAAACTGTTGTTCTCCTTACGTAGCCATATACTATGGTAGAGAATTATAGAATAAAATCAAAAATCTATATCAAGGATTCACCGTCGAGAATCGAGTGAAAGATCGTAACTAGAATCGAAATAAATTTATCTCGAAATTTCGTGCTCGAATTTGGATGAAATCGTTATGCGAATAAAATAATATATGTACAACTTAAGTATTTACTTTCAATAGATTTCTAGCTACACCACATTCCTTTGTTTACGCTTACTACATTTCCATTCAATTATTCAATTTTATTGTTGACTTTCAATTGTTTCATTTTATGTTTAGCAATATCTCATACAAGTTCATTTATTCACATTCATTTTCATAATTTCATTTAATAACAGATTTATTTATAAAACATCTTATTAATCATCACTTTTGTTTATAATATTCTATGAAAGTTCACTTCTTATATATGACTCTTCTTAGTTTATAATTATTTCAAAAGTTACAAATTCAACTTCATAATTTCTTTTCAAATTTATATTTAATTCTATAACCAGTTTACAAAGATATTATTGGATTCATTTGTCTGCTTTCTTAAGTTCACTTACTTATTCCATTTAGTCATCAATCATTTCATACTATACTAATTAACTATATAACATTTATATTACAACTAAATTTCCATTTATATAAATTTTAATTACTTTTAAGTTTTATTTACTTGTATAATATCTATTTACGTATCCAAATCATCCTTTCTAGCTTTTAACATTTGATAAGTCTTATTATATGTTATTAGAATGCAATTTGGTATTATACAAATTAACCAGATTCATTTTTACTTAATTAGAATGTTCACTATTTCAACTTGTTTAAATTTTCCTTACTTTCAATTTAACTCTAAAGTTTCTTACACATTTAGCTTAGATTTCTTAATTCTCTTATATTATAAGGTCTGCTTATTCAAATATTTCATTTCATTCAAATAATCTGAAGATTATTAACTAACAGAACTTAACATTTTAAATACCGAGTTCATTTCAAATCATTTGAAATAAATATATATACTTATCTTATATATATCAAATCAAACTTTTGGAGTTTAAACCAAAATCTGTTTGTCGAAATAATTTTGAAGCAAAGCTTCTCAGATGTCTCCCCCATTTTGAGACTCAAAAATGAACATCGATGGTGCTGCGCAGTCATCACCGAAATTACTTTCCAGCGACAAAAGAGGGGAGTACTGAATTCATTCCTTATAAAACTTATTTGAAAACAACTTGTAGTTGTATGTACTTTTAAATAATACTAACATTATTTTCCAAACCTTGAAAACCTTTTTAAGAAACACCGAAATTTAAATTTCTCAAATTCTCAATTTTTATATTCATTTTACTTGCAAATTATATCTTACAAATCACATTTCTACAATTTCATTTTCTTATAACCATATAATAGCCAATACTTTAGGAATATTGACTAATCAATCAATAAATGATAATGATCAATATTATCATTCTAACAACCTATTTATACTATATATATACCATAGTAATTTCTAAAAATTATTCCTTTATATACAAAATAAAATCGGGGTAAAATTTTTTCATTTACCCCATTTCAAAACAATATTATGTCGAGTTGCACTGTTTAAGTGTTTAGAGATCCCTATCAATAACGTTAATTACTCGTATTAACCAGAATCCATAAGCCACTCAATAAATCAACCAACACAATATAAAACAATTTTTATACTCACTAACAAATACGCACTCATATCTATTAATACACTCAAACTCATTCTAAGGTACAACTGATCCTATCTCTAATGAGTTACCCCACAAATCTAAGGTTATCACTAAACCAAATCTCTGATACCAACTGTGACGACCTATATTTTGAAAGGTTTAGATCGACAATAATCCACACATGTCCAACTTAAACAATCCGGAATATAGATAACCAATGGGATTAATTAAGAAAAATAAGAAAATAAGAAGAAAACAAACATAGAATCTCACAGCGGAACAATAGAATATAACGATGAAATAAATAGTTCACGAAGCCATTTACTATACATTTGATTATAATTTATACAACATTTATCGAAGTTATATATATACGACATGACAAAATATAATGCAGCAGAACAACATGATGCAGGGAATAATATTAGTAATAATATACAAAATCTTCATCTTCGTCCTCTAGAATAAATCTTCAATAAGCTGAAAAACTCAGGATTGACCCAAGCGTAATGAAAAGAACAAAACACTCGAGTAAGGACTAAAATAACCTTATGTAAGTCAAATCGATATCGCATATAAAATGTGAGTGTCACGGCATCAGATATGCTTACGGGTTTTCACATCTCCTATCCAGTGTATAAAGTGCATGCAATAACTCAAGAGATGTTACGAAGTTTTCCATCTCTTAAGGATCCGTCAAAATATTTATATGTAGTAGAGTACGCTATATATATAATGTCTAATCAATAAAATAAATACTTTTCTTAGCGTAAGGCTTTACATTGATCCTCCTTAACGCGTTTTTAAGCATTATCGTATAGTTTGCACATAAAGCACCAGTTAAACGGCCGGTGGATAGCAATGCGCCGTGATACGACAACACTAAACCAAAATTGTATGGGTGTCAAATAGGGATAAAAGTATGACAAGGCACGTGAGGTAATGCCCAAGGTAGGATACTACCAGTTTGGGTCGTAGGGCTGGTGGTAACGCATCATAGCTATGACCGCCCACCGCATCCGTCCATCCACTATTGAGTCAAAGGGAGGCTATCCCAATCAAGGTGCACAAATCAAATCCAACAAGAGTAATAATATGGACCGAGTCCAAGAAATTGAAGAACAGATGTCCTCTCGGGGTAATTAGCCCACTTGGCCCTGTCAAGCCGTCCTATTTTAGTCATTTCAAATTGGCACAAGTGCTGGGGTCTATCCATCATCATTCTTTTTCTTCAAATCCAATAATTGTCGCCAAATCCAACCACTTCATTATGGAGTCTCCTCCATGTACACAGTTGTTAACGTGGTTCCGGTATCGACAGAGCGTATGTCCATATCCGGCCCCAGTCTCTTTAACAACCAAACGTCATTTTTAACACCGGTTAGTACTTTTACATTTCTGCAATAGTTTATACTTGATATCAAAATATCATATATGCTTCCCAATCAAATCCATTTCGAAATCGTCATATTTACTCAAATATACTTTTTCAGTTCAAAATCATTTACACCTTAATATCTCGGTTTCGCTTCCAAAATTGTTTCGAATTTCAATTTAGGTTGTACTTCATTTTAACCCAATTCATATTTAAGTCCATGATTTAAAAAAAAACATTCCACTCTTGATCAGTTTGAATTTTTGAAAACTAGTTTGAATAGTTTTAAAATAGTTGAATTAAAAATAGTGTAAATGAATAAAATAGTTATAAATATTTAAAATGATTAAATATTTAAAAATAGTTTAAATGTTTAAAATAGTTTATTATAAAATTGTTTAAATATTAAAACGGTTTATATAGGAAAATAATTTGGAAAACCAAAATAATTTAAATATTTAAAGAGTATAGATTTTAAATAGTTTAAACAAAAATAATTTATTTGAAAATAGCTTCAAAGTCAAACCGATTCAATTCCAACTTCCCAATTCAAGTCAATTCCAATTCTCGTTCTACCAATTCAGTTTCGATTTTAATTCAAATCATTTTCAATACAATTCCAATTTGAAACCATTTTAATTCCAAGTTCTATTTCCAAAATATCGATCTAAAGCACTTAATCAAATTTACCTTCAATATTAAATTTAAAATCAAATTATCAAATATAATTCAATTCTGAGCTTAATTTTGAAATATCGCTTTATAACACTTTTATTTGGCAATAATCCAAAGTTCGAATAAAAATCCAATCTTTTAAAAGCAAATCAATTTATGAAATTCAATCATATTTTGATTTTAACTTCAAAATCTCAACTTCAACTATTTAACAATTTCTTTTAACCAAAATTTATTTCATCCTTTCAAACTCGAATTCGTGATTAATTAAAATTTTGTAAATTTGATTTTCATTTCTTTTAAATTTCAAATCATTAAATAATTTAAAAACCAAAATTTTTAAAATCATTTAATTTAACCAATCCGGTGTCCGTATATAATTTTCTATCTTATGTCCAAGCGATCAGTTATTTCAATTTAATTTTAGGGATGGATATATGTGTATATATATATATATATATATTTCAATCCAAATCACAGTGTCATGGGTATATATCATTTCAACCCATTTCTTAATTTATTCGAAATAATTTAGTTTACAGTTTTTTACACTGTAAATAATACACAGGGTGATAATTGGATATACTAGAATAAATAAACATCCAAATCATCCATAATATCAATCAACAGCATCCATCACAATTAATCATCCAACAGACAATATAATTCACAACAATTTCATGGTTATTAATATCGGGTATTTTTCTAGAAATTAATCCTAGTTTCAAGTCTAACCATAAATTTTAGTTTGTAACGGTTAATCCAAATAACAATTTAGATGACAGTTAAATTCATCAAACAACAATCGATGAATTTATATCACTTCAATGCTCAAATTTGATTAGCATAGAAATACTCTAGTACGTTATTTGATTTATAAAACACTCAGTTTGAGTTTTCAATTTTAAACCAAATCGAAAGACGTTCGATTTAACCTAAAATTTTGACTATCTCCAAATGACTCCTAATCAGCTCCAGGACGTAGTGTTCTTCGCCATGATTCCAACGCCTCTGCTTTTGCCCAATTCTGACAATGTATGGAAAAGATATACAATTTTAAAGTTTAACAATTTTAGTATAAAATTAATTCACACATTTCTTTTATTTATACTAAACTTCGATCTGCCGTTTGATTTGAAGAGAGGGGATTTTGCCGCACGTTGCTCCCTCCAAATCACCTGCGTTCCTAGAGAAAAATACGAACGAGAACCCAAAGCCGCCTCCCCTCTTTGAATAGCCGTGCCACTATCGTCGCCCTAGAGCAAGATTAGATAGTATCACGATGTGCGCCTAGCTCCTCCATACCGACGGCCAGAGGCGTGCTGCACTCAGTCGCCCCTTCCCTTGAAAAACATGAACCCACGCCGCACCTTTAAAGCTTAATCTTTGTCAATCCATCGATTTCCAAACGATCACAGCCGTTGGATTTAAAGATCTTAATATGCTCTTCAATAATGTCGTTGAAAGTTTCTTGAATCAGTTGATGGATTGCAAGAAAAATGAGGAGAAAGAATGGAAGATTTCGGCCATTGATAATATAAGAATGGCACGACTTTAATAAGGCTAGGGTTTACTGTTGACGATTATATATATGGGAAGATGATATTTTAATATTATTTTGATTACTCGTGTGATTTCCAGACGAACTCTAAATAAAGCGTGTCGTTTGACATTTATAATGTTTTATCCCTATTCTGAACATAATGGAATAGGTTTTGAGACCTAATTCGATCGAATGTAGAAGATAGCTTTTTGAATCGAATTAAAATATTAAATTTTCGATATTTATTTCAAAGTGTTTCTACCCCATACAATCAAACGAGTACTCTAAACGCTAAGAAATTTGAAATCAGATAATAGTACACTTTTACGGATCCAACAGAACTAGTTTCGTCGAAATCCAAGACTGTGCCCTAGATCGCTGTTTTTATATGTCAATTAAAATATAATAGTTTAAATTTCTAATTATTCACTTTTAAATTCAATTTTAAATGTTAAAAATATTCATTGTTGTTTAAACAAAATACATATCGACTTCTGATATCATTTTCAGTCATATTAAATTCAGAATTCAATTATTCAAATAATTTCCAATATTAAATTTAAACGATTTTCAATATTCGACAAATTTCATTATTAGATTTTGAATGAATTTTAGTTATCGATCAATTACTTTATTTACATCTAATGAATTTAATGTTTATTATTTAATCCAACTATTTATTGTAAACACGTTCGATACATAGCATTACCTTACAATACTTGTTATTACTTAAATCTTCGAAATTAGTTTATTTCAAAATTTTGTTCAAGTTCTTATTCAACAACCATATTAACAATCATTAAGATTTTATTTTTTAACCATTTTTTATTAATTATACTAAAATTTAATAATTTAAGTAGCTAAAAATATAGGTCGTTACATGGTCGGTGTGCCCCTCCCAAAGGTCCTCTGTATTGAGGAGTTTCCAAAAAAAAATCTCATAGTTTTTCTTCATGTGCAAGAATATATTTATTAGACATTCTGATGCATATGTTCATTAGGTTTGGATAATTTCATTTCATTCATCAAAATCAATTTTATCCTTGGATCATATCCAAATCCATTTTACTACCGATAATTTCTAAAAGAAATTCTTTCACTACGAAGTCGGTATTTCTCAAAATAACAGTTGTTTCTTGGTGCAAAGGAATAGGTATTCATAAACAATTTATGAATTTTCATATATTAAACTAATTTGATTCTATTTTACAAAACTTATTTTTAAAATATAAATTGATTTTCCAATGACAATCGTTCCCAACTCCTTTTGGGGTGATTCATACAAATTCTCTACGTATTATTACGTGCAGTCTTTCGACTTGCATAACCCATTAACTCCTTAGTCTAGGATATGTTACGGTATCATATAAACTCTTATCTTGTATGATTTTAACCATTCTTTAGATGAAGTTAATTTTAACCTTGTGTACTACTCCTACGTACATGACCTTACAGAAAGATGCTAACTCAACTTCACTCACAATTAATCATACTTTATCCAATAAAGTTTGAATACTTCCTATCGATATATCATTATGTATCATAAGGAGGAGCGACTTTTGAGATATGTAACAATCCATTATTTTATCACTTTTAAATGGAATATTTAATTAACTTTAAATATTCAAATATAGAATTTTCAAACTTAAATAATCATTTTTATGCGATAAATAAGAATGTGAACTTATATTTAGAATTGATTTACAAAAATAAGAGAGTTTGGAGTTTCATCATAAAATTGACAAAAGCCGATTTTTCGATAAAATTGGATATATATTCTATTTTTGTTTTAAATGACAAATAACTCCTTTTAAATTGTTATAAAATGATAATAATTGATTGATAAAAGTTTTATAAATATATATACTTGTTTTATAAAGATAACCAAACTTCGTGCACTTTGATCAATCTAAGTCGTATTTTAACAATTGGATTTTAATATGGTTTTGTAACTCCACTTATTTTGCTTTAATTATTTAAAGACGACAACAAATCAATTTTCAATTTTTTTTATAGAAAATGTGACCGAAAAACATTTTGACAAAAAAAATCAACGTTTTGTTCAATATAAGTTATGTAAACATTTTGCAACTTAAATAGTTATTATATAAACACATCAACAAAGAAATAAACACCTCACTTATATTAACTAAGGATTAATTAAGCTATGTATTTAATTAAGTAAAGAACATGCAAAAAAGAAGATATTTTCACCAAATCAAACACAAGTCAAATCAAATCTCACCTTAAGTCCATTTTTCAATCCAAATGCAACACTTAGCTATTAAGTAAAGAGGCAAGAAGTGATGGAAAAGATGGAAGATAATGTAAGAAGGGGGTAGTGCTTGCGTAAGGAATGATGCAACAGGGAGTATTTTTGCTAAATTACATCACTCAAAGGCTAAGGCTTCTAAGGTTATAAATATGGACCTTATGCTTTCATTTCTTCACACTTCCATTCATTTTTTCTTAGCTTTATTCTTCTTCTTCCTTTAAGCTATTTTAATGGCTTCCCTCCTTAAGAAAATAATGGTGAAAAAAATAGAAAAAAAGAAAGTAAAGTAATAACATAGTATTCCACCTTAAAAGCAAGTCCAAACTCCACATCTTTCTCTTCTAAATACACGGCCACCACCGTCATCACTATGGTCAATCTCCACCATCCAAAAAAAGGCTAGGCCAAGCCCATTTGGAAGAAAGGAAGGAGTTAAGGATGCTCCAGAGTAAAAATATTGGAATAGATGATAATTAGTTGAAGTTAACAAAACTTTAAGTGGAGTGTTGGATTGAATGAATGTTGGTAGGAAGTTAAACAATTTGGTTAATGGTGAGCACTTACATTTTTTCTAATTAATCTCTAAATTATTTCAAGTATAATGATTTGAAAGTTTAAATATATTGGATGATTAAATGTTTGATTATTTGGTTTGATAAATGATAAAAGCACTGATTAATAATTAACCATAGTTAATTAAATGAGAATTAAATCCATATAAAGATGTGTATGGAAATTATTTAGCCTCTTAATGATTTTAAATATCTAAAAAGTTTTAAAATAAATATTATAATATTATTATAATATCAAATAAATGGAATATGAGTTTGAAAATGAGAATATTTTTCAAAAATAAGTTTGTAATTATGTCTAAGTGTTTTATAAACATTTAAACTTGTTAGAACAAAATTTAAATAGAAAAAGTAATTGAGTCAAAATTAAATGCGTCACGTAATGGTAGTTCGCGATTTCGTACTGTAGAATTCAAACAAGCGAAGAAAATGAAATTTAGCTCGAAATTCTTCGAGATAAAATTTTTTCGGACTACTATGTCCATAGTTTTAAATGAAGAAAGAAAATCAAGATTTCATTAAGTAGACTTTGAAATATGAGTAAAATAAGTTTTTAAAAAACTAATGATTTTGCAGCTTAAAACCCAAATTTGAAATTAATTTAAAATGAATATTTTAAAATATTTAAATATATGGAATAAATTTTATAGATCTAATTAAATGTTTAAAAGAAATTTGAGTTATAAATATGTATTTCTAAAATGATAGAAAAGTTGTTTTAATCAAATAAGCATTTAAAACACTATTTGCAACACTTTTTAATAACTTTTGCAAATAATGCTTTAACTTATTTATTCTTTTCCATATCTTTTGTGAGCCTTTTCAAATAAATAATTAAGTAATTCAAAGATGATTAAGAGTTTTAAAAATATGTATGCAATAATGACTAGTACATTTGTTCCATTTGTAAGTATCATAGAAAATCCGATCGAGGAATGGAGCAGAGCGAAGGGAAAGCCTGGATGCTCTAAAATAACTAAAAGTAAATTAAGTATGTTAAAATATTCAATCAAATAAGTTGGCCACCTTATGGTTGGTAGAGAGTTTTTAGTCTCTAGGCTTGGTTTGGGAAACCAATTGCCTATCATCCCTAGTTACCCAAACTGGTCCGACGAAGGGGATAGTCAATGTGATGACCCACCTCCTTGACCCTCAGAAATTGACAATAATACATCCTCGATATTTACGTGTTATAAATCCAAGTGCCGGAGAGACAGATTATCATGGGGTAAAGAAATAGAGATAGAAGATGGACAATAATAGAATCTCACATTGTATTCAACATATAATTATACATATGTGTAGTACATGCAATTACTCCAAATTGATCCATCAAAGTTACGACAGACACTCGCGCAGCTAGGATAGTTATAACGACCTATCCTTACAGTGTTGGTAGATACTAATTCAAAATACAAACACAACGAAAAGTGATAGATGACTTCAACAAAAGACCCAAAATGCTCTATGCTCCATTCTAAAAAGCTCCAAGCTTACTTAACTAGTTGGCTGTCCTAGAAAATAGGGCACCCAGAGTTTAAGGGGAAAAGAAAATAACCTCCGGGTCAGTCATGAGACTAGTGTGATAAACTCAAAATACAATGTTTGAAAAAAAGGTATCTCATAAGATCGCGCCGCACATAAACACGGAACATGTTTTCTCCTTATGATAACCAAAACATTTACTACGCAGAATATGTGGATATTATTTTTAGTGACATTCTTTTGAAAAAACTTTTCAAGTAAGTATTCATAATCTTAACCGAAATTGTTACATTATTAAATTCCAGCATACTAGGCTCTATAATCAAATCCGAAGGCACATATTGGAGAATGGATTTCCATACAATGACAAGGTAAGGGGCTATCTTCCGACAGCACATCTCTAGAAAAATGCACCTAAGGCTCCAACCTCTACCAACACATAATCGACATACCTTCACCATAGATAGTAATGAATATGTCATCACCCCGGTCGTTCCCAACCTACCCGAGAGCTCTCTTTGCACACACCAAATTAATTTAAAACCCGACGTCCTAACTTGAATAAATATATCTAGAAAGGTGATGACTATACCCTGATGGGAGTGACCCACTTAGCTCTGGCACATCTTCCCTTTTTTGATCATTTCCAGATTGTGAGGCTCGAGGTAACAATTACCTTACCCATAGCACATTCCACATTGAATGCCACATTGCCTGTAACATCCCACATTTTCGCACGCTTCAAATCAACACACGTGCCAATTTAAACCATACGGAAGGGCGGATTATTGTGGGGTAAATAAGAAAAACAGAAATAAAATAAAATAATACAGAATCTCACGGGGGAAGGATAAAATATAATAATCAATATACAGTTCATAAAACTGTTTACAAAACAATTGATTCTTCTTTATACAATAATTATCAGAGTTCACATACCAATAAATATCAATGCAGCGGAATTAAATAGGGTAGTGGAATAATAGTAGATGATAGTAATACAAATCTTCGTCTTCGTCCTCCAGAGCTAAAACTTCAAATCCTGAAACGCTCGGACTGACTCGAGCGAATTGAAAAGACAAAACACTCGAGTTAGAACTAAAAGATCTTATGTAAGTTAAATTAACATAAATAAATATGAGTGCAGTAACTCAAGAGATGCTCAGGATTTACATCTCCTAAGGATCCGTTAAACTATTTACTATGTAGTATATTTTGCTATTATAATAGTGTCTATTCGTAAAATAAACTTACTTTTAAATAGCATTAAGGAGTTACCCAATCTCTCCCTTAACACAATAATAGTCTCAGTAGTTCATCCAATATCATAGTCCCTCCTGATCGGGAAGCCACTAGAGGATATCACACGGGCTACGGGAGAAATCCAAACTCGTACTAGGCGCGATAGGGTAGGTGACACGGCACAACCAGGCAATGCCAGGGTAGATATATCAATTACGCATCCGGGATGGTGGTAACGCGTAGCTATTACTACCGCCCACCTCGGACAAACTCCCCCAAATCAAAGAAATCAAACGTGAAGGTGGCCACCGAAACAATCCAAAGTCAAAGTATAGTATCGAAGAGGAGTATCCGATCAGAGGAATGACCCCATTAGCCTGAGAATCGCTCCTGTTTTAGCCACCTTATGCCAACTCATGGGAGTTGGGTCCACGTATTTACCCCAGAGGAAACGCCACCACCATCCTACTTCATTCTGGAATCTCCACCGCATACACGGTTGTTAAAGTGGTTTTCAGAGTTGGCAGAGAATATGACCACTTCCGATCCCGGTCTCTTCAACAACTAAACATTATTATAACACCGCGGTCTTTTTTTTTAAAATAGTTTATACTTTAAAACCAGAATATAATTATCCCTTTTAAAACCCATAAATACGATATCATTTCCATTTCCAAAACAACTCATTTTGATATTAATTTTTATAAAACCCGAATAAATAATATCATTTTATTTCAAATATATTTCTTTTCCAAAATCATACTGCTTTAAAATTTATAGTATCTGAAAACCAAACATCTGAATTATATCTTTCAAAACATAATACTTCGAAATTCATAGCTTTAAACCATAACTTCTAAAACTTGAATGGTTTGGATATTCAACAATATGTAAATTAGTTGATTTAAAATTACTTTTAAAAGTAAATAATTTCCACGCCTTTACCATTTATTCACTTTAAATTAAGTCTAATCCATCAAATTAGATTCACTCTCAGTTTCAATAAAACACTTCGATTTTAATATATTTCAAACTTCGAGTATTTAACAATTTAAAACTCGGGTTGAAAATTTTCTATTCAACAATTTATTGTCCTATTATTTAGTTTTGAAATCTTCACAAAATAAATCAATAAAATAAAACTCAAATTACTAACTAAGAATTTCCTCAAATTTATTTATACTAGAAATATTCATTTGATTTATCTTGAATAAAAATCCAGTTATAAATATCATACCTTTAAATTCCAAATCTTAATAAGTTTACATCAACTTATGGAGTTAAATTTTTAAATAAGCTCAATTCCAAATGAATTTCCAATTTACCTTCAAATCTTAATTGTTTTAAATCGTCAAAACTCTATATAAATACCATATCTTAAACCTGTACTTGACCATATATTATAAATTATCAACTCCATTATTTAACTTATATATTTTATTTAACAGATTTATACATAGCTTAAATTTAAAAAAAATTAACTATATATGTGTATATATATATAAATAATATTTATATAATATCAAAATTAAATATTTATTAAACTGTATCCTATCCAAACCATAGAAATTATTCCAAAAATTATTATATATATATACCGCGATGCCTGTATAAAATTTTCTTTCCTATGGTCAAGTGATACGGATATTTATCATTTCAATCCGCAATTTAAAAATAAAATTGCGGTTATATATCATTTCAAACCGCAATCCCGAGTGAAATGAAATGCATAACAACTTGCAGTTAATATAAATAACATCCATTCATCCAAATATCAATCATCTACCATTTATTACAATCATTATCAATTTAAACAAACATCAATAGAGCATATAAAATATAACAGGTATCAACGAATAGTTTATATTCAAAAATAAATAAATAAATAACTGTTTAACTAGCAGTTTATATGCAAACTAAATAAACCTTAACTGTCAATTCATATGCAATAATAAAATTAATTAACAATTAAATTAAATAAATGCGAATTAACTGAGATGATGAATAAAATATGCAAAACAGTCATAAATAAATTTCTACTCATATCTTAAATCAATTTAACTAACATAAGAAATCTTAGAAGTTGTGAGTGGGTTAAAACACTCACCTTTTGAATTTAAATTGAATTTAAATTCAATTTAAACCCAAAAATTTGACCGTCTCAGAATTTGTCCAAACCAGTGTCATCAAGTCCGAAATTTCAATACGATCCTAACAAAAAAAATCGCGCGTAAAACGGGTATCGTATGCAAAAGTTATGACGGTTAATGCGATTGAAATCATTTTTAAAAATTTAGGAAAATGGAACACATTACCTGCCACGTCACTGAGACCCCTTCTTCCAAAAAAATAAAACACGCACGCTACAGTTCCTCTCGAACCCATCACCGTGACCGAAAACCAAACGACGCACATGCTTTCTGACCCCCGGAGTTCGATCAGCCTCCGGCATGACGTGCGCCTCCCCTCCATAGGCCTCCGCCCTAAGCGCCTACCCCCCACACGCCTCCGTTCGCACGCAAACCAAGATGGACGTACGCAACTACACGGCCAGATCTTGGTGATTTCAAGAAGCTACGGGACGAATCAACCGTTGGATGCGAAGAGCTCGTCGAGCTCTACAAGTTTTCTTTTGGAAGTTTTCGATTCCGATTCACGGAATTGGAAGAAATAGACACGAGAAGATGGATAAATTTCGGCTATTGAAAAGAAGGGAGAAGCGGCGGCTAGGGTTTGGGAATATTATATTATTATTTTTCGTGATGCGTGTCTATTTATATAGTTAGGTCCGAAAACAGCCCGAACTCCGATTTTAGCATGCTGACAGGCTATCCTAACATAAAAAGGCCTTCTGAACGCAATGGTACTTGTTTCGAAGCCCAATTCCATCATTTTCGTAGGTTACTGTTAAAGTCGAATTGGTTTGAAATGACAAAAATGCCCCCCGAAAAGCCCGTTTCGGCTCCGAAACGAAAATGGATCATCCTATATATCAAAATAGATTTTTTTTAAATATTTTAAACGCGATGGAACAAGTTTCAAGTCCAAATTCCATCGTATGAAGAAGTTATGCTAAAATCAATATTTTCAAATTGATTTCAAGGCGTTTTGCGTTCGTACGATCAAACGACAAGTCCGATTGCTACGAAACTTGAAACCCTACAATAATTTGCCGATACGGATCTGATGAAACTGGTTTCGTTGAAATCCGAGTCCATGATCAAAATGGCTATTTTTATATTAATTAAATAAATTAAGAATTAGTAAATAAATCCAATTTTTTTATATTTCAGTTTTAGTATTGGAAAATTTTATCACTTAATAATTCTCAAACATTTAAAATGATTTAACAATTTTTAAATGTCAATTCATTAAAGATTAAATCAATATAAATCTTCAATTTCATAAAATTCAAAATTATAGATAAATTTCCAAAATTTCCACTAAATTGAATTAACCCATAATTATTCCATTCATAATTTCAAATAGAAGGGTTTACCGTTGGATTTAGAATTATCACATAAATATTTTCCGTCTTCAACTTAATTTTTAATCTAACGTAATAATTAAATATTTGATTTCATTCGTTGGCAGACTATTATAAATTAAATCAATTAACTCACTATTAAAGATTTAAATTCTAAAATTCATAAATTTCGTCATCTTGATTTACTTATTAGTTTATAATTCTTTAAACCAATTCCCATCTCAATTTTAAAGTAACTTGATTCATCCATTATAGAATTTATTTCAATTTCTTAAAATAACCTCTTTATTATACATTAAATCCAATTTATTTTGATAAGTTTCCAATTGAATGGATTAGATTCAATTTCCACCTTTAACTTACACTTAAGTTTATGTCATAATCAATTTATAACGTGTTCCTTTCTTAGTTATTACTTTACGTACTTCTCGTATTAATTTCACCATTAATCATAATTATTAAAGTAACGCTTATAATAAATACGACCCTATAATTACTCAACATTTAAACGAACGTTATTTCATTTTCCATTAGTGTAACATTCATTTATTTTATTATCACTTATTACAAATTCTAATCCATTGACAAATAAGCAGGTAATTTATAATATATGTTACAAATTTTTAATTAATCACTATTCATTGTTATTGACTTTAATTTAGCATTACTTACCTTGCATTAACATTGTTACTTAAAATCCCTATCCAATTGCAATTAATATTCTAATGAATACATTTACTCCTTTCCGTTATGTTATTAATTATCATCAAGGCACATCTAATTATCTTTTTTGGTAAATGAGTGAATTTACTAGTAACCCACTATTATAACCTTTAATATACTTGTATATTTATTTATCAATCAATATTTACGTTTTTTTCTTCAAAATTTCAATTACAAAATCCTATTTAATTAACAACTTTAATTGTCGAAATTTTCGGGTCGTTACACTGCCAATGCAAAGTCACACAACTGATATGTACAAACATATAGCTCGTGAGTTCTTATGTCTCAGAAAAAAGGTGCTCAGCTAAGAGAAGTTGTCTTCTCCGCCACCAATCAGATGATACGTTCATAGAAATCAACCAATGTAATTATAATTGCAATTTCAAACATCCATCCTTGCAAGTTGTCCAAGAACAGGACAAACCGAAGGTACTCTTCTACCACATCCTGTCGGGAGTTACTCCTAGGATTAGTAGCGGTTAGTCCTTGCATTGGATATTTCATAATGAAGAGACTACTGCTTCTATATGTATATTGGTCGTTTATCCCCTAATGATCAACAAGAAGTCCTTTATTATGAAAATCCTGAATATCATATCCATGTCTTCACTTCGAATACGTAAATTGGTTTGAAGTGGTCTTCGGATAGGAATTACCCAAATCCGACCCCGGTTCCTCCAAACCAATCATCGATTAAAAAGATGTTAAGTTCATATGTGATTATCAATCATTATTTTATTTAATTCATATTTCTATTCATTTATATATATATATATATATATATATATATATATCTTAGGGACATATTCATTGAAATATTTGTTTATCTTTTTCAAAAGTATATGATATCATCATGCCTCATTTATCAAATCCATTTGGTTAATTTAAAACTTTTTAAATCATGGAATAATTCCAAACCCTTTCATATTTTACTTAGAAAAATTATTTCCAATTCGTTTCATTTAAATATTAACAAAGATTTCCTAATTCAAAACTTATAATTTTAATTTGGTTAAAAGCATGTTATCTAGAATGTTAATCCAAAATCAGTAAATGTTAAGTGATATATAGAAATCATCTAGTTCTACTCAATATTGATTCCCATATTCAAAAAATACTATGGGTGGAATAACGGTGAAAGCACCCTTAAAATTCCATGAATAGTATGAGTTCCCTCTTCGGACTTTAACACCGAGTACAATAAGATTATCTCCATAAAATTCAAGTTATTTATATTTGGAGAATTATATCCTTTAACTTTGGAAACTTTTGATCCGAGTAAATCAAGTTTACTATCCCATCCGTCAGGCCAGTCTAGATAGCCAAGGAAAGTAGGAAACTGGTTTTTCAAATTCATGCCTAGACACTATCTCTTTGACACCCATAAGGCGGTTAAGTAATTTGATCGAGTCTAAATCATTTAATATTTAATCATTTCATAAATCATTCAAATCATATTTAAAATACTTTGTCAATCATTTAAAAATATTCACAAAAGATTTGAAAAAGAACGGTTGCGTCTAAAACCGCATTTTATAGGTTATAGAAAAGTGGTGCGGAAAAGTAAAGCGGAAAGTGTAGCGGAAAGTGCTTTTTAAGCTACATTGATCAAAACGACTTTTTTTATCATTGGAAACTCATTTTATAACTTAAATCACTTTTAAAACATTTATAATATTTTTATAATTTCATATTTTTAAATAATTTTAAAGAGGTTTGACATTCCATATACATTAATTCATTAAATAAAGGAAAGTGATTTCCTTTGTGCTTATCAACGTGTATTTCCATGATTTGCATATATATTCAACATTCATATTAAACAACCATCATCAATAATCATAATCAAACATATAACATCCAATAGCATATAATACGATAATTTAGGAGTTTACTCACCTCGGGTTTAAATGACTATCTAAAAATTGGCTATGGCTTTGCTAACTCGAACTTTTAGCTTACGATCACTTGGATTATTGCTTCTAGATGGCTCAGCCTATGGATGAGAGAATGGAGGTGATGGAAGCCATTAAAGTAGAGGTGAAGAAGAATATGGAATGAGATGTGTGAATTTGTGAAGCCTTAGGGTCTTATTTATAGCCTTAAGAAAATGTGGCAAATTACTAAATTACCCTTGGATATTATGAAAATATCTCTTACACCACTCACTTCAACATCAAATCTTTGTCACCATACTCAAGTGCATGCATTAATGAGATGTAATATGATAAGACATATTGCTAAAATATCTTAAGCATGGAATGACATGCATTAATGGTGGATTTGATATTTGCTTTCCATGTTTTAATGGTGATTAGATGTTACCTTTTTCACTTTCTTTTTTAAAAATATCTTAGATATTTTCTTTAGCTTTGATTTGACTAATTGTGCTAGACATATATATGTGTGTGGTTGTATGTGTGTGGTTGTACAAACAATGTTGCAACAACTTAAAACAATTTCCATGTGTCAAACCGTTGAGATTTCGGTATCCAATTTTCGGTCATATTTTCATTTTTTAATTCAAACTATTTATTTATGTAAACAAAACTTGAAAATAAATTTCTTACCATCCTTAACTAATTAAAACAAGTTCATTTAACTTATAAAGCTATATTTAAAATGAATTAAACATTTCGTTTTCAAAGTGGTAAAATTATGGATCGTTACAGTAAATTTGATTTACTCGGATCAAAATTTCCCGAAGTATAAAGTGTAACTTTTCCAAATTCAAACAACTTTAATTGCATAGAAATAATATTTTTATACTTGGTATTAAATTCCAAGAATGAAATTCATACCAACTGTATGAATTTTAAAGGTGATTTCACAGTTATTCAACGGATAGTAAAGGTTGAATACAAAAATTGATATTAAGTAGAATTAGTATAATTTCCATAATCCTTTTTACTTAATAATTTTATCCAATATGAGATTTAAGTAAATAATTTGGAAATGTTTTTCCTTATCAAAAAGTGAAATGATTTAGAATTATTCCAAAAATATTAGGGTTTTGATCAACCAAAGGATTTAATAAATGAGGCTTAATGATTCTATATACTTTGAAAATGATATAGAATTTTTTTATTAAATATATCTCTAAGAGAAAATTGATTCAAATAAAAAGGTTATTTAAGTGAATGTTGTGTGATAATCACCTATATACTTAAATGCCATTTTATCAATGGTTGGTTCGAAGAAACTAGAGTCGGATTTGGGTAATTCCTATTCGAAAACCACTTCAAACCAAAGTATACATTCGGAAGTGGAGAATGTGTTAAAGCTGATGATTATTGAATACCAGAGATCTTCATAATGTTGGAATTACTGTCATGATTCCTAGGGGTTTACCACATATTATATTTGTATGACAATGGTGTCTGCATTCTGAAATCTTCATTGTATTAAAGGCCAAAGATCTGTATAGCAGATGGATAGCTTGTTGACATTCTCTAGGTCGCTCGCAATATAGAGATATTTATTATATCAGTGGTCCTTTTATATTTTGAAATCTCCATAATGCAAAGACTTCCCATTACTGATCCTAGGGGTGATTTCCAAAAAAAGGATATGGTAAAAGGAGTGCCTTTGGTTTCGTCCAGTCCCAGAATGAACTTGTACGGACGAGTGTCTGACAATGCATTTTTGATCATATTAATTGATCTCTATCAACGTATTATCTACTTGGTGGCAGATGAGGCAACTCCTCTTGGATTAACACCCTTTTCTAAGAAGTACGAGCCCAAGAGTTATACATTTGTAGAAATCAGTGTGATTAAGTAATGGCAATATAGCATTCTAAATGGAATGTGCTTTACGGAAAAATAAAGCGCAGCTTTGTGAAAAATAAGTATGGCTTTATGAAGAAAAAAGCGTAACCTCACCAGCCTCACTTCCCAGGAATGATATAGGATACTATATGGTTTGCAAGATATATTTCGGGCTATAAGTTATGAGAAATCAAAGGCATCTATTGCCATAAGGCATCAATTGCCTTAAAATGATGAAATGGACAAGTATTAGAGGCTGACCGAGATCGTGTAAAGCCATTGAGCAAATACGTTGTACCATAGTAGTGTAGCAAGTGTAATCCTAAGTGGCTAGCTTGAGACAAGTGATAAGGTCACCGCAGGAACTATGGTTGTTATACATGGATCAAAGGGAAAAGCCACTAGTTCCCTATCATGTTGGAATTCCAATTCGAAATATGATTTTTACGGTTTTGATTGTAGTTCCAAAATAGCTGTAATGCTTTGCAAACATTTCAAATACACCTTTTGGTATCATATATTCTGTTTTGTATATTCTGTTGACCTAGTCCAGATATATTACCATAGTCCGGGTATCGATACTTTCTTTATATATATATTTGTTTAAAAGTGTTTTCAAACTGAAGTCAATAATAATAACATCAAAGTGATTTTTTCATATAAAGTATTTTGGTTATCGTAAGGTGAAAACTCATCTATATTTAGAACCGACGTGATCTTACGAGATGCTATTCTTTTTAAAGGTTTTTTAGTACCCATCTATGACTCCGTCATATGTTTATGGTTCGAGTTTCTCACACTGGTTTATCAACCCTGATCCGGGTATTAAATACTCGGGTTGGATCCGATTAGTTTCAGGTTTAGATGTAGACGCTTGGAGTTTCCAAAGAAGTGCTAGAGATCTTCATCTACGTATGGATGTATTATATCATCCGCTCCATCTATTGCATTTTTTTTTATTTTTAGCATTTCTAAAGATAGAGGGTTTATTACTTCCTAGGCTGGGTTTGAGATTATTATATATATGAACGCATATTTGTTATTTGATATAAAAATGATTTGTGTTATTGAACGGTTTATGAATTCTGGTCGGTGCATGAAGAGCTCTATGTAATTGATAGGGATTCCTAAATACTTAAATAAGGTGAATTGACATACTGTTTTAAAAGGAGTATATATATACACACACAAAAGTATAAATATCGTGTGATATGGATAATTTATAAGATGTCATCCCTTTGGAAAGCTCCAAGAATAAGGTTTTGATCTGTTTGGTGATGGTGGAAATAATCTTATAAGTATCAATCATATGTTGGCTTTGGAAAATGGTATTAAACACTTGGTAAATTATTCTTCTTATCATTATACAAACAAGGCAAGTTCAACTCCGAACAAGTGTGAATCAAGTAATTTGGATAAGTCAAGAAAGTAATGGTATGAAACTTCTGATAATAACTTGGAATATCGCTTAGGGGCAGGATGTGTTATTATATGCTAGGTGATGAGTTATGGGCTAATCCAAAGCAAGCACATTGAGTACGTGCACAAAAAGAAGTTGAAGAAAAAGCAAAACTAGGACCTTATGCTGACCTCGACTGTTACTATTGCGGTAAGAAGGGCATTATAAAATTATGTGTGAAATTAAGCAAAGGAAGAAGCAGAGGAAGAAAAACAAAAATTCTGATCGGGATGATATAATCTATTTCAAGTGTAAAGAAAGAGGGAATTTTCTACATAAATGCCCTAAAACAAAGGAGAAACCAAGAATTAAAAGAAAGAAGGCAATGGGTTGCTACCGATGCAAGAACTACAGGCATAAAGCTAAAGATTGTCCTAAACGGACTTGCATTTAGTGCTTCATGGGGAGACATTTAATAAAGGACTGTTCAAAGATGAGATTGGGTGGCTTAGGTATCAAGGATAAAGTACCATCTACCTTGGAAAGGGCTCAAGGATAGAATGGTAGTATTAGTATCCATATAGTTGTATGATGTTAAGCAACATTTTATAGGTCTATAGTATAGGATAGGGTTATAAGTGGATGTATAAATATGATGTTAATTAATATATCTCTTTTTGATCATTCTCTCTATACATTTCTTCTATCTTTCAGCAGTAAATTTAATAAGATATTTAGAAATATAAAGTCTAAAGGAAGATTGGAAATGGCTTTATAAAAAGTGTTTGAATTAAGAAACTTATTTAAGAATATATTTTACAAAGGTATCTTTTATAAAATAAAGTGTAAAAGATATATCTTTAGTAGAAAGGAATTTTAAGAACTCCTATCCTAATCTTTCGAAGATTTAAAGGGAAAGTTATCTAAATATAGATTATGAACAAAGAAATTTCAAAAGGATTTTGAGATAAAAATTTATAAGTGAAATCATTGAAAAATAAGTATAAGAGGTAAATCATCTTTTAATTTGAAATGGTTTCTTTTAGAAAAATGATAAAGTATGTTGTGCATAAATGTTAAAACAAAACAAAATTAAATGTTTCATAAAGGTTTTGGAAAGTTAATTAAATACATACGTTGTACATAGATCACTTCATTGCACGATTTTGATCTAAGATTCGAATGCATAACTTTAAGATGTTCTCACCAGTCCGAAAGAGGATTTATCACTCGATTCTTAATGATGAACATTAATAAGGGTTTATGGTTGGGTACTTTAAGTTTTCTATCATAGTAAGGGAAATGAAGGTTTCTCATCAAAGAGATTGATAAGAGTCCACACTAAAGGATTGGAGTTATCAATACCGGTTCGAAAGTAAAGTTGTTGATTCAAATAAAAGATCGAATCAAATATCACATAAGGATGATCTATGTATATCATACAGAATTGAGTTTAAAAATTGTTTTAAGTAAGTATCATCGGGCTTTGGGTTTTGGTTTAATTTTTGGAACGAAATTATTTTAAGGGGGAAGTATGTAACGACCTGTAATTATCTTTAAATATTCAAATATAGAATTTTCAAACTTAAATAATCATG
The DNA here is from genome assembly GCA_030765085.1 of Allium cepa. Taxonomy (NCBI): domain Eukaryota; kingdom Viridiplantae; phylum Streptophyta; class Magnoliopsida; order Asparagales; family Amaryllidaceae; genus Allium; species Allium cepa. The sequence continues at coordinate 205,189,654 of CM060944.1, read as the reverse complement.
TTTTATGTGATAAATAAGAATGGTGAACCTATTTTTAGAATTGGTTTACGAAATAAGAGATTTTGGAGTTTCATTGTAAAATTAACAAAAGCCGATTTTCGATAAAATTGGATATACATCCAATTATGGTTTTAAGTGATAAATAAATCCTTTTAAATTGTAATAAGACGATAATAATTGATTGATAAAATTTTAAATGCACACACATACTTGGTTCATAAAGAGAGACAAACTTTGTCGCACTTTGACCAATTGACGTCGTATTTTTATAGTTGGATTTTAATATGGTTTTGTATCTCCATTTATCTTGCTTTAATTACTTAAAGATGATAACAAATAAATTTTCAAGTCTTGTTTAATAAATAAATAGTTTGATTAGAAACAGAAAATGTGATCAAAAAATATTTTGTCAAAAAATCGATGTTTTATTTAATATAAATTATGTAAATGTTTTGCAGCTTGAATAGTTATTATATAAACACATTAACAAAGAAATAAACACCTCACTTATATTAACTAAGAATTAATTAAGCTTAATATTTAATTAAGTAAAGAAAAGTGCAAAAAAGAAGATATTTTCACCAAATCCAACACAAGTCAAATCAAATCTCACCTTAAGTCCATTTTTTCGTCTAAATACAACCCTTAGCTCTTAAATAAAGAGGCAAGAAACGATGGAAAGGATGGAAGATGACGTAAAGAGGGGGTAGTGCTTGTGCAAGGAATGATGCAAGGGGGTGGTTTTGTCAAATTACATCCCTTAAAGGCTAAGGCTATAAATATGGACCGTTATGCTTTCATTTCTTCACACTTCCATTTATTCTTTTCTTAGCTTTCTTCTTCTTCCTTAAGCTCTTTAATGGCTTCTTTCCTTAGGAAAATAATGGCGAAAAATAGAACAAAAAGAAAAAAAAGTAAAAATATGGTATTCTACCTCAAAAGATAATTCAAACTCCACCTCTTTCTCTTCTAAGTACACGACCACCACTGTCATCACTAAGGCTGAATTCAAGGTTAGGCTGAGCCTATTTGGAAGAAAGGAAGGAGTTCACAAAGCTCTAGAGTGAAAATATTAGAGTGATTGAGGATTAGTTGAAGTTCACAAAAGTTTAAGTGAAGTGTTAGATTGAATAAATGTTGGTAGGGAGTGAAATGATTTGGTGAATGGTGAGTACTTACATTTCTACTAATTAATCTCTAAATTATTCCATGTATAATGATTTGAAAGTTTAAAATTAAATATTTGATTATTTGGCCGATTACCTATTTGAATATATGGATGTTAAGATGGATGGTTTGATAAATAGTAAAAGCAATGATTAGTGATTAACCATAGTTAATTAAATGAGAATTAAATCCATATAAAGTCTGTATGATTTTTTTTTAGCCTCTTAATGATTTTAAATATATAAAAAGGTTTAAAATGAATATTATAATAATATAATATTATAGTATGAATAAATGGAATATGAGTTTGAAAATGAGAATATTGTTCAAAATAAGTTTAAAATGATTTCTAAGTGTTTTATAAATATTTAAACTTGTTTCGACAAAATTTAAATAGAAAATAGTAATTGAGTCAAAACTAGACGCGACGCGTAATGCTAATTCGCAATTTCATGCCATAAAATTAAAACAAGTGAAGAGAATGGAATATAGCTTGAAATTCTTCGAGATAAGAATTTTTTGAACTGTTATATCCATAGTTTTTAAATGAAGAAATAAAATCAAGATTTCATTAAGTAGACTTTGAAATATGAGTAAAATAAGTTTTCAAAAAAATAACGGTTTTGAAGTTTAAAACCCAAATTTGAAATTAATTTAAATTGAATATTTTTAAATGTTTAAAAACATGAAAAAAATATTATAAATCTATTAAATTGTTTAAAAGAAATTAGATTTAGAAATATGGATTTCTGAAATGATAGAAAAGTTGTTTTAACCGAATAAGTATTTAAAACGCTATTTACAGCACTTTTTAATAACTTTTGCAAACAATGGTTTTAACTTAATTATTATTTTTCGAATCTTATGCGAACCTTTTCAAATAAATAATTAAGTAATTTAAAGATGATCAAGAGGTTTAAAAATGAGTAAAGCAGAAAAGACTAGTACATTTGTTTCATTTGTAAGTGTCAAAGAAAATTCGATCGTGGAATGGAACAGATCGAAGGGAAAGCCTGAATGCTTTAAAATAATTAAAAGTAAATTAAGTATGCTAAAAGATTTAGAGCCAATCAAATAACTTGACTACCTTATCGGTGACGGAGATGTAGTCTCTAGGCTTGGGTTTGGGAAACTAGTTGCCTGACTTCCCTAGCTACCCGGACTGGCCCGACGGATGGGATAGAAAATTTCCCAAAGTAGAAAAGATTTACTTTTCCAAATTCAAACTTGGATTGCATAAAAATAATATTCTTATACTTTGTATTCAATTCCGATAAGGAAATTCCCACTAACCGTTTGAATTTTAAAGGTGATTTCATCATTATTCAGCGGATAGTAAAGGTATGAATTTTAAACGTGATTTCACTACTATTTGACTGATAGTAAAGATTGAGTATAGAAATTGATATTGAGTAGAATTAGTACAATTTCCACGATCCTTTTTACTTAATAATGTTTTCCAATATGAGATTTAAATAAATAATTTGGAAATGTTTTTCCTAAGTAAAAAATGAAATGATTTAGAATTATTCCAAGATTTAAAAAGAGTTTGAATTAACCAAAGGATTTGATAAATGAGGCTTCATGATTCCATATACTTTGAAAAAAGATAAAGAAACGATTTAATGAATATATCTCTAAGAGAAATTTGATTTAAATAAAAAGGTTAATTAATTGAATGTTGTGTGATAATCACCTACATACCTAAATGTCTTTTTATCGATAGTTGGTTCGGAGAAACCGAGGTTGGATTTGGTTAATTCCTATCCGAAAACAACTTCGAACCAATGTATATGTTCGAATGTGAAGAAAGTGTCAAAGATGATGATTACTAAAGACCAGAGATCTTCAGAATGTAGGGATTGCTGTTACAAGACCTAGGGTTTACCCTATATTATGTTTATATGGCAAAAGTGTATGCATTATGGAAACTTCGTTGTATTAAAGACCGAATATCTTCATAGCGGAAGGACCGCTTGTTGACATTCTCTGGGTGGCTCCCATTATAGAGATATTTATTTTAGCAGTGGTCCTATCGAGTATTGAAATCTTCGTATGCAAGGAATACTCACTGCTGATCCTAAGTGTGATTCCCCAAAAAAAGGATGTGGTAGGAGGCATGCCTTTTGTTTCTTTCAGTCCCAGAACGAACTTGTATGGACTAGTGTTTGACATTGCATTCTGATCATATCAACAGATCTTTATCGACGTATATCTGCTTGGTGGCGGAGGAGGCAACTCATTTTAGCTTAATACCCTTTCTTGAGACGTACGAGCTCAGGAGTAATACGTTGTAGAAATCAGTTTTGTGATTAAGGAACGACAATATGGCATTCTAAGTGGAATGGGCTTTATGGAAAAATAAAGAGCGGCTTGTGACAAAAAAAGTATAGCTTTGTGAAGAAAAAAAAGCATAGCCTCACGAGCCTCACATCCCAGGAATGATATAGGATACTATATGGTTTGCTGGACATATTTTGAGCTATCAGTTATGAAAAATGAAAGGCATCTGTTGCCTTAAGATGATGAAACGAACAAGTACTAGAGGTTTGACGCAGACCATGTAAATCCACTGAGCAATACACTGTACCATAGTAGTGTAGCAAGTGCAGTTCCTAGTGGCTGCTTGAGACAAGTGATAAGGTCATTGCGGGACTATGGTTATTGTGCATGAATCGAAGGTAAAGGCCACAAGTTCCCTATCAGGATGGAAATCCAATTCCAAATACGAGCTTTACTGTATTGACTGCAGTCCTAAAATAGATGTAATGATTTGCAAACAATTCAACTAACTTTTTTGGTACCATATATTTCGCCTGGTATATTCCGTTGACTTAGTCCAGATATATTACCATTGTCCAGGTATTGATAGTTTCTTTGTATATTATTTATTTTGAAGTGTTTTCAAACTGATGTCATTAATAATAATATCCAAGTGATTTTCCATATAAAGTATTTTGGTTTTCGTTAGGTAAAAACCCGTCTGTATTTATGAGCGGCGTGGTCTTAAGAGATACTATTCTTTTCAAAGGTTTTTTAAAGTTTCCATCTATGTCTCCCTTATATGTTTATGGTTCGAGTTTCTCATGCTAGTTTATCAAGCTTGATCTGGGTATTTTTAGTCTCGGGTTAGATCCAATTAGTTTCAGGTTTAGTTGAAGATGCTTAGAGTTTCAAGAGGACAGTGGGTTTATAATTGTCCAAGCTAAATCTAGGTAATACTCTAATATTGGATTCAAAATTTTCCATTGTAAAGATTATATATTGAAATAATATCTGTCATTCCATTCGTGTGAAATTTTTTTCTATCTTTATTTTCTTTTTCCCCTAACAATCGGGCTTTCCAGCACTTGGATTTGTTGCATGAGGATGTATTAGTATCGATTTTTAAGGGTTGAAAATTCCAGTCGCTACAAGATTGAACATTCATTCACTTTTAGGTATGTTCGAAACTCTTTTCGATATACCCACCTATTCGATCAAATTGAATCAATTTATTTTATTTCATATATTATTTTATTTACTTATATTTTATATTCAATGAACTCATCATTAACATATCATATGTGTATCATCTATACATGTTCATGTTTGTGCAAATTCATCGGTAAATACAACAAAGTATGTGGAACTATTTTGGAGTTTTCGATTGGATACATTGTGACAATCCGCACCCTAATGGGCCCAAATTTCCACTAAATTAAAAACCCTCGTCTACCAAAGTATGGATCGTTGATTTTGGTATCCAGCAAATAAAGAAATGCATATCATAGCACTATCAATATAAACTCATAAAGTAATAGTAAAAGTATAATAAAACTTATAGTTACTGACCAAGATTGATATTTTCAATAGCTAATGTCCTTGAAGTGCCAAACATGCATAAGGAAACCCATCCTTACACCGTTCCCGCCTTGTATCGGTACTTGTCCCTCAAAGGTGTCCTATGGGTTATAATGAGGAGGGGGTCAGAACAATGTTCTGGTTATTGGTAAATTACACACTTTATACATAACACTAGTTTATACCAATTGCCTTCCATCATATGTTATGTCTTTTATTTTACTTAGTCGTCTCAACGAAACATACACGTACGATATGCCCAATTAACCCTAGGTAGACAATAACTACACACACACGTGTGTGTGTATAAGTACCATAGTCCACCGTTGAACCAAGATATTATCCTCGCTAGTATCTGTAATCTAGCACCTCGCCAAGCTTCATCATCAACGGAGTATCACATCCTTGTCGTCATGCATACCAAGGAACTCCCGTAGTGCCCAATAATGATGTCACAATTGTTAGCCGTATTCTATCCATTTTTGAAAGATCTTAGCATTTCCCTTACAAAAAATCTAGCAATCGACTATGGTGGTGCATGACCTAAACATGACATATGCTAGCAGAAGGTGTAGCCTTTTAAGTGTAACACCACTAACCACTTAGGATTGACGATGTTCTCGACCTATGCATAGCTCCTACTCCTGAATATGGTACCAAACACACACTGACATAGCACCGAGCCTTACTCACTATCCTATTTAGATTTCCTAACGCAATCAAGGTAATCCTCACTTATTACTTAATAACCCTTAAAAGTTTGAAGTAGACTCTACTTGTCATTGGACACTTCGACTAAGGTGAACCTTCCTACTTGGGTATCCCTCACCTATACACAATCATATATAATTCCACGGGTCCTATAGTTGGATATGTCGCACGTTAGTATAATGTATACATAATTGCTGGTAGACCCTTGCAGCGGGCAGACTTCTGTCGTGCAACACTACAGACCTCGCATTACAACCCATTTTAATGACTGTAGTTCTTATCTAAACTAAGTCTTAGCTAACTTTAATAATTCACATCCATCATAAACGCATACTTAAGGCTATGTGTGTGTGTGTGTGTTCAGTCTTATTTCTTTATTATGCCTCGACTGTTCAACTACTCACATTCAATTATTTTTATTTGACGAACTCTTTACCTCATTAATGTCGATTTAATGTCATTTACCGCTTTCTTTAAAAGATCTAAATAACCTTTTCTATTTACCATCCTTTCTCTTTATTAAACCATTATTTCTTAAATCTTATTCCCTTCTTTATTTAGTGGACTTGTCATTACCGCTTTTATTTAAGTTATTACTTGCCTTTGCTCGTCTTATCACTCGCCTACCTTTTTATTGTTTATTATATGATGTATGCCTTGTCTTTATTGCATATATATTAATTTTACAATTTAACCATTATTATCACCACTATAATTCTTTAACTCATACTTAGGGATTTATGAATTTTAATATATTAGAACTACATCTCACTTAAAAGGAAAGTTAACACTGTAAATTTCTATATCTTAGCCAAAAAGGGAATTTGTGTTACGTTTTGAATTATAAGGAATTATATTTTCGTAGTTATTGAAATAGACAGTACAAAACATGGTAAATATCCCTATTTTATACATCTCTTCCATTCAGGCGTATTCTTAGTTATTTCAAATGATATACTTAAATTTATGAATTTAAACTTGATAATCTATAGAAATTTAAATTGCAACACCCTACATTCCAATGAATTAAAATACTACTTAAATCCCAATAATTTTTTTTGATAGCTTCTAATTTACATTTATTTTCATAAATCATTTAATCTACAAACGTAGAACTACAATATAATTTATCAAAATTTGGGACTACTATTACCCAATATTTTTCAAATTCAAACACATGTAATATTAAATCTAAGTTATCAATCGTAGAATATGTAGGCCGGATTTACTGATTCATTATATGTATACAATTAGGCGTATAACTTCAAGTTTACATTAAAGTGTACAGGAATAGATTTACAATGATATAAATCCAATATTATATAAAAATATATAATATTTTCACTCACCTTTTTAGCTTTTCAAATCTCTATATCTAATCCTTGTTGTTTCAGTTTGACTTCGCTTATTCCTCCTATTTGAATACATAAACCGTAAGCATACATAAATCTATTAGAAATCAAGATCAGAGAAGAGATTTGGATTTAATTTAGATTTTAGATCCAGATTTATATTTTACCTTAACTTTGATGATTTGATTCGACCCTATTCTTCTCCTCAATTATGCTTCGCTATTCTCTACTTGTATATATGTGTATAAACTATAATTTTATTCAGAATTAAAAATTTGTGGAGAAGAGAAAATGGAAAAATCTTCACTGTTGCTCTAGAAATATGAGAAGAAAATTGAGGGGTTAGGTCTATATTTATGGGAGTTTGAATCAATGCTAACTGTTAGATTAAATTATTTTAAATCTAGACAGTTAGGCGACATCAAAATTCACAATCGACACATCCACTGGTCGACGGCTATAGCGCCATTGGTCAAAATATGCGATTAACTGATCCCGAATAAGGGGTCGACCAGGCATATTTTTGATTAATTATCTACGCTGTTTTGTTACGTTGATTAACTTCCTCTTATACAATATTTTATCCATTTTTTAACCAATTAACGCTAACGTTAATTATTCTTAAATGTTAAGTAAAGGTTAACTGACTGTTAGCATTAACCAATGTTTAATGATATTTATTTCCTTAATTACGTATATGTATATATGATTCGAAATATTTAAACGTTAATAATTTTTTTGTTTGAACTTCGATCATAAGACTTTATATATAAAATTGATCAGAAAATCGCCACGAACTCGACGGTGCAAGTTTCGTAGCCAAATTTTAATGTTTAATTTTTTTGATATTATTATTTATTAATTTATTTATTTTCAATCAATTATTATTAAAATTACGGGGTGTTGCATGCTCCCCCTAAATGAATTTCGTCCTCGAAATTCCTTAAGGACAAAATCACATAACATAACGCGCAACCATTCTAAACTTGTCAACTAATTAGTGCACAACCAATTTTGCAACCTATCATGTATAAGTGTACGATGTATCACAACATATATGATATGCATATCGAGAAATTCTAAATCGACGCCTTTTATATGAATGCATCTTTTAAAGCAATTTTGAAAATATGATGCAAACAACCTATATAAACTGGCAGTTCTATATGTGTGCAAATTTTGAAAATCAAAATCTTTGTTTCGCATCCAAATTTTCCCATATATCAACGAATAGAAGTATAATTCACCCAATTTTACATCTAATCCCTACCATTCAAAATCCTAGCACACTACTACTATCATCCAAAGTTTTGATAAATCGTTTTTCTAAAAATATATTCTTATGTCGGAAAAGGTATAAATGGAGAATTCCATATTTCTATCCTTCTCTTTAGTACCTTTTTTACTGTACCTTGAAACCTTCTCTTTTGCCCTCAAAACCGTTTCTAAGTTTTTCTAGTGCAGTTCACATAAGGAATTTTACTTTTAACATTTCAAAATTTAAAAACAAGTTCTTTTAAATAAATTTGGTTTACTTATCATCAAGATATGGAAAAAATGATTTCTAAGGTTATAACAGCTCTTTCCTTTATCACTAACCACCTTTTACTTTACTGTCACTTTCGCTGCATAGTAAAATTTCTACTTTCTAACCCGTCATTTTTTCATTACTAAGCATGTCGCACTTCAAAAATAATTTTTTTCTTCTTTTTCTACTCAAAAATATTATAAATAAAATAATTAAAAATTTCATCACATTTTTTAAAATATTTCATAAAAGTATTTTTATTTCTAAAATCATGAATTTTGAACAGAACTTCCAAAAGTGCATTTCTTTTCAAAAAAAATTATGTTACCTCCTCAGTCGGGATTAAGTCAATAGTTTAACGTCCATAGTGGACTCCATCTTACTATATGGTAAAAAATTTCAATTTCAAAAACATTTTCTTTATTTTAGAATAACAACCATCGCACAAGTTCATCTATAAATTTCAACTTTAAAGCGTAAAGATAGTGACTCGTGGTTTCGCAGCAACCTTTCCCTATCATTCACTTGCCAAAGTTTACCTCCAAAAAATTTAACACTTTTTAAGGCCTAACTTTATTTTACTTCTAGTAGCTAATAAATTTCCTAATTTTTTTATAAACTTCCAGTCTTACTTTGCATTAGCTAAGTGTTCACATGAATTTCCTTACTTACGTAGTTTTCCAGTACGTATAGCGGTCAATCTAGAAAGCCAGTTTAAAATGAACTTTTTTCACAACATCGTACGTGTTTTAACAACAAAAACAACTAATGTTACAGCCCAACTATCGCAAAAGAAACAATTGCTTGAAGTTTCCCTTTAATATTAATCAAGATTAATATTGTTGTGGGCCTATCACCCTACTTAAATTTAATTGGTCCTTTCAGACATATCATTTTACCATAACCCACATATCTTTCCTTTATAACTTCTAACAAATAAGGTCTATCAATTACTTCCATTATCATATCCAATTATGAAATAAACTATGTCCCTACAGTGTAGTGGGTAAGATAAATAAACCATGTACATTTAGAGTAACTCACCAGCAAATTGGTCTGGCAGAATAACTTTTTCCACCATCTATACTGCTTTTCTTACCTTAAGTCTATCAAATTCCTCTATGTGTATTTACCATCTCGTCACCCTCTGTTTCCATCTTCATTTAATCCAAACCTCTTGATAATGTTATCAAATTTTGGTATTTGCTTTCTTTATCTTTGATCTTTCATGTGAGCATACCCTACAACTTGCAGAAATGCACAATGATACCACCCGCTATTCCTTTGCATGTTTTCCTTATGGCTTGCACATGTGTCTAATAAAACATTCCTAGGCCCTCGATAATATTCCTTATGACCATCGGGGGTTCATTATTGCTATTCTATTAACATTCATCGTTATTTTATTCATAGCCTTAATTTTTACCGCGTCTTACCTAAGCAATCATTCCTATCCACTCGTATTAAAATTTGGTTTGGTTTTCACCACTTTTTTTTCAAAATTAAAATTTCAAAATTTTGAAGTACTCAATCCCTAAACTTCAATTTGTAAAAGTACAAACTTGAAAACTTTTTATTAAATTCAAAATAACTTAGTGTCATATTGTTTTAAAACTATAATTTTTAAAAAGAAATTTCCTTCCTTTTCCTTCAAAATCTTTTCACAACAAAGACTGTATTATTAAAATTGAGATTTTTAACTCAAACTATTTATTAAGTTTTGTTTTTTTAAATTCATATCTTATACCAAACCATTTATTTTAAAGATATACTTTATAATGTTTCTAAAACATCCTTTCACAATTTAAACAATAAAAACAGGAGTAAACGAGGACACTTCCATCCTATTATTTTCCTATTACTCATTTTAGCTCCACTTCCAACCCTTAGTGGAGTCTCTAATGTTTTGTAAGTGGGACTTTTTAAAAAATATGTGCGATAAATGCGCACAATAATGGAAAATATCCATTTTCCTTTGTTTTGTCTTTAATTTCCTATGTCACTTCTAATTAGAATACTAACATTATTTTTAATATAATCTCCTAACGTTATTTCTAGTTACTAATATTATTTTATACAGTTTCATAATATTATTAGTTATATTTATATTTCATAATGTGATTACTATCTGACCTTCTTTTACCTAAACTTCTCTTATTTAAATTACTCTTATCTATATAGATTTCCTCTCAATTGGATGTCTTCTTTATTGAACCATTATAGTGAGTTCGCCTACTACTTTATTTTTGGGTTCTAATATTCTTTTCCCGTTCTATTTATCCCATTTTAAACTTGTACCACTCATATTGTCCACCCCTAAAAAGAATTTTATAACCTAGAAATTTCTTTCATCTTAGAAAAATCAACAAGCTATATAAGCTCTGCTATTTTTTTCAAAGAACTTTTTTATTAAATTCATTTATTGAAATTTCCAATTTAAATACTTTTTAATTTCTACTAAAACCTTTTATTTTAATATAACTTTGTATTCAAACAAAATATAGTATTTTGTTGTTTTCTTTAAAAATTTAATATTTGCTTACTCTTGAAAATAGGGTTTCTCTACTTTCAAATGAATCCTTTGAAAGTCATTTCAAATACCATTATTTTTCAAACTTTTAAATAAGTCACTTGAAAATCATTTCCCACATATTATTTATATATTTTTCCCAAATCTTTTTATATTAAACTTTTTATGTGTGATCAGACTTAGACTAGTTTTGCTTATCCCTTCTTATGGACTTTTTCTTCTTTCTTATTACATATTGACTTATCTCCTTTATCCAAATATTAAAATCTAGCTATCATCTTGGAGTCATTATTACACGCCTTCTTTGAGGAACTTGTTTAATTCTTACTTCCGGATATCTACAACATATAGACCCCGTACTTTCCCCTTATCTAGACATAGTGTATGTCATCAGTTGACAATCCTATGTGGATCTACAATCATTAGGCTATCCGGACCCAACTAGGGAGTCACCTACTATCAAGCTTCAGGGACATTCCATATGCTACACTCATGCTCTTCTTAAGTCAACGCCTTCCCATATGACTCATTTCCTATGGGATAATCAAGACGGTGTATTCCTTCAACTTCATTCATTATTTCGACTCATAGTCAACTTATCCATCGTTTTAGATTATAGTTACAACTACTCTGTAGTCGAAATACATAGGATTTGGCGTAATATATTTATAATTATAGGTAAAAATACAAATACGTTGACTCAGTATTTCCTAATTTTTAAGATCAATTAGCCTAAGCTCTGATACCAAATGTGACAGCCCATACCCCGGTGGGCTTGAATTTTCACTAAGTTGAAAACCCAAGTCCACCGAAGTACAAGTCACTGATTTTGGTATTCGGTAAATAAATAAATGCATATTAGAGCACTATCGATACAACCACATAAAGGAATTTTAAAGTATAATAAAACATATAATTACTGATCAAGTTTGACATCTTTAATATCTCGTGTCCTTGGCAGTATCAGGCATGCATAAGGAAACCCACCCTTTCGTTGTTCCAGCCTTATACTAATATCCATCCCTCTAAACTATATTGTGGGTTGTAATGAGTAAGGGTGAGAAAAACATTTTGGTGATTGGTAAATTACACTTTATACATAACAGTAGTTTATGTCGATTGTCTTCCATCACATGTTATGTCTTTTATTTTACTTAGTCGTCTCAACTCCACATATGCGTACGATACTCCCCATCTATCCTAGGTAGACAATAACAATGTATGTGTGTGTAGAAGTATCATAGCCCCTCATTGAACCAAGACACTGTCCTCGCTAGTATCCGTAACCCATCACAACGTCATGCATACCAAGAAACTCCCGCAGTGCCTAATAACGACATCATAAGTATTAGCCGTGTTCTATCCATTTTAGAAAGACCTCCATAAATGGTTATCTATCCACGCCTCTAACAAATAATATAGCAAACAACTGTGGTGGTTCATAAACTAAACATGATTAACACCATAGAAGGTGTAGACGTTTAGGTGTATCCTTTGCCTTTCTGCTAACCAGTCAGGACCGATGATGTTCTTAACCTATGTATAGCTCCTACTCATGAATATGGTACCAAACACATACTGACATAGTACCGAGCCTTGCTCACCATCCCATTTAGATTGCCTAACGCAATCAAGGTAATACCCACTAGTTACTTAATACCCCTTGAAAGTTTGAAACATACTCTACTTGTCATTGGACAATTCGACTGAGGTGAACCTTCCTACTTGGGTATCCCTCACTTATACGAAAATGTATATAATTCCATAGGTCTTACAGTTAAATATCTCACACAATAGTATAATATATACACAACTGCTAGTAGCCTTTTGCGATGGGAAGACTTCTACTGTGTAACACTACTGACCTCGCATTCTTCCCATTTTAATAACCATGTCATTCTTATCTAAACTATGTTTTATCTAACTTCAATAAATCACATCCATCATAAATGCATACTTGAGGCTACGTATATGTGTGCATGTATTCATTCTTATTTCATTATTACGCCTCTACTATTCAAATACTCAGATTCAATTATTTTTATTTGACGGACTCTTTACTTCATTAATGCCATTTATTGCTTTCTTTAAAAGATCTAAACATCATTTTCTATTTACCTCCCTTTCTCATTATTTAACCTTTATTTCCATTAATTTAAACATTTGCTACCCTTCTTTATTTAATGTACTTGTCATCACCCTTATATTTAAGCTATTACTTGCCTTTATTTGTCTTAATACTTACCTACCTTTTTATCGTTTATTATTTGATTTCTATCTTGTCTTCATTGCATATATATTAATGTTACAATTTAACCATTATTATTATCACAACTAAAATTATTTAAATCATACTTGGGGATTTTTCATTTTAATATATTGGAGTTACATTTCCCTAAAAAGGAAAGGTTAACATCGTAAATTTCTATATCTTATCCAAAAAGGAGAATTGTGTTACGTTTGAAATTACATAGAATTATATTTTCGTAGTTATTGAAATAGACAGTATAAAATATGGAAAATATCCCTATTTTATACATCTCTTCCTTTTAGGCATATTCGTTGTTATTCAAATGGTACACTTTCATTTATGAATTTGAACTTCATAGTAGATATAAATTTACACCGCAACACCATATATTCCAACGAATTAAGCTACTACTAAAATCCCAATAATTTATTTTGATAACTTTTAATTAACATATATTTGCATAAATCATTTAATCTACAAATCTGGAACTGATGTATAATTTATCAAATTCAGGGACTACTATTACCCTTATTTTCTAGATTCAAACACATGCAATATTAAATCTAATTTTTCAGTCACAGAATATATAGGTTGGGTTTACAGATTCTCTATACATATAAAACTGGGTCTACAACTCCAGGCATGCAAGAATAGATTTACAATGATATAAATCCAATATTATCTAAAAATATATAGTTTTCCCACTTACCTTTTTAGCTTTTCAAATCTCCAGATCTAGTCCCTGTTATTCCAGTTTGACTCCCCTTATTCTCCCTGTTTGAATACATATATTGCATGCATACATATATCTACTAGAAATATAGATTAGAGAAGAGATTTATATTTAATTTAGATTTTAGATCTGGATTTATAATTTACCTTGAATTTGACGATTTATGTAATGACCCTGACCCGACCTTCAAAAATTGGCATCCGAATACATCACCCGTATTCAAATGCCGCAGATTCAAATGTCGAATCTAGTTCGTCGAAGCTTATAACACATTAAGTACAACAATACAGCGGAAACAAAATGAATAACTTTATTGATACATAACAGTTGATACAATATGATACAAATGAATATCAACATATATCAAAGATACACGACAATGGCGGAAAACAACAACACCAATCTGATCTTCCAAAAGAGCGCAACAACAGCATCTCCAATTGCCAAAACTCCAAAGCCAAAGCTCTAAACTTCAAGCTCGAACCACTATCACGTTGTATTAAGCAAGGTCGGTCATGAATGCGATTTCCAAAATCCAAAGGTTGAAAGCTATCGAATCTATATCTACTAGCTGATTATCTGAAAATCTTACTCTAGGCTGCCCGTGTGGAAAATTGTGGGCACTTAGAGTTAAGAAAGGGAACAATAAACTCCAGGTCATTCATGGGACTGGTGTGAGCAAACGAAAAAAGTTTTATTTGAATAAAATAAACAAAAGAATTTAAAAAGAAATCTGCAATGCTTTTTGGAAAATGAAACTACCATAAGGCCTCTCGCCACACACACAATGCAAACACACAATTGGAGGAGATTTCGCCTTATGACAGTCAAACATGCTTGATACGCAAAAACATTTTGATATTATTATTAGTGCATAGTGCAGAAAATATTTCGAAAGTATAATATTAATCTTAGCCAGCATACCACCATTATGGTATACATACTATAGCTACCAATTAAACGGCGGGTCACCACCATAAGTAAAAGGCAGGTTGTACAACTAAAACCATACAGGGTGCATATTGTTTCTTTGTATTTCCAACAAATGCTCAGGCTAAGGAACTACCTGGGCCACATGGGTACGCCTCTGGAGGGACGCCCCGAGAACTTAACCAGCTCTCTGCCAACACAAGGCCGGATTACCTCTGTAACTAGGTAACTACTAATACAAATATGCCATTCCGCGGTCCTTATCGACCTTTATCCGAGGATCCTCAACACCAACAACCACAAAGTAATGAATTTGCAGTAACCACATAGGTTAAATATCTGGGCTCCATACCATGATACCACCTTTTTCCAGAAGGAAATGGACATACCCTAAGGGGTGCTACCCCTAATAACCTTGCCGCATCCTTCCTGTTTCGACCATTTTTGGGTTGTGAGGTCCGACGAGGTCACGTCCACAAAGCTATGCTTTACATAGAAGCCATGCTTTGATCAACAAATCATCAACAGCACTTCGTATGCCATATTACCAAATTAGGAATGTATCACTGGTAAATATCAACTACATAACCTCTGAGCTCGTACATCTTAGAGAAGGGTGTTAAGCTAGGAGGATAAATTCTCCGCCATCAAATAGAAATGTATTTGATAGAAACCAGATTTACATCTCAAAGTGTAATGTCATGCATACATCCATACAAGTCTGTTTCGAGTTCGAACAGAACCAAAGGCACTTCAAAGAAGCCCTTGCAATCCGGGTATTCACAATCCCGATCGGACTCCCCATCACATATGGAGATCTCTATACCGTAGCTACTCAGTGCAAAGTCATTCGACGGGTAATCCTTTCATTCTCGCAAATATCCGATCTTCACCACCGGTCTTCAAATGCTATCCATTTCGTCTTATCATTATTCGGAATGGGTTATATGACATAAAATCCTCTCCCGGCTAAACCGAATAATGAGCGCTTAATTTTAAAACCATATGGATATATAGGATCTTAGTTAAGTCACACCTTATGGCCCAAAAGCCTTTCTTTTGAATGGTTTAAACAAATTTCCACTTTTAATCTTTTAAACAAAAAGATCCACTTCACAAAGTTCACCAATCTTTCACAAAGATTCATTCATTTGTTATATGGAAGTTCTTTCATTATATGAAAGCCATTACCATTTGAAAACAAAAAGTTTTCGTTTCGGGAAAATATGATTTCATTTGATCAAATTAAATCCTTTTAAAATATAAACTTGGGTTAAATTTAAATTCCCAAAATAATACTTTTAAAATGGTTTAAAATCCATATAACTTGTGTAATCCCTTTAATCATAGTTTCAAATATACATTCGCAGAACTCAATTTAAATCTTGAATTTAAATTCAAATCAAACTATTTAAATTTCAAACTTTAAAAAGTTATTCCAAATAATTTTTATCTTCAAAAACTCCTTTTCAAAAGCTGTTCATTTTCAACCCAATTCCATTTCCAAACCATTTTGGATTAAAAATTCAACTTTAAAACAAATAATATTTTCAATTTAAAATATCTATGACTTAACCGATTTCCACGTGCAAATCCATATTTGTGTGTGTATGGTGTAGTCCAGGGGTTTTACACAATAGTGCAACATCAATAATCATCAAAATCCAAACACATCAATATTGATTAGCGGTATAATCCTATAACGCTTATCGTCATTCACATATTTATAGAAAAATAGTATAAATTCATCATAGATAAATTAATTACATTCATCACAACTCAAATAAAACAATTTACATCATAGAATATCATACATAAGGGATATCAAATAATTCAAACATTCAGTATAATCCAAACATCCATAAGTAAGATCAATTAACATTTGATTAATTTAAACCAGATTTAATTACTTATGAATAAATTACTAATCCTGGTTAGTTAACATTAATTAGTTACAAACCATTTTAATTAATTATCCTTTAATCATTTATTAATTAACTTTTAATAATAAATTAATTAACCTTTAATTATTAATTAATCAACCTTAATCAATGAATTAATTAACATTTAATCGTTAAATAATTAACCTTTAATTATCCATTAATTACATTAATTAATTAACCCTTAATTAATTACCATTTAATTAATTATTCTTAATTAATTACAATAAGAAATTATCCCTAATCACTTATATTAATAAATCTCAAATTAATTATATTGAGTAATTATCCTTTAGTTACTTGATTAATCAATTTTATTCATTAATTAACTATCCTTAATTACTTTCATTAAGTAATTATCTTTAAGTAATTAATTACCCTTAATTACTTTTGTTAATTAAATCAATCTTTAATTTAATTCCTAATTAATTATCCTTAATTAGTTAATCAACCTTTAATTTAATTATCTTAAGTAATTATCCTTTAATTAATTAAATTAATTAATTAACCACAAATTAATTAAGTAATTATCATTTAATTAATTATCATTTAATTACTTATTAAGGATTCTTTCATAACTTATGACTTTAATTAATTTAAGATAAACCACTTATCTTCACCAATTACTCAATTACATCCTTTAAATTTTGCTTAATTTTAACTGCTTGAAATTAACATATGAAATCATTTGAGATCCTCTTGATCAATTAAAGTAAATCCATATACCTTTATCACTTCTCAGTTACATCATTAAATCGTAATTGAAAACACTTTGAGATTTTAATTCAACAACTTATCTAATTTTAAAACAATTTTAAATTCAAAATGTACTTAACTTGAGAATTTAATCCTTGAACTTGAAAGCTTACTCAACACCTTTATTTTGAAAATTAGTTTAATATTTTACTCTGAAAATAGTACACTTCCTTTGTTTATAAACTTATTAAAACCTTGGTTACCTTATCTTAACAAAAACTCGAGCCCAAGATAAATTTCCTCGAGCCAAAACTCGAGCTACTCGCGATCATCACGCTGCTTTGAGACAACATACGAACATCTTCGAGCTCCCCTTTCTTCCTCAAACACTACAAATCCAGACCAGATATAAGTGCACACGTGTGTACGTGTACGGAGGTTTCGACCACCAACGATCAACGCTGCAACCCTCCTTATGTCGACGACCATCCCTTTTGACGACCTGACCCCCAGCTTCGTCGATTCGACATCGAAATTGAAATCGAACCATGTTAACACCTACAGGAACAAACTGATCAACTAAAAACAACCTCTACCTGCCACCATGGACCACCAGACCACTGGCCACTCCGACCTAAGCTCAGCTACAACCCTTCAGATCGACTCCCTCTGGTTTGGTCCACTTCGGTCCACCATCGACGATGAAATCGACTCGTTAACAATCTCGAACAAAACAACTGCTAAAACCTTAAATCATCATCGTCAAGCCACCATAGTGATTAGAAAATTTTCTAACCATTTTTCCACGAATCTCCACTGCCCAGACTACCTCAAAACTCAAACACAATACCTTTATAAACGTTGATCGCCGGAATTTAAAAAAAATCCAATTTCGGTTCATCTCGAAATTTCACCATAAATATAAACTTAAAAATCTTGATTTTTATATCAAAATTCATAATTTCCAAATACAAATGAGGTATATGCTTAAAACATGAAATTCGATAATTGTTTTTCTGACTTGAAATTGAATATTATTGTAATATCCAAATTTTAAAAATATTTCCACCTAAATTTAATTTAAAAAATGATATTACACATATGTGAACACTTTTCATTCAGAGATTAAACCCTATAAAGGTATAGGTGGGATGATTTGCATTTTTGAACAGGTTTCAAAACATGTTAAGTAAGGACTAGAGGTGATTTTTCTATATATATAGGCATGCACACACAATCTACATATATATACATATATACAACATATTCATATCCATGCAAACAATTCTATTTACCATTTCATTTCATAAAATCACAGATTCGAACTATAGTAGTTTAGTTTGCTCACCTAGTCTTTGAAAACAGAGGCTTGGAACTGGATTGATCCTTGCTTGATAAAGCTTCAAGTTGAAAATTGGAATGTATTTTGGGTTGAATCCATTTGGAATTGATCTGCCACTTGTTTGTTGATGTTGAACTGGACTTACTTGATTGCTGAGGTGATTTTGTTTTTGATCAAATTTGTAGTTTTGTTTCAGGTTTTAAGATTTGAGTTTGATTTAAATTGTTGCCTTTGCTTTGCATTGTATTTCTTAGGTTGAAGTTTTGATATTGAAGAATTTGAACTGAAGCTTCTATCTTATTTCCAGGTTTCAGATTTTTAAATGAAGGAAAAGAGATTTGAGAAAATGAAGATGAAGAGAAAGGTTTAACTTTGATCTGAAAATGAATAGAAAGTTTTTTTTCATTCTTTAAATTATATGTTATTTGTAAATTAAAACAAATGTACCACTTGTTTAAATTAACTAACACTTGTTTGCTTATTATGAGAAAGGTTTACATTTGTTATTACATGATTTAATAAATTTACAAATGTCATATGTTATTTAAATTGTGTTTAAATCCTTGCCTCTTTTTTATTTATGTTTTTATGTTTTTATTAACTATGTTTTATGTTTTATTTCATAAACTTTAATATATTTACAAACTATATTATATATATTTTTTAAAAGAAGATGTTTTATTCTTTATAACCAATCCTACTTTAAACTTAGTTTATTATACTTTTAAATGTATGAATGTTTATATTTAATATCACTTTATATTTTTATGTTAATAGTATTTAAACATAACTTTATACTATATTTCCTATTTCAATAAATACATTTTCCTTTATTAACATTTATATAACCTTTTAAAGAAAAATATTTTTTTTTAAATTTAATTATACATTAAATACACACACATGTATATAACATATATATATAATAGATTTTTAATTTTAAACAACTTTTGAAAATTTATTATATTAAATTTAAATCATAACTTTCAAATCACAATGCATATATATTTATAACCTTTAAGGAAATTGATTTTAAAAATCTAATTATATTTTAAATAAATAAAAATATGTATTATATTTTAAATTTATAACTGTACAAACTATATTTATTTATTTTAAAAGAAAATATATTTTAAATCTTTTTATCAAATTCAAGCTTAAGCTACCATACTTGTTTATTAAATTTTGAAAAAAATGCAAATTTATTCACAATTTAATTCAAAAATCAAATTAATTACTACTTTAAATTTGATTTAAAAACCGGAATGTTACAATTTAATTCAACCCTATTCTTCTTCTCAATCATCCTCTGTTATTCTCCACTTATATATTATGTATAATCTATAATTTTACTTGGAATTAAGAATTTGTGGACAAGAGAAAATGGAAAAACTCCATCATTGCTCTAGAAATATGAGAAGAAAAGTGATGGGTTAGGCCCATATTTCTAGCGGTTCGAATCAATGCTAGCCATCAGAATTAATTATTTTAAGTCCAAGCAGTTCAGCCGTGTTAAAATTCACATGTGACTCGTCCGCTGATCATCAGCTATGATGTCAGCAATCGAGCACTAGCAGTCGACTGGTCCCTATTAAGGAGTCGACCGGTTGACTTATTTTTGGTTAATTATCTGTGTTGTTTTATTACGCAGAATAACTTCTTCTTATACAATATTCTCTCCTTATTTAAATAATTAATGCTATTGTTAACTATTCTTAAACATTAAATAACCGTTAGTGTTAATCAATGTTTAATTTTATTTATTTTCTTAATTACATATATATTTATTTACGATTTGAATTATTCAAACGTTAATCACTTTTTCATTTGAATTCCAATTTAAAAACTTTATATATGAAAATTGGTCAGAAAATCGCTACAAATCTAATGGGGCAAGCTTCAAAGCCAAATTATAATGTCTATAAAAAAATATTTTTTGATATTCTTATTTATTAATTAATTTATTTTTAAGTAATTATCATTAAAATTATAGGGTGTCTCAAATATCTATACATACATACATATGTATGTATGTATGTAGTAAGTTTGTATCAATCCGTATAGTTCATCAACTGTTGTAATGCTCCCACTAAATGGTGTTTTTCCTTTAATTGTCTGGAATATAATTTACTAATTCCATATGATTTATAATCATATAATCATAAATTATTTCCCAAAATTGTGGCTTAGCCCATGATTTCAAAACAACTGCAAATAAATTTAGATACTTCTATATTTTCCAATGCATCATAAATACCACTATTATAGTTTTATTTTGTAACGTATATTCATAATATTCATATTGAAATAAAACCATGTCTATTTTTCAGTCAATGCTGAAAAATTATTCTTATTTCATAAATAATGTTGGTACATTTTTACGACAATAATTTTCATTATTTGATGCGAGCAATATGTGTTGTATGGCATGATTTAACTATTTTCATCATTACTATAATAGCATATGAAATATGAAACTCAATTCAAGCGATTAATATAGGCTATTTATTTCATTTATTGTAACTAGTTTACAATCAAGAATTTTCAGATTAAGTATCTTAAATTCAAAGAAATAAATTTCATAGAAACCAATTTTCTATATGAAAATACGTTTGGAATAAATATGATATTTAGTATTCTTTGTTAAGTGTCTATTATTATTTGACAATTCTAGTTTGCAATGTTTCCTTATGAAGTATAAGTAACAATTCACTCGCTTCATCCCAACTGTGCCTTAAGTTACATCTTCTTTCTTACATTCATTTTCTTTTTTAAATGGTCGAACCATTCAAATGGAAGCCCTTACTACACGATCATAATGAACTTTCTACAGAAATGCATACAGTTATCTTAAAAGACAATGCGAAGCCTTGGGAAAATAAATATGTAAATGACCAATTACGAATGTATTCAGTTGTTGTAAAATTTGACATTTGCATGGGTCTTCAAACAATAGCATGCAAATATTATTTATCAGTAAGTATATTTTACATTTATATTTTTCAATCATCAATTCAGTTCATTTATATATCTTAATCAATGAAGATTTTACCAATTATGTTAATGGCACAAATTCATCAATGTATACTACAATAACTTTATGCGGCGAATGTTCTTACAATTAGAAAGTATAAATATTACCATTTCATTTTTATAATAAGGATATCACTAGTCTTTTATGTTTCTCCAAACTCCAAGATGAAACATATAAGTCTTTTGACTTTACCTGTAACGACCCGCTATTTTGGACCATTCAAATCGACAATAAAACCGTACATGTCTGACTTGAATAATTCAAAATACCGAATTGTTAGTAAAATTTGGCAAAACTTAAAATATACAGTAAATAAATCAATCATAGATCACTTACACAGAGTAATACAATGCAGCGGAATAGATAAAGAATAGTAGTTCATGAAGCTACTATATACCTCAGAGTTAGAAATAAAATACAACCGAATAGTTCAAATGCCACGAAGTCTCCAATGCAACAGATGGCTTCTCTGAACCAATCAACTGGATGACTGAAGGGATAGATAGCTGGATCTTCAAGCAAAGCTCCAACTTCGAAGATGAGTCTTAAATACTGTATCTCTCAGTCTGACCCGAGCGTAAAGCAAAACACAAAACACTCGAGTCAGGATTAACATTCTTATATCTATAAATCTAACTCAAGTGAAATATCAACTGAAATATAATTAACTTAGAGGATGTTTGGGATAACCATCCTCTAAGGGTCCATGGAACTATCTAAAAGATAGAAATATACACTATAACACCGTAGTCTTTTCAACTTAATTTATACTTCAAAACCAAATATCATTTTCACTTCAAATATCTCTATACTTCCCAAATAGTATTTTTATATATTAAATAATTTGTACAGTAAAGAAATTTCAATTCCCTCAACTTAACAAATCGTTTAACATCAACCCGACCACCCTATTTAAATCTATTTCAATCTCAATTTATTAATTTAGATTCAACTCAATTTCTAAAATAACAACTTCAGTTTTATCGATCTCAAATTCGGATTTGAAATCACAAAATACCCTTTATATTCAATATATTTCAAAACTTTAAGTATTCAACGTTTCAAACTAACTTTTTAATCAATTTAGTTTCTAAATAATAAATTCAACTATACTGATTTCAAATACATATCCGAATCTCAAAATAAACCATTTAAATTCCAATATAGTTCAAAGCTTTAATATTTAATTAAATGTTCAATTTAATAGTTCCATATAGATCTCGATTTAACCTCATTATTATCTAGTCTTAAAATAATCCCCCATTAGATGCAATATCATTTAAGTAACCTTAAATTACATTTTACTCAATATTTTCTTTAATTTGTTTAAACGTGAAATATTCATTAAATCACTTAAATAAAAATCCAGTTACAAAATCATACCCTTAAATTTCCCATTCAATAATTTCAAATTGATTTATTGAATAAATCCTTATTTAAATACCATTTAGATAAACCCACATTTATCTCCCAATCGTAGTAAATTGCAGAATACTTTTTGGAATAAAATTTACATAAATATTTAACATAATTTATGTATTAAATCAAATTTTGACTAAATTAAATATTATTAAATCTATATATCATTACCCTTTATATATAAAAAAATTTAAGGATTAACATTTAATAAGACCGTATATTTCTTTCCAAAACAATGAATTAAATTTCAAAATATTTATATATATGGACCAACGATGTATGTATATATTTCTTATCATATGGTCAAGTGTTACGGATATTTATCATTTCAATCCGTACACTAAATGTATACGGGTGGATAGCATTTCAACCCGTAATCCCAATTCAATTAAATGAAAATCGCTTGGGTTTATCATTTCAACCCATAACGATTTTCTCCTATTCTAAAGTCTGTTCGGGTATGTATCATTTCAACCCATAGTGATTTCTATACTAACAGGGAACTTGCAGAGTGATAACATATATGTAAATAATAATAACAACAGGCATATATCATCAAAATAAATATATAAACAATAGGATATGGTGTCGTATCCCATAAGTGAATAGTTACAGATAATAGCATATATAACAATTTAAATAACTACAGCCTCATATTTCAATTGTCGTCTCAATTGAAATCAAATTTAGTAAATAAAAGAATGTTAATCGTGAGTGATTTCTCACCTTTTGAGGCCAGAGAAAAAGAAGCGAGTTATGAAATCCAGATCCGAATTCCAAAACAAAGCTAGATGGACACGGTTCAATGATCAAAGATGATAATAGGAATAGACGAATTCAAATCAGAATTGGATCAAGGAAGATAAATAGGATAAGTGAGCTTATATACAACTAGCCAACATATGCAGACACAGTTTATAAAATATACAACAAAATATGCATGCCTCGGTTAATATATATACATAGGTGTGCAGACCAACTATATTAATATAACCATATATATACTATATAACATTTCCTCTACCAATTTGTATATGACTATACATATGACTATACTTGAAATCAAAATACACATCCCTTAAAAAAAAAAATCCAACGTATATCAGTCAGTGCAAACAACCTTAAGGCTGACATGAAATAAACTTTTGAAAGCATATACTGTTGAAATTATAAAATATTGATATAACTTATACTGTAAAACTACCATAGAAAATTTATATATATACCTACATTTAAATATAACTTATGTAAATTGTTGAAAATAAAATAAAATATAGTACGGCAGACTCTAAAATACTAAAACAATCATAAAAATATATATTATAAATTGACCTATCAAACTTGTACCCACCAATTTTATATAATATATATACCAAAACAGTAACGAAAATTGAAATACTATATTTTATATATCTAACATATGAAAGCTAATAAAATAACATATTTTATTATAGTTGAAACTGTTATAACCAAATATATAAAACATATAAAAATACGTATATCAATGAAAAGCTGCCAAACTTATACCATATATACCGTAAGCTATCAATAGTAATATAAAACGCGTATATATATATATATATATATATATATATAACTTATCAACTAGTTAGTAAAACATACGTATCTAAAAGCCGTACGATAACTATATGCTAACAAAAGTCAAAAACTATATACCGCAAAATCTTAAAATAATATACATAATACAGTATAAATATTTACTAACCTTTATATATGAACAGAAGTTAAATATTTATATACACATTTATAAATATAACAATTATCACATATATACTATTATGAAATATATTATTATTTTTAAAGTTCAACTGTTAGGGAATTCAAAATCCCCATAGTTGCAGTAAACATATAAAACAAAACTTATGCACAATCTATACTGTTCTTAATATATAAAATAGACTTATATCAAATAAAATGCGTACTTACTTTTAAAAACCAGAGAGGAAATGTTTTTCCAACTAATGCATGCGGCCATGAGGAGGAGGCAGGCCAAGGAAAAGATAGAGCTCATGCTCAGGTTTGGAAGAAATAAGAAAAGATGGAGGGGAGATGAGAACGAGCGATTTTTAAAGGAAGAATGCATGCGTGATTCAAGCAACATGACATGGCGAAGGGCATTCTTCAGGCAACAGAGAAAATGCTAGTTTCTTACATATAAAGGTAGGCCTGCATCCGATATGTGAACGTGCTATATGACTTTATATAATATTTACAAAGCTCTCTCCTCTTTTAATATTAATTTGAGGGCAACGAATAGCCTACAGAGAGAAAAGAAGATGCAATCTATGCTATATATATATATATATATATTCCTAGAAACACGGAAACGAAGAGGTAAAAGAGGGAAGAGAAAGAGGCGTATAAATGAATGGTAAATAAATTTAGATTTCAAATGAAATAAATGGAACAGCAGAGATTAAAGTATGGATGTAAATCCTAGAATAATAAAAAGCAACGGTTATATGTTGATTAAGAAAAATAATTAAAACAATTAATGGCTTAAATGGGGCAGCATGTTTCAAAATTTTGAAATGCAAAAGAAACGTGCACTATAAATATAAAGTTTTCAAAAGCAAAAGAAACGTAAAGCTGTCCATTAATTCATCAAAACGTTATTTAAGTAATAAATTGAAATGAAAAAAAAAGTAATTGTAACGGTCAATAGTTGATTTAGCTATACACTTAAAGCAATAAATTTTTGTCTGTTTGTACAACACATAATGAGTTTTGAAAGTCAAGGATATAAAAATGGATAAAAGGAAAGAAATCAGGAAATTTTGTGAGCAATAGCTTTCCAAGAAAGGTAGGCTTACATTATATATACATGCTGAGATGATTAGGCACGTTCAAAATTTTTGAAGCAAATGAAGGAATTGGAAATAAATATAAAATGAAAGAAATTTGAAAAGTCCGTAGCTATGATTTAGCCAAAATTTATTAAAGCCATTTACTAGGAAGGTTGGAACCGAAATAATAGGGAGAGGAAGGCACATTAAATTTGATAACAAATTTGTGTTCGGATCTATAAGCAAGTGATTTATATATTATAGGCCTTATGAAAGCGAGGGAAGGAACAGATGCTACTAGCTTGATGACTTGAGATTCTTTCAAGCGTTAAAAACAAAAATAAAGAGAGACCAGAATAAACGCACCACCATAAATATAAATATACGCTTCAATTGCAAAAGAAACGTATAAAAAAAATTATGGGTAGTGGGAAAGGTAAAGTCAGTGCACGAAACAACAAGGAATAATAAAAGCAAGATCGATGATCTCAAATTTAATAATGGTTACGAATGGAAAAGTCTACCTGAATTGGAAAAGTATTAAGAAATAGAAATCTTTAATGGTAGTAAAAAGAAACCGTTACGCACTGATTTAGAAATCAATTAAAGCAATTAATAGCTTGAATTGGACAACACGTTTTCTCAATTAAATAAACTTTCATAAAATTATTTGAAAATTTACAATCTGCTATATTTAAATATACGTATTCTAAATATATAAACATTTTATTTAAAAATTCAATTATTATAAGATTTCACAAATATTCAATTAAATACGTTACAGAATCAATTAAAATTGTTAAAATTTTCCGGGTCGTTACACTCTCCCCCACTCAAAACTTTTCGTCCCCGAAAAGGAAGGAGGTAGGAGAATAAAACAACCAGAAAAAAATAGATTGAAAGCCAAGATAAACAATAAATTTTATTTAAAATATTTATTTGAAAATTTCATTTGAAATTAAATTTTCTTTAATATTTAATACTTCTCAAACTCCTTTGCAAACAATTATTTACATTATTACTTCTATTTACAAAGACTATTGAAAATATTAAATCCAAAATTTATGAAATTTTTAATTTATCTCAAGATACCTTTCAAATATTATCAATAAATTAGTAATCATTTTTTTAAAGATGTTTTATTTAATTTATAACTTCAAAAATATTTATAACACTAAAATTTTATATAAAAACAATGTAGTATACAAATAAGCAATATTTAAAAGATTTATTCAAAAAGGAAAGGAAGGTGGATTCCGAAAACGGAATATAGGTGAAAAATGAAGCTGAGCAGAAGAGGTAGATTCAAAAGAGTAGAATCGGGCACGAATAATTTATTTCAAACCATAAGAATTTTAATTTCAAATATTAATACAAAATTTCTTTGTTGGGAAAAATACTTTTATAATAAATACCTTTATAATAATACGTTTATATCGAAATAAATCTTTCTTTCGAAAATATTTTTATAACCCGATGTTTTAACAAGTTTATCCTCGTTCTTGCAGACTCTGGCCATGCGTTGATCAGGCGCAAAGCTAGAATTCTTCAAGTACTTAGTAGACCTGTTTCAACACCCAGTGAAAATACTTGAAAAACCTTTTTAAAAACAGATATGGAAAGTACAATCCAAACAAACAACCAAACCAAAACCTTTGTCCGACCATGGTTCGCAGATACACAATGGTTACGCTTGGGTCTCCCAGGAAACAATCCATATCCGTAAGCTTTCTCAGCCCTGCGAGTTACGCCATGATGACTAGTAGAGTGTAGGATACACAATGGTTATGCCTGGATCCCCCAGGAAACAATCCGTACCCCTAGGCAAGACTCAACCAGGCACTTGCGCTGCTATTCGCGACCTACACAGATTGCAGGATACACAATGGTTACGCCTGGATCCCCCAGGAAACAATTCGTACCCCTAGGCAAGACTCAGCCAGGCAGTTGCGCTATGCAGTCACGAGAGAAAAAAAAAACATGGGTTACGCCACGGTGGGAAACACTCGAGTATTACATCCGGAAAACCGAAAATCAGAGAAAATAATATCGATAGAATGAATCCACGATGTGGCCACAAAGCGGATATCAAGCAGAAGGCACTTTCCATATCTTTACTTCGAAAATATATATCACATAGTACCTTTTCAAATACTTTCAAATATCATACTTATATAAAATCCATATATATATATAAGATTCCATTTTCAAATCGAATACTTTCCAAATCATTAGTATATCAAATCATACTTATATAGACTTCGATTTATAAAAAAAAATCTCTTTCCAAATTGAGTACCTTTCAAATCAATAGATTTCAAATCACTTCATACTTATACAAATCCATTTTATATAATTTCGACCACTTCCAAATCAAGTGCTTAACAATATAAGGTTCTCAATTTCAAATCATTTCAATATCAATTCAGTTTCAAAATCATATAGGATTTCACCAAATTTTCTTCCAAATTAAGTATCTAAATTTCAAAGTTCCCAAAATAATAGGTTTAGAAAATTATCCCAGTTTCCAAATTAAAATAATTCAAGTCAAACAAATTCATTTCCAAAATCACCATATAAGTACTGGTTTTTAATTTCAAAACCAAATATTTTCTCAAAATCAATTATACTCAAAATGGTTTCCAAATTTATAATCATCACTTTAAAACTTTAAAACTATCTATTTCTATTAGAAATATCCAATTTACCTTTCTGAAAACCATTATTTGAAATTAAATTTTTTTTTCCAAAACATTTCAAAACTAAATTCCATATTAGTATAATTAAAAATAGTCATATTCACTTACTTAACAAAAGGTTTCAAACTTACTTAAGTCATACTCTTCAAAACTAAACTTATATGCTTTATAAAAAAATTTATACTTTTCGAAATTTCTTAGTTTAAAACTTTTAAACCTTGATTTGGAAGTGCTCGAACCTTCAAAATAGTCGATGAAATCAAATTTCAAATCTAAGAGTTGGAAATCAAATTTTTTTTATAAATAGAGTTATTACTAGTCAAATTGAAAACTCGAGGACTGAACACCGGTCTCACTTTAAATTGTTTCAAATATATACATATATCTTTCGAAAATATCAAATTATACTTCGGAATTTGAAATCAAAAACGGTTTTACAAAATCACTCGCATAGCGAAGCTATTAAAGTGGCCTCTCCCCCACTTTGAAACTCGAAAATCAATGTCGATGATGCGTGCACTCATCACCGAAATTATTCTCCGGCGACATAAGTGAGTTCTGGACTTCTATTTTCTTGAAAACTTCTTTGAAATTTCTTCAAAATTATTGGAATTCATTTGAACCCATTTGAAACATTTCTTATTCGGAAAAATACTTTTATCGTGTTATTTTTATATATTTTCCCAAAATCTTAAAACCAATTTCAAAATATCGGAATTCAATTCTCGAATTCCAAATTTAACCCTTCAGTTATAAATCCTTTTTATATAAATCACTTTCTTATAAATTTTCAAAATTTCCAATCCTTTCAAAACTTTTATATATAGAATAACATTTCTTATTTGTTTTATATATAGGTATATAATCCTTATCGAAAAAAATTTCACTTTTATATATAGAATAAAATCATAGTTATCAAAATAAAAATTTCGTATAAAACAATTTTAAAATACAACAAACTCGATTTTCAAAGGATGATTCAAGAATGGATTTCAAAACAAAGATAGAGATTTAATTTAGAGGAACTCTAATCAATAGAATCCTGATTCGAAGATAGGCTCAAACAAAGTTGAGAAAATCAAATTGCAAAATAGTAGATGGATATACTTCTATAAATCTCGGGCGACCTTAACCGGGTCAACCGTGACTTCAGGAATATAATTGATGCGGAATTCTAAAGCAAATCGACATTCGATTGCCAGAGATAGAATTCGGCATACCAAGATATAGCAGCATCGTAAACCGAGGATACAAAAATCTTCGGTGAATCAATGCCAATTGTAAAGGAGTTTTCACCCCCTTTACAATTCATTCCGTGGAGTTATGGGATACTCCAGAATCAAACGAATATAAATAGGGAGAGACAAGAATGAATTTCGGAACCGAGGGACATTCCAAAATTCAAAGGAAATCAAGTCAAAAAGAAGGGATTCAACTCGAACGAAAGTGATTATGTAAATGAATTTACCATATATGCTAGGTTTTGCCTAGAGCCAAAGCTCTGATACCAACAGTAATGACCCGCTATTTTGGACCATTCAAATCGACAATAAAACCATACATGTCCGACTTGAATAATTCAAAATACCGAATTGTTAATAAAATTTGGCAAAACTTAAAATATACGGTAAATAAATCAATCATAGATCACTTACACAGAGTAATACAATGCAGCGGAATAGATAAAGAATAGTAGTTCATGAAGCTACTATATACCTCAGAGTTAGAAATAAAATACAACCGAATAGTTCAAATGCCATGAAGTCTCCAATGCAACAGATGGCTTCTCTGAACCAATCAACTGGATGACTGAAGGGATAGATAGCTGGACTTCAAGCAAAGCTCCAACTTCGAAGATGAGTCTCAAATGCTGTATCTCTCAGTCTGACCCAAGCATAAAGCAAAACACAAAACACTCGAGTCAGGATTAACATTCTTATATCTATAAATCTAACTCATGTGAAATATCAACTGAAATATAATTAACTTAGAGGATGTTTGGGATAACCATCCTCTAAGGGTCCATGGAACTATCTAAAAGATAGAAATATACACTATAACACCGTAGTCTTTTCAACTTAATTTATACTTCAAAACCAAATATCATTTTCACTTCAAATATCTCTATACTTCCCAAATAGTATTTTTATATATTAAATAATTTGTACACTAAAGAAATTTCAATGCCCTCAACTTAACAAATCGTTTAACATCAACCCGACCACCCCATTTAAATCTATTTCAATCTCAATTTATTAATTTAAATTCAACTCAATTTCTAAAATAACCACTTCAATTTTATCGATCTCAAATTCGGATTTGAAATCACAAAATACCCTTTATATTCAATATATTTCAAAACTTTAAGTATTCAACGTTTCAAACTAACTTTTTAATCAATTTAGTTTCTAAATAATAAATTCAACTATACTGATTTCAAATACATATCCGAATCTCAAAATAAACCATTTAAATCCCAATATAGTTCAAAGCTTTAATATTTAATTAAATATTCAATTTAATAGCTCCATATAGATCTCGATTTGACCTCATTATTATCTAGTCTTAAAATAATCCCTCATTAGATATAATATCATTTAAGTAACCTTAAATTACATTTTACTCAATATTTTCTCTAATTTGTTTAAACGTGAAATATTCATTAAATCACTTAAATAAAAATCCGGTTACAAAATCATACCCTTAAATTTCCCATTCAATAATTTCAAATTGATTTAATTGAATAAATCCTTATTTAAATACCATTTAGATAAACCCACATTTATCTCCCAATCTTAGTAAATTGCAGAATACTTTTTGGAATAAAATTTACATAAATATTTAACATAATTTATGTATTAAATCAAATTCCGAC
This sequence comes from Allium cepa, assembly GCA_030765085.1. Classification (NCBI taxonomy): domain Eukaryota; kingdom Viridiplantae; phylum Streptophyta; class Magnoliopsida; order Asparagales; family Amaryllidaceae; genus Allium; species Allium cepa. The sequence goes on along the minus strand of CM060944.1, from coordinate 205,157,797 downwards.
TAAATTAAATATTATTAAATCTATATATCATTACCCTTTATATATAAAAAAATTTAAGGATTAACATTTAATAAGACCATATATTTCTTTCTAAAACAATGAATTAAATTTCAAAATATTTATATATATGGACCAACGATGTCTGTATATATTTCTTATCATACGGTCAAGTGTTACGGATATTTATCATTTCAATCCGTACAATAAATGTATACGGGTGGATAGCATTTCAACCCGTAATCCCAATTCAATCAAATGAAAATCGCTTGGGTTTATCATTTCAACCCATAACGATTTTCTCCTATTCTAAAGTCTGTTCGGGTATGTATCATTTCAACCCATAGTGATTTCTATACTAACAGGGAACTTGCAGAGTGATAACAGATATGTAAATAATAATAACAACAGGCATATATCATCAAAATAAATATATAAACAATAGGATATGGTGTCATATCCCATAAGTGAATAGTTACAGATAATAGCATATATAACAATTTAAATAACTACAGCCTCATATTTCAATTGTCGTCTCAATTGAAATCAAATTTAGTAAATAAAAGAATGTTAATCGTGAGTGATTTCTCACCTTTTGAGGCCAGAGAAAAAGAAGCGAGTTATGAAATCCAGATCCGAATTCCAAAACAAAGCTAGATGGACACGGTTCAATGATCAAAGCTGATAATAGGAATAGACGAATTCAAATCAGAATTGGATCAAGGAAGATAAATAGGATAAGTGAGCTTATATACAACTAGCCAACATATGCAGACACAGTTTATAAAATATGCAACAAAATATGCATGCCTCGGTTAATATATATACATAGGTGTGCAGACCGACTATATTAATATAACTATATATATACTATATAACATTTCCTCTACCAATTTGTATATGACTATACATATGACTATACTTGAAATCAAAATACACATCCCTTAAAAAAAAAATACAACGTATATCAGTCAGTGCAAACAACCTTAAGGCTGACATGAAATAAACTTTTGAAAGCATATACTATTGAAATTATAAAATATTGATATAATTTATACTGTAAAACTACCATAGAAAATTTATATATATACCTACATTTAAATATAACTTATGTAAATTGTTGAAAATAAAATAAAATATAGTACGGTTGACTCTAAAATACTAAAACAATCATAAAAATATATATTATAAATAGACCTATCAAACTTGTACCCACCAATTTTATATAATATATATACCAAAACAGTAACGAAAATTGAAATACTATATTTTATATATCTAACATATGAAAGCTAATAAAATAACATATTTTATTATAGTTGAAACTGTTATAACCAAATATATAAAACATATAAAAATACGTATATTAATAGAAGGCTGCCAAACTTATACCATATATACCGTAAGCTATCAATAGTAAAATAAAACGCGTATATATATATATATATATATTTAACTTATCAACTAGTTAGTAAAACATACGTATCTAAATGCCGTACGATAACTATATGCTAACAAAAGTCAAAAGCTATATGCCGTAAAATCTTAAAATAATATACATAATACAGTATAAATATATACTAACCTTTATATATGAACAGAAGTTAAATATTTATATACACATTTATAAATATAACAATTATCATATATATACTATTATGAAATATATTATTATTTTTAAAGTTCAACTGTTAGGGAATTCAAAATCCCCATAGTTGCAGTAAACATAAAACAAAACTTATGCACAATCTATACTGTTCTTAATATATAAAATAGACTTATATCAAATAAAATGCGTACTTACTTTTAAAAACCAGAGAGGAAATGTTTTGCCAACTAATGCATGCGGCCATGGGGAGGAGGCAGGCCAAGGAAAAGAGAGAGCTCATGCTCAGGTTTGGAAGAAATAAGAAAAGATGGAGGGGAGATGAGAACAGGCGATTTTTAAAGGAAGAATGCATGCGTGATTCAAGCAACATGACATGGCGAAGGGCATTCTTCAGGCAACAGAGAAAATGCTAGTTTCTTACATACAAAGGTAGGTCTGCATCTGATATGTGAACGTGCTATATGACTTTATATAATATTTACAAAGCTCTCTCCTCTTTTAATATTAATTTGAGGGCAACGAATAGCCTACAGAGAGAAAAGAAGATGCAATCTATGCTATACTATATATATATATATATATATATATATATATATTCCTAGAAACACGGAAACGAAGAGGTAAAAGAGGGAAGAGAAAGAGGCGTATAAATGAATGGTAAATAAATTTAGATTTCAAATGAAATAAATGGAACAGCAGAGATTAAAGTATGGATGTAAATCCTAGAATAATAAAAAGCAACGGTTATATGTTGATTAAGAAAAATAATTAAAACAATTAATGGCTTAAATGGGGCAGCATGTTTCAAAATTTTGAAATGCAAAAGAAATGTACACTATAAATATAAAGTTTTCAAAAGCAAAAGAAACGTAAAGCTGTCCATTAATTCATCAAAACGTTATTTAAGTAATAAATTGAAATGAAAAAAAAAGTAATTGTAACGGTCAATAGTTGATTTAGCTATACACTTAAAGCAATAAATTTTTGTTTGTTTGTACAACACATAATGAGTTTTGAAAGTCAAGGATATAAAAATGGATAAAAGGAAAGAAATCAGGAAATTTTGTGAGCAATAGCTTTCCAAGGAAACGTAGGCTTACATTATATATACATGCTGAGATGATTAGGCACGTTCAAAATTTTTGAAGCAAATGAAGGAATTGGAAATAAATATAAAATGAAAGAAATTTGAAAAGTCCGTAGCTATGATTTAGCCAAAATTTATTAAAGCCATTTACTAGGAAGGTTGGAACTGAAATAATAGGGAGAGGAAGGCACATTAAATTTGATGACAAAGTTGTGTTCGGATCTATAAGCAAGTGGTTTATATATTATAGGCCTTACGAAAGCGAGGGAAGGAACGGATGCTACTAGCTTGATGATTTGAGATTCTTTCAAGCGTTAAAAACAAAAATAAAGAGAGACCAGAATAAACGCACCACCATAAATATAAATATACGCTTCAATTGCAAAAGAAACGTATAGAGAAAATTATGGGTAGTGGGAAAGGTAAAGTCAGTGCACGAAACTACAAGGAATAATAAAAGCAAGGTCGATGATCTCAAATTTATTAATGGCTACGAATGGAAAAGTCTACCAGAATTGGAAAAGTATTAAGCAATAGAAATCTTTAATGGTAGTAAAAAGAAACCGTTACGCACTGATTCAGAAATCAATTAAAGCAATTAATAGCTTGAATTGGACAACACGTTTTCTCAATTAAATAAACTTCCATAAAATTATTTGAAAACTTACAATCTGCTATATTTAAATATACGTATTCTAAATATATAAACATTTTATTTAAAAATTCAATTATTATAAGATTTCACAAATACTCAATTAAATACGTTATAGAATAATTTAAAATTGTTAAAATTTTCCGGGTCGTTACATTACCAGTGGATATTAGGACTTATCTGCCTTGGTATTCTGACATTGAGTTTTCTTAACAAGTCATATCCCCATAGATGAAGGATAACTTCTTATTGGTTGTATCATAAACAACTCCAAACCCATGGTTCCTTATCCATAATCTCACTTCGACCTTCGGTTTGCTAAACAAATCGGAAGAGATTACTCATTCATACCTACCATTTAACGACGGCCTACATATAGGATTTATACCTTGAGTTTGCTTAACGAATTCATATAGCTATCTTACCTTGTCTATTCTATATATTAATACTACACATAACAATATTAATACTACATATAACATCCCTAGCTTGTGTTTGCTAACAACTAGAGAGTGTGCAAGTAATTTATTAATATATAAAAGGTAGAGTATAGTGCTTTCATTAAAGATTCATAATCTTTAATATATTTAATTAAGTGATACCAATTTATGGAATTATGTATTTTTTAAGAAATGTCCTTGTGATTCAAGTGTTGGACATATCAAAAATCATAGTATATGTACTATACATATGTATTTATTCCTTAAGTCTATTTTGGGTTTCTTACCATTCCACTTTTGTTATGTTATATCCAAATATGTTAGCCAGTATAAAGTAATTCATGAGAGCCTTCATGTGATAATAATTAAGCAAGAGGATCAAAGCCATCACGATGAGAAGCGAAAAAGATTTTAGGCTAATTAGGGTCATCGCAAGGAATCTCATAGAGTCTTCATATTGCACACCAGAGTCATCATGATACATTATTGGAACGATCGTAGGACAAAGTGGTAAAGCTATTGTTGGAAGATCCAGGAAGCTTTCGTGTGCTAACTCTAGGTGACAAACCAAAGTTATCGTGAGGAGTTCCTTGGAAACATTATATAGTGTTCCTTTACAGTCATCATGAAGAGTTCCTCATAAGCCATCGTAGAGAGTTCCTTGAAGCTATGGGGAAGTGTTTATGTGAAAGCCATTAAAGGGCAACTGACACCATCTCATGGTAGGAATAAAAGTCTTCGTGGTAATTGGAGTGGAAGCCTTTGTAGAGCAATTTGTAGAAGCTTCCATACATGAAAGAATAGAGCCATCGTGATATGTTTATTGAAATCATTGTTGTGAGGAGAATCAAAGAGTCATATGAGGTAGTTCATAAACACGTTAAAAATCATATTGAAGCCATCGTGATATTTCTTGAAGCAGTCGTTGGACAAGGTAAAAGGATCACCGTAGAGAGTTCTATGAGGCCTTCGCATGCTATCTCCTAATGAAAAACCAAGGCAATCGAACCGTTGTGTGATAACGTCCAATGATAAAACAATGTTATCATGGGAGGTTTAGTGAAGCTATTATGTACTATATTTGAATAATGAATCAAAGTTGTCATTGGGAGTTCCAAAAGGCTATCATAGTTTGTTGCAAACACCTTGAAGTGATAAATCTATGCTACCTAATAAGTCAGATTTGTTGCTTGTCATTTTAAAATAGAAAATTGAAGCCATCATGGAAGGTTTATAGAAAGCTATCGCGTACAATCATGAGCTAAAATCAATAAACCAATGTGACACATGTCATTTTGATCATTGTTCACTTAGATTAATCGCAACCATCTATTTTTAATGGAGTGCCATGTCTCGAGAATCCAACAGTTCAAATTCTCTATAAATAAATGGGTATCCCCGTCAAAAAAGAGGGTCGAATCCATCAAGATCTCCATCTCCTCCCTGTTCATTTTTATCCCAACATTCTACTATAAGCTTTGATTTAGGGATTCATGACTATTAGGGAAAATTGTAATTGAAGACTTTATAATCAAGGACTGGAACTTAATATGGTTTGCATAATCATTTTCATTGGATACGTTTTGCATACTTACCAAACTTCCATTGCATATATGGCTTGGGATTCTCATGTTGAACGTATTTGAATGCTACTATGGACTCTATTGAGGATATGAGTTAAGATAAGATTCCTTCACTTCCCTTGACATTAATAATTTAGCTTAACTTTTACACTAACATTATTGGTGCTTTCATTGAGAGTTGAATTCAAGGTTCACTCTCACTCACTCTTTCTTAAAAAACAAACCGACTTCGTTTGGACTTTTAATTATGGCAAGTAGGTCCCAACAAGGGTCTTATAGGCCATATTTAAAACTCTTATCATACCAATTAGCAATCAACAATTTAGTGAAGAACAAAAATTAAACCCGGGAAATTTAGCCCTTCAAACTCTAGAAGATAAGAGAAGAGTCGCTCAACATAGTTCAACTAAATGGAGTATAAACCCTTTTCATGTAGGAAACAAGCCACTTTATGCTTTAATCAGTAAGATAAATGGAGAAAGGCCTAACTAAAAGTACAAGGATGATGTAGAATTTAGACACGATTTTTCTCAAGTTAGGCGAAGCATCCAACTCCAGACATGATGAACCATCTTTGAAAATGAACTAAACCGTGATTTTGAGAAGTTTGCTCAAAAAAGGAAGGACCTAATTAACCTAACCTACCAAAAAGGGAGAGAAATGGAAAGAAATAGAAGCATAAAAGGATCTTTAATAGAAAAATTGCGAGGAAAACATAACGATGATCATGGAGGTTCCGCAAGAAGGAAACCAAAGAGTAAAATCTTTATGCCACTCCTCGTTTCTTAGGAAGAAGTGTACTTTTTTACTAAGGATAGGCTAAGCTATTGGGTTTCGAAGAAAGCTCCAAAGAAAGTAGATAGATATGATGGAGGGATATACTGCCATTATCATAAAGCAAATGGGAATCACACTAATGATTGTAAGGCATTGTCGGGAATCATTGAGTATTATGTAAGAAAAGGAGGGCTTCAAGGATTTGTTAAATCAGAATATTCAAAGAATTAAACATAGACCAAATCAAGAAATAATTAGGATTCCATCTTCAGAATAAAGTTAAAAATTGCCAAACTATTCAACCAAGCCTTTAGTCCCGCCGTCAGGACTGGCTAAACCACCCATATAAGGGAGATGGTCGAAAAGCCTTCGGTCCCGCCTTCGGCCCTGACGGAAGCACCCATCCAAAGAGTAATGGTCAATTAAGCATTTGGTCCCACCACTGGGCCTAGCCAAAGCACCCATCCAAAGGAGATGGTATTTCAACTTCGATCCTACCTTTGGGTCTGGCTGAAGAATCCATCAAAGAATGATTGTCAATTATGCCTTTGGTACCACTGTCAGGCCTAACCAAAGAACCCATCCAAGGGAGATGGTCAAAAAGCCTTCGGTCCGACCTTTGACCCTAGACGAAGCATCCATCTAAAGAGTGATGATTAATTAAGCCTTTGGTCCTACTGATGGGCCTGGCCAAAGCATCCATCTAAGGAAGATGGTTGAAACGCCTTTGGCCCCATGCACCCATCCAACGAGTAAAGGTCAACTAAGCCTTTTCTCTCACCGTTGGGCTTGGCCAAAGCACCCATTCAAAGGATATAGTCGAAAAAACTTTGGTCCCACCTCTGGGCCAGATCGAAGAACCCACCCAAAGGAGTGATGATCAATTAAGCCTTTGGTCCCACCATCGGGCCTGGCCAAAGCACATATCCAAAAGAAGTTAATAGAAAGCATGATTACATAGTGTTAACAAAAAACTTGTCAGCGCCTCAAACTATAGTTTGAAGTATACGTGCAAAAATGTTAACAAGAAAACTTGTCGACACATCAAAGTATAGTTTGAAGTATAAGTGATTATGCAAAACCTCCTTTCGAGTAGGTAATGGTAGCTTTCTTTTTGGAGTTGAAAAAGATAGTTGAAATTGCCTTTATAATATCTTTCAACACAGTTGAAAGAATAATTCCTCTTGAGATATTCCTTCTGAATGATTCGGTTTGCGACCCTATCGAAACCATCTTTCGAAGTAGTCAGGGTGGCTTAAGGTTAGGACTTAATGGTTTCAGGAAATTGGTTGAATTGAGTGGGTTTCAACCTTGTCGAAAGGATGGGACCTTATTATATTGTTGTTTTGAGTGAAAAACTCAAAGGATATATGTGTGCTAGGGGTTATGACATAGTCGCAAGGTAACCTTTCGATTAGATCGACATCAAATGATCATAATCGTATGAAATAAGAATCTCATAATAGCTGCATAATCAAAATTATCATAGTATTCCATTTTACTAAACTAAGTTGTACAAACTGACCAAATCCCCGATTTGAGTTTTAAAATAGGGTTTACAAACTTTAGAAAGAACAAATATCAAATAAATGAAATTGGCCACTTAAACCAGACCACTAGGGTCATAGTTATAGGTGTGGGTTGGCACCTTTCGACATGATCGAAAGGCCTAATTTCCTACTTCCATATGCATCCCTTGAATCATAGCTTTCGACCTAGTCGAAAGGACTATATGGCCAACCTTCACTTCCATTGAAGACTAGGCTTCTCTCTATCTTTATTTATTCATTTCGACTTCATCAAAAGGTGTATTGCCCTATCACTTTTGACTTCGTCAAAAGGTGTATAGATGCGCTCTTCACTTAGCTGTTAATGAGCTATGTAAGTTAGCATGGGCACTGGCATTCGATGCTATCAAAACCTATACCCTTTAGGTTTCGAACGAGTTAAAACCCCTTAGAAATCCTTGCTGCAGAAGGTTCCACTTGAAAACATCTTCTCTGGCTAGTGCGGAACCTTATCCTTTGGTGCTATTGGGTGTTATATTGAATTCATATAGTTTTTCCTTCATATGTGAGGATGACTTTAACCAATTCGAAAGGATGCTATATACTTTCGAAAGGGTTGATTTTGCTAAATATTATTCTGATGAAAGTAGATGAAAAAAAACCAATCGTTTCGAATGGTTTGGCGCACATGCAGTTCATTGCCTTTGAAAGATACCTTTCGACCTCTTTGAAAGCCGAAAACCTGTTGTCCATTGCCTTTGAAAGCTACCTTTCGACTCTTCGAAAGTACCTTGCTTATCCAACATACTGCTAAAGCGTCCCTTTGACTCTTTCAAAAGGCTCTATTGGTGCTATCATCTCTCGTTCTTCCTTTTGTTCTAACCAACTTGGTTTCGACAAGGTTGATATGACTTCTTGATCATGTTATAGTTGTCATCTCAATGCTTAAGTGGCTTCTTTTTAACCTTGTCGAAAGCCCTATTTGATGTTTGCAGAAACCGCTCTAATACCTTTAGAACTTCACTTGTGCTATTGCTCCTTCTTTCATACTTCCACTCTTGAGGATATTTACCCCTCACCCCCCGGTATGAAAGAAGCTTTTGCTCTTTAGGACAAAAATTCCAAGAATATCTTTCTTTATTATCTTGCAAAAATGACAATAGCTTAGGATCATAACCTTGTTATGAGACCTTGATAGGTAACTCTAACCTCTGAAGTTAAAGTTCAAGATACTATTCGGGTAATATTTTTGGGTGCAGCATTCTGATAAATACATGCCAAACCCCATTTGATTACTAGCATTAAAAATGTGGAACAATATCACCTGGTCAGCAGACATTGGCTTAAATAAATGAAATTTTAAGTAATCTATTATTCACTCCAAATCTTTCTTTCTTGAGTTAAGTTTTCTTCGGCCACTAGATATTTGTTTCTTGCTTTAGGTGGATTTACCTTATGTCTTCACTATAACTCGTTTTCATCCCTGCACTTTATGTTAGTAACTTTTATTCATTCATTAACAAGTTAATAGATTATTCGGTTCTGATGTTATTTGATAATATGAGGATCAAAAGGTTCTTTTTCCTTTTTATTCCATCCTCTAATGGTAGCCCATTTGATATCGAGAATATCTTTTTTAAAATTTAAATTTAAAAATTCAATAGGGAGTTCACAAATCATCATAAAACTTAATAAAGAAAAAACCAGAAGTTCAATATGAAATCATTACGAGAATTCCATAAGGAAATCACGAGTATGAAATCCACAAATTACCATAAAAATCAATCATGAAATTTAGAATCCCATGAAACCAGAAATTATGTTGGAAACCATCATGAAAATTCAATAAGGAATCTACGAATGCAAAATTCAAAAATCATCATGAAAATCAACAGGGGAATTTAGAATCCACAAAATTAGAAGTCCAATAAGAGATCATCATAAATTCAATAAGGAAATCAAAAATATGAAATCCATAAATCATCTTAAAAATCAATAAGGAAATCTAGAATTCACAAAATTAGAAACCCAATAAGAGTTCATCAAAAAGTCAATATGGAAACCAAGAATATGAAATTCATAAATTTAGAATTCACAAAACGCAATACGAATTCTTTATGAAAAGAAACAAGGAAATTGAGAATTCACAAAATCAGGAATTCAACAAAAATCTTATCGGGATCTCATCTGACGAATAGAATATTCAAGTTTTCATTCAATATAAGTACAAAGTTAGAGAACCATCTAGTAATGGTAGATGTTCTAGGTTTAGACAAAAGATCTCTTAGCCTATCTGGCCCTAATTCTAAAGTTATTCCTCGAATACTATGCTAGAGTTTATTTAAAACTTATGCCTTGAATAGCGACGAGGATTCTTGTTGTCAAAGGAAAGTATCCTATTAATAGATGTGTAGTTCTTAAAGTGCTTATAAGTTAGCAGTATTATTGTTATATTGGAGCCGAGTAGTTCCGTAAAGCCATGCAATCATTCAGAATAGTAGTTCTATATAACTAGTCAGCCATTTGGAGTAGTAGTTTCATAAGATAAGTCAACCGTTCAGCCGGTAGTTCCATTTGACTGGTCCGCTTTTCAATCGTTCAACAGTTCAATAGGTAGTTCTGTGTTATTTCTTGGCCGTTTAGCAGTGTAATGGTCCAAATAACTTATATATATATATATATATATATGTTTATATAATATATAAACTCTTCTACACTAAAGGGACACCTTATTTCTAAGGATTTAGGAGTGGTTTACTTAATCTACTCTACGAATGAAGCCACCTTTATCTTTGTAATAAAATTTTATAATCCATTCCATTCCTTTTGCCTTTGTATAGATCTTTGCATCCCATCCCTTGTTACGAATTTATTTATCCATTTTCTTGTCTTGTGTTTCCTTTTAGAATGAAAGTTTCACAATTCTTCAGCGTGGAAGCCATTTTTCTGTCTTCGTATGTTTTAAAGGTTGCATGCGGATAATTTGTCTTTTCTGATTATGGTTTTGGATTCCTTGTTTGTTTTTTATTATAGCGTTGGACATCTTCATCCTTTTGCCTTTGTCTGTAGCCCTTATTCTGGTTTCATCTTTGTCTTAGATAGTGGGTAGATTTCTTTCTTTGACCCTTGGCTCTTTTGGGTTTTGACTTTTGTTTTGAGTTGCAGACATCTTTGTCTTTCTTCATCTATTTTGTGCCCCTCTGTGCTTCCCTTAGTTCTAAGGGATGTAATGTATGTTTGGTTAACCTTCTTCTAAAAAGTTGCTAATGGGTGCTTGACCTGACCCTCCCTCTAAGAGGTGAACTGGAAGTTAGGGGTTTGACCCTCCATCTAGGAGGTGCTACAAATTAGTCGTAGGCTTTTGTCCCTCCATCTTAGGAGGTGCTACAGATTGGCCGTAGGCTTTTGTCCCTCCATCTTAGGAGGTGCTATGGATTGGCCATAGGCTTTTTATTGGGCACGACAACCCCTTCTCCTTTTAGGAGGTGCCATGGATTGGCCGTAGGCTGAAATGATGGGTGCAGGATTCCCCTCGTTTTAGGAGGTGCTACGGATTGGCCATAGGCTAAAACTTATCTATAAAAATCATTTTTGGCCAATTAAGATGTTCATGAACATCCTTTTGAATATCAAAGAATTCTTGTAAATGAACCCTTCTAATATATTGAGGGGTTATTTTTCTGAAAAAGAGTTTAGTATAAAAGAATCTTTTCATAACGCTGCTTTTTGCAAAGGTATTTAAATCATTCTCATAATAGAGACACAGATCTCAAATAGAGGACTGGGAGGTCATGATTCATGAACCAATAGTCTTTTAGTCGAGAATAGAATTCTCTAATTTGAGTTTTTGTTGATGAACTTTTGATATATTTAAAACTTTCTTTGAAAAAAGTATGAATAGGTTTCTCCTCACCAAGGCTTTTAGAAAACTTTGATGGAATAGCTTAGTTGGAAGACCTTGGTGTGTATTTACTAATGCTAAGTAATATTCATAAAAGATTATGCCAGTTTATCTTTGAAATAAACAATACTTAATCTCCCTTGTTTATAGGGTAATTTGAGAAAAGCCTTTTTGACTTTTGAAATCAACTACCTTGAAAACATATTTAGGGAAATCCACCCCAAACGGTAGAATAACAAAATTAATGTGTATAGTATATATGGTTATGCTTCCTCAGGTTTTGCTCAGCAAATGAGATGTCTTATTCGCGAGTTTGAAAAGCCATGATACATGGTCTAATAGACCTTCACGAATAAGGGCATGCTTTTCCTAAGATTCCCCTATTTTAGGAGAGTTTTAGATATTTACCCTTCTAGAGTCTTCAGCTGAAGCTTGACTAAAACCCAGGATTCCATGGGAGTAGTTCTTTACACTCACATTGACTCAAGATTTGAGATGAGGATGAGGTGTCTCGTTCCTAGCATTTGAGTTGTCTTTCTTAAGTAGCTAAAAGTTTGTTGTACTTCAAGAGTATGTTGAATGCCATGGATGGGTTTTGTTTTTACCTGTAATAACACTTGAATTTTGTATTAATATATAACCAATTCAAAGTAAAATTCATTATAAGTAAAGAAAATTCATAATAGACAGATGCTGCAAGGCTACATAGCTCGATTAGGGTCTGAAGATGAAGTTGTAAGACTGATTCTCTATCAAGGCTTTAAGTGATTCGGCTGCTCGCTTCAAGGTAGAAAATCTTCTAATCCTTTTTGGAAAATTCTTTTAAAAGTCCATAATTGATATGGTTCCGAACTATTTTTTCCAAAACACTTCAATTGCCAGTTTCATGTCCATTCACTTTATGATAAGCATAATAATTCCTTTCTTTTTTAGGTTCAACTGGGGTTCTTGTCTTATAGGAAATGGAGAAATTCTCATCATCATCTGCCATAGCAAAAATATAGGAAAGTGGTTTGTTTATTTCCATTAGTCTATATTTAGTTGTCACCGTCTGGCTGTCTTTTTTGTTTTCCTTCCATCTAGACTTTTTGCTGGGATGATTAAAGTTAAACTTTTCTTCCTTCTGTTTTTGTTGATATTTCTTCATGACATGATGCATTTCCTCTAAATAGATAAATTTTTCTGCTCAAGAATAGAAATATTGTAGATCTTTGCATCCATTAATACAAAGGTCTTTCCAGAAAAGGGTTTGTTCGATCAACCCTGATTGAACTTCCATAAGCTTTTCTCTATCTATTGTACTCTCCGCCTTTAATGCTTTTGTACAGAATCTGTTCACGTATTCGCCAAGCAGTTCTCCTAGTTTTTATTTGATAGTAGCCAACAAGCTAAAGTCCATAATTGAATTTCTAAGTATAGAAAATTGTGTCACGAAGTTATAAGAAAATTGTTCCCAAGATCAGATGGTTTCCTTTTGGTAATTCTTATACCACTAATGGTTGCTCCTTGAAAAGTAAGCGGGAAAAGTTTGCAGTAAATTGGTCCGGGAGCATTATATTAGTTCATTCAGTTTTCAAAAGCTACAAGGTGATTATCTGGATCAATAGTCCCATCATATTTTAGTGGGGGTATTCAGATGTGAGGAAGGAAACTAGCTGCCATTATTTCTTTTGAAAAAGGTGCCTTTTGCAGGATAACATATTTCTCCAGTTTATGAAGTATGGTTTTTACCATATCCTTTGTGGTTTGGTTGAGAATAATGTTGTAGCGATCTCCATTATCTTTTAAGGTTAAACTATTTGACTGCTCAAAGAACTTTTCTACTTTATTTTCGTGGCTTAACTTCTCATCTTTTGCCTCATTTAGAGATTGCGCCTCATCTTCTCCTTCCACGATCCTTAACGATTCTTGAGATGGATCCCCTTCAAAGAGTTCTTGCATAGCCATCATTTGTTGTCATAGATTCTGGACTTTAATCTCATTGTTTTCCAATCTTATTAGCGTTTAAGGTTGTCCTACTTCCATATTCTCTAAGTTAAAGTTGGGGACTATATTATTTTCCAAGGTCGATTGTGATGCAGCTTCTTCATTTGAATTGTCGTTATCATTCCTTGCTACTACCATTTTCTCCTCCTGAATGATGAACTTTGTGTAATTAAGCTATGATGCAATTTATTAGGGATCGGAGGTTCAAGCCCTCCTTCTAGCGCCAAAAATGTTAACGAAAAACTTTTCAGCACCTCAAAGTATAGTTTGAAGTATAAGTGCAAAAATGGTAACAAGAAAACTTATCGACACCTCAAAGTATAGCTTGAAGTATAAGTGATTACTTTGAAACCTCCTTTTGAATAGGTGAAGGTAGTTTTCACTCTTTAAGTTCACATGGATAGTTGAAATTGCCTCTATAATACCTTATGCCACAGTCGAAAGGATAATTCCTCTTTGGATATTCCTTTCGAATGATTTGGTTTGTGACGCTATCGAAATTACCTTTCAAAGTAGTCAAGGTGGATTAAGGTTGGAGCTTAAGAGTTTCAGAAAATTGGTTGAACTGAGTGGTTTTCGACCTCATCGAAAGGATGAGCCTTTATTATATTGTGGTTTTGAGCGAAATAGTCTAAGGATATATGTGTGCTAGGGGTTACGACTTAGTCGAAGGGTAACCTTTCGATAAGATCGATATGAGATGATCATAACATATGAAATAAGAATCTCATAATAGCTACATAATAAAAATTATCGTAATCTTCCTTTTTATTGAACTAAGATGTACATATTGACCAAATCCCCAATTTGATTTTAAAATTAGGGTTTACTAACTTTAGAAAGAACAAGTATCACGCGAATGAAGTTGGCTACTTAAACTAGGCCCCTAAGGTCTTATTTATAGGTGTGGGTTGGCACCTTTCGACCCAATGCTTTTGACATGGTCGAAAGGCATGCTTTCCTGCTTTCTTGTGCATCCCTTGAATCATAGCTTTCGACCTAGTCAAAGGGATTATGTGACCAACCTTCCACTACCATTGAAGACTGGGCTTCCCTCTATCTTGTTTTATCCGTTTTGACATCATCAAAAGGTGTATTGCTCTATAACTTTCGACTTCATCGAAAGGTGTATAGATGCGCTCTTCACTTAGCTGTTAATGTGCTTTATAAGTTAGCATGGCTACTGACCTTCGATGCTGTCAAAACGTATACCCTTTGGGTTTCGAATGAGTCGAAACACTTTTGAAATCCTTGCTGCAAAATATTCTACTCAAAAACATCTTCTCTAGCTAGTGCGGAACCTAATCCTTTGGTGCTAGTGGGTGTTATATTGAATTCATATAGTTTTTCCTTCATAGGTGGGGATGGCTTTAACTAATTTGAAAGGCTGGTGTATGCTTTTGTAAGGGTTGCTTTTTCCAAATATTCTTCTGGTGAAAGTAGATGAAGACAAAACCAATCATTTCGAATGGTTTGGCGCACATGCAATTCATTGCCTTCTTCCGAAAGCCGAAAACCAGTTGTTTATTGCCTTCGAAAGGTACCTTTCGACCTCTTTGAAAGCTCCTCAGTTATCCAACATAGAGCTGAAGCATCCCTTTGACTCTTTCAAAAGGCTTTGTTGGTATTGTCATCTCTCGTTCTTCCTTTTTTTCAACCATCTTTGGTTCGACAAGGTCGATATGACTTCTTGATCATGTTATAGCTATCATCTCAGTGCTTAAGTGGCCTCTTTTTAACCTTGTGGAAAGCCCTATTTGATGTTTGCAGAAATCACTCTAATACCTTCAGAACTTTACTTGTGTTATTGCTCCTTCTTTCATACTTCCACTGTTGAGGATATTTTATGTATAACATTTAGCCCCCCTAGTATGAAAGAAGCTTTAGTTCTTTAGGACAAAAATTCTAAGAATTTTTTTCTTTATTTTCCTGCAAAATGGACAATAACTTCCATTAGGATCATAACCTTGTTATGAGACCTTGATAGGTAGCTCTAAGCTTTGAAGTTAAAGTTCAAGATACTATTTGGAAAATAATTTTGGGTGCAGCAGTCTAATAAATACATAACCAGACCCCTTTTGATTACTAGTATTAAAAATGTGGAACAATATGACCTGATCAGCAGACATTGGCTTAAATAAATGAACTTTTCAAGAAATCTATTATTCACTCCAAATCTTTCTTTCTTGAGTTAAATTTTCTTCAGCCTCTAGATATTTGTTTCTTGCTTTAGGTGTCTTTACCTCTGTTTTCATTATAACTCATTTTCATCCCTGTACTTTATGTTAGTAACTTTCATTCATTCATTGACAAGTTAATAGATAGTTTGGTGTTGATGCTATTTGATAATATGACGATCAGTCGGTTCACTTTCCTTTTTATTCCATCATCTAATGGTAGCCCCTTTGATATCGAGAAAATCTTGTCTAAAATTTAAATTTAAAAATTCAATAGGAAGTTCACAAATCATCATAAAACTTAATAAAGGAATAGGCCAGAAGTTCAATATGAAACAATTACCAGAATTCCATAAGGAAATCAAGAGTATAAAATCCAAAAATTATCATAAAAATCAATCAGGAGATTTAGAATTCACGAAATCAGAAATGCTATAGGAAATCTTCATGAAAATTCAATAAGGAATCCAAGAATATGAATTTCACAAATCAACATGAAAAGGACAAGGGAATTTAGAATCCATAAAATTAGAAGTCCAATAAGAAATCATCAAAAATTCAACAAGGAAATCAAAAATATGAAATCCACAAATCATCATAAAAATCAATAAGGAATCTAGAATTTACAAAATTAGAAACCCAATAAGAGATCATCCAAAATTCAATATGGAAACCGAGAATGTGAAATCCACAAATTATCATAAAAACCAGTAAGGAAAGTTAGAATTCACAAAACTCAATATGAATTCTTTATGAAAAGAAACAAGGAAATTGAAAATTCACAAATCAGGAATTCAACCAAAATCTTTGTCAGGATCTTATTTGACGAATTGACTATTCTAATTTTCATTCAATATAAGTACAAAGTCAGAGAACCATCTAGTAATGGTAGATTTTCTAGATTTAGACAAAAGATCTCTAAGCCTATCTGGCCCTAATTCTAAAGTTATTCCTAGAATACTATGCCAGAGTTTATTCAAACTTATGTTTTGATTCGCTGGTATATGCTTTTGAAAGGGATGCTTTTGCCAAATATTCTTCTGATGAAAGTAGATGAAGACAAAACCAATCGTTTTGAATGGTTTGGCGCACATGCAGTTCATTGCCTTCAAAAGGTACCTTTCGACCTCTTCGAAAGCCGAAAACCTGTTTTATATTGCCTTCGAAAGGTACCTTTCGACCTCTTCGAAAGCTCCTTGCTTATCCAACATACTGCTGAAGTATCCCTTTGACTCTTTCAAAAGGCTCTGTTGGTGTTGTCGTCTCTCGTTCTTTCTTATTTTCTAACCATCTTGGTTTTGACAAGGTCGATATGACTTCTTGATCATGTTATAGCTATCGTCAAAATGCTTAAGTGGCCTCTTTGTAACCTTGTTGAAAGCCCTATTTGATGTTTGCAGAAACCACTCTAACACCTTCAGAACTTTACTTGTGTTATTTCTCCTTCTTTCATACTTCCACTCTTTATGGATAACACATAGCAACTCCTTGCACACTGTTCATGGAATTCAACATTTGACCTATCAATGTTATTCTAAAGCAATCACAATCAAGGAAATCGTGACAATAAGCTAGAGGAAACATTTCAAAATAATATGCCACCTAAGTCAGGTATAAAAAAAGGGAAGTATATTCTACTTATCAACATACTTACACTACAATATCGTACAAGTGTATGTACAATTCAACTCATAAAGATACAACATAACTATTTTAGCATGACAAATCTTTTTCATAACAAGTGTATTTTTCCTTGTATCT
Organism: Allium cepa; assembly: GCA_030765085.1. Taxonomy (NCBI): domain Eukaryota; kingdom Viridiplantae; phylum Streptophyta; class Magnoliopsida; order Asparagales; family Amaryllidaceae; genus Allium; species Allium cepa. Next base: position 205,140,319 of record CM060944.1, on the reverse strand, counting down.
CGAAGGATGAGGGATTGGGTGATGTTTGTAGACAAGCTCCTTCCTTTTTCCCTCCATGTCCAAAGTATAGAAATGTTGTTCTCTAGACGAGAATGCTTCTTTGTATAAAATTGCAGGCCCTCCGACTTCTTTCAAAGCTTGGGATCATCCATATTTAAAAAAATGAGGAAATTTTTGATAACTAGAAATGACTGCCTTCCTCAATCTGTTACCTCTTTCCGTGCCTAAAAAATGTTAAATCAATCTTTAAGTTGAAACCTGTAACTTTGATTAAGTAATCAGCTAGAGAATCAAGCTAGGAAACCCTAACAAAATAGAATTGCATTAATCCTAATTGATCTCTTTTACCTCATTCATAAGGGCATCAAGTGTAGAAGGAGGATCAATGATGTGTTGTAAAGCGACCATAAGGAATTTCTATAGTTTTTTCTTCTTGCGATGAATGATGTTAAGAGAATCAACAGAGCCAGCTCGAACCAATAAGGCCCTTTCATAAGTTTTATTTTCTCCATTCAGCTGGGAAATTCTATGATAGGTCTCACTCATAGTGCTTTAAAGAGCCTTGATTTTCAGTGTAAGCTTATTTTTCTAACGCTCCAGCGTGTCAATCTCTACCCGTTGTTTGAAAAATGTCTCGGTATATTTTTCATTACAATGGTCCTTAACTTTTTGAATGCACTCTAGTCTGAAGACTCTACTCAATCTTGCAAGTTCCCCTAATTTATCTACTTAGGGAGAATTGGATGCACCATGACCAATAGTTGAATGCCCATGAGAAGAAGAAAGGCGTGTTGATTCCATTTTTGAAAATCAAATTTGAATGGGGGTAAAATTGACATTTGTTCTTATACTTCATCACTTCAACCTCCAAGTCAAAAATACGTTGATATAAATGAGCGATTTTGTAACGACCCGTCTTTCATACCACAGAAAGACGCATCATTAAGAAGAAAGAAAGGGATAGAAAGAGAAAAGATAGAAAAGAAAGAACCAAACAACATCAGAATCTCACAGTGGAACGAATAAATTATATTAATCAAACAAAATATTACATAGTATCATATACATCAGAGTTATACGGCTAATACAAACAAACTAGACAGTTATAACACCTGTCTAGATATTACAATTCAAGTACATCATAGAAAACAAATACAACTCAAACACACCGGAACCACTATATATATCTACACGCTGAAGCCACCTGCTCCATATCTCCTCCAGAACTCGTCAAAGCAAACCTGAATCCCTCGACTACTCATACATAATATGAGTATCTAAGAGTTTAATAAAACAGAAAATAAACATTCGAGTCAGACATGGGTCTGGTGTGAGTAAACAGTTAAAAATTGCTTAACTTTAGAAAATCCTTTAAAAACAAAGGTATCACGTAAGACTCCCCACAAATAAACATGGGTAAGCTTTTACCATACGCTAACCAAAACATTTGATAGGAAATCCAATGATATTATAATAGGGTCTATGGTTTTCAAAATAAAATAAAGAAATAGCTGGAATGCTTACATCTCACGTTCCAACATAGTTGGGCACAATCAAAACCGTATACAATGGCAGGGCTACTGGGGTACCGCCCGTCACAGTACGTGGCCTAGATCACCATACCGAGGACCACTCCTGTAACGACCCAAAACTTCTATCAAGTAAAATTCGTATATTTAATTAATTTTAAATATTAATAAGTGAAATTTGTAAGTCGAATAAATTATTTTTCGAATATTTAGATTTAATTGGATAATTAAATCGATAATTTAATATTGAAATTACAGAAAAAATTGGAAATTGGGTTAAATATGATTGAAAATGATTTGTAAAATTTTATTTAATCGTATTGAAGTTAGAATGATGTTATAGAACTTTTAAAATTGAATTTAAAGTTAATTTGTGAAAATTGAATATTTTAATATTTAATTGACTAGTGAAAATAGTCATTTTTCAAACAGTCTAGAATTTCGACGAAACCAGTTATATCGGATCCGTAATGTTATATTATTGTAAGACTTCAAATTTCGTGTCAACCGGGTTTACCGTTTGTCCAGGGCAAGCCAAAACGCATAGAAATTAGTTTAATCGATTTAAATTAAATTTGATCGTTTAATTCCATAACTCGCACATATGATCGAATTAGCCTCCGAAACCTATTCCATTGTGTCCGGAATTCGGGGTAAACCCTAGAAACGCCAGTCACCGCGCGAGATTTTGAGTTCGGAAAATTTCGAGTGAATAGTAATTTGGAAATTTTCTATAAAAGGCCTTCACAAATTCATTTTTGCAAACAAAAGAAACCTAGCTAGGGTTTCAGCCCTTTTCCACCAGTAAAGATTTCTATGTCTAAAATCATCAGATCTTTCTCCCTCAAAATCTTCAAATCCATCAACTTTCACACGAAATCTTCAACTACAAAAACGTAAAGGGCAAAAATTATTAGCTATCCAATGGTGATGATCGGAAAAGAAGCAACGGATCAACGGCAATTATTCCTCAAAGCCGCCATGTTCGAGCTCGAATACTGATGCATTGGGGTAGCCGAGTGGGGCCGCTCTCTGGCCGTGGGCATGGCGTGGCGAGGCGCGGCAAGTGGTGGTCTCTGATCGAATTATAATCGAGCGTAGGTGTCGCGAAATTCACGAATAGTGGCGGCTAACATGGGTTCACGAACGCGACTTTTGCCTGGGAGTGAAACGTGAGGAAGAAAGGGTAAGCGGTCTGGATGCAGGGGTTTCAAAATGTGCGGCCATGATTGTGTAGGCTAAAATCAATAAAAGAAAATATAAAATTTATTATATTAAAATTTGTGTAAACTTTGAAATGCTATATCTCTTTCATACGAGGTCGAAAACGCCCGAAACAAATTGCGTTGGATTCGTTTTGTCGATCACTACGCAATGGAACAGAATTGGAGTCATTTGGAGCTAGTGAAAATTTTGGGTAAAATTAAACGCGCGTTTAATTTTATTCGGAACAAACGCTGAAACTATTATCGGAAACTCAAGGTGAGAACTTCTCACTCAGTTGAATTGTTTCGATTTAAAATTTAAATAGTTAGATTTAAAATTGCTTGATTGTGTGATTGGATGATAATTATTATCTGTTGTATTGAAATAGACCCTATACGCCGTATATTAATCGGATGTTATTTATTAAAAACATATACCGCGATAATTCCAACTTGAATGGAATTGGTATTATATATGTACTTGGAGTTGATTTTCCCGTATTACATAGAGGATGAGACCCTATTGCGCCACATAATAGCGGATAATATTTTATAAATCCCATATACTCATGATATTCCGTCTTGAAGCAGAATTGGTATTGTGCTAACATCTTTGGTTGCAGGGAAACAGGTTGGAGGGATCCAACCGGATTCCTCAAACATTTGAATTGGTCTCAATGTTGTGTGTTGATCTACTTATTGATCTATTTATAATCTGCGTGATTATCTTTGTGATTGAAATTGTTAAAGGCTAAAATTTAGCCGAATATATTTTTGATATCGTTAGATGTTGAAGGTATCGTTAGATGCAAAAAATAAATAAAATTTGATTTTTGAAAATTTAAGTTGAGAATTCATAATAAAATTTAATTTTGGAATTGATTCATTTTAAATAAATAAGCGTTCAAATTTCCAAGTTATAAAAATTTTGATTTTGGTGAAATATAACCAAATGTGATTTTCGAAATAAGTAGTCGATTAAATTATAAAATGGTTTAAATTGGGATTTTTGAATTATTATAAATGATTTATATAAAAGATTTATAAAAATTGATGTTATAAATTAAAATATTGGAATTATAAAACGAGTTTTTATAAGTGTAAAAATGAAGTATAAATGGATTTCATAAGTGGATGAAATCTATAGATTTATAAATTGTGAAGTTATAAAATGAATAGGTTTTGTAAAGTAAAAGATTTATAAGTAATTAACTTATAAATTGGATTTTTGCGTGTAAATGCGATATGGATAGAATTTGTAAATGAAGTGATTTTATAAGTTAAAGTTGTTATGAAGTATAAATGGAATTTATAAACGTTGTTTTATAAATCCGAAATCGACTTATTTCGATACGTTTAAATTTTTAGCTTATTAAAGGAGATATATCCACGATTTTGGGACAGTGGATAATCCTTTAAATAAAATATGTAGAAATTGAATTTGGTTAATGAAGTATATTCATGATTTTGGACGGTGAATAATATATTAAAGAAATATTTTGGGAAAGTGATATTTTAAATAGAATTAAAACGATTCAAAAATGCTTTAAAATGCGTTAAGTATCGAAACCATAGATTTCAACATTTATTGTTGAAATAAACGTTTCGAGAAATAGAAGGAAATGGTGGACTATAACACTGTTGTTATAGTAAATGATTTCCTAAAGGAAAAGTTTTGTATAGTATTGGGGTTTATATATCAATCTTAATTTCAGATCCCTATACTAGTGATTTTGGGTCGTCGTAACGATGTTTTACACAACATTCGTTTTGACCCAAATAAATGCGTCTAAAAGAAGTTTTCCTTAAAGAATAAAATATATACTTAATTTGGATTTAAGTATATTGAATATTTCCAAATGTTGAAAATAAATAGATTTGTGAATTACTTATTATTAAATAAGTATGGAAATGTTTTTCCAATACGAAGAGAATGTTTTGAGATTTTATCTTTTAAAGATAAATTGAAAATGAATATTAGAAATCGATTTGGAAATCGTATATTCATAGATATTTTGGAAAGGTAAATTCACTCTGGAATTTATAAAAGAAAGGGAAATTTGTTTAAAAATAAACATTGATCTATTTTTAAAAGTGTGGAAATAAATTTACGGATTTGGAACGTAAATTTAAAATAAATCGGTAAGGATTTATTTAATTGGTTTAAATGAACAGTTTTGAAATGAAAGTTGTAAAGGTGAATTTTGATTTGAAATTTGTTTTCAAATGGTTGAAGTGTGGAAATTACATCTTGTAAAGATATTTTTGAAAATAAATAATTTGGGAAATTATTTGAAATCGGGTGATGTTGTGAATATTGATTGATAGTTAAATAACTGACTATCAATATTGACCCTTGAGTAGCTATTTGTTGTGAATTGGTTGAGATTGAATGCTAACTTATTTTTAAATTATTGTGCTCGTTATTCGGATTACCCATTTCGAATAGTGATACGACGTAACGGATAGCATTGAAGACCGGTGGTGAAGACCGGGTGTTTGTGAAAATGATAGGATGACCTATCGATTGTCTCTGCACCGTTAGCTATGGTATGGAGATTTCCTTTGTGATGGGAAATTCGATCGGGATTGTGAATACCCGGATTGCAAGGGATTCTTTTGAAGTGCCTTCGGTTCTGTTCGAACCCGGAACAGACTTGTATGGTTACGTGTCTGACATTACATTTTGAGATATAAAGTAGATTTCTTTTAAATACATCTCTGTTGGTGGCGGAGAATTTATTCTCTTAGCTTAACACCCTTCTCTGAGACGTACGCTCTCAGAGATTTTGTAGTTGAAGGTTATCAGCGATATATTCCCAATTTGGTAATGTGGCATGCTGAGTGTTGCTGTGTGATGATTATTTATTGATCATTTGTTGATCAAAGCGTGGCTTTGTGAAAAAGCGTAGCTTTGTGGACGAGACTTCGTCAGACCTCACACCCCAGAAATGGTCAAAACAGGAATATGCGGCAAGGTTATGAGGGTCGCGCCCTTTAGGGTATGTCATCCCCTTCTGAAAAAGGGTGGTGTCAGGTATGGAGCCCTGATGCTTAACCTATGTGGTTGCTCCAATCCCATTTTTCTGTGTGGTTGTTGCTTGGTGATAGAGGACCCTCGGATAAAGGTCCCAAAGGACCGGGGGGTGGCATATTCATGTAGTAGTTACCTAATTACAGAGGTAACCCGGCCTTGTGTCGGCAGAGAGTTGTTTAAGTTCTTGGGACGTCCCGCCAGAGGCGATCCCATGTGGCAGTAGGAAGTTCCTTAGCCTGATCATTTGTTGGAAATCCAAAGAAACAATACGAAACTTGTACGGTTTTAGTTGTAGAACCTTCCATTCACTTAGGGTGGCGCCCCAATGTTTGGATGGTAGCTATAGTTCGGAATGTCTATGTTGGCTAAGATTTATACTCTACTTTCGAAATGTTTTCATCACTATGCACTAATAATAATATCAAAAAAATGATTTGTTTTGCGTAGTAAGCATCTTTGACTATCATAAGGAGAAATCTCCTCCAATTCTGCGTTTGCATTGTGTGTGTGCGGCGAGGCCTTATGGTAGTTTCATTTTCCAAAAGCATTGCGGATATTTTCTCACTTTCCTTGTTGTTGTTGTTTTAAAAGATAAATAACTGTTTTAAGTTCTCACACCAGTCTCATGACTGACATGGAGTTTATTGTTCTCTTCCTAAACTCCGGGTGTCCATAATTTTCTACACGGGCAGCTTAGAGTCAGGTTATCAACTCATTTTGGATTGAGAAGTGCTTTGGAGCTTAGGAGGCGAGCTTGATGGCGAGACGTATAACTAGTATGTGATGTTATCTTTCCGTTGTGTATTTCACTTGTAAGGACATGTTTGTATAACTGTCCATTGTTTTGTTGTGTTGTATATTGTTGTTGTACACTCTGATGACGATGTAATGTAATGTAATAACCGAGATAGTTCTTTTGTTTTAAAGATTATTCATTTATCTATTATAAGTTGTTCCGCTGCGATATGTGAGATTCTGATATTGTTTCTGTTCTGTTTCCTTACTTCTTCTATCTTTTCTTCTACCTCTTCTTTTAAACTCTAACAATTTGGTTTTCCGGCATTCGATTATGCGGCGTTTGATACAGTGGACGTAAGAATGCCGATCTTCGGATCCCGATAAAAATCAAAATGTTACAAGTGGTATCGGAGCATTTGGTTAAGCGACAACCTTAGCTCTGTTGGGTGTTACTCATTAGAGATAGAGTCAGCAGTACTCTAGAATGAGCTTGAGTGTAAGAATAGATATGAGCGCGTATTTGTTAGTGAATATGGAATTGCTTTGTATTGTGTTGACTTATCGATTGATTGTTTATATATTCTGGTCGGTGCAGTCTAGCTAACTGTCATCGATATGGGTTTCTAAACTCTTAAACGAGATAAACCGACATAGTATCATTTTAAATTGGGTAAATGAAATAATTTTACCTCGATTATATTTTATATATGTATAAAGGAATAATTTTTCAGAATTATCAAAGTGTATGTAAAATTGAATAGTTTGATTGTTGAAAATGTAAGAAAATATATAAGTGAATCAAAGTTGTACGAATAATCTGAATAAAAACAACAATTGTGAAAGAATAAATTATATAAAAGCAACAATTGTATAAGTATAGAATTATAATTGAAATGGTTTACAATTGTGAAAGAATCTTGTCTAAGTAAAGGGAAATAGTAAAATTATATAAGCAAGACTTATAAATGTGATTTATAAATAAAGGAAAATTTTGAAAGAATTTAAGCATTGGATTCACTACTGTTGCTGGGGAATAATAAGGGTGATGATTGCAGCATCATCAGTATCATTTTCAAGTTTATGTGTGATGGATTTGCTACCATAGTAAATTGAAATTGAATTTTGTTGTGATAAACAAATTTGAAATTAAAAAAAAAATCCAAGTTGAAATTGATGAATATAAGTTATCAAGTTTTGAACTTGTAATATGAAATAAAATTTTAACTTTGGTAAAGTTGAAATAAATTTGAATCAGTATGATAAAATATATGATGTGAAATTTAACTAAAGGAAGTTAAATAAATTAAATCAGATTTGGAAGTTAAATAATAAGTTGTATAACTTATTAAATGTGAAGATGTACGTAAAACCAATTATTAATATGGTTAAACAATTTTGTTAAGCAAAATGAAATAGAATTTAAATAAGTGATGAAATTGACTTTGGTAAAAGTTAAATAGAATTTACTTTGGAGTTGGAATTTGAATTGGATTTTAACTGGATTAGATATGTTGTTGAAATGGAAATTTAAGTTAAGTTAAACAAATGATGTTTAAATGGAATATAAACTTAAGTGATGTTGAATGAAGTTGATTTTGGTATCGAAGTAAAATAATGAAGTGAATTAAATGGATGTGAACTTGAGTTATATAAATGAAATTCAACCTTATTTGTTAAATGAATTAGCAATTGAATTAATGAATGAATTGAATGTAAATCAATTGAATGTAAATAAATTGATATGGAATAATGGATGTAAGTGTTAATTCATTAAAGCTAATGAAGTTGAGAAATTGAATAATTGAATGGAAGTCAATTTAATATCAACCAATTGGAGTTAAAAAGTGTTAAACCAAATAGAATGTGAGTTTAATAATTTGGTTATGTTAGTTATGATTTGGTTGTTATATGACTGTTAGTTGATTGTATATAATTCATTGAGTGTTAATGAAGTTGAATTGATAAAAATGGAAGCTATGAAATTTGATTTGAATTGAAAGTGAACAAATGTGAATGTAAATTAGTGAATGTAAACTAATTGAAAATGAATAATTGAATGTCGTTGTATATGAATTGGTTGTAAACAATTACAAGTAATGTTGAAATCATATAAGTTGCTCATAAACCTTGTTTAGTATCATTTCTTTCAATATGCATGTGTTGTAGTTGTTTAAAAGAGTAAAATGTTAATAACTTCTTATATATGTCACTTACATATTTATATTGAGTAAGTACAGGTACCGTGGCTACCATTAGCGGGATTTGGTTGCGCAAAATGCTAAATAAATAACTGCTTTGCTTAAAAATGCTAAAAAGGTACACCTATGCAATAAAAATATAAAATATGAACTGTTTTTCTGTTTTTCCGACCGTGTGGGTCGAGGTATATATATTTATATGTATTGTGATATTGTAAAAGCTCCACCGTACAAAGGAGGTTATGGCGAAATTTTCTAAAAATTTAAGGCGTTAGAAAAATTTCGGGAAATTTCGGGAAAAATTTTGAAAACTAAAAGTTTGATTTTTAAGTTATAAAGGTTAAACGATATAGTTGATTTTGAAAAGATAATTATATATGGATTTGAAAACTTAGTAAATATTTGTAAGAGGTTTAACTATGGATTTTGGAAAAGTTAAACGCTTAAGAGATTTGTAAATCAAATTTGAACGGTTTGTTTTGAGAAGTTAATAGATTCTGTAACTCTTTCTTACTTGGTAATTTCGAGGACGAAATTCTTTTAAAGGGGGAAGTTTGTAACGACCCAAAATTTCTGTCAATTAAAATTCGTATATTTAATTAATTTTAAATATTAATAAGTGAAATTTGTAAGTCGAATAAATTATTTTTCGAATATTTAGATTTAATTGGATAATTAAATCGATAATTTAATATTGAAATTACAGGAAAAATTGGAAATTGGGTTAAATATGATTAAAAATGATTTGTAAAATTTTATTTAATCATATTGAAGTTAGAATGATGTTATAGAACTTTTAAAATTGAATTTAAAGTTAATTTGTGAAAATTGAATATTTTAATATTTAATTGACTAGCGAAAATAGTCATTTTTCAAACAGTTTTGGATTTCGACGAAACTAGTTTCATCGGATCCGCAATGTTATATTATTGTAAGATTTCAAATTTCGTGTCAATCGGATTTACCGTTTGTCCGGGGCAAGCCAAAACACATAGAAATTAGTTTAATCGATTTAAATTAAATTTGATCGTTTAATTCCATAACTCGCACATATGATCGAATTAGCCTCCGAAACCTATTCCATTGTGTCTGGAACGCGGGGTAAACCCTAGAAACTCCAGTCACCGCGCGAGATTTGGAGTTCGGAAAATTTCGAGTGAATAGTAATTTGGAAATTTTCTATAAAAGGCCTTCACAAATTCATTTTTGCAAACAAAAGAAACCTAGCTAGGGTTTCAGCCCTTAGCCGCCAGTAACAATTTCTATGGCCGAAATCATCAGATCTTTCTCCCTCAAAATCTTCAAATCCATCAACATTCACAGGAAATCTTCAACTACAAAAACGTAGAGGGCAACGATTACTAGTTATCCAACGGTGATGATCAGAAAAGAAGCAGCGGATCAACGACAATTGTTCCTCAAAGCCGCCACGTTCGAGCTCGAATACCGATGCATTGGGGTAGCCGAGTGGGGCCGCTCTCTGGCCGTGGGCATGGTGTGGCGAGGCGCAGCAAGTGGTGGTCTCTGATCGAATTATAATCAAGCGTAGGTGGTCGCGAAATTCACGAATAGTGGCGGCTAACATGGGCTCACGAACGCGACTTTTGCCTGGGAGTGAAACATGAGGAAGAAAGGGTGAGCGGTCTGGATGCAGGGGTTTCCAAATGTGCGGCCATGATTGTGTAGGCTAAAATCAATAAAAGAAAATATAAAATTTATTATATTAAAATTTTTGTAAACTTTGAAATGCTATATCTCTTTTATACGAGGTCGAAAACGCCCGAAACAAATTGCGTTGGATTCGTTTTGTCGAGCACTACGCAATGGAACTGGATTGGAATCGTTTGGAGCTAGTGAAAATTTCGGGTAAAATTAAATGCGCATTTAATTTTATTCGGAACAAACGCTGAAACTATTATCGGAAACTCAAGGTGAGAACTTCTCACTCAATCGAATTGTTTCGATTTAAATTTTAAATAGTTAGATTTAAAATTGCTTGATTGTGTGATTGGATGATAATTATTATCTATTGTATTGAAATAGACCCTATACGCCGTATATTAAGCGGATGTTATTTATTAAAAACATATACCGCGATAGTTCCAACTCGAATGGAATTGGTATTATATATGTACTTGGAGTTGATTTTCCTGCATTATATAGCGGATGAGACCCTATTGCGCTGCATAATAGCGGATAATATTTTATAAATCCCATATACCGCGATATTCCGTCTTGAAGCGGAATTGGTATTGTGCTAACATTTTTGGATGCAGGGAAACAGGTTGGAGGGATCCAACTGGATTCCTCAAACATTTGAATTAGTTTCAGTGTTCGTGTGTTGATCTATTTATTGATCTATTTATAATCTGCGTGATTATCTTTGTGATTGAAATTTTTAAAGACTAAAATTTAGCCGAATATATTTTTGGTATCGTTAGATGCCGAAAATAAATAAAATAAAATTTTTGAAAATTTAGGTTGAGAATTCATAATAAATTTTAATTTTGGAATTGATTCATTTTAAATAAATAAACGTTGAAATTTTTATGTTATAAAAATTATGATTTTTGTGAAATATAACCAAATGTGATTTTCGAAATAAGTAGTCGATTAAATTATAAAATGGTTTAAATTGGGATTTTTAAATTATTATAAATGATTTATATAAAAGATTTATAAAAATTGATGTTATAAATTAAAATATTGGAATTATAAAACGAGTTTTTATAAGTGTAAAAATGAAGTTTAAATTGATTTCATAAGTGGATGAAATCTATAGATTTATAAATTGTGAAGTTATAAAATGAATAGGTTTTGTAAAATAAAAGATTTATAAGTAATTAACTTATAAATTGGATTTTTTCGTGTAAATGGGATGTGGATAGAATTTGTAAATGATGTGATTTTATAAGTTAAAGTTGTTATGAAGTATAAATGGAATTTATAAACGTTGTTTTATAAATCCGAAATCGACTTATTTTGATAAGTTTAAATTTTTAGCTTATTAAAGGAGATATATCCACGATTTTGGGACAGTGGATAATCCTTTAAATAAAATATGTAGAAATTGAATTTGGTTAATGAAGTATATTCACGATTTTGAACGGTGAATAATATATTAAAGAAATATTTTGGGAAAGTGATATTTTAAATAGAATTAAAACGATTCAAAAATGTTTTAAAATGTGTTAAGTATCGAAACCATAGATTTCAACATTTATTGTTGAAATAAACGTTTCGAGAAATAGAAGGAAATGGTGGACTATAACACTGTTGTTATAGTAAATGATTTTCGAAAGGAAAAGTTTTGTATAGTATTGGGGTTATAAATCTATCTTAATTTCAGATCCCTATACTAGTGATTTTGGGTCGTCGTAACGATGTTTTACGCAACATTCGTTTTGACCCAAATAAATGCGTTTAAAAGAAGTTTTCCTTAAAGAATAAAATATATACTTAATTTGGATTTAAGCATATTGAATATTTTCCAAATGTTGAAAATAAATAGATTTGTGAATTACTTATTATTAAATAAGTATGGAAATGTTTTTCCAATACGAAGAGAATGTTTTGAGATTTTATCTTTTAAAGATAAATTGAAAATGAATATTAGAAATCGATTTGGAAATCGTATATTCATAGATATTTTGGAAAGGTAAATTCACTCTGGAATTTATAAAAGAAGGGGAAATTTGTTTAAAATTAAACATTGATCTATTTTTAAAAGTGTGGAAATAAATTTACGGGTTTGGAACGTAAATTTAAAATAAATCGGTAAGGATTTATTTAATTGGTTTAAATGAACCATTTTGAAATGAAAGTTGTAAAGGTGAAGTTTGATTTGAAATTTGTTTTCAAATGGTTGAAGTGTGGAAATTATATCTTGTAAATATATTTTTGAAAATAAATAATTTGGGAAATTATTTGAAATCGAGTGATGTTGTGAATATTGATTGATAGTTAAATAACCGACTATCAATATTGACCCTTGAGTAGCTATTTGTTGTGAATTGGTTGAGATTGAATGCTAACTTATTTTTAAATTATTGCGCGCTTTATTCGGATTACCCATTCCGAATAGTGATACGACGTAACGGATAGCATTGAAGACCGGTGGTGAAGACCGGGTGTTTGTGAAAACGATAGGATGACCTATCGATTGTCTCTGCACCATTAGCTACGGTATGGAGATTTCCTTTGTGACGGGAAATTCGATCGGGATTGTGAATACCCGGATTGCAAGGGCTTCTTTTGAAGTGCCTTCGGTTCTGTTCGAACCCGGAACAGACTTGTATGGTTACGTGTCTGACATTACATTTTGAGATATAAAGCAGATTTCTTTCAAATACATCTCTGTTGGTGGCAGAGAATTTTTTCTCTTAGCTTAACACCCTTCTCTGAGACGTACGAGCTCAGAGGTTTTGTAGTTGAAGGTTATCAGCGATATATTCCCAATTTGGTAATGTGGCATGCTGAGTGTTGCTGTGTGATGATTATTTATTGATCATTTGTTGATCAAAGCGTGGCTTTGTGAAAAAGCGTAGCTTTGTGGACGAGACTTTGTCAGACCTCACACCCCGGAAATGGTCAAAACAGGAATATGCGGCAAGGTTACGAGGGTCGCGCCCTTTAGGGTATGTCATTCCCTTCTGGAAAAGGGTGGTGTCAGGTATGGAGCCCTGATGCTTAACCTATGTGGTTGCTCCAATCTCATTTTTCTGTGTGGTTGTTGCTTGGTGATAGAGGGCCCTCGGATAAAGGTCCCAAAGGACCGGGGGGTGACATATTCATGTAGTAGTTACCTAGTTACAGAGGTAACCCCGCCTTGTGTTGGCAGAGAGCTGGTTAAGTTCTCGGGACGTCCCGCCAGAGGCGATCCCATGTGGCAGTAGGAAGTTCCTTAGCCTGATCATTTGTTGGAAATCCAAAGAAACAATACGAGACTTGTACGGTTTTAGTTGTAGAACCTACCATTCACTTATAGTGGCGCCCCACTGTTTGATGGTAGCTATAGTAGGCATAGTTCGGAATGTCTATGCTGGCTAAGATTTATATTCTACTTTCGAAATGCTTTCATCACTATGCACTAATAATAATATCAAAAAAATGATTTGTTTTGCATAGTAAGCATCTTTGACTATCATAAGGAGAAATCTCCTCCAATTCTGCATTTGCATTGTGTGTGTGCGGGGAGGCCTTATGGTAGTTTCATTTTCCAAAAGCATTGCGGATATTTTCTCACTTTCCTTGTTGTTGTTGTTGTTTAAGTTCTCACACCAGTCCTATGACTGACTTGGAGTTTATTGTTCTCTTCCTAAACTCTGGGTGCCCATAATTTTCCACACGGGCAGCCTAGAGTCAGGTTATCAGGTCATTCTGGATTAAGAAGTGCTTTGAAGCTCAGGAGGCGAGCTTGATGGCGAGACGTATAACTAGTATGTGATATTATCTTTCCGCTGGGTATTTCACTTGTAAGGACATGTTTGTATAACTGTCCATTGTTTTGTTGTGTTGTATATTGTTGTTGTACACTCTGATGATGATGTAATGTAATGTAATAACTGAGATAGTTCTTTTGTTTTAAAGATTATTAATTTATCTATTATATGTTGTTCCGCTGCGATATGTGAGATTCTGATATTGTTTCTGTTCTGTTTCCTTACTTCTTCTATCTTTTCTTCTACCTCTTCTTTTAAACCCTAACAATTCGGTTTTCGGGCATTCGATTATGCGGCATTTGATACAGTGGACGTAAGAATGCCGACCTTCGGATCCCGACAGAAATCGAAACGTTACAACTCTCGATCCCCTGCAACACAAAGCCGGAACCATCCCTTACTGGACAGTCCCGAACAAGACCACCCCGGTAGTTGTCATGATCAACCGCCCACACAGCTGAAATAAAAAGGGACCTCTAGACAGGGGTAAATCTCGTCCTACTTGGGCATGACCCACTTAGCCTTGCTGCACCTCCTCTGTTTTAGCCATTCCCGGTTGATGAGGCTTGAGGCTGCGTTTACCTTTATAGGACACATCTATCTTAGAATACTCATCGTCCACCTGACGATGTTCTGAAAGCATTCAATCCATACAAGTTCGTTCTGGGTTCGAACGAAACCGAAGGCACTATCTCGCTACACTCATTTTGGAATCACCCTCAGAGTTAACGACCATAGCCCTTGCACTCTGAATCACCATCTCGAACCTGTAAGTACTATTTCCATCAAACTCATCTCGGAATCACCACCAGAGTTACACTGACGAATAGTTCTTACACTTCGAGTCTTCACTTGCACTCCCCTTGGATTCACGACCTAACGTTTAATTTGGATCGATGTGGTTTTCGGAATTCCAAATTTGAAAACCCGATCCTGGTCTCATCGAATCCAAACGCCATCTTAACGTCCAAGTGATTTAAGTTTAACAAATTAATTCAATTTAAATATTGAATTCACACGGCATCATTCATAGATAAATATCACACATTTATCATTGATATATCAAATATCATATCACGGAATATCACAACATATCATCCAATAGATATCAACCAATCCAGACATTCCACAACAATCATACACAAACATGCATCATTAATTTCTTTATAATTAATTTAATCTCCTTAAATTAAATTAATTACCTGAGAATTAAACAACCAATCCTGCTTAAACAATCATTAATTAATTACAATTAATTAATTAATCACTCTTTAATTATCTTCATAATTCAATTAATTAATCTTCAATTACAGATTAATTATCCTTTAATCATATTCTTAATTAATCACCTAGATTAATTATTCTTTAATTACAATATGTAATTAGCCCTTAAATTAATTATACAAATTAATTCATATTTAATCATTAATTAATTTCTAATTAATTAATTAATAATAATTAATTACATAAATCCTTAATTGATTTCATTAATTAATTATTACTTCTTTCTCACTTCATTGATTAATTATTTTATAATTAATCATATTTATTAAGTAATTAAACAATTAATTATTCATTAATTACACTAATTAATGGCCCTCTAATTACTTTATTAATCAATTGTTCTCATAATTACATTTAATTATTAATTATAAACTTAATTACAATTATTAATCAAACCTGATTAATCACAATCAGTAATTAACTTCCTTATTTACTTTACCAATTAAACCAACACCTTGATTAATTACATTAATCAATCCTTCAATTACACCGAGTAATTGTCCCTTAATTACTTCCCTTAAGTAATTATTCTTTAATTACTATCCATCAAGTAATTTCCTCAATTAATTACATTTAGTAATTGTTCATTAATTACTTCACTAAGTAATTACACCTCTTTAATTACATTAAGTAATTATACTTAATCCCATCATTAAATAATTCTTTTTAATTAATTAAACTTAATTAATTAATTAAAATTAACCACAAAACTTAATTAATTACACTGAGTAATTAATTACTTTAATTACTTCATTAAGTAATTATGTTTAAATAATTCTTCTTAATCATTAAGTAAGTAACTTTTTAATTACTTATTACTTTATTTATTTCTTAATTAATTAAACTTGATTAATTAATTTTTTTATTAAGTAATTAATTACACTTAATTAATTACTCAACTAATTTACCTTAATTTAATTACTTACATTAACCAATTTAAGTTAATTAAGTAATTTACTTTAATTACCTTTATAATAAAAACTTGATTAATATAAACCATACCTTTCATTAACTTTTATCAACCATTTTAAAATTAAAATTTTAAATTCAAAAGCTTTTAATTGGTTTACACTAAAACATCATTTTTAATTTATCATTATCTTCAAATTTATCTAAATTAAATACCTTACTTTAATCACATTTTAAATTATTTCAATAACATTTTTATTTGAAAACATTATTATATCATTTAACAAAGCAAAAAAATGAAACAAACTATTTTTAAAACAAAAGTTTAAATTATAAAAATCCAAACTTTAAAACTAAAATTCTTATTAAGTCAAACCTTAATTCATTATGAAACTAATTAAACACCTTGTTAAAATTCAATTTGCTTTCAAAATTTGAATCTTCAATTTGTAAAGTACAAATCCGGTTAATTTAAACTTCAACTTTTAAAAACAATCTTCAATTTGAATCTTCAACTTTTAAAAACAATCTATTTTTAAAACAAGATTAACTTAAACTTGTTAAAACACAAAGTTTTAAATTTAAACATTTCAAACATCTTTAAACTGTTTAAAAACTGAGTTTGTTTTTAAATTTTCTAAAATACAATTTGCAGTTAAAAAATAAATCGAACAGGATATAATCCTAAAACGAAGCTACCCGAGACCAGAACACATGTGACGCTCTCTCCTTCAAACTTCGAGTCACTCTCGATCGAACACGAGACAACCCTCGAGCAAACAACAGAAAGAAAACCCATGGCCAAACTTCTTCCCAAACGAAAACAGATGCACCTAAATGAGCTCGTGCACATGCACATGCACACTGGGATCGATCGACAGCGAACGACGTCGCGACTCTCCACAAGTCTCTCCTGACCCCTACGACCTCCACGTCCCCATGAATCGATGAAATCGCTACAGATTCGAAAAAACGGTACATCACCTCTTCAACCAGAAATACACTCGAACCAAACGATCGCCGCCAACGGTGAAACCCATCACCGGAGTGCCTGCCACGTCGCCCACACACGCGCCTCGATCCACGCAATCCTTTCCCCCTCATGCGATTCGCCCAAAATCAACAACGACGACGAACTGCTGACGATTCCCACCCAAAAAGAAAACAAACCCAAAACCCTGCTATGCCGTGCCCCGATCAACTCGAACAATGTTAGCCTCACCCACCATTTTTCCTGCATCACCAGTCACCATGACCACCTCCATGCCGAAGCTCGACCACCACCTCAACTCCATTCAACGACAATCGACCAATAACCCAATTTCAAGAAATTCCCAATTTCTCTTTGAATACCAATTTAAAAATTACAATCTTCATCTTAAAATTCATGATTTTGAACCACAATTCAGATCATATGATCAGAATTTTAAAGATGCATTCAATCTTCAAATCAAGCATGCAAACATTGATATTATGTTTACTATATTAATCATTTCACAGAACAAACAAATAAAGGATTTAAAACTGTTTTTAAGAAAGGTATTTACTCACCAGAAATTTGAAGCAGAGAATAGCTGTGTATTACTGCATTTTGATTTTCTGTTGAAACATTGAATCTTTTTTGCTGAAATCTTGCTTGTTGAATTTGCATGTTGATTTCCATGTTGAGCTTGAAACCATGTTTTCAGGTTGCAATTTGGATCTGAGTTTGTAAAGCTTCAGATTTTTTCTTTGGTTGCAGATTTGAATTTTTTTTATTTTTTATTTTAGTTTGAATCTTGCATTTGAATTCTCTTTTTTTTTAGTTGAAGAAAAATTAAAGAAAATTCTAGCTGAAGAAAATAAACAAGTAGACCTTTTCTTTTAAACTTTAATTAAAAAAACAAAACTTTCTTTTAAAACAAAGATTGCCACCCGTTACATGAATAAATCATTTATTTACACATGTCCAAACCTTTATTAATTTGTATACAAGTGTGTTTTTCATAATTTCTTATGTTGCCAAGTGTTTTAAGAGGTGATTATTACATTAGTTACTTATTTATAAATGAATTAAATCTTAATTACAATATTAATCTAATACTTATGCTATATATATAACTATGAAATGTATTTATAACTTCATGATTTAATTTATAATTATTTAAAACTCCCTTTCCTAAAGATAAGTTTAAAGTTACTTTCTTTAAATTTTATTTTAAAAGTTTAAACTAAAGTTATTATAACTAACATTGATATTATATATAAAATCAAAATTTATTTTCAAAAATCAATTTAAAAGAAATCAAATTAAATTTTCATAATAATGTACTATTTTCAAGCTATTATTCTTTTAATAAAAATAAATTTTCCTTTAAGTGTTTTATAAATAAAAATTAATTTTAAATAGCTTTTGAAAAGCATTTTATTAAACCAAATCAAAAATCTTCCAAATCACCATATAAACATATGTACATTATAAATTTGAAAACACATTTTCTGTTTAAGTTTAATCCATTATTTTATATTTACAATAAATATATACAAATATAAATATTCATTATAAATAGAACATTTTAAATATTAACTTCAGAAATTATTTGAATTTTAAAACAGAACATCAAATCACAATATATAAACATATATATTATAATTTGAAAATATTTTTATTAAATTTTAAATTAAACCAATTTCCTTTTTACAATGTATACATATATACATTACAAATGGAATATTTTTATAAAAAAAATAATTATTATTAATTAGATATATATTATTATCCATTGAAAAGAATAAACATTTCAAATTAAATCATCATTATTATTGAGTTTTTGAAAAGATAACATTTGTTAAATTAGATTAATTATTAGTTTTGAATATATAATATTTGGTTAAATTAGATTTTTAAATCAATATAACATTTTTAAAATAAATTATAAATGGAAATTATGAAATAAGTATTGCCCAAAATTCCGGGACATCATAGATTTTAGTATCAAACTCCAATTGTCGTTGAGATAATTTCATGAATCAAGCTTTCTAGTCAACTTGATAATCCCAGTATCCTTTTGTAAAACTTTATTCTTAAGATCCATTACCATTTCTATAACAACCCAGTATTTAGGAGTAATTAATAAAACTAAATGATAATTATTTAATTGGTTAAAATGGATTTTTATGGACTAAATAGGAATAATTTCAGATTTTATAAGGAATATTGGAAATTTATAATAAATTAATTAGTGATGAAATTAAATTATTTTGGAAATAATCATTTGTTTAAATGATTGTTAAATTGATTAATTAATTATTTAATGAACTTAAATGTGAATTTTGGGTATTTAAATTTAAATGTATTAAATATAGAAATAAATTCTAGAAAATTTTATAAAGTTGGATAAATAATTAAGTGTGGTTAATATAATTTTTATTTGGAATTTTATTGTGATATAATATTATAGAAAATGGTTTACATAAAGAAGAAGAATTGAAAAGGAAAACAAATAAATACACCAACCTATTTGATCTTAGCCCAAAGCCCAAGAACCTAAACCATTGTTTCATGATTTTTCCATTTCCAAACACTTCTTTCTTCAGAGTTTTCATCATCATCAACAAATAAAACCTAAACAAATGAATTTCTGGCTTTAGAAAATTAGAAACCCAACCAAACTCCATCACAAAGAAATTCAAGAATAAATTAAGTAAACTGTAATAAATTCATAAGCTTGGGTATGTTCATTTAGAAATTGATATACACTTACGCAGGGAAGGAATTTTGGTTTCATTGATAATTTCGGGTTCCAGTAATGCGAATAGAGAGGAAGAGGGAAGAGCACACTCATAGGTGTATACACACTCACTAATCTACGTCTATATCATTTTAATCTTTGTATATGGCGTGTTTGATTTGTTGATTGTTTGAATATGTCATTTGTTCAGGTAATTAGAGAAGAAACGGTTAGTGGAGGATTTAATCGCCTAAATCGGTGATCATTCACACAGTTTTGCGAATGACTAGTCGACCACCAAGAGCCACCGGCCGACTGCTTATGATCGACTGGTGGTAGCGATCACTCATGCATAAATTTGATGTGTATGTGTGCTTATGTTTATTTATTTTAATAATTTATTATATATTATGTATATATATAATCACTAATAGCTTGTATAATAAAAAAATGTATTAATAAATATTGTTCTATGCATACATATATATATATATATATATATCAATCTTATTAGATTAAAGTTTTATTAAATATTAATTATTATTTATTTAACTTAGAGGTTGATTATCTAATAAAACTTTAGTTTTGATTTTTAATAAATCGATAGTAATCCTATAAAATTCTAGAAATATATGAAATTGTTCCTAATTGATATTTAAGAATTTCGTATATTTTACATAATTTTGAATATAATTGAAGTTATGAAATAATGTTTTATAGATTACTAATATAACTAATTGATTCGGACCTTAAAAAATTGTTTAATACTAATATATAATTATTAAAAATTATATAATGGTTATTATGAGTAATATTTAGTTATATAAGTTATTTTTAGGGTCATAAAGAAAGAAATGAGTATTTTAATGTTATTGGTGAGTATTAAATTACCATTTAATTTTGTAAAAGATTGGGAAATTTATTATTTATTGTAAAGAATATTTTATATTTGAGTTTAGATAGTTATCTAATTAACTCTAGAATATATATTAATTATCCATTTTGAAGTACTTATATTTTTGTTATATATAGGTCATATTTTGTGATGATATATTATTAAATATTGATTGTTGTTATATCTATTTATTATTTATTTGAATAATCTATTTTACATTACTTTTTTGATTATTCTTTTCTTGTATATTGAATTGGATTATATGAATGATTCACCATTGAAGTTGATTTTGTTTAGTGATTTGATATGACATGGTGACAATATCCTTCCTTATGGATTAGTGATATTTTTATACTAATTTTGTTATTTTAATTCTATTTGATGAGGAATCTGAATAAACGGAGTTATAATACCGTCTAGGATGGGGGCAATTGGTAATATTTCTTCAATTATTCTTTGGGTACTCGTTGCATAAAATATTATGGAGATTGAGTGTAATTTATGAACATTGAATAAACGATAAAGCATCACACGGTGGTATGAGATACAAATGTGATACTTATTCGGTTAAAGTAGATGACACTCACGTGACGTGAATAGTGTTATAAGATTATACTTTCAGTAAGGTGATGCTTGTAGGAGTGAGCAGGGTGGGTGCCCTTTTATTTATTGATATTGTGTGCCACTATCACGATGTACTCTTTTTATTAGCGTTGGAGTGAACTAAATAGCTAAATCCACATTATCGATCTGATCTTGGGGTCGCGCCCCAGATCCACGACACCTTTATTGGAATTTTATTTAATGTGCATCAAAAGATTTGGGTTAGGTGACCTATAGGGTAAGTGCCATAGATCATGAGATTTGGGTTAGGTGACCCATAAGTTAGGTGCTCTATATCCCCTTGTGTCGCATAGGCCAGCAGTTTGTTATCCATATGGGGTAAAGCAGGGTCGTGACCAAGGCTACGCGTTGACTTGCCACTGGTGGATAGGAGTCACGATGTCTATCGAGGTAACTGAAGACTATAGGAGCAATCCGGTTAGGTGACTCTAGGCTCCTACAGTAGCCAGGCGACCATCAGTCTCCCTTTTGTATCTAATGAAGTGGAAGACTGGCATATACTATTGATGCACCTCACTTAGATATAAAAATGGGTTAGGCGACCCAGTGTTAAGTGACCCACATTTTGATGTATATATGACTCAACTTGGGACATCATGTCTACCACATAGTCATTCCTATCATGACTTATTCTGATTTATTCATATATGAGGAGATGAGATTATATGTAGATAAGTGTCCAGAGTGTAGTGGATTCTCATATCTTTTATTATACTAATAGGCAGCTTATCCTATATATATACATATTATATATATATATATATATATATATTAATGATGATATTCTGTTTACTGAGATTGAGAGATATTTAGGCATTGCTTTGTACTAGCCTAATAATACTTGAGGATATCTCATTTATTGGTTATTTTTGGACTTTTATAATGTTTTCTGGATATGGATGATTCATCTCTTTGTTATTGTTTCAATTGGATAATATTTGGTTTGATTTTAAATGGGTGATGACATATTTATGTATTGTTTTATGATATTCGGCATTTTGTGATACATTCAGAATTGTTTATGATAATATAATTATATGTTATACATTTACTACTATATATATATATTGACATATGGATTTGCTGATAGATGCCTATTGATATACTCTAGTTAATCATGAATTTATTTCTTTATACATATATACATTATATATATATATATATATATATATATATTATTAACCCTTTGATTTAGACTTAGTCTGACCCATGTGTTATTTACATAATAGTCAAATTTGTCAAAGACATTTCAGGCATAGGAATAGTGAGACCAGCTTATATTTTGAGCATACAGGAGACTAGTATTCAGTATAGTTGTCATCATCTTGTATTGTATCATCTCTTATATGTATATTCATGTGATGTATATTGAATATATTTTGTATATTTAGAATTATATATTATCATTGAGGTTCTGACTTAGTGTTCTTTGTTATTTATTATATATTATGTATTGTTCTATCCTAGAGGAACACATGTTTATTACTTTGTGTAGATAATGCATACATATAGGCAAGTTATTTATTTGATGTTTTAGTATGTACCAGCGTTAGACCAAGGGAATATTCATATAGGTACTCCATATCGCCTCCTTCTCTGCATTACTCGACAGTATTACTTTGTAATACTCTTAAGTAGTATAGGTATAGAGGTGGGGATGTTTACAATTTCCTTAAGGAATCGCGAGGATGCAATTTTATTAAGGGGGAGTCTGTAATAACCCTGTATTTAAGGGTAATTAATAAAGTAAATGATAATTATTTAATTAGTTAAAATAGATTTTTATGGACTAAAGAGGAATAATTTTATATTTTAAAAGGAATATTTGAAATTTCTAATAAAGTAAATAGTGATGAAATTAAAATATCTTGAAAATAATTATTTTTTAAAAGATTATTAAATAAATTAATCAGGAAATTAATTAATGGATTTAAAATGTGAATTTTGAGTACTTAAATTTAAATGAATTAAATATAGAAATAAATTCTGGAAAAATTTATAATGTTGGATAACTAATTAAGTGCGGCTAATATAATTTTTATTTGGACTTTTATTGTTATTTAATTTTATAGAAAATGGTTTATATAAAGAAGAAGAATTGAAAGAATATACACACACCCCTATTTTATCTAGCCCAAAGCCTTCCATTTCCACACACTTCTTTCTCTAGAGTTTTCATCATCATCATCTATAAATAAAACCTAAACAAACAAATTTCTGGCTTTAGAAAATCAGAAACACAACCAAACCCCATCACTTAGAAAATCAATAATAAATCGAATAAACTATAGTAAATTTATAAGTTTGTATATGTTCATCTCAATATTGATATATACTTGAACGAGGAAGGAATTTGGGTTTCATGATACTTTAGGGTTCCTGGAGTGTGTGAACAGTGGGAAGAGGGAGGAGCACTCGCATAGGTAAGTATACACACTCACCACTCTGTGTCTATATCATTTTAATCTTTCAATACGGTGTGTTTGAGTTGTTTATTGTTGGAATATGTTGTTTGTGCATCTAACTAGAGAAGAAATAGTTGATGGTGGAGGAGATGATCACCTGAATCAACGATCTTTCATATAGTTTTGCGAATGACTAGTTGACCAACTAGGGCTACTGGTCAATTGCTTGCGGGCGACCAGTGGTAATGATCGGCCATCTACAAATTTTGTGTGCTTTTATTTATTTATTTATTTATTTATTTTATTATGTATATAACCATTAACAAATTATATAATAAAAATATTTATTAATAAAAATATGTTTTGTGTGCATATATATAGATCAATTTAATTAGAGTAGATTTTTATTTAATATTATTTATTATTTATTTAATTTAGAGATTGATTATTTGATAAAAATTTAGTTTTGATTTTTAATAAATCGATAGAAATCCTATAAAATTCTAAAAATATATGAAATTGTTCCTAATTGATATTTAAGATTTGCAAAGTATATTTTACATGATTTTGAATATAATTGAAGTTTTAAAAAATATATTTTATAAATTTTGAATATAATTAATTAATTCGGATCTTATAAAATTGTTAAAAAATAGTATTTAGTTATAGAAAATTATGAAATCGTCTTTATAAGTAATATTTAGTTATATAAGTTTTTTTTAGGTTCATAAAGAAAGAAATGAGTTTTCTAATACTATTGATTATCGTTAAATTATTATTTAATTTTATAAAAGATCGGGAAATTTGTTATTAATTACAAAGAATATATTATATTTGGGTTTAGATAATTATCTACTTAATTATAGAATATATATTGTTATCCATTTTTAAGTACTTATATTTTTGTTATATATAGGTGATATGTTGTGAATGATATATTATTAAATATTGATTGTTATTATATACATGTACATATACATAGATATATATATATATACATTTGAGTAATCTATTTTTATTACTTTTCTAATCATTCTTTTCTTGTACATTGAATTGGATTATATGAATGGTTCCCCGTTGATGTTGATTTTACTTAGTAATTTGATGGGGTACGATGATGACATCCTTTCGTACGAATTTGGGATATTTTTATATTGATTTTTTTTAATCTAATGCGATGAGAAATCTAAATAAATAGAGTTATAATACCGTTTGGAATGTGGCATTCGGTAATACTTTTCTGGTTATGCTTTAGGCTCGTTATATAGAATATTGTGAAGATTTAATGTAATTTATGAACATTGAATAAATGATAGGCATCACACGGTGGTATGGGATGTCGATGTGATACTTATTCAGTTATTCATTATAAGTAATGACGCTCACGTGATGGGAATAGTTTTATGAGATTATACTTTCTGTGAGGTGACACTCATAGGAGTGGATAGGGTAGGTGCATTTATATTTATTGATATTGTGTGCCACTATCACAATGTACTCCTTTTATTAGCGTTAGAGACAACTAGATGGCTAGAATCCACTCTAGCGTTCTAAACTTGGGGTCGCGCCTCAGATCCAAGACACCTTTATTGGATATTTTATTTGATGAGCATCATATGAATTGGGTTACATGATACGTATGATTGGTTCCCTATATCATGAGATTTGGGTTAGGTGATTCATAGGGTAGGTGCCCTGCAGTTCCTTGTGTCGCATAGGCCAGTAGTTTGTTACTCATAGAGGCAAAGCAGGGTTATGACCAAGGCTATGCATTGACAGGCCACTGGTGGATATGAGTCACAATCTATCGAGGTAACTGAAAATCGTAGAAGCAAATCTTATTAGGTGACCCTAGGCTTCTAGAGCAGGAAGACGGCCATCAGTCTCCATTTTGGTTATAATAAAGTGATAGGTTGGAATATACTATTGATACACCCCACTTAAGTATAAATATGGGTTAGGCGACCCAGGTTCAGGTGACCCATATATTGATGTTATATAACTCTAATTGGGACATCATATCTATCATGTAGTCATTCCCCGTTATGATTTATTTCGATTCATTCATATATGAGGAGATACGATTATATCAAGATAAGTGTCTAGAGTGTAGTGGATTCTCGTATCTTTTATTACACTGATAGCTACTTATTATATATATATAATTTAATGATAATACTCTATTTACTGGGATTGGGAGATATTTGGGCATTGCTATGTGCGAGCCTGATTATACTTAACGATATCTCATTTATTGATTATTTTTGGACTTTGATAATGTTCATTTGGATATGGATGATTCACCCATTTATTATATTTCAATTGGATAATATTTGATTTGATTTTATTCTGGTGATGACATCTTTATGTATTATTTGTTATGTTTGCCATTTTGTGATACATTGTGAATTGTTTATGATAATATAATTATATGTTATACATTTACTACTATATACATATATATATGTGTGTGTGTGTGTGTGTGTGTGTATACACAGACACACACATACACATATATTGACATGGATTTCCTAGTAGATGCCTATTGACACACTCTAGTTAGTCATGTAATCCTATTTCTCTATGCATATTATATATAATTATTAACCGTTTTATTTATACACAGTCTGATCCGTTTGTTATTTACGCAATACTCGAGTCAGTCCGAGACATTTTAGGTTCAGGGATAGTAAAACTAGCTGGTGTTTTGGTCATAGAGGAAATTGTTATTCAGTATAGTTGTCATTATCTTGTATTGTATTATCTCTTGTATATATATTCATGTGATGTATATTGAATATATTTTGTATATTTAGAATTATATATTGTCACTATAATTTTGGCATAGTGTTCTCTATTATTTATATTTTGCGTATTTTTCTATCCTAGAGGCATACATATTTATTACTTTATGCTGATATTGTGTACGTACAAGTGAGTTATTTATTTGATGTTTTAATACGTACCATCATTTTCCTAAGCGAATATTCATGCATGTGCCATATATCATCACATTTTTGTATTACTCGACAAGATTACTTCGTAATACTCGGTAGTATAAGTATAGGGTGGGGTGTTTGCAATTTCCTGAGTTGATTTTAGAATAGATTTCATATTGACATATTTCTCATGCCACTTATTGGCTTCGACGCTATCTATAGTTGAAGAACTAAATACGGAATGAGAGGAATGTTTCTTCCACTGTTGTCTTCAGTTTATCCTGAATATTCTCAAGGCATTGATTAAGGTCAGAAGCATCAGTAGATAAAGGCAATTAATAAAAGCTATTACATCCGAAGGAGACAACGATAATAGAAGTTGTAACATAATTAATTTTTAGAATGAGAAAGCATGTGGATCTTTAGAAAAGAGGAAGGCAAAGTAGAAAATATTGCGTTAAAAGAAATAGTAGTGCTAAGAGGATTATTAATTAGAGGAAACCTATGATTGTCGCAGAGGGTAAGTCTACCATATAATAACTTGCCATAGTTAGTCCAAATTTCATGAAAAAATGGTATTTATGTTTTCCCAAGAAATTGAATCTGATTTGGAAATTGAGTACACATTTGGTGAATTTCATAGAGAAAATAGTATTTTGATAAGCGTGACTTGTTAATCAAGAAGAAATTTTCTTTAAAAGTCCTTTTAACCTGACCAGTTTACTTAAGTTATATCTCGACATAAGGGATGAAAACTAACGGGAACAAGTCTAGAGGCCTGCACAATAACGATTATTATATTAAAAGATAAATTTTACAAAAACCATTATAAGCTCAACTGAAAAAATAAGAAAAGATTCACAATATTAGACATGTTCATAAAGAATGGACTGCTTATAATATTCTTTTACAAATCTATCCTTATTGAATTTGATCTTATCGGGGGTATGGAGGCAATCGTTAAGGAGCAGAAGCAACTCAGAGTAAGTTCTAACACTCCTTTGGGTGAGGGTCAGAACCATGTAAATTTAAATACCTTTTATGGAGGTGTCTAAGTAATCCTCCATACCCATCATCTAGGAAGGAAAAGTCCATTATAGAAAATTGGACGTATACATGATATAAGCATTCCATCAACATAGTTCTATCTTCAGTTAACATCCAAAAAGGTAAGGTCAACTCTTTATTCTCTTTGCGGAAGTTGGATTAATAGAAGTGCAACTTTTGTAGGCGGGGTGCATCTTTTTTCCTTGAAGTCCTCAAGATGCCTAAGACATCTTACAAGTCTCGTGTACCTCTTGTTTGATTCGTTCAAATATTTATAGTCTTTCTCCTTCTCAATTAAAATTTAAAATTTGCGCATTCTTTTTATCTAATAAATATCTATATAATTTCTATTTATTTTCCTACGCTAATAGTTAAATCATATTAATAATTTTCAATTATGCACATGGAAAATAAATAATGAACAAAATAAGAAAATCACCTTTGAAGGAGTAGCAGTAGAACAAGGTCTGAAGGATCGAACAGAGGGAGTATTAGAAGGATTTTGAGATTCAAGAAGAAGTTGAGCCTCAACAGGAGTGTTACCAATCTCATTAGATTCAAGAGGCAAATATTTAGAAGGAGAGTATCTAGGAAATGAGGATTCATCAACCGTTAGTAGTCTTCGAAGGAGCGAATTCGAACATATGGCATGAACCTTGAGGGGATCCGGATATGCCTTGATCACAATTCCTATCTTTTCCATGAAAATCCTTTCCAGAAGGACCATTGGTACCATCATTCCAATCGTTATTATCTTCAATCGTCGTCTTCGTTATCCTTATTTTCTTTATTAGCTCCTTTGTTCCTCGGTCCCTCATCATCATTAATTGATATATCATTGAAAGTCAAGGACTTGGCCCATAACCTCAAAGAAAGCACTATGCATACGCCTTGGTGAAATGTCAAATTTCTTCTTGTAATCCACCCTTGATTTATCAAATGAAGTAAAAGCCACGTCTAGGCATTGATCGACGTTGTCTCTATAGGTAGTAAACATAACCACTTTAGCACATTGCTCTTTCCATCGAGGAAGAAAGTCCCTAAAAAAGGACAAAACCATAGATTTCATAATAAAAAGGTTCGATTTAAGTTTGCCAATAGCAAGACCCTATTCATACAAATCCTTCTCCAAAATGGGAACCCTTGCTGAGAATGTCTCAAGAGCGGACTTTTCCAGTTGAACTTGAGAAAGTTAGTCATGTAAAGATTTCATTTTCTCCTCTAGTTCGTGAGACTTCTCAACTTTTTCCTCTAAGTGCTTTGTCCTCTCCTCTAACTTCCTAGATTTTCCCTTTTCAAGATTTAATGATGATATGGTTGTTGTTTTCTCAAAAGAAAGAAACTTGTTGTCATATCGAAGGTCATGAAGGTGGGTTTCAAAAGTAGATAATTTCTTGGAAAAATGGGAATTTAGTTCTTGCAGTTTTCCCTTGTCTTGGGAAGAGGATGTACATGACTATTGAAAACCAAATAAGCGCCGACCAATCTAAAAAAGAGAATAATAAGAAATCGAAAGTTAAAGAATAACTAAACTCAACACTTATACCATAATAAGGCAAAAGAACTTTACTTGAATAAGGCGTTCTAAGAGATTTTCCAAAGATTCTATGGAAAAAGAAGGAGTAGGGTCAAAAGAGCTCAGGGAAGAAAATATGGAAGAACATAGGACCTTCATGAACAAGTTCATAAAGTTTACATAATAAGAAGGTTCTGACCTAGGGAGAAAAGGAGGAATGTCCTTAAAAGGAGTAACAAGCCCTAAAGTCCAGTGTAAAGAAGCCATAGATTCTTGAAGAGAAGAACCAGAAACATTGGTCGTAGAATCTTGTACCAAGAGCGTAGTCACAATGATGATAGCATGAGAAGAAGGAGCAGGAAGTAGGGGTACATTAGGCCCAGCCCCTTTGGTATGCTTACAAGATGCACTTGGAAGGATCTTTTCACAAGGGGAAAACATTAATGAAGTTTATTTCATTACACCAAAAAGAAAAAGGAGAGTAAGAAACAAAACCTGGAGAGTATCTAAGGCTTTTAGTCATTGAGCATTGTATAGGAGAATTTGTGGAAAATGTGTCCAGCTTATCGACAGCAAGGGCTAGTGGATTATTTCTTTTCTTTTTCATCACGGGGGTTCTCCCAAGACACGACTGGTTGGAAAAATCAGAGAGCACTTCCTTAATTTCTCTTTAGTAAGAAGCCTCAACTAGATTCTCGAGAGCATTATAGCTTCCCCAAAGCTAGGAATCCTAGCCTAAACCAAGAATTGGTGTACTTTGATTTAGCAGCTAGCATTCATCATTAAAAAATTGTAAATCGATAAAAACAAGCATAATCATTAAGAGAATGAAAATAAACCTAGAAGGAATGCATATTGGGGACCAAGGACCTTGCAGTATCTGGAGAATGACATCTCATGAAGCAGAACTGGTGATTCCAATCCTGAGGCGTATTAATAAAGTCAGTTACTACTCGTTGTCGACAAAACTAAGATAATGGATAGAACCCTTGGGTTGATTCTTCATCTTATGAAGACTAACTATGGAGTAAACAATAGAGGGAGTCGGCTCTTCCATCTTTAGTTCTTTGAACATAATAAAGAAAGACTTGATGTAACGATAGGAGTTAGGATTTAATTGAATGAGAGCAATTTTCAAGAAGGACATTGCATTATGGATAGTAGAGTTGAAGGGCATATAACCTAAATGATAGATGTGAAGAGGAGTGTCTTTTTGATCCTTTGGGACTGGAACCCTTATTTCAATCCTTGAATACCAAAAAGATGAAGGACGGAGTCAATATCTTCTTGCTTCGTGAAGTAAGACTAATGAGAAGTGTAAACCTTTTCCTCAGAAGAGCCTATAAGCTTGGTGGACTTGAGGGATTTCGATGCTTCTTTAAAATTTGGTTTCTTGTCTCCAGCCATGAAGTCTATAATAGAATGATTTCCGTTATTTAAATATAATCCCAACGGCAAGAGGAAGAAACCTTCCAAATTTAAAATAATAATAAAACTACTTATTAAGAACTTTGCAATGAACAATTAAATATTCAAGAGATCACATATACATAAATCAAGGCAATTTCTATATGATTAGGAATATAAGTTGTAACAACCCCCTTTTCCATACAATTTAAGCTAAAAATAAACCACACATGTCCAACCAAAATCGAACAAAAATATGGATAGTTAAGGGAAAGAATGAAGAAAGAAGAAGAGAAAAGAAACTAAACAACACAGAATCTCACAATCGCAGCTGAACAATATATAATATAATATCAATGATCTTTTAAAAAAGAAATTGTTATATACATACACCCGAGTCAGTCTGGAAAATCAGCGTGAGAAAAACACACCAATTGGATTTTTAAAGTTATAAGAAACCTTTTGAAAGTAAAGGTATCTTGTAAGACCATGCCGCACTAAGCACGAACGGGTATTTATGTTACGATAACCAAAACATTTCATATGAAATCCTCTGATATTGTGATACAAAGTGAATTTTAACCATGCCGCACTAAGTACTTATTAATCATAGTTAAAATTGATACATTAATTACATTCCAGCATACTAGGTTCTACAATCAAAACCAAATGCTCATAGTGGATAATGGATTCCAACTATGAAAGGGTAAGGGTCTACCCACTGAATCCATACATTTTTAGATACAATGTACGGGAGGCTATACACGTTGCACCTCTTCTACTCAGGACCGGCACTACACCCTTCTCAAGTAGCACCGAATATGATCATCACTTGGTTGCAATCAACAACCACATAATGGGATCCCGAAGCATACATAAATTTCGCTCTTGACTTAGGATGACCAAACCCTACTTGGGTGCGACACCCTTAGCCCTGCCGCATGTCCCTGTTTTATTCATTTCTCGGGTGTGAGGATCGAAGTGGCCACGTTCTTACCATTTCATCCTAGCAGACCATCTTGGAATGCTAATATTGCTCACAAGGAAACCAACGCAATACTAGCATTCATCCGTACATGTTCGTTCTGGGATTCAACGAAACACTTGAGAGCTCTGTCTCCAAATCCCATCATCTTCAAGATGTCTTCCTTTTGAAACTCTTAAGGTGGATCGAAGTGGATTTCAGATAACATATCTGATCTCGGTCTCCTCGAAACAACATTCGATAATTTTCGATAAATTCAACCCTGGTTCTTTAGGAAATAAATAGTCAAATATAAGATCGGAGATCACCCCCTAACCGTTAATGGATGGATTCCCTTATCATTTGTCCTAGAAGAATGAAACGAGCTTTACATGCACAGTACAACATCATCAAAGATGACTGTGTCTATAACTCACGTGTTTCTCCTAGATATTTCCAAAGTTGCGTTTGGTTCCACATTTAACAGTCAGTTATTTAACTATCAACAAACACACATTCAAATTAGGATTTATTTCCAAAGGAAACACCGACATTGGTTAAGCACATTAGCAACGACTAGCCTCCTTAATTAATCTTTCATTACTTATATCACTTTGTAATTTTCCTACAATAAAATACTTTTACAAAGGTATATCCACCATTCCTTATATTTTCAATACTAGAAAATATTCATATACTTATCTTAATAGTATAAGTATATTTACAACTTACACTTTGCATCTTAGAAAATGCACTCATGTACTTATCTCTACGCTATAAGTATACTAACAAAATTGAGAAAGATTTCTTTTTATTCGATTCTAAATCATTTATAATCCTTTTTATAAACTTCAATCACTTGTAAATTCTTTTTGCACATTTCTAGAACCATTTATAAATCCTTTATAAATCCATAAAACCATTTATAAAACTCCTTTCTATAAATCTATAAACCTATTTGTTTATAAATATCTAACCATTTATAAAACTCTTTCACCATATAAATAATCTTCTCTTAGGTCCTAAAACCATTTTGCAAAGTTCCCTTATAAAGTCCAAGTCTATTATAAAACTCTATTTATGCCTCTCGGAGACATTCATCAAAAAATTAAAAATCATTTACTTCAAACCACCATTATATAATAATAAATTTTAACAATAGACATTATAAATAATGAAAATTATTATTTTTTACAACATCCTAAAAATAATAATTAATGATTTCAAATCATTATGAATTAACAAAAATAATCAATCTTTACCATTGTAATAATAATTCATTTTTCAAAACCTTATTAATAAATCCTTATTATTAACTTCCAACCATAATTATTCTTAAAATAGTTAACCTTTCAAAATATTAACATTTTGATAAACACTTAAAACAATATTAACTATAAGAAAATAACTTTAAAACACTAATATAATCAAATAACTTTAAAACAATATCAAGATATTTAAATAATTTCAAAAGAATGTTAATATAATTAGATACTCTTTTAAACAGAATATTTTCAAAATCCAATTTCGGATTTAAAATCATTTCCCTTCTCAAAAATCAATTCCAACTTAGATGGAAATTTATAGCACTTTAAAATACCAATTTAAGGCCAATAGCCACCAAATGCTCAACCACTATTGATACTGATTTTCTATCACTACGGGTTTTCAGTTTTTAACATATAACCACTATTGATATGTGCTTAACCAAATGCTCAACCGCTATTGATGTCATAACCCATATTTCAACAATTCATTTTTATTATCCAATAATTCATCTAACTGGAATATTACTAAAACTAATTCAACAATAGCAAGGAATCCCGTTGGATCCCTCCAATCTGTCTACCTGCATCACAACTCATATATATTAGCACATATATATGTAATTAAAATTAACAGTGGTGCAGAATCCTGTTGGATCACTCCAACCAGTTGCTCCTGCATAGCAACAGTATAAAATCACGAAATATAAATCAACCACTTCGAGGTGGATTCGTATACAAAGAGTCATCCGCTCTTACATGGAAACGTGACATGGTCTCATCCGCTCTAGGGGAGGGAATATATCCAAACCAACAAAAATATAGTAATTCATCCAAACCATCATTCAACACTTTTTATCTTCTATATATCATACTAGTCATCCAAAAAGGTGAGTTTAACTCATTTAAAATTCTGTTGTCGCCGAGGCATTTCGATTTGGGACTAAAATCGAACGACATCCGATTTAAGCCTAAATTCAACTAGCTCCAAACGTCGCCAAACAAATCCCATTACATAGTATTCGTGGATACAATCCTAAAGCGACTGACCGCGTTTTATTTTGCACTAAAACAAACTAGATATTAGTTTTACAAAATTTCACAATTTAGTTAATTAATTATCTTAATTATAAAATTAACAACCTTAATCCCCTCCAAATCCAATCTTCCCCAATTCCAAATTCCGCTTGCGCACAAAAATACCAGGCCACCACTTTCCCTTGCAGCCGCAGCCTCGTTCATCCTACGACCAACACACGTTGCCAGAAGATGGCGCAGCCTCCCCTGCTTCGATTTCGACTGGTCCCACCCTCAACCATAGCCAGTAGCTCGAGAACGAGCTAAAATTCCTTTCTTAATTCATCCATCCCTTGTCACCACCACAAGCCATCGATCTCCACTGCAGTCAAGCCGTAGCATGCCCACGACACCATCTTCCTAATGCCACCAACCTCAGTCTCCAACTCCGCCTGTAGCGCCTCCACGAAATTCATTTAGTTGCCGTCGTTCATCTCCATCTAGCTGCCATAACGAGCCACCGTCAATGGTCTCCACTGTTCAAACGCCTCATCATGTCAACGTCGTCATCTTTTTAGTTGGGGCTTCCATCAAAATATGCCTCCAGTGATCCTTGATGACATGTGCCGTTGAATTGGCCATTTGAAAACTTTTTCTTCCTCTTTTATTTATCTAACTGGTATGAAGAAGGAAGGAAATAAAAGTTTTTAAGAAAGAAGGGAGGTATGGCGTAATGTGTGCTAGCATGGTAGGGTGTAACATCCTGATATTTTCAACCATTCGCATCCACACATGTCGGATTTGAATTGCTCAAAATACCAGATTGTTAATTTATATTTGAAAAAACTCAGCATATACGGTAAATAAATAAATCACAGAACCACAGACCCAGAGTAATATACAATATGCAGCGGAAACAAAATGAATAGTAGTTCATGAAGCTACTATATATATATCATAGTCAAGTAAGATACAATAGAAGTTTCAAATACAATAGTCAAATACAAGATCAGAATACATCACTGGAATCAACTGAATAACTACAAGTTGAAAAGATGTAGATGGATCTCCAAACGAAGCTCCAACTCCAAAGGCGTGTCTCAAAAGCTGTATCACTCAGTCAGACCCGAGCGTAAAGCAAAACACAAAAACACTCGAGTCAGGATTAATATTCTTATATCAATAAATCCAATACTAGTGAAATAACAACTGAAATACAAGTAACTCAAAGGATGTTTGGGATAACATCCTCTAAGGATCCATTAAACTATCTACTATGTAGCAATATACACTATTATAATAATGTCTGCAATAAAGTAAACTACTAAAATAGCATTAAGGCGTTACCCATATCCCCCTTAACACATTTTATATATTCCCATAGTTTATACAGTACTGTAATCTCCCTCGTACCGGGCGTCGTCAGATGGCACTCCATAGGTATGGTACAAAACAAACTCGTATAAGGCGCACTAGGGTAGGTGACACGGCACAGCTAGGCAATGCCAGGGTAGATATACCAATTATACTTCCAGACTGGTGGTAACGCATAGTAGCCACTACCGCCCACCTCGAGCCACACTCCCAAATCAAAAAAATCAAAAGTGGCCACCAAATCAATCGTAGAGTCAGAATATAGTATCAAAGGAGTGTGTCCGATCGAAGGAGCTACCTCACTTGGCCCGTCAATTTCTCCTGTTTTAGCCATCTAATGCGAACTCTCGGGAGTCGGGTCCACGTATATACCTCATATAGGATTGTCGCCACCATCCTACTTCATTCTGGAATCTCCACCGCGTACACGGTTGTTAAAGTGGTTTTCGGTATTGGCAGAGAGTATGACAATATCCAATCCCAGTCCAACAACCAATCGTTATTATAACACCACAGCCATTTCAAAATAGTTTACACTTCAAAACCAAAGTATCATTTCCATTTCAAAACCATATAAATACGACATCATTTCCATTTCAAAACCAAATACGATATTATTCCTATTTCAAATATATCCTTTTTCAAAAATCATAGCACTTTCAAAGTTATAACATTTTCAAAACTAAACATTTGAAATCATAACACTTTGAAAATCATAACACTTTGAAAATCATAATTTAAAAATCATAATACTTTGAAATTCATAACTTTGAAAACATAACTTCCACCACTTAAACACTTTAGATATTAAAATATTATATATAATAAAATAGTTTATAAAGTAAAAGAGTTTATATAGAAGAGTTATAAGTTAAAATAGTTTACATTAAAATAGTTAGTATGTTAAAATGGTTTATATTAAAAATAATTTATATTAAAATGATCTATATTAAAATAGTTGATATTAAAATAATTTAAGGTAAAATATAAAATAGTTTCCTCAAATTTCACAAATCGATTCCAAATCAACTCGAATTATAAAAAAATTCAAACTTAATCAAATCTCAAATCATCAATTTCAATTTATTTCAGTTTCTCAATAAATCATTTCAAATTATATCGATCTCAAATTCAAATTTTTAACCACAAAATAAATCATTTCAATTTCAATAATTTCAAAGCTTTAAATATTCAACATTTTCAAACTAAAATTTGAAAATTTCATATATATATATATATATCAAATTTACCTTAATATTATTTATTTTGAAATTTATACTTAATCATTCAAATAACATTTAAATAAAACTTCAAATTCCAAATTTAAGTAAAACTAAATATACCATTTCAATTTATGTAAACTTGAATTATTCATTTAAGTCACTTTTAATCAAAATCAAGTTATAAAATCATATCTTTAAAATCCCAAATTTAATAAATTTCAAATTAAACTTATTTGAGTATAATTCTTAAATAAATTCAAATTTCAAACCAATTTTCAACCTGTATTTGTTAAAATCATTATAAATTCTATATTTGAAAATAATTTTTTTAAATAAATACTTAAACAATATTAAACGTTAAACTACATATATATTTTAAAAATATAATATTTATAAATAAATTATTAAATTTTAAAATTAACTTATAGCCATACGATCTTCAAAACATATAATTTTAGAAAATCTAAAATTTTAACTTTATAAAATACATTTACATATAATATCTTAAAAATCAATATTTAATAAACCATATACTTCTTTCCAAAACCATAGAAATCATTTCCAAAATCTTTATATATAGACCAACGGTGTCTGTATAAAATTTTCTACCCAATGGTCAAGTGATACGGATATTTATCATTTCAATCCGCAATTTAAATATATATGGGTATAGATCATTTCAACCCGCAATCCCAAATTCAATTCGATGAAAATCTTTTGGGTTTATCATTTCAACCCATAACGATTTTCACCTATTCTATTGGTCGTTCAGGTATGTATCATTTCAGCGATTGAAAGTTCATTGTCACAACAATACCATGAAGCGTTAGCAAAAGAAAGTGATATGATAAGGCAAAAGTCGAGAATTAAATGGATGGAAAAAGGAGACAGAAATAGTGCTTACTTTCATGCAAGTCTCAAGAACAAGCAGAGAAGAGAAAACATAACTACTATTTATGATACGAACGGTGTTCTTTGTTCAACTCCTGTGGAAGTTCAGGATGCTTTTGTTAAGCATTTCTCTGGCATGTATAGCAACTCTGACAATTTCATACCTAATATTGATCAGATCCCTGATGATATCCTGCCTAGAATAAACATAGATGATTTTAACATCCTAAGTGCTGCAGTTACCCCTGAAGAAATAAAACAAGCAATGTTCTCACTGAATACTGAATCATGTGGTGGACCTGATGGGTTGAACGCACTTTTCTATACTTCTTGTTGGACGATTGTCTCAACTGATGTGTGAAATTCCATAATGCTATTCTTCAAAAAGAGTAAAATCTTCAGGTCGTATAATTATACCAATATAGCTCTTGTTCCAAAACACATGAATGCTCAAAATGTAAATGATTACCGCCCTATATCGTGCTGTAATACCCTATATAAATATATCTCGAAGGTAATAGCGACAAGGCTTAAGAATGTCCTACCAAGTATCGTCTCAAAGAATCAAGCGGCCTTCCTACCTGGTAGGAATATTCTAGACCATGTCCTCCTCTCCCATGAACTACTTAAGGGATACAAACGCAAGAAAGCTACCCCGAAAGCCATGATGAAACTTAACATAATGAAAGCTTTTGACATGCTTCAATGGAATAGTATAGTAAGAATTATGGGTTATATGAACTTCCCATCACACTTTATCTCTTGGATATATGAATGTATCTCCACTCCAACCTATTCAGTCAATGTCAATGGAGTATCTGCTGGTTTCTTTGCCAGTAAGAAAGGAATAAGACAAGGTGATCCGTTATCAGCTTTCATCTTCATTCTGGTAATGGAACTTCTTACGAGGATGTTAGACAATTTAATTACCCATAATAAGTTCAAACTTCATCCAACATGCAACGATCCTCAAATCACTGCCTTAATGTTCGCTGATGATTTAGTCGTGTTTTGTACCCCTGACAATAACATAATCACGAATATAATGATTACACTTGAACAGTTTTATACTATGACGCGTCTAAAGGTTAATCTCCGCAAGTCTGACATTATTATCACGGGTGTGAGCGATGATCTATCTGCTCAAATTACACAAATCACTGGTATGTCTACTAACCCTAGCACCGTGTCCTATTTGGGACTGCCACTCACAACTTCAAAGATAACAATTAACCAATGTCTACCACTATATGAGAAAATCACAGCAAGATTGAATTGTTGGACCACTATAACACTAAGCCAAGCTGGTAGATTAACTTTGATTAAGTCGGTTATTTTTGCAACGTAAGTTTATTGGGCTAGAACCTTTATTCTACCATATAAGTTGATTAATATGATCAGAACTGCTTTTATGAAATTCCTATGGGTAGGCAGGACAACTGGCAAATACTTAGCACCTATTAAATTTAGCAAGCTTGAGAGGCCAATGAACAAGGAGGGACTTGGTATATTCAATTTGAAGCAATGGAACAGGGCTGCCTTTGCGAAGCATTTAGACACTTTCCATAATGGTACAGACAGCCTTTGGGCCAATTGGTCAAAAAAAATGTGACTAAGGGAAAGAGTTTGTGGAATATGATAAAACCGCAAAACATGAGCTGGACATGGCAAAGCTTATTAAAAATAAAGGAAATTTTCCTACCGCTAATACAAATGAATACCTGCCCAACTTACAGTGTTAGTTTCTAGGACGAACCATGGCTTGATAATGGGTTCATTCTCAGGCGTCATCTATCGTATAATGAAATTCTGCAGACCGGTATTCACTCTGCGACTAAAGTTAGGGACGTACTCAACAACTATAACAGAATACGTTACTCTTCTTCCAATCCTAGAATTCAGAACATATGGAACATCATTACAAAGTTTACTCCGCTACCTTCTTCTTCTGATGGTATAGTTTGGGGAAATAAAAAGGGAAAGTTCGGTATTGGTAATGGATATGAATTCTTGTTGAAAAATGGAGAGCAACCAAAGTGGAAATGGTGGAAGCGAAGTTGGAGTTTGGACAGTAGTTACAGAGAAAACCTACTGCTGTGGAAAGTACTTAATCGTGCAGTACATACTAAAGCAAAGCTTGCATGCATGGGAATGGTTGTTGATATCTACTATTCCTTCTGCTGCCAACAACCGGAGACAGTCGAGCATCTATTTTTTGAGTGTCTTTACATCAAGCAACTATGGTCTGTTGTTATGACAAAGCTTAAAAGTTCTACTGCTTCTAATGACAATCGAGTCGAATGGGAAAACATACATGCAAAGACTGGGACCAAGAATAAGGATAGAGATTATTTACTGTGGTGATGAAAAGCTTCATTAATGCTGTTTGGGAAGAGCGTAATACCAGAGTGTTTGATGCAAGTAAAGTGAAATATGATGTTGTGTTCAAGAATTGGTTGATACACGTGATGAAACAATCCATGGGGATGCAATCCTTCAGCATTGACCCAGGGATATATGAATCATTCCATAAGTATTAGTCTGTATGTGTTTTTTTGTGTTTTTATTTCCCGTTGTTCTTGTGGCGCTGTGTTTCCTTCGTTTTCTAGAGCTGTGCTCAATGTTGTATGTGTTCTGTTCCTTTTGGTGCTGCAATAAAATGGTCGGGGTCCATCCAACCCCATCGGCCTTACCAAAAAAAAATTCTATACTACCAGGAAACTTACATAGTGATAACAGATACGATAATAATATAACAGGCATATATCATCAATATAAATAACAGATAATGATGTCAGATGTCATAGGTGAACAGATACAGATAACAACATATATATAGCAATGTAAGTAACTAATAACAGCATATTTCAATTGTCGTTTCAATTGAAATCAAATTTAATAAATATAAGAACGTTAATCGTGAGTGCTGCTTAACTTTCGAGGTTAGATATGAGCAAGAGCGAGATGAGTTATGAATCCAAGCATGAATTTCGAAACAATGCACGATGGACATGAGTTCGACGATCGAAGCTGATAAATAGGAATTGATGAACAATTTGAATCAGTTTGATAGAAATAACAAATATCTATATTATTGTTATTGTTGTTTGAAATCAATATTAAATTTAAAACAATTATTAAAATAACATATATATATATATCTCAAAATCCAAATTCACTTTATTTTATGGTATATACATTTTATAACATACAACACCCTAACTATACCCATATATAGACACACACACACATCTAGATATATATATAACAGATTGAATACTATAACAAAATCTTGTTATATAAACAAACATAAACGATTAAGATATATATATATACACACACTCTTACCAAACCATATATTTTAAACACCTAATTTATACTGTAACATAAACTGCAAAATATAGGGCAAAAAAACACAGCAACTTTTAGACTTAAAAGATTCGACTACAAATTATATACTAAAACCAAAACTACTATATACTATGTATTCTAGTATATATGCTTTACTGTAAACTTCCAAAATTATATATATATATATATATATATATACACACACACACACACTTTATTGCATTTCTCAAGACAAATAGAAACAACTTATAAAAATATACACATTGAAAAAAAATTACTTTTATATATGTATGTAACAGCAGATACCTATATCATATATAACTAATACATCTAATAATTGTAACAAGAGGTCTATATGAAATTTATAGATTTTATATATATATATATATGACTAGCTTCTGATATAATGAATATAATAACATATATATAGCTATGCGGTAAGTTGTATATATATATATATAACATAACTTATATATAATACCTTAACGTCACCAGAGAAGCACGGGACTCGTCTAGGGGAAGGAGATCGAGGGTGAGTTCGTGGCTATGGCAGATCTGGCCTCGGCCAGAGGGTGGAGGAGCAAGCAACGCGACAATGGTGGTCGACGAACTCAAGATATGGGCGAGTGATGAGTTTCTGTTCGGCCAAGATAAGGTGACAGGCAGTGGGGTTTTCGGTGGTACAAGGCAAGCTTGGGGAAGATTGGAAATTGGGTTTTGGCATTGATGGAGATCGATGGTCACAGGTAGGGGATGGTTGTCGCGTGGGAAGTAAGAAGAGAGAGCGGAGGGGAGATAGGTGAAGAATATGGAGAGGCTCGAGTAGATAACATGGATCTGGGAAGAATAGCAGGCGAACAAATCTCGAACCCATATATGTGATTCGTATATTATATATATATATATATATATATATATATATATATATATATATATATTATTCCTTAAGTTTCAAAATTAAATAGTGAAAAGATGAAATGAACAGTGGAATTCCATAAGTCAAGAGTTGGATTCTCAAAATGTTAATAGCCAGTGACCAATCACTATCCACGTATGACAATCGAAAGGACACTAAACATCAAAGGTTTCAAACCGAATCGATACGGAATTGTTTTCGCTGATTTCGTTGCATACCATACCTCAAAACATAGAATAAAATATACTGTAAAGATCAGCACGACAAAACGATCAAAACGGTATACAGATATCAGTGGTATGATCATCCTATCAAAAGTTGATAATATGTACCGAAAGTGCTACAAAAATGTCAGAAATAAGATAAACGAAACAATAGCAGTCAAAATTTAATGAAACGAAAGATGACGTCTCACTCAGAAGGTGATTTAAAAATTTATTGTATAGAAAAATATTCAGGTTTGAAAAATATTTTATTATCATCAAATATTAATTGATTTAAATTGAAATAGAATTACACAAGAAAATAAACTTCAATATTATCAGATGAAAATTTACCAGTTGCTATATTTAAGAGGACGTATTCTAAATATTAAATTTTTATTTCAAAATATATTATTTAAAATTTCAAAAATTTCAATTAATTAAATAAATAAAACCACTAAAATTTACGGGTCGTTATACTCTCCCTCACTCAAAACTTTTTGTCCCCGAAAATAAAGGAGGTAGGAGAATAGAAACAACCAGAAGAAAATTAGACTTGAATTACAAAATAAACCAATTAATTTAAACCATATAAATTTCAATTTAAAATAATTTATATTCAAAAATTGATTTTAAATTCAAGATAATTCATTAAGTTGATTTTATTTCAATTTATTAATATTTTGATACAAAAGATTTCTTTCAAACAAAATTTAATTTAATTTGTCTCATTTACTATTCAATCAACTTATTATTCTGTTTATCTCTATTAACATTTTTATAATTAAAATTTAAGTGTATAACATTTATTATAGCCACTCAAATTTTATTTATAATTTCTTTTAACATCATTATATATTATAAATTATTCAATTACATAATCAACGTCTGAAAAGTTTAGGTAAGTTATATTGGAATGCAATTCAGTATTTTACAAGTAAAATTTTCTAATTCAATTATTTCAAATTTAAATATTCATTCAAAATTTTTGGCTTCATTTTATTATTGAAATCACCTTTAATATAAAATTTAAGAATTAAATTTCCAATTATCTTCAAATAATTTAGAGATAAGTATATATATACCACATATATATCAAATCAAATCTATTATCATATACCTACATATATAATATATATTATAAATTAAGTCATAACTTGGAAATTCAAATCACTTTAATTTCCAAAACAAAATTGTAGCAAAGCTACGAATTGGTATCTCCACTTTGAAACTTGAAAATGAATGTCAATGATGCGGCCGCCATCACTGAAATTATTTTCCAGAGATAAAAGAGGAAAGCACTGATTGAAACATTTAAAATTCTTTAAAACAATTTATATTTGAAAACACTACAAATAATTTACATTTTAAAACTTAAAAACCAAAGTTTGGAATCATAGGAAATTTATTCTCAATTTCTTAATTTAAATTCATTTTGATTACAAATCAATTTATAAACCAAGTTTATAATTTATTTATTTATATTATGCCATAGTCAATGGTTTACAAAACAATAAACGAAAATCAAATATTATCATTTTGTTAACAAATTCATTTAACAATTATCTTTTAAAAAATTTACTTATATATATAATCACAAAATTCATTTTATTTACCAAATTTGAAAACAATATTGTGTGAGTTTGCTCCGTTCATGTGTTTTGGAAATCCTATCGATGACGTTGATCAGACGAATCGATCGAAAACCCAAATCAACATTAATAACTCAAACAACACAATGTATAAAATAATTTTATATTAATTAAAAATACACTCCCTCGCTCGCAAATTCCAGAAATGGATTCCAAAACAAGGATAAAGATCTAAATTAAGAGGAACCTAATCAAAAGAATTCAAGTTAAGAAGATAGGCTTGAGCGGGTGATAAAATAATTAAATTTAAAAATAGGAAAGTGGATATACTGATATTAATTGTGGGCAACCTTAACCTGGTCAACTGTGAATTCAAGAATAAGATCGATGCAGAATCCAAAGGCAAATCGACATTCGATCTCAAGAGATATAATTCGAGCATCGCAAGAGATAGCAGCATCTAAACTACGGATATATAAATCTCCAGTGAATCGATGCTATTATAAAGGTGTTTCACCCCTTTACAAATCATTCAGTGGAGCTATGGGATGCTCCAAAATCAAGAATATGAATAGGGAGAGACCAAAATTGGATTTCAGAACGAATGGAAGAGTTTCAAAATTCAAAGTAAAACAAATCAAAGAGGAAGGGATTCAAGCTTGAACGAAAGCATTTCTGCA
The DNA here is from genome assembly GCA_030765085.1 of Allium cepa. Classification (NCBI taxonomy): domain Eukaryota; kingdom Viridiplantae; phylum Streptophyta; class Magnoliopsida; order Asparagales; family Amaryllidaceae; genus Allium; species Allium cepa. The sequence goes on along the minus strand of CM060944.1, from coordinate 205,095,959 downwards.
ATTAAATCTACTCTATATGCTGAGTTTTGCCTAAAACTAGAGCTCTGATACCACATGTTACATCCTGATATTTTCAACCATTCGCATCCATACATGCCGGATTTGAATTGCTCAAAATACCAGATTGTTAATTTATATTTGGAAAAACTTAGCATATGCAGTAAATAAATAAATCACAGAATCCCAGACACAGAGTAATATACAATATGCAGCGGAAACAAAATGAATAGTAGCTCATGAAGCTACTATATATATATATCAGATAAATAAGATAAAATAGAAGTTTCAAATACAATAGTCAAATACAAGATCAGAATACATCACTGGAATCAACTGAATAACTGCAAGCTAACAAGATATAGATGGATCCCTAAACGAAGCTCCAACTCCAAAGGTGAGTCTCAAAAGTTGTGTCACTCACTCTTACCCAAGCGTAAAGCAAAGCACAAAACACTCGAGTCAGGATTAACATTCTTATATTAATAAATCTATCTCAAGTGAAATAACAACTGAAATACAAGTAACTCAAAGGATGTTTAGGTTAACCATCCTCTAAGGATCCGTTAAACTACCTACTATGTAGTAATATACGCTATTATAATAATGTATATAGTAAAGTAAACTATTAAAATAGCTTTGACATTAGCCATATCCGCCTTAACACATTTTATATATTCCCATAGTCTATACAGCACCGTAATCTCCCCCGTACTGGGCGTCGTCAGAGGGCACTCCATAAGTATGGTACAAAACAAACTCGTATAAGGCGCGGTAGGGTAGGCGACACGGCACAACTAGGCAATGCCATGGTAGATATACCAATTACACTTTCGGGCTATGGTAATGCATAGCAGCCACTACCGCCTACCTCGAGCCACACTCCCAAATTAAAAAAATAGAAAGTGGCCACCAAATCAATCACAAAGTCAGAATATAGTATCAAAGGATTGTGTTTGATCGGAGGAGCTACCTCACTTGGCCCGTCTATTTCTCTTGTTTTAGCCACCTTATGCCAACTCACGGGAGTCGGGTCCACGTATAAACCTCATATAGGATCGTCTCCACCATCCTACTTTATTCTGGAATCTCCATCGTGTACACGGTTGTTAAAGTCGTTTTCGGTATTGGCAGAGAGTATGACAATATCCCATCCCGGTCTCTTTAACAACCAATCGTTATTATAACACCGTGGTCATTTCAAAAATTGTTTATACTTCAAAACCAAAGTATCATTTCCATTTCAAAACCATATCAACACGACATCATTTCCATTTCAAAACCAAATACGATATTATTTCCATTTTAAATATATCCTTTTTCAAAAATCGTAGCACTTTCAAAGTTATAACACTTTCGAAACCAAACACTTGAAATCATAACACTTTGGAAATCTTAATTTAAAGATCATAATACTTTGAAATTCATAACTTTGAAAACATAACTTCCACTACTTAAACAGTTTAGATATTAAAATAGTATATATAATAAAATAGTTTATAAAGTAAAATAGTTTATATAAAAGAGTTGTAAGTTAAACTAGTTTATGTTAAAAAAGTTAGTATATTAAAAAACTTTTTATTAAAAATAATTTATATTAAAATGATCTATATTAAAATAGTTTATATTAAAATAATTTAAGGTAAAATATAAAATAGTTTCCTCAAATTTCATGAATCAATTCCAAATCAACTCGAATTCTAAAAAAATTCAAATTTAATCAAATCTCAAATCATCAATTTCAATTTATTTCAGTTTCTGAATAAATCATTTCAAATAATATCGATTTCAAATACAGATTTTTAACGACAAAATAAACCATTTCAATTTCAATAATTTCAAAGCTTTCAATATTCAACATTTTCAACCTAAAATTTGAAAATTTCATATATATATATATATATATATATATAAATTTCAAATTTACCTTAATATTATTTATTTTGAAATATTTACTTAATCATTCAAATAACATTTAAATAAAACTTCAAATTCCAAATTTAAATAAAACTAAATATACCATTTCAATTTAAGTAAATTTGAAATATTTATTTAAATCACTTTTAATCAAAATCAAGTTATAAAATCATATCTTTAAAATCCCAAATTTAATAAATTTCAAATCAAACTTATTAGAGTATAATTCTTAAATAAATTCAAATTTTAAACCAATTTCCAACCTATATTTATTAAAATCATTATAAACTCTACATTTGAAAATATAAGTTTTAAATGAATACTTAAACAATATTAAACATTAACCTACTTATATATTTTAAAAATATAAGATTTATAAATAAATTAATAAAATTTTAAATTTTAAAATTAACTTATAACTATACAATCAACAAAACATATAATTGTAGAAAATCTAAAATTTTAACTTTATAAAATACATTTATATATAATATCTTAAAAATCAATATTTAATAAACCAAATACTTCTTTTCAAAACCATAGAAATCATTTCCAAAATATTTATATATAGGCCAACGGTGTTTGTATACAATTTTCCATCCTATGGTCAAGTGATACGGATATTTATCATTTCAATCCACAATTTAAATATATACGGGTATATATCATTTCAACTTGTAATCCCAAATTCAATTCAATGAAAATCGCTTGGGTTTATCATTTAAACCCATAACGGTTTTCTCCTATTCTACAGATCGTTCAGGAATGTATCATTTCAACCCATAGTGAATTCTATACTAACAAGAAACTTGCAGAGTGATAACAAGTATGATAATAATATAACAGGCATAGATCATCAATATAAATAACAGATAATGGTGTCAGACGTCACAGGTGAGCAGATACAAATAACAACATATATATATATATATAGTAATGTAAATAACTAATAGTAGCATATTTCAATTGTTGTTTCAATTGAAATCAAATTCAATAAATATAAGAACGTTAATCGTGAGCGATTTCTCACCTTTCGAGGTTAGATATGAACGAGAGCGAGATGAGTTATGAATCCAAGCACGAATTTCGAAACAAAGCACGATGGACATGAATTCGACGATCGAAGCTGATAAATAGGAATTAATGAACAATTTGAATCATTTTGATAGAAACAGCAAATATCTATATTATTATTATTATTATTTGAAATCAATATTAAATTTAAAATAATTATTAAAATAACATATATATCTCATAAACCAAATTCACTTTATTTTATAGTCTATACATTTTATAACATACAACACCCTAACTATACCCCTAAACAGATATATATATATATATACACACACATCTAGATATATATAACATATTGAATACTATAACAAAATCATGTTATATAAACAAACATAAACAATTAATATATATATATATATATACACACTTACCTAACCATATATTTTAAACACCTAATCTATACTATAACATAAACTGCAAAATATAGAGCAAAAAAACACATCAGCTTTTAGACTTAAAAGATTCGACTACAAAGTATATACAAAAACCAAAACTACTATATACCATGTATACTAATATACATGCTTTACTACAAACTTCCAAATATATATATATATATGTATATGTATATGTATATATAAATAATTTACTGCATTTATCAAGACAAAGCGAAACAGCTTATAAAAATATACACACTGAACAAAAATTAATTTTATATATGTATATAACAGCATATACCTATATCATATATAACTAATACATCTAATAATTATAAAAGGAGGTCTATATGAAATTTATAGATTTTTTAATATATACACAGTTAATATGTGACTAGCCTCTGAATAATGAATATAACAACATATATAGTTATGTAGTAAGTTGTAAATATATATATATATATATATATATATATATATATAACATAACTTATATATAATACCTTAACGTCACCAGAGAAGCACGGGACTCGGCCAAGGGAAGGAGATCGAGGGTGGGTATGAGGCTATGGCAGAAATGGCGTCGGCTAGAGAGTGGAGGAGCAAGCGGTGCGGCAATGGTGGTCGACGAACTCAAGAGATAGGCGAGTGATGAGTTGTTGTTCGACCGAGATAAGGTGACAGGCAGTGGGGTTTTTGGTGGTAAGGAAAGCTTGGGGAAGATTGGAAATTGGATTTTGGCATTGCAGGAGATCGACGGCCACAGGTAGGGAATGGTTGCTGCGTGGGAACTAAAAAGAGAGAGCGAAGGGGAGATAGGTGAAGAATGTGGAGAGGCTCGAGAAGATATGGATCTGGAAAGAATAGCAGGCAAACAAATCTCGAACCCATATATGTGATTCGTATATATATATATATATATATATATATTTATATATATATTATTCCTTAAGTTTTAAAATGAAACAGTGAAAAAATGAAATGAACAGTGGAATTTCATAAGTAAAGAGTTGGATTCTCAAAACGTTAATAGCCAATGACCATTCACTATCCACGTATGACAATCGAAAGGATACTGAACATCAAAGGTTTTAAGCCGAATCGATATGAATCATTTTTCGCTGATTCCACTACATACCATACCTTAAAACACAGAATTAAATTTACCGTAGAGGTCAGCATAACAAGACGATCATAAAGGTATACAGATATCAGTGGTACGATCATCCTATCAAAAGTCGATAATCGGTACCGAAAGTGCTACGTAAATGTCAGAAATAAGATAAACGAAACAACAGAAGTCAGAATTCGACGAAACGGAAGATGACGTCTCACTCAGAAGGTGATTTAAAAATTTATTATATAGAAAAATATTTAGGTTAAAACACATTTTATTATCATCAAAGATTAACTGATTTAAACTGAAATAGAATTACACAAGAAAATAAATTTCAATATTATCAGACGAAAATTTACCAACTGCTATATTTAAGAGGAAGTATTCCAAATATTAAATTTTTATTTTAAAATTCACAAAATTCAATTAATTAAATAAATAAAACCACTAAAGTTTACAGGTCATTGCATAGGGTGTGGCTGAGTTGATGTGGGTATGGGCTAAACAGTGAAAAGGTATGGTGCTTATAAAATAATATATATTATTTAATTTTAAAATATCAAGCTCTTCGATGTCCGAAAATCTTGAACTCTAAATGAAGCGTGTCACTTGGCGTTTTATATGTTAAATCCCTATTTTGAACAAAATGGAACTTGTTTCGAGACCTAATTTGATCGTGTGTAGAAGATAGATTTTCAAACCCAGTTATTATATTAATTCTGAAATTAATTTATATGTGTTTCGATCTCGCACAACCAAACGACACGTCCAATCACCACGAAATTCATTATCATACAATAATACACTATTACGGATCCAATGAAAATAGTTTCGCCAAAATTCAAGACAGTACCCCAGAAGGTTATTTTTTATATGTAAATTAAAACGATATATTATGAAAACCAAATTTAACACTTTTAAAGCTAAATTAAAAGTTTTCTATCTTCATTCTTATTTAAATAGAGTTTAAATAAGTTTTCAAAAATTATTTTCATTCTCATAAAATCAGGATTCCATTATTTAAAAAAATTCAAATTATTAAATTCGACAATTAAATTATCCAATAAATAGCTATATTTGAAATTTGAGTTATTTAATCTATAAAATTGAATTTTAAATATTTAAAATTAATTAAATATTCCAATTTCAAATAACTAAAATTCTGGGTCGTTAAATAAGTCCATAAACTACACATAGGTACCCAAATAGGTATATACATACATTTCCATACATACACACACACACACACACACACACACACACATATACATATGTTGGTCAAGACTTACTAACTTTTCAAAAAAAAATCTTATATAATTTTCTTGTTATATATGGGATAAGATAGTTGTGTAAGCATGTTTCTAGCCCTAGCAAGACTTTCTTTAATTAATTCCTTTATAGAAGTCGTTTCCATATCAATTAAGTGATTATTATATGAATTATATGTCTATGGTTTAAGACTAATTGGCATAGCCAATATTTGAATATACAATAGGCTATCTGGCCCTAGAATAGTAAACGACCACAAATAAGGTCAAACCGAAAAATGATAACCAATTGCATATTTACTCGCTATCATGTGATAGCTTATGTGATGGTATAAAATGACTGATAATTAAGCGGCCGTGTGGTAATTTAAGGGAAAACATTGGTTATCCAGTGATAGTCATCGCATGTGAAGCTCTCATATAGAAAATTTATAGTTGAACCCAAAAACATAGCTCTTCTGGACAAAGTTCAAAGTAAAAACTTCTCATGTTAAACCTAAAAATAACCATCATAATAAGAACTAAAGGCAAGGCTTTTACATGTTAAACCAAAAGGATTAGTTTTCATGTGAAAGAAAGGAAGACTCGTGTGAATTAGATTCAAACATAACCATCGTGAATTAAAATCAGCAAGCTTTCGTGAGATAATTTGAAAACATACATGGCTTTCTTGGATAAAGCACATGTAGTCCTCACATCTAGAGCTCTTCATGACGAGATAACTAGAAGATAAGGCCTTCTTGAAGCAAACCAAATTATCATAAAAAAGAAAAAGAGAGGCTTTCATGAGCTAAATGAATGTATCCCTCATAAAATATGAAGATAAGACCTTAGCATAGATTGCGCACGAATGCTTAGCTTTCGTGTACTAAGTCTTCAAATGGAAGCTTATCACACAATGATGGTTCAATTTCATTAAGAAAAAGGTACATAAACCATTTAACCCGAAACCCATGAACAATAAAATAGCAGGCTAAGAAATTAAATTTGAATAAAAATGATGACTACAGAAGAAAATGTGAGGAAATCACCAAGATCAAAACAAATAACTAAGCCAGTCAAATTCTTGTAAAATTAAAATAAACCAAACCAAACTAAAAGCCATGAAAGTAGAAAAGTAAATGAACCAAAAAAATAATATATTTACTAGATGGAAATCGCAAAAAGAAAAGGTCCGATTTTGGAAAAGATACCGAGAGCAAGTAAATGGGGAAAGAGAAGGAAGAGTACAATTTAAGGAAGAAAAGGAAAAGTAATATAATTGTTTTGATCAAAAGAAAACGAAACCAATAGTTAGGATGAATATTTTTGGGAATACGAAGAGTTATTTATACTAAGGTATAAAACGAAATTATAATATAGGGTGCAAATGTTATACCCAAATATATGAGCCGTCACAAAGCGATTCAGGAGAGCCTTCGTATGATAATAATTGAGCAAGAGGAATCAGAGCCATCGTGATGAGAAGTGACGAACCTTTCGTGGCTTATTGGGGTCATCGCAAGGCATGTTACGAAGTCATCGTATAACACACTAGAGTCGTTGGGATACAATTCTTGGAACAATCATTGGACAAAGTGGTAAAGCTATCGTGAGAAGATCTAGGAAGATTTCGTGTGCTAACTCTAGGTGACAAACAAAGCTATCATGAGGAGTTCCTTAAAGGCATTATAGAGTGTTCCTTTACTATCATCATGAATGGTTCCTCATAGCTATCATGGAAAATTCCTTAAAGTCATGAGGAAGTGTTCATGTGAAAGCTATCGAAGGGAAACTAATACCATCGCATGGTAAGAATCAAAGCCTACTTGACAATTGGAGGGGAAGCCTTTGTAGCAATTTCTAGAAGCTTTCGCACACAAAAGAATAGAGCCATCGTTATTAAAGTCATTGTAGTAAGAGAATCAAAGAGTCACCGTAGGGTATTTCATATAGACATTGCAAAGCATATTGAAGCCATCGTGATAGTTCTTGAAGCAATTATTGGATAAGGTAAAAAGGCCATCGTGGGGAGTTCTATAAGGCCTTTGCGTACTATCTCTAAATGAAAAACCAAGGCAATCGGATCGTCGTGTGCTAACATCAAAATGATAAAACAAGGTTATTATAGGAGATTTAGTGAAGCCATTATGTACTGTATTTGAATGATGAATCAAAGCCGTCGTGAGCAGTTCCACAAGACTATCATAGGTTGTCATGAACACTTTAAAGTGATAACTCTGTGTTGTTGTGATAAGTTAGAGTTATCGCTTGTCATTTTCATATGGAAAATTAAAGCCATCGTGGAAGGTTTCTAGAAAGCTATCACATGCAATCATGGGCTGAAATCCATAAACCAACGTGTCATATGTCGTTTCGATCATGTGCCACATGGACTAATCTCAACCGTCTACTTCCAATATATTGCCACGTGTTAGGAATCCAGGAGCTCAAATTATCTATGAATAGAAGGGTACCCTTCCAAAATGAGGGTCAAATCCTTTAAGATCTCCTTCTCCTCCATTTTCAATTTTCTTTCCAACATTATAAAGTAAGGTTTGATTTGGGGATTCATGGTCGTTGGGAAAGTTATAATTGAAGATTTTGTAATTAAGGACTTGAATATAATATGGTTTGCAAAATTATTTACATTGGATACGTGTTGCATACTTGGCCAACTTCTATTGCATTGCCTATATGGTTTTGGATTCTCATGTTGAACATTTTGGTATGCAACCATGGACTCTATTGAGGACATGAGCTAAGACTCATCCACTTCTCGTGTTATTAATAATTTAGCCCAACTTTTACCCTAACTTATTCATATTAAATAAGTTTAACTATTATATTACTTTTATAATTTAATTAACTTATATAATAGTCTTATGTACGTTACATCAATTAAATCTTTTTTAATTAATTCAATTAATTAACATTTTAACTAATTTTATGCTATTCAATTATACATTTTAATTGAATGTGTGTACCGTAGCATTTATGGTTATACACGCATAGATATGTGTATGTACGTATGTATGTATGTATGTATGAATTTTATTATTTGTTAATTAACTTATTTAATTTGATAATTTAATTAAATATTAACTTAAAAAATTTCTTATGTATATACATATATACTTACATCATCTAAAACAACTTAGAATAGCGAAACATATATATATAGTACGTGTATATAATTTAATTAATTAACGATTTAATTAGTTTATTTAATTTATTAATAAATATTAATTTTTTTGAAATATGTTTATTATATTTTCAAAGCAGTTTTGAAAACTGTATTATAATATTTATAATACACATCGGTTTTAAAGCCAACTTTGAAAATCAAATAATACTTTAATACTACATTGATTTTTGAATTTGGCGACAGTATAATGAAAAGAAAGCCCTAACCAAAAGGAGAACATCGGATAATGCTCTATTTTTATATTTATTTTTAAATTTGGTGACAACATAATGAGCTTATTAAGAGCACAACCAACAGTTGGTTGTTTAGTGGAAAAAAGTGAACTTAACTAGCCATTACGCAACTAGGTATGGCTTGTTCAGTTGATCATGGCTAGTTTCCTACGGTTTCATGGCTAATAAACTAAATAATGATATGAAATTAAAATAGCATGGACTTTTCCATTTAAAAAATAAAATGGCAAAAACTTTGCTATTTTAATAAAATGGCAAAGACTACGCCATTTTATTTTTTAAATGGAAAAGTCTATACCTTTTAAATTATATGTATATTTCGTAATTCATTTGATCTATTTTACCTATTTTGTAATCCGACTGTGAGGGATTGCCATTATCAAATATATCTGTGAGTAACTTCTCTTTCCGATGTAGCGATCTTATAAGATTTGATATTTTAAGTTAATAAGGTATTCCATATTGTTTACCCATTTTATAAGCGTTTTTAGTAGCGCTCTTCTTTTAGGGTTAATTCTACGCTAAGCCAAGGGAATTTCATAATCCAATAGATTTTCTAGTGACTTCTCTTCCCTATGCAACGATCTCACAAGATGTGATGGTTCAAGTTAATAAGGTATTCCATCTTATTTACCCATTTTATAAGCATCTTTAGCAGCGCTCTTCTTTTAGGGTTAATTCTGGCCAAACCAACGAAATGTTAAAATCCAACAGATCTTTTAGTAGCTTTTCTTCCTCACGCGACAATCTTAGAAGATGTGATGTTTGGACTGAGTCTATATTTTTATTTTATGATTTTTATTTCAAACTTAGTACCATTGTTTGACAAAAATTTTTCTATTAGTAAGAAGTAAATACACGACTTCATATACCGTTAATGAAGCCTATAATACCCATTTAGATTATATGTTAAGTAGACAAAACTTGGATACTAGAAGTACTTATGTTATGTTTAATAAAGCTTGTTGAAAATATTGAAAAATTATAGCCGAAGTGGGACAAGAAGATGTGTTTGAGATGTCTGGATCAACATTTGACTCTTTGTGTTTAATGGATCATCAAACAACCTTCATTGGTCATGCTATGTACAATCCATGGGTTAGTGATATTAGAAAATTTAAGTGATTTCATTGTTCTATGTATTTCTATGCATTGTATTTGTTATGTTTATTTCTATGCATTATGTTTGTTCTATGTATTTTATGGATTATATATGTTCCACAGGTTAGTTATAGTAGATAGTTATATCAAACAAATTTGTAAATAACAAACATACGTAAACCCTACTTGACTACACCTCAGTTAAGTTCATACTTATACATAGATGAACATACATTTACGCACACATAAACGTACAAAAATAAGCATATATGGACAAATACAAACATACATCAAGATGCATCAACGAGGCTAGATTTAGCAGATCAGTTCTGCTTACGACCATTTTGAAATTCCAGTGAACTTGGCCTATTGTAAGCACAGATGTTTCCTATTCAAGTTCGGTGGCATATTCTATGGCTCTTCGAGGGAACTCATCATTAATCAATTGCTATAACCCACAGCTGTCTAGAAAGTTGGAGCATCTATAGTGATGTCATTTAACGTCATTTTCGATTTTTATGATGGAATACGTAACCATAACTCCATAGACACAAAAGATCAGAGAAGAATCAACCTTCTCTTTCAATCCATTGATTATGGAGTTCCTGTCCTCTTTACCTAATTGTACGCTGGATTCTATATTGTTCTCCAAGTCTTCTTCCCTCTTCTCTTAACCGACGCTTTTGTTCCTCTCACTCATGCTCCCTTAGGTCTTCGTAATGTCTTTCCTACATTTTGACATCCCACTGCATAGATAGTTGTGGAGATGAAGGATTTGAAGAGAGTTCGTGATTTAAAGGACCTTTATACAAGTATGAAGAAGGTAAAGAAGAGTGGTTGTAGGCCACCATGTTGATATACTATATTTGAATTAGAAGAAATTTTTATGTATAACTCAATGTTAGAAGGATGCTATTTATAGTACTATACTGCACTGAAAAAACAAGCACAACGTGGCTACAATGTAAGACAAGACAAGTCATTGACAAAAGTTGCACAACATGACTATAGTAGATGATGAGACAAGTCATCAAATGATATCTGTTAAAATTTTTACAATGCAAGATAAGATAACTCAATGAATTATAAACTACGAAGTAGAGTGTAATAATCCATAAATAACATTAAATATAATCATCAAGTAACACTGACTATAAATCATGAAGCAGAGAGCATAAACCATGAATAACACTGAATATAAAATGAATCAAAATGGATAAATGATGAGTATAACATGAATTAGATTGAAAAGCATGAATAATAATAAATATAACACCAATATATAGTGGCTACAACATGAATAACACTGAATATAAATCCGTCACAATGCATAAACCATGAATAACACTAAATATAACGTGAATTAGAATCGGTACATAAATTGTGAACATAAGCGATGAAATATACATCCCGGATACAAAAATTAAGGTAAAGAAAACACGCCGCTAGTCATCCATACATGGATGGGTCATACGGTGGCGATGTGACTCATCAGTATCGTCTTTGCTAGATAAGTGCTTAAAGTATCAACCATAATCAGAGAGTCTCTTCTTCTCTGCATCTAGCTCAGCCTGTAGCCATGCTTGTGCCTGTGCAAATGTCTGTTCTTATAACCAATAAGACTGCTCTAATTCTTAGGCTTGTGATATCTGCTATGCTTGTCGACACAACGTATCCTCTTAATAATCAATGCTATGCTTGTACTCTATATATCCAATATAGTGGGGTCCCATTGTAATGACCCCTAAATTCGCATAATTAAAGCTGACAATAAACCACACATGTCTAACCCAAATTGAATGGAAAGACGGATAGTTATGGGAAAGAAGGAAGAAAGAAGAAGAGAAAAGATGAAGAGAAAAGGAACTGAAAACAACATAGAGTCTCATAATCGCAGCGAAACAATATATAATATAATATCAATGATCTTTACAAAAGAGAAATTAAAATATACATACATCAAATCAGAGTACACAAATAAACAATCATCAGCCTGGATAGTTATAAAATCTATCCTCACAATACTGATAATTTCAACTACAATGCACCGAAAAAATAAACAAATACAAAAATACATCATAAAGACCACTAGCTCGTCTCGTGAGCTCCAAAGCAATGTGTAAATATGCTCAGTCTGACCCAAGTATTATACTAAATAATACCCGAATCAGTCTGGTAAACCAGAGAAAACACACCCAATTGGGTTTTTAAAGTTATCAAACTCTTTCCAAAATAAACGTATCTCGTAAGACCATGCCGCACATAAATATGGACAGGTTTTTACCTTACGATAACCAAAATATTTTCTATAGAAAATCCATTGATATTATAAAGTGTTTGAGTACGAATACTTACTAATCATAGCCGAAATTGTTACATTAATTAAATTCCAGTATACTAGGTTCTACCATCAAAACTGTAAAGGCACATACTGGAGATTGGAATCCATTCTATAACAACGCAAGGAACTAACTTTCGAAGTTACATCTTTAGATAAAATGCACCGAGGACTGACAAGAACATCTTGTACTCCTGCCATATAGGATTGGCCTACAACTTGACTAGTAGTACCGAATATGATCATCCCTTTCGTTAATGGGCCTCGAAGCATACATGTATTTATAGTAATGGATCTAGATTTAGAATGACCATACCTTGAAGGGAATGACCCACATGGCCCTGCTGCATGCTCGATTTTTTCCATTTTCCGGTTGAAGAGGCTTGAGGCCACGTTTTACCTTTACATAGCACTTCCCACTTGGAATCCTAACAGTGCCTCCAGACAATAATGCAATATCAGCATTCATCCATACAAGTTCGTCTTGGGACTGAACGAAACCGAAGGCACAACTTCTACTACATCCATTTTGAGAATCACCCTTAGGATTAGCAGCAACTAGCCCTTACACTTCAAAAGCTCCATTTCGATTACCTTCAAGATATTCCAATTCGAAATGTTTATGCTAGTTTGAAGTGATTTTCGGATAACATATCCGATCTCGATCACTTCGAACCGACAACATTAGTTTATAAATTGGCCAACATTTAATAATTGGTTATTTAACTATCAAATAAACAACAATCCAACTAGAGATCAAATTTCCAAAGGAAGCAATACTGGTTAAGCACCAAGCACACCAAGCCTCTTTAGTTAATATTTTCTTTAATTAAAACACTTTCCAAATATTTATCTCAAAATATCTTTACAAAGATATACCCACAAACCCCTATATTTTCGATACTTGGAAAAAAAATACTTATCTCAACGGTATAAGAATATTCACAAAACGGCGGAAGATTTCTTTTCACACAATTCTAGAACAATTTATAAATTCCTTTACAAATCTCTAAACACGTTTATAACCCTATTCATTAATCTCTAAAATTATTTATAAAACTCCCTTTTATGCATTCCTAAAATCATTTATAAACGCTTTATAAATCCATAAAACCATTTATAAACTACTTTTATAAATCTATAAACCCATTTCTAAAGCCCTTTTATAAATATCTAAGACTATTTATAAAACTCTTTTTACCCTTTAACTAATCTTCCTTTAAGTTTTCCAAACCACATTATAAGATTCCTCTTATAAAACCCATATTTGTTTATAAAACCCTATTCATAAATCCCAAATACATTTATAAATAAATTCTAATCATTTACTTTAAAACACTATTATATGATAATAAACATTATAAATAAATAATTATTAGCTTCAAAACATCTTAAAGATAATAATCAATAATTTCAAAACATTCTTGATAAAACAATAATAATTTATCTTCGATCACCATTATAAATAAGAATAATTAATTTCCAAAACTTTATTGATAAAAAATTATAATTAGTTTCAAACCATATTAATAATTTAAATAATTAATTTTCAAAATATTAAAATACTGATAAACAACTTTAAAACAATATTAATATAAATAAACAACTTTTATAAAATAAATATACTTCCTGATAAAAATCCATACTTAAATTTCAACATAACCATTTCCATATTTATAAAACTATATTTATAAATCTCTTTCTATTTTATAACATATCGTCTGACATCTCCAAATTTATCCTCACTTTCAATTTCCAAAATAGAACAACTGTTTTTCTAAAACAACATCCCACATCTTATTATATATCCACAATTATGATTTAATTTCCCAATTTATCCAATGATAAAAGTGTCCCTTTATTTATAAACACCATTTATAAATTTATCCTTTTATTAATAAAGTACGATTTTACAAATCTTTACTTTATTTGTAAAATGTCACTCTTATACATTGTCTCATTTATAAATTTACACATTTATAAATAAATCTTAATATATGTGTGTGTGTATATATCACTTTATATAAAATGGTTGATAAATATTTATACCAAATATTTCCATCTTCTTTTTAAAACCATATTACTTTACTATAAAAGAAGGACTTATTTTTAAGATTTTAAGGATCTTTATTTTACAGTTCAAAAATCTCTATTTAAAATATTTTATAAAACTATTAATTTATAGTATCTAAAAATTATACCATTTGTTTTAAAATAAATTCCTTCTCTCTAAATAAATTTCAACGATAATTATAAAAACATACAAATTTTTGAAATCACTTAAAATCTTTTTAAAATTTTAAATCTTCACTTTATAGTATTTCAAAGTACTAAAAAAATGGCCTAGTGCTACTATAGCACTAAATATAGAAAAATCATCCATGTCATCAAATATGACATCCAACACATCCAATATCAAAATATATGAAAAATAAAATCAACAGTGTGAGTAATCTAGTTGGATCCCTCTAACCTGTTCCCCTACACCACATACAATATATAATCATAAAATATAAATCAACCGCTTCGAGGCGGGATCGTATACAAAGGGTCGTCCGCTCTTAAAGGGGAACATTATAGGGTCTCATCCACTCTAGAGGCGATAATATATCCAAACCATCAATTAAAATTGTAAATCATCCAAATGGTACATAAGCAATCAACAATAAAATTTTCGCACCTATATAAAAATATAAGTTGGCCAGAGAGGCGAGTTAGCTCACTTTAATTCCAGTTATCGCCAAAACGTTCCAGTTTGAATTAAAATCGAACAGGCATTCAATTTTAAGACAAATTTCTACTAGCTCCAAATCCATCCAAACCAGTTCCATCACAAAGATTTGTCACTACGAGTGCAAATAAAAATTCGTGTCTCGATTTGACCTTTTATGAGAGAGTCATGCAAATTTTACTTTATCGATTTTAAAATCATCATTAATCGCCAATTAAAATTTTCAAACATTGATTACCCATCATTAATCCTTCCCTCCCATTTCCTAATCTCCTCTTCCTTGTACAAATGCATGGAACCGAACCCACTGATGTAACAACCCATAATTTTTGTAAATATTTTAATTCAATTTATTAGAAAACTTTGATTTTTAAATCATTTAAAATTGAAATTTTGGAATTTTCCAATGTACTTTTGGATTTTGTTTATAATTTATTTTCCAAATATAATAAAATAAAGATTTTCTAAAATTTTATATTTTGGTCAACTGTGGTCAAAGTTTGGCTTTCAGTTGAAATTTTTAATTTTGAATTTTAAATTTCCAATCTTTTTATGTGAAGCTGAATTCGATTCTGATATCCGTTTTTCTTTTCATTTCGTCAAATTCTGTTTTATACTTTTTAAAATCTGATAAAATTCAGCGTTTTACACGCGATTATTTTCAGTATTTTATTTTTTATTTTATAATTTCTATTCTCTATTTTCTATCTTTATTTTAGTTAGGCTTTGATCTTTTATTTGATTTTTGAGTTTGTTTTGCAAATGGACTTGGCTAATGGGCTTAGGAAATTCAAGAGACTTATGTTTCTTTTCTCTAATGTAAGTGACGCCTTTTCATTTCCATAACCGTTCAAAACTCTCCATTGCCTAGCTGTTCAAAACTCTTCTTGTTGCATTTCACATACAAAAATTTCTCATCTCATCTCATCTCTGATTCTCATTTTTCCATCTCCTGAACAAAACATTTTATAGTAAGTTTCCTTCTTCTTCTCTTTTTCTATTTTCTTTATTAATTCTCAAGCAAGGCTCGGCCATCATCTCCACTTCACCACCACCTATGACCGGCCTTCACCATCTCACCACCATCCCCATGCCATGCCTTGAACCCTAGATCCAAACCCTTCACAAAATTGCTTGTACAAACCCTAGCCGAGCACTATATTGTCCAATCCCTCTTTGCTTGCCTCGACGACCACTTATCCCTTCACCACCTTGACTTGCCTTGCCATGAACACTCCATAGCCATACCATTTCAGATGTGCCATGACCTGAGCCATGCCTTAGCACTATGGCCAAGTCATGTTTTCCATAGGGCCAAACCCAAAGTAGCATTGCCTAGTTGTGCCATGTCACCTACCCTAGCATGCCTTGTATGAGTTTGATTTTCGTACCTATGGCGTATCCTCTGGTGGCTTCCCGATCAGGAGGGACTATGGTACTGTGTAGACTATTGGCACTATAAAATGTGTTAAGGGGGATATGGGTAACGCCTTAACGCTATTTTTAAATATATTATACTTTACTTTAGACATTATTATAATAGCGTATATTAGTACATAGTAGATAGTTCAACGGATCCATGAAGGATGGGCGGTCTCAAGCATCCTTTAAGTTACTTGTGCATTTCTATTACGGTTCACTTGAGTTGGTTTACATTGTATAAGTATGTATGTCCCGACTCGAGTGTTTTGTTTTTTTGCTTTACGTTCAGGTCAGCCTGAGTATCAGCTTTGGATTTCATCTTCTAGAGCTAGAGGATTTGCTGGAGTTTATTTATCTATCTAGTTGTCATCTATTTCTATTCAGCTTATGTACTAGTGGACATTTATGTATCGGGATTTCTATTGTATTTACTTTCTAACTCTGTTATTTTGTACTTGTTTTGTGACTCTGTTTATAGTAGCTTCATGAACTACTATAGTTATTTTATTTTCCGCTGCGAGTTATTTTGATTTATCCCTGTCCGTGATTGGTTTTATTCGCTCCAAATTATATTACAATCTACTATTTTGAATTATTCAAGTCCGACATGTGTGTTTTATTATCGATTTGAATGGTCCAAAATAGTGGGTCGCTACATTTGGTATCAAAGCGAGGTTTTAGGCAAACCTTAGCCCGTGGAGCAAAAACTCATTAAAGAAAGGGTAGAAATACCCTAGAACGAGTGAAATCAATCTTAGAATCATTTCTTTGTTAGAGAACATATTTTAAAGTACAAATGATTTTCAAAGGATTTTCAAAGATTATTTTGATATAAATCTTTCTTGTTTTGAAAATTAATTTTCTAAACTTCTTCCCTTTTCCTTGTCCACCTTGTGAGTAATTTCTTTGTTTAGGATATTCATTCAAGTTGAATCTAATCTTATCTTATCTAATCTTGTATTTGTTTCTCAATTACCTTTGTCCTAAAATTCATTCTTGATTTTTCAGGATGAGTTGTAGGAATGCTAGAGGTAGGGGTCATGGTGTTGCCCTAGTTTCTAAGCCTGTTGCACCCGTTAGGTTCACTACTCTCTGTAAGGAATACACTGAGCTTGGTGGCACCAAGTTTATCGGATCAGAGAGCATTATTGAGGCTCAACGGTGGTTAAAGGATTTGGAGAGGATATTCTTCGGTCTTGAGATCACTGATGCTCAGCAGTGTCAGTTGGTAGCTTGGTAGTTGAAGGGAGCAGCCTTGGATTGGTGGGAGTCTGTTACAGCTCACACTATCGAGGCTGACATTTCTTGGGAGCAGTTTAGGTATCATCTTCTGTTGTCTTGAATTTGGTTTAGTTTTCTCTTTTGAATTCTTTCTTATATTTCTTTATCGTGCTTTAGGGATGCTTTTGTTGTGAAGTGGATGCCCGAGGCAGCAGCTTTATTGGGAGTTCATGGATCTTAAGCAGGGTGATATGTCATTTGCTGAGTATGAGAGGAAGTTCAATGAACTTTCAAAGTTTGGCCCTAATCTGATTGACACTCCTCTCAAGAAGAATGAGAAGTTCATAGCTGGTGCTTGTCCGGAGTATTATGATCGTCTCATCGCTCACGTGCATAGCCCTTTCACTAGTCTGATGGATATGGCCATTAGATATGAGAATCCTACTTCTAAGGATCTTCCAGTTGCTCGTGCCACTTCATCTCAGTCTTTCTTGCCTAACTTTCATCGACAGAAGAAGAATTGGAACAAGACTCCAGGTTTGGGATCTTCTTCTTCTCCGAGGCAGTCTATCGACTTATCTTCCATTACTTGCTTCAGGTGTAATCAGACCCCTACTTTAATTGGTGCTGCTGTTCCTCCAGCTCAATTGACTAGGCGTGATCTCTACCGTATTTTTTTGCAGCCTGGCCATTTCAAGAAAGATTGTCTTTCTCAGCAGAAGGGCAAGCCTTCTGATATCTCTGCTGTTACCTCTGCTTCTTCACCTACTCATGTTCCTGCTTCTGCTCCTAGTGATACCCAAGGTATTCTTCAGCACTTTTTCTCTATTCTATTTGCATGTTCGTGTTTTATTTGATACTGTAGCTTCCTATAGTTTTATTTCTGTGGATCTTTGTGATAAGTTTGAGCGTCTCCTTTCTTCCGAGTTTGCTCCTGTGCCTTTGTGTGTTTCAAATCCTATTGATGGTCCTGCGAACCTTAGTAGGATTTGTAGAAGGGTAAAACTCTTCTATTATAGCTATCAGCTTTCTGGTGATTTCTATGTTCTGGGTTTTGATGCTTTTGATCTATTGCTTGGGGGTGATTGGCTGAAGAGGCGTGAAGCCATTATCTCTTATAAAACCTGGACTGTTTCTTTTAAGAATGATTTTGGTAATTCTTTGGTGACTCGGTGCTGCTTGCCTCAGGATTTTGCTGGCAGCTTTATTTATCCTCTTGATTCTTCTCCTGTTGATATTCATTCAACTCCTGTGGTCAAATTCTATTCTGATGTATTTGGTGAAGTTACTTCTTTACCTCCTAAGAGGGAAATCGATTTCCGCATTGATCTTATTCTTGGAGCTTGACCTGTAGTTCTTCCTCCTAGAAGAATGGCACCTCATGAGAAGGTTGAGTTGAGAAAGCAAATTGAGGACTTGTTCTCTAAGGGTCTGATCAGACCAAGCCATTCCAAATGGGGAGCAGTAGTGGTTTTCGTCACTAAGTCTGATGGTTCTTTGAAGATGTGTGTTGATTATAGGGAGCTGAACAAGCTCACTACGAGGAACAGATGTCCTATGCCTCACATCAATGATATGATCGATGAGCTTCATGGAGCTATTGTTTTCTCTCAGCTTGATCTTGCCATAAGTTTTCATAGCTCAGAGTTGCTGAGGAAAGTATTCCCAAGACTGCTTTTCGTACAGAGAATGGGTTTTATGAATGGTTAGTTATGCCTTTTGGTTTGACTAATGCCCCAACTTTCTTTGTTGATTTGATGAATCGGTTTTTCCGTGATGTGCTTAACAAGTTTGTTCTAGTCTTTGTTGATGATATCCTTGTCTTCTCTAAGTCAAGGGATGAGCATGAGTCGCATTTGAAATTTATTCTGGAGACTCTTAGAGATCATTAGTTAAAGGCTAAATTCTTGAAATGCCATTTCTAGAAGGATGAAGTCCGATTTCTTGGGCATATTGTTTCTAGTAATGGAGTTTCTGTTGATCCAGTCAAGATTGCTGCGATCAATGTAAGTCTTAATTCTTTTCTCTTTTTGTTATTTGATCATTCAATTTTCTATGGTCCTTATTTCTCCCTATTCTGTTGCAGGATTGGGAAACTCGTAAGACTCCATCTGATATCCATAGTTTTCTAGGCCTTGCCGGTTATTATCGGAGATTCATTGAGAATTTTGCTCAGATTGCTGCACCTCTCACTGCTTTGACTCGTAAGAATGCTAAGTTTATATGGAATGATAAGTGTAAAGCTGCATTCAATGAGTTGAAGCGTAAGCTTACTTCTGCACCAGTGCTTACCATTCCAAATGGAAATGAGGGATTAACGGTATACACTGATGCTAGTCGTGAGGTTTTGGGAGCTGTTTTGATGCAAGATGGGAAGGTCATTGCTTATGCCAGTCACCAGTTGAAGACCCATGAAGCCAATTATGCAACTCATGATTTGGAATTACTTGCTGTGGTTTTTGCTCTAAAGCTATGGAGGCATCATCTTTTGGGTGCTAAGTTTGAGCTCTTTACTGATCATCAGTCTTTGAAGTATATCTTCACCAAGAAGGATTTGAATTAGCGGTAGGTTAGGTGGCTTGAGTTTCTTTCTTCTTATTATCTTGACATTAGCTATACCCCGGGGAAAGCTAATGTTGTGGCCGATGCTTTGAGTCGAAAGAAAGCTATGTTGTGTCAGCTTGTTGTTTCTTCTTCTTCTCTTTTGGATCGTATCATAGCTAAGTAGGATGAGGATGAGATGCTTAGGCTTATGAAGGAGAGTATTCGAAGCAGAGTTGGTGGTAGTAGTCTTGATGGTAGTGGAACCCAGATCGATGATAGAGGGATCTTGCGGATTAATAATCGAATTTGTGTCCCAAATGTTGATGGATTGAGGCAAGAGTTACTTCGGGAAAATCGTCGATCTAGACTTTCTATTCAACCTGGTGTGACGAAGATGTATCAGGATATGAAGAAGCTTTATTGGTGGAGAGGTATGAGGTGAGATATCTCTATCTTTGTTAGTAGGTGTGCACCTTGTCAGCAAGTTAAGGCCGATGATCAAAAGACCCCTGGTTTATTGCAGCCTCTTGAGTTTCCAATTGGAAATGGGAACAGGTTTCTATAGATTGTATTGATGGATTACCAAGGACTAGGAGGGGTAATGAGAGTATTTGGGTTATTATGGATAGATTGACCAAGTCAGCTCATTTCATTCCGATCAAGCCGACCCGTTCTGCTTCTAGTTTGTCTGAGATCTATATGAGGGAGATTGTTCGTCTCCATGGTGTTCCTATCAGCATTGTTTGTGATAGAGATCCTATCTTCACCAGTTAGTTTTGCAAAACTTTTCAGGAAGCTTTGGGTACTCATTTGAATCTGAACACTACTTCCCATCCGCAGACCGATGGTCAAACGGAAAGAGTGAATCAGATTATGGAGGATCTTCTTCGTGCTTGTGTTCTGGATTATGGAGGATCTTGGAAAGATCATCTCCATCTTGTTGAATTCACCTATAACAACAGTTATCGGGTATAATTTCAATCTTCTATTTTATTCTTGTCTTAATTCTTTATCTATCTCATTTTGTCTTTGAATTCAGGCTAGTATTGAAATGTCTCCGTTTGTCGCTCTTTATGGAAGACCTTGCAGATCTACGTCTTGCTGGATTGAATCTAGTAATCGTTTGGTTCTTGGTCCTAATATGATTTTGGAGGCTTTTGAAAAAATTTAGGAGATTAAGAGGAAGATGAGGAGTGCTCAAGATAGGCAGAAAAAATATGCTGATCGGCATAGGAGCGGTTTGGAGTTTTCTGTTGGTGATCAGGTTTTCCTTAAGGTCTCTCCCTTAAGGAATGTGATTCGGTTTGGTCGGAGAGGGAAGCTTGCTCCTAGGTTTGTTGATCTTTTTTTATCTCAGAGAGGATTGGTTCTTTAGCTTATCGTATGGATTTTCCTGAGAAGTTTTCTGGAGTGCATAATGTATTCCATGTTTCGCATCTTCGTCGGTATCTGCACGATCCATCTTTGATTGTCTAGCCTTCTGCTCTCAAGAGTTTGGATATTGAGCCTAATCTTACTGTCGAGTGGAAGCCACTTCGTATTATCGATAGAGATATGAAGCAGCTGAGAAGGAAATCTGTCAACCTGGTCAAAGTGCAGTGGAGTACAGATGATCGGGATTGTACCTGGGAGACGAAGGACAGCATGCGTGCTTCGAATTAGGAATTGTTTGTTTCAGGTACTATTTGCTTTTCTATCTTATCTTTCTTTGTTTTTGTGTCTTGTTCCTTTTCGAGGACGCAAATTTTTGAATGGGGGAGAGTGTAACAATCCATAAATTTTGTAAATATTTTGATTCAATTTATTTGAAAACTTTGGTGTTTAAATCATTTAAAACTGAAATTTTGGCCTATGTAATTTTGGATTTTGCTTATAATTTATTTTCCAAATATAATAAAATGAAGATTTTCTAAAAAATTTATATTTTGGTCAACTGTGGTCAAACTTTGACTTTCAGTTGAAATTTTTAAATTTGAATTTTAAATTTCCAATCTTTTTCTATGAAGCTGAATTAGATTCTGATATCCGTTCTTCTTTTCGTTTTTTCAAATTCTGTTTTATACTTTTTAAATCTAATAAAATTCAGCATTTTACACGCGATTATTTTCAATATTTTATTTGTTATTTTCTAATTTCTATTCTCTATTTTCTGTCTTTATTTTGGTTGGGCTTTGATCTTTTATTTGATTTTTGAGTTTGTTTGGAAATGGGCTTAGGAAATTCAAGAGACTTATGTTTCTTTTCTTTAATGTAAGTGACGCCTTTTCCTTTTCATGGCTGTTCAAAACTCTCCATTGCCTAGCCGTTCAAAACTCTTCTTGTTGCATTTCACGTACAAAAATTTCTCATCTCATCTCTTATTCTCATTTTTCCATCTCCTGAACAAGACATTTTACAGTAAGTTTCCTTCTTCTTCTCTTTTTCTATTTTCTGTTTTAATTTCAAGCAAGGCTTGGCCATCACCTCCTTTAGCCGACCATCATCTCCACTTCAGCACCACCTATGACCGGCCTCCACCATCTCACCGCCATCCCCATGCCATGCCGTGAACCCTAGATCCAAACTTTGTAGGATCGATTTTACGCTAGAGGGGGGTGAATAGGGTGATACTATTAATTATATATAAAAAAATTATTGCGGAAGCCTATATAAAATATTTTCAACATGGATTTATCAGAATTATAGCAGCACAAATAATAACAGAATAATAAATGAAGAAATAGAACAACACAGATTTACCCAGCTTCGACAAAATCCTGCCTACGTGCTGCCCCCAAGGTTTCTACTAGAAATTAAGTAGTCCGACGCTTACACACGTAAATTCGCGACACCCGCTACCGAATAACCTTAACTCTACACTCAAAACCCTGCCACAACTCAGCCACTGAATTGCGAATTCTCGAACTACACCACCGTAGTACGTCCCTTAGTCACAGGACTAGAATTTACACATGTTTAAAAGGAAAATACAATAAAAACAAATTAAATAGCACGAAACCCTAATTTAAAAAATTAAAGCCTCACATAATTAAAACAAGGCTGACCTAAATTTAATATCCCTTTCTCTCTTTATTCTTCGGTCCGTCCTTCTTCTTTGTGAAAAATGTTGCTTTGTTCGTTCGTTTTCTCTGATAACTAGGGCTTCTTAAAATTGAAACCGCCGCTTGAATGTAGATCGACTACAGTGGATACTTCTTCGTTTTGATTCGACAATCGACGCTCTAGCTCTGTCTTGCTTTCGACTATTTCAATTCGTCGAGGTTGAATGGTACGTTTGTCCCCTTTTCGATTTATATTACTCTCGACTTTGATTCAAGTCGAATGATTGTTCTTTATTGCTTGAACTCGAATGAATTTCTCGGCCGATGATGAATGGTTTTATATAGAAATCGGATTCCTTATTTTTCGTTCGTATATTTCATATGAATTCGTCAATTATTGTTGTTTGAATTCCTCTCGGCTATTGATTTTCGTATGGATGCTAGTGATGATTTCTGACTTGTTCCAATTTGTATAATTTCGTTTCTTGATTGTCACGGCTTGATTCCTTGGACTTGTTCGACTTCCTTGGTCATCACGTCTCTGATTTGATTCTGAACTGCATATGTGATTTGGTTGAACTTGCTACTGTGATAAAATCTGCTTCCCGCATTTAAACTTGACTTGTTCGAACTTGTATCCTGCACATGTATAAATATATATATGCTCACTTATGTATATAATCAGTTATAGGTTACTTGTAGTTGTTTCTGGTTTTTCTTTGACTTTGGTCACTGCTGCATATATGTATTCCCGAGTATTTTGCTATTTAATTTACTGCTCTGGTCGTCTGCACTTTGATATATAAGCTTGTCTGGTTCATTGTAATTCATTGTCATCTGGATGCATTCACTATATTCGAGTGTGAATTGTACTGAATGTTACTTTTGGTGCCACTGCTGTGTTTTATCGCTTCAGTTTTGTACAATTTGATTTTGACCTGAGAAGGTTGCATTTATAGTGAGTTTGATGTGCATGCTTTGTACTTATAGTCTTTTGCTTAGGTTGCATTTGAGATATGCTTACACTCTTTTATTGCATCATGTCTGGTCGCTTTTATGGCCTTTACCTGTGCATGTTTGTTATGTTGTCTGGTCTAGTATACATGTGCACTGCTTCCATGTTGCCTCAGGAAATATGTATGCATATTGTTTCATTTATTCACTGGTCTTCATATGACTTTCAGTCTGTTACATTTCGATGTTGCATAGATGTGCTTGTCACTATTGCATTGTTTTCAAAACTATTGTAATTTTGTTGCTATTTCAATTTGGTCTGAATTGTGGCCTTGCTCTGTCAACTGTTTATTTAAGTCTGCATATATGTTCATACAAACATTTGTGTGTGTATGCATATATTGTTGGATTTGTACCGAGCTTGAGTTGTTTTCATCTAGTCTAGTGGCTTTATGTAAATGATGCATGTTGAACTGATTCGACCCTTATCATATTTGTCATGTGGTCTTGTTTCACTTGATGTTCACTGATCTTCGAGCCAGTTCATGTATATAGTCTGGTTGATGGTCTTTATGATGCTGGTTCATTTAACTAGCTCGAGTTGCTTTAAGTCTCTATGTTGTATTTGTATCATGTTGTATTGAAGTTTCTCTGACAGTCTGGGTTCAAGTGCATAGCGTATTGAACTGGTTCATGCATATATGTATGTTGTTTATCACTTCATGTTGAAGCCTGGTGATTATTGCAGTTACATTGTGGCTTCACTTTGAACCAGTTTCATTTGAACTTTTGGTTGAGGCTTTATTTATGTTAGTTCAGATTCTTGACCATTTTAATGAACTTGCACCTATGTTTATTTCAGCTCAGAGCTCGGGTTTGACCTTGTGCTCATGTCATGAAATTAATTTTATTTCACTTGAGTTGAACTTGACTTTTGATTTGGGTTTAACCTTGTGCTCACATGTCCCTGCAGTTTTATCAAGTGTATATTGGTGTGCACGGCCTTATGGCATGTACAGTGATACACTGTGCATGTCACAAGCTGTTCGTGTATGATGAATTCAAATTTAAATGACGACGAACAACCCAAATAACCAAGGAAAATATTATTTTCAAAATCCACATTTTATTTTATACCGTAAAATATTTCCTTTTCAATTTTACCGCGTCAGTGTATATTTTTGCAGATTGCTCAGATGTTGGATTCAATTTGGAATGAAGTTAAAGATAAATATGAGTGAATGAGCGATATGTAGTGAGGTGCATTTGTAAATTAGAAATTGTGATGTAACCAAATTTGTATTGTAATTGAAATTGTATATATATATATAGCGAGAGCTTAAATTTGTACTATTCAAAATTGTAATAAATATTTGTTTGAATGAAATATTTGTTTGAATTTAAATTCTACTTTATTTATTTTATTTAGCAAATATTTATTTATTACGTGAAAAGTAAAATAGTACATTAACAAATACATTTAAATGAATATATATATATATATGTTATCATCACAAAAAAATCATATACTCGCATATTCAACAATCTCCCCCTTTTGATGATAACAAACATATATTTAAGATTTTGATTTTATTAAATTTGTTTGATCATTTAAATTTGCTCCCTCTATTTGAATGCTCCCTCTCTACACAAAGCTCCCCCTTCATATATGCATGTAAATAAAAATATGCAAATGATCTTAGATGCAAATAGAAAATATTTGACCTTTATTTGTCAAAATCTTAAATTTTCTCTCCCCCTTTTGTTTTCGGCAAAAGAGTAATAGTATTAGAAAAATAGAGACAAAGTGATAGACATTAATACAACAATAAAACTCAACCGAATATAAATATTAAATTTCAATAAAAAATCAAAAAAAATCATAAATACTCTATTTGACACATATTCCACTTTGAAATGACAGGGATGATGTCACTATATAAAACCATATAGTTCTGTCTATTTGTGGTATATTTATATCAGGAATTTGAATATCTACTAACCATGCATAACCGTTAGGACTTTTAATTGAGATTAGTAGTATTCCATTTTTTTATAAAAAATGAATTCAAGTATCTTCTAACCACGCATAACCGTGAGGACTTTTAAATGGGATTAGAATCAACTTGTCTATTTAGATATGCGTTCCATACATGCATAACCGTGAGGACTTTAAATTGAGCATGGAAGCACATAATCAGAAATTCCAAGTAATTCACCCATGCATAACAGTGAGGACTTTTAAATGAGAGTGAATACTTTGGATTTTTTTTTTAAAAAAAATATAAAATGAAAAATGAATGATTCTTGTTTAAAGTACCACATATTGACAAACTATATTGAATTTTGATGAGTGATGGTCGTTAAAAATATGATCGAAATAGAGATGGTCATGGAATTTTTACCAACAAAAGTTTTATAACTCTTGTTCAAATTTCTAAAGAAATTTACTAAATATACCATCTCAAGTTATAATATATGATTAATATCAACACTCTCACTTTTTCTATCACTATTTATCTTTTCGATAATTAGTAGGTTGTTAGATTAGTCAATGTAATCATTTAAAATCAAATCCAAAAATAATTATCAAATTTTCTGAAAAATGACTAACCTGAAACAAGGTCAAAAATGATTTTCTAGAAGGGGTTTTATAAGAAAATAATGTCTGCTTTTTGAAAATTATTTGAAGTGAAAAATATGCAGATATTTTCTTTGTAAAAAGATGCAGTTACTAAATGTCTCAACATAAATCACGTTCCACTAGTAATTGTTCTATCAACTAGATTACCAATGTAATCTGCATCTGAATTTCTTTTCACTCAAAATTATTATTAGTTGAATGTTACAGACCAGATCATGAAGTGTGCAACAAAATATCTCAAAATCATTTTTAACAACTTTTTAAATGAAATTCTCTTGAATTTGAATTGAAGTCATGTAAATAATCAAAAACCATGAATATAGAGTCAAATGTATTATCAACCAATAAAACACTATTATTAATCCAAACTAATATATATGAAGTAGTTCAAGGACTCTAGAGATTTTTATAGTGTTCTCTGCATAAGAATATAATTGGCCAACAATTTTGAAAACGTCAAAATCATTATCATCGTTCATTTCTTTATCAAATAACTGGCTGAATTAAATTCAGATTATGGTGTAGATTGTAAAGCCTTTTTGCGCGATTTAAATCGACACACCTGCCAATTCAAACCATACGGAAGGGCAGATTGTTATGGGATAAATAAGAAAAACGAGAAAGAAATAAAACAAAACAGAATTTCACAGCGGAAAGATAAAATATAATAATAAATATACAGTTCATAAAACTGTTTACAAAACATTTGATTTTTCTTTATACAATAAATATCAGAGTTCACATACCAATAATATCAATGCAGCGGAATTAAATAGAGTAGTGGAATAATATAGTAGATAGTAATACAAATCTTCGTCTTCGTCCTCCAGAGCTAAAACTTCAAATCCTGAAAACGCTTGGACTGACCCGAGTGAATTTAAAAACAAAACACTCGAGTCAGAACTAAAAGATCTTATGTAAGTTAAATCAACAGAAATAAATATGAGTGCAGTAAGTCAAGAGATGCTCGGGATTTACATCTCCTAAGGATCCGTTAAACTATTTACTACGTAGTATATTGCGCTATTATAATAGTGTCTATTTGTAAAATAAACTTACTTTTAAATAGCGTTAAGGCTTTACATTTTCCACCTTAACACAGTTATATATTCCCATAGTCTATACAGTACCGTAATCTCCCCCTACTGGGCGTCGTCAGAGGGCACTCCATAGGTATGGTACAAAACCAAAATCGTATAAGGCGCGCTAGGGTAGGTGACACGGCACAACTAGGCAATGCCAGGGTAGATATACCAATTACGCTTCCGGGTCGGTGGTAACGCGTAGCCGCAGCTACCGCCTACCTCGAACAACACCCCCAAATCAAAGGAATCAAAAAAAAGGCCACCGAATCAATCCAAAAGTCAAAGTACAATATCGAAGGGATGTGTCCGATCAAAGGTGCTACCTTATTAACCCGTCGATCGCTCCTGGTTTAGCGACCTTATGCCAACTCACGGGAGTTGGGTCCACGTATTTACCTTACAGGGAACGCCGCCACCAACCTACTTCATTCTGGAATCTCCACCGCGTACACGGTTGTTAAAGTGGTTTTCGGAGTTGGCAGAGAGAATGACAACTTCCGATCCCGGTCTCTTCAACAACCCAACGTTATTATAACACCGCAGTC
The DNA here is from genome assembly GCA_030765085.1 of Allium cepa. Classification (NCBI taxonomy): domain Eukaryota; kingdom Viridiplantae; phylum Streptophyta; class Magnoliopsida; order Asparagales; family Amaryllidaceae; genus Allium; species Allium cepa. The sequence goes on along the minus strand of CM060944.1, from coordinate 205,067,160 downwards.
TTTAAAATAGTTTATACTTTAAAACCAGAATATAATTATCCATTTCAAAACCCATAAATACGATATTAATTCCATTTCCAAAACAACTCATTTTGATATTATTTTTATAAAACCCAAATCAATAATATCATTTTTTATTTCAAATATATTTCTTTTCCAAAATCATACTGCTTTAAAAAAAATTAATATCTGGAAACTGGACATTTGAATTATAACTTCAAAACATAATACTTCAAAATTCATATCTTTAAAATCATAACTTCTAAAACTCAAATGGTTTGGATATTCAACGGTATGTAAAATAGTTGATTTTATATAACTTTATAAAGTAAATAATTTCCACGGCTTTACAAATTTATTGATTTTAAATTAGGTCTAATCCATACATTTTAAATTCACTTCAGTTTCCAAAACCACTTCAAATTTTATATATTTCAAACTTTAAGTATTACACTTCCAAAATTTAAGATAACAAAATATTATTCAACAATTAAATGTCCTATCATTTAGTTTTGAAATATCGCATACTAAATCCATAACCATTTGAATAAAACTCAAATTACCTATAACTAAATATTTTATAATAGAAATATTCATTTAATTCATTTTGAATAAAATTTCAATTTTACATATCATACTTTAAAATTTCAAGCTATAAGTTCTACATCAACTTATGGAGTTAAATTCTTAAATACGCTCATTTCCAATTAAATTTTGATTTACCTTCCAATCTTAATTGATTTAAACCATTAAACTCTATATATATACAATATCTTAAAACGTATTTAACCAAAAATATAAATAATCCAACTCCATTACTCAACTTATACATATTTTATTTAACAAAATTATACATAGTATAAATTCAATAGTTCAACCATTTAGGTATATATAGAATAATATTTATATAATATCAAAAATTAATATTTATTAAACCGTATCCTATCCAAACCATGGAAAAAAATTTCAAAATAATTTATATACATAGACCGCGGTGCCTGTATATAATTTTCTATCCTATGGTCAAGTGATACAGACATTTATCATTTCAATCCGTAATTAAAAATAAAAATTACGGTTATATATCATTTCAAACCGCAATCCCGAATGAAATGAAATGCATGCTAACTTGCAGTTTATATAAATAACATCCATTCATCCATTAAAATTATACATCCATTTATTTACAATCATCATCCAATTTAAACAACATCAATATAGAGCACATAAAATATTACAGATAATAAATAACAGGTATTAACTAACAATTTATATTCAATAATAAATTTAATAACTGTTTAATTAGCAGTTTCTATACAAATAAATAAATTTTTAACTGTAAATCTATATGCAATAATAAAATTAATTAACAGTTAAATTAAATAAATGCGATTTAACAGAGATGATGAATAAAACATGCCAAACAGTCATAAATAAATTTCTACTCATATCTTAAATCAATTTAACAGACATAGGAAATTTTAGAAGTTGTGAGTGGGTTAAAACACTCACCTTTCGAATTTAAATCGAATTTAAATCCGTTTTAAACCCAAAAGTTCGACGGTCTCCAAATCTGTCCAAACCAACGTCAAAAGATCTGGAATTTAATTACGATCCTAACAAAAAAAATCACGTGTGAAACGGAGTTCGTACGCGAGAGTTATTGATGTTAGAACGAGTTGAAATTTAAATTAGAATAAAAGAAACAAAAAAAAGAACCACACAAATGATGCCACGTCACCGTTACCTGAACTTCTCCCTCACGCGTTTGACCGAGCTCCCAGGGAAAAACACGAAACTGAACCCAACAAAATAGCCATTGACCCTCCTTTGACCGCTCGATGCTCGCGCCACCAACCACTAGAGGACCTCCGACCAAGCCCATCGCCACGCCCTCGCCGTGGCGCACCTCCCTGTGGTCGTGCCTTCACCATCGGCCGCCCCAACGCCGTGCGCCACCCCCTCTATCAAAACCCTAATCCAATTTATACGCCACATCTAAACGTTGATTCGACAAATCGATAATTCCGATGAGCAGTACTCGGTCCCCTCTACGCCATGGTACCAACGATTTGTCGATCGGAAGAAGTTGATCAACACGATGATGAACGGCCAAAAATGCTTCCCTGAATTCTTGAAAAACAATAACTCGAATCGAAAAACGAATTACACCATTGAATTATATTCGTCGAGAGCATCAACATATATTTTTTTGAGAATTTTCTGAGGCCTTTGAATTTTTGACTTTGGATCTGATTTGAGTTTGGATCTAGAGTTTGTATCCATTGAGGAAGAGGGAAAGCTGATGAAATGAACGCACGAACAAATGAGAATAGATGGAGGTTAGGGTTTATAACTGGATTTATATAGGTAGGTTAGAAATAGAATAGATGGATCGGATAAACAAACGTGCTAACGCTAACATGGCCCAAAAAACCCGTTCTGACCCCAGAACGAAATTGGGTAAACCCATATATCGAAATAGGTATTTTAAAATATTCTGAAGGCGATGGAAAAAGTTTCACGTCCAAATTCCATCGTATGAATAAGTTATGCTGAAAACAATATTTCCAAATTGATTTCAATTAAATTGATTTCAATTAAATTGATTTCAATTAAATCGATTTCAAGGCGTTTCGCGTTCGTACGATCAAACGACAAGTCCGATCGCTACGAAACTTGAAACCCTACAATAATTCACTGTTACGGATCCGATGAAACTGGTTTCGTCAAAATCTGAGTCCGTGACCAAAACGGCTATTTTTATATTAATTAAATTAAGAATTAGTAAATAATTTCAGTTTTAGAATTGGAAATTTTATCACTTAATAATTCTCAAACATTTAAAATGATTTAACAATTTTTAAATGTCAATTTATTGAAGATTAAATCAATAAAAATTCCCAATTTCATAAAATTTCAAAATTGTGGATAAATCTCCAAAATTCCCCTTTTTATTAAATTACCCTATATTTGTTCCATTCATAAATTTCAAATATAAGGGTTTACCATTAGATTTAAACTTATCACATAAATATTTCCAGTTTCAACTTAATTTTTAAATTAACGTAATAATTACACATTTGATTTTTATTCATTTGCAATAAATTCAACTATTATAAATTAAATAAATTAACTCACTATTAAAATTCAAATTCTATAATTCATAATCTTTATCACCTTGATTCACTTATAACATTTATAATTCCTTAAACAATTTCCTATCTCAAATCTTAAATGTAAATTATTTTACCAATTATAGTACTTATTTCAATTTCTTAAAAATAACCCCTTTATTATAAATTGAATCCAATTTATTATAATAAGTTTCCAATTTAATGGATTAGATTCAATTTCAACTTTTAACTTACACTTAAGTATAGGTCATAATCAATTTATAACGTATTTCTTTCTTAGTTACTACTTTACATACTTCTCCTATAAATTTCACAATTAAACCTAAATTTTAAAGTAACGCTCATAATAAATACGATCCTATAATTACTCACATTTTAAATGAACGTTATTTCATTTTCCATTAGTATAACATTCATTTATATTATTATTACTCATTACACATTCTAATTCCATTAACAAGTAAGCAGGTAGTTTATGATATATGTTACAAATTTTTAATTAATTACTATTCATTATTATTAACCTAAATTTAGCATTACTTACCTCGCATTAACCTTCTTACTTAAAATCCCTATCCAATTTCAATTAATATTCTAATGAATACATTTACTCCTTTCTATTATGTTATTAATTATCATCAAGGCACACCTATTTATCTTTATTGGTAATTGAGTGAATTTACTAGTAACCCACTATTATAACCTTTAATATACTTGTATATGATTATTTTACCCTTTTATATTCCATTATATATATATGCACCCATACAAATTAAGATTCGAAATCCAATTCCATTTAATCCATTAATTACTAACTTTAATTATTGCAATTTATTATCTAACATACAATTTGAATCTATTTCCTAATTTTCATATTTCAATTAATTAACCTCCTTACAATAGTTTACGAATAAAAGGGATTGTACTAAATAAATTATTTATTGTCCTGCATTACTTTATTACCTCCATTTACATTCAATTTCCATAAATCAATATTTTATTCCATTGATAAATCCAATACTTGCCTTAATTTACTTATTTTACCTTTATATCCAAAGGCGACAATTTCCACTATTACAATTAATTGCAATATATAATTTAATTTGTAAATTTTAATTAACCTTGATACATCAAATTTCAATATTTGCTTTCATATAAATAAATAAGATTTTTATTTCTTTCTAAATTTAAATTAAAATCTTATTAATTTAATTCATTTTAAATATCGAATTTATACGGGTCGTTCATAGATTATCACATTTAATAAATCGTTCAAAATGAATATACCATTACCTGTTATACCTTTACGATAATTTTTCATTGTTGTCCATTGTGATTCTGTCACCTTTATACTAGGCTAAGGAACTGTGATTTGTCGCCCATTGTGTTCTTGGAACAGCCAGTATCCAAGTAACACAGTATTGTTCCTTAGCCTGCCACCACACCTACACGATAAAAGATTTTTGTGACCTATTTGTTTTTATAGGTCCATGGTTGTTAGTGGCAACAGATTTTGAAAAATAAGTTTGTGGAGACCCAAAACTATTTATATAGGTTCCTTTCGACACCTAGATTTGTTTGACTTTTAGAGATTTTATGTTCGTGCCTTTTGGAACCCAAATTTGAATGGTTTTGATATTTTTGGGTCTATACCAACAAATATTTTGATTGTGTCCAAATTTCCTACAAATTGTGCACATGGAATTGACTTGTTTGATTTCACCTCTAACATTTTCAGATTGATTATATCCAAGTCTTTGTCTAACTGTATTAACGGTTTGCTTTCCTAATAGCATACTCAACGATTTTTCACTTTTGGAAAATTTTCTTAAAGTTGTAGACAATTGTTGGACTTGTGTTTTGAGAGATTCATTTTATTTTGATAATTGAGTGCACTTTTTAATAGAATTTTCTCTTCGAGTATTTTCGTTTTCTTTCAAAATCAAAATTTCATTTTCAAGTGATTTTATTTTAATTTTTGATTTTCTAATCTCTTCTTCAAATTTTGGACACTTATCACACTTAGGGATCCTACTTTGATAGTTTTTAACTAATTGGTCAAGTTGTTTATTTAAGTCTATCAAAGTATCTTTTTGTGATTCAAGTTTGGCGTATTTCTCCATAAGTCTTTCAAAACAGCCATTTACTTTGTGGAAATATATAAGTAATTCTGAGTGAGTGAGTTCTGATACCTCGCTTGGTTCATCATCATTGATATCAGTTATATCACCTCTAAAGCACAGATCTACTTTCTCACTCTCACTGCTAGTGCTTGTATTCCACGTGGCTGCAAAATTTCTCCTTTTTAATTCCTTTTCTAGGTCGTGTCGATTCTGAGGACAATTGGGCTTGATGTGTCCGAGTTTGTTGCACTTGTGACAAATGATCTCCCGCTCTTCTGGGTTGTTTAGTGCTTTGGCTATTCTGCTTTTCAATGATTTAGAGCTGGATTTCCGTATTTGTGATTCTACTTTTTGAATTTCTTCATTAATAGTGCCAGCTCAACTACTCCAACATCATCATCCTCATCACACTTCTTTTTACCAATCCAATTAAGCTCGTTTGTTTAACTGAGTTGATTGAGGAGGATTTCTGTAACAACCCGCATATTTATCGGTGGTATATTTAAATATTTTATTTAAATATGACGTCGTTGTCGGATTATGGTCCGAAAAGCTACTTTCTACAAACGGCCGAATTAGGACTCAAGACCACTTCCATTGAGTTCAAAATGTCGTTTGCGATCTTTTTGAGTATAATCTTTGATATGTTTGGAGTAAGTTGAATTTCGCTACTTTTTCTATTGGGTTTTGGGTTTGGGTTCAGCCCACTAGCTAACTAAACCCACTTAACCCCTCTACTTCGGCCCTCTCCTCTCCATTCACTCTCATTTCATTTCATTTCTTAAGTTAAAACTGAAATGGGGGAAGAGAAAAAGAATTAGGAATTCCAAGCCCTAGTTTCCTTTGCAAAGCTTGATTTCTTGCTCCAAAATCATAGAGAAGCCATAGGTAAGTCTCTCTTCTTCTTCTCCAACTCTTTCTCCTTCAATTTCAGAAAGTTTTCCTAAACCTAACTTAGGAAAATACTTGTTTGTTCTTAGATTGAAGCTTGTTGGATTGAAGTAGTGATTAGTTGGTCTTCTCCTTGTGTTTTAGCTCCTTCATTTTCTTTGTTGTGAGGTTAAAAGGTGAGTTTTGAACTCACATCTACTTCTCTTGATTTCATGGGTGTTGGGTATGAATTCCTAACGAGTATGCATGTGCCATTGCTTTGGATTTAGAAAGAATTTGCATTTAGTTGAAAAAGGCTGGAATTGCAAATTCATCAGGTTCGGCCGACCGAGCTCCCTGGGCCGGTCGACCGACCTGCTACCCCGAGCCTTGTTGTGTTTTCTGCTTCTGGCCAGCCGACCGACCCTGTAGTCCGGTCGACCGACCTGCTTTGTTTTGCCCGGTTTTACCTGTTTTTGTATATTTTGATTCGTTTTCCGGATTTTATCGATTCAAGTTGCTTTTTAGTGGTTGTCATCGCATCTTTGGCTTTGATAACTTACCTTTTACGTCATTCACGGTTTTTCTAAATAATCTCTCTAAATCATATTAAAAGCTCCCTTCTCCAAATTATAAATTCTATTTATAATGCACACACACGATTTTGCACTTCGAGCGAAGTGGAAGGAAGATTAAATGGTTAGGTAAAACACGGACCATGAATCCATGCGTTTGTCTTTCCGATTAATCCCCGACCTATTCGATTGATCGTTTTGACCTTCGGGTTTAGTTTACCGATGATCTGAGGTAAACTTTGTACTGCTTTGAGTGTGAAAGTGACTGACGGATAGTAAACCGTTTAGTGCGAACGAGTGGTTATGGGACATACGTTAACACTTTTCAGATTCCTTTTCGAGAGTTGTGACACATTCCGCCAGTTAGTGGTGTCCAATACTGGGTCTCACCACTACGGTTTGTCGCCCTATAGTATCGCTTCCGATGTTGGTCTTTATGAGCCGCATGGGTGATATTGGGTTTGTGCCTTTAGTATCGCTTTTGGAGTTGGTCCTTTGCCCCATCTCGAGAGATATTTGGGATTGTCTGTGCCTTTGGGATAGTGTCTTCGGACTGTCTCCTTCTGGATTGTTGTTTTAGTAGTACTTTCGGAGTGGTTTCTTCACCACCGCTCGAGAGATATCGGAGTGGTTTCTTCACCACCGCTCGAGAGATATTGGAGTGGTTTCTTCACCACCGCTCATGAGATATTTGGATATTTTGCAAATGGTAATTGTTATTTGCCTTTTGGCTTGCTTTGGGATATTTATATCCTTTGTTTATTTGAGTTGCCGATGATATGAGGCTTGTTCTATATGATTCATCTCTTGTTGATGATTGTGTTATCTCCTCTAGAGATATTTGTTATACTATGTAACCTTGCAGGTTTATGATTGTTCAGTTTATCTAACTAATTTGTTTAGCTAGACTGACCCGGGTATTTTATACTCGGGTCAGACCGAGATGTTTCAGGTTAGGTGCTTTTGGACTTAGCCTATTTTTCTTCCGCATGGACTACTCTGCTAGCTTCTTTTTGTCATAGCTTTTTGTGTAGTCCTATTTTGTTGTAACTCTGATATATGTATTCTTGTGAACTCGTCTGTATATTGTGGGTTGCTATACCACTTGACTTGTATTATTTTGTATACTCTGTTATGTATCAGTATATGTGTATATGATGGTTTACTGTTCTGTGATGTATATTGCATTTGAGTTGTTATATTCTGTTCTGATAGATCCTCTAGCCACCTATGGTTTTGTTTTAAGTATTCATTGGATATGTCGATCTGCTTGGTAAGGCAATTGTCGATGTATTCAATAGATAATTAAAGCAAGGCTATAGATGGTCGCTCCTAAACAGCCTTATTCTCCGTGTTAGCAGACGGTATTATCTATTAATACTCTTTGCTAGCATGGGTATAGAGGTGGGGCGTTACAATTTCTCATTGCTGTTGAATTTTGCACCATATATTGCATCAAAAGTATTCCAGATTTCCTATGCATTTTCGCAATGAGAGATAAAGTTAAAATTATCTTGATTAATATGAGAATATAATATATGCATAGCAAGAGCATTAATCGAGATAATTTTCTCATCTATTATATCACACCTATTTTCAATAATATCCCAACATTTAACATTAACAGATTTTAAATAAAATTCCATTTTCAATTTCCAATTCAAAAAATCTGTTCCCGTAAAAATAGGAGGGATAATACTAGACTAACCCTTAGAAAAAGTAGCCATTTTAAAACTCAAATTTGTAAAAATTTGATCTTTGAAAAATTAAACTTTTTTTACAACAAAAATGGCTTTTGCTCCTAGCTCTGATACCACTTGTAGGATCGATTTTACCTAAAGGGGGGTGAATAGGATAATACTATTAATTATATGAAAAAAATTATTGCGGAAGCTTATATAAAATATTTTCAACACAGATTTATCAGATTTATAGCAGCACAGATAATAGTAGAATAATAAATGCAGAAATAGAACAACACAGATTTACCTAGCTTCGACAAAACCCTGCCTACGTGCTGCCGCCAAGGTTTCTACTAGAAATTAAGTAGTATGAAGCTTACACACGTAAACTCGCGGCACCCGCTACCGACTAACCTTGACTCTATGCTCAAAACCCTACCATCGCTCAGCCACTGAGTTGCGAATTCTCGAACTACACCACCGTAGTTCGTCCCCTAGTCACATGACTAGAATTTACACAAGTTTAAAAGGAAAATGTAATAAAAACAAATTAAATAACACGAAACTCTAATCAAAAAAATTAAAACCTTATATAATTAAAACAAGTCCGGCCCAAATTTAATATCCCTTTCTCTCTTTATTCTTCGGCCGGTCCTTCTTCTTTGTGAAAAATGTTGCTTTGCTCGTTCGTTTTCTCTGATAACTAGGGCTTCTTAAAATTGAAGGCGCCTCTTGAATGTAGATCGACTACAGTGGATACTTCTTTGCTTTGATTTGGCAATCGACCCTCTAGCTTTGTCTTGCTTTCGGCTACTTCAATTCGTCGAGGTTGAAGGTACGTTTCTCCTATTTTCAATTTATACTACCCTCGACTTTGATTCAAGTTGAATGATTGTTCTTTGTTGCTTGAAATCGAATGAATTTCTCGGCCGATGATGAATGGGTTTATATAGGAATCGAATTCCTTATTTTTCGTTCGTATATTTCATATGAATTTGTCAATTATTTTTGCTTGAATTCGTCTCGGCCATTGATTTTCGTATGGATGCTAGTGATGATTTCTGACTTGTTCCAATTCGTATAATTTCGTTGCGATTGTCACGGCTTGATTCCTTAGACTTGTTCGACTTCCTTGGTCATCACGTCTCTGACTTGATTTTGAACTGCATATGTGATTTGGTTAAACTTGCTACTGTTCTGATTTTATAATCGCAAACTGACTTTGTTCAACTTGAAACTGTGAAAAAATTTTCTTCCGGCATTTAAACTTGACTTGTTCGAACTTGTATCATGCACACGTGTATATATATGCTCACGTATGTATATAATCAGTTATATGTTGCTTGTAGTCGTTTCTGGTTTTGCTTTGACTTTGGTCACTGCTGCATATATGTATTCCCGGGTATTTTTCTGTTCAATTTACTGCTCTGGTCGTCTGAACTTTAATATATAAGCTTGTCTGGTTCATTGTAATTCATTGTCATCTGGATGCATTCACTATATTCGAATATGAACTGTATTGAATGTTACTTTTGGTGCCACTGTTGTGTTTTATCACTTCAGTTTTCTACAATTTTATTTTGACCTAAGAAGGTTGCATTGATAGTGAGTTTGATGTGCATGCTTTTTACTTGTAGTCTTTTGTGTAGGTTGCATTTGAGGTATGCTTTCACTGTTTTACTACATCATGTCTAGTCGCTTGTGTGGCCTTTGCCTGTGCATGTTTGTTATGTTGCCTGGTCTGGTATACATGTGCACTGCTTCCATGTTGCCTCAGGATATATGTATACATGTTGTTTCATTTATTCGCTGGTCTTCATATGACTATGAGTCTGTAACATTTCGTTGTTGCATACATGTGCTTGTCACTGCTTGTTTTCAAAACTATTGTAGTTTTGTTACTGTTTCAATTTGGTCTGAATTGTGGCCTTGCTCTGTCAACTGTTTATTCAAGTCTGCATATATGAGCATACATACACTTGTATGTATGCATATATTGTTGGATTTGTACCGAACTTGAGTTGATTTCGTCTAGTCTAGTGGCTTCATGTAAATGATGCATGTTGAACTAATTCGACCCAGATCATATTTGTCATGTGGTCTTGTTTCACTTGTTGTTCACTGATCTTCGAGCCAGTTCATGTATATAGTCTGGTTGATGGTCTTTATGACGCTGGTTCATTTAACTAGCTCGAGTTTCTTTGAGTCTCCATGTTGTATTTGTATCATGTTGTATTAAAGTTTCTCTGAAAGTCTGGGTACAAGTGCATAGCATATTGAACTGGTTCATGTATATATGTATGTTGTTTATCACTTCATGTTAAATTCTGGTGATTATTGCAGTTTCATTGTGGCTTCACTTTGAACCAGTTTCATTTAAACTTTTGGTCGAGCCTTGATTTATGTTAGTTCGGATTCTTGACCATTTTATTGAACTTGCACCTATGTTGAACCCAACTCAAAGCTCGGGTTTGACCTTGTGCTCGTGTCATGACATTATTTTATTCCACTTGAGTTGAACCCGGCTTTTGATCTGGGTTTGACCTTGTGCTCACCTGTCCCTATAGTTTTATCAAGTGTATATTGGTGTGCACGGCCTTATGGCATGTACAGTGATACACTGTACACGCCACAAGCTGTTCGTGTATGATGAATTCAAATTTAAATGATGACAAATAACCCAAATAACTGAGGCAAATATTATTTTCAAAATCCACATTTTATGTTATACCGCAAAAATATTTCCTTTCCAACTGCGTCAGATGTATATTTTTGCTGATTGCTTGGATGCTGGATTCAATCTGGAATGAAGTTAAAGATAAATACGAGTGAATGAGCGATATGTAAGGAGGTGCATTTGTTAATTAGAAATTGTAATGTAATCAAATTTATATTGTAATCGAAATTGTATATATATATATATAGTGAGAGCTTGAATTTGTGCTATTCAAAATTGTAATAAATATTTGTATGAATAAAATATCTATTTGAATTTAAATCTGTGTTATTTATTTTATTCAGCAAATATTTATTTATTACGTGAAAAATAAAATAGCACAATAACAAATACATTTAAATGAATATATATATATATGTTTATTATTAGCAAACAAAAATCATATGCTCGCATATTCAACAAACCCTTCACAAAATTGCTTGTACAATCCCTAGCCGAGCACTATATTGTCTAATCCCTCTTTGCTTGCCTTGGCCACCACTTATCCCTGTTGGAACTTCGTATTTACGATATCTCGTAATTACGATATTTTGACTATGGCAACTATATTGTATACTAACTTGTTTTTACAGGAATCAATCAAAGATCAGATTCAAATGAGCTTCATCTTTAAGTATGTATCGAGTCTGTGTTTAGAAGTTAAAATATGTTAAAATCTCTCCTCTATGATATATATTGCATTATCATTTCATTTATTTGTTTCAAAAAGAAAATCTAATTTTTTATGTTACATTCAGACGTCTGAATGCCTCATTCTAAACGTCTGATTCTGGAAGTTTGAATGTTGTAAACTACAATATTCAGACGTCTGAAAATTATATTTCAGACGTCTGAATATAATAATTTTTTGCCTATTTTCTTTCTGTTTTGATTTCGTTGCATTTCAGAAGTCTGAATTTTTAATTTCAGACGTCTGAATATTTACAACGGTTATTTTTTTGAAAAGACATTTCCATTCATGAAGAGGTGCGATCTTTAATCCCACAGATAACCATAACTCTTGATGATAACTCTTCATGAACAATTGCAACTATTTACTATCTATATAAACACATTAGAATCAAGTTTTAAAAATCACCAATTCTATTGATTATTATTCTATTCTTGAAATTCTTGATTCTAATACATTTGTGCTTTCAACTTCATTCAAATTCAGTTTCCTACTTCCTTAATCTTCACGCATTCACACATATATCATAAAGGAGAAAGATTATAGGAAGTTTGTACTATCAAAGAGACAAATTCGTGTTATTAAGAACACATTGTGTCACATACATTCTGTACAAGTTGAAGTCTTCTTCGGCTGTTGAGGCGAAATCCTGTTCTGCTGCTCAGGTCCCTTGTTCGGCTGTTCAAGGGTTGTATAAACCTGTTCCTCCGGGTTAAGTGAGGATTGTTGTTAGTGAAATTCCAGAAAGAAGTCTGGGACTGGACGTAGAACGGGAAGTTCGAACCAGTATAAAAATTCCTGGTGTGCTTGTTTTATTTTTACTCACTTTACATTGCTATAGTTTATTTCCGCACTTGTTTAATATAATTTCATATTACACGATCCGAACAGTAACTTTCATTTGGTATCAGTGCAGGGCATCTTATAACCGTTACACAGTTATCTGATATTTTGCTAACATGGAAAATAACACCAACACTATTAACACTGTCACTAACACTAGTTTTAATGAAGGTTAATCTACTGCACGACCTTCACTATTCAATGGCATGAATTACAACTATTGGGCAACTCGTATGCGTATTTATATGCAAGCAAGTGGTTTTGACTCATGGAATATCACTCAAACAGAGTATAACATTCCTACGATAGAATACTCTACATGGTCAAACACACAAAAACTAGATGCTACTGCAAATGCCAAAGCTATGAATATGTTATTTTATGCTTTAGATAGAAATGAGTTTAACCGTGTTAGCATGTGCACAACTACTTATGAAATATGGAGAACACTTAAAGTTACTCACGAAGGGACCAACAAGGTTAAACAAAGCAAAATATCCATGCTCAAAAGTCAATTTAAATTTTTTAGAATGAAGCAGGATGAATCTATAAACGATATGTACTCAAGATTTCAAGATATATATCACTCTCTACTAGGACTTGGAGAAAAGTATTCCGACTTCAATATTATTTCAAAAATCCTTAACTCTTTAACGGATGAATGGGAAAGAAAAGTCTTAGCTATTGAAGAAGCTAATGATCTTTCTACCATGAAACCAGAAGAGTTGATAGGAAATATAATGTCCTATGAAGTGAATTTGCAGGCTAAAAGAGTACAAGCACAAGACAAAAAGATATGGCATTCCATGCTGAAAAAGGAGAATCAGACTTGGATGAAGAAGATTTAGCATTCATTGCTAAAAAATTTAAAAAGCTTTTAAAGTACAGAAAAGGAAATCGAAATAACGGAAAAAGAAACTTCAACAACAATAAGCCATCTTCATCAATACTAAAATGCTTTAATTGCCATAAGAAAGGACACATGCAAAAAGACTGTCCAGAACAAAAGAAGACATATCACAATAAGAATCGAAAGGACAAGTCTAAAAGAAAAGCATTTTCAGTAACATGGGATGACTCGGATTCTTCTTCTTCAGAAAGCAGCAGTGATAGTGAGAAAGAACAAGCAAATGTCTGTTTCATGGCTACAGATAGTGAGGTAGATGATCTTATTGATGATATGATTGAAATTAATTCAGAACTCCTTGATACCTTAAAAAGCATCAAAAGAAAATATAAAGAGGCTCTAGAAAATCAAAGAAAGCAGAATTCGAGAGAGATATGCTTAATGAGGAAAAGAAAATATTAGAAGAAGAATTTGAAAAACTTCAAGATATCTTTTCTAATGATAACTCTCAACTTGCTTTATTAAGTCAAGAAATTGAAACTCAAAAAGAAAAGAATGACTCTCTTGCCTCTGAAAATGATGAGCTAAAAACTAAAATCAAAATGATAGAATTAGATAATACTTGCCTCAAAACCAAGTTAGATAATATTACTAGAAATATTTATAACTTTAATAAAGGTACAGAAAATCTATCCAATATCATTAAAAGCTCTCAATCCACTTCTAATAAGAAGGGACTAGGATACACTAAGAAATCTCCACCTAAAAGGGAAAATTGGAGAAATTTTTCTAATTCTAATACTTATCCAAAAAGGAAAAATAATTCTAAAACCATAAAAATATGGATTCCTAAAACAAAAAATAGTTTGATTAGGAATAAATATATAAACACCTTCTTTGAAACTGTTCATAAAAATAAAAATTATATTTGTAAAGGGGATACTGAACCCACTTGGGTTTGGTTTCCTAAAACCTAACTCTTAGGACCCTATCACAAAGTGGGTACCAATATTCTTATTATTTTTTGCAGGACCCACTTAAAAAGAGAGGAAAATGGATACTCGACAGCGGTTGCTCAAAACATACGACTAGAGACAAGAATATGCTATCAAACATTACTTACTTAAATGGAGGCTCAGTCACTTTTGGAGATAATTTCAAAGGATATATCATTGGAAAAGGCGATGTCAGCAATGTCGGTACATCTAATTTACCTCTTATTTCTAATGTCTTAGTAGTCAAAAATTTAAAACAGAATCTTTTAAGTATCAACCAGTTATGTGACAAAGGTTTCAAAATCTCTTTTTCTGAAGATAAGTGTAGCATTTTTGATAAAAATCAAAATATTATATTTGAAGGAAATAGAGATAGAAATATCTATGTTCTGAATATGAAAATCAATCACAATTCAGATATGTGCTTAATAGGTAATGAAAATGATCCTTGGCTATGGCACAAAAGATTCTGTCACATCAACTTCAAAACTATAAACAAACTTTCTAAAAATGATTTAGTCAGAGGATTACCAAAAATGAACTTCAAAATTAATCACATTTGTGATGCATGTCAATTAGGAAAATTAACCAAATCATCTTTTAAATCTAAGAAAGTTATCTCTGCATTACAACCACTTGAATTACTACACATGGATTTATTTGGGCCAACTCAAGTTCAATCCTTAAACCATAATAAATATGTGTTTGTAAGAGTAGATGATTTTTCTAGATATACTTGGACCATTTTTATGAGAAACAAAAGTGATATGTTTGAGCATTTTAAAATTTTTGTCAAACGAATTCAAAATTTAAAAGGTTTAAAGATAAAGAATATAAGAAGTGATCATGGAGGAGAATTTGAAAACGAAGTCTTTGACCATTTTTGTAAAAAGAAAGGTATTTTTCATAATTTTTCGTTTCCTAGAACTCCACAACAAAATGGAGTTGTAGAACGTAAAAACAGACCTTTACAAGAATGTGCACGAACTTTGTTAAATGGAAGCACTCTTCCAAAACCTTTTTGGGCAGAAGCCGTTGCAACTGCTTGTTATGTTTTGAATCGTGTTTCCATTCGACCTCTAACAAAAAACACTTCTTATGAACTTTTTACTGGAAGAAAACCAAAGATTTCTTATTTTAAAGTTTTTGATTCAAAATGTTTTATATTAAATACAAAATATCAGCTTGGTAAATTCGACGCGAAATCCGACGAAGGAATCTTTCTAGAATATTAAGATCGTAGCAAAGCATATCGCGTATTTAATAAAAGATCTAATACTATTGAAGAAACATTACACATATCTTTCGATAAAAATTTTCTACAAAAACCAAGTATAGGAGATGATGAAGATTTTCCGGATAACATTACAAATGCGGAATCAACAAACTTAGAAATTGATGAAAACATTGTTGATAATAATAATGAATTAAGATCTCCACCAAAAATATTACGGGATCACCCTGTTCAAAATATTATTGGAGAAATTAATTCAAATGTACGAATTAGAAATCAACTAAATCAAATGGGCCACATAGCATTCCTTTCTAATATCGAACCAAAGAATCCCAAAGAAGCTTCCATAGACGACTACTGGATAATTGCAATGCAAGAAGAACTAAACCAGTTTAAACGCAATGAAGTTTGGGAATTAGTTCCTAGACCAAGTGATCAAGCTATTATTGCAACAAAATGGGTCTACAAGAACAAAGCGGATGAACAAGGTAACATCACTGGAAATAAAGCAAGGTTAGTGTGACGACCCAGAATTTTCAACTATTTAAAATGGGATAATTAAATTGATTTTAAGTATTTAAAAATTAATTTTAACTTGGATTTTAGGATATCAATATTTACTTGATAATTAAATCATTGAATTGTATAGTTTAAATATTGAATTTAATAATTGAAATTGGGTAAATTGTTGAATCTGAGACTGTAAGCCTGTTTAAAATTATTTGAAGGCTTATAAAATCTATAATGATGATACTGAAGATAATAGAATGGCTGAAATTTAATTTGTTCAATTTTAATAATTTATCGTTTAAATTGAATTTAAAAATAGCCTTCCGAGGCACAGTCTCGGAATTCGACGAAACCAGTTCCATTGGATCCGTAATAGTTAGTTATTATCGGATTTCAATTTTCGTAGCCATCGGAGTTGTCGTTTGACCCTGGCAGCTCGGAACGCTTAGATATATTTTGATCGATTTAATTTAATATCGATCGTTTAATTCCGTAACTCGCTCATACGTTCAAATCAGCTTCCGAAACACGTTCCATCGTGTTCGGAATGCGGGTAAAACTTTATAAACGTCTGTCGACATGTCTGATTCGAGGTTCAGAATTTCGCGTTATGCTTAATGAGACATTTGTAAGTTTTATATTATAAATTAAATTTAATCAGAAAGATATTTAATTAAATTGAATCAGAAGGATATTTTCTTTTAAAATGCCGTGCTCAAGAAGCTTCCACCCTCCTATATTTTCATCCCGTGCTCCCCTCTTCATTAACGAATCTTCAAGCAGCACCGAATTATAAAAAAAAAAAAGATAATGGCCGAAGCCCTTCAAAAAAAAAAAATCAAAATAATTGATGCGGGCGAAGAAATCCAGATCGAAATCAAATCGACTTGAGCTCGATTCGATCGAAGGGTAAGGGGTGGCGTAGCGCTCGTATTACGAGCATTGGGAAGAGTCGACTTCGAGTAGGGTTTGCCGAGGTCCATCGTGACGATGTCGCATGACCAAGGAGGGCGCGATTTTGTTCGAGGTCGCGAGAAGACGGTGGTGGAATCGACTTCGATGTTGGATCGAAGTTCGCACCTGGGATAGGGTTTTGAGGAGGTTCGTTCGCTGCAGGGATTTGTCGCTACAGTGTTTTTGGATGTGGCTCGGTCGCAAATCGCTGGAGTGGGTCATCATGTTCGGGTTCAGACGTTGGAAGTGGGTGGTACTCAGAACTAATGTGAGTAATCTTTAACCTGTATACTCGAGTTGATGTATGCATGTGTGAAAGCCTTAATATATGGTTGCTGTTATCTATTCTGTTGTTTGAAAGAAAACAATTTTAAGTTTGAAAATGAATTCGAAAGAACATTTAAATGGGATTGAAATGATCAGTTAATCAGTAAATACATGATTGTTTTTATCTTAAAGTTAAGTACTTAGTGCAACAAAGTAGGGATTTGTTAATAAATATAGTTAATGAAAGATCGTTGGTTAAGGTTATTAATGTGATTAATTTAAGATAACTAATTTTATTAATTAATTAAGGATAATCAATTGTGAGTATCTGCTTATTTTATTTCAATCCAAACAATGAGTATGCTGAGAAAAATTAGGGTAGCTCGGGTAAATTGTTGGTTAAAGATTTCCGGGTGATTATAGTAGGAAATTCCTATAGGTCTTTAAATGATTTATTAATGGAATTGAATGAATGCAAATTATTAGTAAGAATGATGGTGGATTTATAGTAAGGGGTAAATATTGAATTTAATTATTAAGATAATTTGTTAATTAATTTTGAAGAGTCGATATAAAGGGTTGATTTATCAATATGTTAAATTTCCGCAATTAAGAACGATAATTTAATTAAAAGTAAATTACTTGATTGGAATTTATTAACGAAACTACTTATACAAAAGAATAATTACTAGATATCATCAATTAAGGTAGGTGATTAATGAGAAATCACTAAATGAAAATTAATAAGTAATAATGACTTAATGTAAGAAATTTAAAAGAGTAATTTATTAAGGATTGATGTGTTAAGGATTAAGTAATTTAAATTCGTAGATAAAGGTTAAATTAAGTAAGAATAATTAACCAATGGATAATTAATTGATAAAAGCAAACAAAAGGGTTATTTACTTAGAGTAATTGATTCAGGATGGGCTAATTAAAGGAATGAATTAAGGAATACGATTAATTCAAGGATAATTGATCAATAGAGGTTATAAGGAAATCAATTTAAGTAATTAAGAAAGGATCGATGTAAGTAATATGGAAGAGTAAAGGATTATTTGTGTAATTAATTGAGAATTAATTACTTATTGTGATTGGAGGATAATGAATACAGTGTGGTTAATTATGATGAATAATGAAGGAATTATTGGTTAATTGATTAGAAATTAATTAATGTTAAAGGAAGAAATCTAAGTGTTTGAGGCTAATAATTTAAATCAAGATTAATTAAATTTGTATGTGATTAAGCATTTCTTATGGATGATTGAATGGTATTAGGTGTTAAATGAGTTGATATCGCTGATATGAAATGTTGTATATTTCATTTGAATAAATTTGGGGTTAGGATGACATGAGTTTCGAAGAGACTGGAGTCGGGTATTGGGAAATACCCGAAACCACTTTGAATTTTAATAAATTGATTTGATAAATCAATAGGCTGAAATAAATTGGATGGTTTACCTAAGTTTGGTACTTAGGAATTCATATGTGAAATAAGCATTGCTTATAGCAAATTGTGAATTGGTTAAATTGATATGTTACCCCGGGCTTATATAAGTTTATTGCTTTATTATTCCATATTAGTTGAATTTACTCACGCTGGTTTCCAGCCTGACCCGGGTGTTACTTTGGTGTAATGCTCGGGTCAGACCGAGTATTACAGATTTCTAGGTAGGTACGTTCTGGAGCTCAGGAGGCGAGCTGGATGGCTAACTTATGGAGTATTTCCGCTATAGTATATTATTGTGTATCTGAGACATGATTTGTATATGTCCATTATCTGTATATTATGTGAAACTCTGATGTATATTAAATGTAATCGACAGTTATAATATTCTTTTGTAAACTATTATTATTTATTATTATATTTTATCCGCTGCGAATGTGAGATGTTGGTGTTTCTGTTCTTCTTCTTCTTCTATCTCTTTCTTCTTTTTCATAACTATCTGGGATTTTCGGGTTAGAAAATTTCGGGTCGTTACATTTGGTATCAGAGCAGAAGGTTAAGCGAGAACCTTGGCTCTGGTGGGGATTACTCATTGAATAGAGTCTGTAGTACTCTAGAATGAGTTGAGTATATATATATGAGCGCGTACTTGTTATTTCTTGTATAAAGATTTTAAATGATTTTATATAAAAGTATATTTTGATATATAAAACATTATTTCCTTCTAAATAATATTAAGGTGATAGGGTGTTAAATTATTGGAATTAAGTTGAGAAGGACTATAATACAACCAAATTAA
Organism: Allium cepa; assembly: GCA_030765085.1. Taxonomy (NCBI): domain Eukaryota; kingdom Viridiplantae; phylum Streptophyta; class Magnoliopsida; order Asparagales; family Amaryllidaceae; genus Allium; species Allium cepa. The sequence goes on along the minus strand of CM060944.1, from coordinate 205,047,470 downwards.
AATTAAATTAATTAAAAATGAAATTCTAGAATTAGAATTCAGAAATTAGAATTGATTAAAACCTTTAAGTGAACAAAGTTAATTTGGTTTAAAAAGTTAAACCAACCTCTGAGAATTGAACTCGAATTTATCTAATTCGAGATGGTTTAAAATTGAGATTAGAATTGAATTAGTTCAAATTAAATTTGATTTGAATTAATTGAATATATGATTGAAGATGTAAAGTTTACAAATTTAAATGGAAAATTTGAATTGGATTAAATTGTAATGATTAAAATTGAAGTGGGTTCAATTGAATGAATTAATCCAAAGTAATTAGAATAACTTTGGAATTGTAATTAAGTTGAATAAGTAAGATGAAATTCTAGAGTAATGTTTAAATATGAATTGGATGGATTGGGAATTTGGCATTTTTGGGAGAATCTAAAATTCCTTTGGGTTGAATGTGGTTTTCAAAAGGTTTTGGAGAAATAATAGCATTATTTCAAAAATATTGGAAGTGTTTTTAGAGAGATAAAAGCATTAAACTCTTTCGGTCACTGGAAAATAACGTCGGTGATGACTGCAGCATCATCGATGTTCGTTTTCGAGTTTCTAGAAGAGAAATTTTGCTACCAAATTGTTTTAAATTGGAATTGTGTGTAAATTGGGTTTGGTTTTGAAATTCAATAAGGGATAATTGAATTCGCCAAAGAATTTTGGATATAGTTGAATTCTAAGGTGATATTGAAATTTGGAAATTTGTTTAAACTCTGGAATCTTGATTTAAATGTTTATGGAATAATAAAAATATGTTGGCTAAATAAACTGTATAATTCTAAGTTAAATGTAAATGTGAATGTAATTGGTCATAAATAGAAGGTGTAAAATTGAAATTATACTTAAGGTTGTAAGTTGAAAGACCAAATGGAATTTGATTTGAAATTGGAAGGAAATTGAGAATCAATTCAGTTTGATTTGGAATGAATCAAGTCCAATGGAAATTGGAGTTAATTAAATTGGGATTGGGTCAATTTAAATGGAGATTTAAATTGAATTGTTGGGGAAGTGAACAGTTGGCTCTTGACTATTTTTAATATAAATTGTTTTGATATAAACTTATTTTCTAAGCTATTAAATATATACAGCCTTTCTTTTTAAAGCTAATTTATTATACATTTGTTTTACCATTATTTTTGGAGTTATTTAAATATATGTTTTCAATTGTTTCCTAAACTACTTATTATTTTTCCACTACTTTACAAATAAATCACTATCTTTCAATTGTCTAAAAATCTCTGGAACTATTCAACTATTTTTCGACTATTTTACTATTAGTTAACCGTTTTATAACTATTTTGCAAACTATTGATTATTTTTCAACTACTTATCTATTTTAAAAAAATAAAAAAAAAATAAAAAAATAAAAAAATAACATTTCAAGGCTATTTTCTAAAATAAACTGGTCGGAGTTCAAACTGTTATTGATTAAGTACCCAACTGAGATAAAGATTGAGGTAATAATCCAAATGGGGATTAATAAAAAGGTGAATAAGGAATATGAAATGGTTCTTTTGAACTGAAAGAATATTTTGAGAAATATGAAAGAATAAAGATGGAAATTGGATATTTCTATGGTTATTGAGAAGTGTTTGGAGTATAAAAGGTGTTTTATACAAGAAGGTAAGGATCCAAAGTTTTAAAATATATATATATATATATATATATATATATATATATCTGAATATATATAAAGGATCTTATGAGGATTTTGAGAAAGGCTTTTGATTTTTGGAAAAAAATCAATATTGAGTTTTGGAAAGCCTATTTTGAAAATTTTCGATTTTGGAAATAATCGATTTTGTGTAAAAGAGCTTTGATAAAATTCATACTAGGTGTATGATTTGGAAAATACTATATGTGTATAGTATAAAGTGTTTTGATGATAGCTCTGGGGAAAAAGGCGCTCCCTTGGAATGGACTTCTCAGGAGTGCCACTAGGTGGCGCTGCCTTGAGCCCCAAGGGGGTTCTAAAGTTGATCCTGTGAGGAGTCCGGACAAAACTAGTTCCTGAGGATTATGAGTTGAGTTACCATAGCGTAAGTCGTGTGTGCCGCGGAGAGCCAACAGTTACATGGACTTTTGTTGTGACTGCAACGTAACCCGGGATGTAACTGCGACCTATGGTAACATTGCAAAAGTCGTGTGTGCCGCTGAGAGCCAGCAGTCTGCGGTTGAGTTTATCTCGGTAGACTGCGACTTATGTAGGAGTGGAGAAGTTTCATTTCGACAGCGAAATCAGAGGCCGCGGAGAGCCTGCAGTTACATGGACTTTTGCTGCGATGGCAACGTAACCCTGGATGTAACTGTGATCTGTTGTGTGGGATCCATGGCGTAATCGAGAGGCCGCAGAGAGCCTGCAGTTACATGGACTTTTGTTGTGACTGCAACGTAACCCTGGTATGTAACTGTGACCATGGATGGGGGTGATGATTTTCAGAGCATTGTCACCAAAGATATTTCCTCTATTTCAAAATGCTTTCAATATTTTCAATAAAATTATTTTCCAAATATTTTCACTGGGTGTTGAAAACGGGTTTACCAAGTACTTATTGATTTTCGGTCCTACGCCTGATCAACGTATGACTGAATTTCTGTGAGAACAAGGATGGACTGGTTGAGACATCGAGGTATAAGAAATATTTTATATATATATATAAAAAAAAACTATTTTAATTGTATTATCTGAATTTAAAGCATTTCTAAATTGTTAAAATAAAGTGTTGGAATTTTTGGGAAAATAAGGGAAATCCAAATTGAAATTTTAATGAAGTGAGTTTGTAAATATAATCGAATATTGATTTTGAAATTGGAAATAAGTTAATTGGTTAAATAATTGTGTGATTGAGTATGTTAATAAACTTTAACTCGGTTACATAAAATGAGTTGTAAGTTGATAATGGAGTTTGGAAATGAATTCGAATTATGAATAGATCTCGACTTGGATTTAATAATGAAATAAATTAGAAGAAATGTTGTAAAAATAAAATAAAGTTGGATTGCAAATGTGATGGTTTGAATTATAATTCAGGGACGGTTTGAGTAATATTTAATGAAATTTGCATGTAAATTGGGTATAAGAGAAGTGATGTTATACGAAATGGAAGTGATTATGATAAAAATGGTTTGAGTTGCAAAACATAACCCAAGTGAATAGAAAAAAATTGAGAATAGCCTTGTATAAATAAAATGAATGCAATAACGAATTAAGTAATTGAATTAAAAATTTAAAATGGGTTGATTGAGTTAAATAATAAATGGATGAAGTTTGGTTGAATAAAAACTGAACCAAAGTTGTGATTGGAATTGGATTATCAAACTGAACTTAAATTTGGTGATGTAATAATTTGAAGTATAAGTGAATTCGGTTGTGGTTGGATATTATTTTGATAAATTGAGAAGATAAATTTAAAATGGATGGGCATGCCGAATTTAATGAAATTTGATTAATGAGAATCAAATAGAAGTAAACTTAAGTTGGGGTTGGAATAAACTAAAATAAATTCACTTAAGTTTAAAATTTTATGAAACTTTGGCTTCGAATAAGAGTGAAAGCCCATTTAATAGAAGCTTGGGTTAAATTAATTTGGAAATGGTCATTAATTTATAAGTTTGAATGTGCCAAGCTTAATAAATTGTTTTGCATGTATTTAATGCGGAAATTAAATGAAATGCAATGAATGGTTGGTAGATAATTTAGAAATGAAATGGAATTAAATTCAGAATGAGTTGAAATTAATTTGAAGTAGTTATAAAATAAAATAGATACTCTATTAGGCGAATATTGTCGAATTAGCATGAGAATAATTGTTGTTTGGCGTAAACCAAAGTAATTAAATACTATGAGTTGGTAGAGATTTAATGAAATTGATTTAAATCATTTGATGTGAATATGTGCTTGTTTGAATTAAAAATCAATTGAATGTAAACACTTGAGTAATAAATCATTTAAAATTGAATGAAATGGAATGTGAATTGATTGAAAACAATGGAATTGGTTTTGAAATCATATAAATTGCTTGTAAAAGTTATCTAGAATGCATTTCTTCTAGAGTTGATATGTTGTGGTCGTTTAAGTAAGAGAAATATTATAAACTTCATTTAAATGGCGCTTACATATTTAAATTGAGATAGTACAGGTACCTGAAGGCTGTTTGGTGGTTTGGATTTGCGCAAATTGCTTAATTAAATAAGCTGCTTGCTTAAAATGCTAAATAAGGTACGCCTACGCAATACAAATAGGAAATATGAACTGTTTTTGTTTTTCCGACCGGGTGGGTCGATGTATACATATTTATATCTCTTGTCAAATTGCAAAAGCTCCTCCGTACAAAGGAGACTCTGCCAAAAAATTTCGAAAATTTTGGGAGTTAGAAAATTTTTGGAAAATTTTGGTTAAGGAAAAAACAATTCCAAATGGGAAACGTAAAATAAACTAGTAAATGAAATTAATATGAATCAGTGGAAATGAAAGATACAACTCAGTATTAAAATTTGAAAATAAATTGAATTCATATAAAATGGTGGAAGCTAATTTGAATAGAAGTGGATATGAAGCTTCTGTAAGAAAATGTATACAATGATTTGAAAGATTACGATTGGATATTGTTGTTAAATAAAATATGCAGGTATTAAAGGGAAAAGAAATTGGATTTGATTCCAAAAGATAAATGTAAATTGCTCGACAAAAAGGTATGTATTTTAATTTCTGCATGAAATTGGATTGGGTTTTGATGTAGCCACTTGGCTTTTGTTTTCTTTTGGTATTTGGGAGCCCGTAGAGGCCTTTTGTAGTTGTACCAAGCTAGCCGCGCAAAGGAGACGCTGGCAAAAATTTTCAGGAATTTAGGGTGTTAGAAAATTTTGAGAAAAATTTGATAATTCAAAATTTAGATTTAAACTGAAATCTAAAAGATTGAGCAAAAGAGTATTGAGTGAAAGCTATAGAAGGTTTTGGGAAATTGTATGAGGTGATTGAGGGTCTTTAATAAAAAATAGTTGGTAGGGTATTGAATTGTGGGTTTTAGGAAAAAGGTAAACGGGAATTAGTCCATTCTTCCTAACTAGTAATTTCGGGGACGAAATTCTTTTAAGGGGGGAGGAATGTGACGACCCAGAATTTTCAACTATTTAAAATGGGATAATTAAATTGATTTTAAGTATTTAAAAATTAATTTTAACTTGGATTTTAGGATATCAATATTTACTTGATAATTAAATCATTGAATTGTATAGTTTAAATATTGAATTTAATAATTGAAATTGGGTAAATTGTTGAATCTGAGACTGTAAGCCTGTTTAAAATTATTTGAAGGCTTATAAAATCTATAATGATGATACTGAAGATAATAGAATGGCTGAAATTTAATTTGTTCAATTTTAATAATTTATCGTTTAAATTGAATTTAAAAATAGCCTTCCGAGGCACAGTCTCGGAATTCGACGAAACCAGTTCCATTGGATCCGTAATAGTTAGTTATTATCGGATTTCAATTTTCGTAGCCATCGGAGTTGTCGTTTGACCCTGGCAGCTCGGAACGCTTAGATATATTTTGATCGATTTAATTTAATATCGATCGTTTAATTCCGTAACTCGCTCATACGTTCAAATCAGCTTCCGAAACACGTTCCATCGTGTTCGGAATGCGGGTAAAACTTTATAAACGTCTGTCGACATGTCTGATTCGAGGTTCAGAATTTCGCGTTATGCTTAATGAGACATTTGTAAGTTTTATATTATAAATTAAATTTAATCAGAAAGATATTTAATTAAATTGAATTAGAAGGATATTTTCTTTTAAAATGCCGTGCTCAAGAAGCTTCCACCCTCCTATATTTTCATCCCGTGCTCCCCTCTTCATTAACGAATCTTCAAGCAGCACCGAATTATATAAAAAAAAAGATAATGGCCGAAGCCCTTCAAAAAAAAAAAAAAATCAAAATAATTGATGCGGGCGAAGAAATCCAGATCGAAATCAAATCGACTTGAGCTCGATTCGATCGAAGGGTAAGGGGTGGCGTAGCGCTCGTATTACGAGCATTGGGAAGAGTCGACTTCGAGTAGGGTTTGCCGAGGTCCATCGTGACGATGTCGCATGACCAAGGAGGGCGCGATTTTGTTCGAGGTCGCGAGAAGACGGTGGCGGAATCGACTTCGATGTTGGATCGAAGTTCGCACCTGGGATAGGGTTTTGAGGAGGTTCGTTCGCTGCAGGGATTTGTCGCTACAGTGTTTTTGGATGTGGCTCGGTCGCAAATCGCTGGAGTGGGTCACCATGTTCGGGTTCAGACGTTGGAAGTGGGTGGTACTCAGAACTAATGTGAGTAATCTTCAACCTGTATACTCGAGTTGATGTATGCATGTGTGAAAGCCTTAATATATGGTTGCTGTTATCTATTCTGTTGTTTAAAAGAAAACAATTTTAAGTTTGAAAATGAATTCGAAAGAACATTTAAATGGGATTGAAATGATCAGTTAATCAGTAAATACATGATTGTTTTTATCTTAAAGTTAAGTACTTAGTGCAACAAAGTAGGGATTTGTTAATAAATATAGTTAATGAAAGATCGTTGGTTAAGGTTATTAATGTGATTAATCTAAGATAACTAATTTTATTAATTAATTAAGGATAATCAATTGTGAGTATCTGCTTATTTTATTTCAATCCAAACAATGAGTATGCTGAGAAAAATTAGGGTAGCTCAGGTAAATTGTTGGTTAAAGATTTCCGGGTGATTATAGTAGGAAATTCCTATAGGTCTTTAAATGATTTATTAATGGAATTGAATGAATGCAAATTATTAGTAAGAATGATGGTGGATTTATAGTAAGGGGTAAATATTGAATTTAATTATTAAGATAATTTGTTAATTAATTTTGAAGAGTCGATATAAAGGGTTGATTTATCAATATGTTAAATTTCCGCAATTAAGAACGATAATTTAATTAAAAGTAAATTACTTGATTGGAATTTATTAACGAAACTACTTATACAAAAGAATAATTACTAGATATCATCAATTAAGGTAGGTGATTAATGAGAAATCACTAAATGAAAATTAATAAGTAATAATGACTTAATGTAAGAAATTTAAAAGAGTAATTTATTAAGGATTGATGTGTTAAGGATTAAGTAATTTAAATTCGTAGATAAAGGTTAAATTAAGTAAGAATAATTAACCAATGGATAATTAATTGATAAAAGCAAACAAAAGGGTTATTTACTTAGAGTAATTGATTCAGGATGGGCTAATTAAAGGAATGAATTAAGGAATACGATTAATTCAAGGATAATTGATCAATAGAGGTTATAAGGAAATCAATTTAAGTAATTAAGAAAGGATCGATGTAAGTAATATGGAAGAGTAAAGGATTATTTGTGTAATTAATTGAGAATTAATTACTTATTGTGATTGGAGGATAATGAATACAGTGTGGTTAATTAGGATGAATAATGAAGGAATTATTGGTTAATTGATTAGAAATTAATTAATGTTAAAGGAAGAAATCTAAGTGTTTGAGGCTAATAATTTAAATCAAGATTAATTAAATTTGTATGTGATTAAGCATTTCTTATGGATGATTGAATGGTATTAGGTGTTAAATGAGTTGATATCGCTGATATGAAATGTTGTATATTTCATTTGAATAAATTTGGGGTTAGGATGACATGAGTTTCGAAGAGACTGGAGTCGGGTATTGGGAAATACCCGAAACCACTTTGAATTTTAATAAATTGATTTGATAAATCAATAGGCTGAAATAAATTGGATGGTTTACCTAAGTTTGGTACTTAGGAATTCATATGTGAAATAAGCATTGCTTATAGCAAATTGTGAATTGGTTAAATTGATATGTTACCCCAGGCTTATATAAGTTTATTGCTTTAGTATTCCATATTAGTTGAATTTACTCACGCTGGTTTCCAGCCTGACCCGGGTGTTACTTTGGTGTAATGCTCGGGTCAGACCGAGTATTACAGATTTCCAGGTAGGTACGTTCTGGAGCTCAGGAGGCGAGCTGGATGGCTAACTTATGGAGTATTTCCGCTATAGTATATTATTGTGTATCTGAGACATGATTTGTATATGTCCATTATCTGTATATTATGTGAAACTCTGATGTATATTAAATGTAATCGACAGTTATAGTATTCTTTTGTAAACTATTATTATTTATTATTATATTTTATCCGCTGCGAATGTGAGATGTTGGTGTTTCTGTTCTTCTTCTTCTTCTATCTCTTTCTTCTTTTTCATAACTATCTGGGATTTTCGGGTTAGAAAATTTCGGGTCGTTACAGTTAGTTGCACAAGGATATAATCAAGAAGAAGGAATTGACTACGAAGAAACATTTGCTCTGGTTGCAAGACTAAAAGCAATACGAATCTTAATGGCCTATGCATGTTTTCACAATTTCAAACTTTATCAAATGGACGTTAAAAGGGCTTTTCTGAATGGTTATATAAAAGAAAAAGTGTTTGTTGAACAACCTCCCTTATTTATTCACGAGAAATTTCCAAATCATGTTTATAAACTTAAGAAATCTCTTTACGGTTTAAAACAAGCACCACGTGCTTGGTATGATCGATTAAAGAATTATCTAATTTCTTCAGGATTTCAAACTGGAAAAGTTGATCAAACACTTTTTATTAAACATTCGAAAAAGGATATGTTAATAGTTCAAATTTATATTGATGATATCATTTTTGGTTCTACTAATGACCAGTTGCGTCAGGACTTCTCCGACATAATGACCAAGGAATTTGAAATGTCTCACATGGGAGAATTAACATATTTTCTTAGTTTACAAATTAAACAACTTCAAAATGGCATATTCATTAATCAAGAAAAATATTATAATAATTTAATCAAACGTTTCGAAATGGAAAATACTTCTGCCAAACCAACTCCAATGAGTACAACACACATCTGGAAAAAGATGACAATGGCAAAAGTGTAGATCAGAAACTATACTGAAGTATGATTGGATCATTACTATATTTAACTGCAAGTCGTCCTGACATAATGATGAGTGTCTGTTTGTGTGCTAGATACTAAGCCAATCCAAAGGAATCACATTTAAAAGCAGTAAAATGTATATTACGTTATCTTACAAACACAAAAGATTTCGGTCTATTCTATCCTAAAGAATGTCCATTCGAATTAGTTTCATATAGTGACGCTGATTTCGGTGGCTCTCGAACAGATCGAAAAAGTACAAGTGGTACGTGCCATTTTATTGGAAAATCACTTGTATCTTGGTTTAGTAAGAAACAAAACTGTGTTTCTCTTTCTACATGTGAAGCAGAATATATTTCTGCTGCTTTGGCTTGTACTCAAGTAATCTATATGCAACAAACACTTAAAGATTTCAATATAAATTTATCAAATTCAACTATATATTGTGACAACTCTAGTGCTATTAACTTGTCTAAAAATCCTATCAATCATTCACGATGAAAACATATTGACATACGTCATCATTTTCTTCGTGACAATGTTGAAAGAGGAACAATCAATTTAGATTTTGTTTCTTCTGAAAATCAGTTGGCTGATATTTTTACAAAACCACTTTTAGAAAATATTTTTATCAAACTAAGACGAGAGCTTGGTATTGTCTCTCCTAGAAATCTATAATTTTTTTATGACATATTCAAATTATGTGGTCTTGATTTCATATTTTTTTACTATTAACTATTACGAGATTTCATATTTACAAAATTTTACTTGGTTGATATTCTTTTCATTCCTCACCTTTTATTCTCCTTCCTATTTTAACGAATGAGTATTATTAAACTATGACTTTCAGCCACTCATTCCTTAACAAAAAAATTCTAAATATAAACCTTTGCTCTTCTATTTATACGTACAAACTTAGTATCTTTTATTACCAAATAGTTTATGTTTTCTTATTATCAAAAAAAAAGTTATTGTAATGGATTTAAAAATGTTTTACCTCCTTCCCTCAATGGTTTACAACACCAACACCGACTCGGATAATACTCCTTCGAGTTATTCTACGTCTTCTATTGAAATTTTGGCAACTCCAACACCACGTGAACAGGATAAACCTCGTCCTTCATGCAAATATTCTGGTTATACGCCAGAAAAGAAGAAATCTCGATGGTTTCTTTTCTTCGGTTCTATGTCAACCAAAGAAAAAATATCCGAGGTTCATCATTACCTGAAAGAACAGTTGGATTTGCAGCGAGAAATGTATTACGAACAGAAATTTAATGCCAAACGACTTAGTTTTATTGAACAAGTGGCATTAAAATTCTGTGGTACATCTCCAAAGAAAGATGTAGTCCAACCTTCATCTTCAAATCCATGGGAGCCAAGTCCACAGCATCCTCTGGTTTCTCCAAATTCTTGGGAACGTCAACAATATTGGTCTCCAATACGACCATACACAGAGATAACCAAGATAGAACCGGAAGAATGTAAGACTCCGAGTATTTCGGATAAATGATTTCTTTAATATATGGAACTATATCTGAAATACATATTTCAGACGTCTGAAATAGATGTTTCAGACGTCTGAATATTGTAGAAGAATTTTTTCTTCACTCAGATTCAGACGTCTGAACACTCTATTTCAGACGTCTGAAAGTACCTCAAATTACACTATTTTTCTTCTGTTTCACATTTTACAATTTCAGACGTCTGAAATTGAAATTCCAGACGTCTGAATCCAACTGACGATTTACAATTCGAGGAGTTTTTCAAATTTTTCCAACCACCAACCACCTTAATTACTTCCATCTTCTACTTCATCACCCACTACATCTGAACCTACACCTTTTCCACTCTTCAAAACTCCATTTTTAGACCTTTAATCTTCAAAAATTTAAACAACAATCTCCAATGCCTCCAAGAACAAAACGTCCAAGGGCTCCAAGTTCTTCATCTACAATAAATATAGATCAATGGCTATGGAATGATGAAGCTAAGAAAAGATTTGCTCAAATGGATAGATTTGGTTTCTTCTCGGGAGCTTTTGTCAAATTTGACAAATTTGAACCTTATAGGATTCAACCAATTGCTCGCTCAAGTGGGTTAGAATATATCTTATCCTTTTCTACAAACAATTTTAAGATAAATCATCTTTTAGTTAAATTATTCTATGCCAATATAAACTTAGACCATCATCATCCCCATAATAGAGAAGACTGTATTTGGACTTGGGTATGTGGTGTTAAAATCTATCTTCCCTTAGTTCGTCTTGGAGATATTTTGCAATGTCCTTTCTCCGGAACAGATTTGGATGAAATTGAAGCTTCACTCTCTTTGGAACATAGAGATGAAGTCTCCCATAGATTCCTTTCTGATGACATCACTAGGCTTACATCTGTTAATCTCCGGCCATAAGCCTGTATTCTACATGGAGCCTAGATTCGTTCCGTCTTACCACGAACTGGAAGTTATGAAGTTATCAACAAACGAAACTTCCAAGCTTTGTATGCCATATATTTGGAACAATCTATAAATTAGGGTCGAGTTATTCTTGAGGAGTTTATGGATGTTAATCGTCGTCGTCGTTATAAAACTTTTCATTATGGTGCATATATAATGAAAATTCTTAGAAATTATGGAGTAACTTTTCAGGAATTAGAATTTTCACCTATAAAAGAGCTAGGATCCAAAACTTTAGGGTTGATGAACTTGCCTAAGCGTCCACAAAACCTTAACTTTATTTCTTTTCATGAATGGATCACAAACCGGGATCAAAATATACCTCAACCTCTTCAACCTCATCAACCTTATCACCGCATTGTTCCACAAGCTCCCGAGCATGATGATGATAACATAGAAGTGTTGTCTCTTGAATCAACACCCAAACAAGCCTTTGTTACAATCTCTCAAAATTAGGCTAAACTCAATACCAAGATTGAGAGATTAGAAAAGCAAACCAACAAGAAGTTTAATTCTATTCGTGGCTTCCTAAATAAAATTTGGGAACGTATTGGTTGCTCATCTTCCACTTCTACCAAGGTCTTTAATTCCGCACCATTTCAGTGGCCATCTAGCTCTGGTACTAACGATGATGATGATGTCGATGATGAAGAAGGTGATGATCATCCTAGTTCTTCTTTCTAAAATGGTGGTGGTATAAATCTTTCACTTCAATATTTCATAACATATCTTTTTGAACTGCTTGTTTATTCCTATTGTCTATTTTGGTATTTAACTTTAAAACATTTGCTACTATTTCCTTCGGTATGTAACTTAAACACGTGCTACTATTTGCTACTATTTTCTCTGATTTTCCTGCTCCTTGTTAATGTTTTAAACTTTCCTTCTTTTGTCGATGTCAAAGGGGGATATATACAGGGGGAGTTTATATTGAAGGGGAGCTTATAGTAAGGGGGAGTTGATATAACTCTATTTCCTGTTATATATGCTTATATTGTATATAGTTGTCATCGTCAAAAAGGGGGAGAATGTTGGAACTTCGTATTTACGATATCTCGTAATTACGATATTTTGACTATAGCAACTATATTGTATACTAACTTGTTTTTACAGGAATCAATCAAAGATTAGATTCAAATGAGCTTCATCTTTAAGTATGTATCGAGTCTGTGTTTAGAAGTTAAAATATGTTAAAATCTCTCCTATATGATATATATTGCATTATCATTTCATTTATTTGTTTCAAAAAGAAAATCTCATATTTTATGTTACATTCAGACGTCTGAATGCCTCGTTCCAGACGTCTGATTCTGGAAGTTTGAATGTTGTAAACTACATATTCAGACGTCTAAAAATTATATTTCAGACGTTTGAATATAATAATTTTTTGCCTATTTTCTTTTTGTTTTGATTTCGTTGCATTTCAGAAGTCTGAATTTTTAATTTCAGACGTCTGAATATTTACAATGGCTATTTTTTTGAAAAGACATTTCCATTCATGAAGAGGTACGATCTTTAATCCAACAGATAAACATAACTCTTGATGATAACTCTTCATGAACAATTGCAACTATCTACTATCTATATAAACACATTAGAATCAAGTTTTAAAAATCACCAATTCTATTGATTATTATTCTATTCTTGAAATTCTTGATTCTAATACATTTGTGCTTTCAATTTCATTCAAATTCAGTTTCCTACTTCCTTAATCTTCACGCATTCACACATATATCATAAAGGACAAAGATTATAGGAAGTTTGTACTATCAAAGAGACAAATTTGTGTTATTAAGAACACATTGTGTCACATACATTCTGTATAAGTTGAAGTCCTCTTCGGCTGTTGAGGCGAAATCTTGTTCTGTTGCTCAAGCCCCTTGTTCGGCTGTTCAAGGGTTGTATAAATCTGTTCCTCCGGGTTAAGTGAGGATTGTTGTTAGTGAAATTCTAGAAAGGAGTCTGGGACTGGACGTAGAACGGGAAGTTCGAACCAGTATAAAAATTCCTGGTGTGCTTGTTTTATTTTTACTCACTTTACATTGCTATAGTTTATTTCCGCACTTGTTTAATATAATTTCATATTGCACGATCCGAACAGTAACTTTCAATCCCTTCACTACCTTGACTTGCCTTGCCCTGAACACTCTATAGCCATACCATTTCAGATGTGCCATGACCTGATCCGTGCCTTAGCACCATGGCGGAGCCATTTTAGCCATAGGGCCGAACCCAAAGTTACATCGCCTTGTCCTTTTGCCTTCTCATGACCTTTGCTATGCCACCCCTTCACCTACCATAGCAGTTCACATCCATTCATACCCTAGCCGTGCCTTTTTGCTTGCCAGAGCCAGCCATGTTGGTTTTGAAGCATATATGCTTCAAAACCAACATAGCCGAGCCATGTTTTGATGATGGCTAGTCTACTTGCATGGTGGCCAAGCCCACTTGTTTGGTTAAGCCAATCTTTACTTCATTTGATTCATACTTATGTGTTATTTTGATTTATGATCTTTTATACAATGTATATTTATATGTGTTTATATTTGTTTGTTTACAACATTTGAATCTTGGCTTTTCATCCACTCAAATCTACTTGTGCTTGTCATGCTTTTCGGAGTTGTTTGTGTGTCTTGAATTTGTCATCTCTATCTTTAGAAGGTGAGTTTATCACTCTCGACATTCGTACTTATATAATTGTGAAACAATGACATTTGAATTGTAGATGATGATATGCTATATTGATAGTAATTTATACATACCCGTGATATGATATTTCATGATGTTATAACCTGATTATATGCCTGTTACATCACCTGATATGATATGCCATGTTATACTGTTTATTTTATTTTTTTGCTTCTCACACTGTAAGTTCCTTGTTAGTATAGAATCACTATGGGTTGAAATGATACATACCCGAATGGACATTAGAATAGGAAAAAATCGTTATGAGCTGGAATGATAGGCTCAAGCGATTTTTATTTTATTTGACTTAGGATTGCGGGTTTGAATGATAGAACCCGGATTTTTTTTGTAAATTACAGATTGAAATAATATATATCTGTATTACTTGATCTAAGTAAGAAAATATTATACAGACCCATGGTTAATTTTTAATTGTTTTCTAAAATTTATTAAGTATTTTGAATCTTTAAATGCATGAAATTTTAATTTAAAATTTTGATGTAATGATTTTAAATATGATGATATATTGGAATTTTGTAAGTAATAATTAGTTTAAAACTAAATTAAAGATTATATCTATTATAGATAACTTAATAAATTAAATCTGATTTAATATGGAATTTTGATTCTAACCTAATGATAATAATAGATTATAATTATGAAAAAGATAGGTTTTGTATAAATAAAACTATGATAAAAAATTTGAAATGATATGTTTAAACATGTTCCGTAGCATTTTTAAAATGCTATGGTATATTAGTTATGTTTTTAAAATGCTGTAGTTATAAAAAGATAACATTTCTGAAATGCTATGTCACTTTAGGTTATGTTTTTAAGGTGCAACTATTTTCAAATTGTAACATTTTATAAAGTGATATTATATAAGGATAACATTTTAAAAGTGTAATGGTTTCTAACTTATTACATTTTAAAAATGCTATAATAAGTATATGGTATTGAAAGTGTTATGATTTTAAATTATTACATTTTTAAAGGTGCTATAACTAATATATATCTATAACTAATATATATATGGATTTGGGAATATTACCAATTTTGAAATGGGTATTATTTTGGAAAGAGTAATAGCACTTGATTTCAAATGGTTTCGTAATAGATATGTTTTGAAATAAATATCCATGGGTTATAATAACGTTTGGTTGTTAAAGAGACCGGGATAGGAAGTTGTCATATTCTCTGCCAACTCCGAAAACCACTTTAACAACCGTGTACGTGGTGGAGATTCCTGAATGAAGTATGATGGTGGCGACATTCTATTAAGGTATATACGTGGACCCGACTCCCATGAGTTGGCAAAAGGTGGCTAAAACAGGAGCAATTGACGGGCTAATGAGGTAGCTCCTCTTATCGGACACACTTCTTCATATGCCATTCTATTACTTTGTGATTGATTGGTGCGCACCTTTGATTTTTGGGAGTGTGGCCCGAGGTGGGCGGTAGTGGCTGCTACGCATTACCACCAGTCCAGAAGTGCAATTGATATATCTACCCTGGCATTGCCTAGTTGTACGGTGTCACCTACCCTAGTGCGCCTTGTACGAGTTTGATTTGTGTCGTACCTATGGAGTATCCTTTGGTGGCTTCCCGATCAAGAGAAACTACGGTAGTGTATAGACTATTGGCACTATAAAATGTGTTAAGGGGATATGGGTAACGCCTTAACGCTATTTTTAAATATATTATACTTTACTTTAGACATTATTATAATAACGTATATTACTACATAGTAGATAGGTTAACGGATCCTTAAAGGATGGGCAGTCCCAAGCTTCCTTTAAGTTACTTGTGCATTTCTATTACGGTTCACTTAAGTTTGTTTACATTGTATAAGTATGTATGTCCTGACTCGAGTGTCTTGTATTTTTCTTTACGCTCGGGGTCAGCCTGACTATCAGCTTTGGATTTCACCTTCTGGAGCTAAAGGATTTGCTGGAGTTTATGTATCTATCTATTAAGTTGTCATCTATTTCAATTCAGTATTTCTATTCAGCTTATGTACTAGTGGACATTTATGTATTGGGATTTCTGTTGTATTTACTTTCTGACTCTGGTATTTTGTACTTGTTCTATGACTTGTTTATAGTAGCTTCACGAACTACTATGGTTATTTTATTTTCCACTGTGAGTTATTCTAATTTATCTGTGCCTGTGATTGGTTTTATTTGCTCCAAATCATATCACAATCTACTGTTTTGAATTATTCAAATCCGAATGTGTGGTTTTATTGCCGATTTGAATGGTCCAAAATAGTGGGTCGTTACAACTAATGTCATGCATCATCACTACCAATACGAAGAACCGCTTAGTGATTCCATGATCCGACTCTGCCATGAAATTACTCTACTCGAACCCGACTCGTTACACACAATGACCTCACTTCTACCTTTTCCAACAAAGTCATGATCTTGCCCTTTCCTTCAACCGACAGTACAATCGCACCACCATGTATGACTGCACCACTTGAAACTCGACAATCAAGTGCTATAAGTCATGCTAAATTCAAATATGGCCTCGAATCATGTTAATTCTTGTTCGATTCCATGAATTTCTTAACCCTAGCTACAAAAAGAACACGACCAAGCACTGTGCCGAGTTCTAATAGCAGTCGCACCTTGCTAGAAGCCCTCACCCCCCAAACATGAATTTCTTGGCTAAAGAAGATCAAAAGGCTTGTTTTGCATTTCTCTAATTTTTCTTTTACTTGTTTTGAATTTTTGAAAATGAATAAGCTTACTTTCATATTTAAGTTATGCATGTATGAGATGGAGCAAGAACTATGAGGGAAGAGAACAAATGTGTGCGATTGGGTACAATGGTTGGGTTTGACTTAGATATATTGTACATTTTTGGTATCTCGTTACACAGCTTTCTGTTCGCATACTGACTCCGAATGGACACAACAAAAATACAATCGCACTCAGAACAGTGGCACAATTTCAAAACAATAATAATATGCACTGGTTATTAGATTTTGTAAAATCACAAAAACATTGTTATTTGATGATAAAACGTCAAATGGATAATTTTAATACTTCCAAAATAAAATTATGGAAAAATCAAACAAAATAAATTAAAAACACGTCAATAAAAATCGAGTCGTAAAAATACTAATTTATTTTCTGATTATTCATTTCAACTGTTATTACTATAAATAAATTTATAATTGAATTCACTATTAATAACTATTTATTTAAAATGAGTTAAATAAACCCATTAAATCAACTGAATTGCCATTCAATTGTAAACCTAGTGATATGAAACATTATTCATATACAAATTCTCCAATCCAAATATTTTAATTAATCTCCATACTTGAATTCAAATTATTAAGTTTAATTAAATCACATTATTTGGACATTTGAGTTATTTTACATTTTAAACCAACATTTTAATATTTAAATCAATTAAATGTTAAAAAAATCAAATGATTAAAATTATGGGTCGTTACACCATCGGCAAGTTGAATAGATGATCGTACGATATGTGGGCGGGATCCAGAAACTGGTCGTGTGTAGAAGGGCGAAACACATCAAAATAACTGCTAGCTCCAGAAGATAAAGGCACTGCCATAGTCCAACCAAAATGACTAGTAGCAGACACATGATTTGATATGCGATACGCCTGACTAAGTTAGGTAAGATCATCGACGATTGGGAGTGTTACCTATAACGTTTGACAACTGGCCCTACCAAATCTATCCATAGCATGAGTAATATTATCACCAGATGCATTGTATAATTTGCGCCAAAAATCTATGTATAATGGACCAGTAATAACAAATCTATCTACTAGCCACCAACCTGCCTCTCTCGTTGTAGCAAGCTGATCAAAATTATAAATTAGACAATGATACATATGAGGGTGTGGATCATCGGGAATAACATCATGGTCATACAACCGTCTCCAACGCCTCTGATCGAGTTACTAGTAAGAATTGAGTAATGAAAAATATGATACTAGAGGATATCTACGCATGTTGAGAATCGTAGCTAACGGAATAAACTCAAGCTCGATCGAGACCATCAAGTGGATGTCATATCAACTACCCTCTATACATCCTCAAGTCAACCTGGCTATATGCAACCGAATATACATGGCAAGATTCGTTATCCCTAATCCTTCTATTATTCGCGCACTAGAATAATAAATAAGGGAAAAAATTAGAAGCAATTGAAATCACTATCACAAAATGGAAGTTCCCAGAATACTCAAAGTACCAATCTTGTAACAATTTCTAGAAATCAAACAACGAAACCTATGAATAAAAAATAGTGCATTGTGCATTCAAACATCTGTATAGGTACACAAGTATGGGAGTACCCCAATCGTACATGACAATGCAATCAAAATCCAAACCTACCATGGTCTCAATATGGACGACATGTATACTACTTCTACTAGTATTGAAAAACAAGTTTCCCACAAGATATAGTACAAAAAGTTGAACAAGTTCCAGATCATGCTCTGGTGAATATGGCGTCATTATGATGTCCATGGTAGCTATAATCACATAGACTCTAATAGCAGTGGCGGTCTGATAAGACGTCGGTGAAGTGTCTAAATGTAGAAATAGGTCATGAACAAGCGTGGGATCACGCCACCTATCATCATATGGAAGCGATAGAAAATCAGCAACTCCTATGTTAATACCAACGAGTATTAAAAGTCTAACAATGTAATCCCTAACTCAGCACAAGGAATACTAAACTTATGGATGGTTTTATACCAGCGAAGAGCAATAACAGTACATAACTAAACATCGCCTTTAATAATAATATTGATGCCTAGAATACTAAATTACATAACAAGTTAAACTAAATTAAAATAAATTAAATGGATATTTTTTAAATTAAATGAATGATTGAATTACATAAGAAATGATGAATTTCAAGCTCGTGTAAAAACACTAGACTCTAGGAATGTTTGCTAAATGCTTATGAAAATATTCTAGTGTATTAACTAATGAACACTGGGAACAAATATTCCATGATTTTTTTAGTTAAATGAAATCTTAAAATTATAGTTTACTTTAACTATAACAGGTAAAAATAGATACTTACAGCCGAGCTGGTCCGCGTGCTGACATGCACTTCTCCTTGTGCAAGTACCAGAAAATCTGTAACAATCTTCTCCGCATTCAAGTTTGGATCCTCAAAACCATTCAACTCAGCAACTCTAGCAGAAACCTACCACACTCTCCCATGACTCTTGCCTGCTCGACCACCTCGGTAGTCTCCTTGATCCCTTCGATCTTTGCGATCGCCTCCGCCCTCCTTATTGGCATTTTCGACGACTTCAAATAGCTCTTTTGTTTTGTGCTCGTATCCAAATGGAGCAATTACATTCCTTTCACAATGGTGACCGCCGCCACCACCACTGCTACTATTTATCCCATGCATGAACTGTTTCATAAAATTTTTAAGAAATTTAGACGTTTTAAAATGTGTAAATCACAAAAACATGTTTAAATTATATGTTTTTGCTTTGATTTAGGGATTTCAGGTGAAAATTTTAATGAAAAGGGGTAGGGTTTTTACTCTACGGTTGAAAAAAAAAATGAGGAAAGAAGGAAGAAAAAAAGGGCGGTGGTTGGTTGCTATATTGGGATTAAAATGGCAAATGTTTCATTAGTTTAAATTAAAACAACGAAGACTTTTCCGTTTTATTTAAAATGGCGAAAGCTTCGCTATTTTAGTCACCTTCTTATTTTTTTTTAAATGGTGTGATAGCTAGTTCTTTTGCTTACTTAGATGCGGAATTGATTTGTTCAGTACAAAAGTAGGAGACATATGAACTGAACATGTCCATTGTTGGTAGTGATGTATGTTATTTGTCTAGTGTACTAAAACAGATAGCATGCTACAATAAACTCGTCGCACAAGTTTATTAATTAGAATTCCACTACACTGGAATTCTGTATTAGATAAATGTAACAATAAGTTACGTTTGTAAATAAATTACAACAACAACGTTATACTATTGTAAGAAATAGTACAACTTATAAACGGGAAAGATTACAGTGAATCTAACCAGTATATAAAGGAAATTCCGTCTGAGGCTTGTCGTGACAATTTCCTCAAGAATTTTATTTCAAAACTCTCCCAAGATACAACAGACGTATTCTGCTCGAGATCGTAATGAGTATATCACTCTGTGATTTAGAGTATGGCAGTAGAAGTGAAGAAGAAGATTCGGATTCTGAAAAAATGAGTAAGGAAAGTGATCAGTTTTCCTTCTTATTTATAGTTGGTCTGTATCTCTTCCGAACGGTCATGTCTGCACCCGTTCGCTCAAACAGTTGCGTCCGTACCACTTCGTACAGTCGCACCCGTCTGCCCGCGCCACTTCAATCGGGTCGCACCCGCTCATGCCGCATCCATTCACCCGTGTCTGCTTCTCGCACCCGCTTCTGTTCGCATCTAACGGTCGTCCGCTTTATGAACAGTCGCATCTCCTCAGGCAAAAACCCCGCGTCCGTCTTCGCCCGCTTCCCTTCAAATTCCAGGCCCAACCCAGTTTCAGACGAAGCCCAAAACCGTTAAACAGTGGCCTAGTAAAAAGAATGGTCATTTTAGACCCGTACCCGTACCCGGCCCGGTTCGGTTCGGTCGGACGGATGGCAGCGGCGGCGCGCGCGTGTGGTGGTGATGCATGATCTCCCTCCTCACAACGAAGCATACATTTGGGAGCCCCAGGCCCCCAACCTCCTCATGAGAAAGGCATATATAAACTAGTATACCTTTCAAAAAATTGGCGATGTGGGACTTTATGTATTTTTCATTCACTTTGCTCTTTAGGAATTCCAACAATCCCCCACATAAATGACAATATACATATCCCCCACACAAAGCGAAATGTCACAAAGTATATATGGAATAATGCTTTATCGTGGATAAGTAGATATTTCACTTTGAACTTTCCCTAGTTAAAACTTATCGGATCTACTTGGCTAATCGGTGAATTATTTCATCTTGAACCGTCGGCCTTTATTGTATATCCAGACAATAAGTTTTACGAAGCATTGATTCCCTTCTCATCCAATCTCTTGGTTGTGTTCATTTTAGTCCTGAACAATTTTTGGTTCTGCGAGTGTTTTAGAGAATAAAAGCCTTTTAATATTCTCATAGAGCCGACCCAGCTCACACTAACATAGGTGATCGCAACCATTAAGAGTATCCTACATATACCCCACTTGTTATTTCCAAGATATGGTCATCATTAAAAAAACATAGTTTTAACCTTTAACACTTCTGTAGGCATGCATTATATTTTGCACCATAAGAATGGAGTAGGACCAAATCCAGACAAATGCATTACTTCTTGAGTTACTCATAACTGGTTTGCCTATTGATCCTAGTCCGTGGGATCTCCAGTCGCTAGGATAGGTTTTCGTATAAGGTAACTCTTGTTGGTTTAGGCTTTTAACCCATTCCCCTCGATGCGCAGTCAATTTTCTCTCTTGATAAACCTTTGGTAAATGGATCCACTAGGTTATCATTTGTTCTCACATAATCTATGGAAATAGTTCCATTAGAGAGTAACTGCCTAGCTGTGTTATGGCGACGACGTATGTGTCGTGATTTGCCATTATACACAAGGTTTTTCGCTCTACTTAGTGCTGCTTGATTATCGCAGTGAATACATATGGCCGTCACAGGTTTTGGCCAAAATGGAATATCTTCTAAGAATTGACGAAGCCATTCTGCCTCTTCTCCTGCTTTATCTAATGCGATAAACTCAGATTCCATGGTGGATCGAGCTATGCATGTTTGTTTAGTAGATTTCCATGACACTGCTGCTCCTGCAAGGGTAAAGACATAACCACTTGTGGATTTTGATTCCTCTGAATCTGCAATCCAGTTTGCATCACTATATCCTTCTAAGACGGCAGGATATTTTCCATACTGTAAGGAAAAATTAGTGGTATTCTTTAAATATCCCAACACTCTCATTAGTGCTTTCCAGTGTTCCTTCCCTGGATTACTTATATACATGCTTAGTCGACTTACCGCGTAAGCAATATCTGGTCTGGTGCAATTCATCAGATACATTAAGCATCCTATTACACGAGAGTATTCCAGTTGCATTACACTCTCATCGGTGTTTTTATGTAGTACTTCCGATGGATTAAAAGGTGTCCTCACTCCTTTAATTCCATACTCTTGGAATTTTTCAATCACTTTGTCTACATAGTGTGACTGAGATAGTTCAATTCCATTAGGTGTTCTTATTATTTTGATTCCCAAAATAACGTCCGCAACTCCTAAGTCTTTCATATCGAAATTGTTGATTAACATCTTCTTTATAGTCTCTATTACTTTAGTATTAGGACCAAAGATTAGCATATCGTCTACGTATAGACAAATCATCACATATGATTGTCCAACCTGTTTGTAATAAACACATTTATCACATTCATTTATACGAAAACCATTTTTCATCATGACACTATCAAATTTTTCATGCCATTGTTTTGGAGCTTGTTTTAGTCCGTATAGTGATTTCACTAACCGACATACTTTGTTTTCATTTCCTTTGGAAATAAAAACCCTCAGGTTGCTCCATGTAAATCTCCTCATCGAGATCTCCATTTAAGAATGCTGTTTTGACATCCATCTGATGAATTTCCAGATTATATATGGAAGCAATTGCTATTAACATTCTTATAGAGGTTATTCGTGTAACCGGTGAATAGGTATCAAAGAAGTTTACTCCTTCTTTTTGACGATATCCTTTGGCTACCAATCTGGCTTTATATTTATCTATAGAGCCGTCTGATTTCAATTTCTTCTTGAAAATCCATTTGCAGCCAATTGGTTTTATTCCAGGTGGAATATCAACTATTTCCCAAGTTTTATTACTTAGAATTGAATCAATCTCACTTTGGATTGCTTCTTTCCAACATGAAGATCTAGAAGATGACATTGCTTCCTTGTACGTTTGAGGTTCGTGTTCTAACATATAAGTTAAAAAATCTGAACCAAATGTTTTGGAAGTTCTTGCCCTTACGCTTCTTCTTGGTTCAACCTCCTCGTTATCCTGATGAGTTTCATCTTCACATGTCTCATCTCTGTTATCTCTTGTCCTTTTTGGGACAGGATTTCCATCGTTTCTTTTATGTGGGAACACATCTTCAAAGAACGAGGCATCTCTTGATTCCATGATTGTATTTACATGAATATCATTTATATCAGACTTGAATAGCAAAAATCTGTAGGC
Source organism: Allium cepa (assembly GCA_030765085.1). Lineage (NCBI taxonomy): Eukaryota > Viridiplantae > Streptophyta > Magnoliopsida > Asparagales > Amaryllidaceae > Allium > Allium cepa. The sequence continues at coordinate 205,024,084 of CM060944.1, read as the reverse complement.
ACTGCTATTTTGGGCTGGCCCAAGATAATAACAATCTACTGTTTTTGGTCCAAGTTTGACTCTCTTGGGAGGCGGAACTGGAACTTTTGCCAAGCACCCCCACACTTTGAGGTATTTAAAGCTTGGTTTGTGTCCTTTCCATATCTCATATGGAATTGTTCCCGTTTTATTGTGAGGAACTTTGTTTAATATGTGATTAGACATATTTAAGGCTTCCCCCCACAAGTTCGTCGGTAGACCAGAAGTTAAAAGCATGGCAGTAATTATGTCTTTTAACGTTCTGTTCTTCCTCTCGGCTACACCATTTTGTTGTGGTGAATATGGAGCTGTTGTTTGATGAATTATACCATTTTCGTCACATAACTGTTCAAATGGTGATTCATATTCTCCACCTCGATCAGATCTCAATATCTTGATCTTTTTATTTAACTGATTTCTACCTCAGCCTTGTATTTTATAAACGCGGTTATTGCTTCATCCTTACTATTTAAAAGATATACATAGCAATATCGCGTATAATCGTCAATAAAAGTAATAAAATACTTTTTCCCACCTCTTGTAGGTAGTGATTTAAAATCACATAAATCTGTATGTACCAAACCTAATGGTTCGGTGCTTCTGTCAACAGATTTAAATGGTTGTTTGACCATTTTTGCTTCTACACATGTCTCACATTCGTAGTTCTTATCTACTTGGAAATTTGGAATCAATCCCAAGTTTGATAATTTCTTCATTTTTCGGAAGTTTAAGTGTCCTAATCTATCGTGCCATAGTAAAATTTCGTGCTCAAGCAAGTAAGAGACTTCAATTTTATTAATAGCACAATTAGAGTACATAGATTTATTGCCGATAACGACTATGTTTGCCTTAAATAGGCCATCACATAAATATCCCCTTCCTATATACATTCCAGCTTTGGACAGAACCATCTTGTCTAACTCAAACACCATCTTGAATCCCTTCTTTGATAGGACTGCACCAGAGATGAGATTCTTGCGTATGTCTGGAACGTGAAGCACGTCATTCAATTTGACAGTTTTTCCAGAATGAACTTGAGGATAACTGTGCCACTGGCTTCGATCATGGAAACTGCAGAATTACCCATGTAGAGTCTTTCTTTTTGATCGAATTTCTGGTATGTTGAAAACATGGATTTTTCAGGGCAAACATGACGAGTAGCTCCTGTGTCAACCCACCATTGGTTAGGGTTCTGAATCAAATTGTATTCAGAAATAACCGCTGAAAAGTTGGACTTATCCATTTTCATGTTGTCAACTGTTAACATCTCGTTTTAGTGTAAAACAGTAAAATTCTTAAGATGTTATTTGTCTAGTGTACTAAAACAGATAGCACGCTACAATAAACTCGTCACACAAGTTTATTAATTAGAATTCCACTACACTGGAATTCTGTATTAGATAAATGTAACAATAAGTTACGTTTGTAAATAAATTACAACAACAACGTTATACTATTGTAAGAAATAATACAACTTATAAACGGGAAAGATTACAGTGAATCTAACCAGTATATAAAGGAAATTCCGTCTGAGGCTTGTCGTAACAACTTCCTTAAGAATTTTATTTCAAAACTCTCCCAAGATACAACAGACGTATTCTGCTCGAGATCGTAATGAGTATATCACTCTATGATTTAGAGTATGGCAGTAGAAGTGAAGAAGAAGATTCGGATTCTGAAAAAATGAGTAAGGAAAGTGATCAGTTTTCCTTCTTATTTATAGTTGGTCCGTATCTCTTCCGAACGGTCGTGTCTGCACCCGTGCCCGCGCCACTTCAATCGGGTCGCACCCGCTCATGCTGCATCCATTCGCCCATGTCTGCTTCTCGCACCCGCTTCTGTTCGCATCTAACGGTCGTCCGCTTTATGAACAGTCGCATCTCCTCAGGCAAAAACCCCGCGTCCGTCTTCGCCCGCTTCCCTTCAAATTCCAGGCCCAGCCCAGTTTCAGACGAAGCCTAGGAAGATAGAATACCATTCTGTTTTCGAATCTCTAGAAGGGTGGTGCACATTAAGTAGACTTGGAATTTTATGCCAAACATAGTAAGTATATAAATAGATAAAGAAAAGGCGAGAAGAGTTTAGCATTAAGGCATAAGACACATGGAGGAACAGAAAGAAGCCCTTTTCTAATTTGATTGTCTTGAGTTTGAAGCGCATTGTTGATTATTTCTGTAGGAGATTTTGGATTCAAATTAGAATGCCAAGGAGAATGGAGCAAGATGAAATTCAACAGTAGCCTTGTAAACCCTTGAAATAACATGAGATTTATCGCACCATAAAACTACTTCATGCTTACTTGTAAGTCTTTTGCCTTCAATGAAATTCCAGGTTTGTCTCGCCGTGGTTGAGCTCGAATGAGGAAGGATAATAAAGTCATCATGAAAATCGGAAGCAACTTTTGTATTTTTTGGAATAGCAATTAGACCTCTGAGGTAATGATCAATGAAAGTAGAAAGAACATAATCTTTGGATGGCCATGGAGAGCGTCAAAAAGAAGTTTTATTGCAATCAGAAATGTTACGTTGCACATGAGGTGAAAAAATAGGTCTATGATTAAACAAATTCCTCCAAGTCCAACTGCAGTCTATTGGATTATTCATCAAAAATGATTGTCTTTTATAAGATTCTTTCAAATCCAACAAGTCCGTAGATCAAACCATTGCTTAACAGCTTATCAACAAGAGTATAAGAAGTAGATATGTACCGCCTTTTTATATTCCTCATTCCACGCACACCTTTACCATAAGTAAATGAAAGTGAATTAGAGGAAATTAGAATTTATCTTTTAGAGTGAGGGCTTCCATGTTAGAGATAGTGATTCATTGCTGAACTGATCATACCTATGAGTTTGTTGAGTAAAATATATATTCTTGCATAGCAAAGGCATATAGAAGTGCCTACCATGCACTCAATCTGCTTGTTAATTTTTCATATAAAGGAATGCATTTTTCTATATAATTGGATGTTGACATCTGTTTGGTTTACTTGGATGTCGATAAAATGAAAAAGTGTTCTTTTCTGTCTAATTTGATTTAGTTAAAGGCAGAAAATAATAACGATTTCATGCTGCAATTATATTCCTTGATGAATTTAAACTTTGTTCATTTGCAATAGGACAAATCCCCTTTCATTTAACAAACTTTATCAAGTCAATAGATTTAATGTTATGAGACAAACGTCTAATTATTAGTAACTATATAAAATCAAACAATAGTACCAGCACTAATGTCCAAGTGGATAGGATGCGAAAAACCATAGAATCAAAACTTGCATGGCGTAATTCGAAATGCTACACTTATATTGACATGTAGTACTTGTAGTACTATCTAAGTACTCAATTTCGAAAAAATAATCCATTTGGATAATGAAAACGAAATATTATATAACTTCTAGTGAAAAAACAGCCGCGTCTAAAAATAATTGATTAGCGTCCCTAATAAAATAATATTCAACAATTAATTTTGCTACAAATAATAACTAGTATTCAATCCACATGTCATATCCAGTCTGGTCTAATGGATTTGTCATGGTGTGAAGTAGTGATACAAGATATGTTAGACAATGTATAATGTGTTTGGGAAAGTTGAAGAAGTCGGATCGGTGAAGGAATGAGGTTGCAGAATCAAGATGTGGGGTTGTGTGGATAAAAAGTGAAGCAAGATCAAGGAATTAGGAGGAAGAGCAGGAATTCAGATAGGAGGAAGAGAGGTTCAGAAAGAATGAGAGATGATTAGAAAAGAAAATAATGTAATTTGAGAAAGAAAGAATACGTGTAATGTAAGAACAGAAGTATAGAAATGAAAATGTTTGTTTCTTATCCGTATGTTCACAGAAGTATAGAAATGAAAATGTTTGTTTCTTATCCATATTTTCTTCTTTTTACATGCTTGCCTTATATATATATATATATACACACACACACACACATATACATATACATATATACATACACGGCTATAGCAGCCAACCACATCCACTATAAACAACTCAACATTAAGCCCTAATTAATTAAAACAATTTACATTTCCTAACCCTAACTAACAGTAGGTTTTGCTCGTACATGTGCACAAGCATGCACACCATGATACGGTCCTCCATCTCCTTCCTCAGCCCATAACTTTTGTCAAGCTTGCAACTACATCACTTCTGACAATATCAGTGTTCATCTCCGATGAACAGGTGGCCATTTGGTTTTTCTTGCATTTCAGCATTTGAAACCATGCGCGACATTGTAGAGTTGTTACATCTCCCTTCCCCTTCAAAATAGACCTTGTCTCAAGATCTAGGGTAAGGATCTTTGAATAGTAGGCCAAATAGTCCTCCCAAATTACTTCTTCATTAGAATTACCTTTCCACTTTACCATAATTTGCACAACTGCCATGTTAATTTTTGGGAACTATTCATCTATCCAAAATCTTTTTTGGTTGAGCTACAGTTTCTTCCTTGAAACTAGGAACATCCTCTTAAATGATTGTCCGTCACTTACCCTTTTCTTGAGATGAGAAACATAGAATGCTGGATGAATTTTTTTATGAACGGACATATCCTTAATTTATAAGCCACTTAACCAATTTTCTCTTGTATTTGATAAGGCCCAAAATACTTTGAAGATAATATGTTAGTCTTTTGATCTCTCACTGTTACTTGTCTATAAGGTTAAAGTTTCAAAACTACCCAATCACCTATCTGAAACTCTCTTTTAGCCATCTTTAAATCAGCATATTTCTTCATTCTTTCTTGAGCTAACCTTAGGCTATCTTTTAAAAATTCCAGAGTGATGTTTCTATTAAATAATTACTCTTCGACCTGCTGCACTTGAGCTATGTTAGGGACATAAGTAAGCAAATTGAGAGGATCTACCCCATACACTCTTTAAAGGGGGTAATGTTTGTTGATGATCACCATGTAGTGTTGGTATTCGGCCAAAGGCAACCAATTATTCCATTCATGTGGCCTATGACATACAAAACACTAATAATTTTAGTTTGCCCATCACTTTAAGGGAGGTAGGATGAACTCATTTTCAATTTACAACCTTGAAGTTTAAAAGTTTCTTTCCAAAAGTTTCCAGAAAATAAAGCATCCTGATCACTAACTATTGATTTCGGCATCCCATGTAATTTAAAGATACCATTAAAAAATACCTTGGCTACATCCTTTGCTGTATATGGATGGCAGAGAGGAAAGAAATGAGCATAGTTTCTCAATCTATAAACCACTATATAAATCACTATATAAATCACTATGTACTTATCACTCTTAGTTAGGTAAGTTATAAAATCCATGGAAATATCTACCCATATTTTTTTCAGGAAAGGTAATGGGTTCAATAACCTAGGCAAAAGCACATTTTCCCCTTAGTTCTTTGGGAAATATGACACGACTTCACAAAGTACTCCACACTTATCTTCGTATTTTTCCAATAGAATACTTGTTTTAATTTTTTCATAGTGCCTTTAATACCCAAGTGGCCCCCCAAAGGTGTTGAATGATGTTCCGCAATATGGGCAGCAGTGATACTATGTCATGATCTATTAAGATTTTTCCTTTGTAAAAAACCAAGCTATCCACTAGCTTGTTGCTTGTAACAGAGTTTTGAACCCAGTGATGTTTCTTGATCTAAATTGACAAAGGAGAAATTGAAACTGAATGAAGATCTTATTATTTTTCTGAATAATGATTCTTACAAGTGCATAGTAACGGAGGTTTTATAATACAATTTTACACAGTGGGCTCTGGCCCAAAGATCACAAAACAAAGAAAAGAAAATAGCCTACGGCTAAGATTACAAGGCAATAGATCCAATGGACACTAAAGAAACATTGCTTCATATATACCGCTGGATAAGAAGGGTTTTCTCATTTTCAACAGCCCCCCGCAAACCCTTCAACATCTAGGGTTCGCAGAATCCCAAATCGTATCCAAACTTTCTACTTCCAATTTCCTAAATCTTGTTCGAAAGAAAATTGAGAGTTTTGAAGAAGATCTAAACATCCTCAGTCAATCAACTCTCCACTTCCAATTTCTCTGCAGTATCTTTTGAGTGAAGTTTTTCTCAATTGTGAGTTGAATGAGATACGAGGTTGTTGGATCCTGAACTTTGTTTGGATCTGATGAGAGTTGTACTGCAGAATTTCTGAGCCTTTTCAGTTGAATGATGTTTCACGTTTGGATTTCTGAAAGCATTTTGAGCTTGAGTCTCTTGTGTTGAATGGCCTCTGAAGCTTGAAATTCTGTTGTCCAGAGACTTATCTGTTTCTGATGTGATGGTACATGACTCTAGTCCATCCCTGGTTGGAGACTTGAGCTTGAACTGTGGCCTCTGTAAGTTGTTAACCTTCAGCTTATTCCTGAGGCTTGTAAAGTTGGTCTTTGACAGTGACTTGGTTAAAATGTCGGCTATTTGGCAAGTTGAAGGTACGTGATTGATATTTAATTTTCCTCTTGCTACTTGCTCTCGAACAAAGTATAGATCAAGTTCTATGTGCTTTGTTCTAGAGTGTAGAACTGGGTTTGCTGTAAGATGAACCGTACTTGAATTGTCGCACCAAATAGTTGCTTTGCTGTCGGTTTTGAATTGTAGCTCATCAAGTAGTGATTGTATCCACATTACTTCTGCTGTTGCATTAGCAACACTCCTGTATTCTGCTTCAGTACTAGATCTTGACACAGTTGGTTGTTCTTTTGAACACCAAGATATAGGACTGTTGCCTAAAAATATACAATAGCCAGTAGTAGATCTTCTGTCATCTGGATCACTAGCCCAGTCAGAATCTGCATATCCTGTAATATTAATGTATTTTCTTGAACTTTGGGTCAGACCAAAGTCTAATGTTCCTTTGAGATATCTCAATATTCTTTTCACAATTTTCCAGTGTTCAGTAGTTGGTCTTTGCATGAATTGGCTGACTTTATTAACACTGTATGCAATGTCTGGTCTTGTAATTGTTGCATATTGAAGTGCACCGACGATGCTTCTATATTGCTTCTCATTTGCTATTGCATCACCTTTGAATTTTGAAATATGCAAGTTGCTGACCATGGGTGTTGAGATAGGATTGGCTAAATTCATCTTTGCTCTATTTAGTATTTCTTGAATATAGTTCCGTTGGATTAACTGCAAAGATGAATTCGATAACCTCTTGACTTCAATGCCGAGAAAATGGTTTAAGTTGTCGAGATCTTTGACACTGAATTTTTGATCAAGTTGATATATAAGTGCATTAATTTCTTCAGCATTGTTACCTGTAATAATAAAATCATCCACATATATTAGTACATATATTATTGTGGTTTTGCTAAATTTTGTAAATAAAGAGTTGTCAGATTTTGTGGATGTGTAGCCTAGCCCAATAAGAGTTGTCTTGAGCTCCTCAAACCACACTCTGGGAGCCTGTTTAAGACCATAGATGGCTTTATTCAACTTGCAAACCAGATTCTCTTTATCTTTTTGCACAAAACCATGTGGCTGTTCCATGTAGAGTTCCTCCTGTAAAACACCATTCAAGAAAGCATTATTAATGTCTATTTGTTTGATGATCCAATTTCTGCATAAGGCAATTGTGATTACTATTCTTATAGTAGTGGGTTTTACAACAGGTGAGAAAGTCTCATTAAAATCAAAGCCACTCTGTTGTGAAAAACCCTTAGCTACTAGCCTTGCCTTATATTTAGAAATTGTACCATCAACATTTTTCTTTAATCTGAAAGTCCATTTGCAACCAACAATATTTTTATTTTCTGGTAAAGGAACAAGACTCCAAGTCTTGGTTTTTATAAGAGCATTGTACTCATCACACATAGCTGATTTCCAGTTCTGGTTTTCCATAGCTTGGCAATGGTTACTTGGCTCCTCTGTATCCAAAGTGGTATTATAAATTTTGGGTTTAAAAATACCACTTTTTGACCTTGTGATCATATGATGTCCTGTTCTAGTACTTTGTTGTTGTGGAATACTTTCACTTGATTGAAGTTGCTCATTGTGATGCATTGTTTCCTCTGTAACCTATTGTGAATCATGCTGTTCACTAATTTTTTGTTGAGGTGTCTGAACCAACATCTGCTACCTCATGACCTGGTCCACAACTGGACACTGTGTGTTGTGAGTGGTCACTGACTTCTGTCAGATCTCTGTGGGTTTGCACAACTTCCTCAGGTAAAACAGGTATAGAGGATAGAGTTTCCTTTGTGTTGTAAACCTTTTTGGATGTTTTAATTGATGCATCTTTAAATGGAAATAGCTTTTCATTGAAAACAACATGTCTGGACATAATTATTTTTCCAGTACTGTCTAAGCATTTAAATCCCTTCTGATTAGTTGCATAACCAAGAAAAGTACAAGGTGCAGATCTAAAATCTAACTTGTGAGAATTATATGATCTGAGATAGGGAAAACATAAGCAACCAAAAACTCTTAGATTTAAATAGTCAGGTTTGACATTATATAATATTTCCAAGGGACTTTTAAGCTTCAATGCTTTTGTTGGCAGTCTGTTAATTAAATAAACTGTTGTAGAAAAAGCATCTGGCCAAAATTTTAAAGGCATAGCTGCCTGGGCTAATAATGTAAGACCAGTTTCAACAATTTGCCTATGTCTTCTTTCAATTATTCCGTTTTGTTCAGAAGTGTAAGGGCAAGTAGTTCTATGAACTATACCCTTCTTCAGAAAGTAAGATTTTAGTGGCATATATTCGGTTCCTCCATCAGATTGAATTACTTTGACTTGACAATTGGTTTGTTTTTCAGCCTGAGTAATAAACTGTAATACAGCATTATGAGTTTCACTTTTTGATTTTAAGAAATATATCCAAACATACCTGGAAAAAGCATCTATGAATGATATGTAATATTTGTATCCATAATCACTGTGAATAGGTGCAGGACCCCACAAGTCAGTAGCAATTAATTCAAGTGGTTTACTATAATTTGTTTCTGAATTCAGAAAGGGTAATTTATGTGCTTTACCCATTTGACAGAATGTACATATATATGGCATAGAAACATCTTCATAGGAAATATTATTACTACTCAATATGTGTCTTACAATAGTAGCATTTGGATGTCCCAATTTATAATGCCACGTGTCAAATGCCTTACAAATTTCTTCTTGTTTGAACTCAGAATTATTACACCAATTTTCAATAGTTTCTGCATTTTCTGAATTAGCCACTTTGAACTTGTATAGCCCTTTATGTTCACTACCCTGCAAGAGAATTTCTTTAGTTAGGATATCCTTAACTAGACAGTATTGTGGGTAGAATTCGAAGTACACACTGTTATCCTTAGCAAATTGTGACACACTTAGTAGATTTTTCTTAATTAATGGTACTCTAAGCAAGTTGTTTAAGTACAACTGTCTTTTTCCCATAATGTAAGATCTGCCAGTATGAGTTATAGCTATAGACTTACCATTACCTACATGTATTGAGTTCATACCTTTGTACTCCCTGTTTCCAAGATTCAGCTTGTTCAGATTGTTTGTAATGTGGTTTGTTGCTCCAGAATCTGGATACCAATCTTCATCACATATATGTTCTGGCTTAGTTGTTTCTGTTGATTGATAATCTTTACTGTCAGATTGATTGCTTGAATTGTTTTGAACTTGGGCAACATTTGCACTGAGATTCTGATTTCTTTGATTGTTGGAATTTTGTCCTGGATCATAATTCAGATTCAATCTGAAGTAGCACTTAGCAGCAGTATGACCAAGCTTTTCACATATCTGACACCTTGGCCTATTGTTGTTGTTGTTCCATCTACCTCTGCCCCTGGATCTGTTGGAATATGTACCTCTTTGCATTGCTTGATCATTTCTTTTATTGCCTTGATTTCTAATTTTGTTGGTTGCTGCATAATTGACTATAAAATCTGAGTCTTGAGTTTTTTTGTTGTCAATTCTTGCTTCATGAGCAAGTAGAACAGAATGTACATCATCTATGGTTGGTAAACTCTTTTGTGATGAAATTACAGCGACCACAGCTTCATAATCATCATTCAATCCATTTAGAACTGTCATAATTTGTTCAGAATCACTAACTTTATGACCTGCTGCCTCAAGAAGATCACATGTAGTTTTGACTTTAGAAAGATACTCTCTCATATTCTGATTGTCTTTCTTTGCATTATGCAATTGTCTTTTATAGAACATAACTTTGGCAGCAGATTGTGTGTTGAAAACTTTGTCAATAGTTACCCATATTTCATTGGCTGTTTTACATCCAATAACATGTGACAACAGATTTACATTAATCGAGGACAATAACCAAGAACATATGAGTCTATCTTGCCTATGATACTTGATGTATTCTTCATTGCTGACAATCTTATTTTCCTTGTCTGTGATGTTTACAGGAGGAATTTGAATTGTTCCCTGAATATAGCTTTCAAGTCCATACCCTTGAATGGCTGTTTCGACTTGAAGCTTCCATAGAAGATAATTATCTTCATTTAAATGCACTGTAACCAACTGACTTTGGGGACTGATCACAGTCTTGATTAGATTCTCAACAGAATTAGTGTTTTGAGAGGAATTTGCTGCAGAAGATGTCTCTAAACCAGTTTCATCAGCCATGATGATGAGATTAAGTTTGTCTAGTCAGAATGACAAACTGAAAAAGAAATATGCAGTCAAAAGAATGACAAACTTGAATTTAAGTTCAAGAATATAGAAAACAATGCTGAAGACAGGTAAGTGCAACCAAAGAAATTCTTAAATAATGATTATGATGAATTTTTCTGATGAGATTTCTTTATGGACGGCACTTCTCTGTTTCTTGAGTTGTTTTCTTGTTTTCTTGATCTGGTTTTTTTGTGAGAATTTGAATGAAATCTTCACAATTCAACGATGAAATCCTGCTGCAGCCTTTTAAATACTACCGAGGCACAGGATCGAGTTGAAAGAATCCTTCAAATGATAGAATGAATGATTTTGATGAAGGATAATGCTCAAGTGATGAGATTATCCTCTGATGAGTTTCTTTATCTCCTTTTTTTTGAATTTGCTGTTAAGCAATTGGATAATGCTCTGATACCATAACAGAGTTTTGAACTCAGTGATGTTTCTTGATCTAAATTGACAAAGGAGAAATTGAAACTGAATGAAGATCTTATTATTTTTCTGAATAATGATTCTTACAAGTGCAGAGTAACGGAGGTTTTATAATACAATTTTACACAGTGGGCTCTGGCCCAAAGATCACAAAATAAAGAAAAGAAAATAGCCTACGGCTAAGATTACAAGGCAACAGATCCAATGAACACTAAAGAAAGATTGCTTCATATATACCGCTGGATAAGAAGGGTTTTCCCATTTTCAACAGCTTGCCTTCATGCAGTTCTCCATTTTATATTTTTGTCACTTACTATTGATACCAGTCAGAGACTAATAAAGTGCTTTTTAAATCTTGTAAACATGGTGTTTGGACCACGGAAAATGCTTGAGCTTGCATTTTTTATTGACATTCTCTTCCTTTTTGGATAAAGCATCTGCAATAGTATTTTCCTTACTACTTTTATATTCCATTTTGTAATCAAAACCATATAGTTCGGCTAACTATTTGTTTTGCACACCCGTATGAAGCTTCTGTGATAGTAGATACTTAAGGCTTTGATGGTCAGTCTTTATGATGAACTGCCTACCCGTTAAATACTAGGACTATTTCCTTATGGCTATGATGAATGCCATTAATTCTTTTTCATAGGTAGAGGGGGTAAGTTTCTCCCATGTAGTGCTTTACTAAGTTAGGCTATATGTCTTCCATTTTGATGTAACACTGCCCCTATTCCAAAGCAACTTGCATCACATTCAAGAGTAAAGGGTTGTAAGAAGTCTGGCATGGCAAGCACTGGAGGATCGATCAAACATTGCTTCAATTGCTCAAAAGCATGTTTTTCTTCCTCAGACCATATAAATGCATTCTTTTTTAACATGTCTATAAAGGGTTTTGCAATGAGACCATAACTCCTAATGAACTTCCTGTAATATCTAGTTAGGCCAAAAAAATCCCCTTAATGCTTTCAAGTTTTTTGGCAAAGGCCATTCCATGGTTGCTTCAATTTTATTGGGATCCACTGCCACCCCATGTATTGATATCACATGACCCAAATACTCAATAGTCTCTTGAGCAAAGTTGTACTTAGAAAGCTTTATGACTAACCGATTCTCCTTTAACACCTGAAAAGTTATACTCAAATACTCTATTTGCTTAGACACGGTCTGGCTATATATCAGAATATCGTTGAAAAATATCGGTATAGACTTTCTTAAATATGGTCTAAATAAATGATTCATTAGTGACTGAGAAGTTGAGAGGTCATTTACTAAACCAGGTGGAATAGCTACAAATTCATAAGGCTATCGTGTGTTTTGGAAACTATTTTGTGTATTCCATGTTCATGCATTCCGTTACCTGGCATTCTAGCCCGGCTATATAGCACCGGTTGCACGAGTTAGATTCGACTGCTTTCAAGGCTATGATTCCGAAGCGATGATTGTGGGACCGGGAAGTCAAGTACAAATGGTTATATGAAGTCGGAATTGAACGAAATTGATAGATATGCGATGTAGAATAATGCTCATAGTTTGGGATATGGCTCCTTGGATTGAAGGGGTCGATATAGTATGGGTCGTGGAGGATGGATCGCAGGCTACATGCAAAATGGGTCGGCATACATCAAAATACTAGAACATCTAAGCAGAAAACAATCAATATCTCGAGATCTACAAGACCAATGTATATGAACTTTGGAGAGCAAGATATATGGGCCCTAGGGAATTTACCTTAGAGGTCGCACATCAAATGGACAAAGCAGGAGGGGTCGGCATACATCCCTTAAGAGGGATCGGCAAAATTGTGTTAGAACCTTGTATTTTGATTATGACAACTATATAAGTAAATATTATGCAAACTAACCATATGTACAAGAGAATATACTATTTTACTCGACAAATAGATTGCAGATCAGATTCTAGATAGAAGCTTCAATATTATCTATGGTTCGTCTATAGTCTAAGTCTAGTAACTAATTTTTATTAAAATCTCTCCAAAGTGGTATATGCACGCACACGTACTTAAAATCTTTCAAATCATCATTCATATATTAAAGTTTTTAGTACACATGTTCACACACAAAAACATTATTGAAAAATCATGAATATGGCATAAAATGGGTAATACAGCCGACTGAAATGCATAGGTCGGTCGGCTGAATTTCTATGCATATGCACAATAACATTTGAGTATTCAGTCGATTGAACCACATGATTCAGTCGCCTGAATGACTTGTCGTTCACATTGTTCCTTATCTGATTTGAATTTTACACATTTCAGCTGGCTGAATTAGTTATTCAGCCGACTGAAATTGCATAACAGTTATATTTATGAAAAGTCATTCACTTCATTGAACAGAAACAACCCTTGATTCAAGAGTTGTATCTGTGTCTAATGATCGCTATTTTTACGAATAATTACAACTTTTAAAAACTATATATAGCCTTCAAATCATTTGTTTGAATCACCTAATTTCATATTCTATTCTCTTATTCTATTTTTCTAGACATTATTATCATTGGCATTCAAACTCTCATTCTAATCACTTGTACATTCAAGAAAATTTAATTAGTGATTTGTTAAACTTCCTATCTTCACAAACTGCACGAAATACCACAAAGGAGAAGATTATAGGAAGGATATACGTTATTGACTTATCAGTACTACTCAAGAGCATACTCAGTCAGAAGCAATTTTACTGTTTGTATTAGAAGGCCTGTCCGGTTGCTCAGAAGGTTGAAGTCTTATTCTGTTGCTTAGGCGGTAGAAGTTCTGGTTGATTGCTCAGGCGGTATAATACCTATTCCTCTAGGTTAAGAGAGGGTTGATAGTTTAATTCCGGAAGAAGTCTGGGACTGGACGTAGAACGGGAAATTCGAACTAGTATAAAAATACCTGGTGTCATTTACTTTACTATTAACTTTTTATATTTATATTCCGCACTAGTAGATAACTTAGATAATATTTCATATTACGATCCTTAGTCACTTTCATTTGGTATCGGAGCAAGGTCATCATATAACCATAACATAGTTATTTAAAATCCAGTTAATATGGAAAATAACATTAACACAAGTTTTACTGCAGGTCAATCTACTACACGATCACCACATTTAATGGTTTGAATTACAACTATTGGTTAACTCGGATGAGTATTTATATGCAAGCAAATGGATATGATACTTGGAATATCACTCAGAATGAATACACTATACCAACCACACCATATGCACAATGATCAAACACAAAAAAAATAGATGCTAGTTCGAAGGAAAAAACCATGAATATGTTATTTTGTGCTTTAGATAAGAATGAATTTAATAGAGTTAGTATGTGTAAAACTACTTATGAAATTTGGCGAATTCTTAAAGTTACACATGAAGGAAAAACAAAGTGAAACAAAGCAAGATTTCTATGCTTAAAAATCAGTTCCAAAATTTTAGAATGAAACCAGATGAAACTATAAATGACATGTATTCTGGATTCTAAGACATATATCATTCACTACTAGCACTAAGAAAAAATATTTAGATTTTATACTGTCTCGAAAATTCTAAACTCTTTAACGGATGAATGAGAACGAAAAGCCTTAGCTATTGAAGAAGCTAATGACATTTCTACCATCAAATCTGAAGAGTTGATAGGAAATCTCATGTCATATGTAGTAAGTTTGGAGGCAAAACGAGATCAAGCCCAAGATAGAAAGAATACACCTTTTCAGGCTGAACAATAAGACTCGGATTTAGATGAAGACGACGTGGCATTTATAACAAAGTACTTCAAAAAGCTTTTGAAATTTATACAGAATAGGAAATTCAGTAACAATAGAAGAGACAACACCAATAAACCATCAGCTTTAAATCTCAAGTGTTATGATTGTCATAAGAAGGGTCACATAAAGAAGAACTATCCTGATCGAAAGAAAGGCAGATACAAGAATAAAAAGGCGAGTACAAAAAGAAGCAAGCATTCTCTACTACATGGGATGATTCAGAATCGTCTTCTTCATCAGATAGTGACATTTACATTGATTCTAAATAAGCTAATATATGCTTTATGGCTTCGACTAATGATGTAAGTGATCTAACTTTTGACAATTTAATATATATAAATTCAAAGCTTTTGGATAAACTAAGAGAAGTCAAAAGAAAGTATAAAGATGCTCTAGAAAAATTAAACAGAAGTGAAATAGAAGTTGATATGCTTAGAGATGAAATTAAAATCTTACGTAAAGAACTTATTAAAACACAAGAATCTTTGTCTAGTATTTCTTCTCAACTCACTATGTTATCAAACAAAATTGAAGTGTAGAATGAAAAGAATATGACATTAACTTCAGAAAATCATGATTTAACATCAAATGTCAAAATTCTTGAATTAAACAATACCAGTCTCAAAACTACGTTAGATAGTATCACTAAAAATGTATCTAATTTTAATAAAAGTAGAGAAAATCTTTCTAAGATTATTAGTAATTCTCAAACTACTTTTAATAAGGAAGAGTTAGGATATACAAATTCCTCAAAATCTATTTCAAAGAAGAATAACTCACTATATAAATATTTCAATTTACATAAGAATTTTGTAAAAGCAAAACCAAAAACAAAGGTTTTCACTCAAAAGAAAGAAGTTTGCAACACAAATACTATAAAGATTTAGGTACAAAAACTAATAATAAATTAATCAGAAATAAGTATATTAAGTCTTTTATGAATTCAATTCATAAAAATGAAAATTTTACTTATAATGGAAACTCTGAACTCTCTTGCGTTTGGTTTCCTGTGATATAACTCTTAGGACCCTAATAAAATGTGCGTACCAACGTCATCTCTATGTTTTTTGCAAGTACCAACTAAGAAAAGAGGCAATTGGATATTTGACAGTAGTTGCTCAAAACATATGAGAGGAAACAAAGATATGCTGACTAGCATTATCTACTTAGATGGAGGATATGTCACATTTGGAGATAATTCCAAAGGCTATAACATCGGCAAAGGCGATGTGAGCAACAACGGTACATCTAACTTACTCACAAATGTTTTACTAGTTAAAAAATTAAAATATAATTTGCTAAGCATAAGTCAATTATGAGGTAAAGGTTTTAACGTAACTTTTTTGAAAAATAAATGTAACATATTTGATCAAAAAAAGTCTTACATTCGAAGGATCTAGTAACGAAATATATACATATTAAATATGAACGTTAATCATAACACAAATATCTATCTAATAGCCAAAGAAAACGATCCTTGTTATGACACAAAAGATTTTGTCATATAAATTTTAAAGCAATAAGCAAATTGTCTAAGAATAATTTAGTAAAAGGTTTGCCAAAAATGAATTTTAGTGCAAAAAGTATCTGTGATGCTTGTCGGTTAGGAAAATTAACGAAATCTTCTTTTAAATCAAAGTAAATTATTTCTGCATTACAACCACTTGAGTTATTGCATTTAGATCTTTTTGGACTAACTCACGTTCAATCTATAAACCATAATAGATTTGTTTTCGTAATTGTAAATTATTTTTCAAGATTCACTTGGACAATATTTTGAAAAATAAAAGTGATACTTATGAAAACTTTAAAATATTTGCTAAAAGTGTTCAAAAAATTAAAATTTTAAAAATAAAAAATATTCACAGTGATCATGGTGGCGAATTCGATAATGAATCTTATGAAAAATATTGCAATATGAAAGGAATTGTTCATAATTTTTCATTTCCTAGAACTCCGCAAAAAAATGGAGTTGTACAAAGCAAAATAGAACACTTCAAGAATGTGCTATGACTTTATTAAATGGAAGTACTCGACCTAAACACTTTTGGGCAGAAGCCGCAGCAACTGCTTGTTATGTTTTAAATAGAGTTTCCATTAGACTATTGACAAAACATACTCCATACGAACTTTTTAATGGAAGAAAACCTAACATGTCACATTTTAAATTTTTTGGTTCAAAATGTTTTCTGTTAAATAAAAAAGACAAACTTGGTAAATTCAATTCAAAATCTAATGAAGGAATGTTCATTGGATATTCGAAACGAAGCAAAGCTTATAGAATTTCTAACAAAAGAACTAAAGTAATCAAAGAAACATTTCATGTGTCATTTGATGAAAATTCAAATTTAATCATAAAAATGAAGATGAAGAAATTATTTCTAAATAAATTATCATAGTAGATAATATTGAAAATATTGCAAATAATGTTGAAATTGAAGACAATAATTTACTAAATAATAATGAAATTTGAATCCATCAAGACTTCTAAGAGAACATCCTATTTAAAATATAATTGAACAAGTAAATACTAAAGTAAGAACTTGAAATCAACTAAATCAAATGGGTCATGTAGCTTTTCTTTTAAACATTGAACCCAAAAATGCTAAAGAAGCCTCGACGAATGATTACTGGATTATAGCTATGGAAGAAGAATTAAATCAATTTAAATGAAATGAAGTTTGGGACTTAGTTCTTTGGCCAAATAATCAAATGGTTATCGGTACCAAATATTTTTACAAAAATAAAGCTGAAGAGCAAGGAAATATTATTCGAAACAAAACTAGGTTAGTTGCTCAAGGTTATAATCAAGAAGAAGGAATAGATTATGATGAAAATTTTGCTCCTATAGCTCGTCTAAAAGCTATACGTATTTTATTAGCATATGAATGCTTTAATAACTTTAAATTATATCAAATGGACGTAAAAAGTGTAATTTTAAATGGTTTTATAAAAGAATATGTATATGTAACAACTACCTTTACATGAAAAATTTCCAGATCATGTTTATAAATTAAAAAAGGCTTTTTATGGTTTAAAACAGGCACATCGTGCTTGATATGACCGTCTTAAAAATTATCTAATAAATTCTAGTTTCAAAATTGAAAAAGTAGATCAAACTTTATTTCTAAAACAAGATACAAATGATATTTTAATAATATTGATTTATGTAGGACATTATTTTTGGTTCCACGAATGAAAATTTATGTCAAGAATTTTTCAATATTATGGAAAGAAAATTTGAAATGTCTCACATGGGAGAACTTTCATATTTTATTGATTTACAAATTAAATAATTAAGTAATGGAATTTTTATTAATCAAAAAATATATTGTAATAATCTTATAAAATGTTTTGATATGGAAAACACTTCCGCTAAACCGACTCCTATGAGTACTACGGTACATCTCGATCGAGATGAAAATGACAAAATTGTTGATCAAAAATTATATCGTAGCATGATTGGATCATTACTTTATTTAACTGCTAGTCAACCAGATTAATGATGAGTGTATGCTTGTGTGCACGAGTTCAAGAAAATCCCAAAGAATCACATTTGCGGGCAGTGAAACGAATTTTGTGTAACTTAAGAAAGACTAAAGATTACGGTTTCTTTTATCCGAAAGAATATTCTGTTGAGTTAGTATCATACAGTGATGCTAATTTTGGAGGATTTCGAATGAATTTAAAGAGTACAAGTGGTACTTGTCATTTCATTGGACTTTCTTTAGTATCTTGGTTTAGTAAGAAACAAAATTGCGTTTGACTTTCGACGTGTGAAGCAGAATATATTTCTGCTGCTGTGGCATGTGCTCAGGTAATCTACAAACAGCAAACACTACAAGATTTTGGAATAAAACTTTCTAAATCAACAATTTACTGTGATAATACAAGCGCTATAAATTTATCGAAAAATCCTATAAATCACTCTAGAACTAAACATATTGATATTAGACGTCATTTTCTTTACGATAATATAGAAAAAGGAAATATTTCATTATATTTTATATCATCAGAAAATTAAATAGCCGATATATTTACTAAACCCTTAAATGAAAATAGTTTTATTAAATTAAGATGAGAACTAGGAATTGTGTGGTTAAATGAGTTAAAATTCACTATTAATATAAAAAAAAGGTCGAAAATATAAAATGAAAACAAAAAATTTCCAAAAAATGGAGCTGATGGCACTGGAACTCTGGTCTCAAGGGAGGAAGTTGCATGTGTTTCCAATGTTCTAATATGTTTCTTGAATACAGACCTTGCATGTTTTCTAATTTAACCTACGGTCATATTTTCTTTACATTAACCTCTCATTTTACTTGGCTAAAGTTTTCTAAACCTTTTTAACCTCGGAAACAAAAACCAGTGATAGCATATAACTCAGTTTATACATACATACATACATATATATAATCAACTTTCATTTAAAGTAGAAAACGAAGAAAAGTGTAGACTTAGATTAGTTAGAAATTACATTGGGTATTGAAAGACCGGCAGGTTTGCTGTGAGCGATTAGAGGTACCTAGTATACCAAGTCCAGTATATTAATTAGGAGTGGGAAAGGTGTCACTCAAAAAGGTTTTTTTGATATACAATGTGTTTTTTATTGAGTCTCTCCTAGTTTTGAGAAGCTGGCAGAAACTTACTATACGCCTACTCTGCTACCATTGCTGGACAAGGTTTAATTGCCAATGAGTGAATAAGTAATATAAAGGCAAGCAAATTTCACGGTATCGACACATAAAATGAGAAGTTGATGTTCTCATAAGTAGGTATAATACAGAAGATCCTTCAACGTTGATTAACCTATAATAAGAATATTCCTAGGGGTTCTACCTGCTATGATTTTCCTCCCTTTCCATACCTATCTCTAGGGGGCCTATCGAAGTCACTTTGTTGGTGCCTCCTTTCTCTCTCAAATCATACTGTGCAGGTGGCTGTAAAACCTATGTATGGTTCTAGAAGCTCGTTAACACTCGCTTCCCTCACATCACAGAACGAAAAGCTTGCTATTCTACAACCACTCACTATCCTACTTCCACTAGCTTAGCTTCAAGTAGTCTACAAAAAGCATTTGCACCTTCATATCGGTTCTTGCTTTCTACTAGCCCATTCCAAAGCCTTCCTGCTTTGCGAAGCATGAATTGCTGGTGGTGGTTGCTTTTAAGAGTTTTCGCCCCTAGTATATTAATTCCTACGATTAAAAACCGTAGCTATACATTCTTCAAATAATATACAATCATGACAATGTCATCACAAGAAAGCACAAACCAATCCTGAATTGTATTTAGTACTCCCTCCTCGGATTCTTCGAACAATTCAACTCCAATATATATCCGAGTAAAGATTACGCCTTCTTCGAATCATCACACTGGGTATACGCCAAAAGAAAAGGAGGGCTAAAAGAAACTTGGGTTTTGCTCTTCATTAACCAAAGAAAAGATTGACGACATCCATCATTATTAATGGGAAACGTTAGAACTTCAACGTGAAATTTACTATGAACAAAAAATCAATGCAAAACAATTAAGTTTTCTAGAAGAATTTGCTTTGAAATTCTACAGATCATCTTCAAAGCAATATATACACCAACCATCTCCTCAACGTCCTCAAGTGTCTCCTAACTCTTAGGAACGAGAATCTCAAAGTAATGAATGTTCTCCTATCCATCCATTATAAGAAATCACTAAGGTTGAGCCGCACTCAGATAATTCCAAAAATTAAGAAAATTAAATCATTTTCTATTAATTTTTTAAAAAATTGTAATATGTATAAGTATTATGTTGCTTGAAATAATAATTACATGTTTGTGATTAACAACAAATTAAAAACACACAGATATATATATATATAGTGCATAAACTAAATAAAGGATAGGCTAGAATAAAGACCTACCTCAGAACAAACAACAGATTTAGCCGATTGGAAGAAGGCATTCATTCGACTGAATCTTCAAACTCACTTAAATTTTTAACCTGAAAACAGTCGACTGAATCACTCCAACCAGTCCATTGAAATGCACCAAAAATGTACTATATATATGTGGGAAACAAATCAATGCACATCAGTCGACTGAACTCTCCTAACAGTCGACTGAATCTTCAATCTATTTGAATTTCGACTCAGCAACCAGTTGACTGCCACCACAGATTCGGTCGACTAAATTTTTAATTTTACACTACAAAGTTGCAGGATGAAAATCCCTGCATATCAATCGACTGAGCACCCCATTTTAGTCGACTACCCTATGTTATTTTAATTTTTTAAATAAATCTACACTCTTTCCAAATATAACCTTTCAACCTAACACTACTTAACTCACCTCTCTTCTTCATATTCCACTTCACAAGAAAACCAACTCAAACCCTAGCCTCCTTTTCAAAAATTAATTTTTTCCTTCAAATCAAAATGACACCCAGATCCAAACGTGCTCGTGAATCTACTGTCGGCCCATCTGATAGTCAAATTCGTTCTTAGCTTCATAACGTGGCAATGGTACCTAGGTTTATTCTATGAAAAACTCAATATTTTTTGAAGGTGCTTTGTCAAATTTGCTGATATCAATGGTTATGCTATATGGGAGCTTGCCGAAGCTAGCGGTATCGACCATCTCATAGGGTATGATTCAAACAACATCAAAATATACCCTCTTTTGATTACGTAGTTCTTCGCTAACATAAATCTAGACCATGAAGATCCTTGTAACAAGGATGATTGTATTTGGACCTTGGTTTGTGGGGTAAAAATTTACCTTCCCCTCCAACGACTTGGTCACATGCTACGATGTCCATCTGAAGGATTGGATATTGATAACGTTGAGGTCAATATGTATAATCGAGACAAAGTCTCACATCTTTTTCTCTTGCATGATATGACTATTCTTAAATCCAATGCCCTATGTCCGAAGGTAAGAATTATTCATAGAGCTCTCATTCGATCATTGCAACCTCGTACCGGTAGCTACGAGAAAGTCTGAAGAGGGATTTCCAAGCTCTCTATGCTCTTTACTCGTCCTAAAGAGTAAATTGGGAAAATATTATCTTGGAAGAGTTTATCACAGTCAATCACAAGAGAAACTACAAAACAATCCACTATGGAGCCTATATTCTTCAAAACCTCGGAGTTCCTTTACCCGATGCGGATTTCATGACCATTGGAGAGCTCATCTCGAAGAGTCTAAGTCTAATGGGTCTTTCAAAGCACCGCGAGCATCAACAAATTATAAGCTTCCAACAATGGGCCGCAAATCATGAATAAGGGATTCCTCAACCAAGGGATATAAATGTCGCCTCTTCATCATCTCAACCTTCGAGACAAGAAGAAGAAGGAGACGACAATGAGATTCAAGAACACCGTGGTGACATTACCCCAAAACAATTACTTGTTACACTTTCTTGAAATCAAAGTAAACTTGGACGACGTTTGGCTACCATCGAGAAAAATATGTCTAAAACAAATAAAAAGCTTGATTCAATAAAAGGCTTTTTTATAAAAATCTGGGAAAAAGTGTCATGTACCGGCTCTACCTCTACTGGCGTGGTCGAAAACCTCGCACCATTTACTTGGTCAACCTCTGAAGAAGAAGAGGAAGAAGAAGCCTACGATAGTAAGGATCTCTAGTCTTTAAATTTTCACTCATGATTATCTTATCATATTGTTTAAGACATTCTCTTACGTGTGCTTTGTGTTTTGATATTGTTATGTAATATTGTTGTTCGATTTTCCGATTTAACATGTTCATGTTTATTTGTTCGCTGTCTGTAATGATATTAAGTTTATTTGCTTCCCGAAACTAAATTTGTGCTTATATGTTTATATTTCTCATATTATCTATGTGTTCCTTTTTTTCCGATGGAAAAGGGGGAGAAAATGTTTGATAGGGGGAATATTCATTTACAGGGAGTAAATTTCTTTTATACATTTACAAACTTACATAGTTGACATCATCAAAACGGGGGAGAATGTTAGAACCTTGTATTTTGATGTTTTGATTGTGACAACTATACAAGTAAATATTATGTGAACTAACCATATTCGCAGGAGAAGATACTATTTTACTCAACAAATAGATTGCAGACTAGATTCTAGATAGAAGCATCAATATTATCTATGGTTTTTCTATAGTCTAAGTCTAGTAATTAATTTTTGTTAAAATCTCTTCAAAGTGGTATATGCAAGCACACGTACTTAAAAATCTTTCAAATCATAGTTCATATATTAAAGTTTTTAGTATATGTGTTCACACATAAAAAAATTATTGAAAAATCATGAATATGGCATAAAACAAGTAACTTAGCCGATTGAAATGCATAGGTCAATCGACTAAATTCCTGTGCACATGCACAATAACATTCGAATATTCAGTCAACTGAACCATACGATTCAGTCGACTGAATGACTAGTCTTTTGCATTGTTTCTTCTCTGATTTGAATTTTACATATTTCAGTTGGCTGGATTATTTATCTCAATCAACGAAAATTGCATAACAACTATATTTCTAAAAAGTTGCTTCACTTCACCGAACAGAAACAACCCTTGATTCAAGAGTTGTTTCCCTATCTTTTGATCGCTACTTTTCACGAATAATTACAACTCTTAAAAACTATATATAGCCTTCAAATCATTAGTTTTAATAACCTAATTTCAGAATGTATTCTCTTATTCTATTTATCTAAACATTCTTGCTATTTGCATTCAAACTCTTGTTCTAATCACTTGTATATTCAAGAAAGATTTCATTAGTGATTTATTAAACTTCCTATCTTCACAAACTACACAAAATACCACAAAGGTTAAGATTACAGGAAGGGTGTACATTATTGACTTATCAGTGCTACTCAAGAGCATACTCAATCAGAAGCAATTTTACTATTTATATTAGAAGTCCTATTCAGTTGCTCAGGCGGTTGAAATCCTATTCTGTTACTTAGGCGTTAGAAGTCATGTTCAGTTGCTCAAGTGGTGTAATACATGTTCCTTTGGGTTAAGAGAGGGTATATAGTTAAATTTCAAAAGGAGTCTAGGACTGGACGTAGAATGGGAAGTTCGAACCAGTATAAACATCCCTGGTGTCATTTACTTTACTATTAGCTTTTTATATTTATATCCCGCACTAGTAGATAACTTAGATAATATTCCATGCTACAATCCTTAGTCACTTTCATTTGCAGCAGTCAAGTCATGTTATGTCAAGGATCAAGCAATAACTCGAGTTCTAGTGGTCCAAATGACATGAAAATTATAGGCTAAACATATTTTAGCATAGAGAAGCCACTATAGGGATCACTGCCCAAAAAATCGACCAATGAAGGGATCCATACTCATCCTTCCACATTGGGAATTGGACCTGGCGATCCCTCCAGTGGGTCCATGTAGATTAGAAGGTCCTTCAGCAGAAGTTTCAGAGAGGTTGATGGTGGTCTTCACCTATAAATACTGGCCCGATGGGTCATTCTTAGGATCTTTACGGTGTTTATTACTCTAGACTCTATTGTAATCAAGTTTTTGCTATTTTTTATTACTGTAATCAGATTTATAGGTGATTAATAAAGGATAATCTTCAAAGTGAATGTAGGCATAGAATGTCAAACCATTATAAATTTATGTGTCTATGATTATTGTTTTTTATTTGTTATTAGCTTAATCATTTCCTCGATTTAATTTAATTTTTGTTCACTTACTTCTCTACAAAAATCCTTTCTTGGGTGTTTGTGACCAAATTAGTTGCAAATATTTTGGTGCTTTCATTAAAAACCTTGATTTGCTTGCTAGAATCCCTTTGTTGCGACTGGAATGGATAAATTCCCCAAAGGAGATCTGCAGTTATCTTCAAGAAGTTGCTAATACTACTCACATTTTTAGAAAACTAAACAAGGCAACTAATAATGGTGAGGCATATTGGATCTACTTCACAGAATGTGGAAGGAAATAAGAATGCTAGCATTTA
Organism: Allium cepa; assembly: GCA_030765085.1. NCBI lineage: Eukaryota > Viridiplantae > Streptophyta > Magnoliopsida > Asparagales > Amaryllidaceae > Allium > Allium cepa. The sequence continues at coordinate 204,999,291 of CM060944.1, read as the reverse complement.
ACAAGGAGATCTAAGGAATCAACCTACAAATGTGAATGTTAATCCGGTAGAAGTTAGAATCCCATTGATTCTATTACGAGGGATGAATTTCATAATTCAATGAAAGAGCTGATGGAGAGCCGTCGACAACTAAATCAACAAATTCAGACCAATATCAACTTGATGAACCAAATCAATTAGAAGCAGTGGGGGAAAGCTAGGAGAGATCATACCTCTTACGCGGCATCGGAAAGTTCTAGCTCATTGAACAAATATCATTGGAATAGGCATCGCAGGATAGAAGAATATCAAGCAAAAACTTCTAAGCATCACCTTGCAGACCATCATGGTCTTCTAGGACCGATCGGTGTCGGTCCCTCCCTAGGGATCGGCACCGAACCTTCCACCAAAGGAGGGATTCCTCCCATACATCTTGGGAATCGAGGAAGAATTGTTTCTACTACTTTGGATGATGGAGTTCAATTGAATGCTGACCAGGTATCTCCCTAGAATGATGATGAAATGAATGTGCAAGATGCGCATCGGGAAGATGGTGAACCAAGAAGGCATAAAACGGCCCACACAAATAGACCGGACCGTTCACGCGAGGTGGAGCATGACTACCGCTTAGTACCAACCATCCAAACACCGGACTTATCGGCATTGCTCAGACAGTTGGTGAGAGAGAGTCAGGGCTTGACTAACGATGATTGGGAATCTCAAGAAGCCACATCCCATTCACTAATAATGTTCTACATGCAGAATATCCGAGGAGGTTCAACATGCCATTAATGCCTACCAACAAGGGAAAGACCGACCCTAGGCAGCATATCATGAGATATGAATAGCTAATGGATTCTACACTAGCTGACGATACGACAAAGTGTATATGCTTTCCCATAACTCTCTTTGAAATAGCAACGATGTGATTCGCAAGACTACCTACACGATCAACTTCTAAATTCGATGATTTGGCAACCAAGTTTGTGGAGCAGTTTCAGATGCATGCGACTCATCCTAAAGATGTGATGTCCATTTCCAGTGTGATTCAGGCTCCAGGAGAGTCGTTGAAAGATTATTTGGAGAGATTTCGTACAACTGTTACGGAAGTCAGTAATCCGAACTGCCATGGAATGACTATATGATACTCATGGTAATGACGAGAAGGATTGATCTAGAGTCTAATTTTGGCAATTGGTTAGGCAATGAGCCGCCGCAAAGTTGGATTGATTTTACACAAAGGTGGCTCGGTATTTGAGAAAGAGGAAGCCAGGTCGTCTAGAAAAAAGAATGTTGTGGGACCAAGTGGAGAGGGAGTACAAAGTAACATTGCAATAAAACAGTTCAATGATAGTTTTGGAAAAATTCAAGTGAATGTCCAGAATAAACCAAGTCAGCAAAGTTGAGGCGAAGATAGAAACAGTGAATGAAAGAGGATTTTTTGACGAGGGAAACCTAGGATTCCAACGTATAATACCCACACATCATTGAATACGTCCTTGGAGAATATCTATCTATCTACTTGTAATACCTTACAGTATAGGAAGCTGCCTCCAAAAGAATCAATAGAGAATCAGAAACAGACCGGGAAATATAGTCGGTTTAACGAGTGATGTGGGCACAATACAAATGAATGCAGGCATCTCCAGGATGTTATAGAGAAACTGATTCGAGAAAGGAAATTACAACAGTTTGTGAAAACCCTACAGGATGGTGGGCAGGGGACATCTGACCCTAACCGAGTTTAAGCGCTGTAGTGGGTTGAGGAGCCTGCGCGGACTGGTAATAAATATGATAGTTGGAGGACTGCATCCAACAGATAAGAGTTAGCAAGAAATGGAGCACCATGCTAGCTTGATTTGGCATTTGGATTTTGAATGTTGTTCGAATACAGAAGATGGAGTTTCGAAAAAATAGCAACATACAATGGCAGATGATATTATGTTTAGGAATAGAGATGTAGATAAGATAGAGGCTTCAATGATTGATCCAATGGTCATTTAGGCCATAATTGGCGCCGCTTTGATGAGAAAGATATTGATTGATTATGAAAATTCCGTAAATGTAATTTTCGTAAATGCTTATGATCAGATGAGGGTGGAAGCCAAATATTAAAAACCTTCTAAAGCTGGTATACACGGTTTTAATGGTATTGCAATTAAATTCATTGGTTATGTTGAGCTACCCGTGGAATTGGGAGAAGGTAAACGAAGGAGGGTGCGGATCTTGCCATTTGTTGTTTTGGATGTTGACTCTCCATGTAACGTTTTTCTGGGTCAACCGACCTTAGCCAAATTTTGGGCAGCTCTTGTCATATGGTGTTCGACTCTGAAGTTTTCGACAGATAATAGTGTTGGAGTTGTCCACGGTGACCAAGCGACTAGATGTGCCTATTATGTAGCTAAGTTGAGGGATGCTCGGCACAAAGAAAAAGGTAAGGGTGTAGATAAGACAATCTGCATCCAAACTACCGAAGGTTGACAACTAGCGCATGAGCCTTGGCTTCGGCCACTACACCAGAAAAGTCATTTCGTAGCGTTGAAAAAACGCGATTTCGAAAAACACTTTTGAAAGATTATTTTCTCAAACAAAATTATTTTCTATATAAAATACACATTTTTGCACTCTTCGAGCATATGAAGAAGAGAATTAAACGATTTAGTACAGACACTTGTCACTTTTAACAGCGTTTCGACAACGCTGCGACACGACATGCAACTAAAAGTCTGAAAGTTTTAGTTGCATTGTAGTAAACGCTACCTAAAACAAACATATTGTAACGTTTTTGAAATCCTACAAAAGTTTTTTTCGTAGTGTTTTATCTGTCCTACTATATATTTTTTGTGCATTTTTTCTCTGCTGCAATATTTTCCTGCAAATTGCACATGTTCCTGTAGAACTTTTGAAATGCTTTATTGATTGACATACAACACATTTTAAATGCCGCTATTTACTGTTATGACTTGTATCATTTTCGACAATCACTTATATATTATAGTCATATTAAAACCAATAATCAATCACATAATTTTCATTTTCAAACCAACGTTTATAATCATCATATTCAAATAAATGAAAAAATACATTACTCACGTAATCAAGTATAATGTCCATAATCATTCAATAACGGTATTTCAACAAAATAAGCGGATTCACATACCACAACCATTTATAAAAAAGTCTACACAACTAGTACGAACGAAATATTATAGTATATAACAGTTAAAGTCTTGTTTATGGCTTAATTATCCACAATTCTTGAATGCGGATGTTCTTCACTTCGGAAATCCTAGTTACCTGTAGACAAGTATAATGGTCAACAGTTAGAATTACATACATGTCCTGATAATTTGCATGTGCTGACAATTACATTGTCATCTCCACAATTGATTTAATGCACAGTCAATATTGATTTAATGTAATATCAGTACCAAAAGCATAGTTTTCTATCATACTTAAATGCACGGTCCATATTGATTTAACGTAATATTAGCACCAAAATCTATCTAACATACATGAACATGAAACTATAAAAAATACTAAATTTATTTGTCAACATTATGGCTATTCGTAGTACAATACAGAAATAAAAATGAAGCAGATGCAAAACTGTGCTATTCGCAAGCATTAAAATACAGTGATCTTATAAAATAATGCTGAAGATATATTATAATATAATACAAGTTCTATTATAATTATAGGAGACAGTAAAGAACCAATAAAATTCAAACGTTTTTCTAATTTTATTTATCATTTCATTTTGTTCTTATATTCTTATAATATAATATATAGGTTCTATTACAATTGTGATCATGAACATGCATGTAATAAAGAAATCATACCTTATTCCTCATGACGGATACATGTTATCCCAGATTTTTAGCTGAGAAACTTCGACTACTAACAAAGAGCCAAGATACTGGTTTAGTTTTATCTGCACAGAGTTAAATAAATAGCTAAATATATTCATGACTAACATCAAGGTAAAAGCAGATATACGTAACCATGTCATAAGTCAAGTTAAACCAGTAAAATGAAACTGAAATCAGTTGACATTAACTTAGCTAAGAAAGTTCTAAACCAAATTGAACGTATCATAGCTTGCTTCTACTGGTCATTCGCCGTGCATTCTGTACTGATGTCCTCCTGGTTCATCGCGCACTGCAACGAATTCCTTGCTTTGAAACTTCAACGATAGGCTTTAGCTAACTACTGCATCTGGGCTCTCTTCTACATCCACATTCTTAATTTGTCCACTACTTCAACGACACATTCTTAATTATGATAAGATCCCAACAGTGTCATGCCATGGTGTAGTGATTTCACATAAAGGTTAGCAAGACTATTTTTCCCATTATCATCTCTTTACCTAAATGTTGATTGTTAATTTACATGGTGAGTAATGTTATTTCAAACTGATCGTTAAAACATGAAATCAAAAAAATAATCAGCTTTAAAACAGAACTAAACGCACCTTCTCTTCGTTGCCACGTCTCTCAAGAAGACTAGAAAGTGGCTTCACATATTGAGAAAGGGCAGTAATTTTGTTTGCATCGAAGGAATTAACTCCAAAGCCTTAGTGGTCAATGGCGGTGACTTTAAATCCACTATCTTCCAATAGAGCAATAATTTTATACTAACACCAAGCACCGAAACCACCTCCATGAACTAGAACAAAAGGCTTGGTTTCCAAGTCATAAAGTTTTTCATTCTGATCAAAAGAAGAGCGTGCAATTAAGAGGGTTGCTTGAATATGTAAAATGGTGGTTTACAATGAAAAAATTGTTAAACAAATCATTTAAAATGAAATGATGGAAAATAATACTTTGAGAAGATTAGTTAAATGTCATTTCCACTACAACTATATAGCAACCCTAATACTTTAGGAAATCAAATTAACAATGACATTGGTAGCTAATCTAAAAGAATTTAGCTCCAGTTGGAAATATAAATAAATAAAACAAGTAATAAAAAATGTCATAATCGTAATATAGTATAATAAATGATTCGGGCATCCTATTGGATGATGGAGGAGAAAAATTGAACTAAATTAGTAGGCTTGTGGGTTTTTTCCCCATTAAAAACAAAAAATAGTGAGAAATGGCAGAATGGTTCTATTCCTGCTCAACTTTCCATCTTTCACACCCGTTTAGTTTCAATAGCATTACACATCCACTTACTCCTTTCGTCCCTCAGTTCATACTGAAAATATCTTCATTTTTTTAAACCACGCCCAAATACGATATGGGTGGCTCATGAACCTCGCTCAGTCTAAGCTATGTTATAATACAAACCTCCTTTGACCTGAACTAGATTATTATACGAACTAATTTCATCGAAGTGAGGTTAGCACACAAACTCGCATGGAACGAGCGAGTATTTTACACAAGTTCCACTCAATTGAACTCTCTTAAACTTGATATGTTGTGATCTAAAGATATGGAAAGTTATACCGGTGCATTTATTTCCTACATTTTTCTTATGTTTTCTTTAGTTCCCATATTAATACTCTGTTATGATCAAGAACTTATAATTATACATGCTAGTTGACGCAGCGTGCGAAGCGAATTCGACGATATAAATCGAATCCGTCTAGGATCTCACACGATTAGCGGAAATAATCGGTGAATCGACGAAGAATCGATGAATTTATGAATACCGTAAGGCCCAAATCCGTTGATCACGAAGATACCAGATTTTAGCAATCTTCGACAGGTTGATCGCGCACGATACCGTGAAGAAAGATCTACAATTATTGGAGCGTTGATCAAGCGTACTTGATTCCACGAATTGGCTTCAACGTTCGTTGATTCGAGCGCACTCGAATGCCGAAAGTGGAGATAGGAGTTAACACTCGGCTACCGATTTAAAAAAATGGAGGCACAAAGCACAAACCAAATTTTATTCAAATTTCAACAACTTTTATAAATGACACGACTCGCCTATTTATAGGCTTACAACATGAATTACAACACAATATGTACATGTCATAAAGCTACATAGTACAACACAACAACCTCGTTTGTAACCTAGAGGACGCGACTTAAATTTGTCACGCGACTTAACAAACTTCCCACGAGTTAAAATGAAGCACGACAAAGAAACCTTCGCGACTTAAAAATGGCAGCGACTTAATTTCTTCTTCGCGACATAAGAGATTCGTATTAGCGACTTAAAGAAAATTCACGACCTATGGTAGCTCAGTTCACGCGATTTAGGTTTAGGGGAAACTCGGCGGTGACATATTGGAGACGGCATGCGACAAAAGGATGAGACGCTAGCTCGCGCGCGACCTACGAGGAGGCTGGAAGCTCGCGACCTAGAGAAGTTTGTTCACGACTTAGGGTTTCGTCGCGACTCAAATCTTCGCGACTTAGTAATGTCGCTGTCTTCGGCCGCGACTTAGGGTTAGGTCGTGGTCGCGACTTAAGGTTAGGTCGTGGATTTCGGTAGGTTAAGTCATGCATTTTGGTGATGGAAGGTCGCGACATATGGCGAAGGTCGTGGTTGGTGGTGGCGCGGTTCGAGGTAAGTGCTTCCCATGTATCATCCTCCCTGGGTACGAAAAAATTCGTCCTCGAATTCGTATTCTCTTGATCATCAGCATAACATGGAATCAAGTGTTTCACATTAAACACATCGGAAGTATGAACTCCTTTCGGCAACCTTAACCGATACGCATTATCATTGATCTTCTTCAAAATTTCTACTGGACCAATCTTTCGTGCTTTTAACTTGTTGTAAGTTCCAACCGAAAAATGATCTTTGGTCATATTGCATATACAAAATCTCCTTTTTTTTAAGACAACACTTCTTCGTTTCTTATCCGCTATTTGTTTATACTTCTCACTCGTCTTAAGAAATCGTTCCTGTACAACTTTGTGGCATTCATGTAATTCATTTACCAAATCACTAGCCCGTTTAACAATTCCCTTCTGATACGGTACTGTTGTCAAATCCAACGGTCTCTTTGGTAAGCTTGAATATACAATCTGAAATGGACTGAAACCTGTACTCCGGTTAACTGCATGGTTGTGAGCAAACTCGGCTTGACACAATTTCGAATCCCAACTCTTCAAATTATCCTTCACGAGACATCTCAATAAATTTCCCAACGATCTGTTAACCGCCTCCGTTTGCCCATCAGTTTGTGGATGGTAAGCGCTACTAAAATTCAGCTTTGTTCCGACCATCTTCCACAGACTCAACCAAAAATGGCTTAAAATCTAGTATCTCGATCAGAAACAATAGATTCTGGTAAACCATGCAATCGATACATCTCTTTAAAGAATAACTGAGCCACTTGGACGGCACCCGCTGTCTTCTTACAGGCTATGAAATGCGCCATCTTCGAAAACCTGTCCACTACAACATATATAGAATCATTTCCCCTCTGAGTTCTCGGCAAACCCAATACAAAATCCATACTAATATCAACCCATGGTTTAGTACGTACTGGTAATGGCATGTATAATCCCGCATTCATTGTTGTTCTTTTCGAAACCTGACAGGTATGACATCTCTCCACAAATCTCTCTACTTCTTTCCTCATTGACGGTCAAAAATAAGATTGAGAAATCAACTATAATGTACGATCTCTGCCTACATGGCCTTCTTCATGTAATTCTCTAACAATCTTCATTCTCAAACTACAGTCTGGTATGCATAATTGATTTCCTTTAAACAAGAATCCATCAACCAACACAAATTCATCAGTATCCCCATCCTTAACTTTCTCAACAAACTTTGCAAAGTAAGGATCCTCCTCAAACAACTTTGGTAATAATTCGAATCATGTCACTTCAACCTTCAACGTTGTCAACAAGCGATTCCTCCTGCTCAAAGCATCTGCTACACGATTTGTCACCCCTGATTTGTGTTTTACAACGAAAGTAAATTGTTGTAGATACGCTATCCACGAAGCATGTCTCGCTGAAACCTTGTCCTGCCCTTGTAGATGTTCCAATGCCTCATGATCGGTATAAAAAACAAACTCTTTCTGAAACAAGTAATGTCGCCAGTGCTTCACAGCTTGAACAATTGCGTAAAACTCTACATCATGAGTGCTATATCTCAATTTGGCTCCCGACAATTTTTCATTGAAATAAGCAACAGGTCTTCCATTCTGGCTCAATACTCCACCAATTCCAACCTTCGAAGAATCAGCATGCAATTCAAACAACAACTGAAAATTCGGCAGTACCAGAATTGGTGCTGTCGTCAAAAGTGCCTTGACCTTCTCAAAAGCAACCCCTGCTTCCTCTGACCATGCAAACTTCTTTCCTTTCATGCAATCAGTTACAGGTGCCATCACTTCGATAGAAAGATACCAATCCATGAAAACTCCTCATTTCAGTAATTGTCTTTGGCTGTGGCCAACTCCTGACAGCTTCCACTTTACTTTCATCCACTTGAATACCCTCCTTCGACAGTACATATCCCAAAAACAAAACACTGTCCGTCATAAACACGCACTTCTTTGTTGCTGCATAAAACTGCTCTTGTCGTAAAATCAACAATACTTCCCGCAAATGCTGGATATGCTCTTCCGTACTCCCACTATAAATCAAAAATATCATCAAAGTAAACAACCACGAACTTCCCAACAAATATCTGAAAATCTGGTTCATCACTCTCATAAAAGTACTAGGAGCGTTTGATAAACCAAATGGCATAACCAACCATTCGTATAAACCTTCCTTGGTTTTGAAAGCAGTCTTCCACTCATCACCCGGTCGAATACGAATTTGATGGTATCCACTCTTCAAGTCAATCTTGGAAAACACAATAGCCCCACTCAACTGATCAATCAAATCATCAAACCTCGGCATAGGAAATCTGTATCTCACAGTGATCTTGCTTAGAGCCCAACTGTCCGTACACATCCTCCACGGCCCATCCTTCTTCGGTACCAATAAGGCTGGCACGGCACATGGATTCAAACTCTCCTGAACACGACCTTGTTCTAACAACTCCTCCACTTGCCTTCTCAGTTCCTCATGCTCCTTGGGACTCATCCGGTAATGTGGCCTGTGAGGTAATACCGATCCTGGCACAAGATCAATCTGATGTTGAATATCCCTCAGCGGCGGTAATTCCTTTGGCAACTCCTCCGGAAACACATCACTGAATTCTTCCAATACTGGCTTCACTTCCTCTGGGACTTCAACGGATTCAGTAGCTTCATTTCCAATTAACAAAAATACTTCAGGACTCTTCTCCACTTCTTCAACAAATTCCTTCAAAGTCAGCAAAGTTTTAAGCTCCTCAATCTCTTCTGACTTGCTCTCTCCCTGTGGTCTCTTCTTTGGAACTAAAATAATCTTAACGCCTTCAAACATAAAACTGTAGCTATTGGTCCGGCCATCATGTTGCACTGCTCGATCATACTGCCACGGTCTTCCCAAAAGCAAATGACAAACATCCATCTCAACCATATCACACTAGATCTCGTCTTTATATTTCTTCCCAATAGAAAATGGAACTCGAACTCGTCTGTCCACCTTCACCTCTACTCCTTTTCTTAACCACGCTAACTTGTAAGGATTATGATGTTTCTCCGTTTTCAACTTCAATTTTCTCACAGCTTCTGTAGAAATGATATTGTCACAACTCCCTGCATCAATTACAAACTTACAAACTTTTCCAATATAGTGCACGTCGACTGAAAGATGTTACTCCTCAACCAACTAGCCTCATCCTCTTGCTTCGGTGTTAAACAAGACCTCCTCATCATTAGATTACATCCTTCATCTCCTGACGCGATATCCTATTCGTCCTCCTCTACTGGACTAGAATCACCTTCACCAACATCCTCACCTTCAACTTCAGTAATCATCGTTCTTTTCTTTGGTTTTGGACATTCGTTACTTTTATGACCCACTTCTTGGCATTTATAACACTTGAAACCGTTAGTAACCTTCGCCTTCGCCACTTCATTCACAACTGGTTTATTGACAGTTTTAGTAACATTGGAACTCCCACTAACACCTTTGTTTTGAATATTGGAACTTGTAAACACATCACCTCCACGCCTTCCCTGCTTCTCCGAAGCCAACGCCTTCTGGTGTGCTTCCGCCACAGATCTTGGATCAAACATATTAACCATATCCTGGATCTGCATTCGCAACCCTCCAACAAACCTAGCAGTTAGTTGTTTCTCTGTCTCCATAATGTCATTTCGAGAAATCAGTTGATAAAACTCGTCAGCATAATCATTAACAGTCTTCATCCCTTGCCTCAAGTTCTGCAACCTCTGATACATGGGTGATTGATAATTGTAAGGTAAAAATGTAGCTTTCATCATTTTCTTTATTTTCTCCCAATCAACAATCTTCGACTTCCCCATCCGTTCTCGTGTAAGTTTGGTTTGCTGCCACCACGCCATAGCTCTCCCTCTCAACCTAGTAGCAACCAACTTCACTCGACGGTCTTTCAGAACCTCCTTGAAATCAAAGATCTCCTCAACATTAGACAACCAGTCCAAAAATTCTTCTGCAACCATTCCACCTTTAAATTCAGGAATCTCCATCTTCATTCCTGATTCCCATCGACGATCATCCTCTACATCTCGATACTGACGTCGTGTTTGTTCTCTATCTCGGTAACGAACACTTCCACTATCACCATCAAACTCCTCATCAAAATCTGAAGTATATCGATGTCGATCACGACCACCAACCTCTCTACCACCACCACTTCTTCGGTCTTCATTCCTATCACGATTTTCAACACTTCTACGATCATGATCTTCTCTTCTCTCCCGATCTGAATGTGGTGAAACTCTACTTCTCTCATGGCTCGATTCAGGTGAAACTCTTCTTCTACTTTGATTCATTTCAATCATCATTCTCTCTAATCGTCCAATCTCTTCATTCAACTTCTCAGTGAAACCCTCGTTGATTCGTTGTTCCATTTCATCGGACTCTTCTCTTCCATACAAAGCATTGATATTTCGATGACGTTGAGCTCGTCTCAAAGGCATGTTTGAACTTCAAACAAACTCAAAAATAAATTTCAAACACTTTCCAAACTTTGATCCAAAGTGAGATGGATCGAAACTCCCAGCTTGTTGCAACTTCACGATGAACACGATGAACACCAAACTTCTCAACAATTTGCAAATCCGATCTCCAAACTTCAAATTCTCGAAAGCCAAGTCTCCAAATAATGCAAACTTCTTGCGATCTAGCTCCGATACCAAACTGACGCAGCGTGGGAAGCGAATTGGACGATATAAATCGAATCCGTCCAGGATCTCACACGATTAGCGGAAATAATTGGTGAATCGACCAAGAATCGATGGATTTATGAATACCGTAAGGCCCAAATCCATTGATCACGAAGATACCGGATTTTAGCAATCTTCGACACGTTGATCGCGCACGATACCGTGAAGAAAGATCTACAATTCTTGGAGCGTTGATCAAGCGTACTTGATTCCGCGAATTGGCTTCAACGTTCGTTGATTCGAGCGCACTCGAATGCCGAAAGTGGAGATAGGAGTTAACACTCGACTACTGATTTAAAAAAATGGAGGCACAAAGCACAAACCAAATTTTATTCAAATTTCAACAACTTTTACAAATGACACGACTCGCCTATTTATAGGCTTACAACATGAATTACAACACAATATGTGCATGTCATAAAGCTACATAGTACAACACAATAGCCTCGTTTGTGACCTACAGGACGCGACTTAAATTTGTCACGCGACTTAACAAACTTCCCACGAGTTAAAATGAAGCACGACAAAGAAACCTTCGCGACTTAAAAATGGCAGCGACTTAATTTCTTCTTCGCGACATAAGAGATTCGTATTAGCGACTTAAAGAAAATTCGCGACCTATGGTAGCTCAGTTCACGCGATTTAGGTTTAGGGGAAACTCAGCAGCGACATATTGGAGACGGCACGCGACATAAGGATGAGACGCTAGCTCGCGCGCGACCTATGAGGAGGCAGGAAGCTCGCGACCTAGAGAAGTTTGTTCACGACTTAGGGTTTCGTCGCGACTCAAATCTTCGCGACTTAGTAATGTCACTGTCTTCGGCCGCGACTTAGGGTTAGGTCGTGGTCGCGACTTAGGGTTAGGTCGTGGATTTCGGTGGGTTAAGTCGTGGATTTTGGTGATGGAAGGTCGTGACATATGGCGAAGGTCGTGGTTGGTGGTGGCACGGTTTGAGGTAAGTGCTTCCCCTGTATCACTAGTTTAACATAAATATTGTATGATCATTATAAATTTTTCTTGCATGTCATTTGGAACAAAATACTGATGTGGTAGAATATATGTGTACTTATGTGTAAAAACATTGAATATCCGTGAACTCTAAGGAAATATCCACCAATCTCACACGTTGCTGTACATATGTAAGCGAGAATGTGAAACAAGTGAAACTATTACTTATAGCGGTTATATTTTTCTGTAGATCGTCTTGAAGTCGTCCATGTCTTTTCCATAATAATCAGCCAAAGCAGTTAGGATTATCTCTCTATCCTATACCTGCAACATTTTCAATTTTAAATGCCAACGGCTAATTACTCTAATGAATGTTTCATACATGTATTTTTTTTTGGAATTAATAGTTATCAAGTTTGCTCTAGTTTTAGTAAATTAAAGATATCATAATAATATAGGTGGATGCTTAGATTTTGTATTCTTGCTTGGTGAAGATTGGACTATGCCTGAACCAACGTAGATTTATCGTGCTACCTCCTTCATCGCTTGTAAATCCAACATGCATTGGCTATAAAAAGAAGTAAATTTAAATGAACACCGTATTGATATAGAAATTATAAAGGAATTGTTACAACTTTTTAGGAATACCTGATGGATATCTCCCATGAGATGTGATAGAAATAGCAAGGCCTCGTTGTTAGGCTTGTCTCGCATGTTTAATGGAGGAACGATGCGTAGGACACATGCGGGAGATGGAAAGCTTGTTCTGACCGTCGTTACACAACACTCGTTTATATTATCTGTAGAAATATCTAATATTTACAATGCTTTGCAAGAAGATAGAGATGCAAGGTAATGCATTAATGAATTTTACACTAATTTACATTATACTTCCAAATTAGAGAAGACATCCTATATGTCACAACCTCTCATTTAGATTAATTTAATTAGTTAAGCGATTAACTTAATAAAAAAAGTGGATGGTTGTTTTTGAAAGAGGGTACATGCCTATGGAGTAAATGAGAATGGTGATTGGTGACCTTAATACAGTAACGTGGTCAACCGCTCAATCATGCTTTTCAATAGAAATTGTTGAAATAATTATGGTTGATCCAAACTCATTGTTTCTTTTTAAGATACATGCAAAAGAACTTGATAATTTGTGTGATACTGATAATTGAAGTTATTTCAGTAGAAACATCTACTAGATTCAGCTAATAGAAATCATTTTAAGTGCTTTAAAAAAGATAAAACACGTATAGAATTAGAAAACAGTGCAGTAACTTTAAGCTTTTCCTGACATAGTTCAACTTACATTTTCGATCGGAACTTCCTTTTTGGTAGTGCATTAGTTGGGTGGTAAAATTACGGACTGCCTTAGCAATGCACATGTCCTCCAGTCCTTTAAGATTATGACAGTCTCCTAATAAATAAATAGAACGTAAATAATAATAGAGATTGATAAAATAGTCTTCCGCATGATAAAATGGAAAAAAGGAAAAAATAAATAAATTTTACTTGAGTAGTCAAATGAGCATGCATTGTCTGGGGTATCGAAATAAATTTCCCTCGCTGTGATAGCTTGCTCAGTTCCTAATTCATTTTGTTACAATATATATCATATACTAATAATTAGCATATTTCTACATGAAACTTACTCATATAATTATCACATTTAAACAATCGAAAAACACGTTAATCATGTAATAAAATACGATATATAGACAATTTGGTACAAAATATTTTAAACAAAATAACCACGTTCACAAAAAAATCCATAACCATATAAACACGGTAATTTCAAGAGAAACAAGTCGAAGTAAAATCATTTCTTTGAAATATAGACGACGATTAGAGATAAGTACCAATTTATTTCTACAGCTTATCATTTCTTTGGAAAAGTTCTTTCCCTTTCTCTTCGGAACCTTTGTTTCTCTAAGGAAAGATTGCCAGTAGCGAAGGCAATTTCAAGTACAAGTACAGAAACCTTGGCCCAAAATGTTTCTCGTGCTACTTGCTAACAGTACTAGAGATTCTCATATATAAGCTTTAATGTGATGATAAATTTTATACTATGGTCCATTTAGAAAGTAATAAAGGAACTTCTTTGGCAATACATGCAAGAATTTTCTGGAATACAAAATGACATTAAGAACATGGATATTAATGTTTCTGTATAAAATTAAAGTACACCAAAACTGATTGGCTAAATTTAACCACCCGATGGACAACTATGTATGAAATCCCATCTATCACTATAATATGAATCAAGCTTGTAAGAAAAACAAGCATTATGCTAAAGGGCACTCAACTTAAAACTTTGGTGCACATGCATAATTTATTTAGCAAACCAAAATTTATTAAGGATCTGAAATAAACTGTTATACTTGAAAATATAAGATACAAATGCTTCCAGTATAACGCAATAATAAGAATTTTCCATTACCTTTTCACATTCAAGTTAATTTTTTCTGTTCTCACTTCTACTTCCTGATCTTTAGACCTCTGCATAAATAAATGAAGGTGGACTAACATCCAAATTGGTTTTATAAGAAAAATCATGATTACAATAGCTAATTTCCTTTCACTTATTCTGATTTCCATATATTCATTAGTATACTTGAAAATTAATGTAATGAAAGAGACGAATATCATGAAGGGATGTATTTACAAAGATAGCTCTTCTCCATGGTTAATGTTTTGTCAGATTTTATTTTTGATTATATGGGGAAAAGCTGATAGAGAGTGATATAAATAAAATGTGCATATTTATCAAGTAAAATTTTATTAGTCCATATTTTATCCTCAAATCAAAGAAAAATGGTTCAGAGACAAATAAAAAGGGTAAATGTTTATACACACACACACACATTAATTTTCATTGAAACAAGATTTATATGTTAGCACAAAATTTACACATATAGTTTGAAGACCTACATCTTATTCTGTAAAGTTGTACAAAAACTGGGGAACTCTAGCTTTGGAATACATTACTAGGAACTTAGTCAAAAAAACCTAATAGGGTGCAACTCGAAAATCCATATATGTACAAAAGAATAAATAATGAACTTTAGGCAGACTTCCATGTACCTATAAAGTATTAGTTTAGTACATTTTATCATTAAATTGCATAAATGTACGAGATTGGCATGTTAAAGTTACGTAACCAAAAAAAGGAACTCTGGGTTATGTTCATTCATATAAAACATACAAAACCATTAGCACTTTTTTTAAAGATCTCCTCTTTTCCAGCCGTATCCATAATTATGGTGAATACCAACGGTACGCACTATCATATTATTATACCTTTTAAGTTCATATTTTCTTTTCAAACATCTGATTTATATAATTCATTAATAAGATCTAATTACATTACAAAATAAAGTTGGGATCATGGCGAGTAGTTAGTTCAGTTTAACATGGTTAAGAACAATAAGAATATACATAAGCGAGCCTTAGACCTTTGGAAGAATGCTTATTTTTAGGTAACTTGTATCAATAAGTTTCGATGTACATATTATTAACCCATGAGATTTTGACAATTTTTGGATAAACATGATAAAAACCAAATGGATAATTATTGGATGTAAATGCCTTTGTATCCGCATCCTTTTTTGAAATCGGATATTTATCTTCCTTTGGGACATGAACGCGGACAAATTTCGAATTTTTCGGATATCGATTAACAGGTCTACATATTGTATCCATTAAGGTGATATTACTGTTTTCTGTTATTACGCCATTATAGGCATTTTTACTAGTATAGTTTTCCCTATCATTGTTGTGTCAAATCTTAAAATCTTACGATTTAAATCCCGATTCAAATCGGATCTCTCTTTACGATTCGATTTATATTTCGATTCAAACTTAATTGACATCACAATTAAACAAACCATTCAAAGCCAAATAACATATTTAACATACTTTTTTGGATCCACAATTTAAATTATAATTTTCTTAAAATAGAATAGAAATGGAATAAGAGATAAATTGAGTTTTAAGTCTAGTATATAAGTTCAAACATCAAAATCAATTTCATAATGTGTACAATCCTTCAAATATAGATCTAAAGGATCTATGATTTACGATTTGGATCACATTCCGATTTAAAGTTTGAACTTTACGATTTACAATTTAAATCCTATTTTGAAAACCTTGTTCCCTGTTATTTATATTTGTTAATAACTGAGGGCCAAAAAGACGTCATGATCAATAGAGTTAGCAAGGTAAAACAAAGCAATTCTACATATCCACTGCTGTCCAATCACATCTACAAATATTATTGAATCCTCCAACAACTACATTGTTATAGCAAATAGTTGCTTTAGTGTTTTTGGTGTTCAAACTTCTACTTTATAGAGCTTTTAAAATTTTCATTTAATTAAACCAAAAAACTAAAGTACATGCATGTTTTAATATTGAATGTCAATATAAAACATTGATCTCAGTAACATGCCACTTATTAAGAGCGTCAAAAGGTTTAAATCAAATTTAAAACAACATGATCAAAGCTGGAAGTCTGCTAGAGCAGTACGATATATAATTCGATACAAATATTTCATTCAAAGGCTCTATTAGAAGTTTTACAATATTTGATGTTTATGACAACAAACTTGGTACTTTTTTAGAGTCCAACAAAAAAATTCCAATAGTAATTGTGGTTATGGACCTATAAAAAACACAATGAACCTCTATTGATTTTTTTAGAGATAACTAGTTTGCAAAATAACATAGGTAACTTGACCTAAAATTTGTAAATGTTTAGTATGTGGTTAAATATCTGACCCTAGGAATGTTTTTAGTGTATGTACATTTGTTATTTATCCTTATCATCCGCAATTAGAAAATAGATTTATTTATGTGGATTTGAATTTCTAAAAGAAGCAAACTATGTTATTTCTATGTTATTCCTTGCTGCAAGCATCTGAAAACCTCTAATTGCTGAGTTGTACTTTGTAACTAAACATCTTTATATAATATATTACATCCTGAAAACTAGAAGCTAAGGAAAATTCCCATGAGTATATTGTAATATATTACACACTAAACATCTTGCTACCTTTTTAACAAATTGTAATTTATTTTTCTTAAACCAAATTCTTCCACGGCATCAATATATATAAAATGTTAGGCTATTGAATTTTGCTTTGGACCAAAATTGATAAAGAATCAGCCTTGAGTATATAACTGACCATTTTTAATATCTCTATAAGATAGTAGCTATCAAGAAATATTTGGATTGAATTCCATTATAATCAATTAACCATGTTAAAAAACCAATTCTGCTAATCACAAGTCTAAATATTAATATATCAATGACATAACCTCCCAAAATCTACATGTGCACATGATGTTACTACGGTCATATGAAGCCTGCAAATATTTTAATAGAGGTTAATCGTGTTTTTAGTACTTTTCTATTCAATATTTAAACATTAAGTGTGAAGAGATTAGTTCAACACAATGTCATATTCTTGTCGGGATGCTATAATATAAGAAAATAATCTAGCCATAAAATTTAATTGCAAAGTTTATGACCAGTAGAAGTACCATATGTTCTAATATCAACGGACAATGCGTAATTTGTGTAATTTTGTTTTAAATGGCTACATGTATCAACTCTAACCTAATAGATGTATTAATAAACATCAAACGGATGTAATGAAAGGTAATTACCGAAAGTTGGCACTTGGAAGGTGCTCTGGTGCACTGTTTCTTCCTTCCATTTTCTTCATCAAAAAAGATATTGAATGTCTGTTTCAATGATTTACTTTTCAAATGTATGCAGCGCTTATCCAACCTGCACTACCACATCAAATTGAATCATTAAACTATAATACACACATAAGCAAAATAGTACAGAGAAGAAAAACGAAAAATATTACATATGTCAATTTTAATTCTTCTAACAGGTAGAATAGGGCAATCAGCTGTGTAACCTATATGAATACTCTATCTTCATTCTTTGCTTGAGATCTACCCAAACTGACTAGCAAAAGAATCAGGTCGAATATTATGAGTTTAGGAATTTAGTTTCAAATCTACACACGGATTTAAGCCATAAAATAAAATCTAAAAAATATAGAAAAGCAACAAAAGAAAAATGTTACATGAACCATCTTACAAAATTATGGTTAATTATTTTTTATATACACTAAATCCAAAGATACTCAAAAGAAGTGACGATGAATTAATTTTTTTAGCAATAATAGTAAAAATAAGGTAGGTTATCTAGCATAATGAAAAGGGATATTATGTTTTAGAATTGTCAGACCTGTGATATCTCATGTTTCCTCATCCATACATAGCTCTCTATTTATTATCTCATCCAAGCAGTGCTCTCTATAGAAACTGATGAATTTATGAATATAAATATAAAATAAGATCATATTCAGCTCAAAGTACAGAAAATATTCCATTGAAGCCTTCTCTGACCTTACAAGCAAAGAAGGAAAAATGTAATGGAACCAACAAAAGAAATCATTCACAATTAATTATCTAATAGAGTAGAGGCAACATTGACTAAAATTTATATAATAAAAGACAAAATTATACAAAAATTAAATACCTCAACTAAATCATGGTTTTTACCAGCCTCTATTTTCTTTTAATAATGATTTAGGGTTTGCACAAAAACATGGAGCAAGATTGTAGGAGGAGTGGATCGACAAATTGGAGAGGAGTAGCAAGATGATGAAGGAAATATAGGATGGGTCGCATTTTTACTAAGTGAAGAGGAAAAAAGAGCAGAGACGGGAATGAACATAAAACATAACAAGCAAAATAGTTTAGGCATGGAAGGGAGATAAATTTTTATAGCGTAGAAAAAATAAAATATACATAAAAAATTGTAATGTAATAATAGTTTCATTTACTATTGAAACGCAGTTAATAAATGGAACTAAAGGCACATTTTCTTGTAAAGGATGCCATAGTCGGTTCTATAAAGATACAGATCCGAGAGATGATGAAGAGGCGTAAAAAGATACCAAGGCTGCACTGGCTGAGCTGACAATTGATATTATATTCAGCCACGACGATCCATCACAGGTCCTAAAGATTGGATCACATCACAGCCCCCCGATGATGGAAGAACTTGTGGGTTTTCTCCGAGCGAATCTTGACGTGTTTGTTCGGACTCACTTTGACATGTGTGTAATCTTGCCAACCATTGTGAGTCATGCATTAAATATCGACCCAAGGCATGTACCATTGAAGTAAAAGAGACACGGCATGGATCCGGAGAGATCATTCACTCTTAAAAAGGAGGTGGATAGACTAAAAGACAATGGGTTTATTCGTGATGCCCTCTACCCTAGATAAATATCTAATCCTATACTTGTAAAAAAAGTGAATGGGAAATGGAAAACATGCATTGGTTATTTAGATTTTAACAAAGCATGTGCAAAAGACAGTTTCCACTCTTGAGGATTGACCAGCTTATGGATTCAACCACGGGATATGAATTGCTATCTTTTATGGATGCCTACTCGGGATATAACCAAATCCTGATGCATATTCCCGATCAAGAGCACACTAGTTTCATTACTGATGTTGGATTGTACTACTATTTAGTAATGCCATTTGGATTAAAGAATACGGGAGCTACTTATCAGTACTTAGTCAATGGGATGTTTAAAGATCAGATTGGAAAAGCAATGGAAGTGTATATGGATGATATGCTCATGAAGTCACGATGATCAAGCGACCACATTAAAGACTTAGCAGAAATGCTCGACATCCTCCAACATTACAAGATGAAAATCAATCCTTTGAAGTGTTTTTTTAGTGTTGCATCAGGGAAATTCTTAAGCTTTATTGTTAACACCCATGGAATAGAGGCTAATCTCGAGAAGATTCAGGCTATTCACGAGCACCAATGACTATTAAACAAGTACAGAGTCTGAATGGGAAAGTTGCTTCCTTAGACCAATTTATTTCCAGACCTATAGACAAAAGAATTCCTTTTTTTGACTTGATTAGGAAAGGGAAAAGAAACTTTGAATGGACACAGGATTGTAAAGATGCATTTCAAGCTTTGGTGAATTATTTGAAGAGACCTCCCATCTTATCAAAGCCAATGGATCATGAAGATTTCTACATTTATTTGGTTGTATCGGCACATGCTATAAGTGTCGTATTACTTCACGAGGAGGATCGAATCCATAGGCCGGAGTATTATGTCAGCAAATGGTCGATAGGAGCTATCCAAAAATAGAGAAACTGGCTCACTACTTGCTGATTGCATCACAAAAGCTTCGCCCATACTTTGTCGATCAATGTTTACACCGACTAGCCATTACGACAGGTCCTACAGTGACCTGAGACGTCAGGAAGGTTACTCAAGTGGAATATCGAGCTCGGTCAATTCGATATTACTTATCTCCGCTATAGGATTATCCAAGGTCAGGCACTGGAAGATTTTATAGTAGATTTTACCGCACATGGTGATACTCCGAAAGGGAGTGAAATCCCTACTATACAGTGGAAACTATATACCGATGGAGCGTCTAATGATCATTGTTCTGGAGTTGGAATTGTGCTTATAACTCTTGAAGATCAGTCAATTTGCTATACTTTAAAGCTTGATTTCCCAGCGAAAAATAACGAAGCTGAGTATGAAGCTCTGATTGTTGGACATAAACTTGCTAGAGAACTCAGAATAAAATCTCTCCAAATCTTTTGCAATTTGCAGTTGGTAGTGTACCAAGTCAGGGGAGATTATCAAGCTAAGGGGCAACGGCTTGCCCCATACCTTACCCAGGTCTAAGAGTTTTTGCTAGAATTTGAGTACTATGACATTTTGCATTATCCACGAGATCAAAATAGAGAGGCTGATTCATTAGCAAAGTTTGATAGCATTAGCGATGCATAGTAGGGGGGCTTGGTTCTGGTCAAACTATTAAATTCCTCAAGTATAAACATGATAGAAATCGACCAGACATTGGAAGTGGAGCCTAAGAGGGAATCGTGGATGACTCGGGTCAAAGACTATATGTAGCATGGAGTCCTACCAGATCAAATAAATGTAAAGCAACAATTCCTTCGTAATTCTTCACGGTATGTCATGTAAGAAGGAGTTATGTGCAGAAAAGGTTTTAAGTCCCCTTACTTCGGTGTGTCTCTCATGATGAGATAAAACGTGTCCTAAAAGAAGTTCATGAAGGGGAATGTGGCAGCCACACTGTTGGGGGCAAATTCTGGCAAAGTAAATACTCCGTTACAGGTATTATTGGCCAACTGTCAATCTAGATGTCGTTGACTATGTAAGACGATGCGATAAGTAGCAGACATATGCAAAAGTTCCAAGTTGTAACGACCCAGAATTTTTAATAATTAAAATTTAAATATTTAATTAATTTTAAATATTTATAATTGAATTTATAAGTCAAATAAATTTTTATTTGAATTATTGGATTTAATTGGATTATTAAATCGATAATTTAATGTGTTAAATTATGGAAATAATTGAAAATTGAGTTAAATATGATAGAAAATGATTTGTAAAATTTTATTTTATCATGTTGAAGTTAGAATGATATTTTAGAACTTTTAAAATCGAATTAAAAGTAAATCTGTGAAAATTGAATATTTTAATATTTAATAATCGACTGTAAAATAGCCAATTTTTGAACAGTCTCAGAATTGAACGAAACCAGTTTCATTGGATCCGTAATAGTTAGTTATTGTCGGATTTCAATTTTCGTGTCAATCGGAGCTATCGTTTGATCGTGGCAGCTCGAAACGCATCGAATTATTTTTAATTTAAATTTGGCGAGTCAAAATAGCCATTTTTCAAAAAGTCTCGGATTTCGACGAAACCAGTTTCATCGGATCCGTAATGTGATATTATTGTAAGGTTTCAAATTTCAAGTCAATTGGATTTACCGTTTGTCCGGTACAAATTAAAACGCCTAGAAATCGATTTAAATCGGTTTAATTCAAATTGAACGTTTTCAGCCATAACTCGCACATACTTCCGAATTAGCTTCCGAAACCTGTTCCATTGTGTCCGGAACGCGGGGTAAACCCTAGGTACGCTGGTTACGGCGTCTAAATCGGAGTTCGGAATTCCCGGGATGAATAGTGTTTACGCTAGCTTTTTCTATAAATACACCATCCCCTTCATTTAAAAAAAAAAAAAAACTTAAAACCCTAAACTCAGCCGCCTACATGAATTCAATGGCCGAAATTGCCCCAAATTCATCCCTCCAAATCTTCAAATCCAAGCGATATCGAGCCTCGTCTTCAACTAGAGAATTCAAGAGCATGTTGAGATCTATAATCTCAACGGTTACGATCATGTTTAGAGTTGTAGATTAGCGGCAATTGACTTGAAAAGGAGGCACGTTCGGCCTCGTGTTGCGCGCACCAGAGATGGCCGAACTCCAAGGTGCTCCAGCCGAGTGTCATGCTGGTGATGCTCTTCGAGGTGAAGGTCCCTGATCGCGTTCAAGCTCGTCGTAGGTGATGCGGTCCTAAACCCTAGTTTGATGAGGGATAGGTTTGTGTGCGTTAGTATCCTGTAGCCGAACAAAGAGAAGAAGATGGGGGGTGTGTGCGCACGGTCCAGATGCATGTGATGGAGATCTAACGGCTATTGTTAATTTAGGTTTTAAAAATTATAATTTAAGTTGTGATTTATATATATTAAAACTCGTGTAACTTCAAATTATCATAACTTTTTCATACGAGGTCGAAACTGCGCGAAACCAGTTGCGTTGGAATCGTATGGACGAGCACTACGCGATGGAGTTGGTTTGGAGTCGTTTGGAGTTAGTGAGAATTTCGGGTAAAATTAAACGCGCGTTTAATTTTATTCGAAATAAAAGCTTAAACGGAAATCAAAACCAAAGTGAGAATTTCACACTCAATCGAGTAGATTTCGATTTTATTTTAAATAGTTAGATTTAAAATATTTGAATGCATGTTTGAATGATGACTGTAAATTATTGATTGTTAAAATAGACATTATGCGCCGTTAGTAAGCGGATGTTATTTAATATAAACATATACCGCGAATATTTCATAAACAGTGAAATTGGTATTATATATAATATCAATATATATATATTGGCATATGTATATATTGCAGTTATTGATTTCCCGCATTTTTTGTTTAGCGGATGAGACCCTATTACGCCGTTAGTAAGCGGATAATATTTAATAAGAACATATACCGCGATAATTTCGTACTGGAGCGAAATTGGTATTGTGCTAATGTTTTTGGATGCAGGAAAACAGGTTGGAGGGATCCAACTGGATTCCTCAACAGTATTTATTTAATTTCAGATATTTTGATATTTGATGGATTATCATATCGATATATGATATCGTTGTTAGTCGTGATTGACTATTTGGTGTGTAGCATCATTGGACCCAGATTTTGGGATTTTAAAATGATTTTAAAAGTGATTTTGAAAATATACTATATTTTTGGAATTGATCCATTATAAATAAATAAACGTTATAATTTTTAAAGTTATAAAAATTATGGTTTTTGTGAAATATAGTTAAAAAGCTGATTTTTAGAAATACGATTAAAAGTCGATTTTTGAGAAATATGAACTAATGATTTTATAAAATAATTTAGATTGGATTTTTGAATATATGATAAAAGTTTAAATATAGGATTTATGAAATTTGATTATTTTATAAATCGAAATGATGAAATTATAAAGGAATTTAAAGACGTTTTAGAATAATAATATAAACTGATTTATATTAAGAGATTTATAAACGGATATTTATAAATCGAAATATTGACATTTTAAAACGAGTCTTTATAAGTGTTTGAATGAAGTGAAAATGAAATTCATTAATGAATGAAATTTATAGAATTATATAACGGTGAAGTTATAAATGGAATTTTATAAACAATAGGTTTATAAAATTTGTAAAGTTCAAAGGAACGATTTTTGCAAATAAATAAATTATAAGTGTTTGACTTATAATTTGGACTTTTGGTTTATAATTAAGATTATAAATCGAATAGGTAAATAAAGAAGATTTATAAAGGAAGTTGTTATGAAATAAATGGAAATGGAATTTATAAACGTTGTTTTATAAATTCGCAAACGACTTATTTTGATAAGTTAATTGTTATAACTTAGAGATAGAGTTATATTCACATTTTGAACAGTGAATAATCCTTTAAGTTAAAGTGAATAGAAATGATGAAATTTGTTAATGAAGTTTATTCACGTTTTGAATAGTGAATAACACGTTAAAGAAATTGTTTTAGATTTGGTGTTTTAAACAGAATTAAAACGATCTAACGATGTTTTAAAAGATGTTGAGATTCGAAACCATAGATTTCAACATTTATTGTTGAAATAGACGTTTTCGAGAAATAAAAGGAAATGTGGACTATAACACTGTTGTTATAGTAAATGATTTCCGAAAGGAAATGGGTTGTATAGCATTGGGATTTATATATCTATTTAATTTCGAATCCCTATACTAGTGATTTTGGGTTGTCGTAACGATGTTTTACGTAACATTCGTTTTGGCCCAAGTAAATATGTTTAAGTGAATAATTTCCTTAAAGAATGAAATATATACTTAATTCGATTTAAGTATATTGAATATTTTCTAAGTGTTGAAAATAAAAGAGATTTGTGAATTACTTATGAATAAATAAGTATGGAAATATTTTCCAATATGAAGTGAATATTTAGAATTTATCTTTTTGAAGATAAATTGAAAATGAATAATTGAAATCGTATATGCATGAATATTTTGAAATATAAATTCATTATGGAATTTATATGTGAAAGTGAAATTTGTTTGAAAATAAATATTGATTTATTTTTGAAGTGTTGGAATTTTATATCTTGTAAAGATATTTTGGAAAATAAATAATTTGGAAAATTATTTGGAATCTGGTGATGTATGCATATCAATTGATAGTTCGATAGCCGACTATCAATATTTCCCTTTGAATGGGTATTTGATGTGAATTGATTGAATTTGAATGCACACTTATTTTTGAATAAGCGCTCACTATTCGGGTTAACCGGGAAAGGACCATGGGGTCGTATAACCCATTCCGAATATGTGATACGTCGTTATGAATTGCATTTGAAGATCGGTGTTGAAGACCGAGTATTTGTGAAAACGATAGGATGACCTATCGATTGTCTCTGCACTGGGTAGCTCCTGGTATAGAGATCTCCTAAGTGATGGGAAATTCGATCGGGATTGTGAATACCCGTATTGCAAGGGCTTCGTAAGAAGTGCCTTCGGTTTTGTTCGAGCCCGGAACAAACTTGTATGGATTGTATGTCTGACATTACAAGTTAAGATATAAAGCCGATTTCTCTCAAATATATTTCTGTTGGTGGCGGAGAATTTATTCTTTGCTTAACACCCTTCTCTGAGACGTACGTGCTCAGAGGTTATGTAGTTGAATGTTATCAGCGATATATTCCCAATTTGGTAATGTGACATGCTGAGTGATGCTGAAATGATCATTATGTTGATTATTTGTGATAGGATCGTTTATTTGATCGTCTATCCTTGTGATCATTGTGTTGATCATTTATTGACCCAAAGCATGGCTTTTGTATAAAGTATGTTTTTGTGGACGTGAATTCGTCGAGCCTCACACCCCGTGAATGGTCAAAACAGGAAAGAAGCAGCAAGGTTATGAGGGGTAGCACCCTTTAGGATGTGTCCATTTCCTTCTGGAAAAGGGTGGTATCATGGTATGGAGCCCAGATACTTACTCATGTTGAAAACACTTTATGATTGTGTGAATTGATTACGAGCGCTCGGTGAAAAGGTCCCAAAGGACCGGGGGATGGCATATTCGGTCAGTTGTTACTCAGTTAGGAGTAACCCGGCCTTGTGTTGGTAGAGATCCGGTTTGGTTCTCGGGGATGTCCATCCAGAGGCATTCTCAGTGGCAATGGGAAGTTCCTTGGCCTGATCATTCGTTGGAAATCCAAAGAAACAATACGTGACTTGTACGGTATTAGTTGTAGAACCTGCTATTCACTTATGGTGGTCACCACTGTTTGGATAGTAGCTATAGTAGGCATACGATAATGGTCGTATGTTGGCTAAGATTTATATTCTACTTTCGAAATGAATTTGTTATACACTATGCACTAATAATAATATCAAATGTTATTTTAAATGCGTATCAAGCATCTTTGACTATCATAAGGAGAAATCTCCTCCGATT
This sequence comes from Allium cepa, assembly GCA_030765085.1. NCBI lineage: Eukaryota > Viridiplantae > Streptophyta > Magnoliopsida > Asparagales > Amaryllidaceae > Allium > Allium cepa. Next base: position 204,972,942 of record CM060944.1, on the reverse strand, counting down.
CTGCGTTTGCATTGTGTGTGTGTGCGGGAGGCCTTATGGTAGTCTCATTTTTAAAAGCATTGCGAATTGATTTAAAAATATTCCTCTATTTTGATTTTAAAGATAAATAAACTGTTTTGAGTTCTCACACCAGTCACATGACTGACTCGGAGTTTATTGTTTTCCTTCCTAAACTCTGGGTGCCCACAAATTTCCACACGGGCAGTTAAGAGTTAGGTTTATCAGGACATTCTGGATATTCTGGGGTTGCTGGAGGCAAGCTGGATGGCATGGCGTATTACTAGTATATAGTATTTCTTCTCCGCTGCACTGTTTGATGTTGTTGATGTTGTATACTCTGATGATATGATGTAATGAAATGTATGTAATGTAATAACTGATATAGTTCTTTGTTTAAAGATTATTCATTTATTATTATATGTTGTTCCGCTGCGAATTGTGAGATTCTGATGTTGTTCTGTTGTTTCCTTTTTCCTCTATTCTCTTTTTCTTTCTATTTCTTCTATTTTTAAAATTTCCTTTCTGTCCGTTCTATTTTTAAAATTCTTCTATCTTCTATTTTTCAAAATTCTCTGTTTTCTAAAAATTGTCTATCTTCTTTTCCCTCTATTTTTCTTTTTCTTTCTTCTTTTTCTCTCTTCTTTCTTTTCTTTTCTTTTTAAAACCCATAACATCTCGGTTTTCGGCCTTTGATTTCTCGGCAGTCGATAAAGTGAGTGTCGATGTTGAATTTTCGAGAGTCGAAAAATCCGCGTTCGTTACATTTGGTATCAGAGCTCTGATGGTTAAGCGACAACCATGGTTCTGTTGGGTATTACTCATTAGAGATAGAGTCAGCAGTACTCTAGAATGAGTTTGAGTGTAATAATAGCTACGAGTGCGTATTTGTTAGTGAATACAAAATTGTTTTATATTGTGATGATTGGTTTATTGAGTGGTATATGAACTTTCGTCAGCGTGGTCCGCAAGACTATGCCGAAGGGGTTTCTAAACACTTGAATAGAACAATTCGACATAATATTGTTTTAAATTGGGTAAATGAAATAATTTTACCTTAAGTATATTTTATATATGAAGGAATAATTTTTCAAAATTATCAAAGTGTATAAGTTGATTGTTAGGTTGTTTGAATAATCTAAATGAAAGAATAATTGTATAAGCAAATGAATTATAAGAATTGAATTATAATTAAAGTGATTTACAATCGTGAAATAAACTTATATATATAAGAAGTGAAGCTATATGAATATGAGTTGTAAATAAAGGTGAATTTCAAGTTAAATGGAATATAACTTAAGAGATATTGAATGAAGTTGATATTGGTATCAAACTAAATTAATTAAGTTAAGTGATGGATATGAACTTGAGCTATGTAATAGAATTCAACTTTGTAATTGAATTGAATGAATGAATTGAATGTTAATCAATTGAATGTAAATTAAGTTGATATGAAATAATGAATGTAAGTGTTAATTCATTTAAAATCTAATTTTATTGGAAGTTGAATAAAATTGAATGAAAATCAATTTAATAAAACCAATTGGAAAGTAAAGATGTTAAACCAAAATGAATGTAAGTGAAGCAAGGAAATTTGGTTGTAATTAATATACATTGGTTGGTATATGATTGTTTGTGATTGTATAAAATTCATTAAGTATTAATGAAATTGGAAGCTATGTAATTGAATTCAAATTAGAAGTAAATAAATTTGAATAGAATTGAACGTGAATTGGATTTAATTAGTAAATGTAAACTAATTGAATTGAGAATGAATGTTAGAAAATCCCATGTAAACGAATCAAATGTGATTTAAAGTGAAAACCAATTCATTGAATATAATGAGAATATGAATGAAAATTCATTTGATTATGAATGGTAGTTGGTTGATGTTTGCATTTGTTGTTTTGAATACATTGCTTATCTGACATATGTAGTTGTTATGTTGCTATATGTTGTATATTGATACTATGCTTTATATGCATGATTCTCATGTTGTTTGTTGAGTTTAGTAGGTGCGGATCGCGTTTGCTTCGCATTTGGAGCTCGCTTTTGCGCTATATTAGCCGTATATGCTTGCTAATAAAATATAAGGTACATATCTCGGATTAAATATCGTACTTTTATACTTTTTTTCCCTTCGGGATGCCTCATTACTTGATGAGATGTATATTTGTGATATATATACTGTCATTTTTTTTTTTCGGATCGAGCCGCGCAAAGGAGACTATGGCGAATTTTTCCGAAAATTTAAGGCGTTAGAAAAATTTGAGAAAAATTGGAAAATTTTGAAAACTTTAACTTTGATTTTAGAAATTGAAAGTTAAACAATAGTAGTTGTTTTTGAAAAGATAACTAAGTATGATTTGGAAAACTTAGTAAAGTATTGTAAGGAATTTAATTATGAATTTTGGAAAGTTAATAAATTCTGTAACCTTTCTTACTTGTAATTTCGAGGACGAAATTCTTTTAAGGGGGAAAGATTGTAACGACCCAGAATTTTTAATAATTAAAATTTAAATATTTAATTAATTTTAAATATTTATAATTGAATTTATAAGTCAAATAAATTTTTATTTGAATTATTGGATTTAATTGGATTATTAAATCGATAATTTAATGTGTTAAATTATGGAAATAATTGAAAATTGAGTTAAATATGATAGAAAATGATTTGTAAAATTTTATTTTATCATGTTGAAGTTAGAATGATATTTTAGAACTTTTAAAATCGATAAATCTGTGAAAATTGAATATTTTAATATTTAATAATCGACTGTAAAATAGCCAATTTTTGAACAGTCTCAGAATTGAACGAAACCAGTTTCATTGGATCCGTAATAGTTAGTTATTGTCGGATTTCAATTTTCGTGTCAATCGGAGCTATCGTTTGATCGTGGCAGCTCGAAACGCATCGAATTATTTTTAATTTAAATTTGGCGAGTCAAAATAGCCATTTTTCAAAAAGTCTCGGATTTCGACGAAACCAGTTTCATCGGATCCGTAATGTGATATTATTGTAAGGTTTCAAATTTCAAGTCAATTGGATTTACCGTTTGTCCGGTACAAATTAAAACGCCTAGAAATCGATTTAAATCGGTTTAATTCAAATTGAACGTTTTCAGCCATAACTCGCACATACTTCCGAATTAGCTTCCGAAACCTGTTCCATTGTGTCCGGAACGCGGGGTAAACCCTAGGTACGCTGGTTACGGCGTCTAAATCGGAGTTCGGAATTCCCGGGATGAATAGTGTTTACGCTAGCTTTTTCTATAAATACACCATCCCCTTCATTTAAAAAAAAAAAAAAACTTAAAACCCTAAACTCAGCCGCCTACATGAATTCAATGGCCGAAATTGCCCCAAATTCATCCCTCCAAATCTTCAAATCCAAGCGATATCGAGCCTCGTCTTCAACTAGAGAATTCAAGAGCATGTTGAGATCTATAATCTCAACGGTTACGATCATGTTTAGAGTTGTAGATTAGCGGCAATTGACTTGAGAAGGAGGCACGTTCGGCCTCGTGTTGCGTGCACCAGAGATGGCCGAACTCCAAGGTGCTCCAGCCGAGTGTCATGCTGGTGATGCTCTTCGAGGTGAAGGTCCCTGATCGCGTTCAAGCTCGTCGTAGGTGATGCGGTCCTAAACCCTAGTTTGATGAGGGATGGGTTTGTGTGCGTTAGTATCCTGTAGCCGAACAAAGAGAAGAAGATGGGGGGTGTGTGCGCACGGTCCAGATGCATGTGATGGAGATCTAACGGCTATTGTTAATTTAGGTTTTAAAAATTATAATTTAAGTTGTGATTTATATATATTAAAACTCGTGTAACTTCAAATTATCATAACTTTTTCATACGAGGTCGAAACTGCGCGAAACCAGTTGCGTTGGAATCGTATGGACGAGCACTACGCGATGGAGTTGGTTTGGAGTCGTTTGGAGTTAGTGAGAATTTCGGATAAAATTAAACGTGCGTTTAATTTTATTCGAAATAAAAGCTTAAACGGAAATCAAAACCAAAGTGAGAATTTCTCACTCAATCGAGTAGATTTCGATTTTATTTTAAATAGTTAGATTTAAAATATTTGAATGCATGTTTGAATGATGACTGTAAATTATTGATAGTTAAAATAGACATTATGCGCCATTAGTAAGCGGATGTTATTTAATATAAACATATACCGCGAATATTTCATAAACAGTGAAATTGGTATTATATATAATATCAATATATATATATTGGCATATGTATATATTGCAGTTATTGATTTCCCGCATTTTTTGTTTAGCGGATGAGACCCTATTACGCCGTTAGTAAGCGGATAATATTTAATAAGAACATATACCGCGATAATTTCGTACTGGAGCGAAATTGGTATTGTGCTAATGTTTTTGGATGCAGGAAAACAGGTTGGAGGGATCCAACTGGATTCCTCAACAGTATTTATTTAATTTCAGATATTTTGATATTTGATGGATTATCATATCGATATATGATATCGTTGTTAGTCGTGATTGACTATTTGGTGTGTAGCATCATTGGACCCAGATTTTGGGATTTTAAAATGATTTTAAAAGTGATTTTGAAAATATACTATATTTTTGGAATTGATCCATTATAAATAAATAAACGTTATAATTTTTAAAGTTATAAAAATTATGGTTTTTGTGAAATATAGTTAAAAAGCTGATTTTTAGAAATACGATTAAAAGTCGATTTTTGAGAAATATGAACTAATGATTTTATAAAATAATTTAGATTGGATTTTTGAATATATGATAAAAGTTTAAATATAGGATTTATGAAATTTGATTATTTTATAAATCGAAATGATGAAATTATAAAGGAATTTAAAGACGTTTTAGAATAATAATATAAACTGATTTATATTAAGAGATTTATAAACGGATATTTATAAATCGAAATATTGACATTTTAAAACGAGTCTTTATAAGTGTTTGAATGAAGTGAAAATGAAATTCATTAATGAATGAAATTTATAGAATTATATAACGGTGAAGTTATAAATGGAATTTTATAAACAATAGGTTTATAAAATTTGTAAAGTTCAAAGGAACGATTTTTGCAAATAAATAAATTATAAGTGTTTGACTTATAATTTGGACTTTTGGTTTATAATTAAGATTATAAATCGAATAGGTAAATAAAGAAGATTTATAAAGGAAGTTGTTATGAAATAAATGGAAATGGAATTTATAAACGTTGTTTTATAAATTCGCAAACGACTTATTTTGATAAGTTAATTGTTATAACTTAGAGATAGAGTTATATTCACATTTTGAACAGTGAATAATCCTTTAAGTTAAAGTGAATAGAAATGATGAAATTTGTTAATGAAGTTTATTCACGTTTTGAATAGTGAATAACACGTTAAAGAAATTGTTTTAGATTTGGTGTTTTAAACAGAATTAAAACGATCTAACGATGTTTTAAAAGATGTTGAGATTCGAAACCATAGATTTCAACATTTATTGTTGAAATAGACGTTTTCGAGAAATAAAAGGAAATGTGGACTATAACACTGTTGTTATAGTAAATGATTTCCGAAAGGAAATGGGTTGTATAGCATTGGGATTTATATATCTATTTAATTTCGAATCCCTATACTAGTGATTTTGGGTTGTCGTAACGATGTTTTACGTAACATTCGTTTTGGCCCAAGTAAATATGTTTAAGTGAATAATTTCCTTAAAGAATGAAATATATACTTAATTCGATTTAAGTATATTGAATATTTTCTAAGTGTTGAAAATAAAAGAGATTTGTGAATTACTTATGAATAAATAAGTATGGAAATATTTTCCAATATGAAGTGAATATTTAGAATTTATCTTTTTGAAGATAAATTGAAAATGAATAATTGAAATCGTATATGCATGAATATTTTGAAATATAAATTCATTATGGAATTTATATGTGAAAGTGAAATTTGTTTGAAAATAAATATTGATTTATTTTTGAAGTGTTGGAATTTTATATCTTGTAAAGATATTTTGGAAAATAAATAATTTGGAAAATTATTTGGAATCTGGTGATGTATGCATATCAATTGATAGTTCGATAGCCGACTATCAATATTTCCCTTTGAATGGGTATTTGATGTGAATTGATTGAATTTGAATGCACACTTATTTTTGAATAAGCGCTCACTATTCGGGTTAACCGGGAAAGGACCATGGGGTCGTATAACCCATTCCGAATATGTGATACGTCGTTATGAATTGCATTTGAAGATCGGTGTTGAAGACCGAGTATTTGTGAAAACGATAGGATGACCTATCGATTGTCTCTGCACTGGGTAGCTCCTGGTATAGAGATCTCCTAAGTGATGGGAAATTCGATCGGGATTGTGAATACCCGTATTGCAAGGGCTTCGTAAGAAGTGCCTTCGGTTTTGTTCGAGCCCGGAACAAACTTGTATGGATTGTATGTCTGACATTACAAGTTGAGATATAAAGCCGATTTCTCTCAAATATATTTCTGTTGGTGGCGGAGAATTTATTCTTTGCTTAACACCCTTCTCTGAGACGTACGTGCTCAGAGGTTATGTAGTTGAATGTTATCAGCGATATATTCCCAATTTGGTAATGTGACATGCTGAGTGATGCTGAAATGATCATTGTGTTGATTATTTGTGATAGGATCGTTTATTTGATCGTCTATCCTTGTGATCATTGTGTTGATCATTTATTGACCCAAAGCATGGCTTTTGTATAAAGTATGTTTTTGTGGACGTGAATTCGTCGAGCCTCACACCCCGTGAATGGTCAAAACAGGAAAGAAGCAGCAAGGTTATGAGGGGTAGCACCCTTTAGGATGTGTCCATTTCCTTCTGGAAAAGGGTGGTATCATGGTATGGAGCCCAGATACTTACTCATGTTGAAAACACTTTATGATTGTGTGAATTGATTACGAGCGCTCGGTGAAAAGGTCCCAAAGGACCGGGGGATGGCATATTCGGTCAGTTGTTACTCAGTTAGGAGTAACCCGGCCTTGTGTTGGTAGAGATCCGGTTTGGTTCTCGGGGATGTCCATCCAGAGGCATTCTCAGTGGCAATGGGAAGTTCCTTGGCCTGATCATTCGTTGGAAATCCAAAGAAACAATACGTGACTTGTACGGTATTAGTTGTAGAACCTGCTATTCACTTATGGTGGTCACCACTGTTTGGATAGTAGCTATAGTAGGCATACGATAATGGTCGTATGTTGGCTAAGATTTATATTCTACTTTCGAAATGAATTTGTTATACACTATGCACTAATAATAATATCAAATGTTATTTTAAATGCGTATCAAGCATCTTTGACTATCATAAGGAGAAATCTCCTCCGATTCTGCGTTTGCATTGTGTGTGTGTGCGGGAGGCCTTATGGTAGTCTCATTTTTAAAAGCATTGCGAATTGATTTAAAAATATTCCTCTATTTTGATTTTAAAGATAAATAAACTGTTTTGAGTTCTCACACCAGTCACATGACTGACTCGGAGTTTATTGTTTTCCTTCCTAAACTCTGGGTGCCCACAAATTTCCACACGGGCAGTTAAGAGTTAGGTTTATCAGGACATTCTGGATATTCTGGGGTTGCTGGAGGCAAGCTGGATGGCATGGCGTATTACTAGTATATAGTATTTCTTCTCCGCTGCACTGTTTGATGTTGTTGATGTTGTATACTCTGATGATATGATGTAATGAAATGTATGTAATGTAATAACTGATATAGTTCTTTGTTTAAAGATTATTCATTTATTATTATATGTTGTTCCGCTGCGAATTGTGAGATTCTGATGTTGTTCTGTTGTTTCCTTTTTCCTCTATTCTCTTTTTCTTTCTATTTCTTCTATTTTTAAAATTTCCTTTCTGTCCGTTCTATTTTTAAAATTCTTCTATCTTCTATTTTTCAAAATTCTCTGTTTTCTAAAAATTGTCTATCTTCTTTTCCCTCTATTTTTCTTTTCCTTTCTTCTTTTTCTCTCTTCTTTCTTTTCTTTTCTTTTTAAAACCCATAACTATCCGGTTTTTCGGCAACGAAAATCCGCGTACGTTACACAAGTGCTCCACCGACGAATATCACGCAAATGGTCAGCCTATGGCCTTTTTCCATGTCGGGTATGGACATTATCAGTTCCTTAAAATCTCTAAAGGCGGTGCAAAATACGTTATCCGCTATTGGTTACTTCACCGAATGGGCCAAAACAGAACCTTTAGCAACGATTACTGCAAAGAAAGTATTCAACTGTATAATCCGAAACATCATATGCCATTTCGGTCTTTCGCAAACTATTCTAACAGATAATAATAGGACTCAATTCGACAGTGTTATATTTAGAGACTTCTGTCAAAGACATCGTATTGAAAAGAGATTTGCAGCGGTCGCTCACCCTCAGGCAAATGGACAGGTTGAAGTTGTAAACAAAATCATAAAGTCCATCCTGAAGAAGCGTTTGGAGAACGCTAAGGGCAAGTTGGTAGATGAATTTTTGACAGCATTGTGGGCCTATAGGACCACCCATAAATCCATGACAGGCCATGCTCCATTCGCTCTTACTTATGGTTCCGAAACTGTCATTCCTGTTGAGCTTGGTGCTTCGTCTCATCGAGTGACTTGCTACGATCCCAAAACGAATAAGATCTCCTATTGTAATCTCTTGACTTTACAGATAAGAAGCGTGAGTAAGTCGATCTTAGGGCAACTGCGCATCGACACCGAGTCGCTCAGTATTGCAACATCAAAGTCCGACCTAGATCCTATGAAATCAGTGATCTTTTCCTAAAACGTGTTTTTCCTACCGCATCGCACATGGATCCAATCTAGGAAGGACGATATGTCGTTGAGCAGAGGCAGGGAGAGTGAACTTTCAAGCCAGCGACTGTCGATAGCATCTTACTTCCAAAGGCATGGAATAGCGAACATCTACGATGCTATTTCACTTAGTTTATTTATTTTTCATTTCAGTTGTATTTACTTTTAAAATTTTCTTTAGCATTTGATTTTCTAGATTTGTGATAAGACAGCTTACGTTATTCCTTTCCATTTAACGAATAAAGTTTTGGACTTCCTTTATATTTATGTTTGCTGTAGCATTATGTATTAATTACATTACGAAATTGATTGGTGTCGATATGTACGAACAGGCTCCTAGATTTGAAATTAATCGATCATGCTAATTCCTAATGGGACTAAATAAGACGAGCTTGGTCTACTTGTTCATTTGATAATTACGTACATAATCCAACGGACGGTATATGCAATGAGGAATAAATGTGGCTCGACCATGTGACGATCGAATAAATCCTACTAAAACTATGGAACTAAAATAAAATAAGAGCGACCATGACACGATCAATCGCTCGCTTAATAAAACCCTGGACACCGGGTGGCAAATCAATCAATTAAGGAGAGTACGATCCGACTGCTCTCTGAAATAACTCTTAAGCTGTCGGAGTGCGGATCGGGTTATAAACGTAAATCGGGTGTGAATCAACCACCCGTGAAATAGCTTTATGTCCCTAGAGTTTGGACCAGAGTATAAATGTAAACCGGGTGTGAATCGACCACCCACAAAATGACTCTAAGTCCGCAGAGTGCGGACAAGAGTATAAACACAAATTGGTTGCGTTTCGATTGAAACACCCCACACCCCTTGGTATACCCAAAAAGGGTACGCTAAAAGATGTGGTGCGTTGTAGGTATAGCTAAAAATTTACAGAGACTAAGATTTATAAGTCAAATAAATAAAATGGTGGAAACAGTAATTTATTAAAAATTAAAAACCTCATAAATAAATCATAACCAAAATATGTCTCAAAATACCAAATACATGTCTTATGAAAAATATCATCTCAATCACAATATCAGAGTACATAATAAAACCATCCCTCTCCACAGTACTAGTACATGCCAAAAGTCAAATGAAAAGAAAACTGAAAAAGAAGAATACATAGAGAATCTCCAAGAATATCCCTCTCAAGAAAGCTGAAATCTACTGTCCTTGCCTCTGTTGGACTATGAGGGGGAAAAAGGGGGAAATATTGGAGTAGGTCGGACTATAAGTCTGGTGAGTGGAAGTAACTACTAGTATTTTTAAGAAAGGTAAAGATAATAGACTTATCAACAGTTCTAGCACAAAAGGAAATAAAGGAAAAGAAAAGGCTGGAAGAAAATACTGTTTAACTGTTTGCATTGATTATTTCGATTGTTTGCACTTTTCTTAGATAACTACTTTGATTAGACTAAAATCCTAATCCTATTTTAATTAGGATGAAGTCCTAATTCTATCCTTTTGATCGGCCTTCTGTGTATGTTATGCCACTGTGAGATAGTCCCATCATGTGGGTCCCACAGCAGAAGATACAGTTTAGTGCTTTGGAACTCAATAATGACTTATATCCTGCATCGAGGCCGCACGCTCAACCACCATCGGCTTGCACTATCTGTTGCTCCACCTTTTGACCATCTATTGGAACACAACAACGACTTAAATCCCTGCATTGAGGCCACATGCTCGGCCACCGTCGGCTTGCACTATCTATTGCTCCACCTTTTGTCCTCTTATGTACCATTACTTCTGTAACAACCCTGGTTTTGGCGATTACCTGTAAATATTAAATTATAATCGTAGATAATTTAATATTGTGAATTAAGAATAAATTGGAGATTTAAATCATTTATTTGGAATAAACAATGGATTTGGGGAATAAAATGTAAAAAAATAAAGTTTTGAAACTTTACTTGGTTAATTAAGTTAAAAAATGAGCTAATCATGATTTTAATATAAAGAAATGCAACAATTTTGATAATTATTGCCAAATGTTTCTTTTATATATTTTTAAAAGAAGCATTTCATTTAATAAGTGGTATATTATGTTTAAAAATAAAAAATTTGGTTTAAAAATAAATTTTTGGTTGTAAAATGTTGAAAAAATGGTTTGTTATATTTTGTTGCACAAGAAAATAACTTTTATGTAATTTTTGGAGTTAAAAATAGAGTTTTATATGAATTATTGTGTAAATTGTATATTTAAGCAAAATAAGAGTGTTTAATAATGAAAAATATTTTTATAAATAAATTATCTTTTTATTTGTTGTAAAAAAATGTTTGTGAAACATAAAAATATGTTTGTACAATTTTTAGAGATGAAATCATGTAAATACACATATGTTGTATTATGTAAATATGAGAGTGTTGGGTAAATTTATTGATAAATTAAATTTACTTAGGCTAGATTTCTTTGTTTGGGTCATAGCCTATTTTGACTTAGCCTGTTAAGGGAAGAGAAAACATCCTTCTCTCCTCTTCCATTTTTTTGTACGTTCATTTTACTGTAACCAGAAAACAAAAAGAAAAGAAAAAATTATTCCTCTTTCAAACCCTAGGCTTCATATCTCCAATTAATCCAAGTGTTTGCTGAAATAAATCAAATTAAAGCTCTTTTCCACAGGTAATCAACTCCAAAAAATAGATTATATCATTAAATTTAGATTTTGAGATTTGGGTTGTTTGTAATTGTTACTTTTCTTGTTGCATGTCTTGTTTTTTGTTCATTTGATAGGTTGTTGAAGGATCTTCTTGCCTAAAGACATCTACTTTCTTGAGTTAGCACAATTTAATCTTCAATTTGCAAGGTGGATTGCTAACTCACAAATTCTAGCTAAATTTAGTCTCTGGACAAGAATCTGAAATTATTTGGTTATTGTAAATTCAGCTTGTCATTGTTTAACTTCTGTTTGGTATTATTGCTCTATTGGCCAGAATAGTATTTCTGGCATAGCTTTTGCCTTTCTAATCGGAATTCATAAATTCAAAATGTTCTGGAATTCTTGTGAAATATGCCACAACTTTTATATTTTCAGTTTTGAATGATTTTGAACTCTACACAATGAAAACTTGACTTTTTCATCGCTGATATGTACTGATAACTAGTGCACATTAAAAAAAATTAGGTAGTATTTGGATCATAACTTTCACGTTAATGATCAGAATCTTAAAATTCAAGATGTTCTAGAATCCCCATGAAATATGGAACAACTTTATTGTTTTTAGTTTTGAATGATTTTGAAGCCTACATAGTGAAAAATTGACTTTTTCATCGCTGGTCTGTGCTGATAGCCAGTGCACATAAATAAGTTCACGCGAAAATTTGACTTTTTCATCGCTGGCCTGTGCTGATAGCCAGTGCACATAAATTTTTTTTATGTAGTATTTCGATCATAACTTTAACGTTACTGATCGGAATCTTGAAATTTAAGATGTTCTGGAATCCTTAGGAAATATTCTATAACTTTTATGTTTTAAATTTTGTATGATTTTGTTGTTTACATGGTGGAAAATTGATATTTTTACTGCTGACATGTCATTGACAACCACAATATTATATATTTGTCTGACTTCGACAATTTCATATGCATTCTTTTGCAAAAAAAATTATGAAATTTGATGCTAATATTTGATCATTTTGTCCAAAAATGGACTAATCAAGTTATGATAAGATTTGAATTTAAACTAATTTGAATTTAATTTAAATTTGATTATCGGTTTAAGCCGATTAAATTGCAAATTGATGTTATCTTGAGTTTTAAAAATCCGAATAAATTCCAGAAAATATTCTAACATCATGTTTGGAGTAATAAATGTTTTTATACAATTTTAAAGGTTTTTAAACAATTATTCTTTATGTTTAAGGCTTTTAAAAATTATTAAAATCCTTTTTAATGATGTGTTTTCTCTCAGAATCTTTTAGATAAATTTCTAAAATTTGTTTTAGAACCCCGTTTTCTCAAGTAAAATCTTTTGTAATTAGTTTTATTTATTTTAATTACTTTTATATTATTCGAACGTATGAGAGAGAATTAAGCGATTTAGTAAAACACGTGGTATGGGACATGTGCGTTTACTATTTTGGTTAATTTCGGACTTGTACGATCGAAGCTATTTGAGAATATTGATTCTAAGATGTTTTTCGGTGTATTTTGAGTTTTATAATTTCTATTTATTGTAGTTATCTAAGATGACCAATATTTGGCAAATATTATGGTTTGAGATCTCTTATATAGGGGTATGGTCGATGAGATCCATCACGATGTTTTATTTACTTGCCAATGATATAAGACAAGTCTTGAGTTTATGATTTCATATTTTGAGATTTATGGTTTATGAGGAACCATCATGATGTTTTCACTTGCCGATTAGATGTGACAAGTTACGATGCCATTTAATACTTGTCGATGCGATGAGACAAGTATGGTGTCTCTTTATCACTCGCCAACAAGACTAGGCGAGATATAATTTTTTGAGTTTTATGATGTTTCTAGTGTGGCATCGACTACCGGGTAGAAAACCACTAAGTGCGAATGTGTGGTATGGGACACACATTAACACTTTCCGGTTCCTATCTGTGAGTTTGTGACACATTCATGATGTTTACCTAACAGAACGGCTTTAAGAGGTGTTAGCGACCTTGTCATAAGGACGAACTACTTTGAAAGGTGTTAGCGACCTTGTTAGAGGTGACAAAATGGCTTGGAGAGGTGTTAGCGACCTTATCATGAGGACGAACTGCTTTGGGAGGTGATAGCGACCTTGTTAGAGCTGACAAAATGGCTTGGAGAGCTGTTAGCGACCTTGCCATGAGGACGAACTACTTTAGGAGGTGTTAGCAACCTTGTCTGAGGCTTCGACCGTCTGATTTTTGCACGTGCCGCATTGCTTCGGCATTACAATCGGGGATTTGGCCAATCCGGATTTTCGAAGTTTTCTGTTTTATTGTGATTTCACCTTTTTAAGATGTTTTTATTACATCGATAGCCCAGTGCTATATGAGATGTTATATATGATGATTTCAATTATAATATCTTGAACTCTTATGGAGTTCCTTGAGTCATGCGTTTGGATAATTTCAGGATTTTATAGGATATTCTATGTTTTGCCATTTTGGCGAGTTGAGATTGAGATTGAGATTTATATACATTTATACCGATGAGATGAGGTATAATTGAATTTGGAGATTCATCTATAATTGAGTTTTGGATCATCCTATTTGAGAATCTTATGTTTGCCATTTTGGCAAGAGTTTTAATTGATGTTTCTCCTTTTGAGGAGATATGGTTCATGGAAACCATGTAGACATTTTGGGATATCATTGATGATATGAGCACTTGTGTTTGATTTGAGCATTGAGTTTGAGTTACCTCCTTCGAGGTATTTGTTCACTTAAGTAGCATTTGTTACTTAAGTGTTGAGCTTATGAGTTTATTGATTCATTCGTCTCTTTCGAGAAGAAGTATATTCATGTCTATTCTGCTTCATATTACCATTATTGACCGGTTTGTGTAGCTAGACTGACCCGTGTATTTATACTCGGGTCAAACCGAGTTGTTTCATGTATCATCTATCGGACTTAGCTTGAAGTTGATGCTGGATATCAGCTCTCCTTTCTCTTGAGCAGTTTCTGTTCTTCTGCATGCTCTGATGTGTCTGATTCAATGTATATGGTGTAGTCGAGTAACACCTTTATTGTATTCATATTGTATTGTACTAAACATGTATCAGTGTATATGTATATATATGATGTTGATTACTATTCTGTGATGTGCTTTATATTTAGTTATTTTATTTTATTCTGATAGATACGTTAGCCACCTATAGTTTTGGATTAATCATTTACTGTGTATGTCTATCCATTGAGATAGAAAAGAAAAATCATAGTGCATTTATCGACGTATTCAATAGATGTTTAAGACAAAGTTATAGATGGTTGCCCTTAACCAGCCCTATTCTCTGCTTTAGTAGACGGAATTACTCGTTAATTCTCTTTACTAAGGTGGGTCTTGGGGTGGGGCGTCATAGTTTGGTATCAGAGCTATGGTCAGAACAAAGTAGAATAAACACAGAATAGCACATATATCATATATCACGATACATCGAAGTACAATACGAGTGAATCATTGTCCTTTATTCGAGCTCGTTCTCGATCGTGCTTTGATTCTTTTTCGAGTTTTGGGATATGTTGAGATGGAATATGTCTAGGAATATAAATTGTATTTTGTAGTATTCCATAATTGAGTTTGACGTTATCTTATCTTATGAATAATCTCATTTGGGATTATTCTATTCTTATTTTTGTCGTTGCGAGTGAGCTCGTATCAATGAAGCTTATTGATTCCTTTGAGTATTCTTGTTGTGTTCCTTTGAGAGTTGTGAATCGTATTGAGGGGATCCACAACGATTGGCTCGTTGTGAGCATTTTGAGATTTCTATTTGATGTTGATTTTGTGAGCATTTTTTTGTTACTCACAATCTTGAGATGCATTTGATTTGAGATGGATTGATTTATTTGATATTAAGTCCAATCCTTTGTTTATAAGATCCTATTGTATATTTAGGTTTCCTATTTTGATTGGTTTATTATTTCTATCACTTTAGAATATTAATGATTATCCCGAAGTTTTTGAATTCACTCTTGAGTATCGACATGTTGATGATATAACTCGAACTCCAATCAAGGTGACTTTGTTGAGTTTTGATGAGTCCGTTTAGGTTTGATATCCTATTGGGCAATCGAGTGTTGAATTAACCTTATTCCTAGCTTTTAGACTTGGGCTATCCTTCCATGAGGACGTCCACTAAGGAACGAGATGAGTTTCTAGATTATTCGAGTTTAATTGAGTTTATCATTCGGTTTCTTTAAGTTATCCTTTTCGAATACTCAATCGGTGTTATCATTTATAGCATTACTTTGTTTGAAGTAATGATTTGTGGTTTGTATGCTTCTTCTCCTTCAAGAAGAATATCTTGCTTATCTTGTGTCTTGATGATTTTCGAGAATGGCTCATCATCTTATAGGATTTGACGAGCACTCCATCTCCTTCTGTTGATTTTGTGAATCGAGTATTCTAGGAATATCTCGATGCATTCTCTTAATGTTCTTTGGCTTGAGTTTTTGATGCTATATATATATATATATATATATATATGAGTTTTAAAAAGAGAAATTGGATTTTTGAGATATTTTAAAAATCAAAGAATGTTTTGAGAATATATTTATATTAGCAGTATTCTTTTGTACAAATAATTGAGAATTATGGGTTATCCATCGAGTAGTTAACAGTTCTGGTCGATTCGCCTGATCAACGTTATCGATAGGAATCTCCGAAATGCTATGATGAGGCAATAAGACACGATGATTTGTGTTTTAAAGATTGAGATTTTGAAAGTAATATTTTGAGATTAAATATTGAATATATTTTTGAATGGTAATTGCAGCCACTGACTTTAGAGACGAGTAACAGAGTGGCGACGCAGTTTTGATCATTCGAACGACTCTGCAGCCAACGAATATATCTATTTATTAGAGATTGATGGCAAGGCAATGCCATTTATTTATTTATTTATTTTGAAATTATAAAGATGAGATAAGTGAAAATATTCTTGAGCTATATTTATTGAAAGTATATTTTGAGATTTTAGAATCTATAATTTATACATTGGAAGTTTTGAGAGAAGAGTTATAAGAGAATTTGAAGATTCTTTTTTTTACTATTTAAGTGGTTTAATAAAAAGAGTAAAGAGAATTTAAACCCTTAATTTATTTTGAAGAATATTATTATGGATTTACAAAATTCTTTGGAAATTAATTTTGAAGTAAGAGAAGAAATTTAGGACTTTCAATTTAAGTTTTAAATTATTTACTAAGTAATATAGTAAAGAGTTGAAAAAGTTTCAAATGTTGAATATTGAGATTTAAAAATTATAAATATCTTGGATTGAAAAGTAATTCAAGCTTATATTCTTGTCTCTAGAGTATATTCTATCCTTGAGTAAATAGCAACAACGTGCATTTTCATGGTTGTTCGAGTTTGGTGGCCTTGTAAGAAGTCATTTCGTGATTTATCTATCTTTTCTATTGTTTCTACCCGGTTGTGAGGATATTCTTTTTTGTATCTTTATGCGGAAAATCCTATTGATGATCTTTGTTGCTTAATGTTTGGGTTTAAGTGAGTTTGATACCGACTCAGTTTTATAGAGTTTTGTGAAATCAATCATTTTCGATTGATTAATTGTTGAGCATCTTATTGAGTTTTGATTCGAAGATGGGATATCTATGAAATTCTTTCGAGATACATGGAAAATTCGATGGTTTGCTAATCACTATATTAGCATTTGATGGGCCATTGGATTAACCATGTGAGTTTTTTTCCTTATTTCTCTTTACCATTCTATGTTGAGAGTATGAATGGTTTGAATTTAGAGCTTGTCTTTTATCCTTTGTCGATTGAATTTTTTTGTTGTTTACAGCTCTTTTTCTAGAAAATTGCGGGGATGCAATTTTTGTAAGCGGAGGAGTCTGTAACAACCCTAGTTTTGGCGATTACATGTAAATATTAAATTATAATGGTAGTTATAATTCAATATTGTGAATTAAGAAATAATTAGAGATTTAAATCATTTATTTGGAGTAAACAGTGGATTTGGGGAATGAAATGTAAAAAATAAAGTTTTGAAACGTTACTTGGTTAATTGAGTTAAAAAAGGAGCTAATCATGATTTAATATAAAGAAATGCAATAATTTTGATAATTATTGTCAAATGTTTCTTTCATATATTTTTAAAAGAAGCATTTCATTTAATAAGTGGTATATTATATTTAAAAATGGAAAATTTTGGTTTAAAAATAAATTTTTGGATGTAAAATGTAGAAAAAATGGTTTGTTATATTTTATTGCACGAGAAAATAATTTTTATGTAATTTTTGGAGTTAAAAGTAGAGTTTTATATGACTTATTGTGTAAATTGTGTATTTAAGCAAAATATGAGTTTTTAATAATGAAAAATATTTTTATAAATAAATTATCTTTTTATTTGTTGTAAAAAAAAATGTTTGTGAAACATAAAAATATGTTTGTACAATTTGTAGAGATGAAATCATGTAAATACACATATGTTGTATTATGTAAATATGAGAGTGTTAGGGTAAATTTAGTGATAAATTAAATTTACTTAGGCTAAATTTCTTTGCTTCGATCATAGCCCATTTTGACTTAGCATGTTAAGAGAAGAGAAACCATCCTTCTCTCCTCTCTCTTTTTTTGTACATTCATTTTACTGTAACCAGAAAACAAAAAGAAAAGAAAAAGCTATTCCTCTTTCAAACCCTAGGCTTCAAATCTCCAATTAATCAAGTGTTTGCTGAAATAAATCAAATTAAAGCTCTTTTTCATAAGCAATCAACTCCAAAACATAGATTATATCATTAAATTTCGATTTTGAGATTTGGGTTGTTTGTAGTTGTTACTTTTCTTGTTGCATGTCTTTTTTTGTTTATTTGATAGGTTGTTGAAGGATCTTCTTGCCTAAAGACTTCTACTTTCTTGAGTTAGCACAATTTAATCTTCAATTATTGCAAGGTGAGTTGCTAACACATAAATTCTAGCTAAATTTAGTCTCTGGACAAGAATCTGAAATTATTTGGTTATTGTAAATTCAACTTGTCGTTGTTTAACTTCTGTTTGGTATTATTGCTCTATTGGCTGAATAGTATTTCTGGCATAGCATTTGCGTTTCAAACCAAAATTTAGAAACTCAAGATGTTCTGGAATCCTTGTGAAATATGGCAAAAAATTTATGTTTTAAGTTTCGAATTATTTTGAAGTCTACATAGCGAAAAATTGACTTTTTCATCGCTGGTCTGTGTTGATAGCCAGTGCACATAATTTATTTAGGTAGTATTTCGATCATAACTTTCACGTTTCTTATCAGAATCTCGAAATTCAAGATGTTCTCGAATCCTTGTGAAATATGACACAACTTTTATGTTTTAAGTTTTGAATGATGTTGAAGTCTACATAGTGAAAAATTAACTTTTTCATCGTTGGTCCGTGTTGATAGCCAGTGCACATATTTTTTTAGGTAGTATTTCGATCATAACTTTCACGTTACTTATCAAAATCTTAAAACTTAATATGTTATGGAATCCTTGTAAAAGATGCCACAACTTTTATGTTTTCAGTTTTGAATGATTTTGAAGTTTACATAGTGAAAAATTGACTTTTTCATCACTGGCATGTGCTGATAGCCAGTGTACATAAATTTTTTTAAGTAGTATTTCGATCATAACTTTCACGTTACTGATCGCAATCGTGAAATTAAAGATTCTTTGGGATCCTTAGGAAACATGCTACAATTTTTGTGTTTTAATTTTGTATCATTTTGTTGTTTACATGGTGGAAAATTGATGTTTTTACTGCTGGCCTGTTATTGACAGCCATAATATTTGTATATTTGTCCGACTTCGACAATTTCATATGCATTCTTTTGCAAAAAAAAATTATGAAATTTTATGCTAATATTTGATCATTTTGTCCAGAAATGGACTAATCAAGTTAGGATGAGATTTGAATTTAAATTAATTTGAATTCGATTTAAATTTGAATATCGGTTTAAGCCGATTAAATTGCAAATTGATGTTTTCTTGAGTTTTAAAAATCCGAATAAATTCCAGGAAGTCTTCTAACATCATTGTTGGAGTAATAAATAATTTTATACATTTTTAGAGGTTTCTAAACAATTATTCTTTATTTTTAAGGCTTTCAAAAATTATTAAAATCCTTTTTAATGATGTGTTTTCTCAAAATCTTTTAGATAAATTTCTAAAATTTGTTTTATAACCCCATTTTCTCAAGTAAAATCTTTTATAATTAATTTTATTTATTTTAATTACTTTTATGCTATTCTAACGTATGAGAAAGAGAATTAAATGATTTAGTAAAACACGTGGTATGGGACATGTGCGTTTACTATTTCGGTTAATTTCGGACTTGTACGATCAAAGCTATTTGAGAATATTGATTCTGAGATATTTTTCCATTTTATGGCGTATTTTGAGTTTTATAATTTCCATTTATTGGAGTTACCTAAGATGACCAATATTTGGCAAATATTATGGTTTGAGACCTCTTATATAGGAGTATGGTCGATGAGATCCATCATGATGTTTTATTTACTTGCCAATGATATAAGGCAAGTCTTGAGTTTACGATTTCATATTTTGAGATTTATGGTTTATGAGGAACCATCATGATGTTTTCACTTGTCGATGAGATGAGACAAGTATGGTGTCTCATTATCACTCAACAATGAGACTAGGCGAGATATAATTTTCTGAGTTTTATGATGTTCCTAGTGTGGCATCGACTAACGGGTAGTAAATTGCTAAGTGCGAATGTGTGGTATGGGACACACATTAACACTTTTCGAGATCCTAATAGAACTGCTTTGAGAGGTGTTAGCGACCTTGTCATGAGGACGAACTTCTTTGGGAGATGTTAGCGACCTTGTTAGAGCTGACAAAATGGCTTGGAGAAGTGGTAGCGACCTTGTCATGAGGACGAACTGCTTTGGGAGGTGTTAGCTACCTTGTTAGAGCTAACAAAATGGCTTGGAGTGGTGTTAGCAACCTTGTCATAAGGACGAACTGCTTTGGAAGGTGTTAGCGACCTTGTCTAAGGCTTTGGTCATCTGAGTTTTGCACGTGCCGCATTGCTTCGGCATTACAATCGGAGATTTGGCCAATCCGGATTTTCGAAGTTTTCTGTTTTATTATGATTTCACCTTTTTAAGATGTTTTATCACATCAATAGCCTAGTTCTATATGAGATGTTATATATGGTGATTTCAATTATGATATCTTGAACTCTTATCGAGTTCCTTGAGTTATGAATTTGAATAATTTCAGGATTTTATAGGATATTATGGGTTTTGCCATTTTGGCGAGTTGAGATTGAGATTTATATACATTTATGTCGATAAGATGAGGTATAATTGAATTTGGATATTCATCTATAATTGAATTTTGGATCATCCTATTTGAGAATGTCTTATGTTTTCCATTTTGGCGAAAGTTTGTATTGATGTTTCTCCTTTTGAGGAGATATGGTTCATGGAAACCATGTAGACATTTTGGGATGTCGCCGATGATATGAGGCACTTGTGTTTGATTTGAGTATTGAGTTTGAGTTACCTTCTTCGAGGTATTTTTTCACTTAAGTAGCGTTTGTTACTTAAGTGTTGAGCTTATGAGTTTATTGATTCATTCGTCTCTTTCGAGAAGAAGTATCTTCATGTCTATTCTGCTTCATATTACCATTATTGACCGATTTGTGTAGCTAGACTGACCCATGTATTCATACTCGGGCCAGATGGAGTTGTTTTAGGTATCATCTATTGGACTTAGCTTGAAGTTGATGCTGGATATCTACTCTCCTTTCTCCTGAGCAATTTCTGTTCTTCCGCATAATCTGATGTGTCTGAGTCAATGTATATGGTGTGGTCGAGTACCACCTTTATTGTATTCATATTGTATTGTACTAAACATGTATCAGTGTATATGTATATATATGATGTTGATTATTGTTCTGTGATGTGCTTTACATTTGGTTATTGTATTTTGTTCTGTTAGATCCGTTAGCCACCTATAGTTTTGGATTAAGCATTTACTGTTTATGTCGATCCATTGAGATAGAAAAGAAAATTCATAGCGCATTTATCGACGTATTCAGTAGATGTTTAAGACAAAGTTATAAATGGTCGCCCTTAACCATCCCTATTCTCCGCTTTAGTAGACGGAATTACTCGTTAATTCTCTTTACTAAGGTGGGTCTCGGGGTGGGGCGTTACAACTTCAACATAAGCATGTCCAACCTCACCTGATCTATTCTGAGACCATCAGTTCTAGTCCGATAAAGGAAATGATGCCGCTACGGGTCCTAACAAAAAAATCTAGTTGTGCCCCTTGCACAAATCCTTGATTTGAGCATCTATCTATTGACCTCTTATTTACCACTACTTCAGCATAAGCATATCGCAGCCCCACCTAATCGGTTGTGAGCTAATCAATTCGTGACTAAAGGGGAATGCTGCCGGTATAGGTCCTACTTCAATTTTTCCTTATTACCTTAGTATAAGTTTTAAAATAAGCCTCTTCTGTTAATTCTGCTCTATTTGCTTATTAACTGATTTTAAGTCTTTAAAATAAGCCTCTTTTGTTATCTCTGCTATATTTGCTTATTAACTTAATTATAGGTCTTAGAATAAGTCTTTTCAATTATCTCTAATTATAACCTGTGTGTTATAATTTAACTTATTCACATAACCCAAGGTCTAAGTTTAAAAATAAGCTTCTTTTGCTATTTCTTCTATATTCTCTTTTTAATTATAATTACATGTTATAGCTATGCTTGCAAATGTCTTAACTTTGCCTATTTCAGTCTATGTCCAATTTATTACAGTTCTTCTTACTTTACATCTAATTTTATGTAAATTTAGTGTTCTTATATTTTAGTCCATATTAGTGAATTATTCTATTTTATTATTTTATTCGCGTAAAAAGGAATAAGAAGAAACACATTTACAGGCTGAATTCTAACATAAAGCGGATGTAAATAAAATAAAAATAACTGTAAATAAAAGTAATTAAGTATAAATAAATTAATAAAATAGCTAAATAAAAATAGCTGGATAAAATAGACTGAAAAGAACTTTAAAAATTAACCGCAAACAACTTATATAAAAATGGTCTCAAAATTGCAGAAAAACTACAACTATTGAGAACCCTATTATTTAAATTAATTAAAAATCTAAAATAATTACTTAAACACTCACCTGTGGTCCTCAGCTTTAGCCCTTGGTCTTCCTTAATCCTCTCTTAGAGTGTAAATATTTTTTTCCAAAGATTCCCTCCTTAGAAATATTTTATCTTTAGGGTCCAGCCTATGGCAATGAACCCAAATAGGAGAAAATCTGAATGAGAAAAACAGCTATGCCTAAGGGTCTATTTATATGGTTACTTAGGGATCTCAGACCATTAGATTCGTAGATTTAATCTAGTGCAACCACGTCGCAGGTTCGATGGAAACCGTCGGATGGAAGCACAGACACACATAATGCAATAAAAATAATAAAACACACCACGATTTGATTTGGACGAATTGTCGTCCAAATAAGTAAGGCGGTTCAACATTACTATCGACCCTTGTATGAGTTAGGTCGACCTAGCTGATGGGAGGGTCGACCCTAAGGTCCACCTAGTGCTACACACACATATTTTCTTTTATTTTTTAATTTCTTCTTTCTTTTGTAACTTCTTCGTTCTAGCTCAGATTTTGACAATCTATATATGGAAATTGACCATAAAATTACCATGGACACAATGTGCAACTCCCATGGCTCGATTCTGATAATTTCACAAAGTTATTTTATTCGTTAACTAAATATTATAGATTAAATTTTTGGTTGTTACATCGACCATCCATCAACTAACTCTTATCCTCAGAGTGCGTATATGGGTATAAATAGATAGATAAGTGAGGTTCGACCATTCATTATTCCATAAACTCCATCCTAAAACTGTAATGAGGAGTATAAACTCGCCAAGGATGGAGTTCGACCATCCACTGTCTAACCCCGCTAACCTAAGACTAGAAGTAGGGTTATGGTTACTCAGAACCGCCGAATTCGACGGCATAACTTAAGGCTCGAGTCTGGCGTTTGATATGACTCAAGACCATGACCACATGGAGGCCTTGGGATAGAGCTAGTGGATTATTATTGGAACTATTAAACAATGAATTACAAGTACATCAAATGGAAAGTAATAGTTCAACTACTTTACTAACAATTCACACAAAAGCTCAATATAAAACAATAACTTCTATTCACATGATAGGTTTCAAAATTGTGATACAAGTTATATCACAAAAGGGGGAATCATATACGTACAGCCATAACTAATAAAAGAAAACGATAATCAAACAACTATGCAAACTATATACATACCGGGTCGAAGTGACGGCTATTTCTTTGATCTCCTCTGCTTTTTGAATTTTTTAGGAGTGGTGCTACTTGAGCTCCCGATGTTTCTCTTTCTAGATCCTCTGCTACCTTTTGCAAGAGAGCTTACAAAGGTAGGAGGGAATTCACTGGGAATCAAACCGCCTGGTGGAATAAATTATAGTGGCATAAGATGTGGATCATCAGTGTCCACCTCGACGGGCACAGCTTTACCCTTTTTCTTCAGCAAATCCTCCTTCTCGATACTCTCCTTCAGGCTAATCTTATTAGTGCATTCAAAGGCGCTGGTAATCACAACATCGTCAGATTCATCCACCGGGAACGGATCTTCAACCTTACTATTGTCAAGAGCTCCGATGACTTGACCATCGGGCCCGAGTACATCAGTGGCCATCCGAATCTCTGTTAGTTTCTCGTGTTTCTCCACTACATCATCACCTTAGGAGTTTGACCTAGACCCAAAAGACCTGCAAATTTGTTAAAACGGAGAGATAAGCCTAAAACCATTGGGTGCGAAGAACAAAACCTCTCATAAATTGGAGAATGAAGTGGAATACCCATATTTGGCTAGCTCTCGGTGGTTGCTGGAGTGCCCCTTCTAAAATAGGGGACAACACTTTGGATTGATAGCCGGGCTTATTTGGATCATAGCTCAAGTCCTGCTCTAAGCCAAAGGAAATGGATGGTACAGATGCATGGAAAGAGAGGAGCCCTTAGGATCGGCCTCCGAGGATTCGTTAATATGTTCCCCTTTGTCAGAAGGCGTTGAAATGTCAAAATATCAAAGTCTCACGATGGTAAGATTGAGGGTTCATTTCTGCGGAGGATCTCTTGCACTAGTTTTTCTTCATCAAACTCAGCTCCACCTAACTCCCTCTTTTTCATCTCAATGATGTGCCCCAAGCTTCACCAAGTGAGTCGAGATAACCTTCACTAAGAAAACTCAAGTCACAGTGGATGAGGACTTTGATGTTGTATTTGATGATCAATGGATCAAACAAGTCCTTTATTTCATTCCGACTAGACTCTTTAGCATCTTCCACTTGGGTTTCAATTTGTTACATTATCTCCTTGCGGCCTTCCTCTCGTGCCTTCTCTTTAAGGTCTTTTACTTCGTAAATTTCTCATCAAGTTTATTTTTTAGCCTCCTGGCTTCAATAGCCTCTTTACAATACCTTTGTTATTCTTCCTAGGCCTCAATCTTCTCTTCCCTCTCTTTCTTACGAAACTCCTCAAGTTCATCGATGGGGCGGATAGGGACATCTTTTTCCTTTTTCAAGGAATCCATTTCCAGAGTAGCGCCTTGTTGCGATTAAGGGAAGCATCGAGTTCTTTTTTATGGAAAGCTTCTAAATGGCTTACTACCTTTAACATTTCTTTGGCACTTTTCTCCACATCGGCAAGTTTTGTTATCAACTCCGACAGTTCGTCATCTTGGTGTTTGATTATGTCTTTATCATGTATTGCCCCTAGCTTGAGACGATCTATTTCATATTGTCGCTCCATTGACACTTCATATATTTTTTTCGCTAAGTGTTAAAACGATTCATGCCGTACGAATACTTCACTAAAACATGCAAGGGAACTTGCTTTGGCGTGCCCCTGGATCATATGTAATGTGGGAAGGAATTTTAGCCCATCGAAATAGATTTTTGGGAAAGTGGCCTTATGCTCGGCCAATTTCTCCGCTGTAGAAGTGTCAGCAGCCATAGTTGGCAAGGATGGATCAGAAGTGATAATTGGATGCTTGCTCGATCTATGGTCGTGAGATTGCTTAGAGCTAGAAGAACTGGAGTGCTGCTCATGGGATGTGGCAATCTGAGGGCCGCAAAAGGGACGATGGTCTCCATTATAAATAGGAAAATTAGGTCGATCTCCTTAGAAAGATGTCTGAGACCGAGACTTGCATTTAGAAGAGGAGGATTTCCTTGAATAATAGTTTTTTCCTGTCCATCAACTTTCTCCTGCGCCTGCCAGACTCTGGGTCGTGGCTAGATCGATGATATGTCGAAGAACCTCTTAAGCGATCGAAGGCCCGGGACTGAGTCATTGCACTTGCAAATACCAAATTAGAACAAGTGAATAACTATTGTGCAAAGGATTAATGAAGAGCATGTAGTGAAGTACTCATGGTCATGAGTGCCCTAGTGCCTCTCAATAGACTGGTGGCTATAGCCTTGCTTATGGGCATTCTTTCTCCTTTATCAGTATGATGAATGCCTTCACCACTCCTAGTAGGAGAATTGAGCCCTCACCGCTCCTAGTAGGAGAATTGATCCCTTTGATATTAATATTTGGAAATTCATAGGTCATAATATCATTGGGAATTTGGAGATTTGAAAATCCCTTCGGTGAACTTTCCAAGCGTTGGGAAGATGATTCTTTTCAATAGAAGTAATGATGAATTCTTGATCTATGACAGTTTTTCTTCTGTGAAGTTTGTATGCTAGCTTTTTCTTTCTCTTGGTGGGTGTTTGAGATGTTACAACTTGTGATAGTTCAACTACAAGTGCCTTGCTTGGGCATGCATCAGCGTTGCAGGGTTTATTGGCCTGGGAATCCCTAATCTCACCTTCTTCAATATCATACCGAGTCCCCTCGGTTGAGGGCACGATAGGATCGATGGCATCCTTTTCTTGCTCTGTGACGTTTCTCGACAATGCTACACTTCCAGGGACCCAATGCCATGACCCTTTTCCAACAACCCAAACAAAGATAACTAATGCCTTCAGGACATGGTAGGACACCTATAGGAATCCTAGAAGTTAATAGATTCAAAAATATGACTTGGATTAATGGACTTAAGAATGAAATGAAAATAATAATTATGTCCTTCCAACCATCGATGCGAAGCCAGGTGGACATCGAACATTGAACTACTCATGCTTGAACAGAGAGTTTATTCCAAGCACTTATTAAGACTTGGCAGTTAGGCGAAGGTTCAAGAATAACGTAGGAAAGACTTCATCATTGCCATTTAAAGTTGTAAATGAATCTTATGTCCTTGGGAGTTGGTGGATGAAATAGAATGCTCATGAATAAAAGAAGGGTTCCATGTATGAATGCATAACTATTTGGATGGTGAGTGGGAGCTACTCCAAGATATCTCAACATCTCTTCAATAAATGAATTAATGGGCGGTACGCATCCGACCCAGCACATAAATTTGTTACATGCGTATACCACTCCGGGATCAAGTGTGGCCCGTCATTTATTGAAGGAACCGGGATGTCTACAAATGGAATTCCATGTATGGAACACAGCCTGTGAAGGGAAGCCTCGCGAATTCGAGAGGCTTGAGAATCTATCGGGTTATCTAGAAGAATAACACCCTTTACTGCATCGGGAGCAGGACTTATATCATCTATCGGGAGGACCGAAACATCAGAATTGATGGACTAGAAACTTCCATCCGTTTTTCTTGATGATTGGGAGAAAGCCTACCGAATATAGTCGTAGAACTCGATTTTGCTTTAGGATCGGTGTGTTGCATGGCCAGTTCAGAAAACATAACAGCTAAATGCACTGAGCATCTAGAGTCCATATTAGCTATACTCAGTAGTAATCGAGGTTAGAAAAGTTAACATGTTGCCACCTCCCACATGTTAAGTGTAAGCTAGTGTAGTGTAGTGAAGTGTATAGTAGAATGAATAGCTTAAAATCAGAAAAATGAAGTAAAACGATGATACTTTGGATTTCGGCCAGAGTGACCGTCAT
Source organism: Allium cepa (assembly GCA_030765085.1). Lineage (NCBI taxonomy): Eukaryota > Viridiplantae > Streptophyta > Magnoliopsida > Asparagales > Amaryllidaceae > Allium > Allium cepa. The sequence goes on along the minus strand of CM060944.1, from coordinate 204,945,367 downwards.
CGCTAACCAGCTCAACTTGCAGAGAGATTGAGCGGTTGTAAAACCTTTGGGATCAACTATCAGTATATCGCAGTGTGAAGTTTGTCATTCAGGTCCATTTGTAAGTTTTTTTGTGTATGTTGAAAGCGCTAAGGATTTGTTTGTTCAACCTCGAGTTTAGTAGTAAATATGCAAGTTTTAGTGTTCATCGTCATCATATGTCCGAGTTCGGTGGAATAAATAGGTAGTAACTATTCAAACAAGTAAGGTCAGACTAGTTTATAAGTTTAAAGAACAACTACAATTCCTTTTGCCGATCCCTATATACCGAGCCCCGTATACCAATCCCTGTATACCAAACCCTATATATCAATCCCAATCCCAAAGCCTCTCAACTGATCCCTCTCTTCACCTTAATTCTATCGATCCCTTCACTTCACCCTATGCTTTACCATCTTCCACCAAAACTCTGGTACTTCCCTTCTACCTAATAACATGCCGACCCCTATACTTATACCAATCGCCAGAAGTCCACAACTCCAAAACTGACCCCTCCTCTGCTATATCTTCTTCTTCCTTCCTCAATCCTTCGCCCTGTCGAACTCCTCCAAATCCAACGTTTCACTTCTCCAAATTATATTCAACCGCTACTCCATCATTGCGCTAAACTTTGGAAACCCCTGTCTCGTCACATAATCAAACGTTAGGGAGAAAAGAAAGCTTACCTAAATGATAATTTTAGTTTGAATATGGGTGAGTTTTTGAGGATGTATAAAATGGAAGGAGGAAGAGATAAGTTCATGGGATACGCAAGATTGCAGATGAATTTTAGGCCGAGGTTTGGAGAGTTCGATTTTGTGAGTGAAGAAGGAGGGTTCGTTATTGAGTTTGAAGTAAGGAAAGTTGGATAAATGAAATGACGAAGGTAAAGAGATGGCATATATATATATATATCTGTGTGTGTGTGTGTGTGTGTGTGTGTTTGTGTGTGTGTGTTAGGGAAGAAGTGGTGGTATGGTGTAAGGAAAGAGGCGTTTGGCCCATGTGTTGGCATTTAAAGACAAAGAGGGATCGACAAGAGGTATGTCGATCCCTATAGAAGTGAGAAGTGGAAAGAAGGGATCGACATAATGCATGCTAGCCCCTACAAATGTTTCTAAAAAGAGGATAGAGAGGGATCGGCTAAACATATGCTGATCCCTACAAAACAAAAAAGTAATGTAATGAATGAATAAAAAACGACTATAAGGGTTAAGGTATAAACATATACATACAAAATGCAGGGAAGTTTGGAATGAACCGTGAACGTGCGAGCGCGTCTAGGAGCCAATAACAAAAACATGTATATGAATGTGCACATGAATGACCTCAAAGTTCATTTTTTTGAGATCAACAAAAATTGAAGTTTAAAACCTGAAGCCTTCTAGTTCGAGGCTAGAACAAGAGCTTATTAGTTTTGTAGAACTGGACTTATATATCGATGGAATATAGCATTGGTTTATATTATTGGAAATCGACCAAGCGTCATGGAAATCAATAAGGAATTTGACATCTTGGAAAAATGATTCGATAAAGGAATTGAAACTGCTCAAAAGCTAGATGGATCTCAGTCTCAATGATTCAAAGCACGTCATGTTAATCACAAGACGTACTTTGAGTGGCAAATGTTATTCAGCATTCCAGCCCAGCTATATCGAACTAATTACATGAGTTAGATCCGACTACTATCAAGGCAAATGATTCTGGAGCGATGATTGTGGAATCTGGAAGTCAAGTACAGATGGTTATTTAAAGTTAAAATTGAATGAAATCGATAGATATGCAAGGTAGAATGCTCAAAGTATGGGATATGTCTCCTTGGATGAAAGGGGTCGGTATAGTGTGGCTCATTAAGAGGGATCGGCATGAATCACGGAGGATGGATCAGCGGGCTTCATGGAAGAGGGGTCGGCATACATCAAAATACTAAAACATCTATGCAGAAAACAATCAACATCTCGAGATCTACGAGACCAATTCATATTAAATTGAGAGAGCAAGGTATATGGACCCTGGGTAATTTACTGTAAGGAATGCACATCAAATAGACAAAGCAGGAGGGATCGGCATACACAGCTTGAGAGGGATCGGCAGAATTGCAGCACTCAAGTCATGCTAAGTCAAAGATCAAGCAATAACTTGAGTTCCAATGGTCAAAATGATATGAAAATTGAAGGCTAAACATATTTTAGCATGGAGAAGCCACCATGCGGATCTTTGTCCAAAAATCAACCAATAAAGGGATCGGTACCGATCCCTCCACATTTGGAATTTAGCCTGGTGATCCCTCTAGTGGACTTATGTTGAATAGAAGGTCCTTTAGCTAAAGTTTTAGAGAGATTAATGGTCATCTTCACCTGTTAATGCTAGCCTGATCGGTCATTCTAAGGATCTTTAAGGTGCTTATTACTCTAGACTCTATTGTAATCAAAATGCTGTAATCAGATTTATAAGTGTTTAATAAAGGATAATCTTCAAAGTGGATGTTGCTATACAACGCTGAACTACTATAAATTTCTGCATCTCTGATTATTGCTTTTATCTATTATTAGCTTAATTTTTTCCTTTTTAGTTTAATTTTTCTTCACTTACTTCTCTATAAAATACTATTTTGGGTGTTTGTGACCAATTTAGTTGCAAACACATTCTAATTTAGTGATAACTGTTGAATATGCTAGTATATGATTTTTGTTTGATGATAATAAACATATACATATATATATATATATATATATTCAATTAAATGTACTTGTCATTGTACTAATTTATTTTCATATAACTAAATAAATATTTGCTGAAAACATAAATAACAAAGAATTTGAATTCAAACAGATTTTTTATTCAAACAAATATTTTATTACAACTTTGAATAATACAAATTTGAGCTCTCACTCTATATGTACACAATTTCCATTACAATACAATTTCAAATTATAATACAATTTTTCACTATACATTTGCCCCTCACTACATATCACTCATTCACTCATATTTGTTCTTCAACCATACTCCAGACTAAATCTAGCATCTGAGTTATCTGCAAAATAAACACTGACGCAGTAAAATTGAAAAAGAAATATTTTTTGCAGCGTAAAATAAAATGTGTTTTTGAAAATATTATCTGCCTCAGTTATTGGGTTATTCGTCATCATTTAATTTTGAACTCATCTTACACGAACAACCTATGACATGCATAGTATATGCCATAAGGTCATGCACACCGATATACACTTGATAAAACTACAAGGATAGGTGGGGACAATGTCAAACCCGAGCCAAAGCTAGGTTCAACTCAAGTGCGATACAAATAAAGTCACAACATGAGCACAAGGTCAAACCCGAGCCAAAGCTAGTTTCAACTCAGGTGCGATACAAAAACAAAAATAGAAAGGTTTAGTTTTAATAACGGGAACAAGCCTCGACCAAAAACACAATTATGTACACATGAATACAACTCAATGCGAAACAACCACCAGTGAAACTGCAACAAGCCTCAACAGTCAAAGTGTACAGAAAAAGTGGTGAACAACACATAAAGATAAGCAAAGGACAAAGATCGAAGAAGCATCAAACTGAATTGAGGTTCGACAGTAAATCGATCGACGAACAAGCGGCGGCTTTAAAGAAAATCACAAAGGCACATAAAAGAAATCAAGCATGAACACAAGGAATGCAACATTAATTTACATGGAACCATACCACAATGCATCAGAGTAATGAAATGTCCATACCAAACTTCAAGATGACACAATAAATTTCAAGTGCAAAGCACAATGGAACCATATTCAAAAGCATATACAAGATAGTGATATGTATGAAACAAGCTCAGGCTGCAATGACAAAATGAGGAGCAACATGTATATACGCTACAGCAATGAACAGTCGAGACAGACCACACAACCAAACAAGTCAGCAGTGGTAACTTCAAAATACATGGTACAACAAACATACATATATATGTATATACATATGCATACACACATTTATATATATATATATATTTGTGTGTGCATATGAACATGAATACAATGGAAGTAGTTCAATACGCAAGCAAACTACTTGATTGCACAGACCGACTCAATGTACACTTGCGCCAGATCGGTCAACATGAAGACATCATGAACTAGCTCATATGTAACTCATCACAAAAATGTAAACTGCAACAGAGGTATAAAACAACCAAGTAAAGGCATGGAGGCAAACAAGTATACACAAGTAAAGATATCAAGTCAACCATGTACAAGTGTAGCCTCAACAATGAGGGCCACAAATTTCAACCAGACCAGAAACAAGAGCAAACGAGAAAGTGTACATGGATATAAACCAAAGCTAACATAAGCAAACATGTAGAGCAGTGGACAAAACTCAATGCAACCTAGTCCAATATCCCACGATAACTACATACATAGTATAGAGCATCGCAAACATATATATATACACACACACACATGTGCAACACACATGTATACATGTATCGATAGGCAGTGACAGGATGAACAATGATCATGCATCAGGTCGAAAATGCTACAGAGCATTTAATAATTATAACAAAGTCAAGGCCAAGTCAAAATTCAATCAGATGATCAAATGTCACAGGAATTCAAATTTGAACTAGTCAAAGTGTTTTTTAACAAGTCAAAATATTACCTCAAATGCTGCCGGCAAGGAAGGCAACTAGCAGGTGACACAAAATCGAACAAATCAAAGCAAAAATATTATCACAGTATCAAATGGCCGAAATCAGAAATGTGCATGGAGAAAAGAACGGAACCAAATCAAGAGAAAATGGAAGCCATATTGACTAAGCAAAAATGACAAAAGAAAATATACGAATTTGAACTAGTCTAATCAAATCATATGCACTCAAGAAAAATTGAACGACAGAAAAATTATCAGACGAATTCATTCAATCGAAAATTTAGGGAATTAATCCCTATAAATACATTAAAATTGTTACCGGTTGATTGGCCTAGCTACAATAGGAAAATACTGAGTGTCGTTCGGCCTGCAAGTGCCGCTCGGCCTAGGTATCGTTCGGCCTAGGTGCCGCTTGGCCTAGGTATCGTTCGGCCTAAGTGCCAATTGGCCTAAGTCCATCATTCGACCTAGGTGCCGCTCGGCCTAGGTATCGTTCGGCCTAAGTGCTGCTCGGCCTAAGTCCATTGTTCGGCATTCTTTGGTTCAAACACCAGCGCTCGACATTCTTTGGTTCGACCACCATCGCTCGGCACTGGAGGGTTCGGCTCAAATGAACATTACTAAGTATTCCAGAATGCACCACTCGGTCAAGAGAGTGAAGCCATATAACAGACTTCACTGTTCGACAAGACTTCGCTCCGAGTCAACATACTATCTACTTCGGTTCTTTTGAGGGGTTACTTCAAGTCACTTGACGATCGACCAAATAATTCTTGACCAGCATTCCTTGCTCAGAAACTGCCGTTCGGCATCCCTGGCTCGGTGCGCAGAAACCACTTGCTACGGGCCGAAGTACCTTGTTCCTGGGCCCTCAAAGGAAGTCTGGCCTATCGTCGCCTATAAATAGAAGGGCAGGGACACACTTAAATGGACCTTTTTCGAGAATACTAGGGAGACTCTGCCATTTCCAAGACTTATTCTTTTTCAGTTAGAACTTGTATTCAAGTTGTTGGTGTACAGATTGTATCTTTATTCAATTATTTGAAAAAGTAATAAAGATTAAATTCAAAGTGGACGTAGGCAGTTACGCCGAACCACTATAAATCTAGTGTTCTAGTCATTGCAATTAATTCTGCATACATTCCTCTATTTTAATTTTCTATCTTCATTAATCTCTCTACTAAAGTCTTCTTTGGGTGTTATTAACCAATTTCGGTGCTTTTGCTAAGAACTGCATTCTCAGGTTATTAGGATCTATTTTGTAGCTACTGGATTGAAGAAATTCCCCAAAGGAGATCTAGGTCATTCACAAGAAGTCCGTTGATTCTACTCAGAGTTCCTACCAATAACTCTACAATGGGAAGACCTCGTATCCGATCAGCCTTCACACAACGCGGATGTCAACGAGACTGCTAGCGTCCAATAAGTAGAACTCAGCAATCAACAAGCTATTCTAGGCGCAGGGACTGTCGCCGCCCAAAGCCAGATGGAAGTTGTCACTAGAACGGAGTCCAACGACCTGATGAGAGAACTCATGGAAAGAAGGAGACAAATTAGCGAAAAAATTCAAGCTAACGCCAACCTTATGACTCAGCTTACTCAAATAGCATCAGAATGCTGGAGGTAGCCCCGCTCCTTACTCCTCATCTGACAGCTCGACTTCGTCCGATGAACCACCCAGGCGTAGACGCCACAGTATTGAAACAACACAAGCAGGAGTTGCTAATTGATCAATTAGGGATGGTCCTAGTTCCCTACCCGGAGCCATGGCCCCTCACTTACACCAAGGAAACCACACCTAAGTTGGGACAGGAAAATTAGGATCTGGAGCACGAATGGAAGCTGGACAACCGGATCACCAAGGTCCTAATGAAGCTGGCCCTTAGGATACATGTTTGGTAGACCGCCATAGAGGAGACACCAACCAGAATGGTCTCGTAAGACAGATTCCAACCTGTCGTCTTCGATACAAACTCAGACCTATCGGCTATGGTCAGACAGCCGATGAGAGAAAATCAAGGCTTGACTAGTGATGATTGGGGGATATCTAGGAGTCATACTCCATTCACAGATACTATTCTACAGGCCGAGTATCCTAGGAAGTTTAACATGCCAACTATTTTGGCCTACGAAGGTAAGATTGATCCCCGACAACATGTGATGAGATGTGAATGGACGATGGATTCAGCCAGAGCAAACGATGCAACTAAGTGTAGATGCTTCCCAGTAACCTTATCTGGAATTGCTACCATGTAGTTCACCCGACTTCCTCCATGTTTATCTCCAGCTTTGATGAATTAGCGACGAAATTTGTGGAACAGTTCAGGAATCATGCCACTCGTCCCAAGGACGTGATGTCTTTCTCCAATGTGATTCAAGCTCCAGGAGAGTCGTTAATGGAGTACTTGCAGAGATTTCACGTTGCGGCTACTTAAGTTAGAAACCCAAATGACCATGCCATTCTAATAGCTATAATGCGAGGAGTGGATCCAGATTTGGAGTTTGGCTGGCAGGAAAGCCTCCGACCATGCTAGAGCATTTTTATTCAAAGGATCATCAATTCATAATAAGAGAGGATGCCAGGTGGACGAGGCGAGATAATGCACCAAGACCTAGAAAGGAGGCTGTGAAGAGCAATACTGCTGTAAAACAATCCGGTGATAACTCGAGGAAGGTCCAAGTCAATGTCCAGAACAAGCCAGGGCAATCTAAAGGGTCCAGAGGATGAAATCTCGAAAAGAAAAGGGAAGCAGGAAAATGGAAACCAAGGGTTCTAACTTACAATGAATACACTCCTCTAAATGCATCTCTGGTAAATATTTACCTATCGACTTGTAATACTTTTCAATACCGAAAGCCATGCCCAAAAGAGTTCACACTGGAACAAAAGCGGACTGGGATGTATTGCAGCTTCCATGAGACGTACGAGCACAATAGCAAGGAACGTAGACACCTCCATGATGCCATAGAAAATCTGATTCGACAGAAAAAGTTACAGGAGTTTTTAAGAACCCACAAGAAGGTAGACAGGGAGCATCATACCCCGGATGCGGGCAAGCTCCACGCTATCCAGAGGAACCTGCTCAAACTCTAGGTAGACAAGTCATAAACAACATAGTCGGCGGACCTCGCCCAGCAGGCAAGAAATGGAAAGAAATGGAGCGGTATGCTAATTCCCTAAGGCATGCAGATTTTGAGTGTTGTTCAGATACGGAGGATGGGTCCCCGGCTAAGCAACAGCGGATGATGACGGATGATATAGTATTTAGGAGCAGAGATGCTGGTCAGGTGGAGGCTCCTGCCATTGACCTGATGGTCATCTCCGCGACAATCGGGCCAACATTCATGAAAATAATTTTGGTTGATTGTGGAAGTTCTGTTAACATCATCTTCAAAAAAGCATATGATTAAATGAAGATGGAGACAAAGGATTTAAAACCATCTAAATCCCGTATCCATGGCTTTAATGGTGCAACAACCGATACAATGGGTTATGTTGAATTGCCAGTTGAACTTGGACATAGTGAACGTAGGAGGGTGCGAATCCTGCCTTTCATCGTTTTGGATGTCGATTCTCTGTACAATGTGTTTCTGGGTCGAACGGCCCTGGTAGAGTTTACGGCAGCTTTGTCCCCTTGGTGTTTAACTTTGAAATTTTCGATAGACGAAGGATTTGGTGTTGTGCGTGGCGACCAAGCGACCGGTCGTGCGTGTTATGTAGCTGAGTTGAGAGAGGCCCAGCGAAGAGAGAAAGGAAAGGTTGCAGACAGCTCCGTCCACACCCGAGTCACCGAAAATTGACAAGTAGTGCCCAAGCCCTGGCTTGGGCAACACGATCGGATCTATAGAGACATAGATCCGAGAGATGATGTTGAGGAACCCAGGGAAGAAAAAGCAGCATTGGCTGAACTGAAGATTGACATTCCAGTCAGCCGAGATGACCCATCGTTAGTACTTTAGATTGGATCACAACTCAACCCCTCGATGACCGAGGATCTCACTAATTTCCCCCGAGCGAATTGAGATGTTTTCGCTTGGACACATTCTGATACGTGCGGGATTTCTCCCACCATTGCGAGTCATATGTTGAACATAGACCCGAAGTACGTACCAGTAAGTAGAAAAGGAGATGCATGCACCCAGAGAGGTCTGCTGCTCTCAGAGAGGAGGTAGACAAACTCAAAGCCAATGGGTTCCTCCACGACGCCCTCTACCCTGAATGGGTGTCTAACCCCGTGCTAGTGAGAAAAGCAAATGGGAAATGGAGAACTTGCATAGATTACTCTGATCTGAACAAAGCATGCCCTAAGGATAGTTTCTCTTTACCCGGAATTGACCAGTTGGTCAACTCAACGGCATGACATGAATTATTTTCATTTATGGATGCATATTCGAGATATAATAAAATCCCGATGCACATTCTAGACCAAGAACACATTAGTTTTGTCATAGACGTTGGGCTATATTGCTATGTAGCGATGCCTTTCGGATTGAAAAATGCATGAGCAACCTATCAGCGTCTGGTGAATCGAATATTTAAAGTCCAGATTGGTATAACAATGGAAGTCCATGTGGATGGCATGCTCGTAAGGTCACGGTAGTCAAACGACCACATTCGTGACTTAGCAGAAATGTTTGATATACTCAAATACTATGGAATGAAAATCAATCCTCTAAAGTGTTCCTTTGGCGTTGCGTCAGGGAAGTTTTTGGTTTTCATTGTTAATGCACGAAGAATTGAAGCTAACCCAAAAAATACAGACTATTCGAGACATATAAGTGCCTAGAACTATAAAGCAAGTACAAAGCCTGAATGGAAAAGTGGCAGCGCTGAGTCGATTCATATCCAGTGTGACAGATAAGTGTATTCCCTTCTTCGATATCATAAAAAAAGGAAAGAGAAATTTCAAATGGACGCCCAACTGCGAGGACGCATTTCAAGATCTGGCAAAGCATTTGGAAAGTCCCCCGGTACTGTCAAAGCCGGTAGACCATGAAGTGTTGTATGTGTACCTGGCCATATCCCAACATGCCATTAGTACGGCTTTGGTTCGCGAGGAGGACCAAGTTCAGAAGCCGATAACCAATGCCGGTATACTATGTCAGTAAACATTTAACGAGGGCAGAAAGAAATTATCCTAAAACTGAAAAGCTGGCCTACTGCTTGGTGATTGCATCATGCAAGCTTCGTCCATACTTTCAGACACACTCGATCAGTGTTTGTACCGATCAACCCTTGCGACAGGTACTCCAATGACCAGAAACCTCTAGAAGGATGTTCAAATGGAATATCGAGTTGAGTCAATTCGATATTACTTACCTTCCACGAAGGGCCATACAAGGGCAAGCACTAGCGGACTTCATCGATGAATTTACCGTATTTGATGAACCAAATAGCGATAATGTTATCCCCTCAATTCGATGGAAACTATACACCGATGAGGCATTCAATGACCGTTGTTTTGGAGCTGGTGTAATTCTTGTGACTCTCGAAAACCGGTCAATTTGTTATGCTTTGAAGCTCAATTTCCTAGCTATAAATAACGAAGCCGAGTATGAAGCGTTGATTGCTGGCTTGAAACTTATCAGGGAACTTAGAGTAAAATCGGTTGAAATCTTCTGTGAATCACGATTGGTGGTGTACCAGGTGCGGGTAGGTTATCAAGCGAAGGAGCAGAGGCTTGCCTCGTACCTTTCCCGGGTTCACGAACTGTTGGCAGACCTTGAATATTTCGCATGTTTCGCGTGAACAAAACAGAGAAGCTGATTCATTAGCCAAATTTGCAAGTACTGGTGATGCACAACAAATGGGATTGGTTTCCGTCGAAACCTTACATGCTTCGAGTATAAATGTGATGGAGGTAGATTTCATGTTAGAAGCGGAAATCGAGAAGGAGTCATGGATAACCCCATTCAAACAATACTTGCTACACGGGGTCTTGCCCGAAAGAAAGAGCGAAAGACGACAAGTCATTCGTAAAGTTTGCGATAAATACAGGATGGAATAATGTATCGAAAGGGATTCTCGGTCCCCTTACTCCGGTGTATTGCCCACGGTGAGATAAAACGAGTCTTGAAGGAAGTTCATGAAGGAGAATGTGTAGCCATACAGGGCGGTAGACGCTTGCAAAAAAGATACTTCGCTATGGATACTATTGGCCAACTGTAAATCGAGATGCTACGGACTACGTAAAGAGATGTGAGAAATGTCAAAGTATGCAAAAATCCCAAGAGCTCCGCTAACGGAACATACACAAATGGTTAGTCCTTGGCCGTTTGCAATATGGGGAATCGATATAATCGGTTTCTTGCCTGGTGGTGCCAAATACGCAATAGTTGCGGTCAATTACTTTACCAAGTGGGCGGAAGCAGAGCCCTTAGCTATAATCGCCACCAAAAAGGTCAATAATTTCATTGTACGTAACATCATATGCCATTTTGGCCTCCCACGAACTATCATTACGGACAACGGAACCCAGTTTAAATGTAGAGAGTTTAAAGAATTTTTTCAAAAGTATGGCATTGAGAAAAAGTTTACAGCAGTTTCTCATCCAAAAGCCAATGGACAAGTAGAAGCCATGAATAAAATAATCAAGTCCATATTGAAAAAACATTTGGAAAGGCTAGAGGCAAGTGGGTGATGAGCTTCCAACATCACTTTGGGCTTACAGAACCTCCCATAAGTCCATGACTGGCCACACTCCATTAGGATTAGCATACGGTAAGGAAGCCGTTATACTCGTGGAACTTGAGTTCCTTCACATCGGGTATCTCATTAGGACCCCAAGACGAATCAGGATCTTTAACTGGAATCACTGGACTTCGTTGATGAAAAACGTGAAGAAGCCGATTTAAGGGTGGTAGCACGTAGGCAACGAGTCGCTCGATATTATAATGAAAAAGTTCGACCGAGAATCTTTGATGTGGGCAATCTCATTTTAAAGCGAGTTTTCTCGGTCCCGTCGCATATGAATCCCACCTGGGAAGATCCATACGTCATTGAACGGAGGCTTGGGGAGGGATCTTTCAAGCTAGCGACCGTTGATGGCACGACACTCCCCCGAGCATGGAATAGCGAACATTTTCTATGTTATTATATTTAGCCTGTTTCTTTCGTATTTTAGTTGCAATTATTTCCGATGTATTTTTATTTCGTTGATTATTAGTTTTCAACAGCAATAAGACAATTTAGTTTATTTACATTAATAAAGGCTTAAAGCCATCTTTTCCATGAATTATTGATGTTTCCGTGTGTGATAATTATATGACAAAAATTAAAGTTATATTATTCTGTCTGGCGTATGAACGCACACAAAAAATTGAAAATCTCCAAGTCCCCAAAGTGCGGACTGGAGTGCTCTGAGTCCCTAGAATGCGAACTAGATTATAAACGACTGAAAATCTCCAAGTCCCTAGAGTGCGAACTAGAGTACTCTGAGTCCCCAGAGTGCAGACTAGAGTATAAAGGACTGAAAATCTCCAAGTCCCCAGAGTGCGGACTGGAGTACTTTGAGTCCCTAGAGTGCGAACTAGAGTATAAACGAATGAAAATCTCCAAGTTCCCAGAGTACGGACTGAAGTACTCTGAGGCCTTAGAGTGCGGACTAGAGTATAAACAACTGAAAATCTCCAAGTCCTCAGAGTGTGGACTGGAGTACTCTAAGTCCCCAGAGTGCAGAATGGAGTACTATGAGTCCTCATAGTGTAGATTAGGGTGTAAACGACTGAAAATCTCCAAGTTCCCAGAGTTCAGACTAGAGTATAAACGAATGAAAATCTCTAAGTCCGTAGAGTGCGGACTGGAGTACTCTGAGTCCCTAGAATGCGGACTAGAGTATAAACGACTTAAAATCTCCAAGTCCCCAGAATGCGGACTGGAGTACTCTGAGTCCCTTGAGTGCGGACTAGAGTACAAATGACTGAAAATATTCAAGTCCCCAGAGTGCAGACTGGAGTACTTTGAGTCCCTAGAGTGCGGACTAGAGTATAAATGACTCAAACATCTCCAAGTCCCCGGAGCATGGACTAGAATACTCTGTGTCCTCATAATGCAGACAAAAAGTATTCTAAATACCCAAAGCATGGAATCAAGTATCAACGATTCTCAAAAAAATACCCGAGTCACACAGAGGTAAATTAGAGCTTGTGTAGCTCACCCGATTCCGAGTTATGGCAACAAGTCAGAAAATAAGCTAAAAGAAAAAAGTCATCGAAAAAAAAGAAACTAAGCTTTATTCACAAATCCCAAAACAAGGTTCCGCTACAATCCCTCCTAAGCTTGAAGTCAAAAGTCTATTTACATCGACTATGGAAATAAATAGAAATAATTACATAATCTAAACTTATTCTCGTTGAATGAGGCATGATAGCTACTTCTTTGATTTCTTCTCAATCCTCAGTTTCTCAAACGACTTCTCTTCCATGCTTTTTCACTTAGACGCTTTGCTTGTAATGGAAGTGACCTTCGAGGAAGGAAGAAGAACTTCCAGTGGCCTGGACCCCCCGGGGAGGATGACTTTCAAAGGTCTGTTCAAAGGATCATCTAGTTCCACTACTTGGGGCTCGATCTTAATTTCAAATTTCTTCTTCTTCTCTTCCATAAGTTGCTCCTTCATGCTCAACTTTGAAGTATGTTTGGAGGTGCCTGTAATCTCAACTTCGTAATTTTCTTCGACGGATGATGGATTTTTAGACTTGTCCTCGTTAAGCGCCTCAATCACTTGAGTGTCAGGACCGGGATCTCTCCCATTTGAACCGCCTCACCCATCTTCTCCTCCTTCTTCGTGGCGTCATCGCTTCTTGGAGTTGGCTCACGATCAGAACGGCCTATACGAAATCATATAAGACAAATGTTAGAATGCATTAACTACTCGTCGAAAACTATGGCCCTTTGAACTTTGAGAAGAAAAGTTATGTACCGGTTTCTAGCTGACTCTCTACCGTCCGGGGAGTTTCACCCTCTGGAATGGGAGATTGAACATGAATATCGAAGCCAGAATCTTCTGGGTCGTTGCCAATGTGCTGCTCGAAGGGGTCAAGTGATGGGAGTAGAGGGAGGAACTGGAGACTCGGCTCCGGACGGGCCAGCAATGTCATTCTTTCCTTGACGAGGAGGAGTCTTTGCTATAAAGAGCCTTCGCTGTAGAAAAGTCCGAAGATTCATTCCCCCTGAGAAATTCCTTCACTAGAGCTTCTTCGTCAACCTCTTCAGTGCCCTACTAAACCTTTTTGATCTTTATCAAAGTTTCCCATGCTTCGGCCAAAGATTCGAGGTAACCCTCGCCAACAAATGTTAGGTCGTGATGCATGAGAACTCGAGCATTATACTCGGCTATAAGCGGATCAAACAAGCACTTGATTCCTCCCTACCGGCCTCCATATCCGCCTCAAGGCAAGAATCAATTCCATGAGCGCTGTTCTTTTTCCCTCTTCACGGGCCTCATACTTTGGCATTTCAGCCTTGGAGAGTTTTTCATCAAGCTTTTTCTTCAGGAGTCGTGTAGCAACGATTTCATCCTAATATCGTTGCGACTCCTCTAGAGCAGCAGTATTTTCTTCCTTCTCCTTGAGAAGTAGCTCTTTCAACTCTTTGACTCGCTGAGCGAACGCATCTCTCTCCTTCTGAACGGAGTCTTTCTCTAATGCTAAGGCACCGCAGTGTTGAACCGCTTCGTCGATCTCTTTATTACATATAGCCTCCAGATGATTAACGACATTAGCTGTGTCTTTAGCATTTTTCTGAGTAGTTTCAAGCTGATATTCGTATGAGAAAAGCTCTTCATCCTGGGCTTTAATGATGTCTTTTTCATGAATGGCTTTGAGTTTCAGACGATCAATTTCATGTTGACGTTCAATAGAAACTACTGAAACATTTTATGCCAAATGAAAAAATGCGTCATGTTGAACGTAGGCATCATTGTTGCAAGCAATTGCACATTGTTTAACGTGCCTTGCAATGTGATGAATCGCTGGAAGAAACTTCAGACCGTCGAAGCATATTTTTGGGAATGTGGCCCTAAGTTCAGCTAGCCTTTTCGCTACCGACGGATCATGTGCAGGAGCAAAAGAAGTTCGTCTAGAGACTATGGGTTTTTTGTCAAGTTCTTGGGATTTCCTGGTGCTAGATGAACCCGAGTGTCGGTCGCAGGGAGTATCGGACTGAGACCCCTATGACAAGATTTCTCCTTGCCTTGCTCCAGGTGAGAGGGAGGATCGTGATGGTATAAAGACTGATGGTAAGTTTTCCTTCGAGATGATGAATCTGGGAGCGATAGTCCCTATCTTTGTCGTCACCTCTATACAGGCGTTTTTCGAAGCCTGAATCCCAGCCAGAATGATGAAAAATAGAGGACCCACGAAGGCGGTCGAATCCGTGAGAACATCCCATGTCACCTACATAGAAATTAAGTGAACACGAGTTAGCCAGAATCACATGATGGCTGAAGTTTAAGTGCAAGGTGAGGTGTAAAAGTTATTGAGTGTGTCCTATGTTTTCTCCCGATGGACCAGTTTCTTTGACTTTACTTATCATAGTTTTTTTCTCCTTGATTATGGGCTTGAATGCCTTCATCGCTCTCGCGGATGAATGGAGTTTTAAGGCCTCTGGATCATTAAATCCATAACTGAGCAAGTCATCGGGAATAGTGAGGTCAGATAAGCCTTTTAGTGAAGCCTCTAAGTGTTATGGAGATGGCTCTTTCTCCACTGGAGTGATTGTGACCTTTGAGGTTTCGCCTACTATCTTTTCCCTCGGTTTGTAAGCCAATTTCCTCAGTTTCTTTTTTCCCTTAGAAGGGGGAGGCGTTACATCATTGCCATGTGCCTCAACCACCGATTCCAGAGCAGGACCTACATTCTCACCCGATACTTTTGATACCTCAATTTCTCTAATCTCGCTCTTCTCGGGTGTGTCGAGGGCACCACGTGTTAAAGGCCCAATTTGCCTTTTGCCTTTGTCCGAGGTAGGTCCAGTTATAGTGGTGCCGTGAGGAAGATTTATTCGACGACCTTCCACCAGCAACCCAAATTTCGAGAGCAATTCATTGGTAATGATGGATCTGATATCCCGGTCTGCCGTGGGAATAGCTCAAATCGCTTCGACGGCTTCAGAGTACCTGGAGCCTTCGGGATGTGGGCCGATACTTGTAAAAGTAGAGAAAGGGTTTAAAAAGGATGCACTTTATGCCGCATACAAATATTGATCCAGAAAAGAAACTTACTCCCTTCTAGTCATCTCCACGCAAAGCCATTGGGACAGCGCACATAAAACCATTCTTACTTATATTGGGCGAATTTGCTCCATGCCTCCGTAAGGATCTGGCACTTGTTATGTGGCTCAAGGAATATGAAAGATGGGTTGTCGGACCATCTCTTGAAATGATTGATGTAGCTAATATCGCTGGGAGTAGGGTGCCTAAATAGAATGCACATGAAAAGGATGCACGTGCCATATATGAACGCGTGACTGTTGGGATGTAACTGTGCTGGGGCGATCTCAATATACTACAACACATTGCAGAGGAAGGAGTTGAATGGTGGCATGCTACCAACCTAGCACATAAATTTATTGCAGGCTGTACATCCGGCTGGGGACAGGTGAGC
This sequence comes from Allium cepa, assembly GCA_030765085.1. NCBI lineage: Eukaryota > Viridiplantae > Streptophyta > Magnoliopsida > Asparagales > Amaryllidaceae > Allium > Allium cepa. The sequence continues at coordinate 204,929,110 of CM060944.1, read as the reverse complement.
ACGATCTTGTCCCGATGGAACCAGCACATCATCAAAAGGAATTCCGTGGATTGAGCATAGTCGGCGAAGAGCGTTTTCATTGTTTCTTGAAGCTTGAGAATCAGTCGGATTGTCTAGGATGATCGTTGAATCTATGGCATCAAGAGCCAAGTCAACAGATGCAGTCGTTAGACTCGGGATATTCAGTATAGGTGTTGTCGATGGATTTGAAGTCCCAACTACTTCATGTTGAAAACTTGGCTCAGGTTTATTTGAGACTGTAGCAGAGCTTGACTTTCTAGACATCTCCAATGAGCGTCGAATTTGAATAAACACTTGTTTGAACTTTACTTGAAAGATAATAAATATTAGACATAATGACAAAAGTGCTCCCCCATGTGGTGTGTGGACTAGTGCAATCATTCAAAGATAAGCGTAAAAGAATTAAAAGTCATGAAGCTGATAAAGTAAAGTTAAGCTTTGAACTGTCATCTTTGAAGACCGTCGTCGCTGACCGTCTCTGAGAACCTGTCCTATGATGGTTTCAGTTTTAAACTCTGACATTGGTGCTATATGTTGAAGGCTATTATTTGTCTTAATCAAGTTAAACTCAAGTTTATAGTTGTTGAAACTGGAGAGTTATCAGTCCGGATTAGTTTGATATGCTTGTTTGCTTAAGTCCTTATCCTTGTTTATTGTCATATGATTAGGCAGGGGAAGTGAGTGGATTTGACATGAGTTATGTTCAAGTTGGAATGATTTTGACTGTTATTGCCTAGTTCAAGGCTCAATGCCGAGCGACACTCAAGACATACGGCCGAACGACCACCTAAACCAGATACGCTGACCCACTCTTACACGAAGAGAACACTGACCTACTGACTTCCTACCTCCCTAATACCACTCTCACATGAAGACTACCCAGCCACATACTTCGTAGTTGATCGTTCTCCACTCAAAGTACAAGTGTCGAACGCTCAGTCAACAATCTAGTTCCACTTCAACAACCTAACTCCAACGCTCGGTAACCCAGCAGGTACCTACGACCTAGAAACCATGGGTCTACCTTTCCCTTCTCCTCACCATTCCACCCAGCCTTGAAATCGATTAAAATCGTGCCAAGTTCTAGCCCTAAGATATGTTCAAACCTCAATTAGTCTTCCTCATCTACACGACTCCTACCGTCAATAATCTGAAGAAAATTCACGAATTAGAATTTCGTGCTAAACTTCCTAGTTTGGAAAGTACGTTTGAATAAGAGATTCTTACCCAAGAGGATGATCGAAGCTTAGGGATCTGTTAGTTTTGAGATTGGGAGTCATTTAGATTCGATTTGGGGAGGAGCTGTAGGGAGAACTTATAAGATTCAGGGTAAGGAAGGAAGGTTGGAGAGGTAGCTATAGTTCGAGGGAAAGTAAGTTACGAGTTCCTATAGAGTTGAAGTGAAAGTAAAGAAGTGATGAAGAGAAGTGTGGATTTCATATGTGAAGAAGGGGAGGTGAACTGGCATCAACCAGTGGACCCGGTCAAGGTATTTCAGTGGTTCGGTGAGCAGTTATGCCGAGCGACTGAGAACTTGCCAAACGAGTGGTTCAGCGTATGAATATCGACCGAACCGTGTTGAAGGCATGGTAGGATGAAGAAACGAATTCCATCCGATGGGAGGAGAATAGTGGAAAGCATGGTTTGCTTATGGTTCAAAGCATATCATGATTGAATCTCACGATATCCTTTGGGGGGAAAATGTTACCCGGTTGCTTCGCCCAGCTACAAGAGGAAAATATTGAGTGCCGTTCTACCTACAAGTACCGCTCGGCCTAGGTATCGTTCGGCCTGACTGCATCATTCGGCCTAGGTGCCGCTCGGGCTTGGTATCTTTCGGCCTAAGAGCCGCTCGGCCTAGGTCCATTATTCGACCTAGGTGCCGCTCGGCCTATGTGTCGCTTGGCCTAAGTCCATCGTTCGACATTCTTTGGTTCAAACACCATCGCCCGACATTCTTTGGTTTGACCACCATCACTCGGCACAGGAGGGTTCAGCTCAAATGAACACTACCAAGTATTCCAGAACGCACCAGTCGGTCAAGAGAGTGAAGCCATACAACAGACTTCACCGTTCGACATAACCTCGCTTCGAGTCAACATACTATCTGCTTCTGTTCTCTTGAGGGTTTACTCCGAGTCACTTGATGCTTGACCAAATAATTCTCGATCGGCATTCCTCGCTCGGCAACTACCGTTCGGCATCCCTGGCTCGATGCGCAGAAACCACTTAATGCGGGCCGAAGTACTTTTTTCCTTGGCTCGCAAAGGAAGTCCGGCCTATCGTCGCTTATAAATAAAAGGGCAGGGGCACAATGAAATGGACCTTTTTCGAGAACACTTGGGAGACTCTGCCATTTCCAAGACTTATTATTTTTCAGTTAGAACTTGTATTCAAGTTGTTGGTGTATGGATTGTATCTGTATTCAATTATTTGAAAAGTAATAAAGATTAAATACAAAGTGGACGTAGGCAATTATGCCGAACCACTATAAATCTGGTGTTCTAGTCTTTGCAATTAATTCTAGATACATTCCTCTATTTTAATTTTCTATCTTCATTAATCTCTCTACTCAAATCTTTCTTTGGTGTTTAGTAACCAATTTCGGTGCTAACAAACATCATCAGCATATGAAATCGAGTTCAAGCATATCAACAAAAGTAACAAAGCAAAATCGCATACCAGATTTATTCAAATCGAACTCGACGTAGTAAAGCAACCGAAAGCAAATCGAAGATAGGAAACAATTGACTGAGCAAAGCAAAGAAAATCACTTCAATCGCTCGAGAAACAAGCAGTAATTCAACAAATTTTAGAAGCCCTAAAATTTCTTAAAGAGGAATGAACGAAAAAGAAAGCAGCCATTTTGATGAAGAAAGGATACTGGTCGAATAATGTAAAAAGAAAAAGGGGGATTTTTTTTACTATGGGTCAGCAAATAACTACTTTTGGCCTTTTAATTATAAATTAGGGTTTCTAGTTTTATTAAGTTGCTTTATTTGTAATTTACTTTCAAACCTTTGTAAAATTCTAGTCGTGTGACTAGGGGACGAACTATGATGGTGTAGTTCAAGAATTCACAACTTAGTGGCTGAGTTGTGGTAGGGTTTTGAGCGTAAAGTTAGGTTGGTCAATAGCGGGTGTTGCGATTTTACGTGTGTAAGCGTATGACTACTTAATTTCTAGTAGAAACCTTGGAAGCAGCACGTAGGCAGAGTTTTGCCGAACCTCGATAAATCTATGTTGCTCTATTTCTGCTTTTAATATTCAGCTATTATCTTTGCTACTATTATTCTATTATTAGCAGTGCTGCAATTATTTTATATATTTTTGCATTAAATTTTTATAATTAATAGTATCACCCTATTCACACCTCCTCTAGGGTAAAATCGATCCTATACAAGATTTAAGATCTAATTTAAAAAAATATTTTGATCCATATAATTCATCAAAAAGATCATCAGTTAAAGGAATAGAGAACTTATCTTTTATGTTGAGTTAGTTGAGACTTGTATAATCAATGAAAAGCTCCGAGCCTTATCTTCCTTTCTTACCATTACCACTGGAGATGAATAGAATCTATTGTTGTGCCTTATGATGCCAGTCTCAAGAAGTTCTTTAATGATCTTCTCCAATTCAGTCTTGATGTGATGGGAATACCTATATGGCTTTAAACACACTGGTTTAGCTCCTAGTAATAGTGATATCTTGTAATCCTATAGTTTTTGAGGAGGGAGAATGGTTCATGTGGTGGTTACTTCAGGAAAGTGTTGCAGAAATTCCTCAATTTTAGTATGAATGTCTGATGTAATATCGGCTTCAAAATGGTTTGAGTCTCCTCTAATGAGTATAACATCATAGTTAATTGTCCTTGAGCATATTCCTTCTCTAGTGTTCTGTTGCCTACCATTTTGACTTCTTATTGTTGAATCCCTTGTTAGGAATAAGTATTGTTACCATAATTAAAATTGACCAGTAGTTTATCTAAATTCACTGCGATCACCCTAAATTTCTTTATCCATTGGGCTCCCAGAACAACTTGGCATCCTTCTAAAGGGAGGATTAGTAAGTCCACTAGAATTTTACACCCTTGACAACTCAGAATCACATTATTGCATACGCTAAAACCTTGGAGTTTCTCTCCATCAGCTAACATAACCTCATAGTTCTTAGATTCATCAACCTTGAGCTTCGGTTTATAAATCATCTATTTTATCAATAATGCTATGAGTGGAACCTGAGTCAATAAGGATTTGTATTGGTTTCCCCTTTTCATTTCCTTGTTCTTTAATAGTTGAGAGTGCATGGATAACACACATTGCTTATAAGGTTATAGCACGGGTTTTCCTCTATGGTTTCCTCACTATTGTTCTCATTACTCTCTAAATAATATTCTTCATTTTCTTCCAAGTCATCAAAGAACATCGTGCCTTCTGGTACATGTACTTGTGGACTTTTACGCTTGTGGTCTTTGTGTCATCTCTCTTTACAGCAATAGAAAATGTTTTGTCTTCTCATTTCAATCGGTTGACTACGTGTTGGACCCTCGCTTTTTGCTAGATTTTCAAGATTCGTGGTACTCTAGTCTTTAGGTTTTGGATTAGCATTTGGATAATTAGGGTTTATGTAGTATGGGACAATCTAGTTGTGGTTATTTTTGTAGGAAGGGAAAGTACGAGATGCTTTACTTCCTATCTTGGTTTGATTCTACACACTTTCAAACATCATTGCCAAAAAATAGCCTCTCTAAAATCTACAGGTCTAGAAGTCAAGACATCATACCTGGTTTCTTTTAAAGTCCACCAATAAACCTATCTAGCAAGAATCAAGGTGGTAGAGTTTATATAGTAGCTTGTAGGCACAAGGACACAATAGTCTGCTATTTGAGTTTTGCTAAAGTCTTATAGGATCTCTTCATATCTTCTGGATTGAACTTGAACATTATCTCTTCTTTGAAGATTTTCCATGACTCGTTATTAGGAATATTGTGGCATACCAATTATACCATTTCAAAGCATCCGTTTTGAGGTAGAAAGATGCCATTTCCACCCAATACCTCACCTCGGAACCGATGAAAGTTAAAAAATTGTTCTATTTGATTCACCCGTTCATGTATCAGTTTATTGTTGGATCATAAGGTTTTGAATGCTGACAAGAGACAAAAGTTCATGAATCTACGACTACGGCAAATCTGGACTCATCAACTCAAATATGGTTTGTATTGATATTAATGTAGCTAGAGTCAATAATTATAGAGTCTAGTATAGAAATTTGTTAAAATCTATCCTCTAAGCTCATCACTCAAAAATTCATTTACGAAACTTGCAAATGTTTTATAAAACTTTCATATGCACACACACACAAGGTTTTAAGTGCATTGGAAAAATAGTATTCAGCCGACTAAATACTATATGTCAGTCGACTGATGCTGTTTGAAAAAAAATTAATATGCAATAGATAGTCGACTGAGCTGCTTGTCAGTCGACTAACACTGTGCAAAAAAAATTTTGCACATTTAAATTCAGTCGACTGACTAAGCAAGTTCAGTCGACTGAATACCGCACTGTCATATTTTCCAAGAGACGCTTCTTTTCACCAAAAGTTTCTTCTTCATTAAAGGTTGCATCTCTTAGATTTTGATAGATATCTATTTCCAACGGTCATATCTCCTCACACATTATATATACACTCAAGATTTATATATTCAAATCACCTAATTTTCTATTCTCTTTTGATCTATAGCACTTAGCATTCTTGAGTTCAAAATCTACAAGCTTTCATACAATCATTGCTTACGTATTCATTTACATATTCTTCAAGCAATATTAAACTTCCTATTATTCGTACACGCAAGATATATACAAAACTACTTTGAGGATAAAATTATAGGAAGGGTGTACTACAAGTGACAAATCTATATTAATCAGAATACATGAAGTCAAATTAAAATTAGTATATAAGAAAGTCATGTTCGGTTGCTCAGGCGATAAAGTACCGTTCTATTGCTCAAGCGGTCAAAGTCCTGTTCGGTTGCATAGGCGGTATAACCTATTCCTCCGGGTTAAGTGAGGGTTGCTAGCTATAATCCAGAAGGAGTCTGAGACTGGACGTAGAACGGGAGTTCGAACTAGTATAAAAATCTCTGGTGTCATTTTACTTTATTATTTTTCGCGCTAGTTATATATTATATTATATTTCATATTACTCGATCCTATAGCACAGTCACTTTCATTTGGTATCAGAGCAAGGCCATTATATAGCTGTAACATAGTTATTTGATATTGTTTTAATATGGAAAACAACACCAACATTGTTTCTAACACTACCTTTTTAGAAGGTCAATCTACTGCACAACCACCTCTATTTAGTGCATTGAACTATAACTATTGGGCTACTAGAATGAAAATTTATATAAAGCAACTAGTTATGAAACTTAGAACATTATGCAATCTGAATATACTATTCCTACTACTGAATATTCAACATCGTCTAACACATGAAAATTAGATGCTACTGCAAATGCTAAAGCTACAAATAGGTTATATTATGCTTAGCCAAAAATTAATTTAATAGAATAAGCATGTGTAAAACTGCTCATGAAATTTGGCATACATTTATAATCACACATGAAGGTACTAACAAAGTAAAACATAGTAAAATTTGTATGCTCAAAAATAAGTTCTAGAAATTTAAAATGAAGCAAGATGAGACTATAAATGAAATGTACTCTAGATTTCAAGATTTATATCATTCTTTGATAGCATTAGGAGAAACTTATATAGAATTTGATGTTGTTTCAAAAATCCCCAACTCACTAACGGATGAGTGGGAACGAAAAGTCTTAGCAATCGATGAAGCTAACGAAATTTCAACAATAAAACCCGAGGAGTTGATAGGAAATCTAATGTCCTATGAAGCTAATATCCAGGAAAAGCGAGTACAGGCTCAAGATAAGAAGAATATAACATTCTAGGCAGAAAAAGATGAATCAAATTCATATGAAAAAGATATGGTGTTCATTGCTAAAAATTTCAAAAAGTTTTTGAAATTTAGAAAGAGCAAAAATTTTAGAAATAACAAAAACATCTCCAGCAACAATAACAACACAAACAAACCATCATCATCATCTGCTCTAGAATGTTACGAATGTCACAGGAAAGGCCACATCAAGAAAGACTGTCCTAAGAAAAAGAAATGAAAACATAATCACAAAAAATATAGATTCAAGAAGAAAGCTTTCTCTGTCACGTGGGACGATTCGGAATCATCTTCATCATCAAATAGTGACTTAGACTGTGATTCAAAAACAAGTCAACATTTGCTTTATGGCCACAAAAGACGAGGTGAGTGGTCTGACTTTTGATGATCTTTTGGAAATTAATTCAGAATTACTTGATAAATTAAAAAAATAGAAAACACAAAGAAACTCTTGAAAAATTGAATAGAACTGAAATCAAAATAGAAATGCTAAGAGACGAAAAGAAATTTTAGAAGAACTTCAAGTTACTCAAGAATCTTGTTCTAATATGACATCTCAACTTTCTTTGCTAATTCAAGAGATGGAAACTCAAAAAGAAAAGAATGATTCTTTATTAATTGAGAATCATGACCTTAAAGCAAATGTCAAGATTTTAGAGTTAGATAATTCTAGCCTTAAAACAAAGTTAGAAGACATTACTAAAAATGTCTCTAATTTTAATAAAGGCAGAGAAAATCTTTTCAAAATTATAGAAAATTCTCAAACTGTTTCCAATAAAAGAGGACTAGGATATAAGCATTCGCCTAAAGTTATTCCTAAGAAAAAGAATTCTTTTTATGAAAAATAATAATAAAGTTGAAAAATCTAGTTTAACAATTTCAAATTTTACTAAAACTATCAAAATTTTGGTTCCTAAAACAAATAACTCTTTGATTAGAAATAAATATATAAAATCTTTTATAAAAACTGTTTAGAAAAACAAAGATTTTATTTTCAAAAGGAATACTGAGCCCTCTTGGGTTTGGCTTCCTAAGACCTAACTCTTAGGACCTAAAATATAATGGTGGGTACCAATGTTGATTCTTTATTTTGTAGGTACCACCCAAAATGAGAGGAAAATGGATATTAGACAATGGTTGCTCAAAATACATGATAGGAAACAAGGATATTTGGTCGACTGAAACAACATTCTAGTATAATTTCCAACCTAAATTCAGTCAGCTGACACACCCGGACAGTCAACTGAATTGGCGTAGTTTAGACGGAAAACTTTCAAGATAGGATCAGTCAACTAAACACCTGTATTCATTCGACGGACCATTGAAATTTTCAAAAGTTTTCCCTCTGCATTCAGTCGACTGAATATGTCTTATTTGAACATAAAAAAACTCGGGATGAGTTCAGTCGAATGAACCCTTGTATTCAGTCGGCTGACTCCTTTAAATTTGGTTTCAATATTCAAAATCTGCCAACTGCCAATGCATATTCAGTCGACTGATACTGGGTACCTGACTTTTGCCCTCTTCTGACCTCTTCAAAATACTATTTACCTATACCAAATTCACTTTTTACCTTCAAATTTTGTAACCTTCTGCCTTTAAAAATTTTCTCCACTTCAATTTCACTCAGAAATTCTACAATTCTCTCATCCATTAGTCCATACTTTTCCAATTCACAACCTCCTACTTTATCACCAAAACACTAGTTCAACAAATGGCTCCTAAAAGACCTCGACATTCTCAAGCCACAACAAGTTCTACGGATTCACAAATAAGAGCATGACTACACAATGACAAGGCGGTGCAACGCTTTGAAAAGATGCAAAGCTCTAGGATTTTTGAAGGTTCTTTCATCAAATTCCTTGATTTTTCTTCATATGTCATTCAAGACTTGTCTCGCCGTAGCGGATAGGAGTACCTCATTGATTTTGCGGCAAATAACAACAAGATTAATCACCTTCTTGTTAAACTCTTCTATGCTAACTTAAATCTAGACCACCACACAATTACAAATCCAGATGACTGCATTTCGATAATGGTATGTGGTAAAAAGATTTTTCTTCCACTACAACAACTTGCATGGATTCTACAATATCCATATGAAGGTGATGAGTTAGCTGAAGTTGATGTTAATATGGACACTCATGATCATATTAGTCGTTTGTGTCTCTCAGATGATTTGATGGAGTTAAAAGTAATAGCACTAAGGCCAAAGATTGCATAATGCATAGAGTCATACCCACACCATTAATCCCCGCATCAGAAGCTATGAGAAGGTCTACCAGTGAAATTTCCAATCCATATATGCCATTTAGAGAAATAGACAAGTTAACTGGGCGAAGGTCATTCTAGACGAGTTCCAAACCAAGGTTGAATGAGGATGATCTACTATGGCACATACATCATGCGCATTCTCAGGCATTTTGAGGTTCGTTTTGTTGATTCTTAATGTTTGACCATAGGTTCCTTGAATAGTAAAACTCTTAGCCTCATGAACCTACCAAAGTAATATCTTAACCACACCATAATTACTTACGAACATTGGTTTGAAAACCAAGTCGCGGGTCATGCTCAACCATCCTCCTAACAAGCTTGTCAACAAACTCCACATATGCAAGCCTCTTCATCATCCTAACCACCTCGACCTACTCGAGAAGTCTACGAGATTCAAGAAATAGACCCTCAAGCTCGGCCCAATGAAGCCGTGACTATCATTGCTCGTAATCAAAGACTTCTCGATAATCATCTATCTTAGGTTGAATCGACTATTTCAAGAGTCGATAAAAATGTCACCAAAGTCAATAAGAAGCTTAATCATATTAAGTCCTTCCTCAATAATATCTAGGAAGCAATCACATGCTCCCAACCATCTTCTACCTCCGTTCACGTATGTACATCTCACGAGAAATGATCGACGGAACATTTCACTTGGTCTACATCAAATGAAGAACAAGAGGACGAAGAAGTTGAGGAAGTGGGTGACGACTCCAATGATGACGAAGAAATTGAAGATGACGAGAAAGCTCAAACAAAGGAGGTCAATATGATCATTAAGAATATCTTCTATTGTTCAAAAATTTTATGCTTTTGTTAAAACTTGTTTTCCGACAATTTGGTATTTGTGTCTTGTGGTATTGTGTAATTGCCTAAAACTCTATGTTTTCTATGTATATCATGTTGTACTATTGTTCTTAGATGATGTGACCATTCTATGTTGTGTGCTAAGTCTTAGTATTATATATATGTGTGTTCCTATGTCATATTACTCATACTTCAACTATCCTATACCTTGAGTACTCTTCTTTTTGTCGATGACTAAGGGGGAGAAAAACATAAATTATTTACAAGAAATATAACATAGATTCAAGGGAAGAATACAATATCAAAGTTGCAAGCATATACTCAGGAGGAGAGATAATTTAACAAATCTTATCAAAGATTCACTTGTAGCAAATGAAGTTGTCATCATCAAAAAGGGGGAGAATGTTGGATCATTAGATTTTGAATGCCGACAAGAGACAAAAGTTCACATATCTACGACTACAAGCAAATCCGGACTCATCGATTCAATTATGGTTCATATTGATATTAATGTAATTAGAGTCAATAAGTATAGAGTCTAGTATATAAATTTGTTAAAATCTATCCTTAAAGCTCATCACTCACAAATTCATTTACGAAACTTGCATACGTTTTATAAAACTTTCATATACACACATAAGGTTTTAAGTGCACCGGAAAAACAATATTCAGTCGACTGAATACTGTATGTTAGTCGACTGATACTCTTTGAAAAAAAATTAATATGCAGTGGACAGTCGAATGAACTGCTTAGGTCAATCGACTGACACTGTGCAAATTTTTTTGTGCACATTTAAATCCAGTCGACTAACTAAGCAAGTTCAGTCAACTGAATACTACAACTGTCATATTTTCCAAGAGACACGTCTTTTCACCAAAAGGATTCTCCTTCATGGAAGGTTGCATCTCTTAGATTTTGATTGATATCTATTTCCAGCATTCATATCTCCTCACACACTATATATACACTCAAGATTTATAGAATCAAATCACATAATTTTCTATTCTCTTTTGATCTATAACACCTAGCAATCTTGAGTTCAATATCCACAAGCTTTCATACAATCATTGCTTACGTATTTATTTCCATATTCTTCAAGCAATATTAAACTTCCTATTCTTCATACATGCACAAATATATACACATTTACTGTGAGGATAAGCTTATAGGAACGGTGTACTAGAAGTAACAAATCTGTGTTAATCAGAACATACAAAGTCAGGTTAAAATCAGTCTATAAGAAAATCCTGTTATATTGCTTAGGCCGTAAAGTACTGTTCTATTGCTCAGGTGGTCAAGTCATGTTCGGTTGCTCAGGCGGTGTAATACCTGTTCCTCTAGTTTAAGTAAGGGTTGCTAGCTATAATTCTAGAAGAAGACTAGGACTGGACGTAGAACGGGAGTTCGAACCAGTATAAAAACTCTTGTGTCATTTCACTTTACTTTATTATTTAATGCACTAGTTATTTATTATATTATATCTCATATTACTTGATCCTATAGCACGGTCACTTTCAGTCATTCCCCTTAAAAACTGGTAAGTCAAGTTTAAGTGATGGGAAAGGTGAACGCTTGTTAGGTTGAGGAGGTTCTAGGTTCTGAAAGGGAGGGTTTGCTACTGGGTTATTCACAGAGTTGTTTCTTAGATTGTTATGGGGTTTCTTAGATTATGAGGAGGTAGTGTGGGGTTGATGGTTGAGGACGAAGCAAGATGAGGACTTGGTGTAAGAACTCCTTGAATGTTGGCAGCTGTAGTTGATGGAGGGTGGGTAGTTGCAGTTTGAATCTTCATTTGCTGCATGTCTTGAGCTAGGGTTGTTAACACATTATGCATGCCTTCAAACTGGTATTGAGATCTGTGTAGTATGTTATAAATTTTGTGTGATTTTCTTCAAATTTCTCAAGGAATTGGAGTTCTTGAGGTTAATTTCTTCTTGTTTGTTCCAAACCTCTTCTTGCTCTTGATTGGTTACATCAATGTTTGAGTTGTTAGAGCAGGTGATCTGGGTGTTTAAATCATTCCCAGATGGTTGCTATGATACCAGTTTATCATGTCCAGTCTGGTCTGATTTATTTGTCATAGTGTGAAGTAGTAATACAAGATGTGTTAGACAATGTATAATGTGGTTGAGAAGGTTGAAGAGGTTGAGTCATTGAAGGAATGAGGTAGCAGAAGCAAGAAGTGGGGTAGTGTGGATCAGAAGGGAAGTAAGATTAGGGAACTAGGAAGAAGAGAAGGGATTCAAATAAGAGGAGGAGAGGGCTAGAAAGAATGAGAGATGATCAAAAAATAAAAGAACGTAATTTTAGAAAGAAAGAATATGTGTAATATAAGAATGGAAGTATAGAAATGAAAATGTTTATTTCTTATTCATATATTCGTCTTTTTACATGCTTGCCTACACACACACACACACACACACACACACATATATACATACATACATACATATATATATGTATACACACACTCATATATATATATATATATATATATATGATCTTAATGACTATATTAACCAACTCATATCCAACTAGCAATATAAACAACTCAACATAAAGCCCTAATTGATTAAAACAATCTACATTTCCAAACCCTAACTAATAGCAGCAGTTTTTCTTATGCACATGCGCAAGTATGTGCACCATGATACGGTCCTCCATCTCCTTCCTTAGTCCATAACTTTTGCCAAGCTTGCAACTGCATCACTTCTGACATTGCCAGTGTTCGTCTTCGATGAACTGGCAGCCGGAATTCGTTGGGCTTGATCAGAATTTGGTTTTTCTTGCATTTCTGTCCTTGAAACCATGCAGATATTGTAGAGTTGTTACACCGTCCTAATCCATAATCTTTGAATTTGTTCAAGTTAGTTTCAAAGGTGAATCAGATTAGATGTGAATCGAAAATTTAGGGTCCAATAATAAATTGGATCGGATTGGATTAATGTTTACCCAAATCTAATGGGTTTGACCCTTTTGCAGCCTCAACTACATGTTTCCACTATTTATAATATCAAAAAATTATTACAGTTTTCATTATATGAATTAAATTTCAAGGCAATAAAAACATATTTAGGAAATATTCATTAAGAAAATCAAGAACGATAAATGTATTTTAATGGTAATATATTGAAATTCCATTGGCACACCCTACCTTGCACTGCTAAAGAACATGAACATAAGTTTCAAAGAACTAATAGATTTTTCTTCCTGTACAGCTAAAATGCATACGAAAATTTTTGTGAGTTATCCGATGACGATTGTATAGTGGGAAGTCAAAAATTTACAATGGTTGGATAAGACAACTAACATCATGGCTGAAAGATTAGAGGGTAGTAGACTGTAAAATTAATAGTGTTTAGAAAAATAAACAATAAGAGGCCATATATTTTGTTTGAGAAGAGAGAAGGGGAAACGAGAATGATATTTTATAAAGGGAGAGTGTTACCTTTTTTGCAACCAAATTGACCACAAACACCCAAGAACAGATTTAAGTAGTGAAATAAATAAAGAAATTAAATGAAAACAAAGGTGAATCACAAAATATCAAGAAAAATACAACAGAATGCAGGAACAACAAAATTTATAATGGTTCGGCGTTGATTGCCTATGTCCATTTTGAATATTCTCTTTTTTGCCTTCCAATTAACTTGATTACAATTAGAAATAAAAAGAAACAGCAAGAGATCAAGAAGTAATGGAGGAAGTTTATTACAATAATGGTGTTATCTAACTAATAGCGTAAAAGTCCCCAGAATGGCCCCCTATGCCTATATTTATATATGAAGGCGGCCTCTAATCTGACTAGAATTTTGGCAACGGGACCTCTTCAACTATATGGGCCCACCACAAGGAGGGCTAGGCCCAACTCTCAATGGATAGGGATTAGTACTGATCCCTTTAGATGTTGAGTTTTTGCTAGCGATCCTTATGGTAGCTCCCTTATGCTATAATATGATGATCCTTCAAATATAAGGGTGTTTGGATACGTGGAGCTCTAGTTCTTGTAGTCCTTTAGTTTGAATCTCAATCCGGTCAACGGAGTGTCGATCCCTCCAGATGATAGCGCCGAACCTCTTAGTTGATGATTTGTATTTCCTGAGAACTGTATGCCGATCCATCCCCGACGAGCGAGCCATGCTGATCCATCTTACATAAACAATATCATGTCAACCCACCTCTCACGAGCTATACCATGCCGACCCATCATTATGAATATACCATGCCGACCCCTGTCTATCCATCATTACATCAACCCATTTAGCACTATTGAGCCATATTGAACTAGGTACCATGTCTTATGTTGATCCCTCTGCATCCCCACATAAGTTGACTATCTAACCAAGTGATCATACCGATCCCTACGACATCTTTATGTTACGCAGGACCCTATACCATCTCATTCATATCTGTCATCCACTATGCCAACCCCTATCTTTTATAGGCTAACTTCTATCATTCTAACATCTTGTGTTTTCCATATATGAACTCCGCCCCCTCCAGGCTCCGTACAACTATTCAGACTTCATATTTTGGTCATGCAGTCGTTGCCTCATTATCGTCCTTCTCATCAACAGTCGAGTCTGGCTAGCGTGATCGGCCCAATATAGGTAGGTCAAGGCACTGGGAAACAATTGCCCTCCAAAGCACGTCTTGTGAGTAACATGACATGCTTTGAATTGAAAAAATCCTAAGCTGCTGGGAAGAAGTCTATCTAAATTTCTGGTCGATTTTGATTCCTTTGTCGATCTTCAATGATGCAATTCTGATGTCGTATTCTGTTAGTATGTACAGATTTGGTCATGTGAGATTTATAGGCTTTCTTCTGCTCCAATCTCAAACTTGTTTGCTTTAGGCTAGATCGCTATTTTGGTAAATTTCAAAAGGTTGAATTCTTAAACCATTTCTTTGTTCATTCACAAGTATGTTTTCCTCTTGGCTCCGGACGTGTTTGGATGTTTGTAGGTCATTGCCAAGTTTAATAGTGTCTTGTACTCTTATGTTTACAACTAGATCTTTACGACGACGATCATTTGTAACTTCCCAGCCATTCTTCACTTCTTTCTTCCTATTTTTTATTCCATTCATTCTTATCATTCATACATACATACAAACATACATACATGCATATATATTTGTTTTTGGAGGGACCGGTATCCCACTACTGATCCACCATTAGAGACACGCATATAAGGTTTGACATGCCTCAATGCTGACCCTTTCTCTTTTCGTTTTTCTTTCTTTGACTTTGTCACCCTCAACAACTGGTTCAACTCCCTTTCCATTGCTTATATATAAACTTGCCTCCCCTTCTTTCTTCTCCTTACTTTTATACTTGACAATACTTAATCTTTTTTCTCCCGCTCTTTATACAGCCGAAACCTATCATCTCCATCCTTCTTTTCTGAATGATATAAAGGAAGAATCTTTCCCTTTAATACTAGATCCAAATACGAAAAAGAATACCCTCAATCTATGTCACCACTACCTCGCCTCTAATCCCAAGTATCAACCACCCGCCTTTAATATAATTCATATAGGTACGTTTCCCACTTTTAATTACATTAGTCGAGTCTTGAATCTCTGCTTAGTATGTGTTCGAGTTGTTTCTAGGTGAGTAGTGTGATGGGTTCTGCTAAGTCAGGCGAGAGAGGAGGAGGAGGCGAAGAAGCTGGAGAAGGAGGAATAGGGTTCGGTTGGGTATCCTTGAAGTTTTGGAGGGAAGTAAAGGTATGGTGATGGTAAAGAAGTTAGAATATCTTTGGGTAGGTTAAGTGAGGGATTGGCATAGGAATCGCACTGGATAAGGGTACGGTACAATGTGTTTGTAGGAAAGGTCTGTGCACTGTTGTATTAATGAACGGTCGGTGTTAGCTACTTAGGCATAGGGATCGGTAATGGTAGCTAAAATGAAGGGTTTGGTAGCGAAGCTAGAATGAAGGGTCGGTAGGAGCTAATGGTCTAAGGGATCGGTATAGAGGTTTAACTATAGGAATTGGCTTAGGAGTTAAAGTATAGGGGGTCGGTGCATAGGCTAAAGGGAAGGGATCGGCATAAGGAACTGAGGGGTCGGTATTTACAATGAATGCTAATTTTAACTTAAGTCTTTTAAACACTGAATTGCATATTGCCTTGCTCGAACTTGGACTGTTGGACTTAATCTCAAATAAGAACATCTCCGTCCTTCTCGACATGGACCAAATGAAAAACTGTTTATAAAAAATTGGCAAAAAACATCATAGCTTAATATGTCGATAATCGATCCTAAAGCTCTCATGCCAATCAACTTTCCTGTTGATTGAAACAGTCAGAGATAACGTTCTCTCTAGATGTAAATCTAAGTCTTGTCATTTCATTCTAGCTTTTATGATTCCGAACTTTTCATACTTGTTTCACACTGCACTGCACTGCTCTATAGTTTACACACGACATGGGGGGAACGAGTTATTATTTATAATGTTAACTATCTGCTGAGTATAGCTAACATAGATCTCAAACTACACAACACGCTCTGTCAAAATGTCTTCCGATTCTGCCGCAAGGCATATTAATTTTGAGGCAAGGTCAGGCTCTGCCACCGTATCTGATAAACCTTCGCTGAGTCACCATATAGAACAAGTAGAGGCATCTGATCCGCGAATAAATCTCTTTTTTCCAGTCCTTCCTGCAAAAGTTATTAATCCGGCCCCCGATAGCGCTGATGGTGCTATCATCCTAAATAATCCTGTTGACTCACAAGCATCTAGAATCGACGAAGCCGCTCTTTGTCAATTGTGCTCCATACATGGATTTCCTTTTGATGACATTTTAGTTCCATCAAGGCAAGGCAGACCTCATTTTCCCCTGGCCGGATATACGGCTTGCAACAAGTTTATGTGCTTGGCTGGATGTGTACCACCCTTCAATTCTTTCGTTCGGGAAATGTTGAGGTACTTAGGGATTGCTCCTACCCAGTTGCATGGCAACAGCTATGCTTTCATCTATGGGACTTTCCTTATTTTTATGAACGTTCTATTCCACCCGCCAACTATTGAAGACATCAGATATATCTATAATTTCTAAAGATGGATAGGGAAGCCTTCTTATGTCTTTCTAGAATCCTTGCCAAATGCCAAGTCTTAACGGGTCCATGGAACAAGCTCTCTCTACTCAAGCATGAGTGGTTTATGTATGGTGTCCTCCTAGTTTCATAAGGAGATGGTTGGAAGGACGTAAGTGTTACTCCTGTCTTCGTCTTTAGTTCGACGATTCTCGCAACTTCTTCTTTAAACCTACTAACATCCCTAGTTCTTTCAGTTATTCGCCCTCGACCATAAGGCATCGAGTATTCTAGGGCCATCGCTGCCATTCGTGCTATTATCATTAAGGATCGGGATATCAAACTTCTTGTCACTAATGAGCTGCTTGCATTATTAGGGTTGTTGGAAGACGACCATAAAATTGGACTTTTTGGGAGTAAAGCAGTCCTAAAAATTATTGTCAAAGGAAGGGTAGAAACAAGCGAACTTGTGGTGCCCTCTGCCGAAGGAACTCGGGAAGATATCGGAGAGGGAGAGATAAAAGAATTGCAAGATGTCGGGCCGAGAAGCGAAGATGTAGGCCCTGGAAAAGCGCCTGTAGTCGAAGCATCATAGACCAGACAAATGCAAACTCCACGAAGAGGAGGAAAAGTTGGTGTACAAGCTACGAAAGAGTAAGTTCGAGGCAAATTTGGAATTCACCAAAACCCTGCTTGAAAAGGAGTCATCTTCCTAACAAATAGAAAGCTCTTTGAAGGGACTCTTCGATATTTCGATTCCAGATGATATATTAAATTACGACTTCCCTAACATCGACGTTAAAGGGCTCAAGTCTCCCGCCAGAAGCGGCGAAGGCATGCCAACTTTTAATAGAGGAGAGGAAACTCCGATGTGTAAACCCACGATTACCGGTCCATCGGGGGGGAGCACTAGGAACACACAAATACTTGCACTCAACTATACACTCGTTATTAACTCTTCGTGCTGCAACTTTTAATATGCTCCTATTTGGTCCTTTACAGGTGCAATGTCACATTCCCATGCTTTCAATCGTCTTCGGGGTTCTTCTACTTACTATCACTCGAGCCGAGATTTCAAATCTGGAAGATGCAGAGATAAAGATGACGGGCGAGACAAGAACTATTATTCTTAAGAGTCTTCTTCTTCTTCATCCAGACGGAAGTCTCAAACACACACTCCTTGCCATGATGAACAATCACACCTTCCTGCTTATAGTGGAGATAAGTCCTCATGCCGAGCTTCTCATGCTGCTGTGCCTCACGAACAACATCTGGGTCATCTAGTTTAGGGAAAATCATATGAGCGCCGTTTCGGCAAGCACCCGCTTTTTTACTTTCGATCTGCTTCCGTCGGTTCCTGCTCATGATCCTACTACAGGTGAAAAGTTGGCTGAAATCAAAGGTACTTTTCCAAAAATTTGCTCTGATGAACTTAAGTTCCTCTCCTCCATACATGTCATTGCTGACAGTACCAAGGAAAGCTAACAGGCATGCGTGAACAATGTATTCGTTTAGAATGAATCATTTATTCACTTGGTTGAGAAAGTCTCTAAAGTCTCCGTTGAACGCCAACATGAAATTAACCACCTCAAGTTGAGGCTATTCATGACAAGGAAATCATGAAGCATCAGGATGTTGAGCTGTTAGAATATAAAACCCAACTTTCTAAGGCAGAAAAGAACGTGAAAGAAACGGCAGAGGCGATAAATCGCTTGGAGACATGGCACAAAAAAGAACTGGATGCAACGCTTCATCGTAGTGTCACTCTAGCCTGAGAAAAGGACTCCTTGCAAAAGGAGAAGGAGGTCTTAGCTTGCCATGTTGAAGATCTTGAAAATTATTAAATAAAGAGGAGGAGGAAAAAATCGAGGTGTAAGAAGAATCGCAGAGATACTGCGAGGGGATTATTGAGGCAAGAAACTTAAGAACGAAGCTTGACAAACAATTTTCCTAGATCGAAGCCTTAAAAGAAGTATCCCTCGAAGAGGACAGAAAAGAAGGGCTCGAAGAAGCTAACTCCTTGGTAGAAGCTACTACGGAGTCCGGTAGAAACGAGATTAAGAACTTGTTCGACCCGCTCAACGTCGAATATAACGCAAAAGTTCTTCTTCAATATGACTTGACCTATCTAGGCGAAGGTTATTTTGAATCGCTCACTGAAGCCTAGGAGCTCATTAACAAAATCAAGGAAGAACTAGGAGTAGCAGAGCTCAATGAAAAGGCACTCGTGCAAGAGGTGCTTTGAGGAAATGAGCCGTCTGATCTGGCCACTGTAAAACTTCAATTCTATAAGGATCATGCATTGGCTAAAGAAGGAGAGGATGTTGTTGGTTGTCCTAGAACCGATATTAAGGGTCCTTCTCCTATATATATAGCCGGAAGATCAACTTCTCAACTCATGGAAAAAAATACCGTCTATGATCCAGACAGATCCGGCCTTGGTCCATAAATGCTATCTCCCATTCTTGTAGGGAGCATTCCAATGACCATTGAGAGGCAACCGAATGCTGGTATCGCAATAAGCTTTTCTGAAATCAAAAGGTTGTTGTTTTCGATGCACAATGGCCATTGACTAATGTTCATTTTTAATGAATTTTTTAAAGTTATCCCAGCCTCGAACAAATTCCTAGGAGCGATGTTGCCATAGAGCAACAAAAGAAAACGGCCGAAGCTCCGGCTACTGCAGATATTTCGAAGCCCGATGCTCAAGTCATCGAGTTACTTAAGGAAGGCATGCCCGAAGATCCATCTCTTACTGAGGAACTTGATGATGTGGTGATCACGGGTGCTACGGAGCACATGCCAAAATTAGCATATAGAAGCAGATAGAAGAGGAGGATAAATCAAAATACAAAGTCAAACGTGAGCCCATCGAGGTTGTAGCTAGAGATCTTGATTTTGTACCTCTGCAGGTCATTCACCCGGCGGGTCGATCCCCGATGAAATTCCTCCTACTTCTTCGTATGTGCCAACTAGAGCGGCAAAGGGTCTCGAAAAAGACGTTCAACTGATCCTACTCCTGAGAAGCCGAAGAAAGAGAAAAGTTAAAGAAATAATTACCAATTCGCGTCTTTGTACATAGCTTGAACAATTTGAATGGTGTTTTTTTCTTTAGTAGTAAGTGTACGAGCACGAATCCCGAACTTTTGGAATAACTTGTAACGAATTTTTTGAGACTAATGAATAAAAGTTTTTTTTGACTAGCCATTATGCAAATTATTACTTCAATAGCTGAATAATTACTTTCCATTCCATGGACTTGTAATAATTTTCGCAAGTCTCACTAATAATTCACTATCTCTATCTCAAGGATTCTCAGTAGCCATTTCCTTAAGTCATAAGGGATGTCAAGCCGGAATTGTAATGAGCTTCCATATCCAACCTTTATAATTTGAGCCCCTTTCGTCGATTTAAGGTTAGCATCTATAGGATTGAGAACAATCAAAATCCATCCTTTTTCCCAATGAGTTTATAAGTCAGTCCACACTCTGGGGACTTGGAATATTCACGTGAGGTCGGACCATGCTCGACTTATGCTTTTGCTTCAGTCCACACTCCGGGAACTTAGAATTTTCTCGTGGGAAGTCATGTATCCGCCTGGAGCAATCGTTTTTTTCCCGGATTGCCTATACTCTATTCCATATTCCGATATTTTTCTCGTGTGCAGTCCTGTATCTGCCTGGGGCAGTCAATTTTCTGCCCATATTGTATACATTCTAGTCCGCACTCTGGGGACATAGATTTGTTTCATGGGCAGCCGTGTATCAGACTGGGGCAGTCGTTTTTTCGTCCGAATTGTCTACACTCTAGTGCGCACTCCGAGGACTTAGAGTTTTCTCGTGGGCAGCCATGTATCTACCTGGGGTAGTCATTTTTCTGCCCGGATGGTCTATACTCTAGTCCAGATTCAAAGGGTTAGAGTTTTCTCTTAGACGGTCGTGTATCTGTTTGAGGTAGTCGTTTTTTCTGCCCGAATTGCTTACATTCACGTCCACACTCTAGGGACTTAGGAGTTTTTTCGTCGGTAGTCGTGTATTCGCTCGAGGCAGTTGTTTTTCTGCCTAGGTTGTCTACACTCAAGTCTACACTTCGGGAACTTTGAGTATTCCTATAGGCAGTCGTGTGCTCGCCCGGGGCAGTCGTTTTTTCACTCGGATTGTCTACACTCTAGTCGTATCGTGAAGACTTATAGTTTTTTCATGGGAAATCGTTTATCCAAACGAGGCAGCCATTTTTATGCCCATATTGTCTACACTCTAGTTCGAACTTTGAGAACTTAGGGTTTTTTCATGGGCAGCCGTGTATCCATCCGTGCAGTTGTTTTTCTTCCCGAATTATTTTTCAACCTCCAAAATGTCGACAACCTGTGTTCCTCCTTACGAGTACCACACTTTTGTTTGTCTATGGGATTCATTAACCAAGCAAATTTACGGAGCTCATCTTGTTCGATCCCGCCAGGGATTGGCATGATTGATCGATTTCAAACTCTAGGAATCTGTTCGCAAATCACACATATTGATATCAATCAGTTTCATTGCATACTTAACACAAAATGCTATAACAGTCGTTCATGCGAAAGCCGTTCAAGATTTTATTCATCACATGGAAAGGAACAAGCTAACTCGTATTATTACACATCCAAAGGATCAAATACTAAAGCAAATGTCGAAAGTAACTAGTACTAAAATATACAAGAAATTTTCTAGGAGAAATAGCATCGTAAATGCTCGTTATTCCACGCTCTTGGAAGTGTCGCGCCATCAACAGTCGTAGCATGAAAGTTCCTTCTC
Source organism: Allium cepa (assembly GCA_030765085.1). Taxonomy (NCBI): domain Eukaryota; kingdom Viridiplantae; phylum Streptophyta; class Magnoliopsida; order Asparagales; family Amaryllidaceae; genus Allium; species Allium cepa. The sequence continues at coordinate 204,907,200 of CM060944.1, read as the reverse complement.
CAAGCCTTTGTTCAACGACATATGGTTCTTTCCATGTTGGGTTCGTGTGTGATAGGACAAGAAACACTTGTTTCAGTATAAGATCGCTAACTTCAAAGGTTCTCGATTGGACTTTCGTTTTTTAATATTGGGCAACTTGATGTCGGTGTGTGGCTGCTCTCAGATCGGCTTCCTTGCGTCTGATCGATAAAGTCCAAAGATTCCAAGAGAAGATCTTATTTTGTTCTGGAGTCGTAGTAAGTCACTCGATGAGAAGGGACTTCGAGTTCTACTAGAATAACTGCTTCGGCCACATAAGAAAGAGCTAATAGATTGTGGCCAGTCGTGGACTTATGAGTGGTCCTACAGGCCTAAAGTGCCATTGGAAGTTCGTCCATCCACTTGCCTCTAGCCTTCTCCCAATTTTTTTTTTCCAAAATAGACTTAATAATCTTGTTTACAGCTTCAACCTTCCCATTAGCCTAAGGGTGAGCGACCGCCACAAACCACTTTTCGATACGATATCTCCGATAGAATTCTTTAAATTCAACACTATTGAATTGAGTCCCATTATCTGTCATGATAGTCTAGGGAAGACTAAAGTGACATATGATGTTTTGAACAATGAAGTTGATAACTCTCTTAGTCATGATCGTAGCTAACGGCTCCACTTCATCTACATGGTGAAATAATCAACCGCGACAATCGCGTAATTCATGCCACCTTTGGAGATCGGTAAAGAGCCGATGATTTCCATACCCTATGTAGCGAATGGTTATGGACTGACCATTTGTGTGATCTCCATCGGTGGGGTCCTCGGGACATTTGCATATATCTGGCAATTGTCGCATCATATCACATAATCAGCAACATCTCGGTTCATAGTTGGCCAGTAGTATCCGTAACGAAGTATCTTTTTTGCTAAAGTTTGCCCCCCGGTGTGTTCATCACATTCCTCCTCAGGGACTTTATCTCGTCATGAGCGATACATCAGAGTAAGGGAATGGAAAACCCCTTTCTATATACAGTTCTTTCTTGCATAATATACCTTGAAGCCTTACGAAGGACTTGACACTTTACTTATCTCTTCCCAAACAAAATTCCATGCGATAGATATTCTTTAAATGGAGTCATACATGATTCCATTTCGGCCCCCACTTCCAGTACTTGATCAACTTCCATCATATTTATGCTTAGGGTATGCAATGTCTCGATTGGAACCAAGCCCATCTGTTGTGGATCACCAGTACTCATGAACTTTACCAACGAATCAATTTCTTCATTTTGCTCATGCGGGATATTCGAAATGTCATAGTATTTAGTATCCGCCAAAAGCTCCTGAACTCTGGTAAGATACTAGGCAAGTCATTGTCCCTTATCCTGATAATCTCCTCTTACTTGATACACCACCAGTTGTGAGTCTCAAAAGATTTCAAGAGACTTTACTCCGAGCTCTCTAGCGAGTTTTAGCCCAGCGATCAATGCTTCATACTCGACTTCGTTATTTATAGCAGGAAAATCAAGCTTCAAAGCATAACAAATTGAACGGTTCTTAAGGGTTACAAGAACAATCCCAGCTCCGAAACAATGATCATTAGATGCTCCATCGGTGTACATCTTCCATCATACAGTAGGGATTACACCACTCACTAGGGGCTCATCTTGCTTGGTAAACTCTGCTATAAAATCTGCCAATGTTTCTCCCTAGATAGCTCTTTATGGAAGATATGTATTTTCGAACTGGCTGATCTCGATGTTCCATCTAAGCAACCAATCAGACATCTTAGGTCGTTGTAGGATCTGTCATAACGGTTGGTCGGTGAAAATGTTGATTGGCGGACTTGGAAATACGGGCAAAGTTTGCGCGACACAATTAACAAGCAGTAAGCCAATTTCTCTATCGTTGGGTAGTTTCTTTCTACACCCGTTAATCGTTTACATACATAATACACCAGTCTTTGAATCTGGTTCTCCTCGTGGAGCAAGACGGCACATATGGTACATGACGATACAGCCAAGTAAATATACAACTCCTTATGATCTACCGGCTTTGAAAAGACATAGGGTCTCTCCAAATGATCCACTAGAGCTCGAAATGCGCCTTCACAATCTTATGTCCACTCAAAATTCCTCTTTCTCTTCCTTATCAAGTCAAAGAAACGAATGAATTTATCAGTTGCCCTAGAGATGAATCTACTTAGAGCGGCAACTTTCCTATTCAAACTCTGCCTTGTTTAATGGTTCTAGTGCTTGTATATCCCGAGTGGCTTTAATCTTCTCTGGAATAACTTCAATTCCTCGAGCATTGACAATAAAACAAAAGAACTTCCCGGACGTGACACTATATGAGCACTTTAGAGGGTTGATTTCATGTTATAGAATCGAAGGATATCGAACATCTCTGCCAAGTCTCGAATGTGGTCATTTGATTGTCGTGACTTCATAAGCATATCATCCACATAGACTTCCATCGTCCTCCCAATCGGATCCTTAAACATTCGATTAACCAGATGTTGATTGGTTGCTCCAGCGTTCTTTAATCTGAACAGTGCTACATAACAATATAACCCAACGTCCGTCACAAAAATGGTATGTTCCTCATCTCGAACATGCATCGGGATTTGGTTATACCCTGAGTACACATCCATGAATGACAACAATTCGTGCCCTACAGTTGAGTCGGCTAGCTGATCAATTCAAGGAAGGGGAAAACTATCTTTAGGGCACGCCTTGTTCAAGTCTGAATAGTCAGTGCACGTTCCTAACTTCCCATTCGCCTTCTTCACTAACATGGGATTAGTTATCCATTCAGGATATAGGGCATCATGAATAAACCCATTGACTTTAACTTTATCCACCTCCTCTTTAAGAGCGACGGATCTCTCCAGGTCCATGCCTTGGCTTTTCTGTTTCACCGGATCATACTTCGGATCAATGTTTAATGCATGGCTTGTAATGGTAGGCAAGATCCCACACATGTCAGAATGAGCCCAAGTGAATACTTCCAGATTTGCTTGGAGAAAATCAATAAATTTTCTCATCATCGAAGGGCTGAGTTGCGATCCAATCTTCAACATCCACGATGGGTAATCATGCTGACTGTTATATCAATCATCAGCTCAATCGATGCCACCTTGGTCTTCTTAGGATCCTCCTCATCGTCCCTCAAATCTATATCTCTATAGAACCGACTATGGCCCCCAAGCCAAGGATTAGGCGCCATTTGTCAATCTTTAGTAACTTGGATGCAGGCAGACTTGTCCACATGCTTTCCCTTCTCTTTACATTGAGCCTCTTCCAACTCATCCACATAACAGACATGTCGAGTCACCTAATCACCATGCACAACACCTACTCCGTTATCTTTCAAGAATTTCAACATCAAACACCATGGAGCAAGAGCTACCCGAAATTCAGCCACAGCCGAATGACATAGAAAAACATTGTACGACGATTCAACATCCAAAACAATGAACGGTAGGATCTACACGCTCCTACATTCACCTTCCCCCAGTTCAACTGGCAATTTGACATAACCAACTGCCACAGTTGCCACAATGTTAAAACCGTGTATTCTAGCTTTTGACGATTTCAAATCCTTGGCCTCCATTCTCATTTGATCATAAGCTTTCTTAAAGATAATGTTTACAAAACTTCCATAATCAATCAAAATTCTTCTCACTAGAGCAGGGCCAATCATGGCTGAAATGACCATTGGATCAATAGTAGGGGCCTCTCCACGGTCGGCATCCCTACTCCTGAAACACTGTATCATTAGTCATCATCTGATATTACTTGGATGGAGTTCCGTCCTCCGTATTTGAACAACATTCAAAATTCACATGTCTCATCGCACTGTCATAGCGCTCCATTTCCTACCAACTTCTATCCATAGGGTAAGGTCCACCAACTATCGTGTTTATTTCCAATCTTCCTCCAATCCACGTAGGCTCCTTAGCCCTACGTGGAGCTTGCCCTCGATTAGGGTCAGAAGTCCCCTGTCCGTCATGCCATGGATTTTTCACAAACTGTTGTAACTTCCTCTCCCGAATTAATTTCTCGATAGCATCTTGGAGATGCCTGCACTCGTTTGTGTTATACCCATAACATTCATGGAACCGTTAATACTTTCCAATTTTCTTTTGTGTCTCCATCGACTCCTTCGGACGTGGCTTCTTATATTAAAAAGTATTACAGGTGGACAGGTAAATATTCTCTAGAGATGCCTTAAGAGGTGTGTAGCTGTCATACATGGGAAACCTAGGCTTCGGCCTTTCGGGCTCCCTAAACCGGTCTCGATTCCCTTCATTAGTTCTTTTCTGTTGATTCGGCTTGTTTTGAACATTGACTTGAACCTTCCCAGAACTCTCGTCAAACTGCTTTATGGCAATGTTGCTTTGCATCACTACTCACTGGGCTCCACAGCATTGCTCTTTCTAGATAGTCTAGCTTCCTCCTTCCTCATAAACTGGACCGCCTTTGAATAGAAACATTCTAGTGTGCTCGGCGGTTTTCCAACTAGCCAATCGCCAAATTCGGATTCCGGTTCAACCCCTCTCGTCACAACAATAAGTATCGCATGATCATTTGGGTTACTAACTTCAGTGACAGCAACATGAAATATCCACAAGTAGTCCTTTAGTGATTCCCCTGAAGCCTCGATGATACTGGATAATGACATCACATCTTTAAGGCGAGTAGTGTGGATCCTAAACTGCTCCACAGATCTTGTTGCCAGTTCATCAAATATTGAGATTGATCGTAGGGGTAACCTTGTGAACCACATCGTGGCGATCCCAAAGAGAGTTATATGGAAGCATCTACATTCGGTGGCATCGTTCGCTCTTGTTAAATCTATCAACCATTTGTACCTCATGATGTGCTGCCTGATTGTCGGTTTTTCCCATGTAGGAAGGCATCGTCGGCATATTAAACCTTCCAGGATACTCGACATACAAAACACTGTCAATAAATGGGTTATGGCTCGTCGAGATTCCCCAGTCATCATTCGTCAAACCTAGATTCTCCGTCACCACCTGTGTGACCATCACTGATAAGTCCGGTGTCTGGATAGGTGGTGTAAAGTGGCGGTCGTACTCCACCACGTGTGAATGTCCTGATCGGTGTCTATGGGCCATTTCACGCCTCCTTGGCCTATCATCCTCCTAATGTGCATTTTGAGTATCCACTTCGTCGTCGTTCCGAAGAGGTAGCTGGTCAGCATCCAAATGTACCCCAGCATCCAAGTTTTTGGGCTTAGCTCGAGCATGACCCCCCCATTGCACTTTAGGAGAAATTCTTCTGGCTAAAGGATCGGCACCAATCCCCAATGGGGAATCGGTACCGATCCATCTTGGCAGACCATGTTGGTCTTCCATGCGTTGCTCTAATGTCCCCACTCGCGCGGCTTCAACTCTACGACGCCTACGCCTATGATGCTCATCTGATGGGGCTGAACTATATTATGCCAAGTAAGAACCAAGATCCCTTCTGGCGCTTTGACGTTGCTGTTGAGAAATCTGATTCATCAAGTTGGCATTGGTTTGGATTTGCTCGTTCAACTGCCTACGGCTCTCCTTCATCTCCCTCATCAGGTTGTTGAATTCAGCTCTAGTTATGGAATCAGCGAAATTATGGACTTCAGCAGGCTCCACACTCACATTAGCAGGTTGGTTACTTGGAGCTCTTTGTTGGGTGCTAGCAATTTCATTTGCATCAATTAATGTTCTGGGAAGTTGATCTGGTATGCCTCACCATTCTGAATTTCTTCACGTAAACTCTGGTAAATCTAAGTAGTATCCGCAAAATTCTAATCATGAATCTGGATCTCCTTTGGGGGATTACCTCAATCCGGTAGCAACAAAGGGGATCCTAACAGGTTGAGAATCAGGATTCCTCAATGAAAGCTCCTAAATGTTTGCAACCAAATTGGCCACAAACACTCAAAAACAGATTTAAGTAGTGAAATAAATGAAGAAATTAAATGAAAACAGAGGAAAATAACAAAATGTTAAGAAAATGCAATAGAAAATAGGAACAACAAGATTTATAGTGGCTCGGCGTTGATTGCCTACGTCTACTTTGAATATTCTCTTTATTACTTTCCAATTAACTTGATTACAATTAGAAATAGCAAGAGATCAAGAAGTAATGGAGGAAGTTGATTACAATAATGGTGTTAACTAACCAACAACATAAAATTCCCTAGAATGGCCCACCATGCCTGTATTTATAGATGAGGGCGGCCACTAATCTGACTGGAACTTCGGTAAAAGGACCTCTCGGACCATATGGGCCCACCATAGAGAGGGCTAGGTCCAACTCTCAATGGATAGGGATCAGTACCGATCCCTCCAGATGTTGAGTTTTGGCTATCAATCCCTATGGTAGCTCCCTTATGCTATAACATGATGGTGCTTCAAATATCAAGGTGTTTGGATACATGGAGCTCTGGTTCTTGTAGTCCTTTAGTTTGATTCTTTATTCGGTCAACGGTGTGCCGATCCCTCCATATGATAGCGCTGAACCTCTTAGTTCCTCAACATATGCCGATCCATATTTCCTGAGAAATGTATGTCGATTCATCCCTCAGGAGCGAGCCATGCCGATCCATCTCATACAAACCATACCATGTCGACCCATCACTACGAATATACCATGTCTACCCCTGTCTATCCATCATGTTACACCAGCCCATCTAGCGCTGCTGAGCTGTGTTGAACTAGGTACCATGTCTTATGTCGATCCCTCTGCATCCCCACCTAAGTTTACTATCTAACCAAGTGATCATACCGATCCCTATGGTCTCTTCATGTTACACCAAAATTCTATACCATCTCATTTATATCTGCCATTCGCTATGCCGATCTCTCTCTCATATAGGCTAACTCCTGCCTTTCTGACATCCTACATTGTCCATCTATCAACTTCGTCCCATCCAGGCTCCATACAACTGTCCAGACTTTTTATTTTTGTCATGCAGTCATTGCCTCATGATCATCCTTATCATCAATAGTCGATTCTGGCCTGTGGATCTTCACCCTAATCCTACCGTTCCCTTCGCTTCACCCTATGCTTCACCATATTCCACCAAAACTTCGGTACTTCCATTCTACCTCACAACATACTGACCCTTGTACTTAAACCGATCGGCATAAGTCCACAACTCCAAAACCGACCTCTCTTCCGCCATATCCTCTTCTTCCTTCCTCGTCCTTTACCCTACCGAACTCCTCTAAATCCAACATTTCACCTCTCCCAAACAGATTCAACCACTACTCCATCATTGCACCAAAGTTTGGAATCCCCTATTTCATCATATAACCAAAGATTAGGGAGACAAGAAGGCTTACCTAAATGATAATTTTAGTACGAATATGGTTGAGTGTTTTAGGATATATGAAATGAAAGGAGGAAGAGGTAAATTCATGGGATATGCAAGATTGTAGATGAATTTCAGGCCGAGGTTTGGAGGGTTCGATTTCATGAGTGAAGAAGGAGGGTTCGATGCAGAGTTTGAAGTTAGGAAAGTTGGATAAATGAAATGAAGAAGGTAAAGAGATGGCATATATATATATACATATATGTATATGTATATGTATATGTATATGTATATGTATGTATGTTAGGGAAGAAAGGGCTGGTATGGTGTAAGGAAAGAGGGGTTTGGCCCATGTGTTGGCATTTAAAGACAGAGAGGGATTGGCAAGATGTATGTCCATCCCTGTAGAAGTGGGAAGTGGAAAGGAGGGATCGACATAATGCATGTTGACCCCTACAAATGTTTCTAACAAAAAGGAGAGAAAGGGATCGACTAAACATTGTTGATCCCTACAAAAAAACAAAAATGTAATGAATGATAAAAAATGATTATAAGGACTAGGCTATAAGCTTGTACATACAAAATGCAGGGAAGCAGGCAATGACCCGTGAATGTGCGAGCGCGTCTAGGAGCAACCAACAAAAACGTGCATATGTGTATATGAATGTGCACATGAATGACCTGAAAGTTCAATTTTTTGAGATCAATAGAAATTGAATTTAAAACCTAAAACCTTCTAGTTCGAGGCTAGACTAGATAACAAAAACTTATTAGTCTCGTAGAACAGGACTTATATGTTGATGGAATATGGCACTGGTTTATATTATTAGAAATCGACCAAGCATCATAACAATCAAAGATGAATTTGACATCTTTGAAAAATGATTCGATAAAGGAATAGAAACTCGTAAGAAAGCTATATGGATCTCATTCTTAACAATTCAAAGCACTTCATATTAGTCACAAGACATACTTTAGGTGGCAAATGTTACTCGGCATTCTAGCCCAGCTATATTGAACTAGTTGCACGAGTTAGATCCGACTGCTATCAAGGACGATGATTCTGGAGCAATGATTGTAGGATCTGAAAGTCAAGTACAGATGGTTATATAAAGTCAGAATTGAAGGGAATTGATATATATGCAACGTAGAATGCTCAAAGTATGTGATATGTCTCCTTGGATGGATAGGGTCGGTATAGTGTAGCTCATTAAGAGGGATCGGCATGCATCATAGAGGATGGATAAGCGGGCTTCATGGAAGAGGGATTGACATACATCAAAATACTAGAATATCTATGCGGAAAATAATCAATATATTGAGATCTACAAGGTCAATGCATATTAAATTTAGAGAGAAAGATATATGGACCCTAGGGAAGTTACCCAAGGGATCGCACATCAAATAGAAAAAGCAGAAGGAATCGGCATACACACCTTGAGAGGGATCGGTAGAACTACAAACTCAAGTCATGCTAAGTCAAAGATCAAGCAATAACTTGAGTTCCATTGGTCCAAATGACATGAAAATTAAAGGCTAAACATATTTTAGCATAAAGAAGCCACTATAGGGATCGCTGTCCAAAAATCAACCAATGAAGGGATCAGTACCGATCCCTCCACATTTGGAATTGGGCCTGACGATCTCTCTTGTGGGCCCATGTGGATTAGAAGGTCCTTCAGCCAAAGTTTCAGAGAGATTGGTGGTTGACTTCACCTGTAAATACTATCCTAATGGGTCATTCTGAGGATCTTTATGCTGCTTATTACTCTAGACTCTATTATAATCAAGTTTTTGTTATTTTCTACTACTGTAATCAGATTTATAAGTGATTAATAAATGATAATATTCAAAGTGGACGTAGACATACAATGCCGAACCACTATAAATTTCTGCTTCTCTGATTATTGCTTTTTATCTGTTATTAGCTTAATCGTTTCCTCAGTTTAGTTTAATTTTTCTTCACGTACTTCTTTATAAAATTCTATTCTTGGGTGTTTGTGACCAATTTAGTTGCAAACACATTCTAATTTAGTGATAACTAGATTTAAGATCTAATTTAGAAAAATATTTTGATCCATGTAATTCTTCAAAAAGATCATCAGTTAAACGAATAAAGAACTTATCTTTTATGGTAAGTGAGTTGAGACTTGTATAATCAATGCAATGCCTCCAAGTCCCATATTTCTTTCTTACCATTACCATTAGAGATGAATAGAAGCTATTGTTGTACCTTATGATGCCAGTCTCAAGAAGTTCTTTAATGATATTCTCCAATTCATTCTTGATGTGATGGGAATACCCAAACGGCTTTAAACACACTGGTTTAGCTTTTGGTATTAGTGGTATCTTGTGATCCTACAGTTTCCGAGGAGGAAGAAAGATTCCTGCGGTCGTTACTTAAGGAAAGTGTTGCAGAAATTCCTTAATTTTAGTATGAATGTCTGATGTGAGCATAATATCATAGTTAATTGTCTATGAGCATGTTCTTTCTTTAATGTTCTCTTACTTACCATTTTGACTTCTTATTATTGAATCCCTTTTTAGAAATAAGTTTTATTACCTTAATTAAATGTGACCGGTAGTTTATCTAAATTCATTGTGATCTCCTATGATTTATTCATCCATTGGGCTCCCAGAACAACTTGGCATCCTTTTAAAGGGAGGATTAATAAGTCCAATAGCATTATACACCCTTGACAACTCAACATCACATTATTGCATATACTAAAACCTTGGAGTTTCTCTCCATTAGCTACCATGACCTCATAGTTCTTTGATTCATCAAACTTAAGCTTCAGTTTATAAACGAGCTATTTTATCAACAATGCTATGAGTGGAACCTGAGTCAATAAGGATTTGTATTGGTTTCCCCTTTATAGTTCCTTATACTTTAATGGTTGAGAGTGCATGGATACCACACATTGTTTATAAGGTTGTAACATGGGTTTTCCTCTATGGTTTCCTCACTATTGTTCTCATTGTCACTCTCCAAAGAATATTCTTCATTTTCTTCTAAGTCATCAAAGAACGTCATGCCTTCTGTTACATGTGCTTGTGGACTTTCACACTTGTGGTCTTTATGTCATCTCTCTTTACAGCCATAGAAAATGTCTGGTCTTCTCATTTCGATTAGTTGACTAGGGGTTAGACCCTTGCTTTTTGCTAGATTTTCAAGATTGGTGGTACCCTAGTCTTTAGGTTTTGGATTAGTATTTGGACAATTAGGGCTTTTGCAGTATAGGACAATCTAGTTGTGGTTATTTTTAGAGGAAGGGAAAGTACGAGTTTCTTTACTTCCTTTCTTGGTTTGATTCCACACACTTTCAAACATCTTTACCAAAAAATAGCCTCTCTAAAATCTATAGGTCTAGAAGTCAAGACATCATACTTGATTTCTTCTTTAAGTCCACCAATAAACCTATCTACCAAGAATATAGGTGGTGGAGTTTATATAGTAGCTTGTAGCCCTTCAAACTTGGTAGGGTAGGAGGACACGGTAGTCTACCTTTTGAGTTTTGCTAAAGTCTTATAGGGTCTCTCCATATCTTATGGATTGAACCTGACCATTATCTCTTCTTTGAAGATTTTCCATGACTCATTATTAGGAATATTGCGGTACACTAATTATACCATTTCAAAGCATCCTTTTTGGGGTAGAAAGATGCCACTTCTACCCAATATCGCTCCTTGGTCTGATGAAACTTAAAAAAAAATTCTACTTGTGTCACCCATTCATGTATCATGTCATTTCCCTTAAAAACTGGAAAGTCAAGTTTAAGTGATGGGAAAGGTGAATGCTTGTTAGGTTGAGGAAATTCTTGGTTTCGAAAGGGAGATTTTGCTGCTGGGTTATTCATAGAGTTGTTTCTAAGATTGATTATGGGGTTTCTTAGATTATGAGGAGGTAGTGTGTAGTTGATGGTTGAGGATAAAGCAAGATGAGGACTTGGTGTAAGAACTCCTTGAATGTTGGCAGCTGTAGTTGATGGAAGGTGGGTAGTTGCAATTTGAATCTTTACCTGCTGCATGTCTTAAGCTTGGGCAGTTTACACGTTATGCATGCCTTCAAAACAGTTCTAAATTTTATGTGATTTTCTTCAAATTTCTCAAGGAATTGAAGTTCCTATGATTAATTTCTTCTTATCTCTTCCAAACCTCTTCTTTCTCTTGATTGGTCGCATCAATGTTTGAGTTGTTGAGCAGGTGATCTGGGTATTTAAACCATTCCCAGTTGGTTGCAATGAAACCAGTTTTTCATGTCCAGTATGGTCTTATGGCTTTGTCATGGTGTGAAGCGGTAACATAAGATGTGTTAAATAATGTATAATGTGGCTGGGAAGGTTGAAGAGGTCGATTCAGTGAAGAAATGAGGTTGTAGAAGCAAGAAGGAGGTCGTGTGGATCAGAAGGGATGTAAGATTAGGGAACTAGAAAAAAGAGAAGGGATTCAGATAAGAGGAGGAGAGGGTTAGAAGGAATGAGAGATGACTAGAAAAAAAAAAGAATGTAATTTTAGAAAGAAAGAATATGTGTAATATAAGAATAGAGGTATAGAAATGAAAATGTTTATTACTTATTCGTATATTATCCTTTTTACATGCTTACCTATATACACACACATATATACATACATATATACACGCACACATATACATATACATATATATGATCATAATGACTATATTAGCCAACTCACATCCAACTAGTAATATAAACAACTCAACATGAAGCCCTAATTGATTAAAACAATCTACATTTCCAAACCCTAACTAATAGCGGTAGTTTTTCTTATGCACGTGCACAAGCATGCACACCATGATACGACGGTCCATCTCCTTCCTCAGCTCATAACTTTTGCTAAGCTTGCAACTGTATCACTTTTGATGTTGCCAGTGTTTGTCTTCAATGAATTAATGATTGGAATTCACTGGGTTTAATCAGAATTTGGTTTTCCTTGCATTTTAGCACTTTAAACCATGCAGACCATTGTAGAGTTTTTACACCACCCTAATTCATAATCTTTGAATTTGATCAAGTCAGTTTCAAAGGTCAATCAGATCAGATGTGAATCGAAAATTTAAGGTCCAACAATAAATTGGATTGGATTGGATTAGTGTTCACCCAAATCTAATGGGATTGACCCTCTTGTAGCCTCAACTTCATATTTCCACTGTTTATAATATCAAACAATTATTATACTTTTCATCATATGAATTGAATTTCAAGGCAAAAAATTGTATTCATGAAATATTCATTAGGAAATCAAGAATGGTAAATGAATTTTCAATGGTTATATATTGAAATTCCATTGATACACCCTACCTTGCACTGCTAAAGAGCATGAACACAAGTTTTAAAAAACTAATAGATTATTTCTTCCTATATGGCTGAAGCAAGTACAAACTTTTTGTGAGTTATCTGATGATGATTGTGTAGTGGGAAGTGGACGATTAATGATAGTGGGATAAGACAACTAACATCGTGGCTAAAAGATTAGAGGGTAGTAGGCTGTAAAATTAACAGTGTTGAGAATAAGAAAAAAATGAGAGGTCGTGTATTTTCTTTAAGAAGAGAGAATGGGAAATGAGAATGATATTTTATAAAGAGAGAGTGTTACCTTTTGTTTGCAACCAAATTGGCCATAAACACCCAAGAACAGATTTAAGTAGTGAAATAAATGAAGAAATTAAATGAAAATAGAGGAAAATCACAAAATATCATGAAAAATGCAACAAAAAGCAAGAACAACATTTATAGTGGTTCGGGGCTGATTGCCTTCGGCCACTCTGAATATTCTCTTTATTGCTTTCCAATTAACTTGATTACAATTAGAAATAGCAAGAAACAAGAGATCAAAGGTAATGGAGGAAGTTGATTACAATAATGGTGTTATCTAACAAACAGCGTAAAAGTACCGGAATGGCTCCCTATGCCTGTATTTATAGATGTAGGTGGCCTCCAACCTGATTAAAACTTCGACAACATGAACTTTTCGACCATATGGGCCCACCATAGGGAGGGCTAGGCCTAACTCTAAATGGATAGGGATCAGTACCGATCCCTCCAGATGTTGAGTTTTGGCCAGCGATCCTTGTGGTAGCTCCCTTATGCTCTAACATGATGGTGCTTCATATATCAAGGTGTTTGGATACTGGAGCTCTGGTTCTTGTAGTCCTTTAGTTCGAATCTCAATCCGGTAAATGAAGTGTCGATCCCATTAGATTATAGCACTGAACCTCTTAGTTCCTCAACGTACACCACAACAAATAATACCTTTCACGGTGTGTTAAAAGTGCTGCCATAATAATTAGCAGCGTTTCGAAGAACGCTGCCTAATATGATGCTGCAATAGAGTCAGGTAATTCCGCAGCGTTTCTGAAATGTTGATAAATTAATGGCTATTGAAGCTCTTATAAATGTTTTGCAGCTTTAGTTAAACGCTATAAAATCATTTTACAGCATTTTGGAAATGCATTCTAACAGCTTGACTTCAAAGAACTTGTAATACAGCAACAGTTTTGAAACGTTGCAAAAATAAGTTATGCAGCTTTTATAAAACACTGCAGTATATCAATGTTTTTGCTACATTTTACAACTACTACAGTGGGCTTAATTTATAAAACATGAATAGATATAATCTGACAATATAAGTAGTTATAAAGATTAAACATAATCAAAGGTACATCAATTTCATACACCATAAAATTTAGTCATATGCAACATTTCATGAACAATGTTTTAAGCATGTTGATAATATAAAATCTTACAAAAAGAGCTTGCTAAAAGAGAATATAAATTGTGGAAAGTCCAACTCATCTCCTTCAAAGGTCTAAAATGTTATAGGAAAGAAAGGCAATTAGAGAACAGTAGTATAAGAGAACAAATATGAATTTATTATGTAAAAGCCAAAAAGAAAATGAAATACATACAATGATCCATTATCATCTCTCCTTCTACTTTTCATTTACTACTAACCCAAAAATCCTAAGCATTTGATCCAATTGAAAAAAAGTTGACTTAGAAAACACAAATCCAAACGTAAAATAGTGTGCAATCAGTTAAAAAGGCAAGAATATCATTCATTTCACTCTGTATTACCAAAACATCCCAAATTCACTTAAAGTTCTTATCTATAGCAAAATACCAAAATTTTAGTTTAGGTTCATCAAGAGAGACCAGGTAGGTATGGCTTAACAAACTATGATGGCAGGAATTCTCTAGTAGTGCACATGTATTCTATGTTCAAAAAATAGTTGATGTAAATATTCATCACAGAGTTACTATGTACAAAACTAATTGTAATATTAAACATAATAGTGATATTAATTAATATCTAATCGTATGTGTTATGGCTCATCTTTAGATTATTCGCAGAATATAGTTAAGATTACATCTAATAATTATCCTTAACATGCTATATATTATTTACGAACATGAATGAAATGTATTTTGTCACATATCAATGTGATAAACATTTTATTATCTTCATAAGAAAAATGGTTCCACATCGAGTAAACAAACTCCTATATCAAGAAAAAAAATGTTCAAATGCCTTAACCAAATCGAGTAAACTTAGATAAGTTTTATAAAACTTACTTAATTTATTATTATTATTATTATTATTTACAAAAATTAGTTAAATTATTATTCTTATTATTACAAATTTAGTTAATTTTTATAAAATTTAGTTAACTTGGTTAATATTTTATAATTTATTATTATTATTAATTAGTTAGCTTATCATAATTATTATATATAAAACTTAATTGACTTGATTAAGTTATTGTTATCATTATTAAAAATTTAGATAATTTTTATAAAACTTGGTTAGCTTGGTTAATGTTTTATAATTTATTATTATTATTATTACTATACTATTATTAACTTAGTTAATTTATCATTATTATTTATAAAAATTAATTGACTTATTAAAAAATTTATTATCATAATTATAAATTTACTTAATTTTTATAAAACTTTGTCAACTTGGTTAATATTTTTTGATTTATTATTGTTATTACTATTAACTTAGTTAATTTATTACTATTATTATTTGTAAAACTTAATTGACTTAGTTAAATTATTATTATCATCATTATAAATTTAGTTAATTTTTATAAAACTTAGCTAAATTGGTTAATATTTTATAATTTATTATCATTATTATTACTTATAAAACTTTATTGACTTAGTAAAAAAAATATTGTCATTACTATAAATTTAGTTAATTTTTATAAAACTTAATCAACTTGGTTAATATATTTTGATTCATTATTATTATAAACTTAGTTAATTTATTATTATTAGTATTTTTGAAACTAGTTGACTTAGTTAAATTATTATTATCATCATTATAAATTTAGTTCATTTTTACAATACTTAGTTAGCTTATTTAACATTTTATAATTTATTATTATTATTATTAGATTTATTATTATTATCATCATCATTAAATTAGTTAATCTATCACTATTATTATTCATAAAACTTAATTTATCAAAGCAAGTTTATGCCATTTGAATATACTGGTTAATATAATGCTTCTATGCGATTCTGATTATGATATGCTTGAATTCAACATGATTTAAAGGCTACTTCTCGAGGAAGTCGAAACCTTTTAATTCAACTAATATCCTAAGATCATTAGGTCCTAACCTCAAGACACCTTCACCACTTCGAAAGATGGTTTCGATAGGATCCTAAACCAATTCAACTAGTTCGAAAGGTATTATAAAAAAGGGATTCAGGGTTCCGACCATGTCGAAAGGCTATATAAAAAGGGATTATAATTGCATCAATCTTTTCAAAAGGTGGTTTTAAAGGAGTCGAAAGGTTTTAACTATCTTTATATGTTTGAAAGGCGGTTTTGAAGGGTCACTTACACTTTAAACTTTGCTTTAGGATGTTGACAAGTTTTCTTATTAACAGTTAATATTTTATAATTCATTATTATTATTAACATAGTTAATTTATTGCTATTATTTATAAAACTCAATTGACTTAGTTATAGGTATGTGTACACACGTACGTATGTGTGTAAACATGTATACACACACAAATAAAATGAACTAGAATCTTGTTTTGTTCCGACTATAGTCGGATTAAACTGAATGTCAAACCCCATATCAATGAAAAATATACAAGTTAAATTTCGATAGGACACTTTTGATTAGCAGGGTAAAATGAATAGTAAAAAGTTGGGTTAAAGGGCGCTCGGCTCAGGTGAAATAAATGACATCTAATACAACAAAATCGTTCAATGTACTGAGAAATAACAACATCTTAAACCTGGTTCTGTAGTTGAAGGGGCTCGCTGAGTAGTAAAGATGTAGATTCCCGCTATAGCCTCCATGTTTTGAAAAATAATTACCAAATTATGCATATGAGGAGCAGGACCCATATTTCTAAAATTATATGTTGCCGGTATTATTTTCTTTTCAAGTAAAGCAACATTAAACAGGTATGGACTACTATCATTTTAGTAACGGATATACTGCTAGAGATTCAAAATCATAGTGCATAAATAAATGAGTATCATTACAGCTATAGTGATGAGTGAAAACCAACATTACGCTTGATTACCACTAATAATCCTCTTTGTGGAGAGATTGTTTTTTCTCATTAATAAAATAATATAAGGAGTCGGTAGAAGATAACATGCATTCTAGATTGTAGTGCTAAAGATATCCAGTTATAATTGTTTTCTTATGTTGTTAAAATTTCCATTACATGTAATATTTCTCAAATTGTTCTGAAATACACTAGCTTGTGTACATGCTTGCTTTTTCTATATGCTAGCTGGTTAAACTCAAGAAGTCGTATAAGCATAATTATTTATCTCGCCTATGACTAATTTTTCATAAAATAATTGACAAATGATATATGACAACATGTTTGAGAAATAAAAAAATGTGTAAAGCTTACCAAATGCTTGTACCATGGTCATTCAAAGAGACCCACACGATCAGTAAAGGCATGCTCATCTATCATCAGCCTATCATTCAACTCTCTAATTTTAATTATATCTATTCTCTCTAAAATTAATAATAGTTTACATGAAAATATAGCTTATGGATTCATCATTACAATATGGAGGGTGTTTGTGTGTTTGAAGTTGGACTTTTTGATTGTATTTTTTGTTAGTAATTAACTTATAATGTGTGCCTAACGGCATATGCTAACACAAATTACACAACACTAATTTAAAGAAAAAAACTGAGCTGAAGAAACAAATATTATAAAGTGCTTCTGTAACATCCCAAAATTTATTAATTTAAATATGGTAACTTATTTGAACTTTTGGAATTTAATTTGAAAAGTTTCAAAACAAATAAAATATTATTAATATTAAATATTACAAAAATATATGGATATAAATAAAGTATTTGGTAGTTTAAGCTTTAAATAAATAAATAAATATAAAAACAAGAATTTGTGTTAACATAAATATATAAGGTAAGATAAACCATAAATAAATACATATGGAAATTCATGTGTAAATGCAAGACAAAGACAAAAAAACAAACAAGTATGTTTGCTGTAAATTTAGTTATGAAAGGCTAAAATAAATACCTATGCATGTGAATTATGTAAACAATAGGATAATAAAACAAAATGTATGCAAGAAGAAGACAAAATAAAATATCTACATACAAAATAAATCAAATGAGATAATGTTGTAAACAAAATGGGAAGCATATGCATTTAATACCATCTATTCTCGGCACAAAACAAGTCAATTCATTTTCCACAAAAAATCATTTCAGTTTTATAAGAATCTCTGGTCAAAGAAGGAGGCAAGAAAAATCTGACCAAGGAAAATAATACACTAGTTATATCCTACCCTGTACAAACACTGTCTTCACTTTGTATATACATCTAGTCCCTATTCGTTCAAGAAAACAACTTAGCAAATCAGAAAAAATATAAGCATCATCATTCAATTCAACAAAGGAAGCAACAGGATTTAAAAGGCAGATTCAAAACTACAGGTTTTCAAAGCAAAAGCAGCTCTCTGTTCAAAAATCTTTTTGAGTGAGTAAACATATTATTCTAAGACTTAAGTATAAATAAACCTGTGTGTATGATTCATAGATAATATTGTGCTTTGCTTGTGTATTTCTTTTTACTTTGTAATTCTATGTATATACATGATGATACTATGTATATAGGATGCCTATTTCTTCTCTGTTTTGCTACAGGATTGAAATTTAACAAAAGAATTCAATATAACTTCATCAAGGCATTGATAGTCTTAGAGTTTACAACAAACTAGTTTGAATTTAAACTTAAATCACAGCCTAGAATTTGTTTGAAGCTTGATAGTGGAATATGGACTCTATAACTCAGTTTTACAGTAAAAAAGAAAATCATATGATTAATTCAAATATTTTAAATTGTTGATTCGATTATATAACTTGAATAAACATTCAAAGATAGGATTTTTAAAATTAATATGATGATTTTTAGTTAAGTATTCCGAGTGCATTTCATATTTGAACAAAATATGCATTTTCATCATTTTATGACGATCGAACCAACATTGGGTGATAAGATTTTGTTTGTAGCTAGCTTGTTGATCAACGATTTTAGGAAAATTGTAAAAAAAAATTCTATTGCATGAATTCCTGAGACGAGACAAATTTAGGGTTTAAGCTCGAGTTTTTGATGTGTCTGGAAACGAGGTGATTTCGTCACCTCTGATGCATCGAGTTTCTTGAAACTGAGGGGGAGACTAGAATAAGGGGTTGGCGAGGTAAGGACGGAGTTGGAGCATCACCGGTGGTCGGCGCGAGTGAGGCGAAGTGTTTTTATATGGTGATTTCGAGTTCCAGGTTTCGAGTGGAATGCTTATTTTCGATCTAGAAAGTTTGGCATCGAGATGATCCTCGATTTCGATTATAGCATTAGTTTGCGACTCGCTGGAGGATTCGAAGTTCACCGAAGTGTCGGCGAAGTGTTGTGCATGTGCACGGCAACGTATAAGTGTCAGGTAGTTGATGAAGGGTGACTCGAGTTGATACTCGAGAAAGATGATGTGTTGCTTCGGTTTGGAACTCGAGTATATGAGCATACTTACCTGTTATTTAGCTTAAACTTAAGTTAACGTAAACTTCACTGGAAAAAAAGAGAAGAAGAAGAACGTACGTGAGGAAGAGAAGTTTGACTGGGGAGAAATGGTGGGAAACTCGAGTGCTTACTCGAGTAAAACCTGGGGCGCACTCGGGTTGGTTTCCAACTTGCAATATAATAAAAGTTAAGTTAAGTAATTATTTTTCAACAAGTTTTAAGTACTGTCGACTTAATAAATGTTTAACTATTTAAGTTAAGAATTTATTATAAGATTTAATTATTTAAGTTAATACTTTAAAATATTTTTAAAATCCAATAAATATTTTAATTAAGTAGTTAATATAAGATAAGTGTTGAAATTTAATTACCATTAAAGTTTTCAAATTAGTAATAATTTGTTTTTAAAGTTTAAGGAAGATTTTTTTTAAATGTTAATTAAGATAAATAATTATTATTAATTAATTGTTTAAAAAGGGTAATTTAGAATGATTAATTAATTGATAATTGTAATTAATTAAGTAATTAAGGATTTATCAATTTGTAATTAAAGATTGGTTAATTAATAATTAAGTGTTTAACTAGTTTGTAATTAAGAATTGTTAATTAGATAATTTAAGTCAATTAATTTATAATTAGTAGTTAATTAAGATTATTAATTAACGAATAATTAATTAATGATAAATAATTAAAATTTAATTAATTAATAATTAAGGATTTAATTAAAATTTAATTAATTAATAATTAAGGATTTAATTAACAATTAATTAAGTTTTAATTAATTAATAATTAAGGATTAATTTATTTAAGATTAAGGATAATTATCATTGATTAAAGTAATTAATGAAAAATAATTATGTGATTAACTGATTATAATCACATTGTTAACTCATCTCATTGTTAGATGATTGACTGTTATTGAAATATCTTAACCTGTTTGATATTTCTGTTGTGATTATGATACTGTGTGAAATGAATTGCTTTGTGCTGGACTGTGATTTGCGATTTGTTTCTGTATTTATGTGAAAACCCTTTTACTGTAAAACGGCATTTAAACTTCGATGCGACAGGGAGTCGGATTCCAGTTGGTTATTCGAAACCCACATCGAACCCAGAATGTGAATCTTTGTAATTAATACGTCTACATGTTTTAAAATTGAGCGCTCACTATTCGGATTAGCCGGAGGAGGACCTTTGTGTCATATAACCCATTTCGAATAGTGATACGGCGAAATTAATAGCATTTGAAGACGGTAGTGAAGACCGAGTCTCTTTGAAAATGATAGGATAACCTATCGAATGTCTCTGCACTGAGTTGCTCCGGTATAGAGATCTCCACATGTGATGGGGAGTCCGATCGGGATTGTGGATACCCGGATTTGCAAGGGCTTCTTCCTTAATTCGACGAAGTGCCTTCGGTTCTGTTCGAACCTAGAACAGACTTGCATGGTCGTATGTCTGACAATACACTTTGAGATATAAAGCAGATTTCTTTCAAATACATATCTGTTGGTGGCGGAGAATTTATTCTCTTAGCTTAACACCCTTCTCTGAGATGTACGAGCTCAGAGATTATGCAGTTGAAGGTTATCAGTGATATACTCCCAATTTGATAGTGTGGCATGCTAAATGCTGTTGTGTGTTGATGATCATTTGTGATCAAAGCATGGCTTTCGTGTAATGCGTAGCTTTGTTCACGAGACCTCGTCGGACCTCACACCTTGGAAATGGTCGAAACAGGAAAGATGCGGCAAGGTTATGAGGGTCGCCCCTTTAGGGTGTGTCATTCCCTTCTGGAAAAGGGTGGTATCATGGTATGGAGCCCAGATACTTAACTCATGTGGTCACTGCAAATCTATTACTTTGTGATTGCTTTGTGGTTGTTGGTTGAGAGGCGCCTCAGATAAAGGTTCCAAAGGACCGGGGGATGACATGCTCGAGTAGTAGTTACCTAGTTACAGAGGTAACACGGCCTTGTGTTGGCAGAGAGTCGGGTAGGTTCTCGGGACGTCCCTCCATAGACATACCCATGTGATAGTAAGAAGTTCCTTAGCCTTACCATTTGTTGGAAATCCAAACAAAATAATACATGCCCTGTACGGTTTTAGTTGTATAACCTGCCATGCAGCGTGGCGGTAACTGCCACAAAACATGGTAGCTATAGTAGGCATACGACGAAATGTGGTATGCTGGCTAAGATTAATATTTTACTTTTGAAATGTTTTCACACTATGCACTAGTAATAATATCAAAGAATTTTTTCTCGTATCAAGCATATTTGACTATCATAAGAAGAAATCTCCTCCAATTCTGCGATTGCATTGTGTGTGTGGCGGGAGGTCTTATGGTGATTTCATTGTCCAAAAGCATACCGGATTTTCTTTTATAAATCTATTTATTTAAAAGCAACTGTTTTTGTTTACTCATACCATTCCCATGACTAACCTGGAGTTTATTGTTCCCTTTCTAAACTCTGGGTGCCCACAAATTTCCCACACGGGCAGTCTAGAGTCGGGTTTTCAGATAGTCAGGTTTAATAGATTATCTGGAGCTAGTTCAGTCTTTGGATCCACGACTGACCCTACTTAGCTTAGTGCAACGTGATGGGGGGTTCTCGTTTTTTGTTCGTTATTGGGAGTTCGAGCTATTTCTGGATTGGTACCTTGGAGATGGACTTTACCGATACTGGAGTTCTCTGTTGAAAAGCATATTAGAGATATTGTTCCGTTGCTGGTGTTATCTTTTTCTTTCCGCCACTATTGTCTTGTATCATATCTCTGATGTATATTGGTATTCATTGTATCATTATTGTATCTGAATATTGTATCAATGTTGAATATCAAATGTATTATTTCATTGTTTTCTTCCGCTGTGTTGTACTTAATGTGTTATAAGCTTCGGCGAACCAGATTCGACGTTTGGATCTGCAGCATTTGAATACAAGTGTCGCATTCGGTGCCGATTTTCGAAGGTCGAGTCATGGTCATCACATTTGGTATCAGAGCAGAAGGTTGAAAACTTTAGCTCAAGAGTATAACACATTAAGTAACTCATTAGAGATAGGGTGAAGTATATCCTAGAATAAGTATATCCCTAAGATATCCGCTCGAATGCCTTAAAAAATTCTCTTACTATTCACTGATAGTAAGTATGAGTGCAAGAAGAGGACGAGATAGGGGACAGGGGAGTACACCACAAATGGTCAATACCCTGCGACAGTGGAAACAACTTTCTCTATCAATCTCCTTTGATTCGATTACAAATTCTTTGATTGCTTCGTACCAGCTACAAGAAGAAGTTTCGGTGCGATGATGGCCTGCGAATCGTGTAGATAAGATCCTACCTCGTATTCTTATTATTAGTTTTTCAATCTAAACTTTAATGAATTGGAAATTTGGAATTGAAACTTTTAAATTAATTGGAAATTTTAAATTGAGTTAAACTGGTTAATAGAATATAAGGCTAAAATTGAATTGTATCAATAAACGATATCGGTTAAAACTTGAAATTCTATTGTAATTTATTGTGTTGATCGAAGACCAAAGAGGAGCATGCCGAGCATCTTAGAATCGTTTTGAAGATATTAAGGAGAAATATTCTATTTGCAAAAAATTTCAAACGCCATTTTTGGGTCAAAGAAGTCAAATTTCTCCGCCATATTGTTAATGAAGAAAAAATTTCTATTGATCCTAGCAAAAATTTTTGCTATTCTTGATTGGAGAAAACCCACTACCCCAAAAGAAGTTCGAAGCTTTTTGGGTTTAGCAGGTTATTATCGGAAGTTTGTTCAGGACTTTTCTAAGATAGCTAGTCCGTTGACTAGGCTAACAATGAAGAATGCAAACTTCAACTGGACTCCGAAATGTGACGAAGCTTTGCAGGAGTTGAATAAGAGATTAACCACCGCTCTTGTTCTCGCTATTATCAATGGAAACCAAGGTTTATCTGTTTACGCCGATGCTTGTGGTGATGGTTCGGGTGTACTATTAATGCACAATGGGAAGGTAATTGCCTACGCGAGTAGACAATTACGTCCTCATGAAAGAAACTACCCAACCCATGATTTGGAACTCTTAGCTGTTATCTTCGCTTTGAAAATATGGCGACATTATCTTCTGGGTGAAAAATTCGAATTATTCACCGACCACAAATCTTTGAAATATCTCTTCACCCAGAAAGATTTAAATCTACAACAACAACGTTGGTTGGAATTTTTGGCATCTTATGACCTAGACATCTTATATATGCCAGGAAAAGCCAATGTAGTTGCCGACGCCTTGAGTAGAAAGCATGCTATTCTTGCTCATCTTGTTATCGCTCCTACTCTTCTTGAGAGGAGCGCAAGTAAGCCGAATGAAGACGAGTTTCTTTGGGGAATTTATAAAAGAATGTGCCAAGGAGAAGACACTAGTTTTGAGATGGATAGTAGATGATTTATAAGATTAAAAGGCAGAATATGTGTCCCATACATCTTCGGAGCTGAAACGTGAAGTCTTGGATGAATGCCACAAGTCTAAACTTTGCATCCATCTAGGAGTCAATAAAATGTATCGTTATATCAAAAGAACTTTCTGGTGGAAGACAATGAAAAGGGACATATCTATATATGTAAGTCGCTGTGCTAGTTGCCAACAAATTAAAAGCGATCAAAAGAAAATGGCGGGTTTAATTCAGCCTTTAGAGGTACCCAAGTGGAAATTGGACCAAGTATCGATGGATTTCATCGACGGGTTGCCTCGTCCTCGGAAAGGCAATGAAGCAATTTGGGTTATTGTGGACCGTTTGACTAAGATATCCCACTTCTTACCAGTAAAATCTACCCGCATGGCAGCAAATTTAGCCGAGTTATATGTGAAAGAAATTGTCCGTCTCCACGGTATTCCTAGCAGCATAGTGAGTGATCGTGACCTGATCCTTACTAGTTGATTTTGGAAGGCATTTCAAGACGCATTAGGAACAAAACTAAATTTCAGCACTGCTTATCATCCACAGTCTGATGGGTAGACTGAGAGGATTAACTAAATCTTAGAAGACCTATTGCGTGCTTGTATGCTTGATTTTGGTGGTTCTTGGGAGGACCATTTGCATCTGGTCGAATTCTTATATGATAATAGCTATTAGGCCAGTATAGAGATGGCTCCTTTTGTGTGATGACCCGGAATTTTTAAGCCTTTAAAATTGGGATATTTAATTGATTTTAATATTTAAAAATAAAATTTAAATTGAGTTCAAATATCACTAATTATTGATAATTAAATTATTGAATTAAATAATTTGAAGTTGGACAAAATATTGAATCTGGAGTTTTAAGCCTATTAAAAATAATTTGAAGGCTTGAAAAATTTATATTGATAGCACAGAAAATAATGGAAGTTTTAAAATTGAATTTAACAGTGATTTGTTCAGTTTTGAAATTTTATAGTTTAAACTGAATTTAAAAATAGCCTTCCGAGGCGCAGTCTCGGAATTAGACGAAACCAGTTCCATTGGGTCCGTAATATTAAGTTATTATCGGATTTCAAATTTTGTTTTGATCGGAGTTAGTGTGTGAGCGTACGACTTATAAATGCGCTCAAATTTATATCGAACCCAATTTAAACTTATATTTATACTGGGTCAACTTCAGCTGAAATTTCTTTCCCATCATAACTTTTCAAAATCACTGCAGCGTCATATCATGTTCCCTTTCTCCCCTACCCAACACGCAACTACCAGAGCTTGTTTCCCCTTCTTTTTTTTGTTTAAAGCCAACATTTCTCTGATTTCATAACACAACCCAAAAAAATTTAAATCATCGCAGAACAAAGATTAATGGCCGCGTCTTCCTTCTTTTATAAGCCGAGCCTTCTAATAAACCTCACGTCCCTTTTTTCCCCTCTAAATTGAACGAGATTCGTTCACCTTAAAATAAAAAATAAAAAAATGTCGCGTGCGGCCTTCCTTTGAATCGAAAACCCTTCGAATCAAATCCCTTCCCACTCCTTAGGATCTGCAACCATCCGATTTCTCGGGCTCGAGTATACGACAGTTCGATTCGAGAGGCCGCATCTTTGTTGTTCGAATTGGAAGCTGCGATTTTGGGAGGGGGAACGCGAGCAAGACGGAGGGCTTGACGTGGGGTTTTAGCGGCGAATCGTGGCAGCAGGCGCATCGATTGAGGAAGTACCCGACGTAGGGTTGTATCGCGTACGACCGAAGCTTGCTTGGTACTGTGAGTCACACGAGTAGCATCGTTCTAGGGCAAAGGGCCGAGGCTTCGACGTCAAACTCGAGTATGGAAGCGCGCGGCAGTGAAGATGAGCTCGTCGTGATTTCCTGTTCGTGTAAGGTAACCTTGTTTTTGGAATTTAAATTTACCTATTATCTTCGTTACAGTTTAATTCCTTTAAGAAAGATAAAGAAAAAGAAAAAAAATCTAATCATAGTAAGGTCTAAACTTTTTTTTTTTTTGAGTTCAGTATACATATATGTACATATGCAGTAAAAGTAGTTAAGCAAATCCAACCTAAATTGATGAACACACACATATATATAGGTTAGGGAAAAATTATAAATTAACAGTAAACGGTAAAGATATAGATATAAGACTTTGGAAGAATAAAAATAACAAAGATAAGGATAAACATACATGTACATATTTTTTTTAGTTTATTTGTTTCAAATTTTTTAAATAATTGGTATAGTGGTTAATTTGTTTTATTTGCTTGTTTAAATTATTTACTAAAAAAAGATTTTGGATTAATTAAATTTACTTATGAAAATTTTATAGTTTAAATTAAATCATTGGTTAATTAAAATATTTACCTACGAAATTGATTATTAAATTAATTCAAATATTAATAAAACACTTAATGTTATACAAGGTCTAAAATGTGGAGAAAACAAGTCGGAATGGAAGTGGATTGCAAAACAAATGAAAAGGTGAGTTAATCTCACTAAGTTGAATTTAAATTTAAATTTAAATGATTAAATTTAAATAATTGTTTGAATGTTTGAATTGATTGATGTGCTATAATATGGTATAATTTGAAATTGGCATATTATATTGTGCTAACGTCTGTGGATGCAGGAAAAATAGGTTGGAGGGATCCAACTGGATCCCTCAACATTTATTTAAATTATTTAATACCCTCTGTTGTGATTATTTTATATTCTGTGATGAATATTATAGATAATTGGAATATTGGATGTTATGGTTTACTTGAATATTTTCTGGTGCACTAAGTTATCAAGATATATAGAATTTGATTTTGGAAATAAAATGAAGAGAATTTGTAAGTGAAATAATTATAGAAAATTTAAATAAATTAAGAATAAATTGGATAAAAATAATAGTAGTTTTAAATGCTAATAAATAAATTCTGTATATGGAAAGGAAAATTTGAATAAACAAAAAGTTAATGAATTTTAATCTTCAGTGATATTATTTAAAAGAACAAAACATTCATTTAATACTTAAGATTTAAATTATTGAAAAGAATAAAGAAGAAATTAGGAAAAACTGAAATTTGTTTATTTCAGTTAAAAGATTTAAAATCAAATGGGAAATAATAACATTAATAATAAGTCCATAACTAATGAATTTTGAAAAGAACTGATAAGTAAAGAAATTTATTTCAAATAGAGTAAATTGGAATTCAATTTGGGAAGATTGATTCAAGTGATTGGAATTGGGATTTTTCTCTGGATAACCAAGTACATTTTTAAAGTAAATTTTTAAGGGTAAATTGAAGGTTTTGAAGTTGTTTTTGTTAAAAACAAAACAAGTTATGGAAAATTTATCATTTCTAAATATTTAAATTTCTAAAGTAAGTATTTTCTTTTAATCTATTATGGTAGTAATTATTTAAAGAATGATTTAGTATTATGTTTTTAAAAGTGAAAACCTAGTTTTATATTTTATAAAGTAGCCTTATTTTCAAATATTCATATAGTATGTATTTTTAACAAATTATTGAAGTAGTCTTAACTTAAATGTTTTAAAAGTAAATTCCAAAGTAAGTGGTTTGTTTAATCTATTATCGTAATAATTATTTAAAGAATGATTTGGTATTTTGTTTAAAGAAGAAAATATAGTTATATTTATAAAGTAAACTTATTTTAATTATTTCTAAAGTATTATTTTAAATTTAGTACTAAAGTAAATTTTCTAAATTAAATGTTAAACATATTTTACAATAAAGTGTTTTGAAATTATTTTAAAAATCCAAAATCTTGTGCTTGGTGATTTCGGTAGAAATAGAAACATTTGGAATTTATTCTTAGAAAGGAAGATAGTTTGAAAACTGTTTTCAAAAAGGTTTGAAAGTGAAATTATATCTTGTAAAGATATTTTGAGATGAATAAATAATTTGGGAAATTATTTATTGGTTGATAGATGTTTATGCATATTAATTGATAGTTAAATAACCGACTATCAATATTGGACAAAAATGCGTTGATCGTTTTGAAGAGACTGGGATCGAGATTTATTTCTCGAAAACCACTTCGATCCGGTTTGTATGTTTCGTGTAAACGATTTTGGATTCAAAGATGGAGCAGAGAAGTGCAAGGGCTAGTCGCTACTAATCCTGAGGATATTTCCAAAATGGATGTAGTAGGAGTAGTGCCTTCGGTTCCGTTCGAACCCGGGACGGGCTTGTATGGATGAATGCTTGCGAAACATCGTCAGGTGGACGATGGGTATTCTAAGGGATATGTTCTAAAAAGGTAACGCTTAGCCTCAAGCCTCATCAAATGAAAATGACTAAAAATCATGGGTTATGCAGCAAGGCTAGCTGGGTAGCACCCAAGCAGGGTGAGGTCATTCCTGTCTAGATGTCCCTTTTTATTTCGGCTTAGTGGGCGGTTGTTGATCCTAACCGCGGGGTGATCTCACTTGGGATTAACCAGTAAGGGGTGTCCCGGTCTTGTGTTGCAGGGGAGCGGGCGTACTCCTCGGTACGGTGATCTAGGCCCCGTACTGTGACAGGTGGTACCCCAGTGCCTAGTCATTAGTTGGAAATTCATTATCCCTACGAGCCTTGTACGAGTTTTGTTTGTATTACCCACTCTGTGGCTAGTAGCTGGAATTTAATAGATGTAACAATTTCGGCTATTTTATATGTATTTGTATATAGACCCTATTATAATATCAGAGGATTTCTATAAAAAGTGTTTTAGCTATCGTAAGGTAAAAACACGACATGTTTATTTGTGGCATGGTCTTACGATATGCTTTTGTTTCCAAAGGATTTTTGAAACTTTAATAATCAATTGAGTGATTCTCACACTGGTATTCCAGACTGACTCGGGTATTATTTAACTATAATGCTCGGGTCAGACCGAGTATTATAGGGTACAGGATATGATGCTGTGGAGCTCAGGAGACGAGCTGGATGACGATACGTACTCTCGTACTTGTTTATATATATATATATATATATATATATATATATTCCGCTATGTTGAGTTGCTGTGTATCCATTTGTATGGTATTGATGTTGAGTTGTGATTG
The DNA here is from genome assembly GCA_030765085.1 of Allium cepa. Classification (NCBI taxonomy): domain Eukaryota; kingdom Viridiplantae; phylum Streptophyta; class Magnoliopsida; order Asparagales; family Amaryllidaceae; genus Allium; species Allium cepa. The sequence continues at coordinate 204,878,333 of CM060944.1, read as the reverse complement.
TTGTACTCTGATGATGTAATATATAAACAAAGATATTTGATTAGAGTAAAGATTATTTATTATCTATTATATTTTATTCAGCTGCGATGGTTAGATTCTGTTGTTGTTTTCTATTTTCTTCTTCTACCTCATCTTCTTTAACCCAAATGGTTCGTGTTTCTGTACAACTTGAGTTGATTGTTGTAGAATAGTGTTGACTCAAGGGGTACGGATTAGCGGGCTGTTACACTTGGTATCAGAGCTTAGGTTGGAGATAACCTTGGCTCTGGTGGGAACTACTCATTTAAATTAGAGTCTGTAGTACTCTAAAATGAGTTTGAGTGTATTAATAGATAGGAGCGCGTATTTGTTAGTGAATATAAATTATTTTAATATTGTTTTGATTGATTTATTGAGTGGCATATGAACCTTTGTCGGCACAGTCTGGACAACTGTATCGAAGGGGTTTCTAAACACTTGAATAGAACAGTTTGACACGGTGTTGTTTTAAATGTGGGTGAACGAAATAATTTTACCCAAAAATATATTTCGATATAAGGAAAAAATTTCTAAACTATTTAGCTAATATATGGTTGCTTGGATGTTAGGAAGATTAATACTAAATTATTATCATTGTTGAGTGGAAATTTAACTAGAAATTGAAAATATAACCAAAGTTTAAGGAAATAAATTCATTATAAAATGGAATTTATAAATATGAATTATAAATATAATTTATAAAATTGAAATATAATCAAATGAGTATTTGTATGAGCATAAGCTATGCAAATGAATTATAGTTAAAATTGATTTAAGCAGGATTTGGAAATTTAAACCCCAAAGATTTGGAAGTATTTTGAAGATAAATAATAGCATTATTGTTTTGGAGGTATTTTTGAAAGAAAAATTGTTTTAAAGGGATTTTGTAAGTGATATAGCATTGAAATCACCTGGATTATTAGGAAATAATTCTGATGATGACGACCGCATCATCAGTATTCATTTTCGAATTTCTAAGTGATGGATTGCTGCCAAAAATTGATTTGTTCAGAAAAGCTGGTTGTCTTTGAAAATTTCAAAAGAAATTTGTTGAGGGTAAGACCAGGATTGGTTTGACTTTTGAGAAGTGCGATTTGAGATGTTGAAGATTTCAAATAATTTGAAACCAAAAGTCGGGTGTTTAAAAAAATCCCGATGAGATAGTTATAAGCTTATAAATTGAGATGATTTTTAAATCAGGAAGAAATATAAGCTTTGAATGTTGGAATTTAAATTTAAAATGAAAAGTTAAAATGAAATTAACTTGGATTGGGGAATAAAACTTTGACTGGATTGAAATTGATTGAATAGGTTGAAAATAATATCCAGTTGTATTCGAATTAAGTTGAAATCGAATTGAGTTAAATAAATTTGAGTTAAAATAAAATTGAATTGGAATAAAAATTCAATTGAGTTATTAAATGGAATTAGATTCTTACCTCAATAATTGGAAAATAAGTTGGACAAGGAATGAATTGAAATAAAATAAATTAGAATAACTTATAAAAGAATTAAAAATGCATGAAATAAAATATGCTTGGTAATATATAAGCATAAATCTTGAGTTAAAAACAAAAGAAGAATATATTCAAGCCTATGATGAATGGAATTGTGTAAATAATAAGTTATGACTTATAAAATTTGAAAAAGTGGGATAGAAACCCAAAATAAATATTTTTGATGAATTGGAAAATAAAATGAAAATCAAAACTTGAATTATAAAATAAATTGAACTTAAGAAAATCAAATGAAGTAATATTTGGAATTAAAAATCAAGTATTGAATTATAAATAGGGAAAGAGCTATTTAGATAATGAAATATTTAATGAGAACCCAAGGTAGTTAAATAGAAGTTGAATTGTGAGTTTATGATGAAGTTTGAAAATAAAACTCAAGTTATAAATCAAATTCGATCTGGATCGATAGTGAAGTAAATGTAATTGAATTGTGGTTAATAAATTGGGTGGTAAATTGAAAATGGATTATGGATTCAGAAGTTGAGTTATAAATTAAAATTTAACTTGAAGTGTTAACAAATTAAATATAATTGAAATGTATCGAATAAAAATGTAAATGGATTGAAATCGTAATGGTTTGGATGTGCAAATAAAATCCAAATAAGTGGAAATAAATTGGAGATGACCATGTAATCAATTGAATGAGTTGAATCTGAAAGTTAAATTTTATAATAACTAATCAAATGAAATTGTAAATTTTAAAATGAAATTTAACCGAGATAGTATTAAGTTGAATGGAAGAGAAAGATTTACTCGTAAGATGAAATGAGCTTAAGTATGAAATTGAAATAAATTAACTTAAGCTAAATGAAGGGAAGTTAAACTAAGATAAATGTTATTGGGTTGGTTTTAAATCAAGTAAAAATAAATATAATCGAAATAGAATTCGGTGGGTTATAAATAATATTTAAGGAAATGGAAATTCATAATGGATTGAGTGGATAAACTAATTATATTAAATAAATAAATGGATGGAATAAATAAGAATCAAATGGGAGTGAACTTAAGTTTGAAGTGAAGTAAATTGAGTAATTAACTTAAGTTGTGAATGAATTAAAATAATAATAATTGGTAATGAAGATAAACCTAAGTTGTTAATGGTTTTGAATGAACTAGTTTGGTTAATAAAATGAAATGCAAGTGAATGGATTCAAGTCTGAAATGCAATGAAATGAGCATATATGGATCGTGAATAAATTTAAAAATGGAATAGAATTAAGTATAAATTGAGTTGAGATCAATTTAAATTGGTTATAAAAACATAAGTACTTATTTATTCACATAGATTTCGTCAAATTGCATAGAATAAATTGTCATTTGATGTAAATGGAAGTAATTAAAATTCAATGAATTAATGGGAGTAAAATAAATTGATTTAGAGAGCAATTGAATTAAATATGAGTTCGTTTTGCTTAAAAATAAATTAAATGTAAGCGATTGAGTTTTAAACCATTCAAAGTGTTGAAGTTGTATACAAATGGATTGAAAACCATTCATATTGAATGAAAATGGTTTATGAATTAACTGAAACAGTTGAATTAGCATGGAAACTATATAAATTGCTTACGGAAAAATGTTTGGTGTGAGTTTCTTTTAGAATTCATATGTTTTAACTATTGCAAATAAGTGAAATGTTGTTAAACTTCATTTATATGGCACTTACATGTTTAAATTGAGTAAGTACAGGTACCTGGAAGTCGTGTGGCTGGATTTGGTTGTGCTAATTGCTTAATAAATAAGCCGCTTGCTTTTAAATGCTAAATAAGGTACGCCTACGCAATAAAAATAGGAAATATGAACTTTTTTTTGTTTCCAACCGGGTGGGTCGATGTATATATATTTATCTCTTTTGTCAAATTGCAAAAGCTCCTCCGTAAAAGGGGACTCTGCCAAAAAATTTCAGAAATTTTGGAAGTTAGTAATTTTTTGAAAATTTTAGTTAACGAAAAAACGAATTCAAATTGGAAATTGAAATAAATTTGTAAATGAACTAATGTAAAATAATGACATGAATCAGTATAAATGAAAAATAAAATTTTAATTTAGAGTTGATGATAAATTGAATTCGTATGGAAATGAAAGAATCAATTTGAATAGAAATAATAAAACTAAAGTGAAAGATGAAAATAAATATAAGAAGCATATAAAATGCTTATACTACACTTAAGAAGGAATGGTGAACTCTTGATTGGAAATTTATATTACAAATATATTCTAAGTTGATATTTGAATGAGTAAATATTGACATTTTGTATGGAGGTCAATAAAATAATTTCTAGAAAGTTGTGATTGGATATTAGTGCTAAGCAGGATATGCAGGTATTATAAAGGGAAAAGAAAATTGGATTTGATTTCAAAAGATAAAATTTGAAATGCTCGACAAAAAGGTATGTATTTAAATTTGGTGTGAAATTTGATTGGGATTCTGATCGAGCCACTTGGCTTTCTGTTTTCTTTTTGGAATCGGGAGGCCGTAGGGCCATTTTGTAGTTGTACCGAGCTAACCATGCAAAGGAGACGCTGGCAAAAATTTTCGGGAATTTGGTGAGTTAGAAAAATTTTGAGAAATTTTATGATAATTCAAAATTTGGTTTAAAATTGAAATTTGAATGATTGAGCAAGTAATAATAGCTGAAAACTATGGGAAAGTAGAGAAGTTAATAAGAATGAAATGGTCTTTTATAAAAGGATAGTTGGTAGAATGTTAAATTGTTGGTTTTGGAAAAATAGTAACGGGTATTGGACCATTTTTCCTAATTAGTAATTTCGGGGACGAAATTCTTTTAAGGGGGAAGGAATGTGACGACCCGGAATTTTTAAGCCTTTATAATCGGGATATTTAATTGATTTTTATATTTAAAAGTAAAATTTAACTTGAGTTCAAATATCACTAATTATTGATAATTAAATTATTGAATTAAATCATTTGAAGTTGGATAAAATATTGAATCTGGAGTTTTAAGCCTATTAAAAATAATTTGAAGGCTTGAAAATTTTATATTGATAGCACTGAAAATAATGGAAGTTTTAAAATTGAATTTAACAGTGATCTGCTCAGTTTTGAAATTTTATAGTTTAAATTGAATTTAAAAATAGCCTTCCGAGGCGTTGTCCGGAATTAGACGAAACTAGTTCCATTGGGTCCGTAATATTGAGTTATAATCGGATTTCAAATTTTGTTTTGATCGGAGTTAGTGTATGAGCGTAGGACTTATAAACGCGTTGAAATTTATATCGAACCTAATTTAAACTTATATTTATATTGGGTAAACTTCAGCTGAAATTTTTTTCCCATCATAACTTTTCGAAATCACTGCAGCGTCATCTCATGTTCCCTTTCTCCCCTACCCACCACGCAACTATCAAATCTTGTTTCCCCTTCTTTTTTTTGTTTAAAGCCAACATTTCTCTGATTTCATAACACAACTCAGAAAAATTTAAATTGTCGCAGAACAAAGATTAATGGCCGCGTCTTCCTTCTTCTGTAAGCCGAGCCTTCTAATAAACCTCGCGTCCCTTTTTCCCCTCTAAATTGAACGAGATTCGTTCACCTTAAAATAAAAAAATAAAAAATGTCACGTGCGGCCTTCCTTTAAATCGAAAACCCTTCGAATCAAATCCCTTCCCACTCCTTAGGATCTGCAACCATCCGATTTCTCGGACTCGGGTATACGATAGTTCGATTAGAGAGGCCGCATCTTTGTTGTTCGAATTGGAAGCCGTGATTTTGGGAGGGGGAACGCGAGCAAGACGGAGGGCTTGACGTGGGGTTTTAGCGGCGAATCGTGGCAGCAGGCGCATCGATTGAGGAAGTACTCAACGTAGGGTTGTATCGTGTACGACCGAAGCTTGCTTGGTACTGTGAGTCAGCGAGTGGCTTCGTTCTAGGGCAGAGGGCCGAGGCTTCGACGTCAAACACGAGTATGGAGGCGCGCGGCAGTGAAGATGAGCTCGTCGTGATTTCCTGTTCGTGTGAGGTAACCTTGTTTTTGGAATTTAAATTTACCTATTATCTTTGTTACAGTTTAATTCCTTTAAGAAAGGAAAAGAAAAAGAAAAAAATCTAATCACAGTAAGGTTTAAACTTATTTTTTTTGAGTTCATTATACATATATGTACATATGCAGTAAAAGTAGTTAAGCAAATCCAACTTAAATTGATGAACATATATATATATATATATATATATATATATATATATTAGGGAAAAATTATAAATTAACACTAAACGATAAAGATATATATAAGACTTTGGAAGAATAAAAATAACAAAGATAAGGATAAATATACATATTATTTTTAATTTCTTTGTTTTAATTTTTTTAAATAATTGGTATAATGGTTAATTTGTTTTATTTGCTTGTTGAAATTATTTACTAAAAAAAGATTTTGGATTAATTAAATTTACTTAAGATAATTTTATACTTTAAATTAAATCATTGGTTAATTAAAATATTTACCTACGAAATTGATTATTAAATTAGTTCAAATATTAATAAAACACTTAATGTTATACAAGGTCTGAAATGTGGAGAAAACAAGTCGGAATGGAAGTGGATTGCAAAACAAATGCAAAGGTGAGTTAATCTCACTCAGTTGAATTAAATTTAAATTTAAATTTAAATGATTAAATTTAAATAATTGTTTGAATGTTTGAATTGATTGATGTGCTATAGTATGGTATAATTTGAAATTGGCATATTATATTGTGCTAACGTCTGTGGATGTAGGGAAAATAGGTTGGAGGGATCCAACTGGATCCCTCAACATTTATTTAAATTATTTAATACCCTCTGTTGTGATTATTTTATATTATGTGATGAATATTATTGATAATTGGAATATTGGATGTTATGGTTTACCTGAATATTTTTCGGTGCACTAAGTTATCAAGATGCGTAGAATTGGATTTTGGAAATAAAATGAAGAAAATTTGTAAGTGAAATAATTATAGAAAATTTAAATAAATTAAGAATAAATTGGATAAAAGTAACAGTAGTTTTAAATGCTAATAAATAAATTCTGTATATGGAAAGGAAAATTTGAATAAACAGAAAGTTAATGAATTTTAATCTTCACTGATATTATTTAAAAGAACAAAACATTCATCTAATATTAAAGATTTAAATTATTGAAAAGAATAAAGAAGAAATTGGGAAAAACTGAAATTTGTTTATTTCAGTTAAAAGATTTAAAATCAAATGGGAAATAATAACATTAATAATAAGTCCATAACTAATGAATTTTGAAAAGAACTGATAAGTAAAGAAATTTATTTCAAATAGAGTAAATTGGAGTTCAATTTGGGAAGATTGATTCAAGTGATTGGAATTGGGATTTTTCTCTGGATAACCAAGTACATTTTTAAAGTAAATTTTTAAGGGTAAATTGAAGGTTTTAAAGTTGTTTTTTTTAAAAAACAAAACAAGTTATGGAAAATTTATCATTTCTAAATATTTAAATTTCTAAAGTAAGTATTTTCTTTCAATCTATTATGGTAGTAATTATTTAAAGAATGATTTAGTATTATGTTTTTAAAAGTGAAAACCTAGTTTTATATTTTATAAAGTAGCCTTATTTTCAAATATTCGTATAGTATGTATTTTTTAAAAATTATTGAAGTAGTCTTAACTTAAATGTTTTAAAAGTAAATTCCAAAGTAAGTGTTTTGTTTAATCTATTATTGTAATAGTTATTTAAAGAATGATTTGGTATTTTGTTTAAAGAAGAAAATCTAGTTATATTTATATAATATAAACTTATTTTAATTATTTCTAAAGTATTATTTTAATTTAGTACTAAAGTAAATTTTCTAAATTAAATGTTAAACATATTTTACAATAAAGTGTTTTGAAATTATTTTAAAAATCCAAAATCTTGTGCTTGGTGATTTCAATAGAAATAGAAACATTTGGAATTTATTCTGAGAAAGGAAGATAGTTTGAAAACTGTTTTCAAAAGGGTTTGAAAGTGAAATTATATCTTGTAAAGATATTTTGAGATGAATAAATAATTTGGGAAATTATCTATTGGTTGGTAGATGTTTATGCATATTAATTGATAGTTAAATAACCGACTATCAATATTGGACAAAAATGCGTTGATCGTTTCGAAGAGACCGGGATCGAGATTTATTTCTCGAAAACCACTTCGATCCGGTTTGTACGTTTCGTTTAAACGATTTTGGATTCGAAGATGGAGCAAAGAAGTGCAAGGGCAAGTCGCTACTAATCTTGAGGATATTTCCAAAATGGACGTAGTAGGAGTAGTGCCTTCGGTTTCGTTCGAACCCGGGACGGGCTTGTATGGATGAATGCTTGCGAAACATTGTCAGGTGGACGATGGGCATTCTAAGGGATATGTTCTAAAAAGGTAACGCTTAGCCTCAAGCCTCATCAAATGGGAATGACTGAAAATCAGGGGTTATGCAGCAAGGCTAGGTGGGTAGCACCTAAGCAGGGTGAGGTCATTCCTGTCTAGATGTCCCTTTTTATTTCGGCTTAGTGGGCGGTTGCTGATCCCAACCGCGGGGTGATCTCACTCGGGATTAACCAGTAAGGGGTAGTCCCAGTCTTGTGTTACAGGGGAGCGGGCGTACTCCTCGGTACGGTGATCTAGGCCCCGTACTGTGACAGGTGGTACCCCAGTGCCTAGTCATTAGTTGAAAATCCATTCTCCCTACGAGCCTTGTACGAGTTTTGTTTGTATTACCCACTCTGTGGCTAGTAGCTGGAATTTAATAGATGTAACAATTTCGGCTATTTTATAAGTATTTGTATATAGACCCTATTATAATATCAGAGGATTTCTATAAAAAGTGTTTTAGCTATCGTAAGGCAAAAACCCGACATGTTTATTTGTGGCGTGGTCTTACGAGATGCTTTTGTTTCCAAAGGTTTTTTGAAACTTTAATAATCAATTGAGTGTGATTTTCTCACGCTGGTATTCCCGACCGACTCGGGTATTATTTAACTATAATTCTCGGGTCAGACCGAGTATTATAGGGTACAGGATATGATGCTGCGGAGCTCAGGAGACGAGCTGGATGACGATACGTACTCTCGTACTTGTTTATATATATATTCCGCTGTGTTGAGTTGTTGTGTATCCATTTGTATGGTATTGATGTTGAGCTGTGATTGTTGTACTCTGATGATGTAATATATAAACAGAGATATTTGATTGGAGTAAATATTATTTATTATCTATTATATTTTATTCAGCTGCGATGGTTAGATTCTGTTGTTGTTTTCTATTTTCTTCTTCTACCTCATCTTCTTTAACCCAAATGGTTCGTATTTCTGTACAACTTGAGTTGATTGTTGTAGAATAGTGTTGACTAAAGGGGTACGGATTTGCGGGCTGTTACACTTTGAGGCTTTATATGGTCGTCCGTGTCAATCACTGGCATGCTGGATCGAGGCAGGTGATAGACTCATCCTTGGACCGAATATGATTAAAGAAGCCACAGAGAAAGTTGATTTTATGCAGAAGAAATTGAAAATGGCTCAAAGTCGTCAAAAGAGTTATTATGATCGTAGAAGAAGGAATTTGGAATTCTAGATTGGAGACTCTGTTTTTCTCAAAGTATCTCCAATGCGAGGTGTATTAAGGTTTGGGAAGACCGGTAAGCTGGCACCACGATATATTGGTCATTTTCCTATTCTGGAGAGAATCAGTTCTTTAGCCTATCGAGTGCAGTTGCCTAGCTGGTTATCTGGTGTGCATGATGTGTTTCACATTTCTCATCTTCGGAAGTATGTGCACGATCCAGATAGTATTATTGAAGAAGCTGCTCAGCAGGATCTCGAAATCACTCCCAATTTAACAGTTAAAAGAGAACCGATAAAGATTTTAGATCGTGATGAAAAGCAATTGAGAAACAGAATTGTAAAACTGGTTAAAGTACAGTGGAGTGGCAATCCAAAGGACTGCACTTGGGAAACTAAAAATAGAATGCAGAAATCATATCCCAATGGCAAAGTGGATATCTCGGCTTAAACTGGTAAGCCATTTCCTTATTCTTTCTGAATTCGTATATTTTTTGTTTGCTTTTCTCCCTCTTTCAAATTTCAAGGACGAAATTTTCTTAAGGGGGGATATCTGTAACATCCCAAAATTTATTAATTTAAATATGGTAACTTATTTGATCTTTTGGAATTTAATTTGAAAAGTTTCAAAACAAATAAAATATTATTAATATTAAATATTACAAAAATATATGGATATAAATAAAGTATTTGGTAGTTTAAGCTTTAAATAAATATAAATAAATAAATATAAAAACAAGAATTTGTGTTAAACACAAATATATAAGGTAAGATAAACCATAAATAAATACATATGGAAATTCATGTGTAAATGCAAGACAAAGTCAAAAAAACAAACAAGTATGTTTGCTGTAAATTTAGTTATGCAAGGCTAAAATAAATATCTATGCATCTGAATTATCTAAACAACAAGGTAATAAAACAAAATGTATGCAAGAAGAAGATAAAATAAAATATCTACATACAAAAAAATCAAATGAGATAATGCTGTAAACAAAATGGGAAGCATATGTATTTAATACCATCTATTCTCAGCACAAAACAAGTCAATTCATTTTCCATAAAAAATCATTTCAGTTCTATAAAAATCTCTGGTGAAAGAAGGAGACAAGAAAAATATGACCAAGGAAAACAATACAGCAGTTATAGCCTACCCTGTACAAACACTGTCTTCCATTTATATATACATCTAGTCCCTGTTCGTTCAAGAAAACAACTTAGCAAATCAGAAAAAATATAAGCATCATCATTCAATTCAACAAAGTAAGCAACAGGATTCAAAGGCAGATTTAAAACTACAGGTTTCAAAGCAAAAGCAGCTCTCTGTTAAAAAAACCTTTCAAGTGAGTAAACATATTATTCTAAGACTTAAGTATAAATAAACCTATGTATATGATTCATAGATAATATTGTGCTTTGCTTGTGTATTTCTTTTTAGTTTGTAATTCTGTGCATATACATGATGATACTATGTCTATAGGATGCCTGTTTCTTCTCTGTTTTGCTACAGAATTGAAATTTAACAAAATAATTCAATATACCTTCATCAAGGCATTGATAAGCTTAGAGTTTACAACAAACAAGTTTGTTTAAACTTAAATCACAACTTAGAATTTGTTTGAAGCTTGATAGTGGAATATGGACTCTGTAAAATCAGTTTTACAGTAAAAAAGGGAATCATATGATTAATTCAACTATTTTAAATTGTTGATTCGAATATATAACTTGTAAAAACGTTCAAAGATAGGATTTTCAAAATTAATATGATGATTTTTAGTTAAGTATTCCGAGTGCAGTTCATATTTGAACAAAATTTGCATTTTGATCATTTTCTGATGATCGAACCAACATTGGGTGATAAGATTTTGTTTGAAGCTAGCTTGTTGATCAACGATTTCAGGAAAATTGTTAACAAAATTTCTATTGCACGAATTGCTGAGACGAGACAAATTTAGAGTTTAAGCTCGAGTTTTTGACGTGTCTGGAAACGAGGTGATTTTGTCACCTCTGATGCATCGAGTTTCTTGAAACTGAGGGGGAGAGTAGAATAAGGGGCTGGCGAGGTGAGGACGGAGTTGGAGCATCACCGGTGGCCGGCACGAGTGAGGCAAAGTGTTTTTGTATGGTGAGTTCGAGTTCCAGGTTTCGAGTGGAATGCTTATTTTCGATATGGAAAGTTTGGCATCGAGATAATCCTCGATTTTGATTATAGCATTAGTTTGCGACTCGCTAGAGGATTCGAAGTTCACCGAAATACCGGCGAAGTGTTGTGCACGTGTACGGCAACGTATAAGTGTCAGGCAGTTGATGATGGGTGACTCGAGTTGATACTCGAGAAAGATGATGCGTTGCTTCGGTTTGGAACTCGAGTACAAAAGCATACTTACCTATTATTTAGTTTAAACTTAAGTTAACGTAAACTTCACCGGTAAAAAAAAAAGAAGAAGAACTACGTGAGGAAGAGAAGTTTGACTCGGGAGAAATGGTGGGAAACTCGACTGCTTACTCGAGTAAAACCTGGGACGTACTCGGGATGGTTTCCAACTTGCAATATAATAAAATTAAAGTTAAGCAAATTATTTTTCAACAAGTTTTAAGTATTGTCGACTTAATAAATGTTTAACAATTTAAGTTAAGTATTTATTATAAGATTTAATTATTTAAGTTAATACTTTAGAATATTTTTAAAATCCAATAAATACTTTAATTAAGTAGTTAATATAAGATAAGTGTTGAAATTTAATTACCATTAAAGTTTTCAAATTAGTAATAATTTGTTTTCAAAGTTTAAGGAAGATTTTTTTTAAATGTTAATTAAGATAAATAAATATTATTAATTAATTGTTTAAAAAGAGTAATTTAGAATGATTAATTAATTGATAATTGTAATTAATTAAGTAATTAAGGATTTATCAATTTGTAATTAAAGATTGGTTAATTAATAATTAAGTGTTTAACTAGTTTGTAATCAAGAATTGTTAATTAGATAATTAAAGTCAATTAATTTATAATTAGTAGTTAATTAAGATAATTAATTAAGGAATAATTAATTAATGACAAATAATTAAAATTTATTTAATTAATAATTAAGGATTTAATTAACAAGTAATTAAGTTTTAGTTAATTAATAATTAAGGATTAATTAATTTAAGATTAAGGATAATTCACCATTAATTAAAGTAATTAATGAAAAATAATTATGTGATTAACTGATTATAATCACATTGTTAACTCATCTCATTGTTAGATGATTGACTATTATTGAAATGACTTGTGCTGTTTGGTATTTCTGTTGTGATTGTGATACCGTGTGATGTGAATTGCTTTGTGCTGAATTGTGATTTGTGATTTGTTTCTGTATTTATGTGAAAACCCTTTTGCTGTAAAACGGCATTTAAACTTCGATGCGACAGGGAGTCGAATTCCAGTTGGTTATCCGAAACCCACATCGAACCCTGAATGTGAATCTTTGTAATTGATACATCCACCTATTTTAAAATTGAGCGCTCACTATTCGGATTAGCCGAGAGAGGACCTTTGTGTCATATAACCCATTTCGAATAGTGATATGGCGAAATTAATAGCATTTGAAGACGGTAGTGAAAACCGAGTCTCTTTAAAAATGATAGGATAACCTATCGAATGTCTCTGCACTGAGTTGCTCCGGTATAGAGATCTCCACATGTGATGGGGAGTCCGATCGGGATTGTGGATACCCGGATTTGTAAGGGCTTCTTCCTTAATTCGACGAAGTGCCTTCGGTTCTGTTCGAACCTGGAACAGACTTGCATGGTCGTATGTCTGACAATACACTTTGAGATATTAAGCGGATTTCTTTCAAATACATATCTGTTGGTGGTGGAGAATTTATTCTCTTAGCTTAACACCCTTCTCTGAGACTTACGAGCTCAAAGGTTATGTAGTTGAAGGTTATTAGTGATATACTCCCAATTTGGTAGTGTGGCATGCTAAGTGCTGCTGTATGTTGATGATCATTTGTGATCAAAGCATGGCTTTCGTGTAAAGCGTAGCTTTGTGGACGAGACCTCATCGGACCTCACACCCCAAAAACGGTCGAAACAGGAAAGATACAGCAAGGTTATGAGGATCGCTCCCTTTAGGGTGTGTCATTCCCTTCTGCAAAAAGGGTGGTATCATGATATGGATCCCAGACATTTAACTCATGTGTTCACTGCAAATCTATTACTTTGTGATTGCTTTGTAGTTGTTGGTTGAGAGGCGCCTCAGATAAAGGTCCCAAAGGACCGAAGGATGGCATGCTCGGGTAGTAGTTACCTAGTTACAGAGGTAACCCGACCTTGTGTTGGCAGAGAGCCGGGTAGGTTCTCGGGACGTCTCTCCAAAGGCGTACCCATGTGATAGTAGGAAGTTCCTTAGCCTGACCATTTGCTGAAAATCCAAACAAAACAATACGCGCCCTGTATGGTTTTAGTTGTATAACCTGCCATGCAGCGTGGCGGTAACCTGCCACAAAGCATGGTAGCTATAGTAGGCATACGACGAAATGTGGTATGCTGGCTAAGATTAATATTTTACTTTTGAAATGTTTTCACATTATGCACTAGTAATAATATCAAAGAATTTTTTCTCGTATCAAGCATATTTGACTATCATAAGAAAAAATCTCCTTCAATTTTGCGATTGCATTGTGTGTGTGGCGGGAGGTCTTATGGTAGTTTCATTTTCCAAAAGCATACCGGATTTTCTTTTATAAATCTATTTATTTAAAAGAAACTGTTTTTGTTTACTCATACTAGTCCCATGACCGACCTGGAGTTTATTGTTCCCTTTTTAAACTCTGGACGCCCATAATTTTCCCACACGGGCAGTCTAGAGTTGGGTTTTTCAGATAGTCAGGTTCAGTAGATTATCTAGAGCTAGTTCAGTCTTCGGATCCACGACTGACCTTGCTTAGCTTAGTGCAACGTGATGGGGGGTTCTCGCTTTTTGTTCGTTATTGGGAGTTCGAGCTATTTCTGGATTGGTACCTTGGAGATTGAGTTTACCGATACTGGAGTTCTCTGTTGAAAAGCATATTAGAGATATTGTTCCGCTGCTGGTGTTATCTTTTTCTTTCCGCCGCTATTGTCTTGTATCATATCTCAGATGTATATTGATATTCATTGTATCATTATTGTATCTGAATATTGTATCAATGTTGAATATCAAACGTATTATTTCATTGTTTTCTTCCGCTGTGTTGTACTTAATGTGTTATAAGCTCCGACGAACCAGATTCGACGTTTGGATCTGTGGCATTTTAATACAAGTGTCGTATACGGTGCCGATTTTCGAAGTTCCAGTAAGGGTCGTCACAGCTTCAGTTTTTCCAAAGAGAAGTATCAAAGAAAAATAACAAAATAAGATTCAAGTGATGCTAAAATAAGAAAAATAGAGCTACATTTAATGATATAACTGATGATAAAATTAGTTATGTAATCCCAAGATGACAGTGATCACATTGGCCGTACTTGTTCACAAATTTGAGGATTTTTAATCTCATCTAAGCTTTGATCAAAGAAATCCTTATCATTTCTAGTTATTTTTAGGCTGGCTTCGGTTCCAGTATGAAGATTATATGCTTACACAACATTACTAAGTGCACCTTAACCAAGAAGCTCACTTATATAATACCTTCCTGCTAACACTGAATTTGGAATGAATGGAAACTCCTTGTTCTCATCAAATCCAGTCCTGAAAATTCAAAATTGGGATACTATGGAATTAAGCATGTAATATAGGCTGAAATAAACTTCATTGTAGAAAAACATCTTGTACTTTCTGTTTTTTTTACCTTACTCTCTTGTTTCCTTTCATTACAAATTTACAATGCATTGAAATTCAAGTATCAGGGAAGAGGAATATGTGGACGGTGGGTAGATTATTTCGATATTTACAAAAGGATAATATATTGTGCAAGGCCTAAGCTATTAGAGGGTCACTAAGAAAAGACTTGGAAACAATATTCAAGGAGATCGAGCTCGGGACTTGAACGCTAGTTTATGGAAACACGCTACATTGACAACTGCTCTATTTAGACTCTACTGGCCTCCTTCCATAATCTAGGTTAAAGCTTGATACCCAAGAGCCTCATAGTGCTCGTCATCCTTGCAGGTAGCATCATTTGCTGATGTCTTGTACTTTTTAAAAAATTTATCGCTCCACTCCGCCCACAATAGCATAGAAACATATTAATTTGTATACCAATTCAACCCAATGTTTTAGGATTTAAATGGAGATGTAACCATCTTGGAAAAGTAGTAAAACTAATCTTAGGATCTGCTATAAATGAAAATGACTAATCTTCGTGATGCACCTAGTTATTGTAAATTATAAAATATAATGAGGTAACTTTGATTCCATAGTTCATACCTACTTTTGCGATGAATAATTCTCAATTCAAAATTTTCATATTCTTCATCATTAGCATTATAGAGCTGAAGCTCATTAGCAAAGCCGTTATCCTCATTCCCATCCTTAGTAGCAATAGAAGGTTCAAAATGTCCAAATTCAGAGATATCATTTGCATTTGAGTTGGAACATTTATTAGCCACTAATTGTGTATCATAGGTCACTATATCCAGATCTTTTTTATCAGTGTCAACAATAGAATGTTCTTTCCAGTTACCTTAAGTTCTATTTGCAATATTACTATCTGAATTTACAATCTATTGTCAATTATTCTTGATAACAGAAGAATAATAATACAAAACAAATGCACTGTTCATGAAGATATAAATTTCTAGATGCATATTTATGACCGTACAATAATTTCAATCTTTATCTGGGAAGACAAATCATTCAATTTTACATGCATTTTGAAAATCATGAAGTGAATTTCATGATATTTCCTTTATGTGTTTGTGTGTTTGTGTTTGTGTATGTGTGCGCATGCACGTGTAGATAGTTGAAGATAAGGCAATCAAAATAGTAAACCCGCAATGTAAGGAAAAGAAAAGTTATCTGGGCTAGACAAATCAGTCAATTTTGCATGCATCTAGAAAATTATGCAGATAATTTTATGGTATTTCAATGTGTGTGTAGTGTGTATCACTATTTATATATGAACACATGCTAAATGTGTCTGTGTGTGGTTTATTGGAGGTTAAAAAAATCAACGTGATCAATGAATTGTTATTTCAACATTTGTTGCATTTTTAATTATGATTTCAAAGTTTTAAAGATAACGCGTCACTCGGATTCATTGAAAATGGGCACTATGCATTTTTCTGAGATGTGTTGTTAATGTTATAAAATATCAACTAGACACACATGTCCTAATAAGGACAATGCTACTATGTTAGTAATATGAAGTGCCACTGGTACATTGTCAAAATTCAAAAGTGGCATCTATGCTCAATTAATATGTAAATCAAACTGCAAGTGCCCTAACAGAAGCTACAATATGTTCAATAAGCTTAACAAGTAAAAAAAATTATGGCTAATCCACATATAAGTGTTTATAATACCCAGACGTCCTTAATATAATTCATAAATTGTTGAAAAAAGGAAATATATTTTGACGTACTTCTTGATGATATTGTATCAGCAGATGGTGCCAGTAAAAAAATTGGTTACATGTTCATGTAAACAAAATAGTATTAAAAAAATAGTGTGAACAGCTTGTTGAATAACTCCCCACGAAATTACAATATAATAGTATATCAACTAAAAATAACAATGATGTGCGCTTTCTTTTAGTTTAAGTTTAAAATTCATAGCACTGCCATCAAAATAAAGAAATGCAAGGTCCTTTATAAAAGATTATCTACCAATGCACATTTTTTTAATTATTGCACTATGTTTACTTCTACCATTTAAACCACTACAAATGCAAGGATCTATATAATTGTGCGTACATAACTGCGAGTCATCATACTTTAGCCAGATTATGATACACAGGAAAAAGCTTTACACAATTATACATTTGTGAAGAAAGAATGGAAAGAAATATACAACCATTAAAATGTGTACGCATGCATGTATGTACATAACTTACTTATGAAAGTATGTTCGTCAACTGCATATGAATCATTCATAACAAAGTTGTTTATGTCTGATGTTCCATTTTGCTCAAAGAGTGAATTATTCTTCCACAAAATGGTGTTTGGGTATTCATCTAGATTCTTTATATGGCACTCATCTTCATCACGTTCATCCAAAATCTCAGTATCGTCATCCATTATTTCGTATCTTCCATATATAGATGAACTTGAGTTAATCGTTTGTTTCTTTCCACAACTTTTTCAATGCAACGGTCGCAAAGAGGAAAAGAGCAACTATATATATATTTCAGGTTTATAAGTAGCATAAAATTTTAAGCTCTCTTTATTGGCATCTCCATCATTGCCTATGGACATAACAAACTTGTCCTCGCTATGAAAGTTATTGGTAGTTGTTGTTAAAGGCATATCAAATGGATCAATAAGATAATCTTCATATGGGTCACCATACCAACAAGAATCACCAAATACATTTGGATTATTATGGTCTCGGTCATCCACTTCAAATCCAAAGAGTTCGTACCTAATGTCTAAAGAACCAAAATTCTAAGTAACTATAAAACAAAACATGAAATGTAACTTATAAATTTAACATAAGGCTAGGGCTGTACCTTTATTTGGTTATTTATTTTGGTTTCTGCCTTCTTTAGCTTTGTAATTAATTTGTACAAAGGACTGAAATTTACAGGCATTCCTGTAACCTCTTCTTCTAATTATTTTTTGATCTTCTGTGTAGAAAACAGATACAACTAAGAAATGAACTTCACACTTTTTAAGTTTGCATTAAGATAACTGAGGCGCTCAGTATTCTTGGCAAGGATATTTATGTTAATTTGTAAAGGTATAAATGCTACATGCAGCTCAGAAGCATAATCCACGTAGTTAAAGGGCAGGAATTTGCCTTCTACAAGTTTTTATGCGACCAGTCTCCAAATGCTCGCAACTATATGAAAAAAAAAGATTCAATGATCAAAAGGTGTATAATATTTCCATTTTGTTAAGAGTTATGTTGAACATGTTCGTAAAAGAACCTGCTAATGTTGATAAAAGTAAAGCAACTGCTGCTGATGACATCTTAACCAAATAAAGCAGTGAAATATTGAATGACATGTTCACTACAATGAAGAGTATGGGAAATATTAGAGCTCCATCACAGCCTTAAATAAACGTAAGCAACCAATTTAATTTTTGTTCTAATAGTACGAGACTGACTTATATGGGATATTGTTTTTGTCGAATATATTTTAACAACGGCCAAAAAATTCATGTCTATGATATAATATACTGTTAATTATGATAAAACCTTATGGAAATGGTATGTGATCTATTCAGGACTCAGGAATTTGACATACCTGTAGTAATGCCTCCAAAATTCAAGAATCTAGCACCGCCATCTTTTAGGATGTAGGGTGTTAAGTTCATCAAAATTTTACAGCTCTTTCGCATTTATATGGAAAATATATAATTTATCCATGTTGATGTCGGAAATCAGATGCGAAGCATATAAATTCCATTGATTCTAGAACCGCAACATCTGGTCTAATTCCCAAAACATCACATTAGGGTTCATCACGTAGTAAGAAAAGGGGATTTGAAATTAGGAATAGATTCGGAATTAGGGTTTTGATCATTGCGGCTTTTGGATTCGACGGTTGAGTTGTGGCTGTAGATTTCAATAATTAGGATCCAATTTCGAGTGAAATCAATCCGAATTTTTTTGGTTGGAGGGATGGTAAAATTTAATCTTAGTTGATAATGAAGAAAAGATATATAGAATAGAAAATAAAATTCTAGGCGGGCATTGTAAAATTTTAGCGGTAGATATAAATATATAATGCAGCGTTTCAATATATTTTTCCTTCCTGAATGTAATCAATAGTTGCATTTCAATTTCAAACGCTATGTTTCAGCTTCTTACAATGCCGCGAATGATCATTTTCCTTTTAGTAGTATGTTGATTCATATTTCCTGAGAACCGTATGTCGATCCATCCCCCACGAGCGAGCCATGTTGATCCATCTCACACAAACCATACCATACCAACCCATCTCTTATGAGCTATACCACGCTGACCCATCATTACGAATACACCATGCCGACCCCTGTCTATCCATCATATTACACCAACCCATCCAGCGCTGCTAAGTCGTGTTGAACTAGGTACCATGTCTTATGCCGATCCCTCTCCATCCCCACCTAAGTTGACTATCTAAACAAGTGATCATACAGATCGCTATGGCCTCTTCATGTTACGCCGAACACTATACCATCTCATTCATATCTGTCGTCCACTATGCCGACTCCTCTCTCATATAGGTTAACTCCTGTCATTTTGACATCCTGCATTGTCTATATATCAACTCCGTTCCATTCGGGCTTCGTACAATTGTCCGGACTTTATATTTTGGTCATGCAGTCATTGCCTCGTGATCATTCTACTCATCAACAATTAAGTCTGGCCTGCGTGATCAGCACAATGTAGCCGGGTCAAGGCACCGGTAACTCTTGTCCTCTAAAGTACGTCTTGTGAGTAACATGATGTGCTTTGAATTGAAAAAAGCCTGAGCTGCTGGGAAGAAGTCTATCTAACTTTCCAGTCGATTTCTATTCCGTTATCGATCTTCAATGATACAAGTCTGATGTCGTATTCTATTAGTATATACAAATTTGGTCATGTTAGATTTATATGCTTTCTTCTGATTCGATCTCAAACTTGATCACTTTAGGTCAGATCGTCATTTTGGTTAATTTTAAAAGGTTGAATTCTTAAACCATTTCTGTGTTCGTTCACATGTAAGTTTTCGTCTTTGGCTCCTAGACAAGTTTGGACTTTCGCAAGTCGTTGCCAAGTTTAATAGTGTCTTGTACTCTTATGTTTACAACTAGATCTTCACGACGATGATCATTTGTAACTTCCCAGTCATTCTTCACTTCTTTCTTCCCATTGTTCATTCCATTCATTCTTATCATTAATATATATATATATATATATATATATATATATATATATTTTGGAGGGACCAGTATCCCACTCGCTGATCCACCATTGGAGACACACAAATAGAGCTTGGCATGCCTCAACGCCAACCCTTTCTCTTTTCTTTCTTCTTTCATGACTTTGTGACCCTCAATGACCGGTTCAACTCCCTTTCCATTGCTCACATATAAACCTGCCTCCTCTTCTTTCCTCTCCTCACTTTTATACTTCACAACACTTAAGCTTTTTTTCTCCTACTATACATACAGCTGAACCCTATCATCTCCATCCCTCTTTGTCAAACGATCTAAGGGGGAACCTTTCCCTTTAATAATAAATCCTAACACGAAAAAGAATACCCTCAATCTAAGTCATCGCTAGCTTGCTCTAATCCCAAGTATCAACCACCCACCTTTAGTTAATTCATATAAGTATGTTTCCTACTTTTAGTTGCATTGGTCGAGTCTCGAATCACTGGTTAGTACATCTTTGAGTTGTTTCTAGGCAAGTTGTGTGATGGATCTGTTAAGTTAGGTGAGAGAGGAGGAGGAGAAGAAGTGGGAGAAGGAGGAAGGAGGAAGAGAGTTCGGTTGGGTATCCATGAAGACTTGGAGGGAAATTAAGGTTAGGTGATGGTAAAGAAGTTAGAATAATCATTAGGCAGGTTAAGGGAGGGATTGGCATAGGAAGCGCACTGGACAAGTGGTCTGTACAACGTGTTTAAAGGAAAAGGTATACATGTTGTTGTATTAATGAGGGATCGGTGTTAGCTACTTAGGCGTAGGGAATGGTAATGGTAGCTAAAGTGAAGGGTTCGATAACGAAGCTGCGATGAAGGATCGGTAGGAGCTAATGGTCTAAGGGATATGTATAGAGGTTTAACTATAGGGATCGGCTTAGGAGTTAAACTATAGGGATCGATGCATAGGCTAAAGTGAAGGGATCGACATAAGGAACTGAGGGGTTGGTATTTACAATGAATGCTAATAACTTAAGTCTTTTAAACACTGAATTGCATATTGCCTTGCTCGAACTTAGACTGCTGGACTTAATCTCAAATAAGCATATCTTTTTACTTCTTGACATGGACCAAATGAAAAACTGTATACAAAAAAAACATGGACAAAAAACTTCATAGATTAATATGTCGATAATCGATCCTAAAGCTCTCGTGCCGATCAACTTTCCTGTTGATTAAGACGGTCAGCGATGATGGTCTCTCTGGATGTAATTCTAAGTCTTGTCATTTCATTCTATCTTTTATGATTTCGATGTGTTCCTTGTTCACACTGCATTGCACTATAGTTCACACATGACACGGGGGAACGAGTTATTATTTATGATGTTGACTATCTACTGAGTATAGCTAACATAGATCTCAAGCTACACAACACGCTCCTTCAAAATGACTTTCGAGTTCGCCGCAAGACACATTGGTTCCGAGGCAAGGTCAAACTCCGCCACCATAGTTGATAAACCTTCTCTGAATCACCATACAGAACAAGTAAAGGCGTCGAAGCTGCGAATAAATATCTTTTCTCCAGTCCTTCCTGCAGAAGTTATCAGTTCGGCTCCCGATGCCACTGAGGGTGCTATCATCCTTAATAATCATGTTAACTCATAAGCATCAAGAATCAGTAAAGCCACTCTTCGTCAATTGTGCTACATCCATGGAATTCCTTTTGAAGACGTTTTAGTTCCATCGATGCAAGACAGATCTCATTTGCGCCTGTCGGATATACGGCTTGTAACAAGTTTATGTACTACTCTGGATGTGTACCACGTTCAATTCTTTCATTCGGGAAATGTTGAGATACTTAGGGATCGCTCCTACCTAGTTGCATCCCAATAGCTATGTTTTCATCCATGGGACTTTCCTTCTTTTTATGAACATTATGTTCTACCCGCCGACTCCTGAAGCATCAAATATATCTGCAATTTCAAAAGATGGACAGGAGCCATTCATATATCTTTCTCAAACCCTTGCCCAAATGCCAAGTCCCAACGGGTGCATGGAACAAGCTCTCTCTATTCAAGAACGAGTGGTTTTATCTACGATGTCCTCTTGGTTTCACAAGGAGATGGTTGGAAGGACATAAATGTTACTCCTGTCTTTGTCTTTAGTTCGATGATTCTCGCAATTTCTTCTTTGAACATACTAACATCCTTAGTTCTTTCAGGTGTTTTCCCTCGATCAAAAGGCGTCTAATATTCTAGGGCCATCGTTACCATTCGTGCTACTCCCGTTGAGGATTGGGACATCAAACTTCTTGTCACTGATGAGCTACTTTCATTATTCGGGTTGTTGGAAGACGACCACAAAATTGGACATCTTTGGAGTAAAGCAGTCTCGAAAATTATTTTCGAAGGAAGGGTAGAAACAAGCAACCTTGTGGTGCCCCGTGCTGAAGGAACTCGGGAAGATATCCAAGAGGGAGAGATAAAAGAATCTCAAGATGTTGGGCTGAGAAGCAAATATGTAGGACCTGAAAAAGCGTCGGTAGTCAAAGCACCATAGATCAGCCAAATGCAAACTCCGCTGAAGAGGAGGAAAAAGTTGGTATACAACCTGCAAAAGAGTAAGGCCGGGATAAATCCGAAATTTACCATAACCCCACTTGAAAAGGAGTCATCTTCCCAACAAATAGAAAGCTTGTTGAAGGGACTCTTTGACATTCCGATTCCAAATGATATATTAAATTACGACTTCCCTTACATCGACGGTGAAGGGCTCAACTCTCCCAATAGAAGCGGTGAAGGCATGCAACCTTTTAATAGAGGGAAAGAAACTCCGACGAGTAAAGCCATCGTTATCGGTCCATCGGGGGGAAGGACTAGGACACACACAAACACTTGCACTCCACTATACACTCGTTATTAATTCATGCTACAAATTTTAATATGCTCCTATTTGGTTCCTTATAGGTGAAATGTCACATTCCCACGCTTTTGATCGTCTCTGGGGTTCTTCTACTTATTATCTCTCGAGCCGAGATTTCAAATCCAAAAGACGCAGAGATAAAGATGACGAGTGAGACAAAGATTATTATTCTTGAGAATTTTCTCCTTCATCCAGATGGAAGTCTCAACCGCACACTCGTCGCCATGATGATCAGTCACGCCTTCCCATTCGTAGCGGAGATAAGTCCTCATACCGAGGTTCTCATGCTGCTACACCTCATAACCAACATTCTGAGTCGTGAAGTTCAATTCAATCATGCGAGCACCGTTCCGACAAGCACCCGCTTTTTACTTCTGATCCGCTTTCTATGATTCTTGCTCATGATCCTACTACAGCGGAAAAGTTAGTTGAAATCAAAGCTACTTTTCCATCAAAATTCTTTATGGACTTAAGTTCCTCTCCTCCATATATGTCATTCCCGAAAGCGCCAAGGAAAGCTCACTGGCATGCATGAACGATTTATTCATTCAGCATGAATCATTTATTCACTTGGTTGAGAAAGTCTTTGAAATCTCCGTCGAATGCCAACATAAAATTGACCGCCTCAAGTTGGAGGCTATTCACGACAAGGACATCATGAAGCATTAGGACACTGAGCTGCTTGAATATAAACCTAACTTGCTGAGGCAGAAAAGAACACGAAAGAAATGAAAAAGGTGGTAAATCGCCTAAAGACATGGCACAAAAAAGAATTGGATGCGGCGCTTCATTGTAGTGTCACTCTGACCTTAGAAAAGGACTCCTTGCAAAAGGAGAAGGAGGTATTAGCTTGCCATGTTGAAGAGCTTGAAAAATTATTAAATAAAGAGAGGGTGGAAAAAATCGAGGCGCACGAAGAATTATAGAGATACTGTGAGGAGATCATTGAGGCAAGAAACTTAAGAATGAAGAATGACGAACAATTTTCCCAGATAGAAGCCTTAAAAGAAGTAGCCCGCGAAGAGGGCAAAAAAGAAGCGCTCGATGAAGCTAACTCCCGGGTAGACGCTGCTACCGAGTCCGGTAGAAATGAGATCAAGAACATTTTTGATCTGCTCATTGTCGAATATAATGCAGAATTTCTTCTTCAACACGACTTGACCTTTTTAGGTGAAGGCTATCTTGAATCGCTCCTGAAGCCTAAGAGCTCATTACCAAAATCAAGAAGGAAGAACTGACAGTAGCATAGCTTAATGATGAGGCATTCGCGTAAGAGGTGCTCCAAGGAAATGAGCCGTCTGATCTGGCCACTGCGAAACTTTAATTCTTTAAGACTCATGCACTGAAAAAAGAAGGAGAGGACGTTGTTGGATCTCCTAGAAGTAATTTTAAGGGTCCTTCTCCTACCTATAAGGCTGGAACATCGTCTTTTCAACTCACGGAGCAACATACCGGCTATGATACGGGCATACCCGGCCTTGGTCCACAAATGCTATCTCCCATTCACGTAGGGAGCACTCCAATGACCACTAAGAGCTAACTGGATGCTGGTATCGCATTAAGCTTTTCCGAACTCAAAAAGTTATTGGTTTTGGCGCATAACGGCCATTGACTAATCTCCGTGTTTTAACAAATTGTTGCAAGTTATCCCAGTCCTAAACAAACTCCTAGAAGCGATGTCGACATGGACCAATAAGAGAAAACACCTGAAGCTCCGGTGATGCAGATATTTCAAGGCCCGATGCTCAAGTCATCGGGGAACTTGATGAAGGCAAGCCCGAAGACCCATCTCTTACCGAGGAACTTGATGACGTGGTAATCATGGGTACTACGAAGCACACGCCAAAATCAGCATGAAAAAGTAGATGGAATTGGAGGATAAATCGAAACGCAAAGTCAAACGCGAGCCCTTTAAGGTTGTGGTTGGAGATCCTAATCTTATACCTCTGCAGGTCATTCCACCCAGCGGGTCGATCCTTGGTGAAATTCCACCTACATATTCGAGTGCCCCAACTAAGAGCGGCAAAGGGTACTGAAAAAGACGCTCAACTGATCTAACTCCTGAGAATCCGAAGTAGGAGAAAAGTTGAAGAAATAATTTCCATTTTGCGTCGTTGTACATAGCTTGAACAATTTGACTGTGTTTTTTTTCTTTAGTAGTAAATGTGCGGGCATGAATCCTAAACTTTGGGAATAACTTGTAACGGATTTTTTGAGACTAGTGAATAAAAGTTTTTGTTTTTTGACTAGCCAGCATGCAAATTATTACTTCAATAGCTAAATAATTACTTTTCATTTCATGTACTTGCAAAAAAATTTGCAAGCCTCGTTAATAATTCACTATCTCCATCTCAAGGGCTCTTAGCAGTCGTTGCCTTAAGTCATAAGAGATGTCAAGTCGGAATTGTAATGAGCTGCCATATCCAAACTTCGGTAATTTGATCCCCATCCGTCGATTTCAGGTTAGTATCTGTATGATTAAGGACAATCAAAATCCATCCTTCTACCTAATGAATTTACAAGTCGGTCCACGCTCTGGGGACTTGGAACTATTTCACGAGCGGTCGGATTGCGCTTGACTTATGCTTTTGCTTCAGTCCACACTCCCGGGACTTAGAATTTTTTCATGGGCAATCGTGTATCCGGTCGGGGAAGTCGTATTTCCGCCGGATTTCCTACATTCTAGTCCACATTTCGAGGACTTAGAGTTTTCTCGTGGGTAGTCATGTATCCGTCCGGGGCAGTTGTTTTTCTGCCCGGATTGTCTACACTCTAGTCCACACTCAGATTTTTTTCATGGACAGCAGTGTATCAGCCCGAGGTAGTTTTTTTCCACCCGGATTGTTTACACTCTAGTCCGCACTCCAAGGGCTTAGAGTTTTCTCGTGGATAGTTGTGTATCTGCCCGGGGCAGTCATTTTGCTACCCAGATTGTCTATATTCTAGTCCTGATTCTGGGGACTTAGAGTTTTTTGGCAGACAGTCATGTATCCGCCCGGGGGAGTCGTGTATTTTCCTAGGGCAGTCATTATTCTGCCTCGATTGTCTGCAGTCTAGTGTTCAC
Organism: Allium cepa; assembly: GCA_030765085.1. Taxonomy (NCBI): domain Eukaryota; kingdom Viridiplantae; phylum Streptophyta; class Magnoliopsida; order Asparagales; family Amaryllidaceae; genus Allium; species Allium cepa. The sequence goes on along the minus strand of CM060944.1, from coordinate 204,852,302 downwards.
TCCGAGTACTTATAGTTTTCTTGTGGGCAGTCTTATATCCACCCGGGGCAGACGTTTTTTTTTACTCGGATTGTCTACACTCTAGTCCGCACTCCGGGGACTTAGAGTTTTTTCATGGGCAGTCGTGTATTTGCTTGAGGCAGCCATTTTTCTACCTAGGTTGTCTACACTTTAGTCCGAACTCCAAGGACTTAGAGTTTTTTCATGGGTAGTCGTGTATCCTTCGGGGCAGTCATTTTTCCACATGGATTGTTTTTCAACCTCCAAATTGTCAACGACCTTTGTTCCTCCTTGCGAGTACCGCCCTTTTGTTCCTCTATGGGAGTCATCAACCGAGCAAATTTACGGAGCTCATCTTGTTCGATCTCATCGAGGATTGGCATGATTGATTGATTTCAAACTCCGAGAATCTGTTCATCCATCGCACATATCAATATCAATCAGTTTCATTGCATACTTAACATAAATTGCAATAACAGCCATTCACACAAAAGAAGTTCGAGATTTTATTCATCACGTGGAAAGGAACAAACTAACTTGTATTGTTACACATCCAAAGGATCAAATACTAAAGCAAATGTTGAAAGTAACTAGTTCAAGAAATGTTCTAGGTGAAACAGCAACGTAAATGCTCGTTATTCCATTCTCTTGGAAGTGTCGCGCCATCAACAGTCGCTATCTTGAAAGTTCCTTCTCCAAGCCTCTGTTCAATGACATATGGTCCTTCCCATGTTGGGTTCATGTGAGATGGGACTTAAAACACTCATACCAGAAGATCGCTAACTTCGAAGTTTCTCGATCGTACTTTTATGTTGTAATATTGGGCGACTCGATGTGGGTGTGCGGCTGCTCTAAGATCGATTTCCTCGTGTTTCTCATCGATAAAGTCCAAAAATTCCAAGAGAAGATCTTGGTTCATTCTAGGGTCATAGTAAGTTACTTGATGAGAAGGGACTTCGAGTTCTACTGGAATAACCACTTCGGCCCAGTAAGCAAGAGCGAATGGAGTATGGCCAGTCGCAGACTTGGGAATGGTCCTATAAGCCCAAAGTGATGTAGGAAGTTCGTCCACCCACTTGCCTCTAGCTTTCTCTAAATATTTTTTCCCAAATAGACTTGATAATCTTGTTTTAAGCTTCATCCAACCCATTGGCCTAAGGGCGAGCGACCGCCACAAACCTCTTTTCGATATAATATCTCCAACGAAATTCTTTATATTCAGCACTATCGAATTGAGTCCTATTATCCGTCACGATAGTCCAGGGAAGACCGGAGCGACATATGATGTTTCGAACAACAAAGTTGATAACTTTCTTGGTTGTGATCGTAGCTAACGGCTCCGCTTCGGCCCATTTGGTGAAGTAATCAACCGCAACAATCACGTATTTCCTGCCACCTTTGGAGATTGGTAAAGAGCCGATGATGTCGATACCCACATAGCGAATGGCTATGGACTGACCATTTATGTGATCTCCATCGGTGGGACCCTCGGGACTTTTGCATATATCTGGCACTTTCTGCATCGTCTCGTATAGCCAGTAGCATCCCGGTTCATAGTTGGCCAGTAGTATCCATAACAGAGTATCTTTTTTGCTAAAGTTTGCTCCCCCAGTGTGATCGCCACATTCCCCCTCATGGACTTCTTTCAAAGCGCATTTATCTCATCATGAATGATACACCGGAGTAAGGGAACGGAAAACTCCTTTCTATATATAGTTCCTTCTTGCTTAATATACCGTGAAGCTTTACGAAGGACTTGTCGCTTTTCGTTTCTCTTCTCAACAAGATTCCATGCAATAGGCATTCTTTAAATGGAGTCATACATGATTACCTTTTGAGCCCAACTTCCAGTACTTGATAAACTTCCATCATATTTATGCTTGGGGTATATAATGTCTCGACTGGAACCAAGCCCTTCTGTTGTGCATCACCAGTACTCGTGAACTTTGCCAACGGATAGGCTTCTCCATTCTCCTCACGCGGAATATGCGAAATGTCATAGTATTCGGTATCCGCCACCAGATCCTAAACTCGGGTAAGATATTAGGCAAGTCATTGTCCCTTAGCCTGATAATCTCCTTTTACTTGATACACCACCAGTTTTGAATCGCAAAAGATTTCAAGAGACTTTACTCCGAGCTCTCTAGCGAGTTTTATCCCAGTGATCAATGCTTCATGATCGCCTTCACTATTTTTTAGCAGGAAAATCAAGATTCAAAGTGTAGTAAAAATCATAGCTTCGAAACAATGATCATTAGATGCTCCATCGGTGTACATCTTCCATCATACAGTAGGGATTACACCACTCAATGTGGGCTCGTCCTGTACGATAAATTTCGCTATAAAATCTGCCAATGTCTGTCCCTAGATAGCTCTTTGTAGAAGATGTGTAATGTCGAACTGGCTGAGCTAGATGTTCCATTTAAGCAACCATCCAAACGTCTCAGGTCGTTGAAGGACCTGTCATAATGGATGGTCGATGTAAATGTTGATTGGATGGGCCTAGAAATACAGGAGAAGTTTGTGTGACATGATTGACAAGCAGTGCGCTAATTTCTCTATCTTTGGGTAGTTTCTTTCTACACCCGTTAATTGTTTACTGACGTAATACACTGGTCTCTAAATCCGGTTCTCCTCATGGATAAAGGCGGCACTTATGGCATGTGACGATACAGCCAAGTAAATATACAACTCCTCATGATCTACCGACTTTGACAACCAGGGGCTTTCTCCAAATGATCCACCAGAGCTCGGAATGCACCTTCACGATCTTGCATCCACTCAAAATTCCTCTTTCCCTTCCTTATCAAATCCAAGAAAGGAATGCATTTATTAGTTGCCCTAGAGATAAATTGACTCAAAGCAGCAACCATCCCATTCAAACTCTGCACTTGTTTAATGGTTCTAGGTGCTTGTATATTTCGAATGGCTTGAGTCTTCTCTGGATTAACTTCAATTCCTCAAGTATTGATAATAAAACCCAAGAACTTCCCTGACGCGACACCAAATGAGCACTTAAGAGGGTTGATTTTCATGTTATAGAATCGAAGGATATCGAACATCTCCATCAAGTCTCGAATATGGTCGTTTGATCATCATGACTTCACAAGCATATCATCAACATAGACTTCCATCGTCCTCCCAATCCGATCCTTAAACATTCGCTTAACCAAATGTTGATAGGTTGCTTAGCGTTCTTTAATCCGAACGGCATCACTACGTAACAATATAACCCAACATCCGTCAAAAACTGGTATGTTCCTGATCTCGGACATGCATTGGGATTTGGTTATACCCCAAGTACACATTCATGAATGACAACTATTCGTGCCCTACAGTTGAGTCGACTAGCTGATCAACTCTAGGAAGGGGAAAACTATCTTTAGGGCACGCCTTGTTATAGTTTGAATAGTCAATGCAGTTCCCTACTTCCCATTTGCCTTCTTCACTAGATGGGATTAGATATCCATTCAGGATAGAGGGCATTGCGAATAAACCCACTGACTTTAAGTTTATCAACCTCCTCTTTAAGAGCGACGGATCTCTCCGAGTCCATGCCCTGCCTTTTCTATTTCACTGGAATATACTTCGGAACAATGTTTAATGCATGGCTCACAATGGCAAGCGAGATCCCACACATGTCAGAACGCGTCCAAGTAAATACATCCAGATTCACTCAGAGAAAATCAGTAGATTCTCTCATCATCGAAGGGCTGGGTAGCGATCCAATATTCAACACCCGCGATTGGTCATTGTGGCTAACTGTCGTCATAGCAGCCGGTACTGCCTTTGTCTCCTTCGACCCCTCCTCATCATCCCTCGGATCTATATCTCTATAAAACCAACTATGGCGCGCAAGACAAGGATTAGGTGCCATTTGTCGATCTTTAGTAACTTGGATGCAGACAGACTTTCCACACCTTTTTCCCTTCTCTTTACACTGAGCCTCTTTCAACTCAGCCACATAACAGGCACGTCCAGTCGCCTGATCACCATGCACAACACCCACTTCGTTATCAGTTGAGAATTTCGACGCCAAACACCATGGTGCAAGAGCTGTCTGAAATTCAGCCAGGTCCAGAAGGCCCAGAAAAACATTATACAGTTATTCAACATCCAAAACAATAAACGATAGGATATGCACCCTCCTACATTCACCTTCACCCAACTCAACTAGAAATTCGACATAACCAACTGCCTCAGTCGCCACACTGTTAAAACTGTATATTCGAGCTTTAGACGGTTTCAAATCTTTAGCCTCCATTCTCATTTGATCATAAGCTTTCTTAAAGTTAATGTTTACAAAACTTCCACAATTAATCAAAATTCTTCTCACAAAGCAGGGCTAATCAAGGCTGAAATGACCGTTGGATCAATAGTAGAGGCCTCTACTCGATCGGCATCCCTGCTCCTAAACACTATATCATCGGTCATCGTCCGCTATTTCTTGGATGGAGTTTCATCCTTCGTATTTGAACAACATTCAAAATCCACATGTCTCATCGCACTGGCATAATGCTCTACTTCCTAACAATTTCTATCTGTGGTGTGGGGCCACTAACTATCGTGTTTATTACCAATCTTCCTCCAGTCCATGTAGGCTCCTCAGCCCTACGCGGAGCTTGCCGTTGATTGACTAATGATATAGTGTTTAGGAGCAGTGATTTTTCACATACTGCTGTAACTTCTTATCCGAATAAATTTCTCGATAGCATCCTGGACATGCCTGCAGTCGTTTGAGTTGTGCCTATAACATTCATGGAACCGACAATACTTTCCAATTTGCTTTTGTGTCACTAATGAATCCTTCGAACGAGGATTCTTATATTGAAAAGTATAACAGGTGGAAATGTAAAATTCTCTAGAGATGCATTTAGAGGTGTGTAGCTGTCATACGTAGGAAACCTAGGCTTGGGCCTTCCAGACTCCCTCTTCCAGTCTCGATTCCCTTCATTAGTTCTTTTCTGTTGATTCAACTTGTTTTGAACATTAACTTGAGCCTTCCTAAAACTATCGTCGGACTGCTTTATCGCGATGTTGCTTTGCACCGCTACCCCATTGGTCCTCGTAGCATTGCTCTTTCTAGATAATCTGGCTTCCTCCTTCCTTATAGACTGTGCCTCCTTTGAATAAAAACGTTCCAGGATGATCGACAGTATTCCAGCCAGCCAGTCGCCACATTCGGATTCCGGGTCAACCCCTCTCGTCACTGCCATAAGTATCGCATGGTCATTTAGGTTATTAGCTTCAGTGGCAGCAACATGAAATATCCACAGGTAGTCCTTCAGTGATTCCCCCAGAGCCTGGATGATACTGGATAATGATATCATATCATTAGGGCGAGTAGCGTGAATCCAAAACTGCTCCATAAATCTTGTTGCCAGTTCATCAAATATTGAGATTGATCATGGGGGCAACCTTGTGAACCACATCATGGCGATCCTAAAGAGAGTTATAGGGAAGCATCTACATTTAGTGGCATCATTCGCCCTCGTTAAATCCACCAATCATTCGTACCTCATGATGTGCTGCTTGAGGTTGGTTTTTCCCTCGTATGCAGGCATCATGGGCATGTTAAACCTTCTAGGATACTTGGCATGCAAAAAACTATTAGTAAATAGGTTGTGACTCCTTAAGATTCCGCAGTCATCATTCGTCAAACCCGGATTCTCCCTCATCAGCTGTCTAATCATCGCCGATAAGTCCGATATCTGGAAAGGTGATTCCAAGTGGTGGTCGTGCTCTACCTTGCGTGAATGTTTCGTTCAGTGTCTATGAGCCATTTCATGCCTCCTTGACATATCATCCTGCTGATGTGCATTTTGAGTATTCACCTCGTCGTCGTTCCAAAGAGATAGTTGGTCAGCATCTAAACGCAATCCAACATCCAAGTTTTTTGGCCTAGCTTGAGCATGACCCCCCTACTGCACTTGCGGAGCAATCCCTCTGGCTGAGGGATCGGTACCGATCTCTAAGGAGGGATCAACACCGATCCATCTTGGCAGATCATGTTGGTCTGCCATGCATTGCTTTGATGTCCCCACTCGCGCTGCTACAACTCTACGACTCCCACGCTTATGATGCTCATCTGATGAGGCTAAACTATCTGACGCCGATTAAGAAGCAAGATCCCTTTTGGCGCTCTGACATTGCTTTTGAGCAATCTGGTTCACTAAGTTGGCATTGGTCTGAATTTTATAGTTCAGTTGCCTACGACTCTCCATCATCTCCCTCATCAGGCGGTTGAATTCATCTCTAGTTATGGAATCAGTGGGGTTCTGGACTTCAGTAGGCTTCACACTCACATTAGCAGGCTGGTTACTTGGAGCTCATTGTTGGGTGCTAGTGGTTTCATTCGCATCAATTAATGTTCTAGGAAGTTGATCTCGTATGCCTTAGCATTCTAAATTACTTTGCTTAGACTTTGGTAAGTTTGAGTAGTATCTACAAACTTCTAACAATGAATCTAGATCTCCTTTAGGGGATTTCCTCAATCCAGTAACAACAGAGAGGATCCTAACAGGTTGAGAATCAAGGTTCTCAGCGAAAGCACCAAAATGTTTACAACCAAATTCGCCACAAACACACAAGAACAGATTTAAGTAGTGAAATAAATGAAGAAATTAAATGAAAATAGAGGAAAATCACAAAATATCAAGAAAAATGCAACAAAAAGCAGGAACAACAAGATTTATAGCGGTTCGGTGTTATTGCCTATGTCTACTCTGAATATTCTCTTTACTGCTTTCCAAATAACTTGAATACAATTAGAAACATCATGAAACAGCAAGAGATAAAAAAAAGTAATGGAGGAAGTTGATTACAATATTGGTGTTAACTAACCAACAACATAAAAGTCCCTGGAATGGCCCCCTATGCTTGTATTTATGGATGAAGGCGGCGTCTAATCTAACTGGAACTTCGAAAAAAGTACCTCTTCGACCATATGGGCCAACCATAGGAGGGTCTAGGCCCAACTCTCAATGGATAGAGATCGGTACCGATCACTTCAGATGTTGAGTTTTAGCTAGCGATCCCTATGGTGGCTCCCTTATGCTCTAACATGATGGTGCTTCAAATATTAGGTTGTTTGGATACATGGAGCTCTAGTTCTTGTAGTCCTTTAGTTCGAATCTCAATTCGGTCAAAGGAGCACCGATCCCTCCAGATGATAGCGCCGAATCTCTTAGTTCCTCAACATATGCCTATCTATATTTCTTGAGAAATGTATGTTGATCCATCCCCTACGAGCGAGCCATGCTAATCCATCTTGCACAAACCATACCATGCCGACCCATCTCTCACGAGCTATACCATGTCGACCCATCATTACGAATACACCATGTCGACCCCTGTCTATCATCATATTACACCAACCCATCTAGCACTGGTGAGCTGTGTTGAACTAGGTACCATGCCTTATGCCCATCCCTCTACATCCCAAACAAAATTGACTATTTAACCAAGTGAACATACCGATCCCTATGGCCTCTTCATTTTAAACTGAACCTTATACCATCTCATTCATATCTGTCATCCACTATGCCGATCCCTCTCTCACATAGGCTAACTCCTATCTTTCTAACATTATGTGTTGTTCATCTATCAACTCCACCCTATCCGTGCTTACAACTGTCTAGATTTTATATTTTGGTCATGCAGTCGTTGCCTCATGATCATCCTTCTCATTAAAAGTCGAGTCTAGCTTGCGTGATTAGCCCAATATAGCCAGGTCAAGACATCTGGTAACACCTTTTATATTGAAATAACAAAATGGAAAATAATTTTTCCATCAAATATTTTTTATTTTACATTTTACTACCATATCAAAATAAATCTTCCTACCTATGGTTATATACCTTCATATCAAAATTTAAGATATCATATCATTAGTTTTTATAAATCTCAAAATAAAAGGATACAAAATAAAGAAAATTTTAATTTCTATAAGTCAGATCTCCGTATGGTAATCAAAAAACATTCAAAACACGGAAGAGATAATTTGCGGTCTTGAGTGATATGTCGACTTACCAATTTTAAGTTAAAGTTAAGATGGCAGCTGCTAGATACAACCCACGATTTGGTTGTCCTATCCCAAGCCAAAATTAATTCTCGCGTTATAACCTTAATCCAAAAAAGATCATGGTTTTGTGCATAAAAAAATTTGAACCATGAAAATGTTGCCCATGCAGGAGTATAATCTAGCCCAAATCTCAAATATTTTGAGTGAACGTTATTTTTTTGAAATTGGGTACTTAAATAGTAGTACATATTTGTAATGAATTCCATTTTCAACCCTTAAAATGCGACATTAATACATCTATAGTGTTCATATATCGAGCATCTAGATGCCAGAGAGACAGATTGTCAAACAGAAAAGAAAGAATAGACATAACATAATCCCACACTGGGAGTAACATAATATACAACAGACCTTTACAAAAGAAAGCTGTAATATATATACATCAATCAAAGTAACTAACCTATCATCAGCCTGAACAGTAATAACAGACTATTCTCACAAATGCTGATAAATACAAACATCGAAAGATAAAATACGTGAATATGCCTTGGAGGATCTAGCTCATCTCGTGAAGCTCTAAAGTGTCTAGCTAAATCTGGAAATATGCTCAAGTTGACCCGAGAATTATAAGAAAAATAACGCCCGGATCAGTCTGGTAAACGAGCGTGAGAAACACACCTCAAATGGATTTTTATGTTATAAATTTTTTCCAAAACAAAGGCATCCCGTAAGACCAAACCGCACACGGACGGATTTTACCTTACCATAACAAAATAGTTTCATAGGAAATCTTCTGATATTATAATAATGTCTAGGGTTTAAAAATAAATAACGAATCGTAGCCAAAAGTATTACGTTAATTAAATTCCAGCATAATAAGTATACAACTAAGTCCGTAAAGCCATATTGGAGAATGGATTCCATACAATGACAAGGATACTGGGGTACCGTTTGCCATAGTACACCTTTAAAAAAATTACCGAGGGCCTTACATAGACCCCCTTCCAACATAGGATCAGTTTACCGCTTTACTGCATAGTGCCAAATATTCCATCACCCCGGTTGCTTTGTAACCAATCGAGAGCTCCCATGCACAACCAAATCTGTAATATATACATATATATAGAAATGTGATGGTAATACCCTAATGGGTGTGATCCACATAGTCCAGTTGCATATCCCTCGTTTTAGTCATTTCCAATTTTAAGGCTAGAGGCTATGTTTACCTTTCTAGAAAATCCCACCTGGAATGCTAATGCTGCCCTTTAGGCGATAATGCAATGTTAGCATTTGTCCACAAAAGTTGTTCAGGATATAAACAAACCGAAGGCACCACTACTACATCCTTTTTAAATCATCCACAGGGTTAGTAGCAAGTACCCATCCACTTCTTGAGCTCCGTCTTCAGTCCCATCATCTTCATGATGTCTTCGATTTGAACGCTTGCGTTGGTTCGAAGTGGTTTTCGGATAATTCATACTTATCCGATCTTATTCTCTTTGAACCAACATTCGATAGTTTTCGAAAAACTTAATTCTGGTTCACTTGAAAATATATACACAATGCATAAAAGCTGAGATCACCTCCTAACTGTCTAAGCAGATGGATTTCCTATCATTTGTCCTAGAAAAAAACATGACTTTATACGTAAAATATAGCATCACCGAAGATAACTGTACCATATAATTCCCATATTTCCCCTAGATATTTTGAGAGTAAACATTGGTCAATCTTTGATAATAGGTTGTTTAACTATCAAATGAACAAACAATCCAAACATAGATTTGATTTCATATGGGATCCACTAAGCCTCTTTAATTGATCTTCATTAAATAATCTCTTCAATTATATACAAAAATATTCATATACCTATCTCACTGATATAAATATATGCTCAAACCCTCTACATTCTATGTTAGGAAAACTTTACCATATACTCATATGATGGTTGGTATAAGATATTCACAAAACATTTAAGAAAGATTTCTTATTTCAAAATCATATTAAATAGATCAAAAATAATGTCATTCAAAAACATTGTTTACACTAAAACCACAACACTTGTCCTTCGGTATTAAGTATGGAAAAAGACTTCCATACCACCAAAATTAAGAAGGGTTATTTATTAATTTTATAAACTTGACTTTCATAAGTGATCTAATTCATATACGGAGAATAATATTTTATATACCGAACATAAATCTTCAATTTCAAACTTAAACACTCTTTCAAATAACAATGAAGTCGTTCAAGTAGGGATGTTATTACATCCTACCTTGACTCAAACATTCCTACATTTCAGGATAGGTAGAAGTTTCCCTACCTTGAAGTTTAATGTCAAGTAGATGGTTTCCAAAACCTCTGTATATTATTCTTTTAAAACCAAAGTTTTATAAACCAAAACTTCTTTTCTAATTCCCAAGATTTCTTTCCAATTTATAAACTCCATATTTAAATCCTTCATTTATAAAATAATTTATTAATTTTAAACACCTTTAATACAATTTTATTATTAAAACGCATTGTTGAATGAACTTAAATACCCTTGCTAAAACTAATTAATTAGCTAAAATCAGAATGATAAAATGATTAATTTACTTTAAAAGATCATTATTAAATGATTAATTAACTTAAAATATCATTTTAAAATGAATAATTAAGCTAAAAATAAATTATTAAAGGAAATTGCGTAAGCATCCGCAAATGGCGTTAATGGCGTGCTCCTGCGCGATTTCTAATTTGCTTCACGTTTCCAGTTCGCTGTAGTCCTCCTCCCTCCTCTCTCTACTCGTTTCCCTCCCACGTTCTTGCCTAGCCCTCCCCCTCATCTTACAATTCTCCCCGCTGCTCCATCTACTTCCCCCTCTTCTACACGATCTGGAAGAGTGTACAAGGTTCCCCAGGATTCGAATTTATCTATGCAGGACTTGCTATCTAAGACGGAGTTCCCTCCTTTCCCTTCTGCTATGGCGTGCTCAGCTGCTGTTGCGTGCCCATGTGTGTGTCTTGAGAATGTTCTGGTAGGTGATGTCTGTCTAAATAACTGTAGTTCGTTGAATTCACTTGCGAATGCAGATGTCGTTTCTGGTGATATTGGTGAGGCTTGTGGTGTGATTGGAAGTGGGATTTGTTCGGTCGATGCTAATATTTCAAGTTTGACTCGATGCACACCAAATGTTTGTCATAATCTTCTGGCAAGGAAGTTCCCAACTGCAGAGTTTTAAGAACTGGAGGTGTGTTACTTGCGGCCACCCCCTTTGATGTGCTTGCGTCTTCTGTCGGTGGCCCATTCGTGGATGCCGTTCAACCAGCTGCTTCATCTACAGGATCTAAAGCTTGGTCTTCGCTTTTTACTTCTTTGCCCCGTAACGCGGGGGTCTATGAGCCTGTGGAATTTGATGTTGTAGAGGATAATGGAGTGATGATCCCACCTCCAAATGTTATGCAAGCTGGATTGGACTTCTGGTCAGAATATTTAGTTGGCTTCTTTTTGGATCCTAAACATCGACTTCATGACGCGGCTACTGTTTGTCGAAAGGCTTGGAGGCTTCGAGGTAATCTCCGTGTTAAGCTCGTTGACTCAATGTATTTCCTATTGTTCTCCTCCTCTGAGGAACACCGCCGTGTTCTTGAGGCAGAGCCATCCTTTTTTGATGGGAAACCTTTTATAATTACTCCCTGGTCCCCTACGGTTGCTAGTGCTCGTGAACAAGTGTTGTCTATCCCTGTTTGGGCTTATTTTTCTCAAATTCCTTCGGCTCTTCAACCTCTGCTTGGTTTGAATTGGCTTGCATGCATCGTTGGTAAGCTGGAATGTTTTGATGCTAATACAGTAGCGCGTGAAAAGCTGATGTATGCTAAGGCCTTGATTGAGATTACCCCCCTTAAGCCTCTCCCTACCTCTATACCTGTTCAGCTAGCTGTTGGCCATGTTGTAGATGTTCGTGTTCGTTATGGATGGATCCCCGACATATGTACTTCATGTCACTCCTTTGGCCACATAGTTTCTGCCTGCTGCCATTCTGCTGCTTCCGCTTCTGCGCCTAAGATACCACTGCCTCGGCCTCCTCTCAGGAAATGGGTTCCTAAGGTGTCGCAGGTTTCTCCTCCTGCTGTTCTTGACCCTGGATCGCCGACTTCCTCTGCTCGGCCTGTTTCCCCTGTTGCATCCATTGTTACTGGTGCTGTTCCGGTGGATTCCATTACCATTCCGGATCTTGTTCCGTATCAGTTGCCTATTGTTTGGGTTGAGTCTGAGAGATGTTGGGTAGATCGATGTTCTGACTTGCGTTACAACCCTGTGGATGATTCCTTCTTTAGATATGTTACAAACGGTCTTTCGGACCTACGATGCCTTTATTACAGACCGTCTGGTGACTCCTCGGTTCTTGACTTGGATGGTACGTATGCTGATATAAATTCTGCCTTGCTTACTGATTCTTCTTGGGATCGATCTTTTCTTTACTCATCTGAGTTAGACATCTACGATCCTACGCTTGCTCTCCTATTTCGCCCCTTTTTTGGTCTTCTTGGCGATGACTCTTTGGAATCTTCCAAGGTCATAGCTGATGCTGGTGGTACTACCTCTACGGAGGATTTTTAGTCTAGTCTGTATTTTCTAGTAGTTGTGACATGTCTGTCACACTCCTGTGTTGTAGTTATTACTCTCTTTATAGTAGTTAAGATGTCTCGACCTTACTCCTGTACTTCAAGTTTTTATTACGTTCGTAATAAAAAGTGGACGGTCCACTATAAAACCGGCTGGCCTTGCCAAAAAAAATAATTAAGCTAAAAATATTATTATAAAAATAATTAGTTAATTATAAAATATTTTCAATTAAAAAAACATTAGCTAAAACATCACTAATTAAAAATAATGATTAACTTAAACATTATTAACTAAAAATATAATTAACTTAAACATTATTAACTAAAAATGTAATTAACTTAACTTTATTAATAAAAAAAATATAATTAACTTAACTAATTAATGAAAAAATACTTAACTTAACCTTAAAACGTCGTTAATATAGAAAATGCTTCACATAAAATATAAAAAAGTTAAAATAAATTTAAATCCATTTCATTTCAAGTTGGAAAGAGACTTATCGACCTTAACGGTTCTTAAACTAGTTACCATTTATTTTATTTCAACGTTCAAAGTCATATCACAAATATTAGCATAAGCAGCATATATGTAAGTAAAATCCATACGCAACAAACGAAAAATAACACATCATCTATCCCAGTCAACTGACATAAAGATAAATGTCCAAATTACTAAAATAGCAGAATGGGGATTTATTCTGCTAAATAGATGTCCAATAAAATCAATTAAATTTAGATATCATAGAACGATGTTTTATTTGGCCAAATAGATATCACAAATGAAATATAATTAATTTAATTACGTTACTATTTAAAATAACATAATTAAATTCAATCACTGTAAATATATCATAATTTTATACTTCTTCAAAATTAATAACAAATTATACTATGGGGCAGTACTCGTCAATATGAGTCTAATGCAAAAGTCCGTAGGTTAAACGGATTAAAAATGAGGGGGATATACCATTTTAAAATTCAACATACTTAGTGTATTAATCAAACAGCTAAATTATTTAATCCTTACCCTAACTAGGCCCAACCCAACACTACCCAAAACCAAACTAACCAAAGCTTCTTCCCTCTAAAGTTAAAATTACCAAATTCAAAAATTACCAAAATCAAAACTGGAGAACGAACGTGCATACGTGCATGTGCACGCCATCCCCCCATTGTCGATCATTGCCTCAACCCCACCCACAAATATCGACCGCTACGCCTGACTCGACCGTTCCACTGCCATCCATACCTACACCCTCTAGCCAAATTCGACTCCATAACCCCAAATTCAAAAATCGTGTGCGATGATATTACACACGCACCACCCAAAAGGGAATGCCATGATGCCTCGACCATCTACGTACCATGTGGCCACTAGCCTCGTCCAACCCTGCAACCTTCACTATCACCTCGTCCAGTTCGCTGTCTCACACCACCGTCACTACCACCCTAAATTCGAACCCCAAAAACTGACCTTAAACCTTAACTTGAGCCCAATAGAGCAATCCCGACCACTGTACCCTAAACGACCACTTTCCGCACCCTCGCCTTGACCCAAGGCCGCTCCAGGTACCATTGTCGGCCTCCTCGACTTTCACCTCCCTGGAAATCAATTTTTGAACCAAAATAGTTCATCTCTCTGCCCGATCATTTCCGACCACCTGAAATCATGTGACTTGCCTTGAAATCATGATTCGCAGATATGAACATGACTATGCCCCCCGTTCGTCGATCCAAGCTCGATGAAAAATCAATATGTTCGGCCATTCACTGATTTAACCCATATCTTGCAAACCCCTCGATGGAATACCCACGATTAATTTTTAAAAAAACTAGAGACCAAACTCTACAAAACTTTATAGTTGAAAATTTGGTAATTATCAATGGTTTAGGGGTTGTGGATTTTTGAATCTAAGATGGAAAGTCCATTTTCATATTTTTCAAAGAATAATAAGTGGAAAAGGAAGATATTCTAGTTCCTGTTGGTTTCCATTAAGCATATTCATCCATTTTCAAATCAAAATATGATTTTTAAACTATTATTTAAACATGAGAGATATTTTAAAAAAAGTCAACCAAGCTATAAATTTTCACACCATTTATCTCATATGGAATGAATAAATAAACAAAGAAATGGAGATCTCACCTTGCACAATTATTGTAAAATCCAAGCTAAATTATTTTAAGCAAAAGATATGATTTTTCCTAATACTCTTCAGTAATGTAGAAAAATAGATGAGAATAAGAACGTTAAGTATGAAATATAAGATGAGAACAGTGTGTATATATAAAGAGATTACATAAAAAAATAAAAATAGGAATAAAACAAAGATACCCTTGAATCACAATTTCAACTCTTACACCCAATCTGAGCTACCCAAAATACCATTTCATGTGTAAGCATGTTGGATAATAGGGTGAAACATGTATCTTTTTGTTAACCTGATTACTTAAGGAATCTTACATCTTTCCAACAAGTACTATATCGATTTTGTAAATTGTCCTTTTATATAAAATATAATCTTAGGTAAAATTATTTCATTTACTAAATTTTAAATAATACCATGTTGGTTTGCCTTGTTTAAGTGTTTAGAAACCCCTATTTATGTAGTTATACATTCTGTATCGACAGAATTTATAAACCACTCAACCGGTAAATCATTACGAAATAATTTTTTATAGCGTTAACAAATATGCACTCTCATATATATGCACTCCAACTCATTTTAAGGTATTACTAACCCTATCTCCAATGAGTGTACCCCACCAAAGCCTGGGTGTTTACTCAACCTGAGCTCTGATACCACATGTAACACTAGCCTTATTGACCCTTAAAATTCGATATTAATACATCCATGTAATTCACTTGCTGAGCATCCAAATGCTGAAAAAATAGATTGTCAAAGGGAAAAGAAAGAAAAGACAGAATAGAATCTCACATCGGGACGAATAATATATAATATACAACAAATCTTTACAAAAGAGAATTGTAATATACATACATCAATAAGAGTAACTAACCTATCGTCATCTTGGACAGTTATAATGGCCTATCCTCATAAATGTTGATAAATACAACAAGAACAAATAGCGAAAGATAGAATACATGAATATGCCTTGGAGGATCCAGTTCATCTCCTGTTGCTCCAAAGTGTCCCGCTAAATCTAGAAATTATGCTCAAGCTGAACCGAGCATTATAAGAAAAATAACGCTTGGATCAGTCTGGTAAACCATGGATTTTTATATTATAAAAACGTTTTAAAAATAAAGTTATCTCGTAAGACCACACTGCACATAAACATGGACGGGTTTTTACCTTACGATAACCAAACCATTTCATAGGAAATCTTCTAGTATTATAATAATGTCCAGGGTTTGAATTAAATACTAAATTATAGCCGAAATTGTTACACTAATTAAATTCCAACATAATAGATATACAGTTTAATCCATAAAGGCACATATTGGAGAATGGACTCCATACAATGACAAGGCTACTGGGGTATCGCCTACCACAATGCGCCTCTAGAAAATATACCTAGGGCCTTACATGGACCCCACAATCATAGGACTAGCCTATCCCATATTGGATAGTACCGAATATTTCATCACTCTGTTTGTTCTATAACCTTTTACCGAGAGCTCTCATGCTCAACCAAATCCATAAAATATATCTATCTAGAAGGGTGATGATAATACCCTAATGGGTGCGATCAACATAGCCCTCTGTATATCCTTTGTTTTAGTCATCCCCGGTTGTTGAGGCTAGAGGCTACATCTGTCATTTTAGCAAAGCCCACTTAGAATTCTAACATTGCCCTTAACGCAACAATGCAATGCTAGAATTAGTACATATAAGTTGTTTAGGATATGAACAAATGGAACGACACTACTTCTACTACATCCTTTTTGGAATCACCCACAGAATAAATAGCAACCAGCCCTTGCACTTCAAGAGCATTGTATTCAATTATATCATCTTCACAATGTCTTCAATTCAAATATTTGAGTTGGTTTAAAGTGGTTTTCGATTAATTCATACTTATCTGGTCTCGGTCTCTTCGAACCAACATTCAATAATTTTCGGTAAACTCAACTCCATTTCTTTTGGAAATATACAAACAATACAGAAGTGTTGAGATCACCTCCTAACCATTTAGGTGTATGAATTTTCTTGTCATTTATCCTAGAAGAACACACGAGTTTATACGTAAAGCATAGCATAATCGAAGATAATTGTGCCATATAATTCCCATATTTCCCAAGATTTTCAAAAGTTAAAAATTAGTTAAGAGTTAATGGTCGGTATTTAACTATCAAATGAACAAACAATCCACACATAGATTTAATTCCGTATGAGATCCACTAAGCTTCTTTAATTAATCTTCATTAATTAAGTCTCTTCAATTATGTACAAAAATATTCATATATTTATCACATTGGTATAAGTATATTCTCAAACCATTTACTTTCTATATGTAGAAAACTTTTCCATATACTTATTCAATGGTATAAGAATATTCACAAAACATTTAAGAAATATTTCTTATTTGAAAATCATATTAAATGGATCAAAAACAATGTCATTTAAAAACATTGTTTACACTAAACTCACAACACTAATCTTTGGTGTTAAGTATGAAAAAGACTTCCATACCATCAAAATTAAGAAGGATTATTTATTATTTTCATAAAATTGATTTTCATAAGCAATCCACTTCATATACGGAGAATAATACTTTATATACCAAGTGCAATCTTCAATTTCAAATTTAAACTCTCCTTCAAATAATAATGAAGCCGTTCAAGTTAGGATGTTATTACAACCTAGCTTGACCCGACAACATGCCTACCATTCAGGGTAGGTAGAAGATTCCCTGCCTTCAAATTTAATGTTTAGTAGATGGTTCCAAAACTTCCATATATTATTCTTTTAAAACCAAAGTTTTGTAAACCAAAACTTCTTTTCCAATTCCCAAATTTTCTTTACAATTCATAAACTTCATATTTAAATCCTGCATTTAAAATAATTCTCTTTAATAAAACAATTTATTAATTTTAAACATCTTTAAAACAATTTTATTATTAAAACATGTTGTTAAATTTATTAAATGAACTTAAATACCCTTACTAAAAATAATTAATTAACCTAACATTTTGGTAATAAAATGATTAATTGACTTTAAACCATGATTACTAAATGATTAATTATCTTAAAATAACATTTTTAAATGATTTATTAACCTAAAAATATCATTTCTAAAATAATTAATTAACTTTAAAATGTATTAAACTAAAATAAACATTAGCTTAAACACCATTAATTAAAAATAATGATTAACTTAAACATTATTAATTAAAAATACAATTAACTTAAACGTTATTAATTAAAAATATAATTATTTTAACTTTATTAGTAAAAAAATATAATTAACTTAACCTTATTAATCAATAAATATAATTAGCTTAACTTTAAAAACATCAATAATATAGAAAACACTTTACTTAAAATATTATAAAGTTAAAGTAAATTTAAATCCACTTCGTTTCAAATTGGAAAGAGGCTTAGCGACCTCAATGATACTCAAACCAGTAACCACCTATATCAGTTCAACATTCCAAGTCATATCACTGATATTTACATAAGTAATATAAAGGGCATTTCACCAGAAGGACAAACTTTGCAGTCCAATTAGTTTCTAGGACACACATTCAAAGAAATTACTTTCAAGGCCAAAGTCAGTAGAATAATTACTTTCAAGGACAAAGTCAGCAGTCCAGTTACTTCTCAGGATATAATATCATAGGTTTTTAGGCCCTAGAAACTAATTATTTTGTGTTTTTTCCTTGAAAGTAATTATTTCAGTTGTGTGTCCTAAAAACTAATTCCACTAGCCCTTGTGGCTAATTTCCACTAATATATATGTAGATAAAATGCATACTTAACAAACGATAGATAACGCATCATTTATCCTAGTCAACTGACATATAAATAAATGTCCAAATTACTAAAGTAGCAGAATGGGGATTTATTCTACTAAATGGATGGCCAATAAAATCAGTTAAATTTAAATACAACATAATAGTGTTTTGTTTGGCCAAATAGTTATCATCAATGAAATATAATTAATTTAATCATGTTATTATGTAAAATGACGTATTTAAATTCAATCACTATAAATTTATCATAATTTTATACTTCATCAAAACTAATAACAAATTATACTATAGTGTAGTACTCGTCAATATGAGCCTAAGACAAAAATTCGCGGGTTAAACGGAATAAAAATGAGTAGGATATACCATTTTAAAGTTCAACATACTTAGCATATTAATTAAACAACTAAATTATGTAGTCCTTACCAAACTAGGCCCAGCCCAACACCACCCAAAGCCAAACTAACCAATCCTTCCTCTCTCTAAATTTAAAATTCCCAAATTCAAAAATTCCCAAAATCAAAACTGGAGCCAAACTTAAATTGCATGAACGTGCATATGTGCACGTGCATGCCATCACTCCACCATCGACCATCGCCTCATCCCCACCACAAACGTCGACCGCTGCATCCGACTCGACCGTACTATCACCATCCACACCCGTGCTCTCTAGCCAAATTCGACTCCACAACCCCAAATTCAAATATCATGCACACCAGCATTACACACGTTCCACCCAAAAGGGCACATCCCTGTGCCTCGACCATCTACTTACCACGCCGCCCTCGCAACCGCAACCCAACCCGGCACACTTGACCATCACCTCGGCCAGCTTATCTCTTTACACCACTGTCACCACCACCCCAAAGTCAAACCCCAAAACTAATCTTAAACCCTAACTTGTGCTCAACGGAGCACCTACGACCACCGTACACCGAACGACCACCGTCCATACCACTACCTTGACCTAAGGCCGCTACAGAGCCCATCGCCGACCTCCCCAACCTTCACCTCATTGGAAATCAATTCTTGATCAAAATAGTTCTTCTAATAATTTTTTGACCACCTAAAATCTCACGACTTGCTTTGAAAATCTTGATTGGCATATATGAACATGAACGTACTCTCTGTTCATCGATCCGAGCTCGACAAACAATCGATAATGTTTAACCATTCACCGATTTTACCCATATCTGGCATACTTCTTGAAGAAATAACCCTCAATTAATTTTAAAAAAATAGAAACTAAACTCTACCACATTACAGTTGAAACCTTTGGCTAATTCTCAACGGTTTGGGGTTTATTGATTTTGGAATCTAAGATCAAAATTCTACTTTCATATTTTTCATAGAATAGTAATTGGAAAACGAAAATATTCTAGTTCTTGTTGGTTTCCAGTAAGCATATTCATCCATTTTCAAATCAAAATATGATTTCTAAACCATCATTTAAACATGAGAAATATTTAAAAAAAAAAGTAAACCAGCTGTAAATTTTCACACCATTTATCTCATATAAAATAAAATAAATAAACAAAGAAATAGAGATCTCAACTTGCACAATTATTGTAAATAGAAGCTAAATTATTTGAAGCAAAAGATGTGATTTTTTAATACTCTTGAGTTATGTGGAAATGAATATGTGAATAAGAAAGTTAATTATGAGATGAGAATAATGTGTATATATATATATAAGAGGTTGCATAAAGAATTAAAACAAAGATATCCTTAAATCACAAATTCAACTGTTACATCAAATCTAGCCACCAAGTATCATTTCATATGTAAGCATGTTAGATAATAGAGTTAGACATGTATCTTTTGTTGACTTGATTACTTAATGAATCTTACATCTTTTCATATTCGAGTTTCCAATATGTTTAATTGAAATTTATTTATTTCTTCTTACATTCCAAAATACAAAGTCTTTTCTTCTTTAAACATTTGAATATTGTTTTTAATGCATATGCAAGGCAATTATGACTTCCTACAATTTTTTGTTCGACAAAAAGCTGAAAATTCGAAAAAGGGGTTTTGGTCAAATCTTTAGTTTTCCGTCGTACTACCTATTTATGCAAACAGAATTCAAAAATGAATTTTCTATCATTAGTTATAAATTTAAAAGAGAGTAATTTAAATATTAAAACCATTTATTGAACATTTAAAATAAATTAAATATTCAAAAATCAAAGCGATAAAATTCTGGATCATTACATCCCCTCCCCCTACCCACCCCTCTCCCTCCCGAAAAAATTTCAACCTCAAAATTTCATCTCAATCAAACAAAGAAGGAAACCAATCAACGCATAAAATTTAACCTCTTTACTTCCCATAACTATTTATGAAAACATTTGCAATAAACACTACTTAAGTTTTAAAACTTGTATAATATCCCACTAAATCCTAGGGGTATATACCATTATCTGGTTCAAGCCTTTTTACTTTGAATTTATTTTCCTTTAGTAAACTCAAGATCTAAATGCTCGGTTTTATTTTAAACCTTTTTTGAAATGATGCAATATATTTTAGCCATAGCATACACACACACACACAAAAACACACACACACACACACACACACACACACACACACACATATATATATATATATATGTATCGAATAACCCCAAAATGATAGTAAAGAATCGGGTACTACCAAATAGTGTCCTACATTCCCTTATCAAGAAGGGTAATACTTAAGAGAAGTGCTAACCATCTGAACACATCTCTTTCCTATTTTTGTTATTTTCGAGTCACTCGAACTAGTTAACGTAAAATACTTCTTCTGTTTCAAAATTCCCTTTTTGAAACAATACTGTATATATTACCAAACAAATAGTTTTAACAAAATATCTATTTCCAACTTGCTTGGGTTCATCCGGGTTAACTCGTTCAATCGTACAATGATAAATTTAAGTGCACTACAACATTCGCTTAGGTGAACATCCGATCATCACTCAAAAGATTATTCAGATCATCACAAAACTAATCGAGACTCATTCCCTGAACCAAACTAAATAAAATACTCCATACTTTAGATCTATCTTCCTAAAATATCCATACTTGTACAAACTTTTCAAGTAATATGTTTCTCAAAAATATTTTGAAATCTTTTCAAAGACAAAGGGTTTTGAATCCTCAAAAGTCCTTTTACATTTTTTAAATTAAACTTTAAAAAATCATCTTTATATAAAAACATTCTTAATTATAGTAATCTCTTTACCTAAGTAAACATATTAAGCATACCTTACTAACGAACGCCTTATAGTCAAATCGTGAAACTGAATTCACAAGGTGTTCATGACTAATTTAATTAAATAACTGATGCTCATAAACTAGCCAAGCATAAGTGAATAACCAACAAATGATGATAATTAAATACCATCATTCCCTAACAACAATCACCACAAAAATAACTGCATTAATTTTTGAAAACTATCCTTTTATATAGAATATAATCCTAGGTAAAATTATTTCATTTACCAAATTTTAAACAATACCATGTCGGTTTGCCTTATTCAAGTGTATAGAAACCCCTATCGATACAATTATACCTCCTATATCGACTAGAATTCATAAACCATTAAAGCGATAAACCAACACGATATAAAACATTTTATAGCATTAACAGATATACACTCTCATATATATACACTCCAACTCATTCTAGGGTATTATTAACCCTATCTTCAATGAATCTACCCCATCGAAGCATAAATTTTTGCTCAACATAAACTCTGATACCACATGTAATGACTCGTCTTTTCGATCCTTTAAAGTCGATACTAATACATCCACGATATCCACATGCCGAGCATCCTAATGCCAAAAGACAGATTGTTAGGGGAAAAGAAAGAAAAAATAGAATAGAATCTCACATCGGGACATGTAATATATAATTTACAACAAATCTTTACATAAAAAACTATAATATACATACATCAATTAGAGTAACTAACCTATTATCAGCCTGGACAGTTATAACAGCCTGTTCTCACAAATATTGACGAATACAACAAGAATAATCAGCAGAAGATGAAATATGTGAATACGCCATGGAGGATCCAGCTCATCTCTTGAAGGTCCAATGTATCCAGCTAAATCTGGAAATATGCCTAGGCTGACCCGAGCATTATAAGAAAAATAACGCCCGGATCAGTTTGGTAAACCAGCATGAAAACGCATATCAAATAGATTTTTATGTTATAAAAACTTTTCAAAAGTAAATACATCTAATAAGACCAGCTGCACATAAACACGGATGGGTTTTACCTTACGATAACCAAACCATTTCATAGGAAATCTTCTAATTCTATAATAATGTCAAGGTTTTAAAATAAATATCGAATTATAGCCGAACTTATTACATTAATTGAATTCCAACATAATAGGTATACAACTTAGTCTGTCAAGGCACGTATTGGAGAATGGATGTCATACAATAACAAGGCTACTGGGGTACCGTCTACCATAGTACACCTCTAGAAAAACTTACCTCTAGCCTTACATGGACCTCCGCCAACACAGGATCGACCTAATCCTCATTGGATAGTACCGAATATTTCATCATCTCGTTTGCTTTGTAATTTATTCCTGAGAGTTCTCATGCACAACCAAATCCTTAAAATATACATATCTAGAAGGGTGATGATAATTCCCTAATGGGTACTACCCACATGCTTTGCTTCTTATCCCTTGTTTCAATCATTCTCGGTTGTTGAGGCTAGAGGCTACGTTTGCCTTTTTAGCAAATCCTACTTTGATTCTAACACCACCCTCTAGGCGATAATGCAATGCTATCATTCATCAATACAAGTTATTCAGCATATGAACTAACCGAAGGCACTACTTGTACTACAACCTTTTAGGAACCACCTATAGAATTAATAGCAAGTAGCCTTTACACTTTAAGAGCTTCATCTTCAGTTCCATCATCTTAATGATGTATTCAATTTGAGCGCTTGAGTTGGTTTGAAGTAGTTTTTGGATAATTCATACCTATCTGATCCCGGTCTCTTTGAACCAACATTCGATAATTTCCAGTAAACTCAACTCTGTTTATTTTGAAGATATACAAACAATACAAAGAGCTGAGATCACATCCTAACCATTTAAGTGGATGGATTTCCTTATCATTTATCCTAAAAGAACACATGAGTTTATATGTAAAGCATAGCATCATCGAAGATAATTGTACCATATAATTCTCGTGTTTCCTTAAATATTTCCAAAGTTAAAAACTAGTCAAGAGTTAATAACCAGTTATTTAACTACCAAATGAAAAAAAAAATCCAAACATAGATTTAATTCCATATGAGATCCACTAAGCCTCTTTAATTAATCTTCATTAACTAAATCTCTTCAATTATATACAAAAATATTCATAATGTTATCTTATTGGTATAAGTATATTCTCAAACCATTTACTTCCTATATTCAGAAAACTTTTCCATACACTTATGCAACGGTATAAGAATATTCACAAAACATTTTAAGAATGATTTCTTATTTCAAAATCATATTAAATGGATTAAAAACAATTTCATTCAACAACATTGATTACACTAAACCCACAAGACTTATCCTTCGATGTTAAGTATGGAAAAAGATTTCCATACCACCAAAATTAAGAAGGATTATTTATTAATTTCATAAAATTGATTTTCATAAATGATCCACTTCATATACGGAGAATAATACTTTATATTCCAAACATCAATCATCGATTTCAAACTTAAACACTCCTTCAGATAACAATGAAGACGTTCAAGTTAGGATGTTATTACATCCTACCTTGACTCAACACATTCCTACCATTCAGGATAGGTAGAAGTTTTCCTACCTCGAAGTTTAATATCAAGTAGATGGTTTCCAAAACCTCCTTATATTATTCACAAAACCAAAGTTTTATAAATTAAAATTTCATTTCCTATTGCCAAGATTTCTTTCCAATTTATAAACTCCATATTTAAATCCTTCATTTAAAAATAATTCCCTTTTATAAAAATAATTTATTAATTTTGAACACCTTTAAAACAATTTTATTATCAAAACACAATATAAACTAAATGAACTTAAATACCCTTACTAAAATTAAAATTAACTTTTAGCACTAATAATTAAATGATTAATTAACTCTAAACTATCATTGCTAAATGGTTAATTAACTTAAAATAAAAATTTAAAATGATTAATTAACCTAAACATATCATTACTAAAATAATTAATTAACTTTAAAATATTTTACCTTAAAATAAATATTAGCTTAAAAACCATTAATTAAAAATAATTAACTTAAATGTTATTAATTAAAAATATAATTAACTTAAACATTACTAATTAAAAATGTAATTAACTTAACCTTAAAAATATCATTAATATAGACTTCAAATATTATTAATCTAATGTAAATTTAAATCCATCTCTTTTCAAATTGGAAAGAGGCTTAGTGAACCCAACGGTACTTAAACTAATTACCACTTATTTCAGTTCAACATTCTAAGTGATATCGTCGATATTTACACAAACAACATATATGTAAATAAAATCCATACTCAATAAGCGGCAGATAATGCATATCTATCCTAGTCAACTGACATACAAATAAATGTTCAAATTACTAAAATAGCAGAATGGGGATTTATTATGCTAAATAGATGTCCAATAAAATCAATTAAATTTAAATATAGCAGAAAGGTGTTTTAATTGGCCAAATAGATATTATCGATGAAGTATAATTAATTTAATCATGCTATTATTTAAAATAATGTATTTAAATTCAATCACTATATTTTATCATAATTTTATACTTTGTCAAAACTAACAACATATTATACCATGGGGTAGTACTCGTCAATACGAGTCTAAATAAAAAAATTGCTCATTAAACGGATAAAAAATGAGTGGGATATACCATTTTACAAATTCAGTATACTTAGCATATTAATTAGATAACTAAATTTTTTAATCCTTACTTAAACTAGGCCTAGCCTAACACTACCTAAAACAAAACTAATCAAACCTTTTTTCTCTGAACTTAAAATTCTTAAATTCAAAAAATCCCAAAATCAAAATTGGGGCCAAACTTAAAATGCACAATCATGCATGCGTGCACGTGCACATTATCCCTCCATCGTCGATCATCGCCTCATCCCTACCCATTAACGCCAATTAGCATGCCTGACTTGACCGAACCATCGACATCCACACCCGTGCCCTCCAGCGAAATCCGAATCCACAACCCTAAATTCAAAAATCATGTGTGCTAGTATTACACATGCGCCACCTAAAAGGGCATGCTATGATGCCTCGACCAACTACGTACCATGCTGCCGCCACCCTTGTAACCGCAACCCAACCCCGTACCCTCGACCAACATGTCGGCTAGCTCACCGCCTCACGTCGCCATCGCCATCACCCCAAAGTCGAAACCCAAAACTGACCTTAAACCCTAACTCGAGCTCGACAGAGCAACCCCAACCATTGTACCCCAAACAACCACGGCTATGCCATCGCCTTGACTCGAGGCCAATCCAGAACCCATCATCGACCTCCCCGACCTTTACCTCGTGGGTAATCAATTTTTGAACCAAAATAGTTCATCTCCCACCACGACCATTTTCGACTACCTAAAACCATGAGACTAGTGCTAAAAATCATGTTTCGCAGGTACGAATATGATCATACCCTCTACTTGTCGATCCGAGCTTGATGAAAAACTGACAATGTTCGACCATTCACCGATTTAAACCGATATCTTGAATACCCTCGATGAAATAACCCCAAAGATTAATTTAAAATAAACTAAAGAGCAAACTCTACCACTTTACACTTGAAACCTTTAGCTAATTCTGCATGGTTTAGGGGTTAATGGGTTTTTGAATCTAAGACGGGAAGTCTATTCTCATATTTTTCAAAGAACATCAAGGGGAAAAGGAAGATATTCTAGTTCCAGCTGGTTTCCAATAAGCATATTTATCCATTTTCAAATCAAAATATGATTTTTAAACCATTATATAAAAAGTTTAACCAACCTATAAATTTTCACCATTTATCTTATATAGAATATAGAAAATAAATAAAGAAATGGAGATCTCACCTTGCACAATTATTATAAAATCCAAGATAAGTTGTTTTAAGCAAAAGATGTTTTTTTCCCAATACTCTTAAGTGATGTAGAAATGAAGACAAGAACAAGAAAGTTAAGATGAAATATAAAAAGAGAATAATGTGCATATATAAAGAGGGTGCATAAAAAAATAAAAATAAGAAAATAAAATAAAGATACCCTCAAATCACAAATTAAACTCTTACATCAAGTCTAAGCCACCCAAGTACCATTTTATATGAAAGCATATTGCATAACAGAGTGATTCATGTACCTTTTGTTAACTTGATTACCTAAGAAATCTTATATCTTTCATCATCAAATTTTCAACATATTTAATTTTTTTTTCATTTATTTATTTATTTCTTCTTACATTTCAAACTACAAATTCTTATTCTTCTTTAAACATTTGAATATTGTTTTTAAAGCATATGCAAGGGTATTACACTTCTTAAACTTGTTGTTCGATTAAAAGCTGAAATCTGAAAAGCGGGTTTCGGTCGCATCTTTAGTTTTCCATCGAACTACCTATTTATGTATACAAAATTGAAAAATAAATTTTCTATCATTAGTTATAAATTTAAAAGAGAGTTATTTACTTATTAGAGCCATTAATTGAATATTTAAAATAAATTAAATATTCACAAATCAAAGTGATATAATTCCAAGTCACTACAATATTACTACTACAAGTCTTATGTAGTATATAACATACTATATATCAATATATATCCAACGATTCGAATCATGCTATGTAAGTTTAGAAATTTTGAACTCTCACACTAATTTGAAGTGCCTAACCACTAGGACTTTAAGTTGGTTTATTTTAAGGTAACTTACTACACCATAACTAGCCATATACGAAGATAGTATAATTTTAAAATATGAACCAAATAATATACATTTTGTAGCTTTGCCCTTATATAACACGGTGAAAGTTTCAATAATAAATTAAAGCATCAAAAGGGTAAAAATATAATTTTACATAAAATGGAAAAATGGTAAATTCTCAAAAACATTGGAATTAGGCCTTGGGACCTTTTCCACTGCATCTAGAATTTTATTTATATTTAGAAAACATATATAACTTGTTAAATTTGATAAATGTGTGACGGCCCAAGATTTTGGATATTTGGAATTGGAATATTTAATTGATTTGAAATAATTGAAAGTTAGTTTTAATTTGAATTTCAAATATAACCATTTATTGGGTAGTTAAATTATTGAATTTGATAATTTGAAATTGGGTCAAATATTGAATGTTCAGTTTTGAGCTTGTTCAAAATAATTTGAAGGCTCGTAAAATTTATAATAATAGCACTGAAGATAACGAAAGCTTTAAATATGAAATTAAAAGTGTTTTGTTCAGTTTTAAAAATATATTGTTTAAATTGAATTTAAAAATAACCTTCCGAGGCACAGTCTTGGAATTCAACGAAACTAGTTCCACTGGATCTGTAATAGTGTATTATTAGCGGATTTCAAAGTTTGTAGTGTTTGGAGTTATCGTGTGGCCGTATGGTAGGTAAACGAGTTGAAATTTATATTGAAAATTCAATATAATAACTGGGTCCAAAACGTTATCTTCTCCATAGGATCGAATTAGGACTCAAAACCTTTTTCGTTTCGTTCAAAATAGGGGTATAACATTAGGTGCCTAGCGGTACACCTCAGTAGGAGATCAAATTTTAAGTTATGATTTTGAGATGATTTAAATTTAAAATTTGAATATAAAATATATTATTGACTAGTCAAACCTCAGCTATAATTTCCTCTCATCAGCTGCTTTTTTATCACCTCAAAAACACGTGTCCTCCCTGTTAATGCGTCTTCTCTCCGTCTATCAATTGAAATTCAGTCGTATAACTGAAGCCACCCCTTTCTTTTTATTTTATAAAAAAAAGAAAGAAAAGAAATTTATTAATGGCCGAATTCAAAGAAGAAATCGCTGCCTTCAAATCGATAACAGCGAATCCCTTTTCCTTTTAATTCGAATAGGAAGGGAATATCTTTCCCTTATTCTCCAATCGAGATCGGCATCTCGTATTTCGAAAAGACCGAACGCCTCCATCTTGCTCAAATTCATCTGACTTCAGCATGTCTCGTCAACACTCGAAGCTAGGACCTAGTTCGCTCTAAGGTTCAATGCTCGAAACTGAAGTCGAAGGCAAGTCGACATTGGGAAGCTGAAGCCAGAATAGGCATGCGAATCGGGGAAGGGGAAAGGGGAGATGCTCGGTCGGCAATGGTGGATGGTTGGGCCGAAAGGAGTGTCGAAGTTGTGCGAGGCGACGTGGGTGCGAAGTGCTCGAGTTGAGGGCAACGTAGGCACGATAGTGGTTGGGGCCGTAAATGTTGGCAGCTGTCGATGGTGCAGTCAGTCGAGGCTAGGGTTCCATTCGATTTTGAACTCGACCGTGAGGTATTATCATTTTTTTAATATAGATGAATGTTCGTTTTTACAGGTTTAAAAAAGAAATTTGGATTTTACAGTAAATTTTTTATTATAAAATATAATAATCACAGTAAGAATATATATAAGTATATGATTTGGAAAAAAATTTAAGAGTTATATAAAAAAAATTAGATTTTTTTCTATATAGATTATTTCCTATAAGTATATATATAAAATTTCAAAAATAAAATAAATATACATATACACAATTCAAATCTACTGGTTTATTTTAAAGATGTGTATTTAGAGTGACTAGTTTGTTTAATAAACAAAATTAATTATTTTAGCCACTGAAAATATTTCATATAAAAAGAATTAGTTTAGAATTAAATTATTAGTTAAATTAAATGATTAGTTAATTAAAATTAATAAATGGTAATTGATTGTTCGATTAGTTCAAATATTAATAAACTATACAATGTTTGTACAAGGTCCAGTATCGTGAAGGAAATTGCCAGTTCAGGTCGGAGTGCAAAACAAAGTCAAAGGTGAGTTAATCTCACTCAATATGGATTTCTGGTTAATTTAAATAGTTTAAATTTAAATTATTGGTTGATTTCTTGAATTGATGATTTATTATCAGTCTGGATGTGATATTTTATATGGTAGTATATATATTGGAGTGATTGATATTCCCGCATTATATAGCGGATGAGACCCTATGTGCCCTACATAATTGCGGATGACCCTATATACCGCGATATCCCCCTCGAAGTGGGATTGGTAATATTATATTATGCTAACATCTATGGATGCAGGGAAACAGGTTGGAGGGATCCAACTGGATTCCTCAAAATATTTGAATTTATTTTCATATTCAGTGATATAATTTATTTGATAGTCCATGATAGATTATATTGAAAATTGAAGTTATTGATTGCTTGGTTTGTTGTATATATTTGGGTATATTGAGATATCAAAAATAAAGATTGGATTTTTGAAGGAAAATAAAGAGAGAATTTTAAATAAAATAATTTTAGGGAATTGGATAAATTAAAAGAATGAATTTGGAAAAGAATAAAAAGTTGGTTTTTTTTAAAATCCTATCAAATAAATTCCAAGTATGGTAAAAAGATTTTTGAATAATTGGGGATAAAAGAATTTTGAGAACTTAAGTTATATTGTTAAAAATTGAAGAATTTATTTTACATTCAGGATTTAAATGGTTAGGGAGAAATAAAGGGAGAATTTTGAAATTATGTATGGAATTAATATTTCAAATTTGAAACTTAATAAAGAATTAATATGGAATTAATGGGCTTTGAAATAAATTTGGATAAGTAAAGGAAATTATTTTAAACTGGAGTTGGTTTTGAAAATCGATTTAAAAACCGACTAAGTGTTGAAACTGTGATTAAATGAGAATCAGATTGTGAAATTTGTAAATAGGATTTATACATAAAGTGAAATATTTATCAGTAGATAATTGGGAAGTATAAATTCATATTGCGAAATCAAAAGGAAAGGGTGATATGTTTTTAAAAATAAATAGTGGTTTATTTTTAAAAGTGTGGAAAGTAATTTACGGGTTTGGGAGGTAAATTAAACTGGAAATAAATCGAGAAGAATTTGTAAATTATTAGACGGTTGTATTGGAATGGAAAGTGTATTTTCTTGAAAGGTTAAGTATATTTTCAGAAGAAGGTTTTTAAGTATAAATTAGAAGTTTTAAAAGATGTTTTAAAGAAGAATGTTTTTAGAGAAATTTATTTTTTAAATTGTTTAAAAAATTTTAAAGTAAACATTTATTAAATTAATTATAGTAGTAATTATTTTAAAGGTATAATTTAGTATTAAGATTTAAAAAGATAATTATTAAGTATTTATAATTTATACAATAGTTTTATTTTAAAACAGTTTTTGGCTAAGTTTGTATTAAGAAAATTATTATAGAACTTTATATCTAATATTTTAAATAAAATGATTTAAGTAGTTTTATTTCAAACATTTTAAGTGTATATTTTTGGGTAAAGGGATTTTGAATTTTTAAAATCCAAATTATTAAGACTTGGTGCTTTTCTGTGGAAATAAACAATTGGTTGGATGATTGTTTAATTTGATAGTTAAATAACCAACTATCAATATTGGCCAATGCGCTGATCATTTCAAAGAGTCTGGGATCGGGTTAATTTACCCGAAAACCACTTCGATCCGGTTTGAATGTAGCGAATGAATACCGTGAAGATGATGAAGACAGTGATTCGGTTTGTCCAGACCCAGGGCAACTTGTATGGACGAATGCTATCAGAGCATCGTCAGGGGGATGATGAGCATTTTAAGTGGGATGTGTTCTAAAAAGGTAACGCATAATCCCAAGCCTCATCAACTGGGAATGGCTAAAACAGGGGAGGTATAGCAAGGCTAAGTGGCTAGCAATCAATTAGAGTGAGGTCACCCCTGTCTAGATGTCCCTTTTTGATTTCAACTTGGTGGGCAGTTGCTGATCCCAACCGCAGGGTGATCTTATTCGGACTATCCAGTAAGGGGTAGATTCGATATTGTGTTGCAGGGGGTACTCTGGTCTAGACCAGGCACTGTGACGGCGGTATCCCAGTAACACTGCCATTGTATGGAGTCCAATCTCCAATAAGCGCCTGTACGGTTTTGATTGTGCCCAATTATGCTGGAACATGAGATGTAAGCATTTCAACTATATTCTATTTTACTTTCAATAGACACTATTATAATATCAGACGAATTTGATGGAAAATGTTTTGGTTATCGTAAGGTAAAAACCCGGCATGTTTATTTATGGTGAGGTTTTACGAGATACCTTTGATTTAAAAGCATTTTGAAAACTTTGATAATCCAATTGAGTGTGTTTCCTCATGCTGGTTTTCCAGACTGACTCGGGTGTTATTTTACTATAATGCTCGGGTCAGACCGAGTATTATAGAATACTAGATAGGATGTTATGGACCTCAGTAGACGAGATGGATGGCGAGACGTATCACACGGACTTGATGTATAATCCGCTGTGCAATATAAGTAGTATAG
Organism: Allium cepa; assembly: GCA_030765085.1. Classification (NCBI taxonomy): domain Eukaryota; kingdom Viridiplantae; phylum Streptophyta; class Magnoliopsida; order Asparagales; family Amaryllidaceae; genus Allium; species Allium cepa. Next base: position 204,820,175 of record CM060944.1, on the reverse strand, counting down.
TCAGCTTTTGTGAGGACAAGTTAATATAATTGTCGAGTATTTTTCTATTGATTGTGTTGTACTCTGATGATGTAATGTATAAAACAGATATAGTTCTTTTTGTATAAAAATCGGTTATTATATATAATATATTATTCCGCCGCGATTGTGAGATTCTGATGTTGTTTTGTTTACTCTTCTTCTATCTCCTTCTTTCCCTTACGGTCTGTTTTTCAGCATTCGATTGTTCGGCATTTAACATAGTGGATGTATTGATGTTGATTTTTGTGCATCGAAAAATTAGGCCGTGACATTTTGGTATGTAAACTGAAGGTTAAGCGAGAACCTTGGCTCTGCTGGGGATTACTCATTAGAAATAAAGTATGTAGTACTCTAGAATGAGTTTGAATGTATTAATTGATATGAGCGCGTATTTGTTAATGAATATAAAAATATTTTTATATTGTGTTGATTGGTTTGTTGAGTAGTTTATGGATTCTGATCAATACAAGTAATTAATGTTATTGATAGGGATCTCTAAACACTTGAATGAAACAATTCGACATAGTGTTTTTCTAAATGGGGTAAATGAAATAATTTTTCCCAAATTATTTTTACATATGAAAGAAATAATTTTTAAAAGTTATTATAGCATATATGGCTGCTTGGTTGTTAGGAAATGTTGGTATTAAATTATTATCAATGTTATGTGGAAATTAAATAAGAAACTGTAATTATAACCAAAGTTAAGAAAATAAATTCATATACAATATGGAATTTGTAAATGTGAATTATAAATGTGATTTATAATTAAAATGAGATAAAATTCCAGAGTAATATTTGAATATGAATTGAAAGGATTTGGAATTCTAAATTTTGAAATTCCTTTGAGTTTGAAAATGATTTTTAAAGACTCCGGAGGAATTCAAATACCTTTTTGTTGGGTAATTCAATTTATCTTTTGAAATCAAAAACACTAATTTATCCTTTGCTTTTAAGTACCTATATCCTATTTAGCAGTAACATCCAATTACATAATCCAAAATCATTTTATTCATTTCTTTTCAAAATTTTCAACATTTGCTTTACTTAAGCACGTACGATGCACATATATCATCCGTACACACTATCAAATCCGATCGCTCACTCGATCACACAACTTCACTTCCGAACTAATATCGTTCACCCAAGTCTCTAGTGCAGACTCAGATCTGGTTGCTTGATCCGAACCGTCATTCTCCTTGCATATCTGTATACTATGATAGAGAATTTCCAAAATCAAACAAAAATCCATATCCAGGATTCGCCGTCGAAAATCGAGTGAAAAATATCGATATAACTATCTCGAAATTCTGTGCTCGAATCTGGATCAAATTGTTATGCGAATAAAATAATATACGTACATCCTACGTATTTATCCCAATTGATTATTAGTTATATCAATTCTCTTTTTATTCACATTTATTTTGATTTCTATTCACTTATTCACATTTATCATTTCACATACCCTTATTAAACCTTCATTCACATATTTACTTGGTATATTTCTCAATTCCAATTTACTTAAGAATTTTACCATCCATTTCTTAAGTTCGATATAAATATTTTGTACACTTCAGATATTTATTTTGACTTTACCATTTAAGCTTTTATATCTATTTTCATCCAAATTAAATTTCAATTCCATTTGAATCCAATCTATCTTTAAATTCTGAATACTGAATTCTTATCAACTATCTTTCATTAATATCTAATCCATATTATTATTTTAAAATATTTAATTTACTAATTTATTTCAAATTCCAATGAATTCTAATTCCCATAACTTTTGTTCTTTTAGTCTAACCTAAACTAATTTTTCAATTCCACTTGAATTCAATTTTTCTTCCTTCCACCTATTTATTCCCAATCAAATTCAATAACTTTATTTTATTTAACATGATTCAAATCAAATCTCATTCCATTATGCAGTTTCAATCCTATTTACTTACAAATGTAAATTCATTTGTTCATTTACCAATTTTTATTTCTAATTTATAATTTTTTATTTAAGTAACCATTTCATTTAGTCTACTTAGACTTTTCTTTAGATTCACTTTTATTTAACTAGTTTCAATTACACGCGGATTAAATTCAAAATTTTAAACTTCTATATGTTTTCCAACTTATTTATATTCCATTAGTAATCCCTTTAATTTATTTCATTTAATTGGTTTTCTTACCATTTACTTTTATTTAACTCTTTCAAGTGGAATTTTATTCTAAAAAAATTCATAATTTATAAGTTACCAAACCCATTTATATTTCCATCAACATTTTTAACTAACTCCAGAGTTTAAATAATTTCTTAAACATTCAAATCATTTTTGAAATCAATTACATTCGAAATCCTTCGGTATACCAAATTAATTCTTGCATTTCAAGACCAAACCTAGTTATGCAAATAAATCCAATTTAAAACATTTAGGTAGCAATTCCTCTCTTGGAAACTCGAAAGTGAACATCGATGATGCTGCAGTCATCACCAAAATTATTTTCAAGTGACCGAAAAGAAATTAATGCTTTTAATTCTCATTTCATAAACCTAAATCTCACCAGATTTCATATCCAACTCAAAAATATATCTGAATAATATCACTTCTATTTCTCAAAGCCTTTGAAAATCATTTTAAATCCCAAAGGAAATATAATATCCAAATTTTCAAATTTCAAATCCTTTTCAATTCATATTCACATATTACTATGGAATTTTATCTCATTTCAATTAAAAATCACATTTATAATTCATATTTACAAATTCCATTCTGTTATCTGAATTTATTTCCTTAACCTTTAGTTATAATTTCAACTTTTATTCAATTTCTACAACACAATGATAATAATTTAATATTATCATTTTCTAACAACAAGCAACCATATGTCACTATAATAATTTACGAAAAATTACTTCTTTCATATATAAAAATAATTTTGAGTAAAATTATTTCATTCACCCTATTTAAAACAATATCGTACCGAATTGTTTTGCACAAGTGTTTAGAAATCCATATCAATAATGTTAATACTCGTATTGACCAAAATCCATAACCCACTCAACAAACCAATCGACACAATACAAAACAATTTTATATTCATTAACAAATACGCGCTTATATCTATTTATATACTCAAACTCATTCTAGGGTGCTACTGACCATATCTCTAAGGAGTAATCCCCACCAGAGACAAGGTTCTCGCTCAACCTTCAGCTACGATACCAAAATGTCACGACCCGATTTTTCGATGCTTGAAAATCGACATCAATGTGTCCACTATATTAAATGCCGAACAATCGAATCCCAAAAAAAGAGACCGTAAGGAAAAGGAGAAGGAGGTAGAAGAAGAGAAAACAAAGCAACATCAGAATCTTACGATCGAAGCAGAACAATATACAATAGTTAAATGACTGATCTTTATACAAGAAGAACTATATCTGTTTAATACATTGCATCAATAGAGTACAATATAATCAATAGCAAAATACTAGACAGTTATATTAACTTGTCCTCACAAAAGCTGACTATACAGCTTATACTGCACTGCGGAACATATATCAAGTACGTGTGATACGTCTCGCCATCCAGATCGTCTCCTGAGCTCCACAACATCCTATCATGTATTCTATAATACTCGGTTTGACCCGAACATTATAGTGAAATAACACCCGAGTCAGTCTGGAAACTAGAGTGAGAAAACAAATTCAATTAGGTTATTAAAATTTTGAAAATCCTTTAAAATCAAAGGTATCTCGTAAGACCACGCCAAAAATAAACATTTCGTGTTTTTACCTTACGATAACCAAAACATTTTTATCAAATCTATCTGACATTATAATAATGTCTATAGAAAGTAAAATAGAATCTAGCTGAAATGCTTGCATCTCACTTTCAGCATAGTTGAGCACAATCAAAACCGTACAGGCGCTTATTGGATATTGGATTCCATACAACGGAAGGGCTACTGGGGTACCGCCCGTCACAGTACCTGGTCTAGATCAGCGTTCCGAGGACCCCTCCCGATCCCTTGCAATACAAGACCAGAGCTACCCTTTACTGGATTGTCTAAATAAGATCATCCCGCGGTTGGGATCAGCAACCGTCCACATAGCCGAATAAAAGGGACATCTAAATAGAGATGACCTTACCCTAATTGATTGCTAGCCACTTAGCCTTGTTGCACCACCCCTGTTTTAGCCATTCTTAGTTGATGAGGCTTGAGGCTATACGTTACCTTTTTAGCACACATTAACTTAGAATGCTTACCATCCTCTTGAAGATGGTCTGATAGCATTCATCCATACAAATTGCCCTGGGTCTGGACAAACCGAATCACCATCTTCATCATCTTCACGGTATTCATTCGCTAGGTACAAATTGGATCAAAGTAGTTTTCGGATAATTAAATCCAATCCCAGTCTCTTCGAAACGATCCACGCATTGGCAAATATTGATAGCTGGTTATTTAACTATCAAATTAAACAATCATTCAACAAAATATTTTATTTCCACTGAAGAGCACCAAGTCCTTAAAATTTAGCTTTTTAAAGAAATTAAATCACTTTATCCAAAGATACACTTTAAAAACATTTAAATAAACTACTTCAGCTACTTAGTCAAAATATTAGTTATGGAATTCTATAATAATTTCCCAAGTAAATCTTTAGCCAAAGACTACTTTTAAAATAAAACTATAATATACGATATAATAAAATATTTAATAGTTATACTTTACATAAAAATACTATTTTAACCTTTATAATACTTACTACTATAATTAAATTAAACAAATATTTGCTTTAAAAATTTTAAAACAACTAAATAGTAATCTTTCTAAAACATTCTTTCAAAACCATTTTAAAACTTCTACTTTATACTTAAAAATCTCCTTCGAAATTATACTAGGCTTTCCTCGAAACATGCACTTTCCATTCCAATATAGCTCATCTAATCACTTATAATTCCTTCTCGATTTACCCAATTTAATTTACGTCCTAATCCCGTAAATATACTTTTCCATACTTTTAAAAATAAACCACTATTTATTTTGTAAACAAATCACCATTTCTTTATAAATTACTACCGTGAATTTATACTTCAAATTATCCACTGATAAATATTTCACTTTATTTATAAACCCCATTTATAAATCCCATACCCTCATTTTCCTTTCATTCATTATGTCCAAAACACTTAATCGATTCCTCGATCAATTCTCTATATTAATCCGATTTTAAAATTTATTTTGACTTATCCTAAATTTATTTCAAAATCTATTAATTCCAGTTTTACTCTTTATTTTGATTTAAAACCTTATTTAAATTCGCAATGTACTCTATTTTTAAAATTCTCCCTTTATTTGCCTCAACTCATTTTAAATCTTGAATTTAAAAATATATTCCATCGTACTTACAAAATAATATTGCTTAAGTCTTCAAAACTCCTTTATTTCCATTTATTCAAAATCTCTATTTCTTCACATACTCAGAATTTATTTAACAGGATTTTAAAATGAACTTTTTATTCATTTCCAAATTCATTCTTTAATTTATCCAAATTCACTATGATTATTTTTTACTTAAAAATTCTCTCTTTTATTTACCTTCAAAAATCCAATATTTACATTTTTTACATCTTAAAATATCAAAACATATTCAACCAAAACATAGCATTCGATAACTTCAGTTCCCAATATAATCAATATAATCTCTCACATATTATAAATTAAATCACATCACTGAATATGAAATAATTGAACATTTTGAGGAATCCAATTGTATTCCTTCAACCTGTTTCCCTGCATCAACAGATGTTAGCACAACAAATAAAATACCGATCCCGCTTCAAGACGGAACATCGCGGTATAAAGGGTCATCCGCTATTATGCGGGGTGCATAGGGTCTCATCTGCTATATAATGCAGGAATATCAGTCACTCCAATATATATATATATATACTACTATATATATAATATCACATCCATACTGATAATAAATTATCAATTCAAGCAATCAACCAATAATTTAAACTTCAATTATTTAAGTTAACCGATAATCCAGATGTGAGTGAAATTAACTCATCTTTGGTTTTTAATTTGCGATCTGATCCACCTCAACTTGGTTTCACGATGACTTTAGACCTTATATAAGCATTAGATGATTTTTATTAATATCCGAACAAATCAAACAATCAATTACTGTTTAAAGTTAATTAACTCATGATTTAATTTAAACTAATAATTTCGCGTTAAAAAATCTTTTAGTAAATAAAATGATTTTTATAAATTAACTAATCACCTTAATAAATTGTTTTTTTATAAACCTTACTATTATTTCCTCTATAAATATATATTAAATTAAAAACAGGGATGGTTTATACTTTACTGTAATATTAATTTCCTACTTCTACATATATATGCATATAAAAAGTCTGCATATATATACAATTTTAGTCACTGCATATTCATATATATATATATATATATATATATATATATATATAAATTTGGCCCTATTATACATCTGCCTACTGTAAACCCTTTTTTTGTACGTATTCAAATTTAAATTGAAATAGATAAATTGTAAACATATAACTAGTAAATATATACCTAGCAGACCTTCAAAAACAGTCGCTTTCTCCCTCGACCTAGACGCGCCGTCGAACCCCCTTATCCTCGCGGCCTCCCCAACGCGCCTCTCCTTCGAGTTTGAGTTTGACACACGACCCATCACCAAGCCTCGCGATCGAACGCCTCCCCTCATCGACAATCTCAACGTGACCATTGCGAGTCTTGGCCTCCCACGACGCCACTCTTACTCGCTTCCTAGCTGTGAGCAATCTGCCGCTCTCCTCCCTTTTTCGAACGAATTCCATGTGATTCGCATCGTCGATCCGAAAGGGAAAGGCCTCAATTTTAAATCTAGGCACGAAAATGAGCTCACGCTTATTTTCGATCGCCATCGCTTCTCTTTTTTTCAAACGAAATATGTTTGTGAATCTCGGCTTTTGGTCATTTTGAACGGAAACAAAGATAGGTGGAAGGATACTCTAATACTTATAGGAATGAGACAGCACGTGCACTTACTTTAGAAAGCTAACGTATAGATATAAAAAAGATATGGATTTTCTTTTTGTTTATTCTTATTATCATTATCAATCAGCCCGTCATAATTTCAATCAGAGAATGCAGGTAGGGTGGTTGATGTGATAAGGTTTGACTTATCAATAAATTATTATATCTATTTTTAAATTTAAATCGTCTTGAATTTCCAATTCAAAATTTCGACATCCGATCGAGGCATGCCGCTAGGCGTTCAAAATGTTGTGCCCCTATTCCGAACACAAGGAAAAAAGGTTTCGAGCCCTAATTCGATCATGTGAAGAAGATAGCTTTTGAACCTAGTTATTATATTGAATTTTCAATCAAAATTTCAGCGCGTTTACATACCATGTGGCCACAAGACAAGTCCAAACGTTACAAAACTTGAAATTCAATAATAATACACCTTTACGGATCCAATGGAACTGGTTTCGTCGAATTCTGAGACTGTGCCTCGGATGGCTATTTTTAAATACCATTTTAAACGATATTTTTTCAAAACTGAACAAATTACTTCCAGTTTCAATTTTAAAACTATTATTACCTTCAGCATTATCAATACAGATTTTACAAGCCTTTGAAATATTTTTACAGGCTTAAAATCCACTATTTTAACCAATTCCCAATTAATTTAATTTAATAATTAAAATTCCAAATAAATAGTGATATTTGAAATTCAAGTTAAAACTTAACTTTTAAATATTTAAAATCAATTAAATATTCCAATTTCGAATATCCAAAAATTCCGGGTCGTCACATTCCCCCCTCTCCCTTAAAAGAATTTCATCCCCGAAATTACTAGTTAAAAATAATGACATATAACCCATTTTACTATTTTTCTCAAACCCAAACAGTTTTTAACAACTTCCCAAAACCAAACAGTTTTTGGCAATACCCAAAACAATCTTTTTATTCAAAACACTATCACTCTTACTAACTTCCTAAAGTCATCCATAGGTTCCAAATAATATCACTTACTCAACCATTTCAGATTTTATTTTAAGACCAAATTTTAAACTATCAAAATTTTCTTCAAAATTTTTCTAACTCCCTAGATATTGAAAAAAATTCGCCAGCGTCTCCTTTGCGCGGCTAGCTCGAAACAACTACAAAATGCCTTTACGGGCCTAAATTTTCAAAAGAAAACAAAAGTCAAGTGGCTAGATAAGAAAATCATCAAATTTCATATGCCACTTTAAATACATACCTTTTTGTTGGGCAATTCAATTTATCTTCTGAAACCAAAAACACCAATTTATCCTTTGCTTTTAAATACATGTATCCTACTTAGCAGTAACATCCAATTAAAGAATTCAAAATCATTTTATTCATTTCTATTCAAAATTTTCAACATTTGCTTTACTTAAGGCTGTACGATGCACATATAACATCCATACGCAATATCAAATCTGATCGCTCACTCGATCATACAACTTCACTTCTAACTAGTATAGTTCACCCGACTCTCTAGGCGGACTCAGATCTGGTTTATTGATCCAAAACCGTCATTCTCCTTGCATAGCCGTATACTATGATAGAGAATTTCAAGAATCAATCAAAAATACATATCCAGGGTTCGCCGTCGAAAATCGAGTGAAAAATCCTAATTCGGATCGATATAACTATCGAAATTCTATGCTCGAATCAGGATCAAATTGCTATGCGAATAAGATAATATACGTACATCCTACGTATTTATCCCAATTGATTATTAGCTATATCATTTCTCTTCTTATTCATATTTATTTTGATTACTATCCACTTATTCACATTTATCATTTCACATACCCTTATTAAACCTTCATTCACATATTTACTTGGTATATTTCTCAATTCCAATTTACTTAAGAATTTTACCATCCATTTCTTAAGTTCAATATAAATATTTTATACGCTTCTTATATTTATTTTCACTTTACCACTTAAGGTTTTATATCTATTTTCATCCAAATTAAATTTCAATACCATTTGAATCCAATCTATCTTTAAATTCTGAATACTGAATTCTTATCATCTATCTTTCATTCATATCTAATCCTTATCGTTATTTTAAATTGGTTTCATTTACTCATTTATTTTAAATTCCAATGAATTCTAATTCCTAGAACTTTTGTTCTTTTAGTCCAACCCGAACTAATTTTTCAATTCCACTTGAATTCAAATTTTCTTCCTTCCACCTACTTATTCCTAATCAAATTCAATAACTATATTTTATTTAACACGTTGCATGTCAAATCTCATTCCATTATTCAGTTTCAATCCTATTTACTTACAAATGTAAATTCATTTGTTCATTTACAAATTTTTATTTCCAACTTATAAATTTTTATTTAAGTAACCATTTCACTTAGTCTACTTAGACTTTTCTTTAAATTCACTTTTACTTAACTAGACTTAATTACACTCTGATTCGATTCAAATTTTTAAACTTCTAATAGTCTTCCAACTTATTTATATTCCATTTACTAATCCCTTTAATTTATTTCATTAGACTGGTTTTCTTACCAAATAATTTTATTTAATTCTTTTAAGTGGAATTTTATTCTAATAAATTTCAGATTTTATAAGTTATCAAAACCCATTTACATTCCATGAACATTTTTAACTAATTCAAGAGTTTAAACAATTTCTTAAACATTCAAAATCATTTTTGAAATCAGTTACATCCAAAATCCTTCGGTATACCAAATTATATCTTGCATTCAAAACCAAACCTAATTTTGCAAATATATCCAATTTAAAACATTTAGGTAGCAATTCCTTTCATGGAAACTCGAAAATGAATATCGATGATGCTGCAGTCATCACCAAAATTATTTTCCAGCGACCGTAAGGAGTTTAGTACTTTAACTTCTCTAAAAACATTTCAAATATTTTTTAAACCCAAATCTAACTAGATTTCATATGCAACTCAAAAATATTTCCGAATAATATCAATATTATTCCTCAAAGCCTTTGAAAATCATTTTCAAATCCCAAAGGAAATATAATCTCCAAATTTTTGAATTTCAAATCCTTTTCAATTCATATTCACATATTACTCTAGAATTTTATCTTATTTCAATTATAAATCACATTTATAATTCACATTTACAAATTCCATTCTGTTATCTGAATTTATTTCCTTAACCTTTAGTTATAATTTCAACTTTTATTCAATTTCTACAACACAATGATAATAATTTGATATCATTTTCTAACAACCAAGAAACCATACATAACTATAATAATTTATGAAAAATTATTTCTTTCATATATAAAAATAATTTTGGGTAAAATTATTTCATTCACCCTATTTAAAACAATATCGTGTCGAATTGTTCTGCACAAGTGTTTAGAGATCCCTATCAATAACGTTACTTACTCGTATTGATCAGAATTCATAAGCCACTCAAACAAACCAATCAACATATTATAAAAAAAATTATGTTCATTAACAAATACGAACTCTTATCTATTGGTACACTCAGACTCATTCTAGTGTGCTACTAACCATATCTCTAATGAGTAATCCCCACCAGAGCCAAGGTTCTCGCTTAACCTTCAGCTCTGATACCAAAATGTCACGACCAGATTTTTCGACGCCCGAAAATCGACATCAATACGTCCACTATATCAAATGCTGAACAATCGAATGCCGAAAAAACAGACCATAAGGGAAAGAAGGAGGTAGAAGAAGAGAAAACAAAACAACATCAGAATCTCACGATCGCAGCGGAACAATATATAATTGTTAAATGACTGATCTTTATACAAGAAGAACTATATCTGTTTAATACATTACATCAACAGAATACAAAAAAATCAATAGCAGAATACAGGACAATTATATTAACTTGTCCTCACAAAAGCTGACTATACAGCTTATACTGCATAGCGTAATATATATCAAGTACGTGTGATACGTCTCACCATCCAGCTCGTCTCCTGAGCTCCACGGCATCCTATCATGTATTCTATAATACACAGTCTGACCCAAGCATTATAGTGAAATAACACCCGAGTCAATCTGGAAACCAGTGTGAGAAAACACACTCGATTGGATCATTAAAATTATCAAAATCCTTTGAAAACAAAGGTATCTCGTAAGAGAACGCTACAAATAAACATGTCGGTTTTTACCTTACGATAACCAAAACAATTTTATCAACTCCGTCTGATATTATAACAGTGTCTATAGAAAGTAAAATATAATCTAGTTGAAATGCTTGCATCTCACATTTCAGCATAGATGGGCACAATCAAAACCGAACATGCTCTTATTGGAGATTGGATTCCATACAATGGCAGGGCTACTGGGGTACCGCCCGTTACAGTACCTGGTCTAGATCAGCATACCGAGGAGCCCTCCCGATCCACTACAATACAAGACCAGAGCTACCCCTACTGGATAGTCAAAATAAGATCACCTCGCGGTTGGGATCAGCAACCGCCTACACAGCCGAATAAAAGGGACTTCTAGACAGGGATGACCTTATCCTAATTGGTTGCTAGCCACTTAGCCTTGCTGCACCTCCCATGTTTTAGCCATTCTCGGTTGATGAGGCTTGAGGCTATGCGTTACTTTTTAGCACACATTCACTTAGAATGCTCACCATCCTCCTGACGATGGTCTGATAGCATTCATCTATACAAGTTGCCTTGGGTCTAGACAAACCAAATCAGCATCTTCATCATCTTCACGGTATTCATTAGCTACGTTCAAACCGGATCGAAGTGGTTTTCGGATAATTAAATCTGATCTCGATCTTTTTGAAACGATCGGCGCATTAGCTAATATTAATAGTCGGTTATTTAACTATCAAATTAAACAATCATTCAACCAAATATTTTATTTCCACTAAAGAGCACCAAACCCTTAAAATTTAGCATTTTAAAGAAATTAAATTACTTTATCCAAAGATACACTTTAAAAACATTTAAATAAACTACTTCAATTACTTTATTTAGAATATAAGTTATGCAATTCTATAATAATTTCCCAAGTAAAACTTTAACCAAAGACTACTTTTAAAATAAATCTGTAATATAAGGTATAATATAATATTTAATAGTTATCATTTACATAAAAATACTATTTTAACCTTTAAAATACTTACTACTATAATTAACTTAAACAAATATTTACTTTAAAATTTTTAAAACAACTAGATAGTAATCTTTCTAAAACATTCTTTCAAAACCATTTTAAAACTTCTACTTTATCAATAAAAATTTCCTTTGAAATTATACTAGGCTTTCCAGGAAAAATTCACTTTCCATTCCAATATAGCTCATCTAATCACATATAAATCCTTTTTGGTTTGCCCAATATAATTTACATCCCAATCCCGTAAATTTGCTTTTCCATACTTTTAAAAATAAACCACTATTTATTTTTTAAACAAATCACCCTTTCTTTATAAATTCCTACCATGAATTTGTACTTCAAATTATCCGCTGATAAATATTTCACTTTATTTATAAACCACGTTTATAAATCCCATACCCTCATTTTCCTTTTAATCATTATTTCCAAGACACTTAATCGATTCCTGATCGATTCTCTATATTAATCCCATTTTAAAACTTATTTTGACTTATCCTAAATTTATTTCAAAATCCATTAATTCCAGTTTTATTCTTTATTTTGATTAAAAACCTTAAATTCGCAATGTCAATTTCATACTCTATTTTTAAAATTCTCCCTTTATTTCTCTCAACTCCTTTTAAATCTTGAATCTAAAAATATATTCCTTCGTACTTACAAAACAATATTGCTTAAGTCTTCAAAACTCCTTTATTTCCATTTATTCAAAATCTCTATTTCTTCACATACTTAGAATTTATTTAACTGGATTTTAAAATGAACTTTTTATTCTTTTCCATATTCATTCTTTCAATTTATCCAAATTCACTATGATTATTTTACTTAAAAATTCTCTCTTTTAGTTACCTTCAAAAATCCGATCTTTATATTTTTTACATCTTAAAATATCAAAACATATTCAACCAAAACATAACATTCAATAACTTCAATTTTCAATATAATCAATATAATCTCTCACATATTATCAATTAAATCACATCAATGAATATGAAATAATTCAACATGTTGAGGAATCCAGTTGGATCCCTCCAACCTATTTCCCTGCATCCATGGATGTTAGCACAACAAATAAAATACCAATCCCGCTTCAAGGCGGAATATCGTGGTATAAAGGGTCATCTGCTATTATGCGTGGCGCATAGGGTCTCATCCGCTATATAATGCGGGAATATCAATCACTCGAATATATATATATATATACACTACTATATATAATATCACATTCGTACTGATAATAAATTATCAATTCAAGTAATCAACCAACAATTTAAACTTCAACTATTTAGATTAACCGATAATCTAGATGTCAGTGAAATTAACTCACCTTTGCTTTTTAATTTGCGATCTGATCCTCCTCGACTTGGTTTCATGATGACTTTAGACCTTCAAGCATTAGATGATTTTTATTAATATCCGAATGAATCGAACAATCAATTATCGTTTAAAGTTAATTAATGGTTTAATTTAAACTAATAATTTCCCTTTAAAAAGTTTTTTAGTAAACAAAATGAGTTTTATAAATTAACTAATCACCTTAATAAATTGTTTTTTATAAACCTTACTGTTATTTCCTCTATATATATATATTAAATTAAAAACAGGAATGTTTTAAACTTTACTGTAATATTTATAATTTCCTACTTTTGCATATATATACATTTTTAGTCACTGCGTATTTATATATATAAAAACTTGGCCTTACTGTAAATCTACTACTGTAAACCCCATTTTTACATATTAAAATTTAAATTGAAATAGATAAATTGTAAATATATATAAATAGTAAATATATACCTAGTTGACCTTTTAAAACCATCGCCTTCTCCCTCGACCTAGACACGCAGCTGTGATGACCCGGGATTTTGGACATTTGAAATTGGAATATTTAATTGATTTAAATATTTAGAAGTTAATTTCTAACTTGAATTTCAAATGCCACTATTTATTGAGTGATTTAATTGTTTAATTAAATAATTAGAAATTGGGTAAATGGTTGAATCTGAAATTTTAAGCCTGTTAAAAATAATTTAAAGGCGTGTAAAATTTATATTGATAGTACTGAAGATAGTACAAGGGTTAAACTTGAATTTAAAAGTGCTTTGTTTAGTTTTAAAAATATATCGTTTAAATTGATATTTAAAAATAGCCTTTAGAGGCATAGTCTCGGAATTCGATGAAACCAGTTCCATTCGATCCGGAATAGTATATTATTATCGGATTTCAATTTTCATGGAGTTTGGAGTTTTCGTGATCGTACGGTAGGTAAACGTGTTGAAATTTATATCGAATTTCAATATAATAACTGGGTCCAAAAAGCTATCTTCTCCTTACGATCGAATTAGGGCTCGGAAACTTTTCCATTACGTTCAAAATAGAAGTTTAACATTATGAACGCGTAGCGGCATGTCTCGATAGGAAATCGAGATTTTGAGTTGTTTTTTTGAGAAATTTAAATTTAAATATAAAACATGCATATATATTCTCTTTTCACATCAGAGCTTTTCACCACTCATTTCAATGTTACTGTAGCTTGTTCATTTTTGGCACGTAAGGAAAAATTTAAGCATGTGTCCTTCTTAGTATACTACGCGCCATCTCTATTAAAAGTAACGCGCAACCCCTTCTTTTTAAAACCTAGGCCAAACATTATAAAAAAAAGAATCTCGTTCCAATGCCAAAATCGAATGAAATTGTTTCATTGAAAAAAGAGAGAAAGCGGGTGCGAATTGGATTGATTGAATTGCGAGATCCCTCGATGCGTGAGGGGGAAGTAGTGGTTCGTAGAGATGAAGGTGGACTCGTATGGAAGCAGTGGCCTGACCTGTGTAGGCGATGAAAATGGTGGTTCAATTCGAATTTGGGCTTTGGAAGGTTGGTGGAGTCTCTTGTTGACTTGATGTGGAATCGAGCTCGACTGTGAAGGTTGGTGGAGTCGATAGTGGAGTCGAGCAAATTAGGAAGTAGGAGGTGAAGTCTTTTGGGTTTCAGCGCAGGCGAGCGCAATGTTAGGTGGCAGCGGCGGTTCGAGGAGGGGGATGCGAGCAGCGGTGGAACGCCGAGGACTAGGGTTGCTTTTGCAGTGAGGTGTTTGAGTATTTGATTTGCTATCTATTAAGAAATTTTTTAGGAAATTATATACTGTTATTTTTAACTAAAAATAATAAAATTAAAATAAAACACAGAAAAGTGTGTATATATATACATATTCATGTAGTTTATTTATTTTAAATTTAATAATATATGTATATACATGAATATATTCAGTAAAAGAAGAAAATATATATACATATCTTTACTTACTAGTTTATTTTTAAAATAATGTATTATGGAAATAGATTTGCTTCATAAACTTATTTAATTATTTTAGTCTCTAAAAATATTTTATTAAAAGGAAAATTAGTTTAAAATGAAAAAATTTGTTAATTAAATTTATTTAAAAGGAAATTAAATGTTCGGTTATCTTGAATATTTATAGATTTTATAATGTTATACAAGGTCCAGAACCAAGAGAGACAAGCCGGTTTTGATCGGATGGCAAATTAAAAGGGAAAATATGAGTTAATCTCACTCATCTGGATAACCATTAAAATTTATATAGTAAATTTAAATTATTGGATGAATGATTGAATGGACTGGACGTGATATTATATATATATATATTGGAGTGATTGATTCCCGCATTATATAGCTGATGAGACCCTATGCGCCCCGCATAATAGCGGATGTCACTTTATACTGCGATATCCCGCCTTAAAGCGGGATTGGGATTTTTAATTGTTGTGCTAACATCTGTGGACGCAGAGAAACAGGTTGGAGGGATCCAATTGGATTTCTCAAAAATGTTAAATTTATTTTATATTCAATATTGTGATTTATGTGATAATCTGTGATGGATTATATTGATTATATTGGGAATTGAAATTATTGAATGTTATGGCTTGGTTGAATATATATATTGGTATTTAAGAGAATGAAAAATATATAAAGTTTGGATTTTTAAAGAAAATATAAAGGGAAATTTTTGATGTAAAATAATTATACAGAATTTGGCTAAATTAAAGATTGAATTTGGAAAAGTATAAATGTTTGATTTTTTTTAATTCTATTATATAAAATTCTAAGTATGGAAATAAAGATAGAGATTTTAAATAAATGGAAATAAAAGAGTTTTCGAGTCTTAAGTGATATTGTCTAAAAATTTAAAGGATTTTATTTTCAAAATTTAAGATTAAAATGTTTAGGAAGAAATAAAAGGGTAGGATTTTGATTGAGGTATGAAGTGGATAATTTAGTTTAAAATAAGATTTTAAATCATAAATATAGAAGTAAATATGGAATTAATGGATTTTAAAATAAATTTGGTTAAGTAAAGGAATTTATTTTAAAAATGGAGTTAGTTTTTAAATTCTATTTGAAAACTGATTAAGTGTTTGAAACTGTGATTAAAAAGGAGCATGAGACTATGGAATTTATAAACTAGATTTATAAAGTGAAATAAGATATCAATGGATACTTGAAAGTATAAATTCACAGTGAGAATTTTAAAGGAATGGGCAATTTGTTTTAAAAATAAATAGTGGTTTCTTTCTAAAGGTGTGAAAGGATAGTATATTTCCCTAGAAGCCAAGTATGTTTTCGAAGCAGATTTTCAAGTATAAGTTAAAAGTTTTAAAGTTGTTTAAAACAATGTTTATGAGAAATTATTATTTAAGTTGATTAAAATTTAAAGGTAAATATTTATTAAATTAGTTATAGCAGTAATTATTTTGAAAGGTTAATTGGTATTATGATTTAAAAAGATAATTATTAATATTTAAATTTTATAAAGTAGTTTTATTTTAAAGATAGTTAAGCTAAGTTTTTATTTGAAACATGTATAGAATTTCTTAATTTTTATTTTTATTTTAAAATTTGTTTTGGCTTATGTTTTACATGAAAATTTTTAGAAAATTTCATAGTTAGTATTTTAAATAAAATGTTTTAATTAGTTTTTATTTTAAGTTTTTTAAAGTATATATTTTTGGATAAAATAATTTAAATTATTTCAATATCTAAAGTATTTAGACTTGTTGTTTTTCAGTGGGAATAAACAATATTTGAAAATTTATTCCGCGAGAGAAAAGTGATTTGAAAACTATTTTTAAAGGGTTGAAGTGTGGAAAAATATCTTGCGATAATATTTTGAAATAAAAAAATTTTGGAAATTATTAAGGCCTGATGATTGTTTGTGAATATTATTTGATAGTTAAATAACCAAAAATCAATATTGGCCAATGTACTGACCGTTTCGAAGAGACCGAGATAGGGATTAATTTCTCGAAAACCTCTTCGATCTGGTTTGAATGTATTCATGAGGAAGACAGAAGCTTGGAGTCGAAGATGGAGCAGTGAAGTGCAAGGGCTAATCGTTACTAATCCTGAGGGTGATTCCAAAATGGATTTAGTAGGAATAATGCCTTCGGTTCCGTTCGAACCTGGAACGGACTTGTATGGATGAATGCTTTCAAAACATCGACAGGAGGACGATAAGCATTCCAAGTTAGGTGTGTTCTAAAAAGGTAACGCATAGCCTCGAGCCACATCAACCGGGAATGGCTAAAACAGGGGAGGTGCGCACAACACTAAGTGGCTAGCAACCAATTAGGGTAAGGTCATCCCTGTTTAGTTGTCCCTTTTTATTCGGCTATGTGGGCAGTTGCTAATCCCAACCACGGGGTGATCTTATTCGGACTATCCAGTAAGGGTTAGCTCCGGTCTTGTGTAGCAGGGGATCAGGGTGGATCCTTGGTATGGTGATCTAGACCACGTATTATGACGGGCGGTACCCTAGTAGCCCTGACATTGATGGAAATCCATTCTCCTTATGTGCCCTTTACGGTTTCGATTGTAGAGCCTAGTATTGCTAGAATTTAATAATGTAAAAATTTCAGCTATTTGAGTAAGTATTTTTATATAAACACTATTATAATATCAGAGGATCTGGTAAGAAACGTTTTGGATATCGTAAGGTAAAAACCTGGCATATTTATCGATGGCATGGTCTTACGAGATACCTTTGATTTCAAAGGATTTTGGAAACTTTAATAATCCAATTGAGTGTGTTTTGTCACACTGGTTTTCCAGAATGACTCGGGTGTTTTTCACTGTAATGCTTGGGTCAGACCGAGTATTATGGGATACATGATAGGACTGCTATAGAGCTCAGGAGATGAGCTGGATGACGAGATGTATCACACGTATTTGATGAATATGTCGCTGTGTTTGATTAACTGCATAGTCAGTTTTATGAGGACAGGCTATGATAACTGTCTAGTTGTGTGTTATGAATTTTGTTGTACTTTGATGATGTGATGTATAAACAGATATAATTCTTTTGTTTTAAAGATTAGTCATTTATCCATTATATATTGTTCCGCTGCGTTTGTGAGATTCTGATGTTGTTTTCTATTTTTTCATCCATATCCTTCTTCTTCAACCCTA
Organism: Allium cepa; assembly: GCA_030765085.1. Lineage (NCBI taxonomy): Eukaryota > Viridiplantae > Streptophyta > Magnoliopsida > Asparagales > Amaryllidaceae > Allium > Allium cepa. The sequence goes on along the minus strand of CM060944.1, from coordinate 204,801,493 downwards.
ATGGTTCGGTTTTTCGGCATTCGGTTGTTCGACATTTGATACAGTGGACTGTATCGACGTCGATTTTCGGGCGACGAAAAATCGGGTCGTTACAGTTGCCGAACCCCCTTGTCCTCGCGACCTCCCCAGCGCGCCTCTCCCTCGTGTTCGTGTTCGTGTTCGAGTTCGACACACGACCTATCACCAAGCCTCGAGATCGAACGCCTCCCCTCATTGACAGTCCCAACGCGACCATCGCAAATCTCAGCCTCCCACGACGCCGCTCTTCCTTGCTTCCTAGCTATGAGCAATCCGCCGCTCTCCTTCCTTTTTCGAACGAATCCCATGCTATTCACATCCTCGATCTAAAAGGGAAAGGCCCCAATTTTGAATCTATGCACAAAAATGAGCTCGCGTTTATTTTCGATCGCCAGCGTCTACTTTTTTTTTCGAACGAAATATGTTTGTGAATCTCGGCTTCTGGTCATTTTGAACGGAAATAAAGATAGGTGGAAGGCCACTCTAATACTTGCAGGAATGAGACCACACGTGTACTTATTTTAGAAACATAAAATACAGATATACAAAGGATATGGATTTTCTTTTTGTTTATTTTTATTATCATTATCAATCAGCCCGTCACAATTTCAATTAGAGAATGGAGGTAGGGTGGCTGATGTGATTAGTTTTGACCAGCCAATAAATTATTATATTTAAATTTGAATTTAAATCGTCTTGAATTTCCAACTCAAAATTTTGACATCCTATCGAGGCATGCCGCTAGGCATTCAAAATGTTATACCCATATTCTAAACGTAAGGGAAAATGGTTTCGAGCCCTAATTCGATCGTATGGAGAAGATAGCTTTTGGACCTAGTTATTACATTGAATTTTCGATAAAAATTTCCGCGCATTTACATACTATATGGCCACATGACAACTCCAACGTTACGAAACTTGAAATCCAATAATAATATATCATTACAGATCCAATGGAACTGGTTTCGTCGAATTCCAAGACTGTGCCTCGGAAAGCTATTTTTAAATATCATTTTAAACGATATATTTTCAAAACTGAACAAATCACTTCCAGTTTCAATTTTAAAACTTTTATTACCTTCAGTATTATCAATACAGATTTTATAAGCCTTTGAAATATTTTTATCAAGCTTAAAATCCAAGATTCACTATTTTAACCAGTTCCCAATTAATTTAATTTAATAATTAAATTTCCAAATAAATAGTGATATTTGAAATTCAAGTTAAAAATTAACTTTTAAATATTTAAAATTAATTAAATATTACAATTTCAAATATCCAAAAATTATACATCGTCACAGCAACCAAAATGTTTTAAATTGGAATTGTTTGCAAAACTAGGTTTGGTTTTAAAATTCAAAGGATAATTCGATACGCAAATGAATTATGTATATATAATTCATTTCAAAAATGATTTAGAAATGTTGAGTAATTATTAAAAAGACTCTAGAATCTTATTTAAAATGTTTATGGAATATAAATAAGTTTGATAACTTATAGATTTGAAATTTGTTAAAATAGAAATATTTAACTTAAAGAAGAGTTAAATTAAAATAAGTGTGAAACGAGATAAGTTGGGAAAGTGAGCCAATTAAATGAAGTAAATTAAAGAGATTTCAAATGGAATGTAAATAATTTGGAAGATTTATAAAGGTTTAAAAATTGTAATTGAAATGAAGTATAACTAAATAAGTTAAATAAAAATGAATTTAAGGAAAGAGTCTAAGTTGGTTAAATGAAATGGTAATGGAAATAAAATTTATCAAATTGGAAATAAAGTCGTGAACGAACAAATTATTTAGTATAATTAACTAGAAATTGGAATTGAATATTTGAATAATGTTTAAATTTGAATTATGTCAAAATAAATAACCAATTAAGTGAAATGATAAGCAAATGAATGAAAATTGAATATTGGTATGATATCTAATTTAAATTGTGCAAAGAAAAGTGAAGTTATAAAATTAATTCGAAGTGGACTAAAAATAATCAAAGTTGGGAAATAAAGTCCATTGAGATTTAAAATAAGTTAGTAGGTGGAACTAATTTAAAGAATGGGTTTGGTGAATAGAATTCAATATTAAATTTGATTTGGAAATAAATTAAGAATTAAAGATAAATTTAATTTAGAATGGAATTAAAAATTTAAGTTAAATAAAAATAGATGTGAAAGCTAAAGTGGTGAAGTGAAAAATAAATATTTAAGTGCATAAAATATTTATATTGAATTTAATAAGAAATGGTGAAATTCTCGTGTAAAATTTGGTATTGGAAAAATATTCCAAGTTAATACTTAATAAAGGTTAAGTAAAGTTGTAAAATGGGATAATTGTGAATAAGTTAATGAAAATCAAAATAAATATAAATAAAAAGAAATTAATATAGCTAATAATCAATCGGAGATTAATACGTAGGATATACATATATTATTTTATTCGCATAACGATTTGATTCAGATTCGAGCACAAAATTTCGAGATATTTATATCAATCCGAGTTAGTATTTTTCACTCGATTTTCGATGGCGAACCCTGGATATGGATTTTGATTGATTTTGAAAATTCTCTATCATAGTTTGTGGCTATGCAAAAAGAATGACGGTTTCTGATCAAGAAATCAGATCTGAGTCCGCATTTAGAAGTTGAGTGGATGATACTAATTCGGAAGTGAAGTTGTGTGATCGAGTGAGCGATTGGATTTGACATTGCATAAGGATGATATGTGTACATCATACAGGTTTTAATGCAATAGATATTGAAACTTTTGTAAAGAAATGTATAAATGATTTTGAATGCTATGATTGGATATTATTGCTAATGAGTATATACGTATTTAAAAGCACAAGGGAAATTGATGATTTTGATTTCAGAAGATAAATTGTATGGCCCGACAAAAAGGTATGTATTTAAAATTGTCATATGAAATTTGATGGTTTTCTGATCCAGCCACTTGGCATTTTGTTTTCTTTTGGAATTTGGAGGCCCATAGAGGCAATTTTGTAGTTGAACCGATCTAGATGCGCAAATGAGACGCTGGCGAAATTATTTGAAAATTTAGGGAGTTAGAAAATTTTGATAATTTAAAATTTGGTTTAAATTTGAATTTGAATTGTTGAGTAAATAATATTGTTTGGAAGTTATGGATAAGTTTGGAAGAGTATAGTAAGTATTAAGAGGGATAACGTGTCGTTAATAAAAGAATTATTTTGAAAAGTTATTGAAACTATTGGGTTTTGGAGAAAATAATAAACGGGTATTGGGCCATTCTTCCTAACTAGTAATTTCGAGGACAAAATTATTTTAAGGGGGGAGGAATGTGATGACTCAGGATTTTGGATATTTGAAATTGGAATATGTAATTGATTTTAAATGTTTGAAAGTTAGTTTTAATTTGAATTTCAAATATAACCATTTATTGGGTAGTTAAATTATTGAATTTAATAATTTGAAATTGGGTAAAATATTGAATCTTCAGTTCCGAGCTTGTTAAAAATAGTTTGAAGGCTTGTAAAATTTATATTAATAGTACTGAAGATAACGAATGCTTTAGATTTGAATTTAAAAGTGTTTTGTTCAGTTTTAAAAATATACCGTTTAAATTGAATTTAAAAGTAACCTTCCGAGGCACAATATCGGAATTCGGCGAAACCAGTTCCATTGGATCCATAATAATGTATTATTATTGGATTTCAAATTTCGTAGTGTTTGGAGTTATCGTGTGGTCGTACAGTGGGTAAACACGCTTGAATTTATATCGAAAATTCAATATAATAACTGGGTCCAAAAAGCTATCTTCTCCATACGATCGAATTAGGACTCGAAACCTTTTCCATTTCGTTCGGAACAGGGGTATAACATTAGGAACTCCTAGCGGCATGCCTCGATAAGAGATCGAAATTTTAAGTTATGGTTTTGAGATGATTTAAATTTAAAATTTAAATACAAAATATATTGTTGACTATTAAACCCTCAGTGGTAATTTCCTTTCATTGGCTGCCTTTTTATCACCTCAGAAGCACGTATCCTCCCTGTTAACACGTGTCTTCTCTCCTACTTTCAATTGAAATTCAGTCGTATAACTGAAGCCGCCTCCTTCTTTTTCTTTTATAAAAAAAAGAAAGAAAAAAAATTATTATTGGCCGAATTCATTGAAGAAATCGCTGCCTTCAAATCGATAACAGCGAATCACTTTTCCTTTTAAATCGAATAGGAAGGGAATATCTTTCCCTTATTCTCCAATCGAGATCGGCATCTCGAATTTCGAAAAGACCGAATGCCTCCATCTTGCTCAAATTCATTTGACTTGAGTATGTCTCGTCAACACTCGAAGCTAGATGCGTTTCGTTTTGAGGTTCGACGCTCGAAACCGAAGTCGAAGGCAAATCGACATTGGGAAGCCGAAGTCAGAATAGGCATGTGAATCGGGGAGGGGGAAAGGGGGCGATGTTAGATCGGCAATGGTGGATGGTTGGGCCGAAAGGAGTGTCAAAGTTGTGCGAGGCGACATGGGTGACGAAGTGCTCGAGTGGAGGGCGATGTAGGCACAGCAGTGGTTGGGGCCGTAAAAGTTGGCGGTTGTCGGTGGTGTAGTCAGTCGAGGCTAGGGTTCCGTTCGATTTCAAACTCGACCGTGAGGTATTATCGTTTTTTTAATATAACTGAATGTTTTTTTACAGGTTAGAATAGAAAAGAAATTTGGATTTTATAGTAAAGTTTTTATTTAGAAAATATAATAATCACAGTAAGAATATATATATATAATGTGGAAAAAAAATTAAGAGTTATATAAAAAATTAGATTTTTATCTACATAGATTATTTCCTATAAATATATATATATATATAATTTCAAAAATAAAATAAATATACATATACCCAATTGAAATCTACTAGTTTATTTTAAAAAAAGTGTATTTAGGGTGATTAGTTTGTTTAATAAACGAAATTAATTATTTTAGTCACTAAAAATATTTTATATAAAATGAATTAGTTTAGAATTAAATTATTAGTTAAATTAAGTGATTAGTTAATTAAAATTAATAGGTAATTGATTGTTCGATTAGTTCAAATATTAATAGATTATATAATGTTTGTACAAGGCCCAAAATCGTGAAGGAAATAGCCAGTTTGGGTCGGATTGCAAAATATAGTCAAGGTGAGTTAATCTCACTCAATTTGGATTTCTGGTTAATTTAAATAGTTTAAGTTTAAATTATTGGTTGATTGCTTGAATTGATGATTCATTATCGGTCTGGATGTGATATTTTATATGGTAGAGTGTGTGTGTGTGTATTGGAGTGATTGATATTCTCGCATTATATAGCGGATGACCCCTTATAGCACGATATTCCCCTCGAAGTGGGATTGTTATTTTTATATTATGCTAACATCTGCGGATGCAGGGAAACAGGTTGGAGGGATCCGACTGGATTCCTCAAAATATTGGAATTTATTTTCATATTCAGTGATATAATTTATTTGATAATCCATGATAGATTATATTGAAAATTGAAGTTATTGATTGTTTGGTTTGCTGTATATATTTGGGTATATTGAGATATCAAAAATAAAGATTGGATTTTTGAAGGAAAATAAAGAGAGAATTTTAAGTAAAATAATTTTAGGGAATTGGATAAACTAAAAGAATGAATTTGAAAAAGTATAAAAAGTTGTTTTTTTTTAAATCCTATCAAATAAATTCCAAGAATAGGAAAACGATTCTTGAATAAATGGGGATAAAAGAATTTTGAGAACTTAAGCTATGTTGTTAAAAGTTGAAGAATTTATTTTAAATTCAGGATTTAAATGGTTTAGGAGAAATAAAGGGAGAAGTTTGAAATTAAGTATGAAATTAATATTTGGATTTAAATAAGATTTAAAATCTTGATAAAGGAATGAATATGGAATTAATGGGTTTTGAAATAAATATGGATAAGTAAAGGAATTTATTTTAAAATGGAGTTGGTTTTGAAAATCGATTTGAAAACCGACTAAGTGCTGAAACTGTGATTAAAGGAGAATGAGATTGTAAAATTTATAAACGGGAATTATAAATAAAGTGAATATTTATCAGTGGATAATTGGGAAGTATAAATTCATGCTGGGAAATCAAAAGGAAAGGGTGATATGTTTCTAAAAATAAATAGTGGTTTATTTTTAGAAGTGTGGAAAAGTAATTTGCGAGCTCGGGATGTAAACTAAACAGGAAATAAATAGAGAAGAATTTGTAAATTATTAAACGGTTGTATTGGAATGGAAAGTGTATTTTCCTGAAAGGTTAAGTATATTTCCAAAAGAAGGTTTTTAAGTATAAATTAGAAGTTTTAAAGGATGTCTTAAAGAAGAATGTTTTTAGAGAAATTTATTATTTAAATTATTTAAAAAAAAATTAAGTAAACATTTATTAAATTAATTATAGTAGCAATTATTTTAAAGGTATAATTTAGTATTATGATTTAAAAAGATAATTATTAAGTATTTATACTTTATACAATAGTTTTATTTAAAAGCAGTTTTTGGCTAAGTTTGTATTTGGAAAATTATTATAGAACCTTATAACTAATATTTTGAATAAAATGATTTAAATAGTTTTATTTCAAACGTTTTAAGTGTATACTTTTGGGTAAAGGGATTTTAAATTATTATAATTTAAATTATAAAGACTTGGTGCTTTTCTGTGGAAATAAACAATTGGTTAGATGATTATTTAAATTTGATAGTTAAATAACCGACTATCAATATTGGCCAATGCGCTGATCGTTCCGAAGGGTCCGGGATCGAGTTTAATTACCCAAAAACCACTTCGATCCGGTTTGAACGTAGCGAATGAATACCGTGAAGATGATGAAAACGGTGATTCGGTTAGTCTAGACCCAGGGCAACTTGTATGGACGAATGCTATCAGAACATCGTCAGGAGGACGATGAGCATTTTAAGTAAGGTGTGTTATAAAAAGGTAACGCATGGCTTCAAGCCTCGTCAATCAGGAATGGCTAAAATAGGAGAGGTGCAGCAAGGGTAAGTGGCTAGCAACCAATTAGGGTAAGGTCAACCCTGTCTAGATGTCCCTTTTTGATTTCGACTGTGTGGGCATTTGTTGATCCCAACCGAGGGGTGTTCTTATTCGAACTATGCAGTAAGGGGTAGCTCCGGAATTGTGTTATAGGGAATCGGGAGGGATCCTCGGTACTCTAATCTAGACTACGTACTATGATGGACCGTACCCCAGTAGCCCTGCCATTGTATGGAATCTAATCTTCAATAAGCGCATGTACAGTTTTGATTGTGTCCAACTACGCTGGAACGTGAGATGTAAGCATTTCAACTATATTCTATTTTACTTTCAATAGACACTATTATAATATTAGAATTTGATAGAAAATGTTTTGGTTATCGTAAGTAAAAACCTGGCATGTTTATTTGTGGCGAGGTCTTACGAGATACCTTTGATTTCAAAGGATTTTGAAAACTTTAATAATCCAATTGAGTGTGTTTTCTCATGCTGATTTTCCAGACTAACTCGGGTGTTATTTCACTATAATGGTCGGGTCAGACAAAGTATTATAGAATACAGGATATGGTGATGTGGATTTCAGGAGATGAGCTGGATGGCGAGACGTATCACGCGTACTTGTTGTATAATCCGCTGTGTAGTATAAGCTGTATAGTCAGCTTTAGTGAGGAAAAGTTAATATAACTGTCCAGTATTTTGTTATTGATTATGTTGTACTCTTATGATGTAATGTATAAAATAGATATAGTTCTTTTTGTATGATCAGTTATTGTCTATTATATATTGTTCTGCTGCGATTGTGAGATTCTAATGTTGTTTTGTTTTCTCTTCTTCTGTCTCCTTCTTCTTTCCCTTATGGTCTGTTTTTTTGGCATTCGATTATTCGGCATTTAATACAGTGGACATATTGATGTCAATTTTCGGACGTCGAAAAATCGGGTCGTGATAAAATGGCTCAAAATTAGAGAAAACTGACCACTGACATTTTCGTAATTATTAATTTCAGGTTTAAACTAAATAACCCTAGTTTTCAACAATTAATCCCAATCCTCACTCCTTTTCACTATAAATCCTAGCCGCCGCCTCTCTATTATGTACGTACGATTCTTCTTATTCCACCTTAGAAAATTATCAAATTTAGACAATACTTCTACTCTCTTCAAAAAAATTATATATCAAAAGTAAAATTGAACATATTTGTATCAAAGAAGAGCGTGCATATAAATTAAAAGAAAAGGAGAGAAGGAAGAGTGAACCAATCAAGCTTGGAGACCTAGGAAAGGAAATTCAAATCAAGTTAGAAGAGGGAAAGATTTGGAAAGGCGAGTGAATGTGGTTTTTGGGAATTTTCAATATTTTCCTTGATTTCGAGCATGGGTGTTAAATTTTTCAAGCCTGGGCACATTTCCGTTTTCTGAGCTGCTGCAAATAAGGCATGAGTCCACGTTTGAGACAGTGTATCTTTTTCATTCTTATCGAAATTCATTGATTATTTTTTATTTGAAAGTTGAAGCAATGACATGTACTTACTTATGCTAGTATTTCTTCTCATTTGAGAAGAATGATAGCATAAGTAAGTACAAGCCATTACTTCAAGTGAAGTAGTATCACTAGCATGTATAATCTCGAAAGAGATAACTCAACATTAAAACAACAAAGCATAAACCTCAACATTGTGATACAACATGCCAAATATTGTGGATCCCCTCACTAGGATATACGTTCCTCAAAGTGGTAACAAGATAAGAAAACACCCAACGGTATCAACAAGCTTCTTCGATACGAATGTGTATCTTATATTCTACCGAAATAAAATTACAGCTTTTGAGTTTGGAAGAATAGTTTCAACCTTGAATTTATCTGATTTACAATTCCAACTATAAATCAAAAAGGATGATAATGATGAGAAAATCCTAGGCATTAATTTAATAGAAATAATTATTGAAAAAGGGAAAAAATGAAAGACTAGTGAAACCCATATCACATTCTATGAAGATAAATCTTTATTCGATAAACTTTTGGTTTGACTTGATAAATGAAGGTAATCGAACACCCCTATATGTTACCTTAAATTGATTATATAACTTAGAATATATATATATATATATATATATATATATATTTGAAGGCGTATAGGCAGTTTATTGAAAAGTTATATACAGATAATCGTTGAAATTAACCAACTGAATTCATGTAAACAAAAAAATAGCAATTATACACAAAATACAGTTAAAAATGAATCTTAAGTACATATTCGAATCAATAAGAAGACAAATGAAATGAAAAAAAGATTCAAATCGTTGAAAATATATCGACATGTAGTATGTTATATGCTACCTAAGACCTATAGAACTTTATCATCTAAGTATCCAATTTTAAAAAAATAAATAACATAATTTGGAAAGAGATGAAAAATTATAAAAAAAAACTAGAAAAATCTGACTAGACATCTAAAACATTATTCAGATGTCTGAATCAAGGTTCAATGGTCTGGATTTCAGACAATTTTAACACAAAAGAAAGAAGTACAAATTTTACTTGATTAGGTCGTCTAAATTCTTTTCCAAATGATTTGCAATCAAAGACAGACATCTGAGGAGAAATGTCATACATCTGAATGCTTGAAATTTTTTAAAAAAGTGGGCCAGATGTCTGAAGTAAATTTCAAATGTTTGAATTACTTCAACAAGTATAGGCTGAACCTGCACCTGATGTAGGCCAAGTAGGGCGAATCGGGGGACATGTTCCCACTTTTAGGAGTTGACTTTGATGGAGTTAAGCACACGCCCTAGTGGCAATTATGTAATTTGTTACATAAATCTAACCCAATAACCAACCTTATTCAAAATAAAATGTGTTTCCTTTTTTATTATATACTTATTATAAAATGTTATAAATAATTAATTAGTTAATTCAAGTATATATGTTAGAAAGTCCATAAATGATGTACTTGTGATAATAGTTAAAAATAGTTGTTACCATAAGTAATATATCACAATATGATAAGCACATCATTTTAGGTATTCCTAATCATGATGAATCGAGATTAGACATTGATGCATCTGTTGAGACTAAAGTACGTAACGCTCTTCAAATATTAGGTAATGTATTACTCATGGCTACATGGGGCACCAAGGAGCTACATACTGATAGTTACTGGATAACTATGGAATGACTCACTCGATAGCTTTATGTTGGTTAATATAACAAAGGTCGAATAGAAAATATCAAAGTGACTAATTTACATAGTTCTCTTGACTTGAGAATACTATTGATCTTTGATATAAACGATGCGCTTTAACATGGTGTCCATCGAACAACTATAGTTAGGTCAAATGGAAGTATTAAAAGTGAAACACTGTTTATGAGATGACTATATCCTCGGTTATATTGGATCAGTATCATGGTTAATTAAGTCAATCAAAGTCAAAACCTTTGGCCAGGATTGTTCAGTTGATAATAATAATTATTATTATTGAACAAAGGGCTTTATGTTTGGACTATAATGTTGAATGTGGATGATATTGGAATCTTGACCATAACCAAATTCCATAAGACCTAATATGATATAGTTCTGACAAAGAGAATTAGTGTAAATAATCATTACTAGCGGGTACCGCTTAGAAAAAGTGAAATTGGATTTTACCAAAAAGATTTATAAGCAATGACTTCTGCCAAACTATCACACCACTAGCTTAGAGCTTAGATGACATGTGAGCGTTAATATTTGAATTGTTCAATATTAATTGCTGAATAAATTCACACCTTTGAGTCGCATGACCGCATTTGTGATTTCTCCAAAAACCACACTATTTGATTAATTTATGAAATGTTATAAATTGATTAAATTTACTAATACTTTTGAAATATAATTATAATTAATTTATCTATTATTTTGAATGTTGTTAGTAATTATTTACATGCATGTCCAAAAATTGTACTCGCAAATATCAATATCTAGTATTGGTGTACTATTTAAACGGGGTTTAAAATAAATAAGTACGTAAAGATTTTAATTTATTGGAAATGTCTAATATGGATGCATGCTATGACTAACCGATACATGGAGAAAATAAAGGGATTAGTTGATTGAACTAAATATAGGAAGCTAAATAAGGAGAATGAGAAAAGATTCCTTTATCCCATTATCAATAAATCTTCTCATTTCACTTTCTTTTTACAAAAAATCGTTTTTACTATGGTTATCGTCATCTTCCTTTAAATAAAATAATAGCTAATAACAACTTAAATGAAACATCAAATTAAAATAAAACAAATGTTCATCCATCTCTTAAAGAATTGGATGTGGGTCTTGGCGATCTGTGGAGAAGGAATAAATCAAGGTGTGATTTTGGATAGACCTAAGAGGTTTTTTCTATTTTAGATGTTTTATTAAATATAAAATGGTTATCATAGTTTGTAAGAATGTTGCCTCATTTGATTTGAAATTGTTTATCTAAATTTGAATTATTGTTGAATGAATTGATTTGATTTTTATTTGATAAATCAAAGCAGAAATTTATATACGATTAAAATATGTTTTAATCATAGTTCTATGTTGTAAACTCTCAAATCAAAGTGTAATTATTCAGATCTGAAAGTTTGTATATACATATTATTTGCTTTTGTGTTGAAATTGAAACGTTGTATAGATATGTTTTCACTTCAGCTTGAATTGAGAAATAATCATGCAATTTGAATTCTTCATTAGATAAATTGTTTTATTCTTTATTTGATGAATTGTAATAGAAATTTACATATGATCAAAAGAATGATTTGATAATGAATCTAAGCTTTAAAATTGATTACAATAATGTTCTAAATTTATTGCCTAATTTATTATCTCAAATGCCATTATTTAAGTATTTTAAAGGAATTGCGTAATTTATTGTGTCCCACTTTTGTTTTCTAAAAAGAAAAAAATCATTTAGGTTACATCTCTTAATATGTATGTATATGTGTGTATTGAAAGTGGATTCCTTTTGTTTCAAACCAAAACATAAAGAGTTACAAGCACATCACATCAGCCTAGTATTGCCCAGCATGATTATTCGGGCTTTTAAAACAAATATTCATATACAAACAGAAAAATAAAAATATATGAACAAGTAGCTCATTTAGCGTGCCTCCTTATACTGCATAACCCTATTTAGAGTTCTCTTTTCTTCATTTAGTTTTCCGAGTGAAGAAACTCCATGGCAATTAGCTAGCATCCTGCGGCTCTATACCCGTTGCTATAAAATCAGCCCACCCTAACGCTGTGTGTGTTTATTTTGTTAATCGATTCAAGATACATAAGTTTACAATTACATCATGCATTATGGAAGTCTGTTTTGAATAATTAAAAGCTTTTGGTATAGTGTTGTATACACATGATTATATCTATATATGTATGTGTACATATAAACATTATTTTTATATTTAAAATTGAAAGTTATTATTTAAACCATTATTATTATTATCAAACAATTTAAAAGATAATATATGTACATATTAATTATCGTTTGATATTTATATTATTGTGTCATAATACCTCTTGCATTTTAATTAAATGTTAGATCAATTAAATTTGCTAAAGAAGGAAGGTGGAATCAACCAATGATGCCACCTTTTATTTCATTTCCTATTAGATCATGATTGCATCAAGATTTATTCTTATTTACTTCTACCTATTGTCATGAGTTAATTACACTTGTCTTATGTTTAGCAATTCTATCACACAATTAAAGTATGAATATATTTGATATATTCAAAAAAATTCATATCTCACACTTAATTAATTTAAAATTAAATTAATAAAACTAAGACAAAATTAATAAGATATAATTTTATTCAAGCATATGTATGTCGATGGCGCTTAATAATTTCAGTGGCAACTAATTTTTCTGCGATTCTGTCCTCCGCTCTTCCCTCTGTTATTTCCTTCGATACAACTTTACTTCTTTACTCTCTCTTCATGCCTTGTATCAAATCAAAGCCTGCATCTCCGTGATTTCATAATGATCTTTCTTTGACTAGATCTGGTCGCGTTTTCAATTTTGTCGCATATGTTCCGACCGTGCCTAGTCAATCTCCTTTGTTAATCGATGTGTCCTCCGACGACTTCCCGCATTTGAAATCTCCAGTAGTTGGTGCAGCTATATCGCCTGATTCTAGATTTGAAAATTCGAACCCTTTCGTGAAATTGCATCATGCCTTCTAAACATTGTATCATCTTCTGCTCCTATTTCTAGATTGCGTAATATGGTTGGTGCGACTATATTGCCTATTTCTCCTTTGCTTGTTGTTGCTGTTCATGGTGGTAATGGGATATGGAGTGAAACCAGTGTTTGAGAGATTATTTCAGCTTTGTGGGACGTTGATGTAGTTGATAGCATGGCTGAGGTGGCCGATTTGTCAACTGCAGTTGATTGCTCTCCTCATGTTTGTGTTAATGCCCCTCTTGCTAATGCTTGTAAGTTTCCTATTACTATTCTTGAATTGCCTCAACTGCCTTTGCGTGCTGCTCCGGTTGGAAATTCAAATAGTGTTCATGAGTCCCAGAATACTAATCAGGCTGTTCCTCCTCCGGCAGTAAACAAATAGTCTTCATTGTTCACATCCTTGCTAAGAAATGCAGGTGTACACTCTCCTTGCTCTTTTGAAACTGCTGAATTTGATGGAGTGATGGTGCCTCCAGTTGAGGTTTTGCAAGTGGGAGTTGATTTTCAGTCTAATTACTTGGTCGGTTTCTTTCTTGGTTCTAACCTGCCCTACTATGTAGTTAGAGAGCATTGTCGTAGTACTGGAAACTTAAGGGTAGGCTACATGTTCATTATGAAGATTCTATGTTTTATTTCAAGTTCTCTTGTAAAGAAGAAAGGTTGCGTGTCCTTGAGTAGAATCGTCCATCAATGCTAGTAAGCCTTTAATTTTTGCTCCATGGAGTCCAACGGTAGATGGTGGTAGGGATCAGATTTTGTCTATTCCGATGTGGGCTCATTTCTCGCATATCCCTTCAGTTCTTCAGACCATGATTGGGCTAGATTGTTAGCTAGCCTTGTTGGCAAGCTCAAATGTTTTGATGCTAAGGCATTGATTGAAATAACACCGGATAAGCCTTGTCTTCTAGGCTGAAGGTATGTATCACTGTGAAGTGAGATGTGTTTATTGATGTTGATTTTAGTTAGAAACCTATTGGTTTACCACTCCTTTGGCCACATTTCGAAAAACTGTAAGCATGATTTTGTTGATTCACCCTTGCCTACCCCGGTTAAGATCGTACTTCTTCTTCTACCTATTAGGGAATAGGTCCCTAAGCTTAGAAACCATGTCCCTACTATTGATGAAGTTGTTGATACTGAGCCATTAGGTCCAATTCAGATCACTATCCATTTTGTTACCTTGCCTTTTTTAGTGCCCTCAACTTCCGATGTTTTGGTTTCTCCTATTATTCCTTCTTTTACTAGACATGTTAGTTCTTGGAATTCCTATAAGGAAGCTTGGGTTCGTGAGAAATATGACATGAGATATTCTCTATCATCTGATAGTTACCATATGTTTGTTGGTGGTGATGATGAGGATCGTCGTTTGTGTTATGTGTTTGGGGAAGGTCTTGCTCTTTCTACACTAGGTGACAATAATAGGATTGTTTTAGAGAACGTCACTTAGGACAGAAAGTATTTATACTCCAGTGATTTAGTTGATTATGTTCCTAACTTGGCCAGTCAACTTTCAGGTGTTTACACGTTATTGGGATGGATTATAAGGATGATGGCAGTGGTTCCTCCTCTTTGGAGGGGGACTAGTCGCTTTTTGACTTGTGTTTTAGTAGCTTTTGTCCTTCTGCCAAGCTCTTGTACTTTTATTATATCAACTGTTCTATCGCATGTGTCGATCACCTATTTTCTAATGTTTTTAATAAATGTGGACGGTCCACTTTAAAGCTGACTAGCCTTGCTAAAAAAATATAATAGATTGGGTCTAATAAATCCTTTAGACTTTATACGCCCAATAGATCCAAAACAGGAAATTGAAATTACCCTTTAACACCACTATGGGCTAGCCCAATTCCTTCAGTGTATCGAATCCCACTTAGTTCGGTGTCGAGAATAGTAATTCCTAGGATTAAAATTGGGTAATTAAGTACCTTATCCTACCTATTTACAAGCCAAGCTTGAAAGTTGAAGTGGACCCAAAGGTTGCCCTTGATAAAAAAGGTCCAATTTGAGTTGGGCCTTTGGCTAATTTACAATGAAAATTAAGGTAAAGATTTTAAATTTAAAATAAAAACGTGTTTATTATAAAAGGTTATGATATAAAATAAATTCTCAAAATTTTTGAAAAGGTGACAAAATTTTCAAAATGTTTAAAATATTTAATATTAGTTTTAAAACTTAAAATTTATTAATAAGATTAATAAAACAAAAAAATTAAGTAAGTTAATTAATTAATATTTATATGCATGTATTATATATATTGATATATGTTATGTTATTGTAAAGTGTTTAAGATAACATAAGTGTACATGTATGTACATAAAGTAAATTTCTGAAATTAATATAATTCATTAAAATTGTTTAACTAAATTAATCAAGTAAAGGTTATTATTTAAATAAATTTAAAGGTTGATTAATTAAATAAAAGTATAGGAATATATAAGATATATGTGTTATGCTATAAAGGTTATAGTGTGTGTCTGTGTGTATTCAATAAAAATGTTACATTGGAATAATATAAACTTAATCAAAGAGTTAATTAAATTTGATTTAATTAATATAGTGTTGTACATAAGATTATTATATGAGCTAATTAAAATATAGCAGTTATATAATTACGAAACATTTATAATATGAATGTGTAAACTAAAGGTGGAATTATATAGAAACCCTAAATAGCCTTAAGAAATAAATACATGCATAAATGTACGTATACCGTGGTTTCGTTGTGTCCGACACTTGAATCACATGGTATCTCATAAGAAATACATTATTTCCTATGTCGATATCATCCAATATAATATATCAAAAATTATGAATCTTTAACATAAAGTTATCCTCAGTCATTTATATATTAATAGATTACTTGCGTAGTCCTTAGTTGTTGAGCTTTCCTCAAGCTAGTGGTGTTATGCATAGTAATATTAATATATTGAATGGCAAGGTAAGATAACTGCACATATTTGTTGAGCTTTCTGCATGGTATGTACACCATACGTATGCCATCGCGAAATGGTCAGTATGAGTGAATAATCTACATTGATAAATTTGTAAAAACATTTGCTATGTAATGTTATAATAATCTACATCGATAAATTTGTGCATTTAATAAAATTTATAAAAGTTTGTCAATTAAAATATACAAATGAACTGAACTAAAGACTGATAAATAGAAATATAACATATAATTACTAATGACTACTAAATACATTTGTGATTTGGTCGCTTTCATGTTTATTTAGCTGAGACCGTGTATTGCATACTATGAGTTTCGAACTTTGAGGCTATACAAGACTATGGATATTTGATCCATATGCTATCACAAATAAGTATTATCTGGTGAACGATCACAGTTCGCAATATATGATATTTTGATGAAATTACTTCATTCGAAATAAGTGCATATACTGTATAAGATCAGGTAATCAATTTGATTAATTACAAAAAGATTGTATTTGTTTAAGTGTAACACTAGACCAAAAGTTAGAAAAGGATCTAAGAACTCAATGCTGAAATGTCAATTTTGATCAGTTTACGTAAAGTGCAACATAATTGATGTTCTTAAATGTTAAGGATGATCGAAGCATTTTTGTAAATAGTTAATTATCTTATTGTGGTAAGGTTTTTCTTTTGAATGGTTTGACCACTTAAAAAGGAAAAAAAAGTAAAAGAGTAGATATTTGAATAAGATACAGTTAGGATGAAGAGAGCGAATTATCACTTTTACTTCATAAAGAAACATTGGAAATGGAAATCATAAAACTATAATTGATACTTAATATTGAAATAAGAAATATGATTTTATTTCGAAATGTGTTTTCATATAGAAAATCATTTTCTATGAGATTTATTTCTTGAGTTCAAGATAATAGATCAAAGAACTCCCTACTGTAAACTAGTTACAGTATATGAAATAAATAATTTGTATCAAGTGGATGATGAACCTCCGTATTTGGTATGCTATTATGGTAATGGAGAAAATAGTGGGAGCATACCACATAGCACTTATTGATTGCATCAAGTTACAAAAATTATCGTAAAACGTATTGCACATTATATGTGAAATAATATATGTTCTTCGGTGATGACTAAAGAATAAACATAGTTTTATTCCAATGAGAATATTATGAATATTTATTACAAAATCAAATAATAATGCGGTATTTATTTTCATAATAAAAGTAATGCATTATAAAATACTAAAGTATTTAAAATTATTTACATGTTGTAATATATATTAATAGTAGGGATGAATATGCTAAATAAGAAAGGGCACTGTTGTAATCTACACTGCATAAGGAGTCTATTAATATGTAGTTTGATTGTATTGTAATATCTATCTAAATTCAATAAAATTGTTCTCTCTAATGGTCTTCATTCTCTTTATTTTGTAACACGTTACCAGCACGAAGGTGTTCTTCTTTTATTTTATTTTCTTGCCGCTCAACTAGGAATTTTTTTGAGTAGCACAAACTTTCTGTATACTGCATTCTCAATATTCTGTATAGGAATGCGAATTAATTATTGTTCTCAACCCATACACCTTCAACTTTCCAACTTCTCAACAAGTAATTATATATTAATTACTCTGACTGTTCCACTTCTGAACATTCCAATTCTAAGGCTATTCATATTTAAAATCCTACTATATATTAGTGCAAACGAGCTTTTATAATATATCTACATACGTTCTATTTCTTATTTCCTTTAAAACAACAAGCAAATAAAGAATTGTTCTTGCATTTCTTTATAAACTCGTTACTTTTCCTCTCTACAAAAAGGTAATTGTCAATATCATGTTTTTTTTGATAAAGCTGTCAAGTCAGCACATGCTAGTTTAGGGTTCGCTTCTATATTTTGTTGAATATGCGAGTATATGATGTTTGTTTGATGATGATAAACACATATATATATATATTCATTTAAATGTATTCATTAATGTACTATTATATTTTTCACATAATTAAATAAATATTTGGTGAATAAAATAAATAACACGGAATTTAAATTCAAACAGATATTTTATTCAAACAAATATTCATTACAATTTTGAATAGTACAAATTCAAGCTCTCACTATACATATACAATTTTGATTACAATACAAATTCAAGTACATCACAATCTTTCATTTACAAATACATCTCACTACATATCGCTCATTCACTCGTAATTTATCTTCAACTTTATTCCAGATTGAATCCAGCATCTGAGTAATCTGCAAAAATAAATACTGACGCGGTAAAATTGAAAAGGAAATATTTTTGCAGTATGAAATAATATGTGAATTTTGAAAATAATATTTGCCTCAGCTATTTGGTTTGTTCGTCATCATTTAATTCGAATTCATCATACACGAACAACTTGTGACATGCACAGTGTATCACTGTACATGCCACAAGGCCGTGCACACCGATATATACACTTGATAAAATTACAGGGACAGGTGAGCACAAGGTCAAACCCAAATTAAAAGCCGGGTTCACCTCAAGCGCAATATAAATAAAGTCACGACACGAGCCCAAGGTCAAACCCGAGCTTTAAAGCTGGATTCAACCCAGGTGCAATCCAACTATACATACGTCAAGTGAAGCACAAGTCAGGTGAACCATGAAGAACACAAGACTAGCAACAAAATGCTCCAAGTCAGACACAAGTACAATATGTACAAAGTCTATGCAAACCCAGACTCAAGCCAACATGAAACAAGATCAAGTCCAGCTACCACATAAAGGAATAAACACATAAAACATCAATGAACCAACTGTGTATACATGATGAAGGTTACGAATTCAAGTACGAACGCACAGTGCAAACTACAACTAACAGTGTAATTCAAGTTACAAATTGATATGCAGCAACCAAAACAAGTGCAACACAGTGACAAGCTAACCAGACTACACATGTACAAAGGGCTGCAGTGCTCATGAAGAAACCATGGTACAGATGTGACTTTATATAGAATCAAACAACACCAGAGAGACTAATGTACACATGAATGCAATAGTGGATCAAATGATCAATGAGCAAGGCTGCACAGTGAAAACTGTATGCAAACCAAATGCCGCCAAGTGAATATGATAACACTGCAGACAAATGAACACATAATAAAGACAAGCTACTGAACTCCAAGCAAAGAGCAAGTGACGGTGATCAATATGCAGTTGAGTGATGGATATGCTCAATACACACACAAATATGACATATTAGACCCAAATGTACATGAACAAGTAACATACATATGCTGCAAAGACCAGAGATGTGTGGATACAAGAAAACTGTAATTACAAGTGACTTCAACAAGTTGATATGCAAACAAAGTATGCAGTGACAAAACAAGTGTATACAACCACATGGTGACTGGATGCAAGTTCGAACACACCCAATGCAAATCAGACATGTACAAACTAGCTCGAACCAGTGAACAGCATGATGACAACAGTGGTGCAACAAAACCCAACACGGTGAACTACATGATGAATAAGTATGCAAGTGAAGACAACAATGTTTGGGCTAAATGCATGTGAGTTCTAAGCAAGACAATGATTGAACATACAAACCAGAAATGCTCAAATTAAATGAATACAAGTTGAAATGTACAGATCAAATGAATCAGACTCGATCACACATGTGCAGACACACAAGAACAATAAGGCAATGTCAAAGACAAAGCAACGCTGAACTTCCAGATGAATACAAGTATCATGTAGCAGTTCCAAACTAATGATATACAACAATTTTGAACTTATCATGGATCCATAGTTTCATCCCAAAAATATCAAGAGCAGATGCCAACAGAGAAAATAACAGACAAGCCAAAGTCACAGTAGAAATTCACATAGCAGCATCATGTAACCAAAATCAGATATATCACAATTCGAATGGTACAAGTAAAATGCCCAGAAGCAATATCAGTGCAACGGTGATGGCCGAAGACATTATCAAGTCAGAGCAGAGTTCGACAATGTCAAGTGTCGAAGTCAATTTGCAAATTCAAGTCAAGGCCGTGAGACCCAAGTCAAAGAAAATGAAGAACGAAAATTAAAATCAAGTGTCAAAGAATTCAACACCGTGATGACCAAGAAAAATCAAAACAAGCCGTGGGAATCAAGTAACAAATATACGAAACTGACAAAGTCAGGAATCATTACTATCATCTATACGAAAATCAGTGGCCGAGACGAATTCAAGCTAAATTATTTGACGAATTCGTATAAAATATACGAACGAAAATATAAGAGTTCGAACCCTATATAAACACTAACATCATCGGCTGTAAATGCATCGAGTTCAAGCATTCAACAAGAAGAGCTAAAGGCATAAATTACATACTAGAGTCAAAGTCGAACTCGATCAAATCGAGGAGCCGTGTTCAAATTGAAGAAGGAGTCGATTGCCGAATCAAGACAGAAAAATAGCAATTGTAATCGACCAACTACCCGTCGGCTTCATCGAAATTCTCCAAAGCCCTAATTCATCAGAGAAAATCGAACAAGGAAGAAGCTACGAGCCGCCATTATACAGAGCAAATAGGAAAGAACGGGCCAACATAATAAAAAGAAGAAAAGGGCCGACATATTATTCTCTGTGATAATTTAGTTCAGGTCGGCCATTCTATTTGGGCTTTAGTTTTAAAATTGGGGCTTTGTTTTATTTAAATTTCTTTAAATTGTATTTTTCTTTTTAAACTTGTGTATTGTCTAGTCGTGTGACTAGGGTACAAACTATGTGGCGTAGTTTGAGAATTCGCAAATCAGTGGCTGAGTTGTGGCAGGGTTTTGAGCGTAGAGTTAAGGCTAGTCGATAGCGCGTGTCGCGAGTTTACGTGTATAAGCATCTGACTGCTTAATTTCTAGTAGAAACCTTGGGGGCAGCACGTAGGCCGGGTTTTGCCGAAGCTGGGTAAATTCTGTGTTGTTCTATTTCTGCATTTATTATTCTGCTATTATCTATGCTAGTATAATTCAGATATATCTGTGTTGAAATTATTACAAACTTCCGCAATAATTTTTATAGTTGATAGCATCACCCTATTCACCCCCTCCTCTAGGGTGAAATCGATCCTACATGTTTTTCATGTCTTTTCTTGTATCAATCTTATTTTAATTCTTTGGCTTCTAAATTCAATATTTATTTATTTTTCTTTTGCGAATCTGTTGCCAAATAAAAATCAAAAGTTTGGAATGGAATATACGCAAAAGCTGACTTTCCTTTCTTATTGATAAATACATCAAAGTTGCAAAATCCAAATGTTTAGTTTTGTTGATACCTTTTTTTGGGGTATAGTTGTTTGATACCGTGAATGAAGACTTTCCATTTTTTTACTTTTTAGCTGGAAACAAACAAATAGTGAATGTTGTTGTGGCGAATATTTTCACCTTATACAATTTATTTTATGAACAGTTCACAAAATGGCAAACATCTCCAAGCTTGAATTTAAGCTTTGGATATATCTGGAGACAACTACTTATCATGGATACTGGATGCTGAGATTCATTTGCAATCTCAATGCTTAGAAAATGCCATCAACAATGGCAATACTATGTCCCGCAGGACAGGTCAAATGTTCTAATATTTATAAGACGCCATATCCACGACGATCTAAAAACAGAATATTTGACTGAAAAAGACCCTCTCTACTTACGGAACTCCCTGAAGGAGCGTTATGACCACCATAAGACGGTCATACTTCCAAACAGTAGACAAGAGTGACTGAACCTGAGGTTTCAGGACTTTAAGTCTATAAGAGAATATAATTCTGCAATGTTTAGAATCTCTTCTAAACTGAAATTATGTGGAGAAAAGGTGGATGACGCACAAATGCTTGAAAATACTTTCTCAACATTTCATGCCTTGAATATACTCCTGCAACAGCAATATCGAGAGCGTCATTTTATAAAATGTTCTAAACTCATAGAATACTTACTAATTGTTGAACAAAATAATGAAATGCTTATAAAAAATCACTCCTCAAGACCAACTGGTTCAACTGCATTACCTGAAGTTAATGCTAATTTTGCCCACTCTGGAAGAGGTAGGGGTCGAGGTCGAGGTAGAGGACATGGTCGTGGACGTGGATATAACTCTAGCAGAGGCGGTTATGGTGGTTTTATAGGTAACAAAACCACCAGCATAAAAAACAACAAAAGAAAATTGAGCCTGTAAAGAACAATGATTCAGCTTCAGAAAATAAAAGACATTATGAGGAAGTTTGTTATAGATGTGGACGATCTGGTCACTGGTCACGTACATTCAGATCATCAAAGAAAATAGTTGAAGAATATCATCGCTCGAAGAATATTGAGGCAAATAATGCCGAAAAGTTACCTGAGAACACTAACCTGAAGTTAGATGATTTTTTCGAAGATGACAATGGAAATTTCATTAATGATGAAAATCTAAGTGCAATGATCAATGGTATGACCGAGTTGATCAATTAGAAATATCTTGAAGTTTGTTTTGTGGCTTTCATTTTAATTCATTAGCTTGCATCAATAAATCAGTTTGAAGTTTGTGTTCGTTTACTTGTATTTCCCTTGCAGTACTAGTTAAAAATAATGTGTAGTGTGGATGTTGTTTTTAATCAGTAGCCTATTTTAATCATATTACTTTGTTTTTTTACATTACATTTATTTATGCATACAAATTTTTAATGATTAACTAATTATTGTCTTTAATTCTTAAGGTATGGAACGCCTATATGCTTACTAGATAGTGCAACTACTCATGCAATTTTGAAAAACCAGAAGTTTTTCTCTAAACTATATGAAAATTTCTCAGCTAAAGTCTCCACTATAGCTGGATCTGCTAATATAATTGACGGGTCCGGAAGAGCCCATATAATATTACCAAATGATACGCATATCTTTATTCAGAACGCATTATACTCAAGAAACTCTAAAAGAAATTTGCTGAGTTTCAAAGATATAAGAATGAATGGATACCATATCGAAACTATAAATGAAAACAACAAAGAATATTTTGTGTTATTTCTAGAATTGAAAGCCTTAAGCTTATCCTAGAAAAATTTGATACAATCTCAACTGGTTTATATTTTACAAAAATTGGCATAGTTGAATCTCACTCTATAAACATGAGCCAAAAGCTCACGAATACAAAGATATTAATTCTTTGGCATGATCGCTTGGGTCATCCTGGATCAACTATGATGCGTAAAATTGTCAAAAACTCAAATGGACATGATTTATCAAACCAATTGAATTTACCAAGTGATTACTTATGTGCCTCATGTGCACAAGGAAAATTAATCATTTGACCTTCATATAGTAAAATCACATCTGAATCTCCAACATTTCTACAAAGAATTCAAGGCGATATATGTGGCCCAATCCACCCTGAATGTAGACCATTCAAATATTTTATGGTATTGATTGATGCATCAACTCGTTGGTCACATGTCTGTTTACTTTCTACAAGAAATTTGGCATTCGCCAAGCTACTTGCTCAAATAATAAAATTGAAAGCATACTTCCCTGATCATCAAATTAAATCAAATCGACTAGATAATGCTGGAGAATTTACCTCTTAAGTATTTGATGATTATTGTCTATCATGGAATTGAAATTGAACACCAGTAGCTCATGTCCATACTCAAAATGGTCTGGCAGAATCATTAATTAAGCGCTTTCAACTTATTGCAAGACCATCGCTTATGCAATCAAAACTACCCGTTTCAGCTTGAGGGCGTGCAATTTTGCATGCATCGAAATTGATTAAAATTAGACCAACAGCTTATCATCAGCTTTCACCATCACAGCTCTTAACTGGATCTCAACCAAATATTTCACATTTATGAAAATTTGGTTGTGCTATGCATATACCTATTAATCCCCCACTTCGTACTAAAAGGGTCCTCAACGACGGTTGGGAATTTATGTGGGATTTGATTCCCCGGCGATAATTGATTACCTTGAACCTCTTGCAAGTGATGTCTTCACTACATGATTTTCAGACTGTAAATTTGATGAGACAATCTTCACGCCGTTAGGGGGAGGAAAGACTTCCAGTAGAACGACGTGAAATATCATGGAATAATCCATCTATGTCTTATTTGGATCCACGTACCAAACAATGCCAATATGAGATACAAAGAATTTTACATATTCAAAATATTGCAAATCAACTGCCAGATGCATTTAGTGATACTCAAAAATAACTAAATCTCACATTCCAGTAGCAAATGCACCAGTAAAAATTGATGTCCCTGAAGGATCAAAAGTAAATATAACAGCAAATGAATCTAAAGCAAGACAAAAATGTGGAAGGCCAATTGGTTCAAAAGACTTGGCTCCTAGAAAAAGAAAGTCTAGTGAAAAACCATCAATTAAGGAACCTCCTGAAGAGGTTATAAATGATCAAAAAGATCACTCAAATGAAAATCTCAATTCTCCTAGAAGTGTGGAAGGAAATATTATCCCAGAAGAGATAAAAGAAGATTCCAATGATAAAATGGTACCTAATAATAATGAGATCTCAATATTTTATACGAACTATGGAGAAATATGGGATTGAAGTAAAATGATAATTGATGATGTACTCTCATTCACAGTAGCTACTGAAATAATTGAAAGTCATGACTATAATGATAATAATGAGAATGATAATAATGAACCAAAAAGCATAAATGAATGTCGAAAAAGACACGATTGGCCAAAATGGAAAGATGATATCCAAGCAGAACTAGATTCACTTCAAAAACATGGTGTATTTGGACCAATAGAGAAAACAACAGAAAATGTTAAACCAGTAGGTTATAAATGGGTATTCGTTAGAAAACGAAATGATAAAAATTAAGTCGTGAGGTACAAGGCACGACTTGTTGCACAAGGTTTCCTACAGAGACTAGGCTTTGACTTTAAGGAAACTCACTCCCCTGTTATGGATGTCATAGCATTCCGATATTTGATAGGTCTTGTACTTTTTGAAGAACTCGATATAAGATTAACGAATGTTGTGACAGCTTATCTTTACGGTGAATTAGATACCAATATTTACATGAAAATTCCAGATGGATATAAATTGCCTGAAGCAAAATCAAAGTCCATGTACTCATTAAAACTAAGACGATCACTATATGGCTTGAAACAATCTAGAAGGATGTGGTATAACCGTCTTAGTAAATATTTGGAAAAAGAAGGATACGAAAACAATCTCATTTGTCCATGTGTCTTTAAAAAGAAATCGGTAAAGGGATTTGCTATCTTAGCAGTTTATGTTGATGACATAAATTTGGGTGGGACTCCAGAAGAGATTGATGAAATAATAAATTATTTAAAGATGGAATTTTAAATAAAATATCTTGGCAAATCTAAGCACTGTCTCGGTCTACAGATTGAGCATAGTACTAATGACATATTAATCCGTCAATTAAACTCCATTGAGAAAATTCTAAAGAGCTTTCAATGGATAAAGCATATCCACTTAGTACGCCGATGGTTGTTAGATCTTTAGATATTAAAAGGGACCCTTGCCGTCCAAAAGAAGAAGATGAGAATGTGCTTGGCCGGAAGTGTCATATCTTAGTGTCATTGGTGCATTCTTATATTTGGCCAATGCACAAGACCAGATATTGCATTTTCAGTAAATCTTCTAGCAAGGTACAGTTCAGAACCAACAAAAAGACACTGGAATGGTATAAAACATATCATGAGATATCTTCGTGGAACGACAAATTTGGGTTTGTTTTACTCTAACACAGGTAATAATCCAAATCTAGCTGGCTATGCTGATGCAGGTTATCTTTCTGACCCACATAAAGCAAGATCACAAACTGGATACGTGTTTAATAACAGCAATACAGCAATTTCATGGAGATCTACAAAACAAACATTAATAGCAACATCATCCAATCACTTTGAAATACTAGCACTACATGAAGCAAGTAAAGAATGTATTTGGCTGAGATCACCAATTGAGCATATTCGAAAAAGCTGTCAACTTCCAACAGTAACAAAAGGGTCAACCATTATTTATGAAGACAATGCAGGTTGTGTAGCTCAAATTCAAGCGGGTTACATTAAAGGTGATAGGACGAAACACTTTCTCCTAAATTTTTCTTCACACGTGAGCTACAAAAGGATAATAAGATAGAAGTGAAAAAAATCTGATCCCAAGAAAATCCAGCGGACCTATTCACAAAGATGCTTCCAAAATCAACATTTTAGAAGATGATGTACAAAGTTGATATGCGTTGGCTGCATCAACAGGCTAATTGAATAATGCGTTATAATTCAGGGGGAGCATATGAAATACGCTATACTGTACTCTTTTTCCTCCACTAATATTTTTCCCACTGGATTTTTATTAGTAAGGTTTTAATGAGGCATTATCTTGATCCAGAAGTATCAACCCTCGTAGTAACATTATAAAATATATATAACTTAAAGATGAAATCATGTTGCACTTTTTTCCTTGTTTACGATTTTTTCCCACTGGGTTTCTCATAACAAGGTTTTTAATGAGGCAATTACTTTTATCATCTTTACATACGCATATTCAAGGGGGTGTTGTAATATATATTAATAATAGGGATGGATATGCTAAATAAGAAAGGGTATTGTGGTAATCTGCACTACATAAAGAGTCTATAGATATGGAGTTTGATTGTATTGTAATATCTATCTCAATTCAATAAAATTGTTCTCTCTAATGGTCTCCTTTCTCTTTATTTTGTAACATTACAATCATTTTTGAATTATACACTAAGCCATAGTTTTAAGAAGTAATTCATGTTATATGGTTATGAATCATATGATACTGGTTAATTATATCTCAGACAATTTAGGGCAAAACACTCATTCAGTGGGAGAATCAAAAAAGTTGAAGAATTGTTTAGATTGATACATATGTACATATGCAATCACAAGTTTGATAACACAAAAAAGGTTACATACACTTCATTCTATGCACCGATGAATTATCACAAGCATGAATATGTGTATTTAATACATATAGAGCATGTCTATGATGAGTTCATATGTAACGACCCAGAATTTTTAATAATTAAAATTTGAATATTTAATTAATTTTAAATATTAATAAGTGAATTTATAAGTCAAATAAATTTTTATTTGAATTATTGGATTTAATTGAATTATTAAATCGATAATTTAATATGTTAAATTATGAAAATAATTGAAAATTGGGTTAAATATGATTGAAAATGATTTGTAAAATTTTATTTTATCATATGGGAGTTAGAACGATATTTTAGAACTTTTAAAATCGAATTAAAAGTTTATTTGTGAAAATTGAATATTTTAATATTTAAATTATCGACTAGTTAAAATAGTCAATTTTTGAACAGTCTCAGAATTGAACGAAACCAGTTCCATTGAATCCGTAATAGTTAGTTATTACCGGATTTCAATTTTCGTGTCAATCGAAGCTATCGTTTGATCGTGGCAGCTCGAAACGCATCGATTTGTTTTTAATTTAAATTTGACGAGTGAAAATAGCCATTTTTCAAAAAGTCTCTGATTTCGACGAAACCAGTTTCATCGGATCCGTAATGTGATATTATTGTAAGGTTTCAAATTTCAAGTCAATTGGATTTACCGTTTGTCCGTTACAAATTAAAACGCCTAGAAATCGGTTTAAATCGGTTTAATTTAAATCGATCGTTTATTGCCATAACTCGCACAGATGTCCGAATTAGCTTTCGAAACCTGTTCCATTGTGTCTGGAACGCGGGGTAAACCCTAGAAACGCTGGTTACGGTGCGTAAATCGGAGTTCGAAATTTCCGAAATGAATAGTGTTTTCGTTTGAAATTCTATAAAAGGAGACCCAACCCCTTCTTCAATTTACAAAACCTAAACCTAATTTCATATTGCAGCCGCCACTACCCCAATGTATGGCCGAAATTTCATCTTCTTCCCCCTCTCAAATCTCGAAATCCATTCACTTTTATCAGAAACTCCAAACTAGGAAATCGTAGAGCACATCAAGTACTCCATATCCAACGGTGGAGATCGTCTGAAGTGTTGTGGATTGGCGGCAAATTGGGCTCAAAGGCCGCGCGTTCATTCTCGATTCGCGTGCAAATAGGGGGGTCGAGCTCTGTGCCCTTCTGGCCGTGGGTAGCTTGTGTTGGGGGCTTCGCGATGGTGGTAGTTTGATGAAGTATAGTCGAGTGATGGAGGAGCAAATGCTAACCCTAGTTCGTGATGTTATGGGTTCTATTCGCGTGAGTGTCTGGAGATGGAAACGTGAGGGAGAGGGAGAAGATGCGTGCGGTCATGATGGAGGAGAAGCAAGATCTACGGCTGTTAATAGTTTAGGTTAAAAATTTTATATTTATGTTGTAATTAATTATAGTTTAAATCGTGTAAACTTCAAAAATTGATAACCTTTTCATACGAGGTCGAAAACGCGCGAAACCAGTTGCGTTGGAATCGTATGGACGAGCACTACGCGATGGAGTTGGTTTGGAGTCGTTTGGAGTTAGTGAGAATTTTGGGTAAAATTAAACGTCCGTTTAATTTTATTCGAAATAAATCGCTAAAACGGAAATAAAATCAAGGTGAGAACTTCTCACTCAATCGAATCAGTTTCGATTTTATTTTAAATAGTTAGATTTAAAATATTTGAATGCATGTTTGAATGATGATTGTTATATATTGATTGTTAAAATAGACATTATACGCCGTTAGTAAGCGGATGTTATTTATTAAAAACATATACCGCGAATATTTCATAAACAGTGAAATTGGTATTATAAATAATATCAATATATATATATATATATATATATATTGGCATATGTATATATTGCAGTTGTTGATTCCCCGCATTTTTTTAGCGGATGAGACCCTATTGCGCCGTTATTAAGCGGATAATATTTAATAAGAACATATACCGCGATAATTTCGTACTGGAGCGAAATTGGTATTGTGCTAATGTTTTTGGATGCAGGAAAACAGGTTGGAGGGATCCAACTGGATTCCTCAACAGTATTTATTGGATTTCAGATATTTAGATATTTGATTGATTATCATATCGATATATGATATCGTTGTTGTCATGATTGACTATTTGGTGTGTAGCATCATTGGACCAAATTTTGGGATTTTAAAAATGATTTTTAAAGTGATTTTTGAGAATATACTATATTTTGGAATTGATCCATTATAAATAAATAAACGTTATAATTTTTAAAGTTATAAAAATTATGATTTTTAAGAAATATAGTTAAAAGCTGATTTTTGAAAATAAGGAATTAATGACTTTATAAAATAGTTAAATTGGGATTTCTGAGATAATTGTGAAAAGTTTAAATAGGATTTATAAAATTTGATTATTTTATAAATCAAAATGATGAAATTATAAAGGAGTTTAAAGACGTTTTTAAAATATTAATATGAATTGATTTATATAAGAGATTTATAAATGGATATTTATAAATTGAGATATTGAAATTATAAAACGAGTTTTTATAAGTGTTTGAATGAAGTGAAAATGAATTTCATTAAAGAATGAAATTTATAGAATTATAAACGGTGAAGTTATAAATGAAATTTATAAATAGTAAGAATTATAAATTTGTGAAGTTATTTGAAGAATAGATTTGGTTAAATAAATGAATCTTATAAGTTATAAGATTTATGGTTTGGAAAGTCTTTAGAGGAACGATTTTGTAAAATAATCGTTTTATAAGTATTTAACTTATAATATGAACTTTTAGTTTATAATTGAGTTATAAACTGGAATAGGTTAATAAAAGAATTTATAAAAAGGAAGTTTTTATAAATAAATAGAATGGAATTTATAAACGTTGTTTTATAAATTCGCAAATGACTTATTTTGACAAGAAAATTTGTTGAAACCTATAAATGGAGTTATATTCACATTTTTGAATAGTGAATAATCCTTTGAATTAAAATGAATAAAAGGATGAAATTGTTAATGAAGTATATTCACGTTTTTGAATAGTGAATAACACGTTAAAGAAATTGTTTTGGATTTGGATGTTTTAAATAGAATTAAAACGATCGAACAATGTTTTAAAATGTGTTGAGATTCGAAACCATAGATTTCAACATTTATTGTTGAAATAGACGTTTTCGAGAAATAGAAGGAGATGATGGACTATAACACTGTGGTTATAGTAAATGATTTCCGAAAGGAAATGTTTTGTATAGTATTGGGATTTATATATCTATTTTAATTTCGAATCCCTATACTAGTGGTTTTGGGTTGTCGTAACGATGTTTTACGCAACATTCGTTTTGGCCCAAATAAATATGTTGAAGAGAATGATTTCCTTAATAGAATGAAATATATACTAAATTTCGATTTAAGTATATTGAATATTTTCCAAGGGTGAAAATAAATAAAATTTGTGAATTACTTATGAATAAATAAGTATGGAAATGTTTTTCCAATGTGAAATGAAACGTTTTGAGAATTTATCTTTTTGAAGATAAATTGAAATGAATTATTGAAATCATATGCATGGATATTTTGAAATGTAAATTCACTAAGGAATTTATAGAAGAAAGTGGGATTGGTTTAGAAAAATAAATATTGATTTATTTTTGAAGTATTGAAATTATATATCTTGTAAAGATATTTTGGAAAATAAATAATTTGGAAAATTATTTGGAATCTGGTGATGTTGTGCATATCCATTGATAGTTCAATAATCGACTATCAATATTTCCCTTTGAATGGGTATTTGATGTGATTTGTTTGAATTTGAATGCCACACTTATTTTTGAATAAGCGCTCACTATTCGGGTTAACCGGGAAAGGACCATGGGGTCGTATAACCCATTCCGAATATGTGATACGTCGTTGTGAATTGCATTTGAAGATCGGTGTTGAAGACCGGATATTTGCGAGAGCGATAGGATGACCTGTCGATTTACTCTGCACCGAGTTGCTCCGGTATAGAGTTCTCCATATGTGATGGTGAATCCGATCAGGATTGCGAATATCCGGATTGCAAGGACTTCTTTGTAAGTGCCTTCGGTTTTGTTCGAGCCCGGAACAGACTTGTATGGATTGTATGTCTGACATTACAAGTTGAGATATAAAGCCGATTTCTTTCAAATATATTTCTGTTGGTGGCGGAGAATTTATTCTTTTAGCTTAACACCCTTCTCTGAGACGTACGAGCTCAGAGGTTATATAGTTGAAGTTATCAGCGATATATTCCCAATTTGGTAATGTGACATGCTGAGTGTTGCTGTAAATGATCATTGTGTTGATTATTGTGATAGGATCGTTTATTTGATCGTCTATCTTGGTGATCATTGTGTTGATCATTTGTTGACCCAAATCATGGCTTTTGTATAAAGTATGTTTTTGTGGACGTGAATTCGTCGAGCCTCACACCCCGGAAATGGTCAAAACAGGAAAGATGCGGCAAGGTTATGAGGGGTAGCTCCCTTTAGGGTATGTACATTTCCTTCTGGATAGAGGTGGTATCATGGTATGGAGCCCAGATATTTAACCTATGTGGTTACTGCGAATTTATTACTTTGTGGTTGTTGGTTATCGGGATCCCGTGAGAAAGGTCGTTTACGATCGGGGAATGGCGTGCTCGTGTCAGTAGTTACCCAGTTAGGGGTAACCCGGCCTTGTGTTGGCAGAGTTCCGGTTTGGTTCTCGGGAATGTCCTTCCAGAGGCATTCTCATGTGGCAATGGGAAGTTCCTTGGCCTGACCATTTGTTGGAAATCCAAAGAAACAATACGAAACTTGTACGGTATTAGTTGTAGAACCTATCATTCACTTATGGTGTCGCAACACTGTTTGGATGGTAGCTATAGTAGGCATAGTTCGAAATGTCTATGTTGGCTAAGATTTATATCTTTATTTTCGAAATAATTTCCTACACTATGCACTAGTAATAATATCAAATGTCTTTTAAATGCGTATCAAGCATCTTTGACTATCATAAGGAGAAATCTCCTCCGATTCTGCGTTTGCATGTGTGTGTGTGCGGGAGGCCTTATGGTAGTCTCATTTTTAAAAGCATTGCGAATTGAATTTAAAAATATCTCTCTATTTTGATTTTAAAGTTAAATAAACTGTTTTGAGTTCTCACACCAGTCTTGTTAAGCTTTGGGCTATGTGATGGGGGGTTCTCGCTTCGCGGTTTGGTGGCGAACGGGAGACTCTTACTCCCACACATCCTCTTTTAGGGGGTTGGTTAGGTGTAACCTGAGACAGTCGAGAGGCTGGCCGTAAAAGCAAGGTCTGGGGTATCAGTGTAAGCCACGGTGGGGCTGGGATGGTTGAAAAGCCTACCGGTTGTGACCGCTACCTCCGGGACGTTACATTTGGTATCAGAGCATATGGTTAAGCGACAACCATGGTTCTGTTGGGTATTACTCATTAGAGATAGAGTCAGCAGTACTCTAGAATGAGTTTGAGAGTAATAATAGCTATGAGAGCATATTTGTTAGTGAATATATAAAATTGTTTTATATTGTGATGATTGGTTTGTTGAGTGGTATATAGATTCTGGTTAATACGAGTAATTAACGTTGTTGATAGGGATCTCTAAACACTTGTACAGAACAATTCGACACGATATTGTTTTAAATTGGGTAAATGAAATAATTTTACCTTGATTATATTTTATGTATAAAGGAATAATTTTTCAAAATTATTAAAGTGTATATAAGTTGATTGTTTAGTTATTTGAATAATCTAAATAAAGGAATTGTATAAGCAAAAAGAATTATGAGAATTGAATTATAATTAAAGTGATTTACAATTTTGAAATAAACTTATATACATAAGAAATGAAACTATATGAATATGAGTTGTAAATAAGGGTGAATTTAAAGTTAAATGGAAATTTACTTTAGAATTGAAATCTGAATTTATTTACAAGTAGGAATTTAAGTTTTGTAAAACTAAGTGATGTTTAAATGGAATATAACTTAAGAAATGTTGAATGAAGTTGATATTGGTATCAAACTAAATTAATTAAGTTAAGTGATGGATATGAACTTGAGTTATGTAAGTGAAATTCAACTTTAGAAATTGAATTGAATGAATGAATTGAATGTAAATCAATTAAATGTAAATAATTGATATAGAATAATGAATATAAGTGTTAATTCATTAAAAATCTAATATTATTAAAAGTTGAAAGATTGAATGAAAATCAATTTAATTAAACCAATTGAAAGTGATGGTGTTAAACCGAATTGAATGAATATAAGTAAAGGAATTTGGTTGTAACTAATATACATTGATTGTTATATGGTTGTTAGTTGATTGATTGTATGTAATTCATTAAGTATTAATGAAATTGAAAGTTAAATTAATTGAAATTCAATTGGAAGTTAAGTGAATCTTGAATAGAATTGAATTTGATTTGGAAGTGAACTAACTTGAATAAGAATTAGTGAATATAAACTAATTGAAAATAAATGTTAGAAACATCCACTGTTTATGAATCGAATGTGATTAAATTGAAAACCATTTCATTGAGTATTAATGAGAATATGAATGAATATTTATTGATTATAGATTATAGTTGGTTGATGGTTGAATATAATGCTTTTACTACATTTGCTATGTTGGCATATATAGTTATTATGTTGCTATATGTTGTATATTGAGATTATTGTCATATATGCATGTTATCATGTTGTTTGTTGAGTGTTTAGTAGGTGCGGATCGCGTTTGCTTCGCATTTGGAGCTCGCTTTCGCGCTATATTAGCTGTATATGCTTGCTAATAAAATATAAGGTACATATCTCGGATTAAATATCGTACTTTTACACTTTTTCCCTTCGGGATGCCTCATTACTTGATGAGATGTATATTTGTGATATATATACTGTCATTTTTTTTCGGATCGAGCCGCGCAAAGGAGACTATGGCGAATTTTTTCGAAAATTTAAGGCGTTAGAAAATTTTTGAGAAAATTGGAAAATTTTGAAAACTTAAACTTTGATTTTGGAATTGAAAGTTAAATGATATAGTTTGGTTTTGAAAAAGATAACTAAGTATGATTTTGAAAACTTAGTAAAGATTTGTAAGAAGTTTAACTATGGATTTTGGGAAAATTAATAGATTCTATAACTTTTCTTACTTGTAATTTCGAGGACGAAATTCTTTTAAGGGGGAAAGATTGTAACGACCCAGAATTTTTAATAATTAAAATTTGAATATTTAATTAATTTTAAATATTAATAAGTGAATTTATAAGTCAAATAAATTTTTATTTGAATTATTGGATTTAATTGAATTATTAAATCGATAATTTAATATGTTAAATTATGAAAATAATTGAAAATTGGGTTAAATATGATTGAAAATGATTTGTAAAATTTTATTTTATCATATGGGAGTTAGAACGATATTTTAGAACTTTTAAAATCAAATTAAAAGTTTATTTGTGAAAATTGAATATTTTAATATTT
The DNA here is from genome assembly GCA_030765085.1 of Allium cepa. NCBI lineage: Eukaryota > Viridiplantae > Streptophyta > Magnoliopsida > Asparagales > Amaryllidaceae > Allium > Allium cepa. The sequence goes on along the minus strand of CM060944.1, from coordinate 204,766,859 downwards.
AAATTATCGACTAGTTAAAATAGTCAATTTTTGAACAGTCTCAGAATTGAACGAAACCAGTTCCATTGGATCCGTAATAGTTAGTTATTACCGGATTTCAATTTTCGTGTCAATCGGAGCTATCGTTTGATCGTGGCAGCTCGAAACGCATCGATTTGTTTTTAATTTAAATTTGACGAGTGAAAATAGCCATTTTTCAAAAAGTCTCTGATTTCGACGAAACCAGTTTCATCGGATCCGTAATGTGATATTATTGTAAGGTTTCAAATTTCAAGTCAATTGGATTTACCGTTTGTCCGTTACAAATTAAAACGCCTAGAAATTGGTTTAAATCGGTTTAATTTAAATCGATCGTTTATTGCCATAACTCGCACAGATGTCCGAATTAGCTTTCGAAACCTGTTCCATTGTGTCCGGAATGCGGTGTAAACCCTAGAAACGCTGGTTACGGTGCGTAAATCGGAGTTTGAAATTTCCGAAATGAATAGTGTTTTCGTTTGAAATTCTATAAAAGGAGACCCAACCCCCTCTTCAATTTACAAAACCTAAACCTAATTTCATATTGCAGCCGCCACTACCCCAATGTATGGCCGAAATTTCATCTTCTTCCCCCTCTCAAATCTCGAAATCCATTCACTTTTATCAGAAACTCCAAACTAGGAAATCGTAGAGCACATCAAGTACTCCATATCCAACGGTGGAGATCGTCTGAAGTGTTGTGGATTGGCGGCAAATTGGGCTCAAAGGCCGCGCGTTCATTCTCAATTCGCGTGCAAATAGGGGGGCCGAGCTCTGTGCCCTTCTGGCCATGGGTAGCTTGTGTTGGTGGCTTCGCGATGGTGGTAGTTTGATGAAGTATAGTCGAGTGATGGAGGAGCAAATGCTAACCCTAGTTCGTGATGTTATGGGTTCTATTCGCGTGAGTGTCTGGAGATGGAAACGTGAGGGAGAGGGAGAAGATGCGTGCGGTCATGATGGAGGAGAAGCAAGATCTACGGCTGTTAATAGTTTAGGTTAAAAAATTTATATTTATGTTGTAATTAATTATAGTTTAAATCGTGTAAACTTCAAAAATTGATAACCTTTTCATACGAGGTCGAAAACGCGCGAAACCAGTTGCGTTGGAATCGTATGGACGAGCACTACGCGATGGAGTTAGTTTGGAGTCGTTTGGAGTTAGTGAGAATTTTGGGTAAAATTAAACGTCTGTTTAATTTTATTCGAAATAAATCGCTAAAACGGAAATAAAATCAAGGTGAGAACTTCTCACTCAATCGAATCATTTTCGATTTTATTTTAAATAGTTAGATTTAAAATATTTGAATGCATGTTTGAATGATGATTGTTATATATTGATTGTTAAAATAGACATTATACGCCGTTAGTAAGCGGATGTTATTTATTAAAAACATATACCGCGAATATTTCATAAACAGTGAAATTGGTATTATAAATAATATCAATATATATATATTGGCATATGTATATATTGCAGTTGTTGATTCCCCGCATTTTTTAGCGGATGAGACCCTATTGCGCCGTTATTAAGCGGATAATATTTAATAAGAACATATACCGCGATAATTTCGTACTGGAGCGAAATTGGTATTGTGCTAATGTTTTTGGATGCAGCAAAACAGGTTGGAGGGATCCAACTGGATTCCTCAACAGTATTTATTGGATTTCAGATATTTAGATATTTGATTGATTATCATATCGATATATGATATCGTTGTTGTCATGATTGACTATTTGGTGTGTAGCATCATTGGACCAAATTTTGGGATTTTAAAAATGATTTTTAAAGTGATTTTTGAGAATATACTATATTTTGGAATTGATCCATTATAAATAAATAAACGTTATAATTTTTAAAGTTATAAAAATTATGATTTTTAAGAAATATAGTTAAAAGCTGATTTTTGAAAATAAGGAATTAATGACTTTATAAAATAGTTAAATTGGGATTTCTGAGATAATTGTGAAAAGTTTAAATATAGGATTTATAAAATTTGATTATTTTATAAATCAAAATGATGAAATTATAAAGGAGTTTAAAGACGTTTTTAAAATATTAATATGAATTGATTTATATAAGAGATTTATAAATGGATATTTATAAATTGAGATATTGAAATTATAAAACGAGTTTTTATAAGTGTTTGAATGAAGTGAAAATGAATTTCATTAAAGAATGAAATTTATAGAATTATAAACGGTGAAGTTATAAATGAAATTTATAAATAGTAAGAATTATAAATTTGTGAAGTTATTTGAAGAATAGATTTGGTTAAATAAATGAATCTTATAAGTTATAAGATTTATGGTTTGGAAAGTCTTTAGAGGAACGATTTTGTAAAATAATCGTTTTATAAGTATTTAACTTATAATATGAACTTTTAGTTTATAATTGAGTTATAAACTGGAATAGGTTAATAAAAGAATTTATAAAAAGGAAGTTTTTATAAATAAATAGAATGGAATTTATAAACGTTGTTTTATAAATTCGCAAATGACTTATTTTTACAAGAAAATTTGTTAAAACCTATAAATGGAGTTATATTCACATTTTTGAATAGTGAATAATCCTTTGAATTAAAATGAATAAAAGGATGAAATTGTTAATGAAGTATATTCACGTTTTTGAATAGCGAATAACACGTTAAAGAAATTGTTTTGGATTTGGATGTTTTAAATAGAATTAAAACGATCGAACAATGTTTTAAAATGTGTTGAGATTCGAAACCATAGATTTCAACATTTATTGTTGAAATAGACGTTTTCGAGAAATAGAAGGAGATGATGGACTATAACACTGTGGTTATAGTAAATGATTTCTGAAAGGAAATGTTTTGTATAGTATTGGGATTTATATATCTATTTTAATTTTGAATCCCTATACTAGTGGTTTTGGGTTGTCGTAACGATGTTTTACGCAACATTCGTTTTGGCCCAAATAAATATGTTGAAGAGAATGATTTCCTTAATAGAATGAAATATATACTAAATTTCGATTTAAGTATATTGAATATTTTCCAAGGATGAAAATAAATAAAATTTGTGAATTACTTATGAATAAATAAGTATGGAAATGTTTTTCCAATGTGAAATGAAACGTTTTGAGAATTTATCTTTTTGAAGATAAATTGAAATGAATTATTGAAATCATATGCATGGATATTTTGAAATGTAAATTCACTAAGGAATTTATAGAAGAAAGTGGGATTGGTTTAGAAAAATAAATATTGATTTATTTTTGAAGTATTGAAATTATATATCTTGTAAAGATATTTTGGAAAATAAATAATTTGGAAAATTATTTAGAATCTGGTGATGTTGTGCATATCCATTGATAGTTCAATAATCGACTATCAATATTTCCCTTTGAATGGGTATTTGATGTGATTTGTTTGAATTTGAATGCCACACTTATTTTTGAATAAGCGCTCACTATTCGGGTTAACCGGGAAAGGACCATGGGGGCGTATAACCCATTCCGAATATGTGATACGTCGTTGTGAATTGCATTTGAAGATCGGTGTTGAAGACCGATATTTGCGAGAGCGATAGGATGACCTGTCGATTTACTCTGCACCGAGTTGCTCCGGTATAGAGTTCTCCATATGTGATGGTGAATCCGATCAGGATTGTGAATATCCGGATTGCAAGGACTTCTTTGTAAGTGCCTTCGGTTTTGTTCGAGCCCGGAACAGACTTGTATGGATTGTATGTCTGACATTACAAGTTGAGATATAAAGCCGATTTCTTTCAAATATATTTATGTTGGTGGCGGAGAATTTATTCTTTTAGCTTAACACCCTTCTCTGAGACGTACGAGCTCAGAGGTTATATAGTTGAAGTTATCAGCGATATATTCCCAATTTGGTAATGTGACATGCCGAGTGTTGCTGTAAATGATCATTGTGTTGATTATTGTGATAGGATCGTTTATTTGATCGTCTATCTTGGTGATCATTGTGTTGATCATTTGTTGACCCAAAGCATGGCTTTTGTATAAAGTATGTTTTTGTGGACGTGAATTCGTCGAGCCTCACACCCCGGAAATGGTCAAAACAGGAAAGATGCGGCAAGGTTATGAGGGGTAGCTCCCTTTAGGGTATGTACATTTCCTTCTGGATAGAGGTGGTATCATGGTATGGAGCCCAGATATTTAACCTATGTGGTTACTGCGAATTTATTACTTTGTGGTTGTTGGTTATCGGGATCCCGTGAGAAAGGTCGTTTACGATCGGGGAATGGCGTGCTCGTGTCAGTAGTTACCCAGTTAGGGGTAACCCGGCCTTGTGTTGGCAGAGTTCTGGTTTGGTTCTCGGGAATGTCCTTCCAGAGGCATTCTCATGTGGCAATGGGAAGTTTCTTGGCCTGACCATTTGTTGGAAATCCAAAGAAATAATACGAAACTTGTACGGTATTAGTTGTAGAACCTATCATTCACTTATGGTGTCGCAACACTGTTTGGATGGTAGCTATAGTAGGCATAGTTCGAAATGTCTATGTTGGCTAAGATTTATATCTTTATTTTCGAAATAATTTCCTACACTATGCACTAGTAATAATATCAAATGTCTTTTAAATGCGTATCAAGCATCTTTGACTATCATAAGGAGAAATCTCCTTCGATTCTGCGTTTGCATGTGTGTGTGTGCGGGAGGCCTTATGGTAGTCTCATTTTTAAAAGCATTACGAATTGAATTTAAAAATATCTCTCTATTTTGATTTTAAAGTTAAATAAACTGTTTTGAGTTCTCACACCAGTCACATGACTGACTCGGAGTTTATTGTTTTCCTTCCTAAACTCTGGGTGCCCACCAATTTCCACATGGGCTGTCAAGAGTTAAGGTTTATCGGGATATTCTGGATATTCTGGAGTTGCTGGAGGCAAGCTGGATGGCATGGCGTATTACTAGTATATAGTATTTCTTTTTCCGCTGTTTGATGTTGTATGTTGTTGTACACTCTGATGATATGATGTAATGAAATGAAATGTAATGCAATAACTGATATAGTTCTTTGTTTAAAGATTATTCATTTATTATTATATGTTGTTCCGCTGCGAATTGTGAGATTCTGATGTTGTTTTGTTGTTCTGCTGTTATTTCTTCTGTTCCGTTCTATCTTAAAATTTTCTATTTTCTTTTCCCTCTATCTTCTACCTTTTTCTCTCTTTTTCTTTTCTTAAAATTCTTTTTAAAAACCCTAACTATTCGGTTTTTCGGCAACGAAAAATCGACATGTTACATCATAGAATATAAAATTGAAGTAAACAAATTAAAATGCAACAAAATGATTTAATTTGATTGAATAGGTAAGTATATTAGAAAGAGTTCCAAAAATACCTAAAATGAATATAAATTCAGCCTCAAGAGTTGCTCCTCTCTATAATACATGATAATGTACGGAAAAAAAAAATCAAACTTTGTTGGATAAAGCATGATTAATTTTTAGTGAAGTTGAGTTAAATTCTTTCAATAAGGTGTGTAATTAAGAGTGGTACACAAGGTTAAAATTAATATCATCCAAAGAATAGTTTGCAAAATCATACGAGACATGGGTTTATAAGAAACCGCAACATATCCTAGGCTATGGATTTAGCAGGTTGTGTGATCAGAAGACACATAGTGATTGTTCGTAAGGGATCCTGTGTGAATCACACCAAAAGATGTTTGGGAACGATCGTCATTGGATTATGTTGTGAATATAAATATTGTGAACTAATACCAAATCAATTTTATATATAGCAATTCATAAAATATTTATGAATGCACGTCCCTTTACACTAAGAAAAAACTATTATTTCAAGAAATGGTAAATTCACAGCGAACGAATTTCTTGAAGAAATTATTGGTAGCTAAATGGATATGGATATAATCCAAGATTAAAATTGATTGCAAGTGATGAAGTTAAATTAACAACCTAAATAAACACAACACATTAGAGTGTCTAATGAGTATTCTTACATGTCAAAATAAACCTATGAGTTTCTTGTCAATATCAAGAATAAGGTACCCTCATTTGTTTAATTAAACCATTAAGAGTGTTGACTCGATGATATGGTACGATGCACAAGTCCAAAACAAAATCCAATTACACTACCAAAATATGATTTTGATAGTTGTACCCAAAGAGATATGATCCATCGGTCACAAATGTGTCGTGAAGAGAAAGACAAATGCAATTTGAATATAGTGCATCACGTTGGTAAGAGTAACATCGTAAATTTCAATTGTTAAAGCATAACAGATCCTCCATTCGATGTGCTCAAGATGATTCGGTTTACTCATAAAATTATCATGTAGCATGACTTTATGTTTTGGCACATATGTATTGAAATAGAAAATTCTAAATAAAAATATTGACTATACTTTTGCACATAACAACCGAAGTGTCTCGAAGTTAGTGGAAGCGATATTTCGTTTGTGGGGTTTGGATTTGACCAAAGAACCGATACAAAAGTATTGTTCGACAAGTATCAAAACTGAACATGTATTTTTATAGAAATACCAAATAGTTTAATATTAATCAAAATGCAGAGCAAGCATGTGTCCATAAGAAAAAACGTTGAAGGTACATTGATATTTATGAACATAAGAAATCATTACGCCGTTGATTGTTAATGATGTACTTGCATTAAAAATCAGTTTTCGGTTGTTTTAATACTCAATGTTGGTTTTGCAAATGATGTCTTTTATAGTGATTGTAAAGGATATTGGGAATGTCCTAGACAACATACCAAAACACCTTATTAAAATGTTTAATAAGAAACATGTAAGATGGAATCCTTATGCATTGGCAATATGAATTATCATATATGGTAGTTGTCTACAATTTTGTAATTTGTTTTGTATTTGATACATGGAGCAAATAAAAAATCCAAATTAAGGTCACTAAATGGTAGTCTAGAGTGTTCTTGTGTACTTACGATATACAAGAGAATTGTTTATAAAAATAATGAACTCCTTATGAAAGAGTATTCGAACTCGGACTTTATATGTGATATTGAGTACAGTATGTCAATATAAAATTCATATTCAAAGCTTGGTTAAGAAGCTTTAAGGTGAAAATGTTCCAAATGAGAGATTTTGGATGACTCAATAAAAGGCCAATTACATCGCCTTAAATAGCGCCACAATAAAATCAATGTATATACGTTATAAATGCATAAATTTATAACCGAGATGAAAGGTGATTACAAATGTTTAGAATCTCATAAAATAATAGAACTTAGAGCACATTGTTGGTCGAAAGATATGCTCCAAATTATTCCATATGATAAAGGTAGTTTATCGATGTCGGAGAGAGTTGATCGGCATAGTATGTAATTGAAACATGATAGCATGCTTGTCCACTTAGGGACTGACTTGATAGGTTTTGAAGAAAGTGGTTGAAGAAGCTGGAATGATATTCCATAATTGACCTCAAGGGGAAGTGGGAGATTGATAGAGTTAGCGGTACGCCGAAGGGGCAATTATGTAATTTGTCACATAAATCTAACTCGATAACCAATCTTGTTCAGAATAAAAGGTGTTTCTTTTTGGATTACATACTGATTATAAAATGTTATAAATAATTAATTAGTAAATGGAAGCATATATGTCAGAAATTTCATAAGTGATGTGTTTGTGATAACAATTACAAATAGTTATAACCATGAGTATTATATAACAACATGTTAAGTATGTCCTTTTAAATATTCCTAGTCAAGATGCATCGAGACTGGGCATCGATGCATCAGTTGAGACTAGAGTACGTATTGCTCTCCAAATATTGAGCTATGTATTATACGTGACTGTTGGAAGCATCAAGGGGTTACGTACCAATATTTATTGCACAACTATGGAATGACTCACTCAATAGTTTTATATTGCTTAGTATAACTAAGATCTAACAGAAAAAACCGAAGAGACTAATTTACACAATTCTCTTGACTTTAGAATACCGTTAACCTTCAATATGAAAGCTCTCTTTGATTATAGTTAAATCGTGGCATGGCAGTCCATTGAACAGATATAGTAGGTTGAGTGGAAGTATTGAAACTGAAACACTATTAAGAAAGGATTCATCTCCTAGATTATATGGGGTTAGTACCACGGCCAGCTGAAGTCACCCAAATTTCTTTTTGATATTAAATAAAATAAATAATGATTTACAACGGAGAATTTAAATCATTAGTTTGGAACCTGTATCCTTTTATAGAGGATAGTTTGTTTTGGAATGATTAATTCTAAATCGTTATGAAATTTGGAAATATTATTATTTTCAAAGTGTTAATCACTTAAAAATATTATTGAGAAAATTTTTATTATGATGATTTCTAAATTTAGGGAACAATCGAGAAATTAGAGTTTTTGTGTTGTATAGAAATTAATAAATTCCCTTGGATGAGAATTTTAAGTTTAAATAATATTAATGAAATAATATATAGGGAATGAATATTTTTGGAGTTATTAAATAAATTAAAAGTGGATTCGGGAATTTGGTTTAAAGGAATGTATTAAATAGAGAGTTAATATTATAAAGAGTAAAAATATTTAGAAAGAAAAAAATAATCCCTTTTCTTATTGGATTGTATATTTACAACTCAAGGCCTTTGTTAAATAGATAAATTCTTTAATTTCTTAAAAGGTTAGTTTCTAATCCAAGCCCACTAACTAAGAGAGGCCAAACATAATTTCCATGTCTCGTTCTTTTTCCTGTACATTCATTCTATCTTTAGTAAATAAAAACCAAGAGAAACCCTACTTCCTCTTTAACCCTAGAAGCTTATTTGCTAATCAAATTGGAAATCTATTATTAATAAATCTGGTAAAAATCAAGGTAATGATTTTAAATCCTATTCTATCTTTTAAGCTAGTTAACTTCAGTTTTACATTAAGTGTATTGGTTTTTGTTATGTTTTGTATAAGTATTATTCTAAGGTTTGCTGATTCAATTTAGAGCTACTATAATAGTACTTATTGCTGAAGTAAGGAGTAAACCTATCTCTAAATATTATTGCTTGTGATTTTATGATGGAATAATTGATTTGGGTGGTTGGTTGCTAGAGATTGCAAGTTCTTATCTTAGGAATTCATTGCTAATGAATTATGGTTGTTAAATTTATTTTCTGAGCTAATCATGGTTACTATTTTGGCCATAAATTTTTAACTTTACATCAAAATTTAATAAATTTTAGTGTTCTGGATAGGTTACATCGTGTGTATCAACTTTCATGTCGAACACTTTTTAAAAATTTAAGCATAGGTCGATCAAAAACCTACTGCATACTCGCTGCCCTGCTCATGTAAAATTAGTAATTTCTGAGCTAAATGTTGTTGGAAATTTGAACACATCTCTCTCATTTCTTGTTGGAAGTCAATAATCTTTAATTTTATGGAAAGCTTAGACCCATAAATTTTACATTACGATTTTTATTAAAATTCTAAAGTTAAGATGGTCAAAATTGCACTTCTTTTTCACTGTCCTGAGAATGAACGACAAGGATATTGAATTCTGAACCCGAGAATGTTTCAACCATAACTTTTGGACTGTAAGTTTAAATTAGATGATCTTTTTCTTGTTAGAAAGCATACTCTTTTACCACAATATTCATGTTTTGATTTTTGCAAAATTTTTATTTTTAATTGGTTGAAATTCCCATTTTACCCGACTTTTGCTTTCAACTTAATTTGCCTCTTATTATTTCGTTTGAACCTTGTTTTGAGTATCTTAACGCTTCTTAATTTTTCGGGACATGGATTCTCTAACTGATGGATTAAATTGAGTTGAGTTTTGGAAGTTAATTACTTAATGTGTATATATATATATTTAAAATAAGTAATTTTATTAGGTTGAGAGTGATACTACTATTGGGTTGAAAGAAAAATATTGTAGTTAGGGTTTCAGCAAGTCGTGATAATGAATGGTGATGGAAGTTGCTAGTGTGAATGATAATTTGAGAGGCAAATCTGATTCCAATAGTTTAATCGGAATAAGCACTCCTGATGTTTGTATAAATGTTGTAGCCAGTATTCCTTTAGTATAGCAAAATTCTTTGGCTCCAGATATTAATGCCTCGGCTCCTTTCATAGCCCAGAAGTGATCCTCTTTATTTTCTTAGCACATGATGAATGCTAATGATTTATCCCTACGTTTTTGATAACGTTGAGATTGACCGAGTGATGGTTCCTCCTGCCGAAGTGTTGTAGGTGGTTGAAGAATATTGTTTGGACTTTTCTTGGATCCAAACCCTCTCTAATATATGGGTAAAACACATTGTAATCAAGTCTGGAAGCTAGAGGAGGTCATAGTGTGCACTATGATAATTCTATATACTTTTTCAAATTTGCTAGAAGTAATGAATGACTTTGTATTCTTCAAGCTGATCCAATTATTACAGATGGGAAGCCCTTTATTATCACGATGCAGAGTCCATCTATAGGCCAAGCTAATTCTTGGGTATTATCTATTCCTGTATGGGTGCACTTATCTCATATTCCTTCCATTTTGCAATCCATGGTTGGTTGAATTGGCTTTCTGGAACAATTAGTAAGGTGATTTGCTTTGATTCTAATACTGTTTCTAGGAAGAGTTTAGTTTATGCTAGAGCCTTGATTGAAATCAATCCTACAAAGCCTTTATTGTCATCTATTAAAGTCTGTATTACTGAGGGAATTGTTATTGAAGTTTTCGTTCAATATAGATGGAAACCTGATATTTGCCCAGCATATCAAATTTTCGGCCACCTTAAGGAGGTGTGTTCTCTACCTTTTACTACTACTGCAGTATCACTAGTTGATAAGGTATCGCTTATTTGGTCATATCTAAAGTGGGTTCTGATTGTCCCCTACTCCCCACATCTAGTATCATTACGCCTTAGGTAGTGGAGGATGTTGCGCCTATTGTTATGAATGTTGAGGATCCTTCTTAGGCTCCTATTTTTTGGGACAATAATGAGCATGCGTGGATGCATCATTCTTCGAATATGAGATACTCTCCTGACACTTTCCATTCTTATGTGAGTGATGAAGTAGGTGAGAGCAAGCATCTTTTCTATCATATTGAGGGTGAGGGTCTTTCCCTTATTCAATTAGGAGAAATAGGTGAAGAGAACAAATCCTTGTTTTTAGATGATAGTTGGGATAAGAAATTCTATAATGAGGCCTCCGGCCGTTTTGTCCCCAACCAAGCTCTTTTGGTCTTTGAGTTCTTTCATGTTACTAGCCCTATAGCGGTTGACGATAGTAGCCATTCTTCCTCTTTTGAGGGGGGATATTCATGCTTTTAGCATTTCTGGCATGTTAGCTAGACTCATGTGCTGTATTATATTATTAAGTGGTATGCCCATGATAAAACCATCATACTTGTTTTATGCATGTACAGAACACCTTTTGTTAACTTATATTAATAAAGTGGCACGACCCACTGTAAAGCTTGCTAAAATGGTTATTTTATAAAAGAAGGTTTATTATAATATAATGCTTTCTAATTAAATTTTCATATTAATACAATTTCTTTTTATAAGTGATTTTATAAAGTGATACATATAACATATATTAAGTAGTGCTAGCAAAAATAATTATGGATTTTGGAATATGATTTTGGAAATATAAATTTAAGTTGATTTCAAACAAATGTTTAATCCCATATATATGAGTATATATAATTTTGTAAAATAATTGGTGTGACGACCCCATTTTTTCGACACCTGAAAATCGACATCAATACATCCACTGTATTCAATGCTGAACAATCGAATGCCGAAAAAACAGACCGTTAGGGTTAAGAAGAAGGAGGTAGAGGTAGAAATAGAAAACAACATCATAATCTCACAAACGTAGCGGAACAATATATAATAGATAAATGAATGAATCTTTATACAAAAGAACCGTATCTGTTATATACATTACATCATCAGAGTACAACAAATCAATAATACAATTCAGGATAGTTATAACAACTTATCCTCCCAAAGCTGAATATACAACTTACACTGCACAGCGGAAATATAAATCTACGGAAATATGCCTCGTCTTCCAACCCGTCTCCTAAGCTCCACAGTAGTCCTTCAAGAATCTATACTATATAATACTCGGCCTGACCCGTGCGTTATAGCGAAATAACACCCGAGTCGGTCTGGAAAAACAGAGCGAGAAAACACACCCACTTGGATTATTAAAGTTTTAAAAATTCTTTCAAATCAAAGGTATCTCGTAAGACCACACCACAAATAAACATGCCGGTTTTTACCTTACGATAACCAAACATTTTTATCAAATTCGTCTGATATTATAACAGTATCTATAGAAAGTAAAATAGAATCTAGCTGAAATGCTTGCATCTCACGTTTCAGCATAGTTGGGCACAATCTAAACCGTATATGCGCTTATTGGAAATTGGATTCCATACAATGGCAGGGCTACTAGGTACCGCCCGTCACAGTACGTGGTCTTGATCACCGTACCGAGGATCCACCCTGATCCCTTGCATCACAAGACCGGAGCTACCTCTTACTGGATAGTCATAATAAGATCACCCCGTGGTTGGGATTAGCAACCGCCCACACAGCCAAAATAAAGGGACCTCTAGACAAGGATGACCTTACCCTAATTGGTTGCTAGCCACTTAGCCTTGTGTGCACCTATCATGTTTTAGCCATTCCCGATTGATGAGGCTCGAGGCTGTGCATTACCTTTTTAGCACACATTCACTTAGAATGCTCATCGTCCTCCTGATGATGTTCTGAAAGCATTCATCCATACAAGTCCATTCCGAGTCCGAATGGAACCGAAAGCACTACTCCTACTACATCCATTTTGGAATCACCCTTAGGATTGGTAGCGATTAGCCCTTGCACTTCACTGCTCCATCTTTGACTCCAAGCTCTTGTCGTCCTCATGAAAACGTTCAGACCAGATCGAAGTGGTTTTCGAAAAATTAATCCCGATCCCGGTCTCTTCCAAACAATTAGCATATTAGAAAATATTGATAGTTGGTTATTTAACTATCAAACAACATTCACAAACAAACATCAGGTCTTAATAATTTTCCAAATTATTTATTTTAAAATATCTTCGCATGACATTTCTCTACACTTTAATCCTTTGAAAACAGTTTTCAAATCACTTTCCTCTCGTAGAATAAATTCTCGAATATTGTTTATTTCCACTGAAAATTACCAAGTCTAACTACTTTAGATTTAAAAAAAATTAAAATCAGTTTTCCTAAAAATATATACACTTTAAAACATTTAAAATAAAAAAACATTTAAAAGACTTTATTTAAATTACTAGTTATGTAATTTTATAATAACTTCTCATGTAAAACTTAAGCCAAAACAAATTTTAGAATAAAAGTTATGAAATTCTATACAAGTTTTCAAATAAAAACTTTAACCAAACTATCTTTAAAATAAAACTACTTTATAAAATTAAATATTAATAATTGTCTTTTTAAATCATAATACCGATTAACCTTTTAAAATAATTACTACTATAAACAATTTAATAAATATTTACCTTTAAAATTTTAAAAAGCTTAAATAATTCTTAAAAACATTCTTTTAAAACAACTTTAAAACTTTTAACTTAGACTTAAAAATCTGCTTGAAATCGCTCTTGGCCTTTCAGGGAAATACACTTTTCTTTCACACCTTTAAAAATAAACCACTATTTATTTTTAAAACAAATTACCCATTTCTTTATAAATTTTCATCCTGAATTTACACTTCCAAATTTTCCTTGGATAAATATTTCATTTTATTTATAAACCTATTTATAAATTTCATAATCTCATTCTCCTTTAATCCCAATTCCAAACACTTAATCAGTTTCAAATGTATTTTAAAGCTAACTCCATTTTAAAATAAATCCCTTTACTTCTAATTTCATTTTAAAACCCATTAATTCCATATTTACTTCTATATTTATGATTTAAAATCTTATTTTAAATTGAAATATCCACTTCATTCCTCATTCAAAATTCTACCCTTTAATTTCCTCCCAAACATTTAAATCTTAAAATTTGAAAATAAAATCCATTAAATTTTTAGGCAATACCACTTAAGTCTCCAAAACCTTTATTTTTATTTATTTAAAATCTCTATCTTTAATTCCATATTCAGATTTATTTAATAGAATTTAAAAACCAAACTTTTATATATATTTTTTCCAAATTCAATCTTTAATTTACCAAATTCACTATATTATTTTACTTAAAAATTTCTATTTTTATTTCCTTTAAAAAAATCTAAACTTATATATTTTTCATTCTTTCAAATACCAATTATATTCAACCAAGTTATAGCATTTAATAATTCAATTTCCAATATAATCAATATATCATCACAGATTATCACATAAATCACATCGCTGAATATAAAATAAATTCAATGTTTTGAGGAATCCAGTTGGATCCCTCCAACCTATTTCCCTGCATCCACAGATGTTCGAACAACAATTTAAAATACCAATCCCACTTTAAGGTGGGATATCGTGGTATAAAGGTCATCCGCTATTATGCGGGGTGCATATGGTCTCATCTGCTATATAATGCAGGAAATCAATCACTCTAATATATATATATATATACATATATATATATATAGTAAACCATATCCAACTGAAAATCCCAATATAAATCCAGTAGTAGTAGTCCCTTCGTTATGAAATATCCAATGCAAGGACTATTCGCTACTAATCCTTGGGATTTCCCGACAGGATGTGGTAGGAAAGTATCTTCGGTTTGTCATGTTCTTAGACAAATTATATGGATGTTTGTCTAACATTGCATTTCTTAAGATTACGTACATTCATTTTTACAAACGTACACCGGCGGCGGCGGTGAGGGCAACTTCTCTTAGCTTAATGCCCTCCTTGAGACGTACAAGCTTAAGGGTTGTATTTTTGTGGAAGGCAATTAGTAGTCAACATAAATGGCCATGTGGCATTTAAAGTGATGTGATATTTGATTATGAAAGGTAATCGTTACCTCAGGCCTTATCAACTGGAAATGACCGAAACAGGGTTAGATGCAGCAAGGCTAAGTGGGTCGCTCCCAAGTAGGATATGATCATCCTCTTCTAGATTTATCTTTAAATGCTATGACGTCGTGTATCTGATTGTTGTGGTTTGTATGCTTAAAAGGCCCTCGAAAAAGGTCGGTAATGACTAGAGGACGATATATTCGTTACCATCTAGTTATAGAGGTGGGTCGGTCTTGCGTTGGAAGAGGATCCTTTGTGATGGCCCTCGGTACATTCCTTTGGAGATGTACAGCTGGAAGGTAGCCCCTTCACCTGGTCATTTGTATGGAAATCCAAAATTCACTACGTACCTGCCATTTTATTTGTAGATAATAGTAACAATTTCAGCTATTTTGATTATTATTTTTATACAAGACACTAGTATATTATAAGAGAATTTTGATATGAAATGTTTTAGTTATCGTAAGGTAAAAATATATCCGTGTTTATGTGTGAGCGTGTCTTACGAGATACTTTTATTTTGGTAAAGTAAAAGTTTGGTAATTTAATTTAATAAATCCAGTTGAGTGTGTTTCTCACGCTGGTTTACCAGACTGATCCGGAAGTTCTTCCTTTTCAATGCTCGGGTTAGACCAAGTATATTTACAGGTACAGATACTGGTGCTTTTGGAGCTTCAGCAGGAGAGCTAGAGATCTTTATTTTCGTATACACGTATCTATTTTGATTATCCATTGCTTAGTTGTTGCATATTATCGGCAATTGTGAGGACAAGTTATTATAGTTATTCAGGCTGATAACTAGTAACTGATTGTTAAACTTTGATTGATGTATGTATATACAGTTTTTGTTTTGTAAAGATCATTGATATAATATTATATGTTTTCCTCTGCGATGTGAGATTTTGTATTGTTTTGTTTTGTTATATCTTCTCTTTTTCTTCTCTCCTCTTTTTCTCTCTTCTTTTCTTTTTCTTGACTTTCCATCAGTTTGTGCTTTTTGCGTCGGACATGTGTGGTTTATTGTCGATTCAAAGGGTGCCGGGTTTGCAGGTCATCACAGTCTTCTTCAATTGAAAAGAATCCTCTTATCCCTTCCTCCAAATCCTACCAAAAATTCCCGATCTTATTTTCTATGAAAATTGCATTCGCATTCTCAATGTTTGCAAATAACAATATCTTTTTCTTAACAGAGACCCAAATTCTTGAACTAACCATCCCTTACACAATCTTGACTACAGTTTTACTTAGGATACCTTTTGTGGTTTGAACTTCAAAAACATTACCATTTCTTAATTTCCTCCATGAATAAGAACTTTTTACCAAATGTAACATCTTAGCACTTTATTCCAACAATTTGTGGCTGGGACAACTTAATATGGAATGGTGCCTTTCCATTTTAAACTAATAGACATAATGGTCAATGCATTGGTTTATACTTTGGGATTTCTGTATTTTAATGCTTTGGAATTATGTCTGTCTTTATAAAGAAAACCTGAACACTTTAACTTTCTATAATTATCTAAAGAGGATTTATGTTATGTTTGGAATTACAAGAAATTATCTTTTTGTTATTATTGAAATAGACGGTACAAAATACGGTAACCATCTCTATTTGGTACATCTCTTTCTTTTGGGTATGTTCCTTGTTATTTCAAACGATACACTTTTATATTAAAACTGAATAATTTATAGAAATTTACATTGCTACACACTTTATTCCAATGAATTAAAACAATACTTAAATCCTATTTCAATTTATAACAACTTCCAATTTGTGTTTACCAATCTATATCAATTACCCAACAAAACCCAAATTACCATGCAATTTCCATAATAAATTGCCTTACTAATTTAGGGAATATTCCCCCTTATCTTCCATATTTAATATGTGTAATATTTAAAACTACAATTCTAAGATCAACATTTAGGCATACGTGGAACACATATACAATGATATAACTCCAATAACATATTCCCATTCACGTCCACCTGGTCCGCTCGTAGCCTTCATGGGAACAACACAATATCTGGACTTCTCATTGCCGACATGTGTCTCATTCTCACTTAATCGGTATTGATCTTATTGATAAAGGATCGAGCCTTACTCACCGTCCATTTAGATTGCTTAATGTTAAAAGAAATGCTCATTTGTTACTTAACATCCTTTATAAAGATTGAAGTATTTGACCTATTTACACTTCAAACCGAAAAACTTCTCGCACCCGCAGAATTCTTTGATGCAATAAAACAACTTGGCTTACTCTTTCCTTATTCAAAAATATGTTACCAAAATCATACTTACTAAAAAAATTACATAAAGATCTTATAATTCAAACCATACTTGGGTAGAAAGACACAAGGTGGTGTTCTCTCTTCACGGTTACAAGAAGTTCAACCCAATAATATATCCTTCATATTCAACCGTTGGTTGAAAAGGTCACTAAATTCTCATGTTGTTTCTTATCTCTGTCCCAACTATTTCAATGCTTCCAAATTTTATAGTCAATTTTGTCCTAGTGGGATATTTGATTCTGTTTATCTAACTCTAATTTATTTCTTTTCTTTTAAGTTTAAATGATAGTCATAGGATTTTCATTTTACCTTTTTAAATCAAAACCTTTGATTTTAGTGCCATTTCTAAAAACTAGTTAGTTTTTAAACTAGAAAAGCGTCCATTCATTTTCACCAACCATTTCCCTTTTTACTAAAACAATGACGCTTTCTTTAATTAAATTATCAAAATGGTTAAGCTTAACTTAGCAAAATGTATATAAAACCATACCTTTCCAAAAAAATCTTTTATAAATAGGAAATTTTCAAAAAAGCGTATTTTTAAAGATAATGTGATATTTTTAACTTATCATCATCATCATTATTATTTTAGAATTTGAAAGAAACATCGATGAAAAGACAATTTTAAGTACTAAGAATTTTTATTTATAAAAGGAGTTTAAAAGTTGGGTCTTACATGCTTCTCGATATTTTTTTTCAAAAGTTCTATTATTAAAAGCAAAGTGCACATTGAGGGTAAGTGTAACAATGTGCCCAAAGGACAAAACAAACCTTTGAAACGGTTATTAAAAAATCGCTTTTTACTAAATTCTCTAATTTTCCTTTTAAACAAATTCCATAAAGTTTGTTTTATTATTTTATATAAAATCATAAACCCACATTTTTCTATTGAAAATATCATGTATCTATTGTTTCTAACTTTTTGAAAACATTTTCATTGGCTTATCACTTAAATCGGAGCAGACAATAGCAACTTAATTACCTAAGTCCACTAATACCTAACCATGCTTTAAGTGCATAAAATTTCTATCCTTCTTTCCAATAATGGTTTGCTCAAGTTTATTTTCCAATATGGTGTCCAACTTCAATATGGAAATACTTTAGCTATACCTTTAAGTTAATAGGAGTCCTTGTAACTACTACTAATGCGAGAATATGGCTTTTACTTTAACTAGGGAAATTTGCCTTAAGTTTGTAAAGTCCTCTTTAATGTTCTCCTTACACTTTATTGACATCATATTCTTATTATATGGGTCTCGTGATACTAATCTTCTTCACTCACCCTTTAAACTCATAATTTACTTGCTTCTGCTAGTTGCTATAGGAAACCTATACTAGCATTTCTCTATTGGAGTAAACCATAATCAATGTGAAATGTTTATTTTTCATCTCAATTGTTAAAACCTTAACATTTACTCTGACTTTTAATAGTTTGCTTATATAAAGGATAGGCAGACAACTACTTCATGAGTCAAAATATATAGGGTGTTGTTTATTAATATACATATTAGAAAATTATAATTACACTTCCTTAGTTGGGTTACACTTATATTGTCTCCTCACTTATAGATACCAGCGGAACCATTTAGGGATGTTCCTCCTAGAATCTTAGCTGCATTACCAGAGCTATTCCTCTAAAAATTACTCATTCTAACTATCTTTAACTGGGAATTATTTTTAAATTTCCCACAGATAGTATTAACAGGGATAATTGTTTGTAATTGTGATAAATCTTTGGGAAACTACGTTATATATATATATATATATATATATATATATATATATATATTACCTTTGAAAACTCTTTCAAAACACTTATTGGGAAAAACTTTGAAATTATTTTTCAAGTACGTCGCTCAGTACGTGCCTAAATCCTAGGGAATCTTAAACCTGGCTTTGATACCAAATGTAACAGCCTACACTTCCCGACACATCGATTCAACACTTGGAATGACTTTTAAACATGTTGTCATGCTAAGAAATATGAGCTATTGGGTTTTTAAAACATTACAAAGCATAATTATAAGAATAAACTCTAGAATACTCTAGATTTTCAGATCTCATGGCGGGAGAAATTAAAATATAAGTACTAAAAATATACATTTTAAAAAAAACTCCAATACTTAATTTTGTTATACACTATTTCCAAAGTACAATATAAGTTTTAATATACATTTAATACAATAAAGAGCTATATGAGGAATAATGAATAATATGAGAACTTTGGCATTTTGCTCCTTTCTCCTCTTTATTATGCTCAATCATCTACTATCTTGCATCCTATGGTGGGGAAAAGTAGAAAGAAAAGGAGTGGGTCAGGCAAAAGTCTGGTGAATGAGTATAGGTTTAATAATAGTGATCGTATGCAGTTGGCTTTGATTCTACTCTAGGTGACTTACAATGTCATGCAAGCGTCCGTGTATTCCTAGGGTCCTTTATTTAAGGGTTTTTATCTAACACACAACTACACTACATCTTGTGCAAGCTCATACAAGGATCAAACTACGGATCAAAACACAATGACTAATGATCAACTACCGCTTCTAGAGCTACTCAATATGGAAACACTGCTGTTAGAGCAACTCAACATAAGAACATGTCTACTAAAGTTACTCAACATAGGAACACCATTACTAGAACTAGTCAACATAGGAACACCACTGTAAGAGATATTCAATATAGGAAGATCGCTACTAGAGCTGCATGGGAATAAATTCCCTATAACTATGGCTACGCATAATCTAACTATGCATCGAGGGGGAACCCATAATGCTGACCTACTGGCTTGTCTCATCATCCACATCCGTGTCCACTTCTCAATCGTAGTATATGCCTCTTATTGCATGCATCGGTATCCATCAACAACATAGTATCATGCCATGTCAGAATCGTAAATACCAAGGAATCTCGTTATGTTGGGCCCATCCACTTCATCAAACATCAACCAGTGCTCCGCGTCTACCGTAGAACCTCTCGTGAGTGTCATTTGTGATAGAATCACCCCTATTGGGTAAAGGACATTTACCTAACCCCGCAAAGTCCAAGCATCATCTCATAGAGAACTAACTTCCTTACTATTCCTAACATCCACACATATGTATAAAATACACTTATACATACAATAAATAGTTTATATTTTAACCTAGGCCTCAGGCCGAGGTTTAGATTACGTATTTCAGCCTTTAACCGGTCGACTGCTTGTAGTTGACCACTGCAATCCATTGGTCGACAGCTCGCGATGATCGCTCAAGGTGAATGATCGATCGATCGTAGTGTAAATTTTAGGATTTTTTGATTTTAATGATTCGATTTTACTTATTTATTAATTCTATCAATTGAATTACATGGTGAACCCTAGGCATCATTTTACACTAACTAGTCTTTATAAATTTTACATTTCAATTTCATAGATTTATGCCAAAATAATTATACTTAGGGTTAACCAATTTTTAGGTTTTTAATTCAATAACAAAAAGGTATTTAACTTGGGTAAAAATGATATTAACCGATTTCAATTTCTAATTCAAAATTTTGATTTAAACAATTAGGGTTTATAGTTTAACTACTAGCATCCAAGATAAGATAGAATAGGTTAGAATTAACTGTAAATAATTAGCTCATTAAACTTGTTCCCACTCACCACAGATCCAAGCTCTAACTCTAGACTACATTAGAGAATCGTCACCCGCTAGTTAGCCCCTCTAAGATCTGATTTACTAATTTCTCTCTTATTTTGTTATTGGAAAAAAATTATAAGTGGAGATAAGAAATTTTGGTAGATTTTCAATATACTGTTAACTTTCTAATGAAATTAGGGTTAGGTTAGCTATTGATCGGCCACCACTCCTAAAGCTACTCAATATGGAAACACCGCTGCCAGAGTTACCCAAAATAGGAACGTCGCTACTCAATGTGGGAACACCGCTACTAGTGCTACTTAACATAGGAACACCGCACTAGAGCTACTCAACATATGAACACTGCTACTAGAGCTACTCAAAATAGGAACACTACCGCTAGAGCTACATGGGAATAAATACCCCATTACTATGACTACATGTAACCCTACTACGCATTGAGGATCCCGCAATGCCGACACTTTGGTGTGTCTTATTGTCTGCATTTGTGTGCACCTCTCGATTGTAGATAAAAATCTTATTGCATGCGTCGGGATCCATCAACACATTGTATCACGCCGCGTTAGAATCGTGAATGCCAAGATGTCCCATTGTGTCGGCCCACATACTTCATCATACATCAATATGTGCTGCATATCTACCGTAGAACCTCATGGGAGTTCCATTTGCGTTATAATCGCCCCTATTGGACAAAGTACATTACCTAACCTTACAACGTCCTAGCATCATCTCACAAGGAACTAGCTTCCATACTATCCCTAGCATGCACATGCACGCTCACACATATATGTATGCATGTATGTTTGTATGTATGTATATACATACATACAATACACTTATACATACAACTAATGGTTTATATTTTAACTTCAGACTCAGGCCGAGGTTTAGATTACGCATTCCAGCCTTTAATCGATCGACCGCTATACCCTATCGATCGAACGCTTGCGGTGGACTGCTCAAGGTGAATGGTCAATCGGTCATAGTGTAAATTTTAGGGTTTTCTAATTTTAACGATTCGATTTAATTATTTGTTAACTCTATCAATTTGACTTACACAGTGAACCTTAGGCATCAATTTACACTAACCAGTCCTTTTGTAAAAAATATTAGATTTCATATATTTATGTTAGATTAATTATACTTGTCTAATCTAGAATTACCAGTTTTTATGTTTTCAATTCAATAACAAAAAGGGTTTTAACTTGGGTAAAATAATATAAACCAATTTCTAATTCAAATTTAGATTTAAAAAAATAGGGTTTATAGTTTACAATTTAACTCCTAACATCCTAGATCAAAGAATAGGTTAAACTTAACTATAAGTAATCAACTTATTAAACTTGTTCCCACTCACCTCAGATCCAAGCTCTAACTCTAAACTCGGTCGGAGAATCGTCACCAGCTAGCTTGCCCTTCCTTGATCTGATTTACTATGCTCTCTTACTTTGTTTTTAATTTGTTCTTGAAAGAAATTTTATGACTGGAGAGAGGAAATTTTGGTAGAGTTTTAGTATGTTGTTAACTTTTTAATGAAATGAGGGTTAAATTAGCTGTTTATTATAGGGGTTAGAGATTGATATGGAGCATTAAATTTACCTTAGGAAATTTTTAGTTTAATCCTAGACGCACCTCAATTACGTTAACGCAAGTAAAATATTTTGGTTCATCACATTTGTCCATTCGTCACACCAAATAAATGATTTAACATGTCAACTGGTCAACCGCTCATATGGACTAGTCGACCGCTATCGGTCGACCAGTTGACGATAAGGGTCGATCGCTTGAGGCTTTTAAGTTAAGAACACTTTTATATTTCTAATTTATTTCTTTTCCATATTTTCAAATGTCTGCAACTTCTCCAATTTCAAAGTGTTAGTTGTCTAGAAAATTGCTATGAATGCAATGGTGCAAGTTTCAAAGCTAAATTCAAACATTTGTGAAAATTTCATTTAGTCCTTATTATTTAAATTTAATTTTCTTATTTAATTTTCCACTAAATATATAGGGTGTTATAGGAGATGGATCCTATTTTGAATAGTGTTTCACATCCAATACTTCCATTCAATCCAACTATAGTCACTCGATAGACGTTATGCCATGATTTGACTATAATCAAAGCGGAGCTTTCATATCGAAGATCGATGGTATTCCCAAGTCTAGAGAACTAATAAATTAATCACATCGATATTTTTTATTTTATCCTAGTTATATTAACCAAGATAACTATCGGGTAAGATACTCCATATTTATCCAATAAGTCAATAGCTACCAATACGTAATCCCTTGGTGCCCATAGCAGTCATTAGTAATACACAGTCCAACATTTGAAGAGCGTTACGCACTCTAGTTTCAATTAATGCATCGATATCCAGTCATGAGGCATTTCCGCTAGGAACATTTAAAATGATGTATTCATAATATTGTGATACAATAACCATGATTACAACTATTTGTAATTACTGCTACAAACACACCATTTATGGATTTTATATTTAATATATTTAATTAAATAGCTAATTAATTATAATAAATATATAACAGAAAGAAAAACACCTTTATTACAAATGAGAATTGATTACAGAGTTAATTAATTTATAATAAATTACAGAATTGCCCCTAAGACATACCCGTAACTCTACCAATCTCCCACTCGCACTTGAGGTATCCTCCTAAATTAATTTATTATACCAATTTCGAGATTACAATCTTCAATTTCTAAAGGCCTTGAGGTACCCTCCTATCTTCGAGTCCGGGGTAAACTCTCTTGATTTATGGGACATAAGATCACCCAATTGACTTGATTTCCAGGCACAACCACACCTTATAGAGAGACTCAATAAATTTTTGATTACAAATTGATCCTATAACTCTGAATAGCACTTTGATCTTCGAGAGAGGGTAGAGAATCAAACAAGAATGAGATTCTAATTTGATTTACTTGAGAATTCAGCAGACTTCGGCACGATCTTAAAAATATGAAAATTTTAAAATACGGATTTGTAAAGAAGGAGTGAAGAAAACAAGAAAATAGTTAGTTAAAAAATTGTTTGTGAAGGCTATTTATAGACCAGTAATGGTCATAACCATTCATAAAGAGATTTAAACGAATAGACACTTCTTTTGAAAATTAAAACTTTTGAATTTAATGGCCATCATGTCGACATGGGGTATCCCATGATGTCGATATCCCTTAGTTAAAAACTATGTAAAATTTGTTTTGAAAATGATATTGAAACGAAAACATGATGAAATGATTCTGAAATAAAATAAACTAATTTTCCTATGTTTTAAAATAAAGAAGAGTAGGA
The DNA here is from genome assembly GCA_030765085.1 of Allium cepa. Lineage (NCBI taxonomy): Eukaryota > Viridiplantae > Streptophyta > Magnoliopsida > Asparagales > Amaryllidaceae > Allium > Allium cepa. The sequence continues at coordinate 204,742,638 of CM060944.1, read as the reverse complement.
AAATATATTTTTAGAATGTATATATATATTTGATTTTAAATCTCAAGTATATATATATTATAAAAGAATTTTTAAAAATCGAAAGATATTTTAAAAACAAATGAAGTTTAAAACAAGAGTTTATTTAAAAAAACAAAGAATATTTTAAGGCTAAAACATCCTTTTGAAAATCATTTGAAAAGATAATTTTTTAAAGCTATAACATTAAAAAAACAGTTCTGAAAATCATTTTTAAAAACCATTTTGAAGTAGTTTTGCAAGCTTCTTCCTGCAGAATATTTCATCACATCAGGACTCGAGAACTTGTACAAAACTAGGATGTTCATGGGTTTGTAAACCACTTGTCGTAGGTTTGTAAGCTACTTATCATGGGCTTTTAAGCCATTAAGAAAGTAGAAATGGGTTCCATCCCAAATGAAATTTGGAATGAAGATTTCTATGCTATTATGAAGTTTTAACAAAACTAGACACTTATCTTGAAATCTTGATCTTGATACTCATGAGTCTTCAAATTTGATTTCTTCATTCTTAGTCTTTATACCGTACAGTCTTCAATAATCAGTACCTGCCTTATATATATCCTTCAGATAACATTCATATATATCTAGACAATAGTGTTAGTATATAAGTTATAATAAAATAAGTTACAAAGGTTGTTGTCATCAAAACCACCACCTCCAGTTCCTAACAATCTCCCCCTTTTTGATGATGACAACCTTATAAGATATGCTTACCACTTCGATCATACCATAACTCCCCCTTACACCAACAACTCCCCCTTACTCCAAGCGTACTATTTTATATAACTTCTCCCCTTTGTCATCAATAAAAAATAACCTATAAACCTTGAATTTAATAAAAAATGAGATAAACAAACATATGACATAAGAATAATAACTATGTATGAGTGAAATATAGCATCCTAGTTTAAATGGAATTCAAGATTTTATACACCAAAGATTGTTTCACTACAAGAAAAGTTGCTTTTAATGGCAATGTAGCACAACATTTGGTTGCAAACTGCAGTTGTCAATCATTTCATTTATGTAAATACTAAAGTTGCCAGAACAAAAATACAAAGACATTAGAGCAAAACTCTTTATTAACTTCTCTATCCAATAATTTCTAAAGCCATCAAAAGTTCCCTCTGATATTGCAGTTGTCAATCCTTTTATTTATGTAAATACCGAAGTTGCCAGAACAAAAATACAAAGACATTAGAGCAAAACGCTTTATTAATGTCTCCATCCAGTAATTTCTAAAGCCGGTAAAAGTTCCCTCTGATATTGCAGTTGTCAATCCTTTCATTTATGTAAATAACAAAGTTGCCAGAACAAAAATACAAAGACATTAGAGAAAAACACTTTATTAACGTCTCTATCCAGTAATTTCTAAAGCCAGCAAAAGTTCCCTCTGTTATTTTCATTTTACCGCTTGAGGCATATTTTCCCCTTTCGCCCATGTTAACTACCTAAATCTCAAATTATCCATTCATACATCTCTGAATCTAAATCCACGATGCTTCCGCGGTTCAAATCCCTAAAAATGATGCCTCTGTATTATTCTCAATGCCATCACGAAAGAGATCCTCATGGTTGCTTCGCTATGCTTTGGTGCTTGCATTGGAGTGTTGGCATCCATTAAGTCAATCACTGGCACTCTAGCTATAACGAACAACTTGGACTCTAATCCTTTTTTAAAATTAGAATCTTGAATCCATGACCTAAATTTTTGGGATACTTAGACTTTTCGCAGGTTAGAGTTCCTTTCCTAATAAATTTTAATCAGGAATCTTCAGCCTTTGGAGACCATGTTGTTTTTGCTTCAAGTAGTTTTGATCAGATTACCTATACATTTTGTTATTCTTTCAATGACCAAGTTGTGGATGTAAGTGAAGAGCAAAAAACCAACAAAATCTAGTTAAGATAAACATGAATATAAATAACAAACATTTTCTCATTTTTGTTATGTATAGGAGCACATGGATATTGGATTATTGTCTCCTCTAGATAAACGTAAGTAAATAGATTCAGTACTACATTTATTTTGGTTCAAATTTTTAGCTTCTTTCAACTTAACTAAACTAATGCGTGATAAGATTTCCTTTCAATATGCAGAGTACTAGATCAGCTTACGAAAAACTTTTAGTTTCCAAAGATGATTTCACATGGACTTTACCTAAATAAAAGATGATCTAGATGAAATATTAAAACAAGAAAAAAGTTAAGATACATTGGAGGAACAGAGGTTATTTTTCCAAAAAAAAAATGCTTCACTAGCTTGTGGTGCTCTAGTAGCAGTCAGTGCCTGTAGTTTTTTATGAAGGTTATAATTGTGACTACGCACCTTTCATTCCATAGAAAGGCGTATCATCATTAAGAAAAGAAATAGGTAGGAAAGAAAATAGATAGAAAGAAAGAAACAACAACATCATAATCTCGCAGTGGAAACGGAAAATATATTGCTTCACATAGATATTATATAGTATTCATCATACATCAGAGTTATACAATTACAACAACACATTAGATAGTCGTGATGTCCTGTCAATACATTACAACCCAAACAAACAGATGATACCAACACAGCAGAATAGATATATAGATACGCGAAGACCCTGCTCCAAGCCTTTCCAAAATTCCTCAAGCTAACCTAATCACTTGGCCACTCATAAAAATTTGAGTACCCATGAGTTTAAGAAAAACAGAAATAAACTCCGGCTCAGACATGGGTCTGGTGTGAGTAAACGGTTAAGTTGTTTAACTTGAAAAACTTTTGAAATAAAAGGTATCTCATAAGACTCTCCATAAATAAACACGGACAAGTTTTTTCCTTACGATAACCAAAACATTTGATAGGAAATTTACTCATATTATAATAGTGTCTAGGGTTTTCAAATAAATATTCACATAGCTGAAATTGTTACATTCATTAAATTCCAGCATCATAGGTATACAATTGTTAGCGCCTAATTGGTCACTAACACCCAAGTGTAAATGAAAGCACCAATTAACAGTTACTGATAACAGATAGAGTGTGTGTAGAGAGTAATAATATGAAGAACAGTTAAAATTAAAATGAAAGCAGTAAAGAACAACAGATTTTACAGTGGTTCGGCTAACTCTGGCCTACGTCCACTCCAATAATTTCCTTGTTATTGATATGAGAATCAGTTATAGTTACAAAGTGGTAGGCTAGCCTTAGCCTTAGAAAATAGAAGGTCAGAGAGTAAAGGAGAAGAAGAAGAAGATCCCCTTTTGTGAACCCCCATATGTTGTATTTATAGGCGAATCCTGAGTTGTCGGGCCTCTTGAATAGCTTGGGCCCAACAAGGCCATTGCCAAGCTTCGTATACCCTTTGTCCCTGATCGAGCGGCATTTGCCGAGCCATCTGGGAAGAGCCGTATCCCATCAATGCCGAGCCATCTGGGCAGAGCCGTATCCCATCAATGCCGAGCCACTCGATGCCGATCCATGTATACCGAACGAGGTTGATTGAAACAGTAGAATGTTGAATGAGGTAGCCATGCCGAGCTCACTCGTAAGCCAAACGAGGTTGCCATGCCGAACGCCCACTGATGCCGAACGATCCATCCAATGCCGAACGATACCTGATGTCGAACGATCCATCCGATGCCGAACGATCTCTAATGCCGAGCGCTTCTAAATGCCGAACGTTCATACATACCGAACATTCATAGATGCCGAACGTTCATAGATGTCGAACGTTCATGGATGTCGAACCATACGCCGATGCCGAACGAGGTCCAATGCCAAACGCTTGTCCAATGTCGAACGATCCTTCTATGCTGAACGTTCGTCCAATGCCGAACGATCCCTCTAATGCCGAGCAGCCTCCAACGCCGAACCATCCCAATGTCGGACCATCCAAATGCTGAACCATCCAAATGCCGAGCGACGTCTGCCAAACTGCCTAGGCCGAGCCATGTAATTTCTCCACTCCTTTTCCCAACGACATATCCAAGTGAACTTCATCATTTTAAACCAAACCCATCATCTTTAGTCTCGATAGTTGTGAAGTTGTTTAAGTCAAATCCGCCTATCCGTGGCCTTGTAAAAAGGCGGGTTAACACTTGCCCCTCAAAACATGCCTTGTGATAAGAAGGTGTGCTTTGAATAGTTCTGAATCCAATATCCAAAGTCCATAGCCATACCGTCCAAGTGCCTTGTTCTTGACTGCTCCGAGTCGATTTCTGATTCCAAATCCAGTAACCAAAGGCTTAGCCAATTCCAAATCCAACCAGCTCGACAATCGATCCCTAATCCATCCTTATTCAATAATCAATAATCGAATCCAGGACCTCTTCAGGTCGATGTCCAAATCCTTTGCCGTTCATAGCCAATATTCATATCTGTTACCTCTCCAGGTTCTTGTCAAGCGCAATCCACATTTGACGACCGTGGTCCAGTGTCCCTGGACGTAAGTAATGCCATGGCTTAAGTCTTAAGTCGAATCCTGGACCTCTCCGGGTCGCTATTCAAATCCGTAACCTCTCCGGGTTCTTGCCAAGCGCAATCCACACTTGACGACCATGGTCCAGTGTCCCTTGACGTAAGTAATGTCGTGGCTTAAGTCCTAAGCCGAATCATGGTCGCTCCGGACCCTTGTTGAGCATAGTCCATACTCAATGACCTGAAATAGTAACCGATAATATGGGGCCTAAGTCCTAGGCCGAATCCTGGTCTCTCCGGACCCTTGCCGAGCATAGTCCATACTCGACAACCTGAATAAGTCAATTTGCCACATACGGACGAAGAGACTTACTCCTTGCCAGGTATAATCCATACCTGACGACCATTTACCAAAAACCGGATAAAAATCCAATCAAAAACCAAATCGAAATCCAGATCAAACCAGAAAGCATAAAATCCATATTGAAAATCCAAACCAATGTCCAAACCAAAATTCAAACCAGGAAACAAACAGAACCAGGAGTTCAAACCAAACTCAAAAACCAAACCAGAAAAACGGGAATCCAAATCAGAAAACAAACAAAACCAGGATTTCAATCCAAACTCGAAAACATAATCAGGAAAAGCAAATGTCCAAATCAAAAGGAAAAAACAGATTTCACAAACCATAGCGTCACGGTTTATTACCATTCAGAGCATGCCTAGGGGCCATCTCCGTCCCCGTATATGAGTAAATGAGTTGACCGTTTGCCAGTAGTTTGCTACTTATTTTATATTATTCCTGTCAATTGATGACCAATCGACCATCACGCCTGGGCCTTGCTCCATCGTTGTTTGAGGTAGGCGGTGGTTGCTCCTGCTCCACCACTGCATCCCGAGTCTTGACATATTGTTGCAACTGTCCATTCCTAACATGCTCCTCAATTTTGTCCTTTAGATGCCTACAGCTGTTTGTATCATGTCCGTCCAGATCATGGAAGAGACAATGCCTTCCTGATGCCCTTTCACGTTCAGAGGGTTCTCTCCTAGCTGGCCTTCTGTAGGGAAGGCGATCTCGGGTCTCCATGAAAATCCGCTCTAACGTCTCATTCAACCCTGTGCAGGTGGAGAACTTTGGCTCTTTCCACCGCCTCCTAGCTTTCCCTGCTTCTTCATCCAGCTTCCTTTTTCCTTTATCTCTATCCAAGCTTCCACTGAATGGTCCTCCATCCTCAGTTGTGTTTGCCTCCTTTAATTTTATATCTGAACATGCGTCTTCTTGTCGAAGGAACCTCTCAGCTTCGTGAAAGAATTCCCCGAGATCCATTGGTGGATCCCATATTAGAGACACTTTGAAATCTGAATCATCTCTGACTCCTGAAACTGCTGCCATTAAAACCATCGATGGATCCGGCCGATCCACCGAAGCAACTACTGCATTGAACCGAGTCAAAAAAATCTCTAAGTGACTCATCCATTCTTTGCTTTATTGACGTTGGCGTCATCACGTTCTTCGGCCTCTTGATATGAACCCAAAATTGCCTCAAAAACCTGTCCACCAACTCCGTCCATGTTCTGATTGATCCCTCTTCCAGCTGTCTAAACCACATCGCAGCTATATCCGTCAAGTATAATGGGAAACATCGGGCCATTACTTCCTTTGATGCCCCCAACACTTCCATGTGTCTGGTGTATCTCATCAAATAATCAGTCGGATCATCTTTGCCATTGTATGCCTCCACGCTAGGTAGCTTAAACTCTGGTGGATTCCGAGCTATCCTGATTTCCTGAGTAAACGGACTCTTGTTCACTCCTTCCAGATCTCTATTTGTCAAACCTCCGCGCATGGTTCTCCTAATGATCTTGGCTAATCCAGCATTGTCCGTCAAGGGATGCCCCCCGAGTCCCCGAGGGAATTCTGGTACATAATCTTCGTCTCTTGCTCGTGCATCCCTGCTAGTACCCTGTTGTGTGATGTTGACTGGAATCCCATCATGAACTGGTTCATCGTTGTTGGGGTGTGTGCCCCCGAGTCTAGGTCCATCCGGATTAGCAGGTGTACGCTGATTTGGGATTACGCCCTATTGAGCCGTTCCATGTGATTGTCTATTTGGTTCTTCTACTCCCGCTCTATGGACCTGACCCCCTGCATTTCCGGCTTGTGCAAATTGTCTGAGAAGAGCCTGCATCATCTCCTCTTGTTTTTTCATCACTGCTTCCATCTACTCTCTGGTGATGTAGATGGATGCTCCACCTGCTCCATCTCCAGAGGAAGCCTCTTGACTTCCCTCCTGATTACTCCTTTCTGTCACTTGTTTCCTTGCTGATGGCCTAGCGATTGCTCCTTCGAATCCAAGTTTCTAACTCCAAAATCCCTGAGTGCTTCAGTTCTCAGTGAAAGCACCAAAATGTTAGCGCCAAAATTGGTCACTAACACCCAAGTGTAAATGAAAGCACCAATTAACAGTTACTGATAACAGATAGAGTGTGTGTAGAGAGTAATAATATGAAGAACAGTTAAAATTAAAATGAAAGCAGTAAAGAACAACAGATTTTATAGTGGTTCGGCTAACTCTGGCCTACGTCCACTCCAATAATTTCCTTGTTATTGATATGAGAATCAGTTACAGTTACAAAGTGGTAGGCTAGCCTTAGCCTTAGAAAATAGAAGGTCAGAGAGTAAAGGAGAAGAAGAAGAAAATCCCCTTTTGTGAACTCCCATATGCTGTATTTATAGGCAAATCCTGAGTTGTCGGGCCTCTTGAATAGCTTGGGCCCAACAAGGCCATTGCCGAGCCTCGTATACCCTTTGTCCCTGACCGAGCGGCATTTGCCGAGCCATCTGGGCAGAGCCGTATCCCATCAATGCCGAGCCATCTGGGCGGAGACGTTTCCCATCAATGCCGAGCCACTCGATGCCGATCCATGTATACCAAACGAGGGTGATTGAAACAGTAGAATACTGAATGAGGTAGCCATGCCGAGCTCACTCGTAAGCCGAACGAGGTTGCCATGCCGAACGCCCACTAATGCCGAACGATCCATCCAATGCCGAACGATCCATCCGATGCCGAACGATCTCTAATGCCGAGCGCTTCTAAATCCAAACGTTCATAGATGCCGAACGTTCATAGATGCCGAACGTTCATGGATGCCGAACCATACGTCGATGCCGAACGAGGTCCAATGCCAAACGCTCGTCCAATGTCGAACGATCCTTCTATGCCGAATGTTCGTCCAATGCCGAACGATCCCTCTAATGCCGAGCAGCCTCCAGCACCGAACCATCCCAATGCCGGACCATCCAAATGCCGGACCATCCAAATGCCGAGCGACGTCTGCCAAACTGCCTAGGCCGAGCCATGTAATTTCTACACTCCTTTTCCCAACGACATATCCAAGTGAACTTCATCATTTTAAACCGAACCCATCATACTTTAGTCTCGATAGTTGTGAAGTTGTTTAAGTTAAATCCGCCTATCCGTGGTCTTGTAAAAAGGCGGGTTAACAACAATCAAGTCCGAGATCACTTATTGAAGATTGAATTCCATACAATGGCAGGGTACTGAGATACCGACCGTCACATTACATGGTCTAGATCACGATACCGAGGATCCACCCTAATCCCCTGCAACACAAGACCGGAGCTACCCTTTACTGGATAGTCCGAATAAAACAACCCCGCGGTTGTGGCCAACAACTGCCCACACGGCCGAATAAAGGGACCTCTAGACAGGGGAAAATCTTATCCTACTTAGGTGCTACCCACTTAGCCTTGCGTGCAACTCCTCTATTTTAGCCATTCTCGATTGATGAGGCTTGAGGCTACGATTACCTTTTTAGAATACATATCTTGGAATGCTCATCGTCCTCCATTGACGATGGTCTGATAGCATTCATCCATAGAAGTCCGTTCCGGGTTCGAACGAAACCGAAGGCACTATCTCCGTTACACTCGTTTGGGATCACCCTCAGAGTTAACGACAAATAGCCCTTGCACTCTAAATCTTCATCTCGATCTTCACTTGAGATTCATGACCTATCGTTTAATTTGGATCGATGTAGTTTTCAAATAACCATTTGGAATCCGATCCCGGTCACATCAAAATCAAAACGCCGTCTTAAAGGCCAAGTTGTTTAAGTAAACAATTAATTCAATTCAGAATATTGTATTCACACAGCAATTCATCATAGATAAATTACTAACATTTATCAATAGCTCAACTCAGGCATTGCAAATCACAAAACATTACAGATTAATATAGTAGAGATATTAATCAATCCAATCATTCAATATAATTAATTATCCATAAGAAAGATTAATTAATCACACAATTATAATTAATTTAATTAACTCAAAATAAATTAAATACTTATGAATTAATTACCTAACCCTACTTAATTAACATTAATTAGTTACAAACCATTTATTATTATTTTAATTAATTAATGGAATTAATTAGTCATCCTTAATTACTTACATTAATTAATTATCCTATAATTACTAATTAATTACCCTTTAATTATTAATTAATTAACCCTTAATTATTAATTAATTAACCTTTAGTTTTAATTAATTATCCTTTAATTACTAATTAATTAACTTTTAATTACTAATTAATTAATTATTCTTTAATTACTTTCATTAATCAATTAATCTTTAATTACCCAAGACCTCAACTAATTAAAGGTAAACCATTTATCTTAATTAATTACTTTATTATTATTTAATTTTATTTATTAACCTTGGAATTAATTGTCATTAACATACAAAATTAACTTAAGACCTTTAAGTTAATTAATGATTAAACATTTCACCTTCTTTAATTAATCTACTTAATTATACTATTAAATTTATTAAATAACTTAGGAATTAATTACAAATAAAAGACATTTAATAAAATATCTCAAACTTAATTAATTTAAAATAATTTGTTTTAAAACCTTTTAACTAATCTCAAACTTAAATAAGATATTTATTATATAAAAGAATTAATTAAGAAATTGTTTAACTTTAAAAACTTGTTTTATTTTTAAAACTTCAAAAACCATATTACACATACCCGAGTCAAACCCAATACCAATCTCGAGCCCAACCTAAGAAATCTTCCCTTTATTAAAAAAACCTGTCATGTTTTGTTTTAAACAATTTAGAACTACTATAACTAGTTAAACCCACCCGTGAACAACCCGATGCCAAACTCGAGCCACTTCTCCATTTCCCCGAGTACAAACCTGAGGCCATCTCTTTCTTCCCAAACTCTCTGACACACAAATACCTGTGTACCTATACACGCCAACTCCAACGCTGCGGTCATCGCTGCTACCACCAACCCATTGCTAACAACCTCCTCTTAGATTCCGACCACCCAGAACCTAGACACGAACTCGAAATTGAATTCGAGCACAGAGGGTACCCACGGGAACAAAACTGATCGTCCAAGAACCACCTCGACCCACCATCTCAGGCCACTAAAGCCTCCAAAACTCTGACCAATCCTTCGCTGCAGTCCCACACTCTGATCCCCCTTATCCGATCATCTCCGATGCTTTGACGACGATGCAAACACCTCGCAAACCCAGTTGACCATAATAGGCTACAAAACCCTACAACGACGCCGCTTGACCTCCACAGTGGTCGATAAATCCACCGACCATTTTTGTCGAGACCCCCTACACTCAAGCATGCTCCAGAAATGACCACGACCTCCCACCTTGCTCCAATCACCAGAAAATACCCAAATCCCGTTCTCGTTCAACCACGAATTCCTTACTCAAAAAAATATAAAAACCTTGATTTCACTTTTAAAAATCATAATTTTTGAAAACGAATAGGATGTTGTAGGTGAATCAAGCAATCATGATACTCGAATTTTGACATGCTTTTGAGTTTTCACTATATATCTTCTCTTTTAGTTAAAAACTACTTCTAATTATACTTGTAATTATTTTTAAAAATAAGATCTTGTTAATTTAAACACTTTTTGTTTACACATCATCAACTAAAAGAGATTAGAGGAAGAGAGGTTGAATTTTTAACTTGTTTTAGCTTGTTAACATAAAAGCAGATATATATATATATGTGTGTGTGTGTGTGTGTGTGTTTTCAGATATACACATAGATAATATCATACATATACACATGCAAGCCTATTCATACATGCATGCAATCATCTTTCACAACATCATTTCAAATATTAGTCACATGCATCAAGTTTTAACAGATTTAAGCTTTTTTTTAAAAAAAGTTATTTACTCACAGATTTTATATGTTGAAAAGAGGAGCTTTAAAACTGGAAATAGAAGCCTGGAATTTGCTTTTGATCTTGAACTTTGAAAACTGAAAATTGGTCTTGACCTTGAACTGATCTTGTTTAGTTTCTTGATGTTGATTTGCTTGATTTTGTAAATCTATGCTTCAGGTTGAAAAAGTTTGATTGCTGATTTCTTTTCTCTGGTTTTAGCTTTCAGGTTTGGTTTTGAAATTTTTTTAAAAATAAAAGATAGAAGAAGAAATGAAAGAGTAGAGATGTGTATCCATATAGCCTTGTTTCCCTTATTTATTATTTCAAAAATGAAAAGAAACTAATGACACTTGTTAAATTGCATGTTACTAAACTTACACTTGTCAATTTGCATGTATTTATATTTTAATATGTTTTTATATAATTTTATATTATATTTTCTATTTTTATTAATACATTTCCTTTTATTACTATTTATATAATCTTAAAGAAATGATTTAAAACTAATTATACACTAATAAATAATCATATATATACTAGTTTTTAAATATAGTTTACTTTTAAGATATTTACCTTTGAATTACAAATTCTATTTAAAATCTACTTATATATATATATATATACATACATACATAAACAAACACATATTTTATTTGTTATTTTAAAAGAATAAGTTTTGCACATTTAAAATAGTTTATAAAAGAAGATTATCACATTATTATTTGCCCAAAAATTCCGGGTCATCATATTCTTCCCGCCTTAAAAGAATTTCATCCCCGAAACTTAAAAGAAAAAGATATTCCAAAAGCTTTTATTTCAAACAATCAAAGCATTCATATCAGCCATATACTAACAACCAAAGCAAACAATTCATTCAAACAATCATCCCTAACTATCCTGACACAAATCCAGATAGGCTTTCCTAATACTATCTAGAGTTTCCCAGGTACAAACTCTGAGATCCTCGCTCCACTTAATCTTGACCAACTTCACCACTTTGTTCTTGACCAACTTCACCACTTTGTTCTTGACCAACTTCACCACTTTGTTTCTGAGCTACTTCTCATCTCGATCAACTATCTGGACTAGATGCCTTACTATAGTTAAGTCCGGTTCGACCTCTAAATCTTCCTGCACTGTCGGTTTTACAACTAGAGATGGGTCGTACACGTACTTCCTCAGATAAGATACGTGAAAAACATTGTTAATTCCAGCCATCCGGTCTAGCAATTCAACCATGTAGGCCAAAGCACTAATTCTCTCGAGCACACGGAAAGGTCCAATATATCTTGGGGCAAGCTTTCCCGTCTTACCAAATCTGATTGCTCCTTCTATCGGGAAACTTTGATAAAAATCAAATCTCCGGCTTCAAATTCCAATTTCCTTCGTCTCTTGTCCGCATAACTCTTCTGACGATCCTAGCTTGCTTTCAATCTCTTCTTGATTAGCTCCACCTTCGCAGATGACTCTAGAACCAAATCTGGACCAAGAACAAGACAATCTCTGGATTCTACCCAATAAGACGTTGATCTACAAGGTCTTCCGTACAATGCTTCGTAGGGTGCCATCCTAATACTTGCTCGATAACTATTGTTGTATGAGAATTCCAATAAATGCAGATGGTCCTCCCAAAATCCGCCGAAATCCATAACACAAGCCCTCAACATATCCTCAAGAATGCGATCCAGCCTTTCTGTTTGACCGTTGGTCTAGGGATGATAAGTTGTACTTACACTCAACCTTGTTACCAGAGCTGTCTGTAGAGCTTCCCAAAATTTGCTGGTAAAGATTGGGTCACGATCACTTACTATGCTGACAGGAACTCCGTGCAACCCGACGATCTCTTTCAAGAAAATCTCCGCTGAAGACGTTGCAGTTCCGGTTGCCTTAACTGGGATAAAGTGGGCACTCTTGGTCAGCCAGTTTATGATTACCCGCACTCCCTCATTTCCTTTTATAGTCCTTGGCAACCCGTCGACGAAATCCATTGATATCATTTCCCATTTCCATTTAGGGACTTCCAGAGGCTGCAACAATCTCGAGGACTTTTGCTGATCACCCTTCACTTGTTGACAGATCACACATCCATTCACGAAGGTAGTAATATCCTTCTTCACTCCTTTCCACCAGAAGACTCTCTTCGCATCCTTATACATCTTTGAGATCCCTAGATGGATACTCAACTTGGTGTGATGATTCTCTGACGAAACTTCTTGCCTCAGATCCTTGATATTTGGAACACAGATTCTCCCGCTGATCCTCAAAGTTCCATGGTCATCGATCTTAAAACTGGTGCACTGCCCATTCTTGACTTTCCTAAAGATTGCTCTCAAACTTCAATCTGATCCTTGCTTGCTTGCAATCCTTTCAAGTAGAGACGGAATAACTTCCAAAATAGCCAAAACTGCATTCCTACTCAAAGCATCCGCCACTACATTCGCTTTCCTGGAGTATAGAGAATATCCAGATCATATGATGCCAAAAATTCCATCCATCTTTGCTGCCTCAAATTTAGATCTTTCTGGGAGAAAAGATACCTTAAAGGTTTATGATCAGTGAAAAGCTCAAACTTCTCTCCCAATAGATAGTGCCTCCTGATCTTCAGAGCAAAGATGATAGCCAGCAAATCTAAATCATGCGTAGCATGGTTCTTCTCATGTGGCTTCAACTGCCTACTCGTATACGCAATCACTTTTCCATTCTGCATCAGAACAGCACCCAACCCTACTCCACAAGCATCGGTGTAGACTTCGAACTTACTCTTATCATCAGGAATAGCTAGAACAAGTGCACTGGTCAACCTCGCCTTCAAATATAGAAATACTTCTTCACACTTAGGATCCAATTAAACTTTGCACCCTTCCTAGTCAGTTTGGTCAAGTGCGAAGAAATCTTAGAGTAGTCCTTGATAAATTTCTTGTAATAGCCTGCCAGTCCAAGAAAACTGCGCACTTCCATAGGAGCCTGCGGTTGCTTCCACTCTTGAATAGCTGCCACCTTGGCCGGATCCATAGAAACACCTTCTCCAGATACAATATGCCCCAAAAATCTTACTTCCGACTTCTAGAAATGGCACTTCGAAAACTTAGCCTTCAGGACATGCCTCCTCAATGTCTCCAATACTATCTCCAAATGTCACTTTTGCTCCTCCTCTGATTTGGAGTAGATGAGAATATTGTCGATGAACACGAGCACAAACTTGTTCAGCACATCCTGGAAGACACAGTTCATCAGATCCACAAAATAAGCTAGAGCGTTGGTTAGCCCAAAAGGCATAACCAACCACTCATAAAAACAATTGGTTCCTCTGAATGCAGTTAAGGGTATACTATCCTCAGCCACCCTTAGCTGGTGAAAACCCAAAGCTAGATCCAATTGAGAGAAAATAGAAGCTCCATGCAGTTGATCAAAAAGATTGTCTATACAAGGCAAGGGATACTTATTCCTAATAGTCACCTTATTCAACTCCCGATAATCTACATAGAATCTTAAAGATCCGTCTAACTTGGTGACAAAAACTACAGCAGAACCCCAGCTACAATAACTAGGTCGGATCAAACCTCTCTCCAAGAAATTTTGAGTCTGCTTCACCAACTCTTCTCTCTCTCGGCGCCATCCTTCTACTGGGTTGAACAACTGGTATCGCTGCTGGAACTAAGTCGAGACGAAACTCTATCTCCCGGTGCAAGGGAAAACCTTGACTTCTTCGAAGACGTTTGGAAAATCTTTGAACACTTCGATGGATCCTACATCTTCTGGAGATGCCTCGATTCCATGCAAAAGACTACTCAAGTGAACTCCTGAACTATCGCAAGTCACTTTTGCAATCCTTCCCAGCTCAGTTTCCAAAGACACAATTCTCTCTTTGCAAATCAAAACAGTCTTATGCTTGTCCAACCAATCCATTCCCTTAATAACGTCAAATCCGTTAAAATCAAATACAAGTAGGTCGCAAGAGAAACTATGGGATAGATAAGAAATTCTTAGACTTTTACAGATCATATCTAACTTAGTCACTCCCCTTATGGGATTGGATACAAAAATAGGGTGGTCCACAACACTAGGGGTAAGATGAAATCTTTCTACCAATTTCTAAGAAATAAAACTAAGGAAAGCAACATAATCAAACAAAACTTTAACACAAAGGCCATCTAAAAGCAAAGTACCTTCAAGAACGCCTTCGCCTTTCCCATTCGAAGAAGTTGATGATCCACCTGGAATTGCAAACACCTTAGTCGATTGATCTTTCTGAAGAAGTGGGAAAGCTTTCACCACATGCCCTGGCTGTTGACAGTTGAAACACAAAGACTTATGAACCATAGCGGAGATGGGTCCACTCTGACACTGCTGTTGCTGAGCTCTACCTCTGGGACACTGCTTAGCCAAATGACCTTCTTGCTGGCACATATAACACTTCTAAGCTCCATTATTGCCTCCTGGTTCCACTTTACCATGCTTCTTCAAATTTGGGTTGAATTTTCTTTTGTTTGGATTGAAAGAACTTCCACTAGGTGCTGCCACATACACCAAGGGTTTCCTTTCCGTCAACTCTTCATATCTCAAGCCATGTCTATCAATTCCATAAATGATCCCTTGATATGTGTCGTCAACTTCTCATGAAATTCGAGCCTCATTCCAAGCACAAACATCTCATTCTTCTTGAGGTGTGTATCAATAAGACCTAGTCCATAGCGGGATAATTCGTTGAACTTAGTCTCATATTCTAATACCAACATACTTCCTTACTTCAGATCTAGAAAATTCCTATACATACGAGTTTTTCCAGCTATAGGCATAAATTCTTCCTCAAATGGCTCCCTAAACTTACTCCAAGAGATATCATCCTCTAAAATATTCATGGTAATTGCATCCCACCATGCAGCTGCTCCTTTTTGAAGTTGCACGATGCCATCACTCTCTTTTGGCCATCTCACAGATCCAAACTCTTAAAAATTCGCTCACACGAGCGCAACCAAGCTTGAACTTTAATGATGGACTTCGTTCCTTGAAAAGTCTTTACTCCGAGATTGGTAATCCTTGCACAATGCTTCAAATCTTACTCGAGGCGGTATTGGGTTTACAGCCTCGCTAATTACCCTTCCTCCATCATCATTCAGACCTCTTCCATTAGTGGTTGTCATGCTGCTCGTACCTCTGCCTCTTCTTCCTCTAGAACTCATGTTGGCAATCTAGACAGGTAACCCAACGATTTAAATAGCTATATAGATACATAAAAATTACAAATACGCTCTCTTAAGATAGATATTACTCCAAAGCCTAGGTATTATCTCAAGCTAGCACTCTGATACCAACTGTGATGACCCGCCTTTCATTCCATAGAAAGACGTATCATTATTAAGAAAAGAAATAGGTAGAAAAGAAAATAGATAGAAAGAAGAAAGAACAAAATCATAATCTCATAGCGGAAAGGAAAAAATATATTACTTCCCATAGATATTACATAGTATTCATCATACATCAGAGTTATATAGTTACAACAACACATTAGACAATTGTGAAGACCTGTCGATACATTACAACCCAAACAAACAGATGATACCAACATAGTGGAATAGATATATAGATACACCAAGGCTCCTACTCTAAGCCTTTTCAAAATTCGTCAAGCCAAACTGATCACTTGGCTACTCGTAAATTTGAGTACCCAAGAGTTTAAGAAAAACAGAAATAAACTCCGGATCAGACATGGGTCTGGTGTGAGTAAACGATTAAGTTGTTTAACTTGAAAAACTTTTGAAATAAAAGGTATCTAAGACTCTCCGCAAATAAACACGGACAAGTTTTTCCCTTACGATAACCAAAACATTTGATAGGAAATCCAGTTACATCATAATAGTGTCTAGGGTTTTCAAATAAATATTCACATATCCGAAATTTTTACATTCATTAAATTCCAGTATACATAGGTATACAATCAAGTCCAAGATCGCTTATTGGAGATTGGATTTCATACAATGGTAGGCCAACTAGTTTACCGCTCATCACAGTACGTAGTCTAGATCACTATACCCAGGATTCCCCTGATCCCCTGCAACACAAGACCGAAGCTATCCCTTACAAGATAGTCCGAATAAGACAACCCCGCAGTTGTGGCCAACAAGCGCCCACACAGCCGAATAAAGGGACCTCTACACAGGGGAAAATCTTATCCTACTTGGGTGCTACCCACTTAGCCTTGCGAGCACCTCCCCTATTTTAGCCATTCCCGGTTGTTGAGGCTTGAGGGTACGATTACCTTTTTAGAACACATATTCTTAGAACGCTCATCATTCTCTATTGACGATGGTCTGATAGCATTCATCCATACAAGTCCATTCCGGGTTCGAACGAAACCGAAGGCACTATCTCCATTACACTCATTTTGGAATCACCATCAGAGTTAACGACAAACTGCCCTTACACTCTAAATCTTCATATAGGTTTTCACTTGAGATTCATGAGCAATCGTTTAGTTTGGATTGATGTGGTTTTTGGATAATCATTTGGAATCTGATCCCAGTCTCATCAAAATCCAAAATCTGTCTTAAAGACAGTGTTGTTAAAGTAAAAAAATAATTCAATTTAGAATATTGTTTTCACACAGCAATTCATCACAGATAAATAACTTACAGAAAGATTAATTAATCAATCCAATCATTCAATATAATCAATCATCCATAAGAAAGATTAATTAATCACATAATTATAATTAATTTAATTAACTCAAAAAAATTAATTACTTATGAATTAATTACCTAACCCTACTTAATTAACATTAATTAATTACAAACCATTTATTATTATTTTAATTAATTAATGGAATTAATTAATCATCCTTAATTACTTACCTTAATTAATTATCCTATAATTACTGATTAATTACCCTTTAACTATTAATTAATTACCCCTTAATTATTAATTAATTAACCTTTCATTATTAATTAATTATCATTTAATTACTAATTAATTAACCTTTAATTACTAATTAATTAATTAATTATTCTTTGATTACTTTCATTAATTAGTTAATCTTTAATTACCCAAGACCTTAATTAATTAAAGATAAACCATTTATCTTAATTAGTTACTTTATTATTATTTAATTTTATTTATTAACCTTGGAATTAATTATCATTAACATATAAATTAACTTAAGACCTTTGAGCTAATTAATGATTAAACATTTCACCTTCTTTAATTAATCTAGTTAATTATACAATTAAATTTATTTAAATAACGTAAGAATTAATTACAAATAAAAGACATTTAATAAAATATCTCAAACTTAATTAATTTAAAATAATTTATTTTAAAACCTTTTAACTAATCTCAAACTTAAATAAGACATTTATTATATAAAAGAATTGTTTGCACAAAAAATGGGCAAACGCCTCCAAGTTGTATGACTTAGTCGATTTTATGTTGTTCTTGGCGATTTGGGTGATTTATGCAAATATGTAAAAAAGCAGGAACTAAACTGTAAAAGACACACAGATTTATAGTGGTTCGGCCAGAATGTGCATACCTCCACTTCATATGTTATTCTCTTTCACTGTTCAGATTACAAGTACAAAGCTTTGATTACAAGTGTATGAAAGTTGTTTGAAAGTTCTATCCGTGCTTGAGCTCTCAAACTTGTCTGCCATTGTTGTACCCCTGCCCCTCTATTTATAGAGTGAGGCTGGGGGTAGGGGTCTTGGATGTATATAGTTGCTGGTGGGCCTGGGCTGATGTGATCTGACCTGGCATTGTTGGTTCGGTAATACCTTCTTCACTTTGGTTCGGTAGAGGCAGTATGCTTCTGGTTCGGTAGGGCCTTCTTCGTGTGGGTTCGGTAGTGTTTCGGTCCGGTGATGGTTTGAGATTTTGGTCCGGTAGTTAATGGCGCGTGGATTGATTCGGTGGTGAGTGGAGTGTGGTCGGTTCTGTCTTGGTTCGGTAGTGGGGGTGTTCGGTCCTGCTTTGGTTCGGTAGTGGGTGTGGTTGGTCCTGCCTTGGTTTGGTGGTGAGAATACACCCAACATTTTCCCCCCAAAGTAGGGCATATGCCTGCATATGTCACTCTTTGTTTTCTCCCCATCCGGCCTAAGTGCCGAACCAGTTGGTCCGGTCATCCTACGCTTGCTTATAAGTGGGGGCTTCACGCCTCTGTTATTCCATACCTTTTGAGATAGCCGAACCAAACCTTGGTCTGCCGAGTCAACCATATCACCGAACCACATTTGACTGCCGGTCCAGGTGATTTAGTCTTCTTTTGCCGAATTAACTTTATGCTTGAACTACCGAATGAGTCCGGCGAGTACGAGTGCCGAATGGACCTTAGCCTCGAACTACCGAATGAATTTGGGAGTACAAGTGCCGAATGGCCCTTAGCCTCGAACTACCGAATGAACTTGGGAGTATGAATGCCGAATGGACTTTGGTCTCAAACTACCGATTGGGCTTTTAAGTTTTGAATTATGAATGAGATTCCAGGGTGTAGGTACTTGTTTTGGCTACACCCCTTGTTCTAACGATGTGTTTTCTCGTGTTGCAGATAATGTCTCATAAAGTAGAAACTCGTTCTGACAAGAAGAAATCCAAGGACAAAGGGGAGTCCTCCAAAGTGCCCCCAGTTCAGTCAGAGCCAGAACGACATGGACCATCGAGATCATTAGTAGATGGGTACGGCCCTCAGGAGCTTTTGAACTCACCGCCTGACTGCTTTCCCAGCTCCCTCAAAGACGAGCAGCTTGATGTTATATCTAGATCCTTTGGGATTGACAGAGCGCATATGATGTCGCCAGGGAAAGAAGTGATGCCGTATAACACCCCTAAAGGATATTTATCATTGCATATGCGGGGCCATTCCTCCGATCAACGCTTGGATCGTCAGCTTCATCACATACTTGAAGGTGGCCCCTTTCCACCTTCAACCCAACTCCTATGCCATCTTGGTGAGTCTGTTTATTATTTTCCATAGAAAATACGGGCGTCCCCGTTCCAATCCAGAAATTCGACACCTGTACAACTTGAGAGGCTACAAGAAGGGGTCTCCGTATATTAGCTTAGAATCGGCCGTGTCTTTCAAGCCGGTCCTGGACTTATATTCAAAATTTAGCATGTTCAAGAAGGAATGGTTCTTTGTCAAGGATGACTCTGTTTCTTTCCACCGCTTCACCTCTGGCTATAAGTTGACTCTTATTTATAATTTCCGTTCTGACTGCAATGCTCCTCCTTATGTGCTTTGTTTCTTGCTAGCGACAGGTGGCTTTGCGGTTGTAGAGAACGATTGTCTGGCTCAGATGGCTGCGGAAATAGAAGCCATTCCGGAAAACGAGAGGGCAGCTTCTTATTTGATCAGAAATGCTACTCTTTTAGGACTCATCTTGATTCTGCCATGCCAGTCTGTGGTCAAGCAAAGAGACACAGCTGAGGAGAGGGCCGCCAAAGCTAAAGGAGGGGCTACAGCAAAGAGCGGCAAAAGGAAACCCTTCTCGAAACCTTCAATTGTCGGGGGGAAGAAACTTAAGAAGTCCGATGGACCCTCTCCTAGCATATGTCCAGACATCCCGGAGGAGGAAGATGTGGAGGAGGAAAGAGGCGAGGATGAAGGAGGTGAGGCGGAGAGTAGAAGTGGTGGAGAAGGTGACGGTGACGGTGATGGTCATAGCGATGATGGTGGCGACGGACAGAGTGGCGATGGCACTGGGGCCTTGTCTTTCTAAGCAAGCAGGTGTGATGCAGGAATGGACAGATGACGCTTTCCGCCTAGCTTTTGAAGGGTTGGAGGAAGGATCGGCTTTAGTGGAGAAGCCTAAGAAAGCTGACAAGGCCGGGACAAGTGCCGGTTCATCTTTTAAGAGCGCTTCAGCTAAGGCAATTCCTGCGATTCAAGGTAAATTTTTGACTCCTGCCGACTCCATTTATGATCAGGATTTAGGAATATTTTATGGTCAGCTCCCGTCCTGGAACGAGATCCAGGACTTATTGTAGTATCCTACTCCTCCCCAGGGTTTGCATAACAAAGGCGTCTCTTTACTCTTCTTAACTTGATATATTTCTTGAATTATAGCTCAATGTATGCTTGTAACACTTGGTTTTTATCATAGAAACGGGTAAGGTGGCCAAGGCATCAGATGTTCGGCATCGTCTTGAACAATATAAACTTCTCAAGGCTTCTACTAAACCAAAGCCTCCGACTAACCACCCTGGAGACGTAGTCGGCTACCGTCCTCTTCTTGGAGTTATCGAAGAGGATATCCAAAGAAGATGACTCGCTCCTTGTTTGAATCTTCACCTGGTCCTCAGCCCCCAACTCAGCCTCTTCAGGATACCACGGAGGAGAATACTGAGTTTATACCTTCTCCGCACCCGTCTAAAAATCCTACCGTTACCCAAATAGGTCATCCCGGCTTGGCTCGTAATCCATTTGCGGGTCATCCAGATCTGGATCCGGGTTCTCGTGATATTACTTTTGATGAGGCTACCGGTGAGCACCTTCTCCCTCGTAATCCTATGGTAAGAGTACTGGATGAAGCTAAGTCCCTGGACCTTGATTTGCTTATCACTCGGGTCGTAACTTTGGGGGACGAAGCTAAGACAAACATTCACCGGCTTGCTGAGGAAACCAGGAAGCTGATGGGGCATCATGCCTGACTGGTCAAGGCTGGAGAAGAAATCGAGAGTGCTAACATTCGACTGCGGTTAGTGGTTTCCGACCAGGCCAAACAACTCGCTGATTAGGCCATTCAGATCTCTCAACATGAGGCCGCTTCTAGGAAATTAAAGAAAACCATGGAAGAGGCCAGCATGGCAGAGTTACAGAAAATTGAGGCTGTTTGTAAGGAACGGATTGATATGGCTATTGCAACGGTGGATGAGGTTCGGAAAGCGGATCTTGAGCGGGTACAGGAGT
Source organism: Allium cepa (assembly GCA_030765085.1). Classification (NCBI taxonomy): domain Eukaryota; kingdom Viridiplantae; phylum Streptophyta; class Magnoliopsida; order Asparagales; family Amaryllidaceae; genus Allium; species Allium cepa. The sequence continues at coordinate 204,721,083 of CM060944.1, read as the reverse complement.
TATCCGGGAAACTTGAAGCCGCAGAGCTTGCTCAAACCAAGCTGAAGGAGGAGATGCAGGTGATGAGGAAATCCTTTCAGGCTGACTGCTCGCGATACCAATCGGAGAGGGATGCTGCCGCTGCAAAGTTGTTGGCTTCTGAGGACCGAATAAGGGAGTTCGAGGAGAATGAGAGGATAATGGATGAGATGCTTCAGGATATATACTTTCGCACTTGGAAACAGGGCAACTTATCTTGGATGGATTATTATCCCCGAGTAATGGCCAGGATTTATCTCAGGGCCCTGGAGGAGGCTAAGGCCGATGCAGATAAGGAAGGTGGCATGGCCTTTAGAATGGACGTGGTTACGGCTCAATTCACCAAGAAGGAGAAAGCGGCGGTGAAGGAGGGTATGCGGCTGCTTACTGCTGAGGAGGTTGGTGTGCAATTAGAGGATGATGATCAAGGAGCAAATGCTGGTAAGTCTTCCCTTTTAACTTTTCGTAACTTGATTGCTTATTGTTTATTTAATGGATTCTTCTTCTGAATTGGACAGCCGGGGCCTCTGAAGCACCAACTACCTCTGGTCAACATGCTGAGAGTTCCAATCCTGCCGTTAAGTAGATCTCGGAGGGCCCGTAGGATAGAGGTGAAGCTCCGATGCAGCCGACTCCTTGACTTGATCTGGATATCTTTTGGTTTACTTGACCTTGCTGTCTATGTTAGTCCGAAAACATTAATGTAACTTTTAGGCTGTAATTATGTTATTCGCAACGAACGACTTTATTCTTGGCATGTAATTTTTAACTTAAGTTGATTCTGTCTTATTTGAATGCTATCATTATGTTGGTGTGTTGCATAAGAAATATATCTGTGCACATTCCTGTGATGCAATTGTGTTTGATGTCAAGTTCTTGCTTAAAATATAATTTATCTTGCAATGTTAGTGTGATGTGCGAATAAATTACAGCTACGTATTCATATACAAAAGAAGAAAGTACCGCCATTCATGTTTTAGTCGTAGACGGTTGCTTTGAATGTCTTGTATGACTGAGCATGGAATGCAGCTGAGTGACCTGTCATCCAGTTGTGAGTTCCTATTCCGATTAGCGAGCGTCTCCTATTTTGTGTCTTGTACTTTAGGGATCGTTATAGAGGATAGGAGGAAAGTTTTTAAACAAAATAAGAATATAAGAAATAGTAAAACTTCCAATCACGGAAGGCCTGCGATGTGCTTAAGTTCGTGGCAAACGGGTTTTGTAGTCGCTTTCCCTAGATGTGGGTCTTGGAGACATTTGTCACCCATCTTACGCCTCCGCGAGGAGTTTCTCTTCTTTACCACAGCCGTACTTAAGACACTCGGAGCCGAGATCGCGCACAGTAACTACCTGGGCCATTATGGTCCGTAATCGTGGGTATTATTCGATTTACCATGGCCAGCTAGCATGGGCGCCGATCGTCAACTGTGAACTACCCCTGGCTGGCCACACCTTATGTTGGGGCTTAAAGTAGGCTCATGGTTGCCGGCGAGCCGAACGCCGTAATGAGCTGCCTCGGCTATAGTCGGCCTTCTCGGTGGCTTATAATCGTCTCATTACAGTTGGCTTTAAGGGCCGATCGCGAGCAATGAGTTAACCCGCAGCAGAGGGATGCTGGAGCAAAAGTGTCTCATTGGCGAGGGCACAAATTCGTATAGTACCTATTAGGTCTTGTCCAGGTGAAGTCGCGCTGTGATGTGTCTTGAATGGAAATGCCATTACACGGGATTTTGTTCAACAGAAAAAAGTTAACAAGCAACCAAGATATAAAGGAACAAGTTAAAAAAAGAGAAAAGTTTTTAAAGTGGTTCGACACGAAAATGCCTATGTCCACTGATTCTCTTTGTTAATTCACTTCATATAGGCAATACAAGTTAAGAAAAGTATCGACGAAGGTGTTGGATGTTCCATGCCCTCTGGAACACCTCTCTGTCCACTGTTGACAAAATATAAGCTCCGTTGTGGAGATCTTTATGAAATACATATGGTCCGTCCCAGATTGGATCTAGTGCTCCGGGGTGCGAGAAGACTTGCTTGAGGACAAGGTCTCCTTCTTGTAAGCTACGATGCTTGACTTTGGAGTTGTATTGTGCTGCCACTTTTTGCTTGTGAGCTGCTGCTTTGAGTGCTGCATTGTTTCTTCTCTCTTCGATTAGATCCAAAGACATGCGAAAGAGTTCTTCGTTCTCTTCTGGGTTATAGTGGATCCTACGGTGGGAAGGCACTACAGTTTCAACTGGGAGCATGGCCTCCGATCCGTATGCCAAAGAGAAAGGAGTATGCCCCGTTGATGTTCTGAAGGATGTGCGGTAGGCACAAAGTGCCGTAGGAAGTTCATCCACCCAAGCGCCTTTCGACTTTTCAAGTTTCTTCTTGATTAGAGTTTTGAGAATTTTGTTGACAGCTTCGACTTGTCCGTTTGCCTAGGGGTAAGCTACAGATGAGAAGCTTTTGTGAATTCCATGCTTTTGGCACCAGTCGGCGAACTCTTCGTTGTCAAACTGAAGTCCATTGTCCGATATGATTTTGAGTGGAACCCTGTACCAGCATAACACATTTTTGATCAAGAATTTAATAACTTTTGCCGAGGATATTTTATTTAGAGGTTCCGCTTCCACCCATTTGGTGAAGTAGTCGACTGCCACTATAGCATATTTGGCTCCGCCTCGGCCCACCGGCAGTTTGCCAATCAAGTCAACTCCCCATACTGCAAAGGGCCAAGGGCTGGTCATTTGAGTGATTTCATTTGTCGGTAGTCGAGGAATCTTAGCGAACTTCTGACATCTGTCACATTTTTTGACGAAGTCTAAGGCGTCCTTGTTTAAGGTGGGCCAGAAATACCCATATCGGAGTATCTTCTTTGCCAGATTCTTCCCTCCAGTGTGATCTCCGCGGCTTCCTTGATGGATGTTTGATACGATTTCCTTGGCTTCCCTTCCAGCGACACACCTTAATAAGGGGTTAGAGAAGCCACGTCGATAGAGGATGCCTCCCTGTATTGTGTAGCGGGAAGTTATCCTTAAGATTTTCTTGACTTCGTTACGCCCATCGGGCAGTGTACCATCTTGTAAGAATTTTTGGATGGGAGTCATCCAAGTTTCCTCTTTGACTGCAGCTATTAGATTCACTTGCTCGAAACTCGGGGTTAGTTGCTTTGAGATGGCCACTGTTCCAGAAATGGTGCCGCCTCTCATGCTAGATTGCTTTGCCAGTTCGTCGGCCTCTTGGTTCTCTTCTCGAGGAATGTGTTTGATCAAATAGTGATCCAATTGATCGAGTAGCAGCTTGGTCTTCTTCAGATTTGCTGTGAGTCGTTCTCCTCGAGCCTGAAATTCTCCTAGTATTTGATTTACAATAAGTTGCGAATCACTGTGAAGACATAGAGAACTGACTCCAATCTCTAGGGATAGTTCTAATCCAGCTATTACTGCTTCATACTCTGCATCGTTGTTGGTGGCAGCGAATTCCAACCTTAGAGCATAATGTAGCTTCCTTCCCCTGGGAGTGATTATTACAACCCCTGCCCCCGAGCCTTATTCGTTTGATGCTCCATCCACAAAGAGATTCCACTTGATGTCTTCTGCTATTTCAGATTGCTCTTTACCTTCATTGGCAGTGAATTCGGCAATGAAATCGGGCATGGCTTGTCCCTTGATGTGGTGCGAGGATGGTAGGTGATATCATATTGACTCAGTTCAATGCACCATTTAAGTAGTCGCCCAGAAGTGTCGGGATGATGGAGTACCTGCCTTAGCGGTTGATTGGTTAGAACTCTGATGGAATGGGACTGGAAATAGTGTCGCAGTTTCCGTGATGTGATTAGTAAACAGTATGCTAGCTTCTCAAGTTTAGGATATCTGGCTTCTGCCCCGTAAACCTCTTGCTCACAAAGTATACTGGCCGCTATGCGCGGTTGTCTTCTCTCACCAAAGCGGGGCTCAGAGCATGAGATGACACAGCAAGGTATAGATATAGCTCTTCGCCTTCATTTGGAGTTGAGAGTACTGGTGGTCTCTGGGAGGTGTTCGATTAGGTTGAGGAAGGCTGTTAACCATTCGTGGGTCCATTCGAACTTTCCTTTGTCTTTCTTTAGAGCTTCGAAGAAAGGGATGCACTTGTCAGTCGCTTAGAGATGAATCTGCTCAGGGCGGCCACTTTTCCATTTAGGCTTCTCATTTCTCTTCGAGTGGAAGGTATCCTGATATCTCTCAGAGCTCGGACTTGTTCGGGATTTTCCTCAATCCCCCTAGCATGGACGATGAATCCCAAGAACCTTCCTGATGATACTCCGAATGAGCACTTTAGAGGATTCAGATTCATTTCATATTGGCGAAGTACTTGAAACATCTCGCACAGGTAGCTTACGTGATCGTTGGCTTTCCTCGATTTTACTAGCATGTCATCCACATAAACCTCCATAGTTCGTCCTATTAGTTCCGCGAACATCTTGTTGACAAGGCGCTGATAGGTATCTCCGGTGTTTTTTAGTCCGAAAGGCATTACTCTATAGCAGTACAATCCCCGGTCAGTGATGAATCTAGTCTGGTCTTGATCGGGGGCATGCATAGGAATTTGGTTATATCCTGAGTATGTGTCCATAAAAGATAAGAGTTCGTGCCCGGCTGTGCTTTCCACCAGCTGATCGATTCGGAGGAGTGGGAAGCAATCCTTCGGGCAAGCGTTATTTAAGTTGGAGAATTCAATGCATGTTCGCCACTTCCCATTAGCCTTCTTTACTAGTACTGGGTTAGCGATCCACTCTGGGTAGATGGCTTCTCGTATGAAGTTATTGGCAAGCAAGTTCTTTACTTCTTCATCGAGGGTTGCTGATCGTTTTTCCCCCATACTTTTCTTTTTATGCTTTACTGGCACCTTGGTAGGATCGATGTTTAGTATGTGGCATGCCACGTCTGGGGAGATTCCAGTCATGTCAGTGTGCATCCATGCAAATACATCCAAGTTGTGGCGGAGAAAATCAATGAGTTGATCCCTTAATTCTGATCTTAGCTGAGATCCGATTTTCAACAGTCTACTTGAGTCGTGTTTGTCTACAGATACAAACCCCATAGCCTCTGCAGGCTCGGCGGTGGCCTCCTCCTCTTTGTCTCTGGGGTCTAATTCATTGAAAGGTTCACTTGTATATCGAAGAGGAGGGGCTTTCTTTAGTTGCTATGCTTCCAAGTTCTTCATGCAGAGAGTAGCCTCTGTATTCTTCCCTCTATCCTTACTGCGATTATTGCGAAGTTCAGTTACATAGCAATCTCGAGCGGCGTCATGATCTCCCTCTACTTCCCCTATTCCATTATCTGTTGGAAATTTCATCTTCAAGCACCACGGGGCCAGGACAATTTGGAAGTCAGACAAGGCTAGTCTTTCTAAAAATGCGTTGTAGGCCGAGTGGTTATCTATTAGCACAAATGATTTTTTCTACACAACGGAGCGGGGGTGACTTCCTATTTCAACAAAGAGGTCCAATTGCCCAAGGGGCATCTTCACGTCTCCAGTGAAACCATGTGGTGGTTTGTTCAGGGAGACACATCCTTCATTGACAGCTTCATTCTGTCGAAAGCATGCTTTAATAGGATATTTACTGAGCTTCCAGTGTCTACTAGAATTCGGAAAACTTTGGCTGGGCCGAATCGGGCAGAGATGACCATAGGATCCATGTGAGGGTACTGCGTTCCTTCTAGGTCACGCCTATTGAATGTAATATCATCATTCTCTCTTCGCTTCGGGTGGCGTTCTTCCATAACAGAATTAACGCAGCCTTCATTGTTTATAAGTGACTTTCCGTATCTTTCCATCTTAGTCCAGTTTCTGTCGGCGATGTGTAGTCCTTCCGATATGGTATGGACCACTATCTTCCCTCGACTGGAGCTGCTGGTGTTGCGATTTCCCCCTCCTGTTTCTGGGAGGGGTAGCCTTGGGTTCTCATTGGCAGGAGCTGGAGTCCTGTTCTGATCTTTCACATAGCATTCCAGTCTCTTCCTTCTGATGTGTTCTTCAACTAAGTCCCGGAGATGATGGCATTCATTGGTACCATGCCCATGAGATTCGTGGAAGCGGCAGAACTTTCCAGACTTAATTGCGTTATCTGATTCCTTCTTGTACGGGAGGCGTTTGTATTTAACTTCGTCTTGGGTGGCCAGGAAGATGTTTTCGATTGTTTCATTCAAGGGAGTGTAAGCGTCAAATCTCGGTCTTGGCCGATATAGACGCTTTCCTCCCTTCTTTCCCCCGGTATTGTCTCTAGAGTCATTTCTTCGGACGTCCTTCGCTACAGTGGGTGTGCTGCCATGAGCTGCCTTAGTTTGTTTCCCTGTCTGTCTTTCAGTGGCAGCGTCTTCAAGTCTCATATATCTTCCGGCTTCATGGAAGAAATCAGGTAAGGTAGCTGGTTTTTCTTTCGTTAATCTTCTAGCAAACTTAGTTTCCGGATGCACACCGCTACAGAGGGCCATTAAGATGAGTTTCTCATCGTCATCTTGGACTGCGACCGCTGCAGCATTGAATCGGATTAGATATTGCTGCACTGTCTCTTCGGGCTTCTGTTTGATATTAGATAGGGAATAAGCGTCCTTGGGTTGTTCCACATGAATGCGGAACTGGCTGATGAACTTTTCCTTCAACATTTCCCATGAGCTGATGGATCCTTGGGGTAGATGGCAGAACCAGGAGGTAGCTAGATCTGCCAAGAATAGTGGAAAGCATTTGCACAATACTCCTTCTGTAGCTCCGCTCATGAGCATATGCTGTGTGTATCTCTGCAAGTGTACAACGGGGTCAGAGATTCCCTTGTAAGATTCCATTGTTGGCATTTTCCATTATGGGAGGGTGATGGCAATTTCGATATTGCGGGTGAAAGGGCCGGTTACCCTAGCGCCTATCCCTCGATCTCTTTGATCCCGTTGGACGCACTCTCTGAACAATCGTGCCATCCTTTCATCAGAATTTGAAGCAGATAGAAATGAGTTTGGTTCTTCTCTGCGGGATTGATTTTGTCCAGATGATCTGTAGGGGTGGTATCGTCTACGACTCCTAATATTTTCCAGTGGCTGTCTCTGGTCTTCTGGGAGCATGCTAGAGTCAGCTACAGTTGGCCCTTGCCTTGATCTTCCCATGCCGAGCTCTGTTCTGAGCACTTCCTCGGGTCCAACTTCGGGCTGGACTCTAGCTCGACCCCGTTCATTGGTGTTTCCATGGCTAGGTAGCATGACAGGCTCAGCTACAGCCGACCCTCGCCTGGTATCTCCCCCGCTGGGTTCGGTTCCAAGCGTTTCCTCGGGTTGGAGTTCGGGCTGAGTTCGGGTTCGGCTCCTATCATTGTTGTTTCTGTTGTTAACTTCTTCGAAGAAGAAAGATCTTTGTCACCTCCGAGATCCTCCAGACTGGGACTCACCCCATGATTCAGTGTTGCGGTTGGATTCTTCAGCATCCCTTAAGCGTGACATGAGTCGGTTCACCAAGGCTTCTTGCTGGGATGTGAAGCGGTCAGTCACTTCAGCCACAACCCTGTCTAGATCTGCCCTAGTAATTGCTGCCGGCTGTTCCGTGGCAGGGGCTGTCAGATATGCCTGATTTCCATTTTGTACTGTTTTTGGAACGGGATGATTCTCTTGATCTGTGATCACTGGATCTGGAACGCTGCTAGTTGCGATGTTCTTTCCTTCGCTAACATTTTTCTTCTACCTGGGAGGCATGTCTTCCAAGCAATAAGCGATGCTGTTAGGAAGAAGGTTAAGTGGGAGAAGCTGAAGCTTCGAGCTCCCGCTCTCAGCGAAAGCACCAAAAATGTTTCCACAAAAAAAGGGCAAACACCTCCAAGTCGTATGACTTAGTCGATTTTATGTTGTTCTTAGCGATTTGGATGATTTATGCAAATATGTAAAAAAGCAGGAACTAAACTGTAAAAGACACACAGATTTATAGTGGTTCAGCCAGAATGTGCCTACGTCCACTTGATATGTTATTCTCTTTCACCGTTCAGATTACAAGTATAAAGCTTTAATTACAAGTGTATGAAAGTTGTTTAAAAGTTCTGTCCGTGCTTGAGCTCTCAAACTTGTCTGCCATTGTTGTACCCCTGCCCCTCTAATTATAGAGTGAGGCTGGGGGTAGGGGTCTTGGATGTATATAGCTGCTGGTGGGCCTGGGCTGATGTGATCTGGCCTGGCATTGTTGGTTCGGTAATACCTTCTTCACTTTGGTTCGGTAGGGGTAGTATGCTTCTGGTTAGGTAGTGGTAGTATGCTTCTGGTTCGGTAATGCCTTCTTCGTGTGGGTTCGGTAGTGTTTCGGTCTGGTGATGGTTTGAGATCTTGGTCCGGTAGTGAATGGAGTGTGGATTGATTCGATGGTGAGTGGAGTGTGGTTGGTTCTGCCTTGGTTCGATAGTGGGGGTGTTCGGTCCTGCTTTGGTTCGGTAGTGGGTGTGGTTGGTCCTGCCTTGGTTCGGTGGTGAGAATACACCCAACAAGAATTAATTAAGAAATTGTTTAACTTTTAAATTTTGTTTTATTTTTAAAACTTCAATAACTGTATTACACATACCCGAGTCAAACCCAGTACCAATCTCGAGTACAACCCAAGAAATCTTCCCTTTTTCTAAAACCTGTTATGTTTTGTTTTAAAAAATTTAAAACCGTTATAACTAGTTAAACCCATGCGCGAACAACCCGAAGCCAAACTCAAGCGAGTTCTTCATTTCCCCAAGTACAAACCCGAGGCCATCTCCTTCTTCTTAAACTCTCTAACATACAGATTCGTGTGCACCTGCACATGCCAACTCCGATGCTTCGGCCATCGCTGACAACCTCCTCTCAGATTCCGACCCCTCAGAACCTAAACATGAACTCGAAATCGAATTCGAGCACAAAAGGTACCCACTGGAATGAAACTGATCGTCCGAGAACCACCTTAACCCGCCGCCTCAGGTCACCAGAGCCTCCGAAACTCTGACCAATCCTTCGTCGCAGTCCCACGCTCTGATCCCCCTCACTCCGATCATCTCTGGTGCTTTGACGACGACGCAAACACCTCGCAAACCCAGTCGACCACAACAGGCTACGAAACCCTACAATGACGCCGCCTGACCTCCACGGTGGTCGATAAATCCATCGACCATTTTTGCCAAGACCCTCTATGTTAGTCCGTGAGATGATGGTTTTGATGACAACAACCTTAGAATAGATTACAAAATATAAATACTAAAATTATAAGTTTAGATATATATATGTATGTATATGCAGGATTTAACCATGCAGGTACTAAGAATGAAGACTGTAGAGTATACATATTCAATAAATAAAGATAGAAGACTCATGAGTATCAAGAGTTCAAGATTTCAAGGAAAAGTAGTTTTTAATATTATTAGGAATTTTTGTTAAAACTCGTAGAAAAGCACTGGCATCTTAAAATCCAATTTATTCGTGGAATGGAATCCACTTCGAGCCCGTTAAAGGGATGGAACCCTAAGTAGGATGGAACCTACGAAAAATCTAGTGGAACATTGTTTTATATCCGCTAACTTTTATTCAAAATGATTTTTCAAAATTATATCCTGTTTTCAAAATGTTTTCAAAACTTTCCTTTTAAAAGATTCAATACCCTCGATCCTCATTTTAAATAATTTTAGGCTCAAAAACATCTTTATTTTCAAAGTCAAATTACTCCTGATTTTAAACTATCTTTTTAAATAATATATTTAACTTTAAATATTTATACTTAGATTTAAATATAAAATTACATTTAAAATCTATATATATTATTCTTTATATTTACTTATGAATTTTAAATATAGTCAAGTATATTTATAAAGTTTAAAATGGTTTTTATATAAGATAAAGGTTATTTTCAAAGAAAATCATAAACACCAAAAAATCCTTTGGGATGTCGATATACCTAGCATGACCATGTCCACATGGTGACCAGTTTGGTCCAAAAATTCAAATTTCAAAAGAAGTGTCTATTCGCCATAACTTTTCATGAATGGTCATGGCTGTTGTTCTTCTATAAATAGGGGTCAGTTTTAACGAATTTTTAATCATAATTTTCTGGTTTTCACTGCTCTTCTTCTTTCTCATTTCTTAATACATATTCTTATCATTACTCTGCCGAAATCAACATTGTATCATACTCGATTACTTCTAGTTTGATTATCTATCACTATCTCTACAAGATTCTCAATAATATTCAGAGTTTTAGACTTCTTTGTAATCTATTAAGCGAGAAAAGGTGTGATTGTAGCCTTGGAAATCAATCGAAAGGGAAAAGGTGTGATTGTAGCCTTGGTAAATCAATTTGGTAAACTTGTGGCCCGAAAATCAATTATCTCTACCCAGAGGATCAAAATTCTGGAGGGTATACCTCGTAGCCTTGAAACCGAGGGTGTAATTCTACAATAGCTTTTGAAAGGAAATCCGTACTTGTGTTGCAGGACTGGATGTAGGGTATCTCCGAACCAGTATAAAATCTGGTGTGTTCTTTCCTTTACTGCTTATATTTTATTTCTGCATCTGTGATTGTTTCTGTGATCATATCCGTGTCTGTATATTGCATACTTTTGTGTCTAAATTAACATAAATTAAAAAGATTTAGTAATTCTTTATTAACAATATTCCTCCCCTCTAGTGTTAATCTTAGCCTTAAGATCCGTAATCCGCATTTCTCACAATTGGTATCAAAGCAAGGTTTTTCAAAGTTTTCATAATATGAATTTTGAAAAAGTTTTTAAAAATGGCTATTTTGGGGATTTTATTAACACTATTTTCATATGAATATGTCACAGAATCATCATGATATTTTTGTTTAAAACTATATTTAGTTATTTTGAAAAGTCACTTGATTCTTTAAAAGGTTATGTTGTTTTGCAGGGGAAGAATTCTAATGACTGTTGGTTAAAAGATATCAGATAATCATTCATCGATCATGAAAAAGAAGTGGATATATATTGGAAATCGACAAACAAATGGATACCAGATCAATACAAAACTTTTGGTTCTCATCCACAACTTGATTTTATACTATACTTCTCCTCATCTGCGTCGCAATGCTACTGGTTTCATGTGAATCCGTCAAGAAATGACCAAGTTATGGTCAATGAAGTTTTGGTGAACAAGGAGAAAAGGAAGGCAAAACTGTCAAAGGTATTCTTCAAATTGCATCCAGAAATTTGAGTGTTTTGTTTCCTCTCCTTTTCAAGATTGTAGCTCTTGTTCTCGCAGTCATTTTGATGGGTGGATCGTCAAATTCCAATCAAAACTGAGTGAGATATGACAGTTTGAAGTTGGCTATCCAAAACTGAAAAACTGTGTACGGGATCTTCCACATTTTTTCTACTGTTCGGCCTGTTGCATCATAATACCATTCAAATTCGATACCATACTATAACTAGATCGTAGTATTTGCCTTCCTTTTCGATTTGTCGCTAGTTTCATCCAATTACATTAAGAAACGAAGGAGATATGCCCTCTAGAAGGTTGATAGTATATAGAAAAACGGAAAGAAGAAGAAGAGGAGGGATTTTTATGAAAAGTGGTGACCGTTGGGCCTATTTATAGTGGTTGAAGTGTCCATTCATTCAAAATTCGAATTCAAAGTATTGGCGCCAAGTTGGTCAATCTACTAAATCATCTGTATCTTTCTCATACGGTATTCAAATTCAGCAAATGAATATACTACGCTGATCAGAAAAACGAGCCCGTCGCAATAGAACAGATCTCGTCGTTAAATTCTGAAAGATATAAAGGTGGGACTCACGACAATGGAAGAACAACAAAGTTAGAAAGATGGAGTGCGAAAATTGGTACGCTTTACTATTATTTCATATGTATTGTTGCATTTAGGAATATATATATATATATATATATATATATATATATATATATCTGTGCATTTAGTTAGCTATAGAAATTTATCTCTTTATAAGTTTTGGTATTTTGGTCCATATATCGACACACAATAGTATAAATATCGATATATAAGTCTAATTTTTTTTAAAAGTCTTTTAAAATGTGCTTTCTTTCAAATAAAATCTACATCTAATTTATTACAACTATACTAAGTAGAAAAACATACCTTCATTCATGATTTTAACTTTTCTAATGTTATTTTTACTTCTCATACTCTATTTCTTTTAAGATACTAATTTTATACCTTTAAGAAATTAATAGAATGAATTTAGAATGTTAGAATAAGGTTCTATTTATATATTTCTTTAATTAATAAGATTGCACCACATCACATGACCGGAATTTTAGGTAGCATTTCTAAAATACTTATTTTCTTCTGTAACGTTTTGTTAGTACTGCAAATTCGTTTTTATAGCATTTTTGTGCTTTGAAACGCTATAGAGTTTCAGAAACTTTATACAGCATTTGGTAAAAGCTACAGTTTTAGTTTTATAAAGTTTCAAATATATTTTATTGCAAAAACTTTTTATAGCATTTTGTAAATACTGTCTTTTCTGTTTAAGACTTTAAATTATGTAAAAATAATATTTAAATTAAGTATTTTTCTCTATTCTTTTTAGAAATTATTTTCTAACTTATATTAAAGATTTTAATTTCATGTTTAAATTTTTTTTAGTAATTAATTAATTTTTTAAAGTAGGAGGCCTTAATATAACACATGTTTATTTTAGTTTTTCATTTTTAATATTTTATTTCATTATGATATTTTGTAAATTTAAAAGATGTTTAAACATGTTTCTAAATATTTAAACCAATAATATTTTTTTTTTAAAAAGGTATTAAATAAGGAGGATATTAATCTTAAAAACCATATTTGATCATATATAGTATAAGTACTTATTCCTTAGCATTTGATTTTAATATTAAGTTTGATTACTACCTTTCACAATTATGTTATAGTTTTAGTATCATTTATTACCTTCAAACTCTTACTTTACAACTCTTTCAGTCCCATTCATTAGTTTTCTTAACTTAAGTCTAGTAATTGGCGTGTTTTGCCTTTGTATGGTTGAAGTATAATAAATAGTTTGATATATGTATACATACATATATAGACACACACACAGATATATATATATATATATATATATATATATGCTTGCCAATTAGATATTTCTTATCACTCATGTTTATCTTATAGTCTGAATATCTCTTACCATAGTATATATATATCATCATATCATTCTGCAAATTATTTTACTTTATTGTCATTTTATTACATATCATTATGCATCCTATTTCTTATCACATTTCATTGCATATTACATCATAAATTACAATGCATATCATAATCATTTGCATCACAAGTTGCACTTCATTTTGCATATTATCTCATGCTACATTGCATATGTCATACATTTCATACTACATTAATAAGTGTATTTTATTTAGGAGGAGTTTGTAGTATTGTCTTATAATATAGGATTATTAGTTTTTGACTTGTTTGGTATGTTTTGATTGACTTGTTTGATTTGATTGACTTGATTAACTTGTTTGACTTGATTGACCTGTTTGATTTGATTAACTTGATTGACTTGTTTGACTTGATTGATTTGTTTGACTTGTCTGATATGATTGGTTTTGATGAGTGTGTTGAAATATACTTAATAAATAATTTATGTTCTTACATTTGGTTTCTAACTATTATAAGTATTATCATATATTCTTAGTTAGGATAGTTAGTAATTTAGGATTAAGTTTTAGTTTTTACAGTTAAGTGTTGATTATTTATGATAACACTATAATTATAATCACATGTCATATAGTATTAGATTAAGGGGGAGTTATATAGTTTGGAGTTGAGTTTTTGTTGATGACCAAGGAGGAGAATATAAAATAGGGTAGTTAGGCATAAATTAAGGGGGAGTTATTAGTTTTAGGGGGAGTTATTAGGATAGAAATAATATTTTATAAACAAAGGTTGTCATCATCAAAAAGGGGAGATTGTTAGTCCGTGAGATGATGGTTTTGATGACAACAACCTTAGAATAGATTATAAAATATAAATACTAACATTATAAGTTTAGATATATATGTATATGCAGGATTTAACCATGCAGGTACTAAGAATGAAGACTGTACAATATAGAGATTCAAAATATCAAGATAGAAGACTCATGAGTATCGAGACTATCAAGAGTTCAAGATTTCAAGGAAAAGTGTTTTTTATTATTATTAGGAATTTTTGTTAAAACTTGTAGAAAAGCACTGGCATCTTAAAATCCAATTTATTCGTGGAATGGAATCCACTTCGAGCCCGTTAATGGGATGGAACCTTAAGTAGGATGGAACCTACGAAAAATCTTGTGGAACATTGTTTTGTATCCGTTAACTTTTATTCAAAATGATTTTTCAAAATTATATCCAGTTTTCAAAATGTTTTCAAAACTTTCCTTTTAAAAGATTCAAAACCCTCGATCCTGATTTTAAATAATTTTAGCCTGAAAAACATCTTTATTTTCAAAGTCAACTTACTCCTGATTTTAAACTATCTTTTTAAATAATATATTTAACTTTTAAATATTTATACTTAGATTTAAATATAAAATTATAATTAAAATCTATATATATTATTCTTTATATTTACTTATGAATTTTAACTATGCTCAAGTATATTTATAAAGTTTAAAATAGCTTTTATATAAGATAAAGTTTATTTTCAAAGAAAATCAAAAACACCAAAAAAATCCTTGGGATGTCGACATGCCTAGCATTACCATGTCGACATGGTGACAGTTTGATTCAAAAATTCAAATTTCAAAAGAAGTGTCTATTCGCCATAACTCTTCATGATTGGTCATGGCTATTGTTCTTCTATAAATAGGGGTCAGTTTCAACGAATTTTTAATCATAATTTTCTAGTTTTCACTCCTCTTCTTCTTCCTCATTTCTTAATACATATTCTTATCATTACTCTGCCGAAATCAACATTGAATCATACTCGATTACTTCTAGTTTGATTCTCTATCACTATCTCTACAAGATTCTCAGTGCTATTTAGAGTTATAGACTTCTTTGTGATCTATTAAGCGAGAAAAAGTGTGATTGTAGCCTTGGAAATCAACCAAAAGGGAAAAGGTGTGATTGTAGCCTTGGTAAATCAATTGGGTAAACTTGTGGCCCGAAAATAAAGTATCTCTACCCAGAGGATCGAAATTCTGGAGGGTGTACCTCGTAGCCTTGAAACCGAGGGTGTAATTGTACAATTGCTGGAAATACGTACTTGTGTTGCGGGACTGGATGTAGGGTAACTCCGAAGCAGTATAAAATCCGGTGTGTTCTTTCCTTTGCTGCTTTTATTTTATTTCTGCATCTGTGATTGTTTTTGTGATCATATCTGTGTCTGTATATTGCATACGTTTGTGTCTAACTTAACACAAATTAAAAAGATTTAGTAATTCTTTATTAACACTATTCCCCCCTCTAGTGTTAATCTTAGCCTTAAGATCCGTAATCCGCATTTCTCACACTCTACACTCAAGCGTGCTCCAGAAATGATTACGACCTTCCACCTTGATCCGATCACCAAAAAATGCACAAAATCCCCTCCTCGTTCAACCACGAATTCCTCACTCAAAACTAATCTAAAAATCTTGATTTCACTTTTAAAAATCATAATTATTGAAAACGAATAAGATGATGTAGGTGAATCAAGTAATCATGATACTCGAGTTTTGACATGCTTTTGAGTTTTCACTGTATACCTTCTCTTCCAGTTAAAAACTACTTCTAATTATACTTATAATTAATTTTAAAAATAAGATCATGTTAATTTAAACACTTTTTGTTTAAACATCATCAGCTAAAAGAGATTAGAGGAAAAGAGATTGAATTTTTAACTTGTTTTAGCCTGTTAACATAAAAGCAGAGACATATATATTTGTTCAGATATACACATAGATAACATCATACATATACACATGCAAGCCTATTTATATATGCATGCAACCATCTTTCACAGCATCATTTAAATATTAGTCACATGCATCAAGTTTTAACTGAAAATTGGTCTTGACTTTGAACTGATCTTGTTTAGTTGCTTAATGTTGATTTGCTTGATTTTGTTAAATCTATGCTTTAGGTTGAAAAAGTTTGACTGCTGATTTCTTTTCTCTGGTTTTAGCTTTCATGTTTGGTTTTGAAAAAGTTTTGAAAATAAAAAATATAAGAAGAAATGAAAGAGTAGAGATGTGTATATATAGCCATGTTTCCCTTATTTATTATTTCAAAATGAAAAGAAATTAATGACACTTGTTAAATTGCATGTTACCAAACTTGCACTTGTTAATTTGCATGTATTTATATTTTAATATGTCTTAATATAATTTTATATTATATTTTCTATTTTTATTAATACATTTCCTTTTATTAATATTTATATAATCTTAAAGAAAATGATTTAAAACTAATTATACACTAATAAATAATCATATATATATATGCTGGTTTTTAAATCCAATTTATTTTTAAGATACATACCTTTGAATTACAAATTCAAATTCTTTTTAAAATCCACTTTTATATATATACATAAATAAAAACGTATTTTATTTGTTTTTTTTAAAAGAATAATTTTTTCACATTTAAAATAATTTATAAAAGAAGATTATCACATTATTATTTGCCCAAAAATTCTGGGTCATCACAGTAATGTTGTTCATTAGGATGTATTTCTTATATTCCCTTTCTTTCTTTCTTTTAGAGATCTCTAATTTTTTGTTACTTATTTATATCATGTCCTATTTTGTTTGTTTGGCTTAGCTCATGTCCTTGAATCAACAATGTGATAAATTTTGCATTTGGTCCCCTATGATAGGTTTTAACTTAGAAATCATAATTCCTGCGTTAATTTACTTTACCAACTTGAAATAAACATTTAAAAGAATTAACATGATTAGCTATATGCTATTATTCTTTTATACACATGCTTTTGGAACAAATATACACATGATTTTGGAACAAATATATACATGCTTATGAATAAAATTTTGTACATTAAGATAACAACGATGTCTATTAAATAACCCTATGTTAGATTTTAAGATACTGTGAAGAGAGACTTGAATTCATGGACTATAATGATTGCTTCCTATGAAATGAATGGGCAAAGAAAAGAAGCAACGGAAGCATTTAAAGAGATGAAATCTTCTTTCATTTCACTACTGTAATCTTGTAACCAGTTTGTTTAGTTGATGAAGGATGGTGATACTTTAACAGAATGCAGCATGAATATAAAATTGAGCCTACTTTAGAGCAATATACTTGAATGATTGTTCAACTTTCATGAGCTGGTCAGTTAAAGATTTTCTTATAAGATGATAACATCGATGCCAGTAAAAAAGGATTCTAGCATATGAGGTGTATTGCTTAGTGGTAAATTCATAGGGATGTGAAGCTTGCTGAGAAAGTCGTAGATCATTTATTTGAATTAGAGCCTGAGAATAGTAGAAACTTTGTATTGCTTACATGCTTGTATGAAGAATTGAAGAAACAAGAGCCTAACAGGAAAAGGAGAATCAAGAAATTTCCATCTATGCATACATGGAGATCACATTTCAGTCAATTTTTTTTAATTGAAGATTGAAAAGTAGGATTACAAACATGATCCTAAACTCAAATTTGCTTAAGGTGACCCATTTGTCTTGCTTCTCTAATGCACGGATGTCACTAAATGCTTCACAGTAAATTTTTTTTGCAATGGGTATGATTTTATTATAAATATAAATATGTTTGGATATAACTGGGTAGAGTAATAATGTATAATGTTATCAGCATGTTGTGCACAATATGTGTACACTAAACGAGGATGGTAACTTTTTTAATGTACTACTTACACTTAGTCCTGAGTTAAGCTCCAAATTTGACATCAGGAACATAAAGTCTGAAGGGATGATTGAATTTTGTGTCTATGCATTAAGATTGTAAATAAAAATATTTAGTCAAGTAAACAATGGGTATCCTAGAAATATTAGTTATCTTATGCCATAGTAAATAGCTTGGAAAAAATAGCAAGGGATGAATGGCTGTTAAAAAGTAACCAACTACCTAAATACATTGCCTTTTAGTTTTCTATTGTATCCGAATCATTGAATCTTCATCGTATGTTGTCCATGCCAGCAAATATTGAGTGTTAATGAATCTCATGTGTGCTACTTATAAACATTAAACACTAATGATTCCATTGCATATATTCATGAAATAAAATATAGGATATCTTGTAATGCTTTGGCCCATCAGTAATTACCTTGCACTGTATGTGGGGATGTAATTCACATGATCAACATATGCATGATATGGTGAATACACTAGTGTACGATGTTCATTGGGTATATGATTTATTGACATATATATAAGATATTATGTGTTAATGTGCTTTCCATTGTCTAAGACACCATGATGATCTTTTTATTGTTATGTGTTTTCCATTGTCTAAGAAGCATCTATTTTTTTCTAAAGATACCATATGATTATTATAGTGAAATATATGTCAGATTTTTTTACAAGGTCTTAGGAACAACAAATCTTATAAACACTATTTTCCATTAATATATATATTGATTAATTAAAACAGGTTTATTATGATTCTAGGACATTAGTCTTAAATATGGTCTATCTATTGGAATAAAAGCTAACTTAGTAATAAGAGTGCTCGCTAAAGCTCATGAAAAATGCAGCAGAATAGAAGTCCTTTCATTCTTCCAATATTATGCAGCTAGCTGGATTTTCATATTTCCATCGGTGTAGATCCTACTGGTGTTGCTTGCTTTCAATGCTTATGTATTATAAGCAATATCCCACTATTTTACATAGGTAACTACTATAAGTAATTAAATGTTCAATAGTTTGTCTTTAATTGACATGAATTGGATTTTTAAACTAAAAATAATTCTTTTTTTCCTTTCTTTTTTCAGTGTTTACATAAATACATAATCTTATTGTGCTACATGGATGTTGTGTATATCACTGCTAGGATAACTATGTAATGTTAACTTTGAATAATTCCTCATACATCATGGGGTAGTCTAGAAAAAGATAATACGTATTGCTACCTATAAGAAATTAACATGGAGTGGATAGTTCAGACAATATTCGTTAATTCTTTCTTTTAAGTAAGTAAAGTCTTCTATAGAAGAGATAAAATCCTAATCAATCCATTATTCGATGCCCACATAAGCACATGACATACATGATAGATAGCATAGATTTTTAGGAGATACTAACAAACCTTCAACTTATCCTAAAATAGGAACTTAGCCGAATACCTTTTTTAAAAAGGCCTGAACTCAAAGAGGCAAAACTGAAAATGTACATTGCGACACAATTGTGCATTGTCAAGTAATATCGTTATTCCTTTTTTCGCAAGTTGGCTTTTAGCATTGGCTCGATCAATTAATATCGTATCCATTACTTCAGGTTAGCTATTTCTTCTTACCAGCATTTATAGGATGTAGTTAAATCATTTACATGTAGGATATAGGTATATTAATACTTCTATATTTATTTAATTTTGAAACAAACATCAGTGTTAAATTAACTCACTACAAGAAAAATGAACCCAACTTCTTTCCTAGCCGCCACGGTTGCTACTGCAGCTGCATGGTGGGATACACAAGGATTATACCACTTTATCCCCTGTGAATACTGAATTTGCATATGCTCTACCACCCATTACTACTAAGGCTCAGATAGCTCCAGTTAGTAATGGCGAAGAAAAAGTTAATAATCTAGGGAGGCTTAGATAGCTCATTCATTTTCCTTTAACATGGACAAGAGTCCCAGAGATGAAATAAATAATGCTAGTTATAAGAACAACTTGAATGATGAGATTGATAATTTGATAAGTAAGAAGAAAGTTGATAAGTCTTCATGTCGTTCTTATGCGCCATCAATGGTTTTTTTTCTAATTCACGAAAGCTAAATTGCAGTGAATCAGGTTCCACTTAAACTTATGCACAGTTGTTTCAGATTATGACTTACAGTGATGCACAGCCGACTGCCCATCCTCGAGCACATCTTGTGCATTTCTCAGGCGCATCAAGTGCAACCTCAAGCTTTAAGTGTTGCTGTTTCAATGAGATTTGTATAGAATCAAGCTATTATAATTCAGAATGTGCATTCTCATCATGGTTCAGTTTTGTCCATGCCAAGTAATGTGGCCACTAACTAAGTATGATGAATTTTATTTATTTACTTATATTTATATAGTTTTTACTTAAATATTTCTGAAAAGATCAGCTAACCATTAACATATTCTCTACGCTTGGAAACTTATAATTATAGTAATACTTTTGTCAAAAAAGATAGAAAAAGAAAGAAAAGAAAAAGGATCAAACCAATGTTTGTTATACTTGACCCGAACCCATTACCAAATCTAAGATAGTTGATACTTGGAGAACAAAGTAAGAGAGCAGTAGTACACATTAAGTGCATGATAGTTTTAGCACTTATTTTTATATTCAACAAAACTTGATGATTTTTGATTTGCATGGAGCAGCACAAGTCTTTTCCCACAGTATCGGTAATCTTGTTATTTTTGTAATCAAAATTACACCAGCATCTAAAAATTATTAAACTTCTATTGCTTTTTAAGTCTTAATATGCCAATCGATTACGCGGCCGTGCTTATTGAAAATGGAAAATTCCTCCTTTCCACCAAGCGAATTCGTCACACTACAAGTACTGAGTATATAATCTCTGTGAACGCTGACAATATATCTCGATCGAACAAGACTTATGTTGAGAAATTGAGGTAACTCTGTTTATTATAAGCTTTCATCATATTTTTTACATGCGCACTTTAACTTTTTATCTTAGTTTGATGTTACTTAATAGAAAGTAAACATTTACAACCAAACTACTCCATCATATTATTATATGTACTGAAAGTGTGAAATGAAGTTAGTTCATTTATTTAGGTTATAATCAGAATAGATGTTCACTGTATGGCCTGTTGTAAATCAAAATAAATAGTGTGAAATGTAGGTGGTATACTTATAAACAGTTGAGCAGCAGCATAAGTTAAGGGACTGTTTTAAATGATGCAGATTCAGGTGGGAAAGCCAGTGCGCGACGTTGCAGTTTTACGTGGGAAGTGATGCAGACCTTGCATGAGATGGTATCACTGAGTGGAAGTGGCTGCAACTAAGAAATGCCCATGTGAGCAAAGGTAATCCTTGCAGGCTGGCTCAACTATTTATAAGTATATTTGTGTGTATAGACTAGTAGATCTGGAATGTGGAGCAGGTGACGGTGAGTGGTAGAACTGGCATATTTGGAATAACTGCACATGAACGAGTGAGGCTGCTATTACGACCTGAAATTTTCGACTCCGAAAATCCCAGATTGTTAAAGAAGAAGAAAGAAGAAAGAAGGAAAACAGAAAACAACAACATCTCACATTCGCAGCCGATAAAATATAATAACAAATGATAGCATTTTTATAAAGAAAAGCTGTAATTGTTACTTTACATACAATTCATCAGAGTACAATCACTTATACATAAACTGGACAGTTATACAACTTGTTCCAAACTACAATCCATACTGACTACACAGTCACAAATACACAGCAGAAAACTCCATATGTTCCTGCCATCCAGCTTACCTCTTAAGCTCCAGAAATGTTCTTCCCTAAAAATCTGTAATACTTGGTCTGACGCGAGCATTACATCAAAGTAACACTCGGGTCAGCCTGGAAACCTGCGTGAGTAAACCCATCCAACATGAAATACTAAGCCATAATTTATTTAAAACCCGGGGTAACTCGTACTTCTCTACAAGTTCACAACTTGTTATAGTCAATATTTATTTCACACATAATCCTTTAAGAACCATTACATAATTTCAATGGACCAGTTTACTTAAAGTGACGACCCGACTTTTTCTTCCCAGAAAAGTCGTATCATCATGAAGAAAGAAAGGGATAGAAAAGAGAAAAGAAAGAAGAGAAAGAAGAACACAACATCAGACTCTCAACAGCGGAACGAATAAATTATATTAATAACATAAAATATTACATAGTTTACAACCATTATCAGAGTACACAGATATACAACACATACTAGACAGTTATAAACACCTGTCTAGTATTTACAACATAATACAACTCAGAGACAATCACAGATCACACGCGGAATACTATATATCTAACGCAGAAGCCTCCTGCTCCATTACTCCTCCAATATTCGTCAAAGCTAACCTGAATCCCTTGGCTACTCGTAAAAAATTGAGTACCCAAGAGTTTAAGAAAACAAAAGATAAACTTTGGGTCAGACATGGGTCTGGTGTGAGTAACAGGTTAAAGTTGCTTAACTTTTGAAAAACCTTTGAAAAGAAAAGGTATCACGTAAGACTTCCTACACAAAAACATGGAAAAGTTTTTACCTTACGCTAACCAAAACATTTGATAGGAAATCCTGTGATATTATAATAGTGTCTAGGGTTTTCAAGTAAATAAGAAATAACCGAAATTGTTACATGATTAAATTCCAGCTACTAGCCACAAAAGTGGGTAATACAATCAAAACCGTCGGCACTTATTGGATTATGGATTCCATACAATGGCAGGGCTACTGGGGTACCGCCGTCACAGTACGTGGCCTACTAGATCAACGTACCGAGGAGCCACCCTAACTCCCCTGCAACACAAGACCGGAACCATCCCTTACTGTACAGTCCCGAACAAGACAACCCCGCAGTTGGTGTACATCCAACTGCCCACAAGGCCGAAATAAAAAGGGACCTCTAGACAGGGGTAAATCTTGCTCTCCAGTGGGAGCTACCCACGAAGCCTTGCTACACCTCCCATGTTTTAGCCATTCCCGGTTGATGAGGCTTGAGGCTACGATTACCTTTAGAGAACACATCTCTTAGAATGCTCATCGTCCACCTGACGATGTTTTGAAAGCATTCAATCCATACAAGTTCATTCCGGGTTCGAACGAAACTGAAGGCATTATCTCGTTACACTCATTTTGGAAACACCCTCAGAGTTAACGACGATAACCCTTGCACTCTAAATCACCATCTCGAACCTATAAGAACTAGTTCCGTCAAACTCATCACCGAATCACCCCCAGAGTTATACTGACGTATAGTTCTTACACCTCGAGTCTTCACTTGCTCCATTTGGATTCACGACCTAACGTTAATTTGGATCGATGTGGTTTTCGGATATCCAAATATGAAAACCCGATCCCGGTCTCATCGAAATCCAAAGCGTGCCTTTTAAGGCCAAGTTGTTTTAAAGGTTTAAAACAATTCAATTATCTATATATACAAATAGATAAATCACAAAATCCACAACAGATAATCAACATTATCATCATATCAGATAAACCATATTATCATTATTCAAAAAGATAATCTATATCAACATCACAATGCAACAATGCATTCAAATCACTCAACATTATCTATCTCATATCTGAGATTCATACCATCCAAAGTAAACAACATCATCCATCTATATAAGCAACGATTAACCACACCAATTATAATTAATTTAAAATGAATTAAATTAATTACATCATTCTATTAATTTAAAGTAAATTAATTACTTCACCAATATAACCTTTGCTTATCATTATTAATTATCAATCAATTAATTAATCATCATCCAATTATTCATTTTAGTTCATCATCCCTGATTAATTAACCTTTAAGTAATTATCCACTAATACTTAACCAAATACAGTAATTAATCTTTAATTACTTCTTTTATTAATTAACTATAAATTAATTACATCACTTCTTAATTAATTACATTAATTAATTACCTTTAATCACTTATTATTGATTAATTAATTTTAATTAATCAATCTTAATTACATCATTAATTATATTAATTAATTGTCTCTAATTATATTTTAATTAATTACCCTTTTTAAATTAATTACTTTAAGTAATTAATCTTAATTTAAACCATAATTGTTAATCGCCTTTGATTAACCCCATTCAGTAATAAGCTACCCTTAATTGCTTTACCAAATAAATTAATTACTCCTTAATTAATTATCTCTAATTAATCCCTTGATTAATTTACAAAGTAATTATACTCAAATTACTTTTATCAACAAATCACCTTCAATTAATTACATTCAGTAATTATCCATTAATTACTTTCCTAAGTAATTTCTCTTCATTTAATTACATTAAGTAATTATACTTCACAAATCTTCAAATGATTATTCTAAATTAATTAAACTGAATTAATTAACTTAATCTAATCAAATTAAACTCAATCAATAAGTAATTAATTCCTTAATTACTTCCATAAGTAATTATACTTAATAACTTACATAAATGATTATCTTTAAATTAATTAATCTAATTAATTATTAAAAATTAACCACATTAATTAATTATTAAATAATCCTTAGTTAATGATCTTCATTAACTATTAACAATTCATTAATTATTTTCTAAAATAATTAACTTATTCTAATCATTATTAATTACGAATTAATTAATCATTAATTAACCTATTAATTAATCCTAAATTAATTAAATAATTAAGTGTTAATTAAAACTTAATTGATTTATTATCACTTGATTAATTAGTTATTAACTAAAAACTAATCTTATTTAATTAATTATTCTTAATTACAAGTTAATTACTCTAAAATTAATCAGTCTTGAACCTTTATGATTAAACCCTTAATTACCATTTTATTTATTCCTTAAATAAATTAATTGTTCATTTAATTATCCTAAAAATTAAATGAAATACAAAACATTAAATTATTATTTAACTTTACAAGTTTAAATTGAATCTAAAACCTTTAATTTTCTAAATAATACTTTTATTATAAAAGAAATTTTACAAAAGTTAAAACAAATTTCTTTTTAAAATTAAAACCATATAAATTTTTACATTATCATTCAAATTTGGTTTAAACACTTACATTTATAAAACTTAAATTTATTTTTAAACAAAGATTCAAATCCAAATTTGAATCAAATTTTACATTTTGTTTAAACATTACTTCATATTTCAATTTCAAATTTAAATTCAAATTCTTTAAAAACATTTTAAACAATAAACTCCTTTAAAGTTATATTAAAGCAAAATTTTGAATTTAAATACTTCATCATTTCCTACTTAAGATTCAATTCAACTTGAGTCCATAATTTAAGTTAGATTTAAAACTTACTTTAAATTCTTGCTTCCATTTTTAAATTTAGTTTTAAATTTTGAAAACAAGTTAAGTTTTCAAACTTCAACAACCAACCCGAGCTAAAACTAAAATAACTCGAGAACACATTCTCCTTAAAATCAATTAGAACCCAAATTAAAAAATGTCAGGTTTATACAAAACCTGTGCTGACAGGTTTTACCCAGACCCTATAACAAAATAATACCCGAGCCTCACATCACTTCCTTCGAGTCCAAAACCCCTCAGCTTCGAGTAAAAACACGGTTCTACTCGAAATAACATACGAGCCCTTCATCCCCAAACATCAGCTGACAACCCATGAACGCCGTGCACCTGCACCACCGGAGCCTCCATCTCCGACCCTTCACGACCCTCTACGCAAGTCAACAATCCTCTCCAAACACCAACTCAACCTTCAATTCAACTACAGCAACCCTAAATCCAAAATCAAGCATTCGAGTACCAATACTGAGAAATGTCGAAATGAAGATCATCGGAATTCTCTCGCCTTCGACCACTAAAATGGTACCACCTCCGGCCATAGACTCCTCGACACCCCACCTACCATCATCTCAAAACAGGTAAAACTCGGTTACTTAATTTATTCGCAGTGATCAAATTCCTTAAACACGGAAAAACTAGGGTTCAAAATTTCAAACCCAAATCATGTTTGCCTCGATGCTCAGATCCATCAACAATTATTTTTCCCATAAACTACAAACATCACTCCATCAACCAAAGAAACACTGGCAACTCCAAACCCCTAGATTGACAGAACCAACCCAATTTGTGTTTTCAGGTTAAACCAAAAATATTCCGTTGAATGCAATCTAAAAATTCAGATTATGGTGTTAAAAATCAAGTTATTAATCAAGTAATTTATTTATAAACTTAAACAAATAAATCTGGAACATTCAAATATTGTTTACAGACATTTTTGCTCTATTGTATTTTTTATTTATACAGAGTCATCTCAGTTTATCCTTATTTTTTTTATAAGATTAAAATCTATCTTATACTACATAACATACTAGGCTTAAAACCTTAAACTATAACATTAATTTTATCATGAAGTCATGATTATGACATAACTACAATCTGGAAACAAGAACAGGCAAAACAAGTTACAGTGCAACATGCATTCAACATATAACAGAGAATATCATCAAGTTCATCCATTCCAAACATGATAATCACAGGAATAAATCAACAGCTATATTCACTAGATTTATTTAATATAAAAAAAATGTTACTCATAGGTTTTAGGAGCAAAGTCTTGCTTATGCATTTTTTTGAACTTCAGTTTGAATTTTAAAAACTGCAGATGCTTTAAAACTTCATCTTGCTTTTGCTTTTTGAAGACTTGAATCTTGATTTATTTCTTTGTTTCCTTGATTCATGCAGTTACCAGATTCACTTGCATGCTTCCCAGAGAAAACAGAGAAAGAAATATGCAGGTTTGGATTCTTTTTTTTTTAAACAGAAAGAATTTAAAGGCTTTCACAAATTCTGCCAGCATGATGTTTTCAGGTGCAAAGATGCATATTTGATTTCAGATTTAAACTTTGATTATGAATGAAATTTCAGATCTCTTTTGGATTAGAGGAGAAACAGATTTTGCAGATTTTTCTTTTTTTTTAATTTTTCTGTTTTGAAGAATAAGATTAGGATATGAGAATGAGGAAAAATGTTTTATATAAGAAATTTTTTTGATTTCATAAAGAAAAAGAAAAATAAAATAGACACTTGGTTTAAATTTAATACTTGTCACCTTAGTTTATCCTATGACTAACACATGTCCTTTAAGATGGTAATAAACTTACATATGTAATTAGGTATTTAAATTTTAATTTAAAATTGTTTATAAGCTTTTAAATCTATTTTATTTCTTAAGTAATATATAAATGAATTTCTTCCTTTTTCTAATTAAGAAATGAAACAAACAAATTATGGTTATAAGCTTATTCAAATATTTTTATGTATTTATTCTTTTAAATCCAAGACATTAAATTCAAATTTTAAATTAATTTATCAAATCAAAATTTTAAAGTCAAGTTATATATATATAGATGCATACATAAATCTATTAAAATTAAAATAAAAAATTTATTCCTTACAAAATCTATTTATGTTTTATGAAAAACTAAGTATTATAATTTTTATCTAAAATACAAATTAACAATATTAAAAATGATTTTATGAAAGAGATTGTAACTAAATTAAGATCATTTTGAGATTTGTATTTTAACTCTTATATATAAATTTCAAGTAGTATAAAATAAAACTTAGCTTCTATATTTATCTATTTTAAATTCATATTTTTAAGCTAAATAAAATTTTAAAACAAATAAGATTTATCATAATATAAACCATAACACTATTTATTAAATTGCTTTGAAAAGCCAATTCTTAAATTTAAATCAAATTTCCAATTTACCAAATATAAATAAAAAAATTGAAAATAGAAAATTGATTCATTTACTAAATTCAATATCAAAGTTAATTAATTTACAATATATACAATTATATATTATAAACAGAAAACAATTTATTGATTTAAAAAGATAAAATCTTCTAATTTAAATATTTATTAAAACATGATTATTAAATCAAATTCCAAATTTGTTATTAAAATTATCAAATCAAATTAAATTTATAACATAGATTATTAAATTTATATTGCCCAATTTCCGGGATATCACATTCCTTCCTCCTTAAAAGAATTTCATCCCCGAAATTTAAAAGCAAAGGTAATTCAATAACCTATCTTAAGATTTTATTTTAATTCACAAGCATATATCAAACATATGCTAACAACCATAGCAACCAATTCATCCAATCAAAACAAATTTAATTATCCAGAAAAATTCTAGATAAATTTTTTACGAGTTTTCCCGATATAAACATCGGAATACTCGCTCTGTAGAATCTAAACAATTAATACTATTAAACTATAGAGCTCCTATCCAGCTAGATCTACAAAACTAAACAGGATATCAGACTACAGACGAGTCTGAATCAACAATCACATCCTCCTGAACTGCTGGTTCCACAACCAGAGATAAACCATACACGTACTCCCTCAGAGATACGTAAAACACATCGAATTCCACTTATCCAAACTGACAATTCTACTTTGAAAATCAAACACTAATCCTCACAAAACACAGAAAAGATCCAAAACATCTCGGAGCTGACTTACCCAATCTTACTCAATTTAAAGCTCCTTAAATCAGAGAAAATTTTCCCAAATTAAATCTCCGACTCTGGAATCCAAATTCCTTCGTCTCTTATTCACGAAACACTCTTGACGATCCTGGGCTTCCTTCAACTCTCCTGATCAGTTCAACCTTCGCTGATGTCTCTAGAAACAAACTGGACCAAAACAATCCAACAAAATGATCTCCTCAGGATCAAATCCAAAACAAAGAACACCAACTCTATCCCACAAACATCAGAAGACTAACTTTCTTCTCCTATCCGGAAAAGATAAAACAAAATCATTCCCAAACTGCTTCCGCTGCGCAACTCTGATCTGGAGTAGAAGAAAAACTCGAGCACAAACTGGATAACACGTCACAGAAATATGGTTCAACAGATCCATAAAAGAAAACTCAGATGTTCCACCTGATCCTTCTACTAATCTGAACCACCAGTAGCACTCCTGGAATCCAGTCGATAAGAAAACTCAGCCTCCAGGTAGGGACAAACTTCTCAGAAGACATCCAGAAATTCTCCAACAATCCAAGAGAACACTCAACTATCGCAAGTCACTTTTGCGATCAACCCAACCTATTTCCAAAGAAACCTGTTCTCTCTTTACCAATCAGAATAGCTTACGCTCATCTAGCCAATCCATCGTAGAAATGAAATCCACTCTGCTGCTTATGAACTCTACCTTCAGAAACTGCTAACCAGAAGACTTTCTTGCCAGCACACAGAATACTCCGAGCTGCACTACTGACATCTACGCCAAAGACTTCCTAATCCAAAACTCTTCGAGAAACTCGGACCTCACCAGACAGAAACAACCTGCTGAATCCAGCCACAACATCGAAGCAGACTCACCTACTTATCTTGTTTCAAAGAAAACATCTTCGAGAACATCCATAGTCACTGCATCTCATCACGCAGCTACTACCCCCTGAGGTATCAAGATACCATCATTCCCTTCTGCCAAACTGACAGATCCAAACTCTACTCATCCAACTTCAAAGATAGACTCCGAACCTTTACAGGTTACCTTCAGAGATCTATGAAATCCTTACTCCAAGCAAAACTCACTCGAGACGGTATTTGATCTACAGTCTCGATAGAATCACTTCCAACCTCATCACTCAAACTCCAACCAAAAGTAGTAGTTGTGTTACACACCCACTACCTAATCTAACTTTATACCCTATATTGGAAAACCCGAACAGGTAACCTAACAAATAGGTAGAAGTAATTATATAAATATATATATTAAAACTACAAATACGCTCTCTCAAGATAGACTCCACTCCAGAGCCTAGGTATTCACTCAACCTACCTAATGCTCTGATACCACCAGTGACGACTCGACTTTTTCTTCCTAGAAAAGTCGTATCATCATGAAGAAAGAAAGGGATAGAAAAGAGAAAAGAAAGAAGAGAAAGAAGAACACAACATCAGAATCTCAATAGCAGAACGAATAAATTATATTAATAACATAAAATATTACATAGTTTACAACCATTATCATAGTACACAGATATACAACACATACTAGACAATTATAAACACCTGTCTAGTATTTACAACATAATACAACTCAGAGACAATCACAGATCACACGCGGAATACTATATATCTAACGCAGAAGCCTCCTGCTCCATTACTCCTCCAATATTCGTCAAAGCTAACCTGAATCCCTTGGCTACTCGTAAAAAATTGAGTACCCAAGAGTTTAAGAAAACAAAAGATAAACTCTGGGTCAGACATGGGTCTGGTGTAAGTAACAGGTTAAAGTTGCTTAACTTTTGAAAAACCTTTGAAAAGAAAAGGTATCACGTAAGACTTCCCACACAAAAACATGGAAAAGTTTTTACCTTACGCTAACCAAAACATTTGATAGGAAATCCTGTGATATTATAATAGTGTCTAGGGTTTTCAAGTAAATAAGAAATAACCGAAATTGTTACATGATTAAATTCCAGCTACTAGCCACAAAAGTGGGTAATACAATCAAAACCGTCGGCACTTATTGGATTATGGATTCCATACAATGGCAGGGCTACTGGGGTACCGCCGTCACAGTACGTGGCCTACTAGATCAACGTACTAAGGAGCCACCCTGTAACGACTCGGATTTTGCCCGTTCGAAAATCAACATCCATACTTCAAATCGTATTCGAATGCCATAGATTCGACCGTTCAAACCCGATTCGCCGGAGCTTATAACAACATTAAGTATACAACACAGCGGAATAAAAAGAATAATACACTGATATACAATATCTGATACAACAGAACGATACAATGAATATCAATATACATCAGAGATATGATACAATAAAATAGCAGCGGAAAAGAAAACGATAGATAACATCTAGCAGCGAAACAAATAACTCTAAGATAGTCTTCAAGGAAGAACTCCAGAAATAACTGCAACTCCATTTCCAAGAACCAATCCAGCAATAGCCCGAACTCCCCATAACAATGCACCAAGCTAAGCAAGACTGGTGCGAACCAAAGACTGAACTAACCTCCAGATAATCTACTACATCTGACTATCTGAAAAACCCAACTCTAGACTGCTCGTGTAGAAATATAATGAGCACCCAGAGTTTAGGAAAGAAACGATAAACTCCGGATCAGTCGTGGGACTGGTGTGAGCAACAAAAACAGTTTATCTATTAAAAACATTCAACAAAAGATTTTCAAAGTCAATTCGCAATGCTTTTTAAAAATGAGACTACCATAAGGCCTCCCGCACACACACACAATGCAAACGCAGAATCGGAGGAGATTTCTCCTTATGATAGTCAAAGATGCTTGATACGCATTAAAAAGAAACACTTGATATTATTACTAGTGCATAGTGTAGGAAAAATTCATTTCGAAAGTAGAATATAAATCTTAGCCAACATACGACCATTATCGTATGCCTACTATAGCTACCATCCAAACAGTGTTGCGACACCATAAGTGAATGATAGGTTCTACAACTAATACCGTACAAGTTTCGTATTGTTTCTTTGGATTTCCAACAAATGGTCAGGCCAAGGAACTTCCCATTGCCACATGAGAATGCCTCTGGAAAGACATCCCCGAGAACCAAACCGGAACTCTGCCAACACAAGGCCGGGTTACCCCTAACTGGGTAACTACTGACACCGAGCACGCCATTCCCCGATCGTAAACGACCTTTCTCACGGGATCCCGAAAACCAACAACCACAAAGTAATAAATTCGTAGTAACTACATAGGTTAAATATCTGGGCTCCATACCATGATACCACCTCTATCCAGAAGGAAATGTACATACCCTAAAGGGTGCTACCCCTCATAACCTTGCCGCATCTTTCCTGTTTTGACCATTTCCGGGGTGTGAGGCTCGACGAAGTCACGTCCACAAAAACATACTTTATACAAAAGCCATGCTTTGGGTCAACAAATGATCAACACAATGATCACCAAGATAGACGATCAAATAAATGATCCTATCACAAATAATCAACACAATGATCATTTACAGCAACACTCAGCATGTCACATTACCAAATTGGGAATATATCGCTGATAACTTCAACTATATAACCTCTGAGCTCGTACGTCTCAGAGAAGGGTGTTAAGCTAAAAGAATAAATTCTCCGCCACCACAGAAATATATTTGAAAGAAATCGGCTTTACATCTCAACTTGTAATGTCAGACACACAATCCATACAAGTCTGTTCTGGGTTCGAACAGAACCGAAGGCACTTACAAAGAAGTCCTTGCAACGCGGATATTCACAATCCCGATCGGATTTTCCCATCACTTAGGGAGTTTCTATACCGGCGCGACTCGGTGCAGAAACAATCGATAGGTCATCCTATCGCTTTCGCAAATACCCGGTCTTTATCACCGGTCTTCAAATGCTATCCATAACGACGAATCACTTATTCAGAATGGGTTATATGACACAAAGGTCTTTTCCCGGCTAACCCGAATAGTGAGCGCAATATTTAAAACACATGGATATGGGATTTCAATTAAGTCACAACTTAATAATTCAAAACTTTCTTTCAAATGGTTTAACTAATTACCATTTCAATCTTTAAACAAAAAGATTCATTTTCACAACCTTTAATGGTTTAAACAATTTTCACATTTAAATCTTTTAAACAAAAGATTCATTCACATATTTTCCAAATCAATTTTCATTTAAATTTGATTTTAACTCGTTAAATCTTTAAATCAAAGATTTAACTTACAGCTTTCAAAACAATTTCATTTCAATTTGATTTAAACAAATCATCAATTTAAATCTGTTAAAAATAACAGATTTAATTCATAGCTTTCAAAAAGAATTCATTCTTAACTTAGGAAAATCATTTCTCTATTCAATCTTGAAATTCCCTTAATTAACTGGAATCTCAGTTCTTATCCAAAAGTGTTTATCATTTGAAAACAACAGTTTTCATTTTGGAAATCTGATTCATTTATACGAGTTGAAATCCTTGAGTTAAATTCAAATTCCCAAAAATAATACTTTGAAAATGGTTTAACTCATAATGACTAGTATAATATCATTAATCCCTAATTTCAAATTACAGAATTCAATTTCAAGTATTGAATTTAAATTTAAATCAACTTGTTTAAATTCCAAAACTTAATCAAGTAATTTAAAAATAATAAATTCTATTTTTGAAATTCCATTCCAAAAGCTTTTCACATTTATTCCGATTCCATTTCCAAAACATTTGAATTTAAAAATTCAAATTTAACTATTTCAAAAATCTGCGACTTAATCGATTTCCTCGTGAAATCCATATTTGTGTGTGTATGGTGTGGTCCAGGGGTTTAACTCAATAGTGCACAACCATTCAATCATCACAGATCAAAACATAGAAATATAATTGGTAAGCGATATAAACAATAACGCTTATCATATATTCACAGATTCACAGATAATATACAAATGTATCATCCATAAATGAACAAATTATACATACCACAATCTACAGAACAAAATATCACAGATCAGATAGGAAAAACAATTCAAGGCAACTCATACAATACAATTATTCATAAGTAAGGTCAGGCATTTGATAATCATTCATAAACAGGATTAATAAATCGTTTAATCCTAATTGATTCAAGTTATTTCCAATTTAATTAATTACTTATGAATAAATTATCCATTTATTATTTCTCCAAGTAATTACCTTTCCAAAATTATCGAGTGATTATTCTGAATAAATTAAATTAAGAATTTAATTTAAACAGATTTGATTAACCTAATTAATTATATTGAATAATTTATTTCTAAATTACTGTTATTAAATAATTATAGTTAATACAATCCACAAATTAATTTATCACATTAATTATCAAGATTAATCACATTAATAAATTATCAAATAAATCTCAAGTAAATGATCCTTATTAACTATTCATAATTATTTAATTACTGTTCTTAAGTAATTGAACTCAATTTAATTATTGTTAATTACCCTTTAATTAGCCTTTGAAATCATATAATTAATCACTGATTATTTAATTAACCATTAATTCTCAATTAATTAATCATTTAATTCTCAATTAAATTACTAAATTAATTAACTGTTAATCATTCATTTGTTAACTTAAGTAGTTAATTGCAAATTCATTTATTACCCATCATCCATTACTAATTACAATTAAAAATTTAATTAACCAATCTTTACCCACCGTTATGAAGAAATTTATATAAGAGTTTAAACCCAATTATTCAATTTCAAATCATTTTATGAAATATACGTGAACATTCTAAAGTTGTTTAAATACTTTAAATTTTTATAAACTTCATTTATTTCAAACCAGAATTCAAGAGTTAATCTGAATTCCATCTTGACTTCAATAAACATTTTAAAGTTATTAAACAAGTTTGAATTAAAACAAAATTTTATTCTATTCAAAATCTAATTGTACAATCTAAATTTGAATTTGTATTTAGACCTTTTATTTAAACTTGTTTTAAATCCTAGATTTCAATTTTTAAAACCCTTATTAAATTTGCTTTAAACATTTAAAATGGTTTAAATGTTTATATTTTATAAACTGGTTTTATTTCAAATTTACATCTTAAAATTTGCTTTTAAACCCAGGTTTTAAAACTTGTCTTAAACTTCAGTTTTAAAACCTTACTTTAGTAAACAAACACATATTTAAAAACAAAACAAAACAAACAGGTTACTGTAAAACCTGTACTTCAACATTCACTCGAGCCTACCCCTCAGGCAACTCAACCTATTTCTCGAGTCGCTCACGCAAAAACTCGAGCAATGCCCCGCGTCCCCCTCTTCTTCTTCGAGTTCATCCTGTCTTCCCCTTCCTTCCTCCCCAGTGCACACACGTGCACCATGCACCTACCCACGCTCCTCCGGCCACCGATGAGCACCGCGTCCATCCCACACACACACACGAACACGCGAGACCCCAAAGCATCAACCAGATCGAAGAAATTTCGATCAGATCAAAATCGACCCATTCGAACCCACTGACCCAAAAACTCGACCACCCACAAACCCATCGTACCATCTCCCACGACCACCGGCCACCTCGAAACTTGGTCTGAAGCTTCGCCGATGACCCACGCAACTACTCCCCCTGGTGCGATCGCCTCTAATTCCCTGACGCCCTCGCATTGCCTCGACAACCGAGCTAAACCCATTACCCCTCTTAAACCCTAGTTCCCCTCGCCGCGACGTCATCAATGATCGGAAAAATATCAACTTATTTTTCTCGATAGCGTCGGCCTACCACCCTCATCTACCCACAACCCCAACTCCTCCAACGCTCTAGATCATCGGGAAAGTCCCCGAACCCATTCTCTGATGAAACACGAACTGCAACCCATCCCGTCCACTAAAAATCCTCATTTTAGTTTTAAAATTCATAGTTTACTATCAGGATCAAATGTATATTCCTGGAATTTAAAATTAGCATATTCGAATTTTCCCAAAATTTTTTGCAGTTACGGTTAAAAAATTTCTTCCAGAGATATATTTACATTTATTTACTTGAATGAGTTACCAAACTAAAACTTGTAGTTTAAACAACAAATTTTATTTTAAACCTAAGTTTAAACAGAGAATGAAACAAAGAGATTTGAATTTCTTTTGCAAACCAAGCCAGAAAGTTAAATGCAGAGGGTATACTATTAGTACCTGTATTGCCATCATTCATTCATATATACTAAATAGACTTGAATTCATATTATCACACTTCAGGCTTACTAGAAGATGATTATCAACAACCTATATATATATATATACACTAAACTATTAAAAAAGTGAGGTTACTCACCTTGTTTTCCAGAAAAACAGAACTGCTATGTTTAACAGCTTTGAAATTTGCAAGTTGGAACCCCTCTGATCTTCTTGCTTGTTTAATTGAATTGTTGATCTAGTTTAGTTTCAGGTTTGCCATATTTTTTTTTTTATATATATATGATGCTCAGTTTTCTTTTGATGCACGAAAATGAGATAAGAAAGTTGATATATAAGAATGAAGTTACTGAGTACAAAACTTTGTACAGGGTGTATATTGTTTTGTACACAATAGGTATGGCTGAAGATGTTGTATGTACTTAGGATGTTTGCTTGTACTTGTTTATGTATATTTATATTTTGATTTGTTTGTTCATACTTTATTTTTTTTATTTTTTTATTTTGACAAGGCTTATTTCTGTTGGTGGCTGCAGCTATATTTTGGTGGTTGCATTTATTATCTTGTCTTGCACACTACTGCACATATCACTTGCCTTACTTCAGTCCATACTTACCTGTACTTTGCTTTAGTTTTATGCTTTGTTTTGTTTCTTATATTTGTTTAGGCCTTGTTACTGTGCAGTTTGTTTGGTGGCTGATGAATAACATTTTTATTTGTACAAGTTAATGTTATCTTGTTTGTTATGTTATGTACAGTTCTCACTTTACTTGTTCATGCATATTTGTACTTTGTTTTTTTTTTATAAGCTTATGCCTTAATTCTTTTATTTATATTTTTGTTTTCCATGCTTGCTTTGTTTTCATTTACAAGTGTACATACTTGTATGTATCTTTGTTTTGCAATACTTCCTATATATGTTTACTTATTGTTTTTGTTTTATATATAATTGTTCTTATTTTTATTCATAGCTTAAATATGAATTATTTTACTTTACAAAATAAGTGAACTTCTATTTTTATTTTACTCTTATTACTTTTGTAGCCTACTCCATTTGTATTATCTTGTATTGATTTATTAATATGAGATTAAGATATATATATATATTTACTTTATATTGTTATATCTTATATTTTATTTACTTCTTATTATTGTCTTGTATTTATTATATATATTTTAACCATCAGTAATAAATTAACAATTCACTTATTTATTCATTTCGTACTTGTGTCAATGTATATACTTTAATATTTATTTTTCAAACCATTAATATAAGATTTAAATTCAAATCAAATATATATATATACACACAAGATTTTAAAATTTCAAATTGACTCATATATACCCAAATATACATATATATATATATATATATTCACATATATACATATATACATAATATTTAAAAATTTAAATGATTTATATAGAATATATTTGAACTCGGGGAAACTCACATCACTATTTATAATTAATTTTATAAATTTTTATTCAAAATTTCATTTAATTATTAATTTAGATTAAATAAAAATTCAGGATCGTTACACACCCTAACTCCCCTGCAACACAAGACCGGAACCATCCCTTACTGCACAGTCCCGAACAAGACAACCCCGCAGTTGGTGTACATCCAACTGCCCACAAGGCCGAAATAAAAAGGGACCTCTAGACAGGGGTAAATCTTGCTCTCCAGTGGGAGCTACCCACGAAGCCTTGCTACACCTCCCCTGTTTTAGCCATTCCCGGTTGATGAGGCTTGAGGCTACGATTACCTTTAGAGAACACATCTCTTAGAATGCTCATCGTCCACCTGACGATGTTTTGAAAGCATTCAATCCATACAAGTTCGTTCCGGGTTCGAACGAAACCGAAGGCATTATCTCGTTACACTCATTTTGGAAACACCCTCAGAGTTAACGACGATAACCCTTGCACTCTAAATCACCATCTCGAACCTATAAGAACTAGTTCCGTCAAACTCATCACCGAATCACCCCCAGAGTTATACTGACGTATAGTTCTTACACCTCGAGTCTTCACTTGCTCCATTTGGATTCACGACCTAACGTTAATTTGGATCGATGTGGTTTTCGGATATCCAAATATGAAAACCCGATCCCGGTCTCATCGAAATCCAAAGCGTGTCTTTTAAGGCCAAGTT
This sequence comes from Allium cepa, assembly GCA_030765085.1. Classification (NCBI taxonomy): domain Eukaryota; kingdom Viridiplantae; phylum Streptophyta; class Magnoliopsida; order Asparagales; family Amaryllidaceae; genus Allium; species Allium cepa. The sequence goes on along the minus strand of CM060944.1, from coordinate 204,683,406 downwards.
GTTTTAAAGGTTTAAAACAATTCAATTATCTATATATACAAATAGATAAATCACAAAATCCACAACAGATAATCAACATTATCATCATATCAGATAAACCATATTATCATTATTCAAAAAGATAATCTATATCAACATCACAATGCAACAATGCATTCAAATCACTCAACATTATCTATCTCATATCTGAGATTCATACCATCCAAAGTAAACAACATCATCCATCTATATAAGCAACGATTAACCACACCAATTATAATTAATTTAAAATGAATTAAATTAATTACATCATTCTATTAATTTAAAGTAAATTAATTACTTCACCAATATCAACTTTGCTTATCATTATTAATTATCAATCAATTAATTAATCATCATCCAATTATTCATTTTAGTTAATCATCCCTGATTAATTAACCTTTAAGTAATTATCCACTAATACTTAACCAAATACAGTAATTAATCTTTAATTACTTCTTTTATTAATTAACTATAAATTAATTACATCACTTCTTAATTAATTACATTAATTAATTACCTTTAATCACTTATTATTGATTAATTAATTTTAATTAATCAATCTTAATTACATCATTAATTATATTAATTAATTGTCTCTAATTATATTTTAATTAATTACCCTTTTTAAATTAATTACTTTAAGTAATTAATCTTAATTTAAACCACAATTGTTAATCACCTTTGATTAACCCCATTCAGTAATAAGCTACCCTTAATTGTTTTACCAAATAAATTAATTACTCCTTAATTAATTATCTCTAATTAATCCCTTGATTAATTTACAAAGTAATTATACTCAAATTACTTCTATCAACAAATCACCTTCAATTAATTACATTCAGTAATTATCCATTAATTACTTTCCTAAGTAATTTCTCTTCATTTAATTACATTAAGTAATTATACTTCACAAATCTTCAAATGATTATTCTAAATTAATTAAACTGAATTAATTAACTTAATCTAATCAAATTAAACTCAATCAATAAGTAATTAATTCCTTAATTACTTCCATAAGTAATTATACTTAATAACTTACATAAATGATTATCTTTAAATTAATTAATCTAATTAATTATTAAAAATTAACCACATTAATTAATTATTAAATAATCCTTAGTTAATGATCTTCATTAACTATTAACAATTCATTAATTATTTTCTAAAATAATTAACTTATTCTAATCATTATTAATTACGAATTAATTAATCATTAATTAACCTATTAATTAATCCTAAATTAATTAAATAATTAAGTGTTAATTAAAACTTAATTGATTTATTATCACTTGATTAATTAGTTATTAACTAAAAACTAATCTTATTTAATTAATTATTCTTAATTACAAGTTAATTACTCTAAAATTAATCAATCTTGAACCTTTATGATTAAACCCTTAATTACCATTTTATTTATTCCTTAAATAAATTAATTGTTTATTTAATTATCCTAAAAATTAAATGAAATACAAAACATTAAATTATTATTTAACTTTACAAGTTTAAATTGAATCTAAAACCTTTAATTTTCTAAATAATACTTTTATTATAAAAGAAATTTTACAAAGGTTAAAACAAATTTCTTTTTAAAATTAAAACCATATAAATTTTTACATTATCATTCAAATTTGGTTTAAGCACTTACATTTATAAAACTTAAATTTATTTTTAAACAAAGATTCAAATCCAAATTTGAATCAAATTTTACATTTTGTTTAAACATTACTTCATATCTCAATTTCAAATTTAAATTCAAATTCTTTAAAAACATTTTAAACAATAAACTCCTTTAAAGTTATTTTAAAGCAAAATTTTGAATTTAAATACTTCATCATTTCCTACTTAAGATTTAATTCAACTTGAGTCCATAATTTAAGTTAGATTTAAAACTTACTTTAAATTCTTGCTTCCATTTTTAAATTTAGTTTTAAATTTTGAAAACAAGTCAAGTTTTCAAACTTCAACAACCAACCCGAGCTAAAACTAAAATAACTCGAGAACACATTCTCCTTAAAATCAATTAGAGCCCAAATAAAAAAAAGTCAGGTTGATACAAAACCTGTGCTGACAGGTTTTACCCAGACCCTGTAACATAATAATACCCGAGCATCACATCACTTCCTTCGAGTCCAAAACCCCTCGGCTTTGAGTAAAAACACGGTTCTACTCGAAATAACATACGAGCCCTTCATCCCCAAACATCAGCTGACAACCCATGAACGCCGTGCACCTGCACCACCGGAGCCTCCATCTCCGACCCTTCATGACCCCCTATGCAAGTCAACAATCCTCTCCAAACACCAACTCAACCTTCAATTCAACTACAGCAACCCTAAATCCAAAATCAAGCATTCGAGTACCAATACTGGGAAATGTCGAAATGAAGATCATCGGAATTCTCTCGCCTCCGACCACTAAAATGGTACCACCTCCGGCCATAGACTCCTCGACACCCCAGCTACCATCATCTCAAAATAGGTAAAACTCGGTTACTTAATTTGATCGCAGTGATCAAATTCCTTAAACACAAAAAAACTAGGGTTCAAAATTTCAAACCCAAATCATGTTTGCCTCGATGCTCAGATCCATCAACAATTATTTTTCCCATAAACTACAAACATCGCTCCATCAACCAAAGAAACACTGGCAACTCCAAACCCCTAGATTGACAGAACCAACCCAATTTGTGTTTTCAGGTTTAACCAAAATTATTCCGTTGAATGCAATCTAAAAATTCAGATTATGGTGTTAAAAATCAAGTTATTAATCAAGTAATTTATTTATAAACTTAAACAAATAAATCTGGAACATTCAAATATTGTTTACAGACATTTTTGCTCCGTTGTATTTTTTATTTATACAGAGTCATCTCAGTTTATCCTTATTTTTTTATAAGATTAAACTCTATCTTATACTACATAACATATTAGGCTTAAAACCTTAAACTATAACATTAATTTTATCATGAAGTCATGATTATGACATAACTACAGTCTGGAAACTAGAACAGGCAAAACAAGTTACAGTGCAACATGCATTCAACATATAACAGAGAATATCATCAAGTTCATCCATTCCAAACATGATAATCACAGGAATAAATCAACAGCTATATTCACTAAATTTATTTAATATAAAAAAAATGTTACTCACAGGTTTTAGGAGCAGAGTCTTCCTTATGCATTTTTTTGAACTTCAGTTTGAATTTTAAAAACTGCAGATGCTTTAAAACTTCATCTTGCTTTTGCTTTTTGAAGACTTGAATCTTGATTTATTTCTTTGTTTCCTTGATTCATGCAGTTACCAGATTCACTTGCATGCTTCCTAGAGAAAACAGAGAAAGAAATATGCAGGTTTGGATTCTTTTTTTTTTAAAACAGAAAGAATTTACAGGCTTTCACAAATTTTGCCAGCATGATGTTTTCAGGTGTAAAGATGCATATTTGATTTCAGGTTCAAACTTTGATTATGAATGAAATTTCAGATCTCTTTTGGATTAGAGGAGAAACAGATTTTGCAGATTTTTCTTTTTTTTTAATTTTTCTGTTTTGAAGAATAAGATTAGGATATGAGAATGAGGAAAAATGTTTTATATAAGAAATATTTTTGATTTCATAAAGAAAAAGAAAAATAAAATAGACACTTGGTTTAAATTTAACACTTGTCACCTTAGTTTGTCCTATGACTAACACGTGTCCTTTAAGATGGTAATAAACTTACATATGTAATTAGGTATTTAAATTTTAATTTAAATTGTTTATAAGCTTTTAAATCTATCTTATTTCTTAAGTAATTTATAAATGAATTTCTTTCTTTTTCTAATTAAAAGAAATGAAACAAACAAATTATGATTATAAGCTTATTCAAATATTTCTATGTATTTATTCTTTTAAATCCAAGACATTTAATTCAAATTTTAAATTAATTTATCAAATCAATTTTTTAAAGTCAAGTTATATATATATATATAGATGCATACATAACTCTATTAAAATTAAAATAACAATTTTTACAAAATCTATTTATGTTTTATGGAAAACTAAGTATTATAATTTTTATCTAAAATACAAATTAAACAATATTAAAAATGATTTTATGAAAGAGATTGTAACTAAATTAAGATCATTTTGAGATTTGTATTTTAACTCTTATATATAAATTTCAAGTAGTATAAAATAAAACTTAGTTTCTATATTTATCTATTTTAAATTCATATTTTTAAGCTAAATAAAATTTTAAAACAAATAAGATTTATCATAATATAAACCATAACATTATTTATTAAATTTCTTTGAAAAGCCAATTCTTAAATTTAAATCAAATTTTCAATTTACCAAATATAAATAAAAAAATTGAAAATAGAAAATTGATTCATTTACTAAATTCAATATCAAAGTTAATTAATTTACAATATATACAATTATATATTATAAACAGAAAACAATTTATTTATTTAAAAATATAAAATCTTCTAATTTAAATATTTATTAAAACATGATTATTAAATCAAATTCCAAATTTGTTATTAAAATTATCAAATCAAATTAAATTTATAACATAGGTTATTAAATTTATATTGCCCAATTTCCGGGATATCACACTTAAATTATTCCATTCTAGCCTATTGATTTCACAAATCAAATCTATAAATAATTATTGTAGATTCCAAATCGAAGTGGTTTCGCATATGTACTGATACCCGACCCTGGTCTCTTCGAATCTAAAATTATCTTTAAAACAAAGCTGTTTAAGTTTAAACAATTCCATTTATATCCAGAATTACATATTTACATAGCCATTCATCACAGATAGACAAACCATATTATCAGAGTTCAACCTAAACATATCATATCATATAACATCACAAATCACATATCGGAGATATCAACTAATCAAAGACATACAATATCATTCAGTCATTCATAAGCAAGATTATTTTGTCATACCATTTCTAATTAATTTAAAGTAAATTAAATTAATTACTTTAATCACTTTTAATCCTGCGTACTTAACATTAATTAATTACAAACCATTAATTAATCATCCCTTAATTATCCTCTTTAATTACATTAAGTAATTAGCCTTTAATTAATAACACAAATTAATTAACCTTCACCCACTCTCATTAATTACATTTATCCTTAATTAATTACTTAAATTAGTTATCCTATAATCACTTACCTTGATTAATTATCCTTTAATTTTTTTGATAAAATTAATTATCCTTTAATTAATCATACTTATTAATTAACTAACCCTTAATTAATTTCCTTAATTAATCAATCCTTTAATTTATTAAACTAAGTAATTAATCTTTAATTACTTCCCTTAAGTAATTTACCTTTAATTACTTTCATCATGTAATTATCCCATTGGTTAATTATCCTTAGTTAATTAATTTTTAATTATTAATTAATTTAACCTTTAATTACTAATTAAATTAATTAATCCTTGATAAATTTATCGTTAAATTTTAAGTAATTAATCTCTAATTACTTACTCAATTTATCCTTAATTACGAATTAATTAATCTCTAATTAATTAACCCAATTAATTAATTAATTAATCTCTAATTATAAATTACTTAATTAATTAATTCTTAATTATCAATTAATTAATCTCTAATTAATTAATTAAACCCTTAATTACAAAAAAATTTAACCTCCGATTAATAAACTTATAACCCTTAATTATAAATTTATTAATCCTTAATCATTTGTGTTTGAAGTGTTTTATTATATAAGATATATATTAGTTTATATATAATCTGTTGGGTTTGATGTATAAGTTTATAAAAGTTTATATATATATATATAATCAGCTATTTATACATGTAAGTTGTGTATAGCCTATTAATTATATATGTAAGTTTATGTAAGTTGCAATAACCTGTCATTTATATGTGTGCTTATGAAAGTTATATAAAATCTGTTGGTTGTATATATAAGCTTATACAAGTTAGTTATGATTTGTTTAAGTGTAGATATAATAATAAAGTAAGTTTGTACTGTTTTTATAATAAAAATTGTTAAGTATGTATATGTATAATATGTAACATCCCGCCTTTTTGTACGTTTTAAATCGACGATAAACCACACACGTCAGACTCAAACCATAAAAAAGAACGGATTGTTATTGGGGTGAATAAGAAAAGCAAAGAAAGAAATAATACAAAACAGAATCTCACAGCGGAATGACAAAATATAATAATCAAATAACAGTTCATGAAGCTGTTTCACAAAACATTTGATTATACTTATACATAACATATCAGAGTTACACATACCAGAGAATAATAAATAACAATGCAGCGGAACAGTATGAATGTAGTCGAATAATATGATAATTAATAGTAATACAATCTTCGTCTTCGTCCTCCAAAAGTAAGGTCTTCAAATCCTGAAATTCTCGAGAAGAAGTATCTTCATGTCTATTCTACTTCATATTACCGATATTGACTGATTTGTGTAGTTAGACTGACCCGTGTATTTATACTCGGGTCAGACCGAGTTGTTTCAGGTATTATCCATTGGTCTTAGCTTGAAGTTGATGTTGGATATCAGCTCTCCTTTCTCTTGAGCAATTTCTGTTCTTCAACATACTCTAATGTATTTATATTTGATTCAATGTATATGGTGTGGTCGAGTACCACCTTTATTGTATTCATATTGTATTGTACTAAACATGTATAAGTGTACATGTATATATATGATGTTGATTACTGTTCTGTGATGTGCTTTACATTTAGTTATTGTATTTTGTTCTGATAGATCCGTTAGCCACCTATAGTTTCGGATTAAGCATTTACTGTGCATGTCGATCCATTGAGATAGAAAAGAAAAAAAAATTATATTACATTTATCGACGTATTCGGTAGATGTTTAAGACAAAATTATAGATGGTCGCCCTTAACCAGCCTTATTCTCCGCTTTAGTAGACGAAATTACTCGTTAATTCTCTTTACTAATGTGGGTCTCGGGGTGGAGTAAAACTTTATTTTGAGGTATTGGAGTGAAATTAGTCATTTACTGTATTTTAATTAAGTCAATGTGATAATATTGATCATTATTGTCAATATTAGCCTTTTATTGAATATAAAAGGAAAAATATGAAGAAAACATGTCTTTTAATAAAATAAGAAAAAAAATCAAAGAATATTTTGAGAATATATTTTATAAGAGTAATATTACTTTTATAGAAATAATTTGAGAGTGTTGGGTTGTCCATCAAGTAGTTAAGAGTTCTTGTCGATACGCCTGATCAACGTTATCGACAGGAATCTCCTAAATGCTATGATGAGGCAAACAGACACGATGGTTTGTAATTTTAAAAAAAATGAGATTCTGAAAATAATATTTGAGATTAAATATTAAATTTATTTTTGAATGGTAATTGCAGCCATTGATTTTTGAGACGAGTAATATAGTGGCGAGGCAGTTTTGATCGACAATTGAATTAATTAATTACCATTAATTATTAATTAATTAATCCTTTATTATTAATTAATTAAACTAATTAATTATTCACTAATTACTTTATTAACTTAAATAATCTTAAATCATTAAACCTTAATTAACTTTAAGATAAATCCTTATCTTTATTAATGACTTAATTATCATTACATATTAAATATATTTTATCTTAATTTAACACTTAATTTAATTACTAAATTAAGTTTATCAAAATAATTTTTACTCAACAAATTTAAGTTAACAAATCATATAACTTCTTTAAATCATATAATTTTAAAACATTTATCCTATAATAGTTTAAACTAGGTTTAATTTAAATTTAGAACTTGCTTTTTATAAAACTTTAAAATCTGTTAAACATGCTTCGGGTTCAACCCGACACCTACCCGAGTTCAGCCCTGAGAATTCTTCTCTTTTTTTAAACAAAACTTGTTAAAAACTTAAAACCCCGAAACATGATTTAACACTCGCGTTAAACCCGTAGACGAACTCGAGCAACACACTCCCATTCCCGAGATTCTTTTCGAGTCAACTCTACAACCCAAAAATCTAACACATCCAACTCTGCCGTGCACATGCACCGGCAATTCAGCCGTCTTCGACCACCCACGACAAATCTGGCATATCGACGAACATCTCAACCAACAATTCCTACCAACAAAGTATTATCAGAAGCCCATGATCAAAATTGGGCAAACTCGAGCAACCTGGAATAAAAACCCTCGCCTGAAAACCCCTTGAATCCCCGACGTCGACCATCAGAGGTCGCATAATCCCGTCCTCATCCTCGCCAATCATCCACGCAACCAATGCCGTAGGTCCGATGCCACTCAATTCACCAGAGACGACATAGCCATTCAATTCCGACCATGATCCATTTTAGGTTTTAAAACCCATTTCGACCCACCGCCGAAGCCACGGTGGTTTGTCCACCCATCTGATATTTTTGCCAAGCTCGCCGAACCTTCCCCCACCTCTAATCGAAACCCCGACCCCAAGAGTACCTTCGGCCACTAGAATTTGCTCAAAAACCATTTTCTGGTCATCACCGAAATACTGACTCAATCCCAAACTAAAAATCATGATTTTCATTTTAAAAATCATATCTTCCTGAGTTGATTCAAGTTATATACTTGAAACAGCAATTTATAATGTTTGATTTTTAACATGTTTAAAAATCTTACTGTTTTTTTTCATTTCCAGATAAAATTCCAGTCAATTTTACTAGCATTTATTTTTAAGACCTAATCTATGTCTAAACAAACATTTCTTATTTGAAGTCTAAAACCTAACAGAGATCAGAAGAAAAGGTATTGAATTTCTGATTTATTTTCAAATTCAGTAACTATGCAAACAGAGATATACATGTAACAAACATTCATACTTCAAATAGATACATATATACATGCAAAGCAATCTTCATTTTAGGAAATCACATTCAACAGATTATCATTTATTTAAGCTTTTAAATAGGATGTTTACTCACCTGTTTAAAATACGAACAGAAAGACTTGAAAATGCCTGGATTTGAAACTAGAAAGCTTTGATTTGAAAACTGAATTGCAGAAGAAAAATGCTTTGTTGTTTCTGTGATTATGAATTGGAAATCCTTGAAAATCTGAAGCTAGTGTTGTTGAGAAAGTTTAAATTTGAAACAGAGATGATCTTCTTTTGATTACAGGTTGAATGTTGCTGTTAGATTATTTGAGGTAGTTGAATAAGTTGTTTTTGTTCTTAATTCTCAGGTCTGTGGATTTAGTTACAGGCTTGAGTTTACTTGCTTTTGAAATGAGAAGACAGGAAAAAAATGGAAAAGAGAAGTTAGGAGTTTATATAGAGTTAATTAGGATTTGCTAAAAATTAAAGAAAATGAAATTAAATTTGTGACACTTGTTAGTTTAACTAACATTTGTCAATTACATAATTTAATCTCATTGCACATGTTACTAACATAATCTAATCGATTAACACTTGTATTTTTAATTATTTTTAAATGTTAATAAAAAGCTTTTGAATTTATTTACTAATTAATAAATACTTTTCTAAATATATATAAATAAAATTCTTTAAAGAAAATAAAATAAAAACTAATTATATTCTAAATAAAATCATATATAATATATTTTTAAAATCCAAATTAAATTTAAGATATATATCTTTTAAATTTTCAAATTTAAACCCAAATTCAAATTCAAATAAATATATATTAAACAAAAACAAATTCAATTTATAAATTTTAAGTAATTATATTAGGAGACTATCAAACAAATATTCATCCCGTTATAAATATTTATTATCAGATTTATTTGTTAAATGTATAAATCAGTGTTTCTATTAGTTAACCCCGTTAATTATCAATTAGCAGATACTCCAAAATCCGGGTTATCACATTCCTCCCCCCTTTAAATCATTTCGTCCTCAAAAAGGAACGAAGCCAGAATTTATTCAATACCCAAAATCAGGTAAGTTATTCTTTGATTATTTATAAAACACTTTTAAAACCCACATAACATTATAAAATAGTTTTATAAAAATACTTTTCATAACTCAATATTTCTGCAAGTCCAACTTTGTTCTCGAAGAAATTCGGTCATACGTTGATCAGGTGTAGGACTGAAAATCTATAAGTACTTAGTAGACTCATTTTCAACACCCGGTGAAAATATTTGGAAAACATTTCTAAAAACTTTATGAAAATATAGAAAATATTTTTGAAATAAAGGAAATATCTTTGGTGAGAATGCTCTGAAAATCATCACCCCCACCATGGTCGCAGTTAACCCGATGGTTACACTGCCATCCTGGCAAAATCCATAGATAACTATAGGCACTCTGTGCCCCTCGATTACGCCATGGAACCCGCCACAGATCACGGTTACATCCTGGGTTGCGTTGCCATCACAGCAAAGTCCATGTAACTGTAGGCATCAGCGCCCTCGATTTTCGCTGCCAAATGAAACTTCAACACTCCCACATAGATCGCAGACTACATCAGTCAAGTACCAATGTAGCCTTAGGCTCTCACAGCCTCTCGACTTTCGCTCTGTCACCATAGGTCACAGTCTACTGATGTTACGTTGTCATCTCGACAAAATCAAACGTAGACCATTGGCTCTCAGCAGCACACACGACTTTTGATATGGTCCGCAGTAGATCGCAGTGACATCGAGTTACACGGTCGTCACAGCATAACCCAAATGTCTCTATAGGCATCAGCGCCCTCGACTTTCGCTACCCACTACACAATAATCCGTAGTAACTTCAGTTTGTCCGAACTTCCTCACAGGATCATCTTTAAAGCCTCCCCCTTAGGGCTCAAGGCAGACCCACCCCGTGGATCTCCTAATAAAGTTCATTTTAATGGGAGCGCTTTTTTCCCCAGAGCCAATCTCAAAACACTTTATACTATACACTTATAGTATTTTTCAAATCATACCCTTTATGATTTATATCAAAATCTCCTTTACACAAAATCGACATCTCAAATCGATAGTTCCACACTTGGCTTTCCAAACCCCCAAAATTGATTTTCCCAAAAATCAAAAGCCTTTTGAAAATCCATAGGTTCAAAAACCATTTCCGAAATCATTCTCGAAACCATTTATACATATAGATATATATAAATTGAAAAGTTTTTGGATCATTTCAACTTGTATAAATTCCCTTTTTATACTTTAAATACTTTCAAAAACCCTTTTCTTATGGCTATAGATTCAACAAGGGGAGTTTTACCGAATATATAACTTTATTTATTGCCAAATCAAATAATCAAGTTTGATTACTTTATAAAATTATTTACCATCTTACTTACTCTTATAAATGAGTTCTGAAATATCCATCCTCCATTTATTTCATTATTCATTTTTCAAAATATACCTTTCCATTTCAAAATTCATTTTACAATTCTTGTCCACAAATTCTCAATATCAATTTCATTGAAACCAATACGATGTATATGTATCATCCGTACGCAATATCAATCCGATCGCCCACTCGATCACACAATTTCTCTTCCGAACTAGTATCGTCCACCCGACTTCCTAGTGCGGACTCAGATCTGGTTTCTTGATCAGAAACCATCATTCTCCTTGCATAGTCATAACTATGATAAAGAATTCCCAGAATAAACCAAAAATTCATATCCAGGGTTCACCGTCGAAAATCGAGTGAAAAATTCCAACTCGGATCGATATACTACCTCGAAATTCTGTGCTCGAATCCGGATCAAATCACTATGCGAATAGAGTAATATACTTTCATCTTATGTATTTATCTTCATTGATTATCAGCTAAACCAATTCTCTTTTCTATTCACCTTCATTTTTGATTCTATTCACTCATCCACAATTTCCCCAAGTTTCCATTTGGATTAACACTTCAATTCTTATCTTAATTGGTACTCAACTATAGACAGTTTGCACTATGACCAACTTGTATCAAGGAAAACGCTTGAAATTTTTTAAAATAGATAAGTGGTTGAAAAATATTTATTAGTTGCAAAATAGCTGTAAATAGTTAAGTAGTTATAATACAATTGTAAACAGTTAAATAGTCGTAAAATAATGAAATCATTGCAAATAGTTGTAAAATAAAAGTAATTATAAAGTAGTTGAAAAATAGTAATTAGTTTATAAAACAGTTGTAAAATAGTTAAATAGTTCCAAAAATAATTGTAAAATAAGTATAAGATAGTTTGGGCTTTAAAATGAAAGATTGTATAGTAAATAGCTTGAAAAAAAGAGATTTAAAACAGTTTATATTAAAATAATCTATTTGAAAATAGATTGAGAGCAAACTGTTCAATTCCCAATCTCCATTTCCAATCAATTTCTTATCCCATTAAATTGATTCAATTCCAATTCAATTTGAATTAACTTCAATTCCCTTCCCAAATTCAAATCAATTCCTGTTTGAATTTGAACTCATCCAATCTTCAATTTCACTTCAAATTAATTTAACTCAAATATTCCATTTGAATTTATCCCAATTCCAATCTCATTTTTTAAATTATCTTGAATTATATAAATTTGAGTTAAATTTTTAATGTTGATTTAATCCCTTAAATAAAATTAACGTTTACTTTTAAATCAAATCAACCTTTATTTTTAATTTAACAACTTAAATCTTTAAACCATTTAATTCTGAAACAAAATTCCAAAATTCCATTTTAAATTATCTTTACTTATTTCAAAGTTTAAATAAGAATTCAAAAACAATTTAATCTTCAGATTCTAATTTATTGTCCATTTTTAACTTCAAAACCAATTCTCAGTTTCATAGATTATTTATAATAATAGAATGATATCAGGATAAATAAACGTCCAAATTTATCCAAACACCAATTAACAGCATCCATTTTCAATTTCTAGATCTCAAACCCATTTTGAGATCACTCATAACTCCCATTTCAAATCAACCATTTAACTTCCCAGGTTAAATTTCAATTTCAACTTGAAATTTCCAATTCAGGTTGTTTGTTCTAAACTTATTTAACTTTCCTTAAGTTAAATTCACTTCGATTTTATCCAGTCAACTTTTACCCAATTTGAATTCCCATTTCAAATTTTAAACTTCATATTAATATCGAATCCCATTTATAAGTTCAAAACTTATCACTTTAGGTTTTCACATCACATTCCAAATAAAAATTTAAAACTCAACACTAAGAATTTATTTCAAACCATCTTTGATATTATGTATATCCCTCATATATACATATTTATTTCCTTTGCACACCAAGTTATCCTTAAATTTTAAACCACCTTTGGTTTTAATTCAAAACAAATTCCTTTAAATTTTCAAATAACTCTTGTTTGAAACAGGACCCTTTCATTCAAATACATTAAATAATATTATTTATTATTTCTTTATTATTTTGAAACAATTTTCAAATTTCTGGACCTAGATTCAAAACTTCACAATTTAGATCATCTTCAATTCCAATTTATAAGTCATGCTTACCTAAATGTTTTACTTCCCCAAAACATTTCATTTTACTTACTCATTAACATACATTTCATTATTAAATACAACAACCATTTATGATAATAACCAAGATTATCATATTTGGAAACCAATTCATTATTATCTTATTCTGAAAACACTTCTACAAATTCAGGATTTTAACTTCATTATGGATCCATTTCAAACTTATCTTCATTCAATTTCAATTTGGTTGTACTACTACTTCCACCTAATTCTCGTTATTTAATTCCAATGATTCAACAACCAATTACTTCAGTATTTATAATAATTAGAAAGAAATATTGCTTTATATATCAAAATATATTCTTATATAAAAATCATTTTTTTAAAATAACAAGTACGCTCTCATATATATATACATACATATATATATGTATGTATGTATGTTTGTGTGTATATGTATATATGCGCTCAACTGATTCTATGTATCATTGACCCTATCCTTAATGAGTAAACCCAACAGAGCCAAGGTTCTCTCTTAACCTTCATCCTGATACCAAATGCAACGACCCAAAATTTTCGACTCTGAAAATCCTAGATTGTTAAAGAAGAAGAAAGAAGAAAGAACAAAAGCAGAAAACAACAACATCTCACATTCGCAGCAGATAAAATATAATAACAAATAATAGCATTTTTATAAAGAAAAGCTGTAATTGTTACTTTACATACAATTCATCAGAGTACAATCATTTATACATAAACTAGACAGTGATACAACTTGTTCCATACTTGTAACGCCCCACCTCTATACCCACGCTAGCCAAGAACATTACTGTGAATGCTGTCAACTAGCACGGAGAATAAGGCTGTTGAGGAGCGACCATCTGTATAATTGCTTTGTGCGAGTACCGATATACCAGATAAAAATATAACTTTTCATCTCAAGAGGAAATTCGACATACCGACACAAACTCAAAGCTACTACACAGTGCTATAATATCTTCGGAAACAAATATAGAAATAAACATAACATAAATCAGTCACAGACAATTCATATCACAAAGGCGGAAATAGATATGAATACTACACATAAAAGTGTACATCAGAGTAGTGGTCAGAAAGATCCACAATATCACAAAAGAATGTTACACGAACTACACAAAAGAATAAGTATACATTATGGAGTCTATATCTCAAATGTATACAACAAAAACTACTAATCTAAGTAGTAAGCAAAAGTTCAGAGAAATGGATCCCCGGAGAGAAGTCAAGTCGAAGCACCTGCAACATCTCGGTCTGACCCGAGTATTATTTATAAGAAAATAATAAACGGATCAGTCTAACTATAAATATCAGATAACATGATATAGAATAGGAGATATGACTAAACACATAATAATCACAATGCCAAGCTGTGATATATATAAGTAATTGAAAATCAACAAGAGATTAATCAATATCACGATAATCTACTCAAGATAAAAAGGATTGTCATACTCCTAATTTCACTCACCAAGCCACAAAAAATGACATATAAGATATGTCATAGACGTATAATATCCATAATGGCATGCTACTATAAGTATGTAAATGAATCAACAAACGATTAATCAATATCAAAGAATCTTCTCAAAGATCCAAAAAGGGTATCATACCCAAAACTTGTATTCACAACAAGTTAATGACACACGAATTCACCTATGCACAATTGATAAACCATATCAATAGAAATCACAAAGTTGGTGAAACATAAATTCCAGAAATCAACACAAGAAATCCAGTCAATGACACACGAATTCACCTATGCACAAGAATTGATAAATCATATCAATAGAAATCACAAAAATAGGTGAAGAAGAAAATCCCAGAATTCGACACACGAAATCCAGAAATCACACAAAATAAGGGGGGAGGCCTATCACATGAACGGGAGCATGAAAACTCACCAACAGCTGTAACACATGAACGAGAAGCTATCTCATGGTAGCTAGCCATTAATTTGACACATGAATGGTCCGAAGACCTGACACACGAATGGCCCGAAGACCGTGGGTTGCTACCCCACAAATTTGACACACGAACGGGGTTTAGTCTCCCACGCAGACAAAGAGACATCGCACATTGCTAGTCTAAATCACGAAAATGATCGCCATGATCATCGAGAAGTGTCAATTACACTAAGCTAGTAAATATATGAGTTTAGCTTCATGTCTCATAACCACTTGCTTAACTTAAATATTTACGAACAAACTGTATATCTCCACTATAAAATTGTCACAAGAGATTCAATCGAACAAGTCCAAGAATTAACCGACAAAGTGAATGCAAGCATTTCATACCACTTGTTTTACTAAGTCGTTTAATTAGATTTCTCATACGAGTGAGGTAAAGGTTTATATATATACTAATAGATTGGAAAACGGTTTTATAAACGAATTTGGTATTAAAATAGTATTGAAATCGTTTGAGCAAAGAGTTTTAATATTTACTACTAGTATAGAAAACCTTTATATTTTTAAAGTGACAAAACACAAAGAAGATTGTAGAAACAATCAATCACTAAAATTCACATACGAAGATGTGAATAAAAATCCAACGAAACCGATAAAGAATCCATTAAAATGGATACTCAAGAAAATCCCTAAAAAGGAGTCATCAAAGTCATAATAATTGATAACAATAAATAGGAAACAACACGAATCGATTTAAGTTGGAAATTTAAGCAACAAGGCAAAGCAGGCAAAAATCATCAGGTCGGTCGGCCGGACTCCCTGAGTAGGTCGACCGAACCTAAAACAGAAAGTGCTTATGCACTTGGAAGCAGGTCGGTCGACCGGACCAGAGGGGTCGGTCGGCCGAACCACAAAAGTGCAACTGCACGTTTGGAAGCAGGTCGGTCGACCAAACCAGGAGGGTCGGTCGGCCGGACCTGTTTCCAGCCTCTTCCCTGCTTATCACAAATAAGATTCAATCTTGACCAAATTGCATTTTCTCGAGCAACGGCGCTAAGGGATTATGCCAATCGACTACCCGGCCCTATATGCTCCTCGATGCATCACCAAAACATGTTCAAACATCAAAGTTAGGATTTTTAACGAATTGAACTGAAAACACTAAAAATTGGAATATACACCAATTCAATCAAATCCAAGAGCAAATGCACACGAATAAGTGTTAGGAATTCATACCTAACATTCGAAGATAATTCATAGACTTAGATGTGAGATTAAAAATCTCACCTTTTCACAAAATCAAACGAGAAGAAGCTTGAAAGCAAATGGAGAATCAACCTCTCTTCAACACAACCCAATTGAGCTTGAATCTAAGCTCAAAATAAGAACATTCCCGAAATTAGGTTTAGGAATTTCTGAAATCAAAGAGAGAATGAGTTGGAGAAGAAGAAGAGGAAGCTTACCAATGGGTTCTCATGAACTTTGGAGCAAGGAGATGGATTTGCAAAGGAAGTTAGGGCTTGGAGTTTTAATTTCCACTCTCCACCTCCATTTTCAGTTTTGCTAGAGAGTTAGGAGTTGGAATGAAGTAATGAGGAGGAGAGGGGGATTGGGACTGAGTTAGTAAGTGGTTAGTTGGCTCAGCCCAAACCAAAACCCTAAGTGAAAAGTAGCAAAATTCAACTTTCTCCAAACACATCGAAGCTTATACTCAAAAAGGTCGCAAACGGCATTTTGAACTCAATGGGGGTGGTCTCGAGTCCTAATTCGGCTGTTTGCAAAAAGTAGCTTTTCGGACTAAAATCCGACTAATGATAAAATATTTAAATAAAATATTTAAATATAAAATCGATAAATATGCGGGTTGTTACAGACTCCCCTCCTTAAAGAAATTGCGTCCTCACAATACTTAAGAAGAAAATAAGAAGTAACAACCATAGAAGCATATCAACACAAAAGAAAATTTGAAATAGGAAGTTCACCATAAAGTGCACGAAAGAGTTAGCAAGAAATCTGGTGAAACTTCAATTTCCACAATATTACCGGGCTCAAGAATGAAAACCGGAATCCCTAAGGCATTTCCGTAGATAAAAGACGTGGGAAACGTCAAGAATAGCAGAAAATTGAGCCGGTGCAACGGCGTAGTACAAAAACGGTACGCCCGAGGAACTAGAATCTCAAATAATTTGGGACATCAGCGTAGTACAAAAACGGTACGCCCAATGAACCAAAGCAAAGACATTGATGTAGTACAAACGGTACATCCAATGAATCAAATAGCAAAAACATTGATGTAGTACAACGGTACATCCAATGTATCAAATAGCAAAGACATTGATGTAGTACAACGGTACATCCAATGTATCAAATAGCAAAAACATTGATGTAGTACAAACGGTACATCCAATGAATCGAAAAGCAAAGACATTGATGTAGTACAACGGTACATCCAATGTATCAAATAGTAAAGACATTGATGTAGTACAACGGTACATCCAATGTATCAAAAGGAAAGACATTGATGTAGTACAACGGTACATCCAATGAATCAAATGCAAAGACATCGATGTAGTACAAACGGTACATCCGATGAATCAAATAGCGAAGACATCGATGTAGTACAAACGGTACATCCGATGAATCAAAAGCAAAGACATCGATGTAGTACAAACGGTACATCCGATGAATCAAAAGCGAAGACATCGATGTAGTACAAACGGTACATCCGATGAATCAAAATCAAAGACATCGATGTAGTACAACGGTACATCCGATGAATCAAAAAGCGAAGACATCGATGTAGTACAAACGGTACATCCGATGAATCAAAAGCAAATGATTCGGAACACTGACGCAGTACAAAAACGGTACGTCCAATGAACCGAACACAATAAAAGGACATCGGACGCTAGTCCTTAAAAGGAATGAGATAAAGCTCAATAAAACGAAGTATACCAAAACGTCCGATGAACTTGATAGGAAAATAATTCCATTAAGACAACATCAAAGAATCACCACTTGTTGCTTACGACAAAGCGCATTGGCAACACGATTTCCCCTCCAGGAATAAAAAGAATATCAAGATCATAAGATGTCAGGAACTCGAGTCAACATGGAGTTTCATATGAGAAAATAATTATTCCAAAGGTTTATGATTGAGGTGGAGAACAAATTTCTCCCCCAAAGATGATGTCAAACTCTAAAAGCAAAAACAATAGCCGCGAGCACTAGATCATGAGTGGCATACCTAGTCTCGATAAGCTATAATGATTTAGAAGCACAAGTGATAGCACGTTCTCCTTTGCAAGAGAACGGCATACAAACCAATACGACTAGTATCGGTACAAATAGCAAAGTCTTGGTTCCCCTTCAGGAGTCACAAGAATAAGAGTATCGAAAAGAAAGAATTTCTTTTAAATAATTCTTCTTCCCAGAAAAGTTAAAACTTTCAAAATTCCATTTTTATTTTTATGTAATAATCTTTCTACAAAAATTTTACATTTTTACAAGTCAATATATCGTGTCTGATTGTCTCATCAAAGCGTGTAGGAAATTCCTATCGATAACGTTGATCAAGCGCATCGACCAAAATTCTTAAAGCACTCAACGGGCAATACAATCACAAAATCATCTTCTATATAGTAAACATGTTTCTTAAAAACCTTTAAGAATATTCTTTGCTTGTTTAAGAACAAATCAAATTGTACTTATAAATAAATCTTATGAAAAAGATTTGCAAAATTTTAAATTGCTATTTTCATCCAAAATCATAAGTACAAAAATGGAGTCATCGAGATATTCATAGAATATTCGATCTATAAAATGGATGAAATAAGCTGGACAAACTGAATGACAAAATAATTCATTCATAGAATCATAACGAGTGCGGAGTGCGTAAGTGGAATGCTAACTCACGCGACTCGTAGCCAAATGAAAATCGGTGGCAAGGTCAAACTGAAAAGACCTTAGCACCACACAAAAGATTACTTAGGTGATAATCCTAAGACAAGCTTAAAAATACCAGAAAATTTCTCTAACTACATGAATGAGAGAAATATCACTTTCCTTATAAGTGGGCTTAAGGAATAAAATGATGCCATCAAGTTGGAATCAAAATCATAAAGGAAAAATAGAAATCTGCTTAACAGATTGAAAATGTCGAAGAGGAAAAGTCCACACGAGAAATAGGATATGGGCTTCACAATGATTAAGCCGATCCCTTAAAAAAATCAATTCCGAAGCCTAAGTAAAATATCGGCTCGGAAAGATAAATCACATAAAATAATTTCGACAGCAAATAAAAGCAAATTGAGTGTTGCAGATCTACCATCCGGATTCGCAATCCTCAAAGAAGTCAACAAGCCTAAAATATTCAAAGAAAAAGAATCGACAAGTTCTTTTGATATAAAATAGTGAGCCATATCAAAAAGAACCCAAATAGAAAGTTCACGAATTAAAACAATGTCATCAAGGATTGAATGAAAATACCTTGACCAAGAGAAGAGTCGCCAGGGGCCTGCAGCTTTTCTTCTCACTTGCTTGGAAGCTTAGGACACGAAGATAAAAGATGACCCGAACCTTTGCAATAACGGCAAAAGAGGGGTTTCGGGAACTCCCCTACATGGTGGTCTGTGGAACCACAATTGTAGCATCGTCCACGACTAGAGGTAGGAACTTTTGCTACCTGAGTTTGTTGCTTTCCTTTCTTATTAGAATCGGGGCCTTTGAATTTGATAGGCCTCTTCAAGTTATTGTCGAAGTTCCGTTGGGCACGCACAACTTCAACATCACCTTCATTATCAGCCTCTTCAAGACGAAGAGCGGTATCAATAAGCTGATCAAATGAAACCTCAAGTTTCAGGAGTAATGGCTTCTTAAGATTCTTATTCAAGCCATAGACAAATCTCTGATTTTTCTTCATCGGGGTATTAATATACTCAATCCCGTATTTAGAAAGAGATTCGAAAGATGCGACATAGTCTGTCACAGAAGATTCACCGTGAACATGGTCAATAAAACGTCGGGCCAAAGTTACTTTTTCAGCCTCCGGCACAAATTTCGATTCGAATCTTTCTCGGAATTGCTCCCAAGTGAGATCCGCTTCAACGATTTCAGAAATTAGGAGCTCATACCAATCTAACGCTCTTTCTTGGAGCATGCTAGAAGCCACTTGGACTCGATGTAGATCAATAAGGTTCATGCGAGAAAAGATGTGATCGCATGATTTGAGCCAAGCTTGAATTTCTATAACACTCTCGGATCCCCTGAATGGCCCTCCACCCAAATCGGTGTAGTCTCTGCACAAGCGTGCAAAACCGGATCTAGGATGAGTAGGCTCTGGATTGGGTCCTGCAGCTTGAGCATTCTTAACTAGATCTAAAAGCTGCTGAGCAGACATGAATACTCCATCCTGAGGAGTAGCACTAGATTGACCGGCGCTGGAACGGCCTGGTCTAACCATTTCTCTTCCTTAAGAAAGAAAGAAGGAAGAAGAAGAAGGTTATTCACAAATGAATATCAAGCAATCTTGATAGATAAAACAAGGAATCATAAAAGAAAGTAGGATAGAACGGTACGAAGACCCGAATAAAATCCTAAAGCACAACTCCTAAGAAAGACTTAGGACATGATCTTGCTAAATAATTCTATATTGTTTCGAAGTTTCGCTCTGATACCAAGCTGTAACGCTCCACCTCTATACCCACGCTAGCCAAGAACATTACTGTGAATGCTGTCAACTAGCACGGAGAATAAGGCTGTTGAGGAGCGACCATCTGTATAATTGCTTTGTGCGAGTACCGATATACCGGATAAAAATATAACTTTTCATCTCAAGAGGAAATCCGACATACCGACACAAACTCAAAGCTACTACATAGTGGCTATAATATCTTCGGAAACAAATATAGAAATAAACATAGCATAAATCAGTCACAGACAATTCATATCATAAAGGCGGAAATAGATATGAATACTACACATAAAAGTGTACATCAGAGTAGTGGTCAGAAAGATCCACAATATCACAAAAGAATAGTTACACGAACTACACAAAAGAATAAGTATACATTATGGAGTCTATATCTCAAATGTATACAACAAAAACTACTAATCTAAGTAGTAAGCAAAAGGTTAGAGAAATGGATCCCCGGAGAGAAGTCAAGTCGAAGCACCTGCAACATCTCGGTCTGACCCGAGTATTATTTATAAGAAAATAATAAACGGATCAGTCTAACTATAAATATCAGATAACATGATATAGAATAGGAGATATGACTAAACACATAATAATCACAATGCCAAGCTGTGATATATATAAGTAATTGAAAATCAACAAGAGATTAATCAATATCACGATAATCTACTCAAGATAAAAAGGATTGTCATACTCCTAATTTCACTCACCAAGCCAAGTAAAATGACATATAAGATATGTCATAGACGTATAATATCCATAATGGCATGCTACTATAAGTATGTAAATGATAATCAACAAACGATTAATCAATATCAAAGAATCTTCTCATAGATCCAAAAAGGGTATCATACCCAAAACTTGTATTCAGAACAAGTTAATGACACACGAATTCACCTATGCACAAGAATTGATAAATCATATCAATAGAAATCACAAAGTTGGTGAAACATAAATTCCAGAGATCAACACAAGAAATCCAGTCAATGACACACGAATTCACCTATGCACAAGAATTGATAAATCATATCAATAGAAATCACAAAAATAGGTGAAGAAGAAAATCCCAGAATTCGACACACGAAATCCAGAAATCACACAAAATAAGGGGGGAGGCCTATCACATGAACGGGAGCATGAAAACTCACCAACAGCTGTAACACATGAACGAGAAGCTATCTCATGGTAGCTAGCCATTAATTTGACACACGAATGGTCCGAAGACCTGACACACGAATGGCCCGAAGACCGTGGGTTGCTACCCCACAAATTTGACACACGAACGGGGTTTAGTCTCCCACGCAGACAAAGAGACATCGCACATTGCTAGTCTAAATCACGAAAATGATCGTCATGATCATCGAGAAGTGTCAATTACACTAAGCTAGTAAATATATGAGTTTAGCTTCATGTCCCATAACCACTTGCTTAACTTAAATATTTACGAACAAACTGTAGATCTCCACTATAAAATTGTCACAAGAGATTCAATCGAACAAGTCCAAGAATTAACCGACAAAGTGAACGCAAGCGTTTCATACCACTTGTTTTACTAAGTCGTTTAATTAGATTTCTCATACGAGTGAGGTAAAGGTTTATATATATACTAATAGATTGGAAAACGGTTTTATAAATGAATTTAGTATTAAAATAGTATTGAAATCGTTTGAGCAAAGAGTTTTAATATTTACTACTAGTATAGAAAACCTTTATATTTTTAAAGTGACAAAACACAAAGAAGATTGTAGAAAGAATCAATCACTAAAATTCACATACGAAGATGTGAATAAAAATCCAACGAAACCGATAAAGAATCCATCAAAATGGATACTCAAGAAAATCCCTAAAAAGGAGTCATCAAAGTCATAATAATTGATAACAATAAATAGGAAACAACACAAATCGATTTAAGTTGGAAATTTAAGCAACAAGGCAAAGCAGGCAAAAATCATCAGGTCGGTCGGCCGGACTCCCTGAGTCGGTCGACCGAACCTAAAACAGAAAGTGCTTATGCACTTGAAAGCAGGTCGGTCGACCGGACCAGAGGGGTCGGTCGGCCGAACCAGAAACAAAAGTGCAACTGCACGTTTGGAAGCAGGTCGGTCGACCGAACCAGGAGGGTCGGTCGGCCGGACCTGTTTCCAGCCTCTTCCCTTCCTATCACAAATGAGATTCAATCTTGACCAAATTGCATTTTCTCGAGCAACGGCGCTAAGGGACTATGCCAATCGACTACCCGGCCCTATATGCTCCTCGATGCATCACCAAAACATGTTCAAACATCAAAGTTAGGATTTTTAACGAATTGAACTCAAAACACTAAAAATTGGAATATACACCAATTCAATCCAATCCAAGAGCAAATGCACACGAATAAGTGTTAGGAATTCATACCTAACATTCGAAGATAATTCATAGACTTAGATGTGAGATTAAAAATCTCACCTTTTCACAAAATCAAACGAGAAGAAGCTTGAAAGCAAATGGAGAATCAACCTCTCTTCAACACAACCCAATTGAGCTTGAATCTAAGCTTAAAACAAGAACATTCCCGAAATTAGGTTTAGGAATTTCTGAAATCAAAGAGAGAATGAGTTGGAGAAGAAGAAGAGGAAGCTTACCAATGGGTTCTCATGAACTTTGGAGCAAGGAGATGGATTTGCAAAGGAAGCTAGGGCTTGGAGTTTTAATTTCCACTCTCCACCTCTATTTTCAGTTTTGCTAGAGAGTTAGGAGTTGGAATGAAGTAATGAGGAGGAGAGGGGGATTGGGACTGAGTTAGTAAGTGGTTAGTTGGCTCAGCCCAAACCAAAACCCTAAGTGAAAAGTAGCAAAATTCAACTTTCTCCAAACATATCGAAGCTTATACTCAAAAAGGTCGCAAACGGCATTTTGAACTCAATGGGGGTGGTCTCGAGTCCTAATTTGGCTGTTTGCAAAAAGTAGCTTTCGGACTAAAATCCGACTAACGATAAAATATTTAAATAAAATATTTAAATATAAAATCGATAAATATGCGGGCTGTTACAATACTACAATCCATACAGACTATACAGTCACAAATACACAGCAGAAAACTCCATACATTCCTGCCACCCAGCTCGCCTCTTGAGCTCCAGAAACATCCTTTCCTGAAAATCTGTAATATTCGTTCTGACCCGAGCATTACATCAAAGTAACACCCGGGTCAGGCTGGAAACCAGCGTGAGTAAACCCATCCAACATGAAATACTAATGTATAACTTATTTAAAAACCCTGGGTAACTCGTACTTCTCTACAAGTTCACAACTTGTTATAGTCAATACTTATTTCACACACAATCCTTTAAGCACCATTACATAATTTCAATGGTCCAGTTTACTTAAATTATTCCATTCCATCATATTGATTTCATAAATCAAAACTATAAAGAATTATTGTAGATTCCAAATCGAAGTGGTTTCGGGTATGTACTGATACCCGACCCCGATCTCTTCGAATCTAAAATTATCTTCAAAACAAAGCTGTTTAAGTTTAAACAATTCCATTTATATCTAGAATTACATATTTACATAGCCATTCATCACAGATAGATAAACCATATTATCAGAGTTCAACCCAAACATATCATATCACATAGCATCACAAATCACATATCAGAGATATCAACTAATCAAAGGCATACAATATCATTCAATCATTCATAAGAAAGATTAATTTGTCATACCATTTCTAACTAATTTAAAATAAATTAAATTAATTACTTCAATCACTTTTAATCCCTCTTACTTAACATTAATTAATTACAAACCATTAATTAATCATCATTATCCTCTTTAATTACATTAAGTAATTAGCCTTTAATTAACAACACAAATTAATTAACCTTCACCCATTCACATTAATTACATATATCCTTAATTAATTACTCAAATTAATTGTCCTATAATCACTTACCTTGATTAATTATCCTCTAATTAATTATACTCATTAATTAACTAACCCTTAATTAATTTCCTTAATTGATCAATCCTTTGATTAATTGCACTAAGTAATTAATCCTTTATTAATTCCCTTAAGTAATCTACCTTTAATTACTTTCATCAAGTAATTAGCCCATTGGTTAATTATCCTCAGTTAATTAACTTTTAATTATTAATTAACTTAACCTTTAATTACGAATTAAATTAATTAGTCCTTGATAAATTTATCCTTAAATTTTAAGTAATTATCTTTAATTACTTACTCAATTTATCCTTAATTATGAATTAATTAATCTCTAATTAATTAACTCAATTACTTAATTAATTAATCTCTAATTATAAATTAATTAATTAATTAATTCTTAATTATCAATTAATTAATCTCTAATTAATTAACTAGACTCTTGGTTACAAATTTATTTGACATCCAATTAATAAACTTATAACCCTTAATTTTAAATTTATTAATCCTTAATCATTTGTTAATTAAATTAATTAATTACCCTTAATTCTTAATTAATTAATCCTTTATTATTATTTGATTAAACTAATTAATTATTCCTTAATTACTTTATTAACTTAAATAATCTTAAATCATTAAGCTTTAGTTAACTTTAAGACAAAACTTTATCTTTATTAACGACTTAATTATCATTACATATTAAATATATTTTATCTTAATTTAACACTTAATTAAATTACTAAATTAAGTTTATAAAAATAATTTTTACTTAACAAACTTAAGTTAACAAATCATATAACTTCTTCAAATCATATAATTTTAAAACATTTATCCTATAATAGTTTAAACTAGGTTTAATTTAAATTTAGAACTTGCTTTTTATAAAACTTTTAAATCTATTAAACATGCTTCGGGTTCAACCCGACACCTACCTGAGTTTATCCGCGAGAATTCTTCTCTCTTTTTTAAACAAAACTTGTTAAAAACTTAAAACCCCGAACATGATTTAACACTCGCGTTAAACCCGTAGACGAATTCGAGCAACACGCTCCTATTCCTGAGCTTCTCTTCGAGTCAACTCCACAACCCAAAAATCTAACACATCCAACTCTGCCATGCACATGCACCGATGATCCAGCCATCTTCGACCAACCACGACACCTCCGGCATATCGACGAACATCCAACAATTCTGACCATCAAAGCACTATCACAAGCCCATGATCAAAATTGGGCAAACTCGACCAACCTAGAATAAAAACCCTCGCCTGAAAACCACTCGAATCCCCGACGCCAACCACCAGAGGTGGCATAATCCTATCCTCAGCTTCGCCAGTCATCCACGCAACCAATGCCCCAGGTCTGATGCCACTTGATTCACCAGAGACGACACAGCCATTCAATTTCGACCACGACCCATTTTAGGGTTTTAAACCCATTTCGACCCACCGCCGACGCCGCGGTGGTTTGTCCACCCATATGATATTTTTGCCGAGCTCACCGAACCTTCCCCCACCTCCAGTCGAAACCCCAACCCCAAGAGTATCTCCGGCAACTAGAATTGCTCAAAAACCATTTTCTGGTCATCACAGAAATACTGACTCAGTCCCAAACCAAAAATCATGATTTTCATTTTAAAAATCATATCTTCCTGAGTCGATTCAAGTTATATACTTGAAACGGCAATTTATAATGTTTGATTTTTAACATGTTTAAAAATCTTACTGTTTTTTTCATTTCCAGATAAAATTCCAATCAATTTTACTAACATATATTTCTAATCTATGTCTAAACAAACATTTCTTGTTTCAAGTCTAAAACCTAATAGAGATCGGAAGAAGAGGTATTGAATTTTTGATTTATTTTTAAACTCAGTAACTATGAAAATAGAGATATACATGTAACAGACATGCACACTTCAAATAGATACATATATACAGAGATTTTTACTTACATATATACATGCAAAGCAATCTTCATTTCAGGAATCACATTCAACGGATTATTACTTATTTAAGCTTTTAAATAGGATGTTTACTCACTTGTTTAAAAGATGAACAGAAAGACTTGAAAATGACTGGATTTGAAACTTGAAAGCTTTGATTTGAAAATTGAATTGTAGATAAAAATGCTTTATTATTGCTTTCATTATGAACTGGAAATCCTTGTAAATCTGAAGCAAGTTGTTGTTGAGAAAGTTTAAATTTGAAACAGAGACGATCTTCTTTTGATTACAGGTTGAATGTTGCTGTTAGATTATTTGAGGTAGTTGAATAAGTTATTTTTGTTCTTAATTCTCAGGTTTGTAAATTTAATTATAGGCTTGAGTTTACTTGCTTTTGAAATGAGAAGATAGGAGTTTATACAGAGTAATTAGGATTTATTAAAAAGTAAAGAAAATGAAAATAAATTTGTGACACTTGTTAGTTTAACTAACATTTGTCAATTACATAATTTAATCTCATTACACATATTACTAACATAATCTAATCTATTAATACTTGTCATTATGTATTTTAATTATTTTTAAATGTTAATAAAAAGCTTTTTAATTTATTTACTAATTAATAAACACTTTTCTAAATATATATAAATAAAATTCTTTAAAGAAAATAAAATAAAAACTAATTATACTCTAAATAAAATCATATATAATATATTTTTAAAACCCAAAATATATTTAAGATATATATATCTTTTAAAATTTTAAATTTGAATCCAAATTCAAATTCAAATTCAGATATATATATATATATATATATATATTAAACAAACACAAATTCAATTTATAAATTTTAAGTAATTATATTAGGTGATTATCAAACAAATATTCATCAACATACTAGTATTTATTATCTGATTTATTTTTTAAATCTATAAATCAGTATTTTTATTAATTAACCCTGTTAATTATCAATTAACAAATCCTCCAAAATCCAGGTTATCACAGCTCCGATGTTGATTATGCAGTTGAAGTCCAAATAATAGTATGTTGAGTTAGTGATGGAATCCTTGTAGGCTGTAGCATATGAACGAGTGACATTGCAATGAACAGAATTATGACTGTATGACCTGGTACTAGTGTTCAATTTAGTGCATTGTAGAGACACCATATGTAGTGCGATACTGCCAGATAATGAAATAGGATGTGGATGAGGAGAATGATGGTTCAACAGCCATGACCATTGTATAGGTATTCAATAGAGTTTAAGGAAAATATTAGTGGTTTTGAATGCTATTTTATAATATTCGACTGTAGTTTTTTTCTAATTACACCTTTTGGACTGTTTTAGTTTAAAGTTTTTTCTTGATAATTAAAGTATAAATTGTAGCGTGGTTTTAATATTGAAAGAAAACAAAAATACTATTGTTATGAATATTTTCTCCTAAATTAAAAGAAATAAAGTATAAGGTAAATAACAGTGAAAGTAATTTATTCTTGTATTCAAAATACAATTGGACAAGATAGTTTGATGGTATTTATGTAAATTTATTTGATATTAAAGATTTAAGAAATTAATTTTAAGTTGATCATATTTGGGATTAAAGGAAATAATTCATTCTGTGTTTGCAGAGCAACATTTCTTTCATCAAATTGAACTTGTGACCCAGCAAATGTCTATGTTATGTTTTTCCCTTCTCCACATAGAAAATTTCTTATTATATTTGTTTTTACCGTACGTTTTCTTTTTTTTAAGATCAAATGACAATATATGAATAGGTTTTCTTTCTTTTTACTTTCACATTGCTTCTGTAATACCTACTCTAAATTCAAATGTAGGACATGGACTTTACTATAGATGCGTGAACTTTAGATGTTTAAATAAATTTTGGATTTACTTGAACATATATTCCAGTTTTAGGACTTAACATATATATACTGGATTATTTTATTAAAAATAGTTGAGTCAAGTTGCTATTTTCCATAGGTTAGCACATGCTTAGACCTAAATAAAAGTTAGATTATTTGAAGCAAAACTATGGCTACTTCCAAAATCAAAATTAGATTTAAAGTGCATTTAACAATATAGAAAAAGCATTAAAATGCAAGAGAACTGATCTTTGTTAGTATTTGATTAGTAAAAGGAGGACAGTAAGGAAAAAAACAAAACAATGATGCATATTGTTAAACAAATTGACTTCTTAAGTTTTTTATTGAAATTGTTTGACAATTAGCATATGATAGTCATAAGTAGCCATAGTAACCAGTTAGCACATGAGAAAAGCATGTGAAATTTAGTTGTGATATCTTCTTCATATAGTATAAGCTGTTTGGTTTCAGCATTTTTGTACCTAGTCATTTGATTTCAGCACTTTTCATTTGTTCCTAACTGCACTTCATGTTATTGCTGCCTACATCAACTGTATTCCGTACTTTACGTATTGTATTTTCGATTTATTTTACTAATTTTTGAACGTTTACTTTACAGTGAGATAGATATCTTTGATACAAAAATGTGCCGCAACAAGTTATGGATTCAAAGTTATTTTTGATGCCAGAACTACATTTTGTTTTGTATGCTTGAATGTATTACTAATTTTTTGTCACTATCTACTATCTGCTACTTGTTCTATATTTTTTAAAAAATATTATGGATATATTATATATATTTTGATGTAAGAATATAGCGTATTTTGATAATATAATGTTATATTTTGATTATGAGAGTGCGATTAATATAATAAGTTGATTATGAAATATGCATGTTGATTTGAACTGTTCCGGTATATAAATTGTGATTGATGGATATAGAAATAGTATTTGAAAAAAGGCAAATGTAGAAATAGTAAACGAGAAGGTTTGTAAAATATTGTGTAAAATTTTAATAGCATTTTAAAAACGCTATGGTGGACTTCAACTGCGTTTTGAAAACACTGTGTTCAACAGCTTTTCGGAACTATCATAAATGGGTTCTTAACATTGAAAAAGCATTAAAAAGAACACTTACAGCAACATATAAAACGCTGTAAATAAGTATTATGGCAAGAGATAACCACCATTAAATACATTTGACAGCAAAATTTGAATGATAAGAAAAGTTTTTGGTTCATCAAAAGAAAGGCTATGAAATGTATTAATAACATCCATATAACGCCGTTATAAACGGACTTTTCACAGCGTTTACTTCATTGGTGTAGTATGTTCCTGACCTATAATGGCATATCGTTATACAGCGTAGTTAAAAACACTATTAAAGCCTTTTACAGCGTTTTTTAAACGCTGCTAAAGGTCCTATTTGTTGTAGTGTTTTTAGAAGAACATTAATTAACATAACACTTATATACAAATTAACAAACCAATATACAATCAACAAAGAGAAAAAAACGCTTAACGAGGACCCTTAACTATTGGTGATTTATGGACCGAACAATTTGGATAGTAGAGATAAAAGTTTTCACGTTGTTCAAGAAAGTTCCCATTAGCGTCAAAAAGGGCCTCTCCAACGCAAATCACGCCATTGTTTTCGTCCATATGAACATCCGGATTCGGCAGAGGATGTTCTTCTTCTTGATCCTCTTGTGGTTCATCTAGAGGTTCTTCTTCAGAACCATGGCTTGTGATGATTCTTCGATGACAATGGGATTAGCATTGTTATCCATAAGGAAGTTTTGTAAATTCCTAAGGATTCTGCCTTGCCTATCTTGTTCTCTAGCCATTCCTTGTTGACTCACCTGAATTCCCATCATCATTTGAAGCAAATATTTCATCTTCTCTTGTAATTTGATGACTCATACGTGTGCGGAACGTTGAAAAGGACCAGAATGAGGAGAAGTAGGTAAAGAAGATTCATTATTAGAAGAGAAAGTAATTAATTTACTGTTTTAGAAGTTTCATACAGAGAATAGAACAGAGAAAAGGAGTAAAAGTCGAAATATATAAATATATAACCAAATACTTCTTTCGGAGGGAAATTTTAAATTTGAAAATCTCGACATGTATGTCGACATAGGGGAATGGGTCATGTCAATATGCCCAGTTCAATTTTAGGGAAATTTTTATTTATATTAATTATTAACTATACTTGTATTATTTTTAATTTATATTTCAGTTAATAAACATATACCTAAATATCTTTTAAATTTATTAAAGTTTTGTTCATTTAATGGTTTGTTTAATATATCAGCAATTTGTTTTTCAGTATTAATATATTCAAGAGTTATGACTTCTTTACTTATATTATCTCTAAGAAAATGATGTCTAATATATATATGTTTTATTCTAACATGATGAGCTGGATTTTTAGATAGGTTTATTGCCCTAGTATCATCATAATAGTTGGTGATTTAGTTATAGTAAATCCAAAAAAATTAAAGTTTGTTGCATATATATAACTTGAGAACAAGCCAAAGCAGCTAATATATATTCTGCTTCAGTTGCTGACAAGGATAAGGTGTTTTGCTTCTTATTACATCAGGAAACAAGAGAATGTCCTAGAAAGTGACAAGTTCCACTTGTACTTTTTTAGTCTGATTTACAACCAGCGTAGTCAGCATCACAATATGAAATTAAATCAAATACATCGTTTTTAAGGTAAAATAAACCATAATCTAAAGTATGTTTTACATATCTTAAAATTCTTTAAACTGCTTTTAAGTGAGCTTCTTTAGGTTGAGAGTGGTATTTGCACAGAGACAGACAATTCACATGATGTCAGGATGACTTGCTGTTATATAAAGCAGTGAACCAATCATTCCCCTATATAATTTTTTATCAACATCTTTTGGTTAATCTTCTTTACTTAAAGCTACATTAATTGTCATTATAGTTGGTTTCTCGATACAAATGGTCAATCCAGATTTATTAATTAAATCCTTAGCGTATTTTTCTTGACTAATGAAAATTCCTTTATCTAATTGTTTGATTTGAAGTCCTAAGAAGAAACTTAGTTCTCCCATATGACTCATTTCAAATTCTTTAGTCGTTATATCTGAAAATTATTTATTCATTATGTTATTAGTTTACCTAAATATTATATCATCTACATATATTTGTACTAATTGAATATTTTGATTCTTTTAATAAAAAGAGTTGTATCTATTTTACCAATTTCAAAATCAGATTGTAGTAAATACGATCTTAGTATTTCATACCAGGCTCTAGAAGCTTGTTTCAGACCATATAAAGCTTTCTTTAATTTATATACATGAGGAAATTTATTATCTTCAAAACACGGAGGTTGTTAAACCTAAAAATCTTCTTTTTCAAAACCATTTAGCAAATTACTTTCAACATCCATTTGATATAATTTGAAATATTGTAGTTTGCGAAAGCAAGTTGTGACGACCCGCAAATCCGTACTGTGCGACCCGACTTTCTTACCACAGAAAATCGCATCATTTTTAAGAAAGAAAGGGATAGAAAAGAGAAAAGAAAGAAGAGAAGAAAGAAACAACATCAGAATCTAACAGCGGAACGAATAAACTATATTAATAACATAAATATTACATAGTTTACAACCATTATCAGAGTACACAGATATATAACACATACACTAGACAGTTATAAACACCTGTCTAGTTATACAACTCAACACAATCCAGAGACAACACAGAACACACAGCGGAATACTAATATCTAACGCTGAAGCCTCCTGCTCCATTGCTCCTCCAATATTCGTCAAAGCTAACCTGAATCCTAACCTGAATCCCTTGGCTACTCGTAAAAATTCGAGTACCCAAGAGTTTATGAAAAACAAAAATAAACTCCGGGTCAGACATGGGTCTGGTGTGAGTAACAGGTTAAAGTTGCTTAACTTTTAAAAACCTTTTGAAAAGAAAGGTATCACGTAAGACTTCTCACACATAAACATGGAAAAGTTTTTACCTTACGCTAACCAAAACATTTGATAGGAAATCCGATGATATTATAATAGTGTCTAGGGTTTTCAAATAAATAAGAAATAGCCGATTTGTTACATCTATTAAATTCCAGCTACTAGCCACAAAAGTGGGTAATACAATCAAAACCGTTGGCACTTATTGGATTTTGGATTCCATACAATGGCAGGGCTACTGGGGTACCGCCCGTCACAGTACGTGGCCTAGATCACCGTACCGAGGAGTACTCCCACTCCCCTGCAACACAAGGCCGGACTCATTCCTTACTGAATAGTTCCGAACAAGATAACCCCGACGGTTGGAGCTCAACAACTGTCCACACAGCCGAAATAAAAAGGGACCTCTAGACAGGGGTAAATCTCACTCTCAAGTGGGGGCTACCCACGAAGCCTTGCTGCACCTCCCCTATTTTAGCCATTCCCGGTTGATGAGGCTTGAGGCTACGATTACCTTAATAGGACACATCACTTAGAATGCTCATCGTCCACCTGACGATGTTCTGAAAGCATTCAATCCATACAAGTTCGTTCCGGGTTCGAACGAAACCGAAGGCATTATCTCGTTACACTCATTTTGGAATCACCCTCAGAGTTAACGACGATAACCCTTGCACTTTGATTCACCATCTCGAATCTATAAGTACTATTCCGTCAAACTCATTACGGAATCACCCACAGAGTTATATTGACTTATAGTCCTTACACCTCGAGTCTTCACAAAGCTCTACTTTGATTCACAACCTAACGTTATTTGGAATCGATGTGGTTTTCGGATATCCAAATATGGAAACCCGATCCCGATCTCATCGAAATCCAAAGCGTATCTTTTAGGTTCAAGTTGTTTTAAAGGTTTAAAACAATTCAATCCAGTATCTATATACACACAGATAGATAACTTATAAATCACAACTGATAATCAGCATTACCACATAACAGATAACCCACATTATCAATATCAAATAGATATTCCATATATCACCATCACAATAGATAACCTATGTTATCATCACAATACAATCAAGACATTCATACCACACAATATCATTCATCTCATTACTGAGATCACAAAGCATCCAAGACAATCAATGACATCCATCCATACATAAGCCAGGATTCACTCATACCACAATATAATTAATTTAAAATGAATTAAATTAACTATCTCTATCTCTAATTAATTTAAAATGAATTAAATTAATTACTTCATCTATAATTAATTTAAAATAAATTAAATTAATTACCTCGTCAATATAAATTTTGCTTATCAATCATTTATTAATTATTCATTATTAATTACCTTAATGAATCACCTTTGATTAATTACCCTTAATTACATTCATGCAATTATCTTTAATTAATTACAAATTAATTATTCTCAACCAAACAGTAATTAACCTTTATTACTTCAATTAATTAATTAATCATAATTAATTACATTTATCCTTAATTAATAAATTAATTACCTTAATTATCTATTATTGATTAATTAATCATAATTAATCAACTTTAATTACATCATTAATTAAAATAATTAATGATTCCCTTTTATTAATTACCTTAAGTAATTAACTCATAATTATTAATCATCCAGATTAATTACATTTAGTAATTAACTAACTTACTTGCTTTATTAACACAAATTTAATTATTTCTTAATTAATTCCTTGATTAATTACTAAATAATTAAACCAAATTACCTCATACTTAAACATCTCCACTTAATTACAATCATGTAATTATTAATCAACTACTTAACTAAGTAATTTCCAAATTATTAATTACATAACTAATTATTAATAAAAACCCAAGTGTTTAAAACTAATTAAACTTAATTAATTAAAATAAACAATCTCATTAAACTAAATTAATTACATTAAGTAATTAATTTCTTAATTACTTTACTAAGTAATTATACTCAAACCATTCATAATTGATTATTATTAAATTAATTAATCTAATTAATTATAAAAATTAACCATATTAATTTGTTGTTAAACAATCCTGGTTAATGACCGTCATTAACCATTCTTTAATTATTTTTATTAAGTAATTAACTTAAATTAATTACAAATTAAATTATCTTTAATTATTCATTAATTAAAGTTAATTATTAAATTAATTAATCTTGATTTAAAACTTAATTACATAATTATTAGTATTCATTCATCATTAATTAATAATTTAATTAATGATCTTAATTATAAATTGATTAATCATTAATCCATTATTAATTCCAAATTCAATTAATTAATTAAATTAATTAATTAATATAATTACCTTATAAATTAATTCTAAAACATTAATCTTAATTTAAATTTCAAGATAAAACTTTTTCTTAATTATGTTTTAAAACAAATTTTGTTTAAAACAAAGTACTTTTGAAATTTCTTTTAACTTCCATTTTAAATACAAGTTTAAAATAAGAACAATTTAAACTTATCAATGTTTAAATAATTTAAAGCTTTATATTGCAAATCAAACAAGTGTTATATAAAAAGTTTAAAGTTACATTCATTTCAAAATTTTAATAACTTAAATTCATTTGGTTTAGAACTTCAAAATTTTAAACCTTCTTTAAAATTTAAAACTGCACTTCAAATTTAAATTTCCAGTTTTAAATAGAACTTTAATTCTTTCTCATATTTTAAAAAAAAAGCTCATATTTCAAAAAGTTTAAACTATGTACCAAAAAAAATAGTTAATTAAGCCAAAATTTGAAACTTTTATTTTTATTTAAACTGGGTTTTGAATTTAAAACAGAAATTCAAACTTGAATTTGAATTTAAACCTAAACCTTACTTAAACACAAAACAACGGATTTTAAAATTTTAAACCCAGATTTAAAAACAGTTCTGGAAACCTGGAAAAACACAGAGCAAACTCAACCTAATACAACTGCTTCGAGACAAAACAAAGATTACCCGAGCAAATCAATCTACTGCTTCGGGCTACTCACTACGTCAACTCGAGCAAACCAAACTCAGGCCAACCAACAACAGATACTTCTCATCACCGTGCATATGCACGGCGCCACCGGCCACATTATGTAACGACCCAGAATTTTTAGAAATTAAAATTTGAATATTTAATTAATTTTAAATATTAATAAGTGAATTTATAAGTCAAATAAATTTTTATTTGAATTATTGAATTAATTGGATAAATTAAATCGATAATTTAATATGTTAAATTATGGAAATAATTGAAAATTGAGTTAAATATGATTGAAAATGATTTGTAAAATTTTATTTTATCATATTGGAGTTAGAAAGATATTTTAGAACTTTTAAAATTGAATTAAAAGTTAATTTGTGAAAATTGAATATTTTAATATTAAAATCGACTAGTGAAAATAGTCAATTTTTGAACAGTCTCAGAATTGAACGAAACTAGTTCCATTGGATCCGTAATAGTTAGTTATTACCGGATTTCAATTTTCGTGTCAATCGGAGTTATCGTTTGATCATAGCAGCTCGAAACGCATCGATTTATTTTTAATTTTAATTTAGCGAGTTAAAATAGCCATTTTTCAAAAAGTCTCGGATTTCGACGAAACTAGTTTCATCGGATCCGTAATGTGATATTATTGTAAGGTTTCAAATTTCAAGTCGATTGGATTTACCGTTTGTCCGGTACAAATTAAAACGCCTAGAAAATCGTTTAAATCGGTTTAATTCAAATTGAGCGTTTACAGCCATAACTCGCACATACTTCCGAATTAGCTTCCGAAACCAGTTCCATTGTGTCCGGAACGCGGGGTAAACCTTAGAAACGCTGGTTACGGCGCGTAAATCGGAGTTCGGAATTTCCGGATGAATAGTGTTCGATTTTCTTCTATAAATACACCCACTCTCTTCATAAATTAAAAAAAATAAACAAAACCCTAATTTCATAACCCTAGCCGCCACCCCCTAACCTATGGCTGAAATCATCTCATTTTCATTCCTCAATCTCTCTCAATCCAGCAAGAATTAGCCAAAGTTGTTAACTACAACATTGAAGAGCATGAGGAGAGCTAGAGATCTATACGGTGATGATGGATTTTGGTGCAACGGAGGGGGAGATAATTGAGGCCGTTCATGGACAGTTGCGTGCGCATTTCCCAAGGAGGGAGGGGGCCGAGCTCCACAGGCTTCTGGCCGAGCATGGTTGTGGTCGAGAGCTTCGAGATGGCGGTGGTTTGATGTGGTTTCATCGAGTGTTGGAGGAGAAAAATCAAACCCTAATCATGAGCTTATGGGTTTGGGAGTGCGGCCGTTGTCTGTAGGTTGCGTGTGTGATGTAGGAGAAGTATATGCACGGCTAGGATCTGAAGAAAGGGGAATCAATGGTTGTGATGCAGCAAGGTTTAATATTTGAAAAGAAGTTGTAAATTAATTTAAGTATAAATCGTGTAAACTTCAATAATTCATATCCTTTTCATACGAGGTCGAAAACGCGCGAAACCAGTTGCGTTGGAATCGTATGGACGAGCACTACGCGATGAAATTGGTTTGGAGTCGTTTGGAGTTAGTGAGAATTTTGGGTAAAATTAAACGCACGTTTAATTTTATTCGAAATAAATCGCTAAAACGGAAATAAAATCAAGGTGAGAACTTCTCACTCAATCGAATCAGTTTCGATTTTACTTTAAATAGTTAGATTTAAAATATTTGAATGCATGTTTGAATGTTGATTGATATCTATTGATTGTTAAAAGAGACATTATACGCCGTTAGTAAGCGGATGTTATTTATTAAAAACATATACCGCGAATATTTCATAAACAGTGAAATTGGTATTATATATAGTAGCAATATATATATATATTGGCATATGTATATATTGGAGTTATTGATTTCCCGCATTTTTTTGTTTAGCGGATGAGACCCTATTGCGCCGTTATTAAGCGGATAATATTTAATAAGAACATATACCGCGATAATTTCGTACTGGAGCGAAATTGGTATTGTGCTAATGTTTGTGAATGCAGGAAAACAGGTTGGAGGGATCCAACTGGATTCCTCAACAGTTTTTATTTGATTTCAAATATTTTGATATTTGATGGATTATCATATCGATATATGATATCGTTGTTGTCGTGATTGACTATTTGGTGTGTAGCATCATTGGACCAAATTTGGAATTTTAAAATGATTTTTAAAGTGATTTTTGAGAATATACTATACTTTGGAATTGATCCATTATAAATAAATAAACGTTATAATTTTTAAAGTTATAAAAATTATGATTTTTAAGAAATATAGTTGAAAGCTGATTTTTTGAAAATAAGGAATTAGTGACTTTATAAAATAGTTAAATTGGGATTTCTAAAATAATTGTGAAAAGTTGAAATATAGGATTTATAAAATTTAATTATTTTATGAATCAAAAGGATGAAGTTTTTAAAGGAATTTGAAGACGTTTTAAAAGAATAATATAAATTGAATTATATTAAGAGATTTATAAATGGATATTTATAAATTGAAATATGGACATTATAAAACGAGTTTTTATAAGTGTTTGAATGAAGTGAAAATGAATTTCATAATTGAATGGAATTTATAGAATTTTAAACAGTGAAGTTATAAATGAAATTTTATAAACAGTAGGTTTATAAAATTTATAAAGTTATTAAAAGAACGGTTTTGGATAAACAATTGAATCTTATAAGTTATAAGATTTATAATTATGGAGTTCAAAGGAACGATTTTTGTGAACGAATAAATTATAAGTATTTAACTTATAATATGAATCTTTGTTTTATAATTGAGTTATAAATTGAATAGGTTAATAAAAGAATTTATAAAAAGGAAGTTTTTATAAATAAATAGAAATGGAATTTATAAACGTTGTTTATAAATTCGCAATGACTTATTTTGATAAGTAAATTGTTGTAACCTATTAATGGAGTTATATTCACGTTTTGACTGTGAATAATCCCGTGAAAATAAAATGAATAAAAGAATGAAATGTGTTAACGTAGTATATTCACGTTTTTGAATAGTGAATAAGATGTTAAAGAAATGTTTAGAATGTGATATTTTAAATAGAATTAAAACGATCTAACGATGTTTTAAATGTGTTGAGATTCGAAACCATAGATTTCAACATTAATTGTTGAAATAAACGTTTTCGAGAAATGAAAAGGAAATAGTAGACTATAACACTGTTGTTATAGTAAATGATTTTCGAAAGGAAATGTTTTGTATAGTATTGGGATTTATATATCTATTTTAATTTCGAATCCATATACTGGTGATTTTGGGTTGTCGTAACGATGTTTTACGTAACATTCGTTTTGGCCCAAATAAATATGTTGAAGAGAATGATTTCCTTAATAGAATGAAATATATACTTAATTTCGATTGAAGTATATTGAATATTTTCCAAGTGTTGAAAATAAATAAAAATTGTGAATTACTTATGAATAAATAAGTATGGAAATGTTTTTCCAATATAAAGTGAATACTTTGAGAATTTATCTTTTTGAAGATAAATTGAAATGAATAATTGGAATCGTATATGCATGGATATTTTGAAATATAAATTCATTATGGAATTTATATGTGAAAGTGGAATTGGTTTAAAAATAAATATTGATTTATTTTTGAAGTGTGAAATTTTATATCTTGTAAAGATATTTTGGAAAATAAATAATTTGGAAAATTATTTGAAAACTGGTGATGTTGTGCATATCAATTGATAGTTCAATAACCGACTATCAATATTTCCCTTTGAATGGGTAATTGATGTGATTTGTTTGAATGTGAATGCTACACTTATTTTTGAATAAGCGCTCACTATTCGGGTTAACCGGGAAAGGACCATGGGGTCGTATAACCCATTCCGAATATGTGATACATCGTTGTGAATAACATTGAAGATCGGTGTTGAAGACCCGGTATTTGCGAGAGCGATAGGATGACCTGTCGATTTACTCTGCACCGAGTTGCTCCGGTATAGAGTTCTCCATATGTGATGGTGAATCCGATCAGGATTGTGAATATTCGGATTGCAAGGACTTCTTTGTAAGTG
The DNA here is from genome assembly GCA_030765085.1 of Allium cepa. Classification (NCBI taxonomy): domain Eukaryota; kingdom Viridiplantae; phylum Streptophyta; class Magnoliopsida; order Asparagales; family Amaryllidaceae; genus Allium; species Allium cepa. Next base: position 204,643,562 of record CM060944.1, on the reverse strand, counting down.
CCTTCGGTTTTGTTCGAGCCCGGAACAGACTTGTATGGATTGTATGTCTGACATTACAAGTTGAGATATAAAGCCGATTTCATTCAAATATGTTTCTGTTGGTGGCGGAGAATTTATTCTTTTAGCTTAACACCCTTCTCTGAGACGTACGAGCTCAGAGGTTATATAGTTGAAGTTATCAGCGATATATTCCCAATTTGGTAATGTGACATGCTGAGTGTTGCTGAAATGATCATTGTGTTGATTATTGTGATAGGATCGTTTATTTGATCGTCTATCTTGGTGATCATTGTGTTGATCATTTGTTGACCCAAAGCATGGCTTTTGTATAAAGTATGTTTTTGTGGACGTGACTTCGTCGAGCCTCACACCCCGGAAATGGTCAAAACAGGAAAGATGCGGCAAGGTTATGAGGGGTAGCACCCTTTAGGGTATGTACATTTCCTTCTGGATAGAGGTGGTATCATGGTATGGAGCCCAGATATTTAACCTATGTGGTTACTACGAATTTATTACTTTGTGGTTGTTGGTTTTCGGGATCCCGTGAGAAAGGTCGTTTACGATCGGGGAATGGCGTGCTCGTGTCAGTAGTTACCCGGTTAGGGGTAACCCGGCCTTGTGTTGGCAGAGTTCCGGTTTGGTTCTCGGGGATGTCTTTCCAGAGGCATTCTCATGTGGCAATGGGAAGTTCCTTGGCCTGACCATTTGTTGGAAATCCAAAGAAACAATACGAAACTTGTATGGTTTTAGTTGTAGAACCTGCTTCCTCAGGAGGTAGCTATAGTAGGCATAATATAATGGTACCTATGCTGGCTAAGATTTATATTCTACTTTCGAAATGAATTTCTTCTACACTATGCACTAATAATAATATCAAAATTGATTTAGTTTTAAATGCGTATCAAGCATGTTTGACTATCATAAGGAGAAATCTTCTCCAAGTCTGCGTTTGCATTGTGTGTGTGGCAGGAGGTCTTATGGTAGTCTCATTTTTAAAAGCATTGCGAATTGAATTTAAAAACATTCCTCTATTTTGATTTTAAAGATAAATAAACTATTTTGAGTTCTCACACCAGTCACATGACTGACTTGGAGTATATTGTTTTCCTTCCTAAACTCTGGGTGCCCACCAATTTCCACACGGGCAGTCAAGAGTTAAGGTTTATCAGGATATTCTGGATATTCTGGAGTTGCTGGAGGCAAGCTGGATGGCATGGCGTATTACTAGCTATATAGTATTTCTTTTTCCGCTGCACTGTTTGTTGTTGTTGTTGTATACTCTGATGATATGATGTAATGAAATGTGATGTAATGTAATAACTGGTATAGTTCTTTGTTTAAAGATTATTCATTTATTATTATATGTTGTTCCGCTGTGAATTGTGAGATTCTGATGTTGTTCTTGTTTTCCGTTCTGTTTTTCTTTTTCCTCTATTCTCTTTTTCTTCTATTTTAAAATGTTCTAGCTTCTTTATGTTCTATTTCCTTTTCCCTCTATCTTCTACCTTTTTCTCTCTTTCTCTTTCCTTAAATTCTTTTTTAAAAAAACCCTAAGGGTTCGTATTTTCGTTCATCTTGAATTAATCAATGGAGATTAGTGTCTATTCAAGGAGTACGGATTTACGGGTCTTTACAGTTGGTATCAGAGCTTATGGTTAAGCGACAACCATGGTTCTGTTGGGTATTACTCATTAGAGATAGAGTCGGTAGTACTCTAGATTGAGTTTGAGTGTAATAATAGCTATGAGAGCGTATTTGTTAGTGAATATAAAATTGTTTTATATTGTGATGATTGGTTTATTGAGTGGTATATGAACCTTCGTCAGCACGGTCTGTACAACTATGCCGAAGGGGTTTATAAACATTTGAATAGAACAATTCGACATAGTATTGTTTTAAATTGGGTAAATGAAATAATTTTACCTTGATTATATTTTTATATATAAAGAAATAATTTTTCAGAATTATTTAAGTGTATATAAATTGATTGTTTAGTTGTTTGAATAATCTAAATAAAAGAATAATTGTATAAGCAAAAGAATTATAAGAATTGAATTATAATTAAAGTGATTTAAAATTGAGAAATAAACTTATATATATAAGAAGTGAAACTATATGAATATATTTATGAATATGAGTTATAAATAAAAGTGAATTTAAAGTTAAATGGAAAATTTACTTTAGAATTGAATTGAATGAATGAATTGGATGTTAATCAATTGAATGTAAATTAAGTTGATATGAAATAATGAATATAAGTGTTAATTCATTAAAATCTAATGTTATTGGAAAGTTGAATAGTTGAAAGAAAAATCAATTTAATTAAACCAATTGTAAGCAAAGGAATTTGGTTGTAATTAATATACTTTGATTGTTATATGGATGTTAGTTGAATGATAGTTGGTTGATGTTTGCATTTGTTGCTTTTGTTTCAGTTGCTATATGATGTATATCGATACTATTATCTATATGCATGTTCTCATGTTGTTTGTTGAGTGATTAGTAGGTGCGGATCGCGTTTGCTTCGCATTTGGAGCTCGCTTCGCGCTATATTAGCCGTATATGCTTGCTAATAAAATATAAGGTACATATCTCGGATTACATACCGTACTTTTACACTTTTTTCCCTGCGGGATGCCTCATTACTTGATGAGATGTATATTTGTGATATATATAATGTCATTTTTTTTTCGGATCGAGCCGCGCAAAGGAGACTATGGCGTATTTTTCCGAAAATTTAAGGCGTTAGAAAAATTTTGAGAAAATTGGAAAATTTTGAAAACTTAAACTTTGGATTTGGAATTGAAAGTTAAACAATAGTAATTGTTTTTGAAAAGATAACTAAGAATGATTTGGAAAACTTAGTAAAGATTTGTAAGAAGTTTGACTATGGATTTTGGAAAGTTAATAAATTCTGTAACTTTTCTTACTTAATAATTTCGAGGACGAAATTCTTTTAAGGGGGAAGATTGTAACGACCCAGAATTTTTAGAAATTAAAATTTGAATATTTAATTAATTTTAAATATTAATAAGTGAATTTATAAGTCCAATAAATTTTTATTTGAATTATTGAATTAATTGGATAAATTAAATCGATAATTTAATATGTTAAATTATGGAAATAATTGAAAATTGAGTTAAATATGATTGAAAATGATTTGTAAAATTTTATTTTATCATATTGGAGTTAGAAAGATATTTTAGAACTTTTAAAATTGAATTAAAAGTTAATTTGTGAAAATTGAATATTTTAATATTAAAATCGACTAGTGAAAATAGTCAATTTTTGAACAGTCTCAGAATTGAACGAAACCAGTTCCATTGGATCCGTAATAGTTAGTTATTACCGGATTTCAATTTTCGTGTCAATCGGAGTTATCGTTTGATCGTAGCAGCTCGAAACGCATCGATTTATTTTTAATTTTAATTTAGCGAGTTAAAATAGCCATTTTTCAAAAAGTCTCGGATTTCGACGAAACCAGTTTCATCGGATCCGTAATGTGATATTATTGTAAGGTTTCAAATTTCAAGTCGATTGGATTTATCGTTTGTCCGGTACAAATTAAAACGCCTAGAAAATCGTTTAAATCGGTTTAATTCAAATTGAGCGTTTACAGCCATAACTCGCACATACTTCCGAATTAGCTTCCGAAACCTGTTCCATTGCGTCCGGAACGCGGGGTAAACCCTAGAAACGCTGGTTACGGCGCATAAATCGGAGTTCGGAATTTCCGGATGAATAGTGTTCGATTTTCTTCTATAAATACACCCTCTCTTCATAAATTAAAAAAAATAAACAAAACCCTAATTTCATAACCCTAGCCGCCACCCCCTAACCTATGGCTGAAATCATCTCATTTTCATTCCTCAATCTCTCTCAATCCAGCAAGAATTAGCCAAAGTTGTTAACTACAACATTGAAGAGCATGAAGAGAGCTAGAGATCTATACGGTGATGATGGATTTTGGTGCAACGGAGGGGGAGATAATTGAGGCCGTTCGTGGCCAGTTGCGTGCGCATTTCCCAAGGAGGGAGGGGGCCGAGCTCCACAGGCTTCTGGCCGAGCATGGTTGTGGTCGAGAGCTTCGAGATGGCGGTGGTTTGATGTGGTTTCATCGAGTGTTGGAGGAGAAAAATCAAACCCTAATCATGAGCTTATGGGTTTGGGAGTGCGGCCGTTGTCTGTAGGTTGCGTGTGTGATGTAGGAGAAGTATATGCACGGCTAGGATCTGAAGAAAGGGGAATCAATGGTTGTGATGCAGCAAGGTTTAATATTTGAAAAGAAGTTGTAAATTAATTTAAGTATAAATCGTGTAAACTTCAATAATTCATATCTTTTTCATACGAGGTCGAAAACGCGTGAAACCAGTTGCGTTGGAATCGTATGGACGAGCACTACGCGATGAAATTGGTTTGGAGTCGTTTGGAGTTAGTGAGAATTTTGGGTAAAATTAAACGCACGTTTAATTTTATTCGAAATAAATCGCTAAAACGGAAATAAAATCAAGGTGAGAACTTCTCACTCAATCGAATCAGTTTCGATTTTATTTTAAATAGTTAGATTTAAAATATTTGAATGCATGTTTGAATGTTGATTGATATCTATTGATTGTTAAAATAGACATTATACGCCGTTAGTAAGCGGATGTTATTTATTAAAAACATATACCGCGAATATTTCATAAACAGTGAAATTGGTATTATATATAGTAGCAATATATATATATTGGCATATGTATATATTGGAGTTATTGATTTCCCGTATTTTTTTGTTTAGCGGATGAGACCCTATTGCGCCGTTATTAAGCGGATAATATTTAATAAGAACATATACCGCGATAATTTCGTACTGGAGCGAAATTGGTATTGTGCTAATGTTTGTGAATGCAGGAAAACAGGTTGGAGGGATCCAACTGGATTCCTCAACAGTTTTTATTTGATTTCAGATATTTTGATATTTGATGGATTATCATATCGATATATGATATCGTTGTTGTCGTGATTGACTATTTGGTGTGTAGCATCATTGGACCAAATTTGGAATTTTAAAATGATTTTTAAAGTGATTTTTGAGAATATACTATACTTTGGAATTGATCCATTATAAATAAATAAACGTTATAATTTTTAAAGTTATAAAAATTATGATTTTTAAGAAATATAGTTGAAAGCTGATTTTTTGAAAATAAGGAATTAGTGACTTTATAAAATAGTTAAATTGGGATTTCTGAAATAATTGTGAAAAGTTGAAATATAGGATTTATAAAATTTAATTATTTTATGAATCAAAAGGATGAAGTTTTTAAAGGAATTTGAAGACGTTTTAAAAGAATAATATAAATTGAATTATATTAAGAGATTTATAAGTGGATATTTATAAATTGAAATATGGACATTATAAAACGAGTTTTTATAAGTGTTTGAATGAAGTGAAAATGAATTTCATAATTGAATGGAATTTATAGAATTTTAAACAGTGAAGTTATAAATGAAATTTTATAAACAGTAGGTTTATAATTTTATAAAGTTATTAAAAGAATGGTTTTGGATAAATAATTGAATCTTATAAGTTATAAGATTTATAATTATGGAGTTCAAAGGAACGATTTTTGTGAACGAATAAATTATAAGTATTTAACTTATAATATGAACCTTTGTTTTATAATTGAGTTATAAATTGAATAGGTTAATAAAAGAATTTATAAAAAGGAAGTTTTTATAAATAAATAGAAATGGAATTTATAAACGTTGTTTATAAATTCGCAATGACTTATTTTGATAAGTAAATTGTTGTAACCTATTAATGGAGTTATATTCACGTTTTGACTGTGAATAATCCCGTGAAAATAAAATGAATAAAAGAATGAAATGTGTTAACGTAGTATATTCACGTTTTTGAATAGTGAATAAGATGTTAAAGAAATGTTTAGAATGTGATATTTTAAATAGAATTAAAACGATCTAACGATGTTTTAAATGTGTTGAGATTCGAAACCATAGATTTCAACATTAATTGTTGAAATAAACGTTTTCGAGAAATGAAAAGGAAATAGTAGACTATAACACTGTTGTTATAGTAAATGATTTCCGAAAGGAAATGTTTTGTATAGTATTGGGATTTATATATCTATTTTAATTTTGAATCCCTATACTGGTGATTTTGGGTTGTCGTAACGATGTTTTACGTAACATTCGTTTTGGCCCAAATAAATATGTTGAAGAGAATGATTTCCTTAATAGAATGAAATATATACTTAATTTCGATTGAAGTATATTGAATATTTTCCAAGTGTTGAAAATAAATAAAAATTGTGAATTACTTATGAATAAATAAGTATGGAAATGTTTTTCCAATATAAAGTGAATACTTTGAGAATTTATCTTTTTGAAGATAAATTGAAATGAATAATTGGAATCGTATATGCATGGATATTTTGAAATATAAATTCATTATGGAATTTATATGTGAAAGTGGAATTGGTTTAAAAATAAATATTGATTTATTTTTGAAGTGTGAAATTTTATATCTTGTAAAGATATTTTGGAAAATAAATAATTTGGAAAATTATTTGGAAACTGGTGATGTTGTGCATATCAATTGATAGTTCAATAACCGACTATCAATATTTCCCTTTGAATGGGTAATTGATGTGATTTGTTTGAATGTGAATGCTACACTTATTTTTGAATAAGCGCTCACTATTCGGGTTAACCGGGAAAGGACCATGGGGTCGTATAACCCATTCCGAATATGTGATACGTCGTTGTGAATAGCATTGAAGATCGGTTTAGCCCTAGAATCACAGCATCCAATTCCGCTTTTGTAACTCCAACAGACGGAGTGGGTAGATTAGGCACAGGGGAAGCGGAGGTTCCCTCTTGAATGTTTCCAGATCTGACAGATCTACTTTTCCTTCCAGGAGCCATAATCTCAGATAGACTTCTGGTTTTTAAAGAAATTCTTTCTACAAATCTTTGTGAAGCAATGATGAGAGTTTTCCTGAGTTCAATTCTCAGTGAAAGCACCAAAAATGTTAACGCTAAAATTTGAACGCTAACACCCCAGTGAGTAGATAGCAGTTGTGAAAGCACCACCCGTTGGTACGGGAACAAGATACAAGTAAAGAAATTGCAGAAAAGCAGTAAAAGACAACAGTTTTATAGTGGTTCGGCCTAAAATCGAGCCTACGTCCACTTTGATCTCTTTATTGCTGAACAAATACAACTTATACAACTTTCTTCAATTACAATCCACTCTAGACTGTTAGTACAAACTTTTACGGAGAATTATCTTTCAAACCCACGATGAATGATGTGGATTCTCTCTCGTGAATTTGATGTAATGTCTTCGATGTTTGGAGTGCTTGAAGTGTTGTTTGAGTCGAGAAAATGTCAGAGTTTTGGCGCTTCGAGAATCAACCAAAAGTCCCTTTAATGTTGGAGGTAGGTTGGTATTTATAGGCAAAGATCTTGGACCTAAGCTAAGTCGTAACCGGTTCTGTATCGCCCCCGACCCAGCTAAGTCGTGGCCGACTTATGGGAGCACCACTATGATCTAGCTGAGTTGATCTTTCTTCGCTGAATTCGCACAAGTCCAAAGTCGTCACCGGGTCAAGCAAGGTCGTAGGTCGTTCCCTCTCTCTGATGCATGGCCTCCGACTTAAATGGGAAGTGCATGCATAAATAGGTCGTTGCCGATTTAATGAATGGACGAGCTAAACGTGAACTAACTCCCTTGCCCAGGTCGCGCACATCCTAGCACAGACCATGAGTCGGTCACGACACAAGTGTAAGTCGTGAACTTGTTCCACTCAGTTAGGTCGGTAAACATGTTAAGTCCTTAAGTCGGATCGAATTAGGTCGGCAACTTCATTAGGCAGTTAGGTCGGCACCATGTTAAGTCGGATCCTTTGTTAAGCAGTTAGGTCGGCAACTCCATTAGGCAGTTAGGTCGGCACCATGTTAAGTCGGATCCTTTGTTATTTCTTGAGTCGTTAGGCCAGTTCCTTCTGAAGCACTAGGTCGGCATCTATGTGAAGGCATTGGGTCGGCATGCTCCTTAACCAGTTAAGTCGGTATCGATTTAAGTCGGCCACCTTGTTAATCAGTTAGGTCGGCTATCCCTTTAAGTCCTGAGTCGGCGCCATCTCCACATACTGGACCACTGAGTCGTAACCGAGGCAGGGTTAACATTTGCCCCTCGAAGTATATGCCTTGGGATTAAGTCGTGTGCTTCGATACCTTTTAACTCGGTCACTCTTAGGTCGGTAAGTCGTGAACGACTTATCAGCTAACTCGTGTATGATGACCCGTATCATTTCACTTCAGAATATAAGCCGGCCTCCTTCAACCTTCTTCGTCACTTATTCATTCACTCAATTTCGATTCTGCCATTAAAATTCTCCTGAGTTCTTTAAGGCGATTCCATCCTACCTGATCACCAGTAATTCCTACTATTCATTGCGTAAGTGATTCTACTCCTCCCTTGATTGTAGATTACCTTCGGTTCTCAAACTTTATCGCTTGAATTCGAACGGCCTCCTTGCATGATGCTTCATCACGAATTCTATCATATTTGCCGTTGATGAAACTCAGGTTGCTCGATTAAAAGTTCGATGAAATAATGAAAGTGGCTCGTCGTCTTAGGCTAATCGTTTGAGATTACCATGCGACAAATTTATGATAACTTCGAACTGATTTAGTGGACGGTCCGGCAGCAGGTAATGGTATGAATGGAATAGGGGTTTTTGCTGGTGGAGGAGCGGTTAGCGGGCTAATGGGTTGAGTGGAGTGAGGTATTGGTTTAGACGCGACCCAGTGATTTTAGGTGACTCATCTTTTGGCCGATTCAAATCATAAATCATGACCGTGTTAGTGCTTGAGTGAGACCCACCGACCTACCATTCTGCCGATCTAAGCTTTAAACCGTGGCCGAGATAATGCCAGAAAGAAGCTTACCGATCTAAACTTTAAAGCTTGAATCGTGACCGAGCTAACACTTGAGAAATTCCTGCCTTTTGAACCAGAGCTTGCGACCTAGGGGAATGAGTTGCCAAGTTAAACTATTTAGACCTTGACCTGCTACCGACTTAGCTTTATCTTGCAAAAGAATTTTAAACCGTAGCCGAGTTAGTACTTGAGCTTCAGACATGTTATCATTTAGGAGCATGGGCCTACTTTGAGCATTTGCCTTGAGCTAAAGAACTAAATTGTCTGAATTTTTTGAACTTTAAACTTGCCTGAATCTCCTTGTATTATGCCGCATTAACTTATAAGCTGCTAACCTGCTAAAAATAACAAACAAAGAGAACCAAGGCGAAAATACTGCCATTGACTGCCCACGTCAGATGTCAGATTAGTCAAGACAAAACAAACAACTTAATTATATTGCATGAAATGTTTGCGAATCAATCAATTAGGGTTAAGCATTAGTGCAAAGTATCAACAATCTGAACTGATTTGTCTGCACCAACATCTTACTTGCATATTTAGGCTTAAAACAATAATCCCTGAATTTCATAACTAACAAATGTTTGCTAGTTTTTATTCCAGTTATATTTGTTTACCGCTTGATTGATTCTACACAACACTTCACACACTTTAGGAAACGTGCACCTTCATGTTTGAATACCCAGTTGTTTATGTAGAATGACTTCCCATCGAGAAGAAGAAGTGGTAACTCAAGAAGAAGAAACTTTCCCGACAACAGTTCCGATAGAGAATCCTCCGGAAAGAACTTCGACTATTCTATCTTTGAGAACATTTATTCAGCTGCGCACTCAATTTGGCTTTGCTGAAAATGATGTCCTATTCCCTGGGTCAAATGATACTGCTGATAATCCTCCCTATGGTTTCGTTGCAGTCAATCGCCACATGTGCTTAAGTGGGGCGATTCCTCCTTTTAATGACTTCCTTCGAACTCTTCTTCTCCGGTTGACAATCTCTCCATTTCAACTTCATCCTAATGGTTATGCCATCTTGATGGGGTTGTGTGTTTTGTTTAGAAGAACTCTTGATCGCCTACCGAGTTTTGAAGAAATTCGTTATCTGTGCTCGTTTACAAAGAGTAAAGATCATCCTTCACTCATTATTGTGAGAAGTGCTAGAAACTGCAAGCTCCTTTCCGATCTCACTGAAAGTGTTCATGGATTTTTGAACCAGTTTTTCTTTGCTCGCTGTCCTCCAGGGTTTTATGCCATCTGGAGAATAGGAAGTAAGACTAGTGTTTCCATTTTTTCGTTTTTGAAACTTTTTTCGAGATCCGAACTTTCAGTTGCTAATTTCATTCTTTGCTCTTTTCAGCACTTCCTCTCCCTTCTAGAGATCCGATTCATAAACAAGTTTTTGAGAGGTTGAGTGCCGTGGCTGCGGAAGAAAGGAGCATAAAATTTCTGCTGAAGGATGAATTTTTACACCAATACGGGCTTCTACACGCTTCTCGTTCTACGCATACTCATGAAGTTCCAATAGAAGTTCCCGATTCTCCGATGAAAACTCCTGACGCCCCGGTTACTGTCGAACAACTCACATCAAAAGAGTCTAATATTGAAGCTTCATTGGTGAAGTGTTCCACTCCTACCGACATTATGGGGTCATCTAGTAAGACGGTGCTTGCCCCGATCGAGGAAGAAGAAGAACCTTCACGGCCTCTCGGGGGATTAGCTGATGTAGGAATTGAGAAAACAAGTCCCACCAAGCATGATGGTGACGATGTTTATGAGGGGTTGAGCGACATAATAGTGACTTCGCAGGAGCTTTTTAGAGATGACGTATCTAAAACTATCTCTCCTGTAATTGAGGCGACGTCTCTTCTTCGACAAACACCAACACAAACATCAACTCCTCATACCCAAGCTATCATCACCTCTGCACCAAAGAGTGGTTTGTAGCTTAATGCGTGTAGCTTGCACATCACACAACACTTAGGATTTTCCAGCACATTTATGCACTTATCTTCTTATACTTTAAAGATTTCTAAAGCTTATCTTTTCTTATTTCAGATTCTTCAATGACACGCGGCGGATCGTATTATCAGGATTTCCAACGCTACGGGGGGCGTGGTCAATATGATTATCGGCGTTACTTTCCCTCCTATAGAGAGTCTGACGAAGAGAGGGCTGCTCGAAAGGCTCGTGAAAGGAGGGATGCAGAAGAGCGTTATGACAGAAGGGATAGGGATGAGCACCATGATTCTCTGCAGAGAAGTGATGACTCTCACAAAAGGAAATCTCACGACGACCGAGGAAAAGGTCATGTAGCTGAAGATTCAGGCAAACGAGCCCGATATGGTGAGAGACATGCTTCCACTATTCCCGAAAAGCCTACTGCCCCTGCCCCTCTTGACATTACTTCCGACTCTCCTGCTCTTGGGAAGGAGGACATCCAGACAATAATAAGCAGGCCTAAATTTCAAGTGGGACCTGGCCCAGCCACTTTACAAAGTCGTTTTCCACAATGGTGCTTAAAGGGTGTGAGATTCGACCTAGACTTGGTCCCCATCAACAAGTCTGCTATGTTGCGCAATCTTGATGCAGTCAAGCTCGATATCGAGAGGATGTCAAACTGGCAGAAGCTTATTGATGAGCTTCAAAGAGTTAACCGTGCCAACTTAGAGGCCATGCTCACCATGGAAAACGATAAGGCTGAGTGGCAAAAGGTCCTTGAGCAGCATGATACCGAAATGAGAAGCATTACTTCCTATAACGAGGAGCTCGAAGCAAAGGTTGAGAAGTTGAAAGATGAGCTTGCTGCTTCCTCTACTTCATACTCTCAAAAAGAAGAAGTGCTTCTCAGACAAGTAAGAGATGCTCATGCCAGTCAGAGGGACGCCGAAGACAGGCTCGGGGCACAAAAAAGAATCAGTGAAGGCTTTGTCTCTGATATTGCTGAGCTTCGAAAGAAAAACAACTCCCAGGAGGCGGAGATACAAATGCTTAAGCTTCAGCTTGCCAAAACTGAAAGGGAGCGCGATGAGGCTGTCGCCGGCAAAATCGCAGCCGAAGAATCTCATGAGGCGACCAAAAACAGCTTCGGCTCAACATTATTCGACTTCTACTTGCATAGCGTCTTGGGGCGTGGAAGCCTCGCCTTTCTTGGTCCCAAGTATGAGATCACTTTAGCTGAAGTGTGGGAGGCCGCCCTCGATATGCTTGGTGCTGAAGGTGCTGGTTATGACGAGTCAGCCCTGGAAAGGCATTATTTTGATGAAGACACTCGCGCTGCTCTCGCCAGGGGAAAGGAACAACTTGCCAAACTAAGAACCGAAGTGACGGAAGGGGACCAGCTGGGGAAAACCACTTCAACTACTCTAGTCCAGCCACCTTCTTCGTCTGAAGTCGACATTATTGGTTCCAGTTCCCATCTCGCATCTCCCACCAAAGTTACCGCTGATATTACAAGCACACAAGGCGGAGATGAGGGTGAAGAGAGCGCTGATGCGCAAGCTTATGAAGTCGATATCAGGAAACCAGCTTCTCCAGGTAACTTCACTGTTAATCTCGCTACTGTCAATTCTGCTCAAGCGGGTTACTCGTTTATTTCGCATGAGTTTCACGAGCTCCTTGGCTATTTTCTCAACCTTGACGAGCCTTCATCTCCTCTCTTTACTGACTTTAACCTTTTTTCTTCTCTCCTACTTCCCTTATACCCACTGGCCGACCTGGAAAGCTGGTCATTCGACCGGGTAAAGGGTCCAAAGGAGGGAAGAAGAAGTGAAGATTTTAGCTTTTTGTCTTTTATATGAACTGGCCGAGAGTTGTGCGGGTATCGGCCCCCGCTTTTATTTTGAAAACCTGTATCTGCATTATAGTTGAATAAAATGATTCTTCGTTTGTACAAACTTCTGTTTGAATTTGAGAATGCATTTACTATTTATTTTATTTCTTGCACAAGTTTATTTACACGATATTGCAGCGGGCTTATGGTATGTTGTTTGAGTATTACTTTACTGATGCAGCTATACTATTATACCATGTTGCCCCCATACCTTAAGCTTGCTGCAATATTTTATACTTTGAGGGGACTTGCACTCTTATTTGTTAAAGAATAATTATTTTATTCTTTAAAGAAAATTTTTGTAGAGTACAACTCCCTTCGTATAAGTTTCTACGCTTTGTCGTTCGAAGAAATCACTTTTTTTCGTTTGCTTACGTGCATATTTTATCAAGTGAATTCCTCTATGTGGTAAAGCGGACCTCTGAAGGGTACTTTAACTTCTTTTCTCTTTTTTTTTTTTACAATCATTTTCCATAGTGGGCAAATTACTCTTCCTTTGAAAGTTAAAGTACGCTTTTGATGAGGATTTTTTTTTTATACAAAATTGTACCTCTGAGGAGGGATTTTTCACGTTTCAACACTTGGAAGTTTTATTTCAATCTCGGTGAAACGTGTACCCCCAAAGAGTTGTGCCTTCGAAGAAAGCCTTTTCACGTTTCAACGCTTGGAAGTTTTATTTCAATCTCGGTGAAACGTGTGCTTCCAAAGAGGTCTCTCTCTCTTTTTCTTCTTTTTTTTTTTTTTTTTTTTGATTGTGTCCCCGGGAGGGGGTTGTACCTCTAAGGAGGGATTTTTCACGTTTCAACACTTGGAAGTTTTATTTCAATCTCGGTGAAACGTGTACCCCCAAAGAGTTGTGCCTTCGAAGAAAGCCTTTTCACGTTTCAACACTTGGAAGTTTTATTTCAATCTTGGTGAAACGTGGGCTTTCAAGAAGGTCTTTGTTTTTGCATTTCAACTTTGGTGAAGTGAAATTCCGAAGAGCGGTTGCTACACTTCAACTCCTGGCGAAATGTGCCTCCGAAGAGGGCTTTTGTTTTGTTTACATTTCAACTCTGGTGAAGTGAAATCCCGAAGAGCGGTCATAACACTTCAACTCCTGGTGAAATGGGCCTCCGAAGAGGGCTTTTATTTTGTTTACATTTCAACTCTGGTGAAGTGAAATCCCGAAGAGCGGTCATAACACTTCAACTCCTGGTGAAATGGGCCTCCGAAGAGGGCTTTTATTTTGTTTGCATTTCAACTCTGGTGAAGTGAAATCCCGAAGAGCGGTCATAACACTTCAACTCCTGGTGAAATGTGCCTCAGAGCGGGTTTTCATCGCCTGGAAGTTACTCTCTCATGGTTGGAGGGTCATGACTCCTCCAATCTTTTTTGTTGAGTAGAGAACTTTCTTTTTTGTGGCGTATGACCCATTAGAGGTCTTTTATCCTCCGAAGAGGACTTGCACTGCAGATGGTAGCTTTGGTTGTTCCTCTGTTCACTTGCTTATGCCTTTTCAGCGATCCTCTCTCTCTTTTTTTTTTTTTAAGTTTTCATTCCCCTTTTCTTGCAAGTAGCTTGTTTAATCCAAGGAAGTGTACTTCATTGCCAGGCAAGTTCGTGAGAACGGGCACTAGCTTCCTAATTGGATGTTTGTTTGTTCAAACAGTCTCAATTTATCAGCAAGGGCTCGTTTCTATCGAAATCATTAGCCGTTCAATTGAAGTATTTCCTATCTAGGATTTGAATTCGGGGTCTTTGTGACTTGAAATTTGTTTGTTGGATGATGGTGAGAATCGCTCGGTCTTATTATGCGCAAGTTTTATTTCCATTGTCTGCAAAAATTTAAATCGACATTTTAGCAATACATTTTATGTATTTTTATATCGAAAACAAAGCAAACATATAATGATAATAAGGAACACAAGATTTATAGTGGTTCGGCCATGAAATCGGGCCTACATCCACTTTATATTCTTTCATTATTTACTTGCATCAGTTTCACATTTGCTTTCAGTTACAAGAATCATACATTCATAATTCTTTTTACAATGTTTCAACAAAATTTTCAAGTAAAGTATGGACGCAAGTGATTGCTGTTCCATGCCCTTGGAATTTGATCTCCATCAACAGTGGTGAGCTTGAATGTGCCGTCAAGAAGTTTCTGACCTATTACATACGGTCCTTCCCAATTTGGCCCAAACACACCTGTCGCGGTCATAATTCTTTTCAGGACTAGATCTCCAATTTCAAAGCTGCGTTGACGAACTTTGGAATTGAAATGTCTGGCTATCCTTTGCTGATGAGCTGCAATTCTGAGGTTAGCTTCATCTCTTTTTTCATCAAGGAGATCCAGCGCTTCAAGTTGCAGCTTTTCATTTTCCGCTTGATTGAAATGGATTCTTCTGTGTGAAGGGACCTCTGTTTCAACCGGGATCATTGCTTCCGATCCGTATGCTAACGAAAAAGGAGTATGCCCAGTTGCAGTTTTGTGAGTAGTTCTGTATGCCCATAGTGCAAGTGGTAGTTTATCGACCCAACCACCTTTTGCTTTTTCGAGTTGCTTTTTGATGGTTGATTTGATGATCTTGTTCACTGCTTCCACTTGCCCGTTTGCCTGCGGATGAGCTACTGCCGAAAAGCTTTTCTGGATTTTGAATCGTTTACAAAAATCCTGGAATTCCTCGCTTTCAAACTGAGTACCATTGTCTGTGATTATTTTCTGAGGCACACAGTATCTGCAAATGATATTCTTGGTCACAAAGCTTATCATTTTCTTAGAAGTGATAGTAGCCAATGGTTCAGCTTCAGCCCACTTAGTAAAATAATCAACTGCAACAATAGCATATTTAATCCCTGATTTAGCAGTTGGTAGCGGCCCAATGAGATCCATTCCCCAAATTGCAAATGGCCATGGACTGACCATCTGTGTGAGTTCGGTAGAAGGTGCTCTAGGAATTTTGGCATATCTTTGGCATTTGTCACATTTTCGGGAGTAATCTGCAGCATCCCGATTAATTTCCGGCCAAAAATATCCGTATCGGAGAATTTTCTTTGCTAATGTTTGACCACCTGAATGATCACCACATTCTCCTCCATGCACTTCAGCTAGGATTGTTTTGGACTCTTCCTGGGATACACATCGAAGCAATAGCATTGAGAATCCCCGTCTGTACAATCGGCCATCCTGAATTACATAGCGAGAGGCCTTCCTTAGTAGCTTTCGTCTTTCTATCGAGTTTTCTGGCAGAGAACCTCTGAGTAGGTAATCCAGTATTGGAGTCATCCATGACTCTTGTTCTTGAGATACATTCATAATCCAGTCCATATCCATCTCGTCTATACTTGGCGCTGAAAGGACTTCTACAGGGACCAACCCCAATAGCTGAGCTTCACCAGAACTTGAATACTTTGCGAGGGAATCTGCCTTCATATTCTCTTCCCGAGGAATGTGGCTTATTGAATAGTGATCGAGTTCACATAGGAGTTCCCAAGCCTTTAACAAGTAGGAAGGCAGGTTTCCACCTTTTGCTTGAAATTCCTTCTTGACTTGGCATACAATAAGCTGGGAATCACTGAAAATTTGTAGCGCTCGAATGTTTAGCTCTTTAGCGATTTTCAGACCTGCAATAAGAGCTTCATATTCCGCTTCATTGTTTGTTGAAGGAAATTCCAGTCTTAGTGCATAACATAATGATCGACCTTCAGGAGTTTCAAGTACCACTCCGGCTCCAGAACAGTAGTCATTTCTTGCGCCATCAACATACATCTTCCACTGGATTGGAGAATCATTGATCGCTTTTTCCTCACCATTATCTTTCTCTGTGAATTCTGCAATGAAATCAGCTAAAGCTTGTCCGTTGATTGCTTTTCGGGGATGATAAGCGATGTCATATTGACTGAGTTCAATGTTCCATTTTAGAAGGCGACCCGAAGTTTCTGGGCGAAATAGGACTTGCTTTAGAGGTTGATCAGTGAGCACTTTGATAGGATGAGCTTGGAAATATTGCCTCAGTTTCCTCGATGCAACTAGTAGGCAATAGGCGAGTTTTTCCAACTTGGAGTAATTCAGCTCTGCCCCAGTGAGTCTTTTGCTGATATAGTAAACTGGATGTTGAATCCTTTTGTCTTCCCGTATCAGCGCTGCACTTAGAGCATGAGATGATACTGCCAAGTATATAAGAAGATCCTCACCATTGCCTGGTCTAGAAAGTATCGGAGGCGTTTCCATATGACGGATCAACTCTTCAAAAGCTTTTTGGCATTCGGGCGTCCATTCAAAGTTCTTCTTTCCTTTTTTCAGGACATCGAAGAATGGGATGCATTTATCAGTAGCTTTGGAAATGAACCGACTCAGGGCGGCGATCTTTCCGTTGAGACTCTGCAATTCCTTCTTTGTTCTAGGAGCTTTAACTTCTTTCAAGGCAGTAATTTGAGCTGGACTAGCCTCAATGCCCCTAGCACTGACGATAAAACCTAAGAACTTTCCGGATTCGACCCCAAATGTACATTTCAGGGGGTTAAGCTTCATTCTGTATTTCCGGAGGACTGCGAACATTTCTGCTAAGTGTTCAATGTGATCCGCTGCTTTCCTGGACTTCACTAACATGTCGTCGACATAGACTTCCATAGTTTTGCCTAATTGCGGTTTGAACATAGCATTCACAAGTCTTTGGTAGGTTGCCCCTGCGTTTTTCAATCCGAAGGGCATAACTCTGTAGCAATAAAGTCCAACATATGTAATAAAGCTTGTATCCTCCTGATCCGGCTCATGCATCATGATTTGGTTATAACCGGAGTAGGCATCCATGAAGGATAACAATTCATGTCCCGCAGTTCCGTCTACCAGTTGATCAATCCTGGGTAATGGGAAGCAATCTTTGGGGCAAGCCTTGTTTAGATCAGAGAAATCGATGCACACTCTCCATTTCCCATTAGCTTTCTTGACCAACACAGGATTTGAAACCCAATTCGGATATGTAGATTCTTTGATGAAGTTATTTTCCATGAGTCGATCAACTTCTTCTTTTAATGCTGCTGACCTTTCTGGACCTTGGGTTCTTCTTTTCTGTTTAACTGGCGTAAACTTTGGGTCAATATTCAGAGCGTGTACCGCAACTTCCGGGGATATCCCACACATATCGGCATGAGTCCAAGCAAAGACATCCAGATTTGCTTTCAGGAAAGATATCAAGACATTCTGAATTGATACATTAAGCTGTGAACCCACATTCAACACTTTATTTGGGTCCCTCGGGTCAACAGGTACCGGAACTGTCGTTTCCACCGGTACTACTCTATTCTCCCCTGTACTGGCTTTTCTGGGATCCATTTCTTTCCGTGCCCCGCTGTGCTCGCCAGTGCAGGGTCCGCTCTGTAATTGCTACAAGGCTGGTTCCTTGATGCGGACTAGAGTTGCCGCATCCTTTCCCATTTCTCTTTTTCTTGCCTCTCGCAGCTCTGTCAAATAGCATTCTCGCGCAGCATTTTGATCTCCTTTTATAACTCCTACTCCATTGTCAGTAGGGAATTTAATAGTGAGGCACCACGGGGCTAGGATAGCTTTGAATGCTGCGAGTGTTGGACGGCCAAGAAAAGCATTATAAGCAGAATATTCATCGACGATCACAAAGGTTTGCTTTCGGACCACTTTCCTTTCTCCTTCCCCAAGTTCTACAAGCAGATCGATGGTCCCAATTGGTTGTTTTGGCTCCCCAGTGAAGCCAGCGATTTTCTGTGATGAGGCTTGCACATCGATCATAGGGATTTTCATCTGGTCAAATGTCTTTTTGAAGAGGATATTACATGATGCTCCGCAGTCAATAAGGACTCTTCTGACAATGGCTGGTCCAATACCAGCCGAGATGACCAAGGGATCTAAAGTAGGAGCTTCAATACCTGTAGAATCTCTGGCTCTGAAAATAATATCATCGCTGAAAGTTTTCTGTTGTTTAAGGGGCGTAGTGTCTTCTAGAACAAAGACGTCTTCTTCGGCTAGAGCATATTTCAAAGCCCTGGAATATCTTTCCATCTCACCCCAACTCTTGCCAGCTGGGTGAGGTCCTCCTGAAATGACATTGATAACGGGCCTTCCAGACTCATGCCCCGTAGCTTTCTCACCTGCCCCAGGCTGATGAACAGGAGCCCGCTGCCCCTGACTCGACGATGCAGGATCGTTGCTATTCTTTTTCACGAATTGCTGCAACTTGTTTTCTCTTAGCAACTCTTCAATCAGATTTTTCAGCTGGCGGCATTCATCAGTTTCATGACCTGGTTGGTTGTGGAAGCGGCAGAATTTCCCACTTTGTATGGCTTTTCTCCCGGTTCTCAATGGGATAGGTTTAGGGAAAGCGACGGAATCCTTAGTGGCCAGGTAGATGTGCTCCGGTGTGTGTGATAATGGAGTATATTCTGATGGCTTGAAGGACCGGGGCTTCTTCAGATTACCCTGTTTCTTTTCATTATTATTCTCCCTTTTTTGCCCCACCGATTCATTCTTGCGTGGAGCGACAGTGTTGTCTTCAGCTTTTTCCAACACTGCCTTTACTGGCAAAGGACGACTTTCCAAGCGAATGAATTCGTCTGCTTTTTTGTAGAACTTCTCGAGAGAGGTTGGCTCTTTCATGTTTAACCATTTCCCAAATTCGCTTGACTTATCGATAGCCCTCATTAGATAAGTCAAGATCATTCGTGGTTCAGCATTATCCACTTCCGCCAGCGCTATATTAAAGCGGTTCAAGAAAGATCTGATGGACTCACCAGGATTTTGCTCTAAACTGGACAATGACATGATATCCTTGGCCTTTGAAGCATAAAGTCTAAACTGCTCCTTGAATTTTCTGGTCAAGTCTGAAAACTGATCTATAGATCGGACTGGCAGCTTGGTAAACCATAGTAGAGCCACCCCTTCAAGGTATACGGGGAAATATCGGCACTTTATTTCGTCAGAAGCTCTGGCACCTGTCATGTGCCAATCATATTTATACAAAAATTCGTTTGGATCACTTGTCCCTTTGTAAGCTGGGATGGTCGGAGGGACAAACTTCCTTGGAAATTCCGCCTTTAAGATTCTTTCAGTAAACGGAGTTTTGCTTGGAGCGAAACCCCATTCCTTCTCAATTTCAACTCTTTGCACACTTTCTTTCATGATCTGCCGGACCATTCCAGAAAGATATTCCTCATCATGCCGAGTTCTAGATCCACCGGCGTCAGGTACTGCCTGCTCAAAGGGACTAGTAGGCCTTTCAGGAGCATTCCTTTCATTAACATCATGAATGTTGCCAGCATAGTTCCTTTCATTACCAGCCGGTTGATTGTTTGCCCCAAGTAAGTCGTTCAACTTATTCAGAATCAGAGCATTCTGGGCACTTTGAGCCTCTAGTTGTGCATTTTGGGCGTTTATCTGCTGGTTTAGCCCTAGAATCACAGCATCCAATTCCGCTTTTGTAACTCCAACAGACGGAGTGGGTAGATTAGGCACAGGGGAAGCGGAGGTTCCCTCTTGAATGTTTCCAGATCTGACAGATCTACTTTTCCTTCCAGGAGCCATAATCTCAGATAGACTTCTGGTTTTTAAAGAAATTCTTTCTACAAATCTTTGTGAAGCAATGATGAGAGTTTTCCTGAGTTCAATTCTCAGTGAAAGCACCAAAAATGTTAACGCTAAAATTTGAACGCTAACACCCCAGTGAGTAGATAGCAGTTATGAAAGCACCACCCGTTGGTACGGGAACAAGATACAAGTAAAGAAATTGCAGAAAAGCAGTAAAAGACAACAGTTTTATAGTGGTTCGGCCTAAAATCGAGCCTACGTCCACTTTGATCTCTTTATTGCTGAACAAATACAACTTATACAACTTTCTTCAATTACAATCCACTCTAGACTGTTAGTACAAACTTTTACGGAGAATTATCTTTCAAACCCACGATGAATGATGTGGATTCTCTCTCGTGAATTTGATGTAATGTCTTCGATGTTTGGAGTGCTTGAAGTGTTGTTTGAGTCGAGAAAATGTCAGAGTTTTGGCGCTTCGAGAATCAACCAAAAGTCCCTTTAATGTTGGAGGTAGGTTGGTATTTATAGGCAAAGATCTTGGACCTAAGCTAAGTCGTAACCGGTTCTGTATCGCCCCCGACCCAGCTAAGTCGTGGCCGACTTATGGGAGCACCACTATGATCTAGCTGAGTTGATCTTTCTTCGCTGAATTCGCACAAGTCCAAAGTCGTCACCGGGTCAAGCCAGGTCGTAGGTCGTTCCCTCTCTCTGATGCATGGCCTCCGACTTAAATGGGAAGTGCATGCATAAATAGGTCGTTGCCGATTTAATGAATGGACGAGCTAAACGTGAACTAACTCCCTTGCCCAGGTCGCGCACATCCTAGCACAGACCATGAGTCGGTCACGACACAAGTGTAAGTCGTGAACTTGTTCCACTCAGTTAGGTCGGTAAACATGTTAAGTCCTTAAGTCGGATCGAATTAGGTCGGCAACTTCATTAGGCAGTTAGGTCGGCACCATGTTAAGTCGGATCCTTTGTTAAGCAGTTAGGTCGGCAACTCCATTAGGCAGTTAGGTCGGCACCATGTTAAGTCGGATCCTTTGTTATTTCTTGAGTCGTTAGGCCAGTTCCTTCTGAAGCACTAGGTCGGCATCTATGTGAAGGCATTGGGTCGGCATGCTCCTTAACCAGTTAAGTCGGTATCGATTTAAGTCGGCCACCTTGTTAATCAGTTAGGTCGGCTATCCCTTTAAGTCCTGAGTCGGCGCCATCTCCACATACTGGACCACTGAGTCGTAACCGAGGCAGGGTTAACAGGGTCGTATAACCCATTCCGAATATGTGATACGTCGTTGTGAATACCATTGAAGATCGGTGTTGAAGACCCGGTATTTGCGAGAGCGATAGGATGACCTGTCGATTTACTCTGCACCGAGTTGCTCCGGTATAGAGTTCTCCATATGTGATGGTGAATCCGATCAGGATTGTGAATATTCGGATTGCAAGGACTTCTTTGTAAGTGCCTTCGGTTTTGTTCGAGCCCGGAACAGACTTGTATGGATTGTATGTCTGACATTACAAGTTGAGATATAAAGCCGATTTCATTCAAATATGTTTCTGTTGGTGGCGGAGAATTTATTCTTTTAGCTTAACACCCTTCTCTGAGACGTACGAGCTCAGAGGTTATATAGTTGAAGTTATCAGCGATATATTTCCAATTTGGTAATGTGACATGCTGAGTGTTGCTGAAATGATCATTGTGTTGATTATTGTGATAGGATCGTTTATTTGATCGTCTATCTTGGTGATCATTGTGTTGATCATTTGTTGACCCAAAGCATGGCTTTTGTATAAAGTATGTTTTTGTGGACGTGACTTCGTCGAGCCTCACACCCCGGAAATGGTCAAAACAGGAAAGATGCGGCAAGGTTATGAGGGGTAGCACCCTTTAGGGTATGTACATTTCCTTCTGGATAGAGGTGGTATCATGGTATGGAGCCCAGATATTTAACCTATGTGGTTACTACTAATTTATTACTTTGTGGTTGTTGGTTTTCGGGATCCCGTGAGAAAGGTCGTTTACTATCGGGGAATGGCGTGCTCGTGTCAGTAGTTACCCGGTTAGGGGTAACCCGGCCTTGTGTTGGCAGAGTTCCGGTTTGGTTCTCGGGGATGTCTTTCCAGAGGCATTCTCATGTGGCAATGGGAAGTTCCTTGGCCTGACCATTTGTTGAAAATCCAAAGAAACAATACGAAACTTGTACGGTTTTAGTTGTAGAACCTGCTTCCTCAGGAGGTAGCTATAGTAGGCATAATATAATGGTACCTATGCTGGCTAAGATTTATATTCTACTTTCGAAATGAATTTCTTCTACACTATGCACTAATAATAATATCAAAATTGATTTAGTTTTAAATGCGTATCAAGCATGTTTGACTATCATAAGGAGAAATCTTCTCCAAGTCTGCGTTTGCATTGTGTGTGTGGCAGGAGGTCTTATGATAGTCTCATTTTTAAAAGCATTGCGAATTGAATTTAAAAACATTCCTCTATTTTGATTTTAAAGATAAATAAACTGTTTTGAGTTCTCACACCAGTCACATGACTGACTTGGAGTTTATTGTTTTCCTTCCTAAACTCTGGGTGCCCACCAATTTCCACACGGGCAGTCAAGAGTTAAGATTTATCAGGATATTCTGGATATTCTGGAGTTGCTGGAGGCAAGCTGGATGGCATGGCGTATTACTAGCTATATAGTATTTCTTTTTCCGCTGCACTGTTTGTTGTTGTTGTTGTATACTCTGATGATATGATGTAATGAAATGTGATGTAATGTAATGTAATAACTGGTATAGTTCTTTGTTTAAAGATTATTCATTTATTATTATATATTGTTCCGCTGCGAATTGTGAGATTCTGATGTTGTTCTTGTTTTCCGTTCTGTTTTTCTTTTTCCTCTATTCTCTTTTTCTTCTATTTTAAGATGTTCTAGCTTCTTTCTGTTCTATTTCCTTTTCCCTCTATCTTCTACCTTTTTCTCTCTTTCTCTTTCCTTAAATTCTTTTTTAAAAAAACCCTAAGGGTTCGTATTTTCGTTCATCTTGAATTAATCAATGGAGATTAGTGTCTATTCAAGGAGTACGGATTTACGGGTCTTTACACATTAGATCGTCAGCGTCTGTCGCGTCACCCCAGAAACCAATCCAGCATCCATCCTTGGCCATCGAATCAAACAATCACCCAAGAAAACAAAATCGAACTCAAAATTCCAAACCTGGAAAACATATTCAGGTTTTTACTTCAAACCTGTAACGCCTCACCCCGAGACCCACCTTAGCAAAGAGAATTAACAAGTAATTCCGTCTACTAAAGCGGAGAATAAGGCTGGTTAAGGACGACCATCTATAATTTTGTCTTAAACATTCATTGAATACGTCGATAAATGCATTATAATTTTTTTTCAACTCAAGTGGATCGACATACCCAGTAAATGCTTAATCCAAAACTATAGGTGGCTAACGGATCTATCAGAAAAAAATACAATAACTGAATGTAAACCACATCACAGAACAGTAACCAACATTATATATATACATATACACTGATACACGTTCAGTACAATACAATATGAATACAATAAAGGTGGTACACGACCACACCATATACATCGAATCAAATGTAAAAACATCAGAGTATGCGGAAGAAATAAACCACTCAAGAGAAAGAAGAGCTGATATCCAACATCAACTTCAAGCTAAGCCCAATAGATGATACCTGAAACAACTCGGTCTGACCCGAGTGAAAACACACGGGTCAGGCTAGCTAGAACTTATCATTACTAAAGGTGATGATAAGAGATAAGGGGAAAACCATTCCATCATTACCAATGGAATGATGTAGGTCATTAAGTTATCTCTACAGTGATACATCAATGGTTCATCATGATTGCATAGAGGGTTACAATATGTATATTAGATAGACATGGTTTATCTATTTATATATATAACTGAATGAAATGGGTGAGGATGTGGACCATAAAGTAAATCTTCATAAGATAATTAAACTTCAAGAATCCATCATAAATAAAACCATCTAATAGAAACTTCTTAATTATTATATCTCATCTCATCGGTATAAATATAAATACATCACAAACCCATCATTAACCTCATTATAAAGAAATCTCCATAATCATTTATACATCATATCATTGGTATAAATACAAATCTATCTTAAATCTATTATCAACACTCATCATAAAAGCATTACCATAATTTATACCTCATCTCATTGGTATAAATATATATAATGTCTCAAATCCATCTTGATAGAGCCCGGAAAGAATCCAAAACATCATACTCGAAATCACCATAAAACCATGTATATAAATAAGCCCTTTTCTTACATACGGCTATAATAAAGCATCATTATCAAACAGTGAAAACGAAACATCTAAACTTCATGGAAAACAGCACGTGCATTTACATCTTGACTAGTACTACCATTATATGGTACCATTCATCGTGATGACTTGGGGTCACTTAACATCATAACATCGTGGTCATCTTGATTGACTATAGTCGGAAACATCTTGATGACACCCAGTCACAAAAACCCGAGTAATAACATCGTGATGATTGGAGTCGAGTAATAACTTCATGAACATCGTGATGACTCCAATCGAGTACTTGGTCTGTAGCACTAGTAACATCGTGAATGTGTCTCAACTTCTCGAATAGGAATCCAATAGGCGTCAACGTGCGTCCCATACCATACGTTTGTACCTATTGGTTTACTAATCGTTAGTCGATGCCACATTAGAAAACCATCATAAAACATCATCAAATAAACACTGCCTCATCTCATCGGCGAGTGTAAGATACCTAACTCGTCTTATCTCATACTTGGACGAATTTTAAGTGACATCGAGACTTGTCTCATTTCATCGACAAGTAAAAATTCATCATAAATATCGAAATCATCATCAGTCCATCATAACAACTTGCCTCATCTCCTGGGCAAGTAAAAGAACATCGTGATGGTTATTTCTAACCATAGTTGCAAATTAAAACTTAACATCAATATTGCCTCATTTAATCGGCCATCACAAAATGCATCTAGATTGGTTCGTCGTCGAATGTACTCAAAGAGTAATTCTCAAACCAATGATCTTCACCAAAATTTGGTAACTTCTAAATCAATTCAAAATAACACTTCAAATTGGTTTCGATGAAAACCATGCTCGAAAACAATGAAAACTAAGAGGGATATCTCAAAACCGATAACTTGAATTCAATACGATTTCAATTCAATTTTAACCCAAAATCAATTCAAATTCCATTTAAAATTTGAATTTAAAATTCTCCAAATATAGCTAGCCTATTGATAAGAATCATAGCTCTGAAAATATCTCAAAAACATCATTAAAACCGAAGAGAATGAAAGAAAAACGAGCTAATACAATTCTAAGGTCAACGATTGTTGTTGCTGTCATTTTGCTCTCAGGACAGCAACATACAACCATAATTTCAACCAAACGAACTTCAAAATTCTAGAAAACACAATAAATGAAACCTGTAACACACGACCTAAGCTTTCCGGAACATCTAAAATTAACAAAATCGGTTAAGAAACGAAGAAGTTATGGCCAACTTCTATTCAGCCTCAAGCGCAGAGCAATTATTGGTTTTGCTCTTGGGATAACAGTATAAAAATTCAATTTTGACATAGCTAACCTTAAAATTACAGAAAACTCAATATATGAAAGTTTTAGTACATGATTTAAGCTTTCAGGTACATCCAAAATTATCAAAATCGGTTAAGAAACGAATGAGTTATGGCCAAAATAATTTCTCAGACTTGTGATTGTTGTTGTTGTCATTTGCTCTCGGGATAGCAACAAACAAGCACGATTTTGGACCATTAAACCTCAAAATTTTAGAAAAATAAAAACATAAAACTTTCAGCTCTTTGTCTAAGCTTTCCATAACATCCAAAATTATGAAATTTGGATAAGAAATGAATGAGTTATGGTCAAAATAAATCCTCAGATTTTATGATTGTTGTTGCTGTCATTTGCTCTCGGGACAGCAACAAACAAGCACGATTTTGATCAAGAAAACTTCAAAATTTTAAAAATCTAAAAACATGAAACTTTTAGCACTTTGTCTGCGCTTTCCAGAACATCAAAAATTATGAAATTTGGATAAAAGATGAAAAAGTTATGGCCAAAACAATGTGGCAACAGAAAACAGAAAATAACAAAGACGAAACGCAATCTTATTAATATGAAAATTCAACTCAAAACCTTATTTTTGGCTAGCATTTGTAAGCTTTTGCACTTACCAATTGATTTTCAGTGAATACGTAAGGATTTGCCAGCAAGATTGAACCTTTATCATAAGATTGGAGCCCTAAACATCTGAAAATAGAAAAAAACAATACATGCAAAGATGAAATTGATCAAAACAAAATTTACTAAACAATTCTAGGGTTTTAGATGGATTCTAAAATAGAATAGGTTGGAGATTACCTTCTTTTATGATTTTAACTTGAAATAGGCTTTTAAATTTGCAAAGATTGAGCTTTGAAGATTAAATTTTGAAGAGGGTAGCCATTGTTTTGTACTTTGAAGCTTTTTCTTTTCTGATTTAGGTTTTACTGTAATGAGTTTTGGGAGAAAAGGTACATACTTTATTAGAAAACTCTATAATTTGGGTTATTGGATGTTTACTATACCCAATTAGTCCATTCTCATACTTAGAAAATTATTTAGGCTAATATACATAGGTTTTATACCATTTTAGCATTATTTTCTCATATTAACTTCTTTTTACATGAGACAAAATGCATTATTCATATTTTAACAACGTGAACATGATTAACACAAAAAAAAATTTGCACTTAAAAGTATTATTTTCCCATTAAACTTTTAGTTTACACAATATTTGACGATATTGTTATTTTTAGACCAAAAAAAACAATTTTAAACAATCTGAGTCAAATAAAAATTATTTCTTAACTCAAATAAGTGTATTAAAAGTTTTAATACTTTTTAAAATATTACAACACTATTTTCAATCATTAATACACTTCGAAAAATACATTTTCTTCTCATTTGCCCTTTTTATTCACTAAAAAAAGGCTATTATTGGAATAAAATTCAAATACTTCCCATTTTGACTCAATAAATAACTAACATCATTTATTTTCAACCCACTTTCACAAATAAAATATTCTATGCTTATTTTCACTCATTTATATTTATTCCAACCATCAATATGTTGAAATAACATCTTATGAGATAAATTAACTCACATAAATTAAAAACCCAAGTTTTATTCATTAAAACATTGTTTATATAAAATAAACAATATTAACTCAAATTTCATTCCTCCAATTCATTTATAATCACAATATTAAATTATTATTTGCATTATAATTTAATATTAATGGTAATCTCCAAAATTCGGGTTGTTACAAAACCTGTCAATGGCCAGTTTGCATTGCTCCGACCATCTGAGATCTAGCCACTCCGGCCTCGAACTCATCCACCACCAACCCAACAATTCCCAAAACATCAAAGCACTCGGTCAATCATACAAGTCAATATGAACGATTTCTAAACACCCAGCAAACTAGGGTTTAAAAGTAGAATTCCCAAATCTGCAATTACTCTGACAATTATATCAACATTCAAGATTTTTCCCCTACTCCCCACTCAACCTACTTCCTTCAGAAAGAACCCCGAGATCTCCCCATTCAAAGATCATCAGAATTTACTTAAATTCCATTTTTAGTTCAAAACCCTATAGTAACTTCATCTAATACCTAAAAATTCTAATCTTTGATTTAAAAATCAAGTTGCAGATAGTATGTTTGATTTATGATACTGAATTAACAAATTAACAGGTTTGGGATTTCATAAAATCAACATGCATTGATGTTGTTCTGAGTTTCCAGAGACAATGACTTTATAATTGGCTTAATTAAAATTTTAAACTATAGTTTAAGCTAATCAAACAATATTTGTTAAATATTAGATCCTATCCATAACTAGGCTAAGAGCTAAGGATTAAAACTACAGATAAAAAAAACAGGTTACTACAGAGCAATTTACACAGCA
The DNA here is from genome assembly GCA_030765085.1 of Allium cepa. Taxonomy (NCBI): domain Eukaryota; kingdom Viridiplantae; phylum Streptophyta; class Magnoliopsida; order Asparagales; family Amaryllidaceae; genus Allium; species Allium cepa. The sequence goes on along the minus strand of CM060944.1, from coordinate 204,615,179 downwards.
TATATGCATAAAACTTTTCATTAGATATTTATTTATAATAACATGCACTACTTATTTCATCTCAACATAGAGTCATGCAACCATGATTAAAATTTTAAAATTTTTATAAAAAGTTACTCACCTGAAAAATTATGAGCAGAGCATTCACAGTTAATTGAAAAGTTTGATCCTGAAATGCATTGATTGAAATCTCCAAATTGCTTCAGTACTTTTAAAAATTGCAGTTTGCTTCTTTTATTTTTGTAAACTAAGCTTTAGATTTTGAAAAGAAAAAGAATGGAATGGAAAAGGGTTTGTTTATATAAAGGCTGAAATTATTTGTAAATAAAAATAAAAGAAAACAAAATTTCAAATGCCACGTGTAATTAATCTCAACATTTATCAAATGAAATGCTTACTCTAATTACACTTGTTTATATGTTGCTTAAATTCATACACTTGTCTTTGTAAGGTAATTTGTATTTAAATTAACATGTTAATATATGCATTAGGCCTAATTGATTTGTTAATTGATATTTAATATGTATATAAATTTGTAAAAGAAATAAAAATAAATTGTGTTTATAAATTAAAACTTATACATATAAAAATTAAAACAAAAAGAAAAATCTATACTTTGGATTTTTAAATTTAAATTCAAATCTAATATTTTAAAAATCAAGTTATGAATACAAATTGAATTTTTAAAATAACAATTTCCATTCTTATTCAATACCTATTTATAAAGACAATACATTATTGATATTGTTTTTAGAAATATCTTATTATTAAATTAAAATCATTTTACAAGAAATTGTATTTTTATTAATAAAATATCTATTTTATTAAGTCATAAAACCATTGTTAAATTTATCCTAAATTTAAAACTAAATCCAATTTAATTTAAAACATTTCAATATTTTTCTAATCAATTTTAGGATCATATATTTATTTATGAAATAAATTTTAAAATTCAATACTAATTTAAAATCAAAATTTCCAATTTAAAAATGTATATATTAGAATTTTAAAACATGATTCATTTATTTTATTTTAAACCAAAATCATTTATTTAACTTTGAAAAGCTTAAATATTAAATAAAAACTAATTTTCCAAATTACTACAAATATTAAAACTAGAAAATATGTTTTACTTATTAAAATTAAAACAATACCAATCTATTTAAAATATAAACCATATATTTATAATATAAATAGAAATCAATTTATTATTTTTAAAAGATAAAATAACCAATTGAAATATTTATTGAAGATGATTATTAAACCAATTTGAATTATTATTAACAGATTATCAATATCAATTTAATTTTTAATACAGATTATTAAATTGATATTGTTAAAAATTCTGGGATATTACAATCCTTTCCCCTTAAAAGAATTTCGTCCTCGAAATTTAAAACAAAGGTAATTTAATAATCCCATTAAATTTTAATTTTAAACACAAGCATATATCAAACATATGCTAACAGCCATAACCACCAATCAAACAAATCTAATTATCCAGACAAATTCTGGATAAAATTCCATCGAGTGTCCCCAGATGTATATATATATACCGGGATACTCGCTCTAGAGAATCCAAACAATCGATACTATGTAGCTATAAAGCTCTTATACAACTATATCTATAACACTAGACAAGATATCAGACTACAGACGAGTCTGATTCGACAACCAAAGCTCCAGAACTGCTGGTTCCAAACCAGAGATAGATCATACACGTACTCCCTCAGAGATACGTGAGACTCATCGAATTCCAGTTATCCAACTGGCAATTCAATCCTGTAGATTAATCACTTAACCTCCAAGATCACAGAAAAGATCCAAAACCCTTCAGAGCTAACTTCTCAGATTTACCCAAACTTATAGCTCACTTTTGATCGGAGAAAACTTATCCAAAATTAAATCTTCCGCTTCAGAGTCCAAATTTCTCCGACTCTTATCCACAAAACTCTTCGGACAATCCTGGGCTGCCCACAACTTACTAATCAGCTCAACCTTCGTTGATGCTTTTAGAAACAAACTGGACCAATCAACACAACAAAATGATCTCCTCAAGATCAACCAAAACCAACAAATCAAACTCTACTCCTCAACATCAGAAGACAACAACTCACTTCTCCTGTCCGGGAAAAGAAAAAGCAGATGCACTTCCAAACTGCTTCCGCTGCTCAACTCTAATCCGAAGTAGAAGAAAATGCTTGAAGAAGAACGCAAGAACAAACAAGACAACACACCCCAGAGATATGGTTCAACAAATCCATAAGAAACTCAAAAATTCCCCTAAAACTTGAGCTGCTATACCAACTAAATCTCTTGGAACCATTCTTTTATTAAGCTGAACCACCGGTACCACTCCTGGAATTCATGTCGATAAGAAAACTCAATCTCCGGAGGACAAAACTCTAACTTCCTGAAGACATCCAGAAAACTCAGATAACCCAAGAGAACACTCAAACAATCGCAAGTCACTTTTGCGATCCACTAAACCAAATCCAAGTAAAAAATGCTCTTCCTTAACCAAATTAAACAGCTTACACTTAACTGGCCAACTCATCGAAGAAACGGGTCCACTCAACTGCTTCTGAACTCCACTCCAGAAAACTGCTAAGCCAGAAGATCTCTTGCCAACACCGAGAACATCCCAAGCTGCACTGCTGTCACAGATGCAAAAGAATTTCAAAACAAATCTCTTCAAGAAACTCAAACTTCAAAGCAACAGAAACTCCAGCTGAACACAGCCACAACACCGAAGCGGACTCGCCTCCTTAACTTGTTCCAAAGAAAACATCTTCGGGAACATCCATAGTCACTGCATCTCATCACGCAGCTACTATTTCCTGAGGTATTCAAAATATCATTATTCACTTCTGCCTAGCCGACAGATCCAAACTCTACTCATTCATCTTCAAAGATGAACTTCGAACCTTCACAGGTTTCCTTCAGAGATCAATGAAGTTCTTCATTACAACAGAACTCACTCGAGACGGTATTAGGTCTACAGTCTCGACAGATATACTTCCAACCTCAAATATTCAAACTCCAACAAATGGTAGTCGTGTTACCCACACTACTACCCCATCTACCTTTATAACTTATATTGGAAAATCTGAACAGGTAACCCAACAGATAGGTAGAAATAAATAAATATATATATATAGTTATATATAAAAATTACAAATACACTCTCTCAAGATAGACACCACTGTAGAGCCTAGGTATTCACTCAACCTAATCTTCTGATACCAAGTGTGACGACCCGACTTTCTTACCACAGAAAATCACATCATTTTTAAGAAAGAAAGGGATAGAAAAGAGAAAGGAAAGAAGAGAAGAAAGAAACAACATCAGAATCTAACAGCGGAACGAATAAACTATATTAATAACATAAATATTACATAGTTTACAACCATTATCAGAGTACACAGATATACAACACATATACTAGACAGTTATAAACACATGTCTAGTTATACAACTCAACACAATCCAGAGACAACACAGAACACACAGCGGAATACTAATATCTAACGCTGAAGCCTCCTGCTCCATTGCTCCTCCAATATTCGTCAAAGCTAACCTGAATCCCTTGGCTACTCGTAAAAATTTCAGTACCCAAGAGTTTATGAAAAACAAAAATAAACTCCGGGTCAGACATGGGTCTGGTGTGAATAACATGTTAAAGTTGCTTAACTTTTAAAAACCTTTTGAAAAGAAAGGTATCACGTAAGACTTCCCACACATAAACATGGGGAAAAAATTACCTTACGCTACCCAAAACATTTGATAGGAAATCCGATGATATTATAATAGTGTCTAGAGTTTTCAAATAAATAAGAAATAGTCGAAATTGTTACATCTATTAAATTCCATCTACTAGCCACAAAAGTGGGTAATACAATCAAAACCGTTGGCACTTATTGGATTTTGGATTCCATACAATGGCAGGGCTACTGGGGTACCGTCTGTCACAGTACATGGCCTAGATCACCGTACCGAGGAGTACTCCCACTCCCCTGCAACACAAGGCCGGACCCATTCCTTACTGAACAGTTCCGAACAAGATAACCCCGACGGTTGGAGCTCAACAACTGTCCACACAGCCGAAATAAAAAGGGACCTCTAGACAGGGGTAAATCTCACTCTCAAGTGGGGTCTACCCACGAAGCCTTGCTGCACCTCCCCTATTTTAGCCGTTCCCGGTTGATGAGGCTTGAGGCTACGATTACCTTAATAGGACACATCACTTAGAATGCTCATCGTCCACCTGAATATGTTCTGAAAGCATTCAATCCATACAAGTTCGTTTCGGGTTCGAACGAAACCGAAGGCATTATCTCGTTACACTCATTTTGGAATCACCCTCAGAGTTAACGACGATAACCCTTGCACTTTGATTCACCATCTCGAATCTATAAGTACTATTCCGTCAAACTCATTACGGAATAACCCACAGAGTTATATTGACTTATAGTCCTTACACCTTGAGTCTTCACGAAGCTCTACTTTGATTCACGACCTAACGTTATTTGGAATCGATGTGGTTTTCGGATATCCAAATATGGAAACCCGATCCCGGTCTCATCGAAATCCAAAGCGTGTCTTTTAGGTTCAAGTTATTTTAAAGGTTTAAAACAATTCAATCCAGTATCTATATACACACAGATAGATAACTTATAAATCACAACTGATAATCAGCATTACCACATAACAGATAACCCACATTATCAATATCAAATAGATATTCCATATATCACCATCACAATAGATAACCTATGTTATCATCACAATACAATCAAGACATTCATACCACACAATATCATTCATCTCATTACTGAGATCACAAAGCATCCAAGACAATCATTGACATCCATCCATACATAAGCAAGGCTTCACTCATACCACAATATAATTAATTTAAAATGAATTAAATTAACTATCTCTATCTCTAATTAATTTAAAATGAATTAAACTAATTACTTCATCTATAATTAATTTAAAATAAATTAAATTAATTACCTCATCAATATAAATCTTGCTTATCAATCATTTATTCATTATTAATTACCTTAATTAATCACCTTTGATTAATTACCCTTAATTACATTCATGCAATTATCCTTAATTAATTACAAATTAATTATTCTCAACCAAACAGTAATTAACCTTTAATTACTTCAATTAATTAATTAATCATAATTAATTACATTTATCCTTAATTAATAAATTAATTAATTACCTTAATTATCTATTATTGATTAATTAATCATAATTAATCAACTTTAATTACATCATTAATTAAAATAATTAATGATTCCCTTTTATTAATTACCTTAAGTAATTAACTCATAATTATTAATCATCCAGATTAATTACATTTAGTAATTAACTAACTTAATTGCTTTATTAACTCAAATTTAATTATTTCTTAATTAATTCCTTGATTAACTACTAAATAGTTAAACCAAATTACCTCATTCTTAAACATCTCCACTTAATTACAGTCATGTAATTATTAATCAACTACTTAACTAAGTAATTTCCAAATTATTAATTACATAAAGTAATTATTAATAAAAACCCAAGTGTTTAAAACTAATTAAACTTAATTAATTAAAATAAACAATCTCATTAAACTAAATTAATTACATTAAGTAATTAATTTCTTAATTACTTTACTAAGTAATTATACTCAAAACATTCATAATTGATTATTATTAAATTAATTAATCTAATTAATTATAAAATTAACGATATTAATTAATTGTTAAACAATCCTGGTTAATGACCTTCATTAACCATTCTTTAATTATTTTTATTAAGTAATTAACTTAAATTAATTACAAATTAAATTATCTTTAATTATTCATTAATTAAAAATAATTATTAAATTAATTAACCTTGATTTAAAATTTATTACATAATTATTAGTATTCATTCATCATTAATTAATAATTTAATTAATGATCTTAATTATAAATTGATTAATCATTAATCCATTATTAATTCCAAATTCAATTAATTAATTAAATTAATTAATTAATCATAATTACCTGATAAATTAATTCTAAAACATTAATCTTAATTTAAATTTCAAGATAAAAAAAATTCTTAGTTATGTTTTAAAACAAATTTTGTTTAAAACAAAGTACTTTTGAAATTTCTTTTAACTTCCATTTTAAATACAAGTTTAAAATAAGAACAATTTAAACTTATCAATGTTTAAATAATTTAAAGCTTTATATTGCAAATCAAACAAGTGTTATATAAAAAGTTTAAAGTTACATTCATTTCAAAATTTTAATAACTTAAATTCATTTGGTTTAGAACTTCAAAATTTTAAACCTTCTTTAAAATTTAAAACTGCACTTCAAATTTAAATTTCCAGTTTTAAATAGAACTTTAATTCTTTCTCATATTTTTAAAAAAAACTAATATTTAAAAAAGTTTAAACTATGTACCAAAATAAAATAGTTAATTATGCCAAAATTTGAAACTTTTATTTTTATTTAAACTGGGTTTTGAATTTAAAACAGAAATTCAAACTTGAATTTGAATTTAAACCTAAACCTTACTTAAACACAAAACTACGGATTTTAAAATTTTAAACCCAGATTTAAAAACAGTTCTGGAAACCTGGAAAAACACAGAGCAAACTCAACCTAATACAACTGCTTCGAGACAAAACAAAGATTACCCGAGCAAATCAATCTACTGCTTCGAGCTACTCACTACCTCAACTCGTGCAAACCAAACTCAGGGCAACCAACAACAGATACTTCTCATCACCGTGCATATGCACGGCGTCGCCGGCCACACTAGATCGTCAGCGTCTGTCGCGTCACCCCAGAAACCAATCCAGCATCCATCCTTGGCCATCGAATCAAACAATCACCCAAGAAAACAAAATCGAACACAAAATTCCAAACCTGGAAAACATATTCGGGTTTTTACTTCAAACCTGTCAACGACCAGTTTGCATTGCTCCGACCATCTGAGATCTAGCCACTCCGGCCTCGAACTCATCCACCACCAACCCAACAATTCCCAAAACATCAAAGCACTCGGTCAATCATACAAGTCAATATGAACGATTTCTAAACACCCAGCAAAACTAGGGTTTAAAAGTAGAATTCCCAAATCTGCATTTACTCTGACAATTATATCAACATTCAAGATTTTTCCCCTACTCCCCACTCAACCTACTTCCTTCAGAAAGAACCCCGAGATCTCCCCATTCAAAGATCATCAGAATTTACTTAAATTCCATTTTTAGTTCAAAACCCTATAACAACTTCATCTAATACCTAAAAATTCTAATCTTTGATTTAAAAATCAAGTTGCAGATAGTATGTTTGATTTATGACACTGAATTAACAAATTAACAGGTTTGGGATTTCATAAAATCAACATGCATTGATGTTGTTCTGAGTTTCCATAGACAATGACTTTATAATTGGCTTAATTAAAATTTTAAACTATAGTTTAAGATAATCAAACAATATTTGTTAAATATTAGATCCTATCCATAACTAGGCTAAGAGGTAAGGATTAAAACTACAGATAAAAAAAACAGGTTACTACAGAGCAATTTACACAGCATATATGCATAAAACTTTTCATTAGATATTTATTTATAATAACATGCACTACTTATTTCATCTCAACATAGAGTCATGCAACCATGATTAAAATTTTAAAATTTTTATAAAAAGTTACTCACCTGAAAAATTATGAGCAGAGCATTCACAGTTAATTGAAAATTTTGATCCTGAAATGCATTGATTGAAATCTCCAAATTGCTTCAGTACTTTTAAAAATTGCAGTTTGCTTCTTTTATTTTTGTAAACTAAGCTTTAGATTTTGAAAAGAAAACGAATGGAATGGAAAAGGGTTTGTTTATATAAAGGCTGAAATTATTTGTAAATAAAAATAAAAGAAAACAAAATTTCAAATGCCACTTGTAAATAATCTCAACATTTGTCAAATGAAATGCTTACTCTAATTACACTTGTTTATATGTTGCTTAAATTCATACACTTGTCTTTGTAAGGTAATTTGTATTTAAATTAACATGTTAATATATGCATTAGGCCTAATTGATTTGTTAATTGATATTTAATATGTATATAAATTTGTAAAAGAAATAAAAATAAATCATGTTTATAAATTAAAACTTATACATATATAAAATAAAACAAAAAGAAAAATCTATACTTTGGATTTTTAAATTTAAATTCAAATCTAATATTTTAAAAATCAAGTTATGAATACAATTTAAATTTTTGAAATAACAATTGCCATTCTTATTCAAAACCTATTTATAAAGACAATACACTATTGATATTGTTTTTAGAAATATCTTATTATTAAATTAAAATCATTTTACAAGAAATTATATTTTTATTAATAAAATATCTATTTTATTAAGTCATAAAACCATTTTGTTAAATTTATCCCATATTTAAAACTAAATCCAATTTAATTTAAAACAATTCAATATTTTTCTAATCAATTTTAAGATCATATATTTATTTATGAAATAAATTTTAAAAACTGAATACTAATTTAAAATCAAAATTTCTAATTTAAAAATGTATATATTAGAATTTTAAAACATGATTCATTTATTAAATTTTAAACCAAAATCATTTATTTAACTTTAAAAAGCTTAAATATTAAATAAAAAAAAAATTTCCAAATTACTACAAATATTCAAACTAGAAAATATGTTTTACTTATTAAAATTAAAACAATACCAATCTATTTAAAATATAAACCATATATTTATAATATAAATAGAAATCAATTTATTATTTTTAAAAGATAAAATAACCAATTAAAATATTTATTGAAGATGATTATTAAACCAATTTGAATTATTATTAACAGATTATCAATATCAATTTAATTTTTAATACAGATTATTAAATTGATATTGTTAAAAATTCCGGTATATTACACGTACCCTTTGAGTCAACACTATTCTACCTATATCAACTCAAGTTGTACAGAAATACGAACCATTTGGGTTAAAGAAGAAGCGGAAAAAGAAGAAAATAGAAATCAACAATAGAATCTAACCATCGCAACGGAATAAAATATAGTAGATAATAAATGATCTTTACTCAAATCAATATATCCGTTTATGTGTTACATCATCAGAGTACATCAATCACAGTTCAACATCACTAACACACAAATGGATACACAACAACTCAATACAGCGGAATATATATATAAACAAGTACGGAAGTACGTATCGTCATCCAACTCGTCTCCTGAGCTCCACAGCATCATATCCTATATCCTATAATACTCGGTCTGACCCGAGCATTACAGCTAAATAACACCCGAGTCAGTCTAGAATACCAGCGTGAGAAAATTACACACAATTGATTATTAAAGTTTCAAAAATCCTTTGGAAACAAAAGCATCTCATAAGACCACGCCACAAATAAACATGTCGAGTTTTTACCTTACGATAGCTAAAACAATTTTTATAGAAATCCTCTGATATTATAATAGGTTCTATATACTACTTACAAAATAGCCGAAATTATTACATCTATTAAATTCCAGCTACTAGCCACAGAGTGGGTAATACAAACAAAACTCGTACAAGGCTCGTAGGGAGGATGGATTTCCAACTAATGACTAGGCACTGGGGTACCACCTGTCACAGTACGTGGCATAGATCACAGTACCGAGGAGTACGCCCGCTCCCCTACAACACAAGACCGGGACTACCCCTTACTAGATAACCCCGAGCGAGATCACCCCGCGGTTGGGATCAGCAACCGCCCACTAAGCCGAAATAAAAGGGACATCTAGATAGGGATGACCTCACCCTGCTTGGATGCTACCCACCTAGCCTTGCTGCATAACCCCTGATTTTCAGTCATTCTCGGTTGATGAGGCTTGAGGCTAAGCGTTACCTTTTTAGACATATCCCTTAGAATGCCCATCGTCCACCTGACGATGTCCCGAAAGCATTCATCCATACAAGTCCGTCTCGGGTTCGAACGGAACCGAAGGCACTACTCCTACCACATTCATTTTGGAAATATCCTCAGGATTAGTAGCGACTAGCCCTTGCACTTCATTGCTCCATCTTCGAATCCAAAAACGTTTTCCACGAAACGTACAAACCGGATCGAAGTGGTTTTCGAGAAAAAAATCTCAATCCCGGTCTCTTCGAAACGATCAATGCATTTGTCCAATATTGATAGTCAGTTATTTAACTATCAATTAATATTCAGAACATCCATCACACAATAAATAATTTCCCAAATTATTTATTAACCTCAAAATATCTTTACAAGATTTATTTCTATTTTCAACCCTTTGAAAACAGTTTCAAATCATCTTTCCTTTTCAGAATAAACTTTCCCAAATATTTTCTATTTCCACTGAAATCACCAAGCACAAAACTAGATTTTTAAAATAATTTAAAACACTTTACTTTGAAATATACTTTAAAACATTTATTTTAAAATTACTTCAATAATTTTTTAAAAATACATACTATATGAATATTCAAAAAGAATGTTATTTAAGAAAATATACAACTAGAATTTCACTTTTAAAAACAAAATACTAGATCACTTTTTAAGTAATTACTACTATAATAGATTTGAGAAAATACTTACTTTAGAATTTAAATATTAGAAATAATAAATTTTCCAAAACTTGCTTTTTTTAAACAACTTTTAAAAAAACTTTTAACTTATATTTAAAAGTTTCTTTGAAAATGTACTTGGTTATTCTGGGAGAATTTTCAATTTCAATCACTTAGATCAATTTTCCAAATTTATTCCCAATTTATTCCATTTGAAATAAATTTCTTTCTTATCAGTTCCTTTCATTTCAAAATTCATTAGTTATGGACTTTGTTATTATTTTCCGTTTGATTTCAAATCTTTTAACTGAAATATACAAGTTTCAGATTTCTTCTCGATTTCTTCTTTATTCTTTTCAATAATTTAAATCTTAAATTTTAAATAAATGTTTTGTTCTTTTAAATAATATCACTGAAGATTTAAATTCATTAACTTTCTGTTTATTCAAATTTCCTTTCTATACTCAAGATTTATTTATTAGAAATTTAAAATCACTTTATTTCTTTTCCAATTCATTTTTTAAATTTATTCAAATTTCTATAATTATTTTACCTACAATTTCACTTCTTTAATTATCTTTCCAAAATCCAATTTATATATTTTTGGTAATTCATGATACCCAATTATATCCAATCGAACCATAGCATTCAATATCCCAATATAATTCATCATAGAATATTAAATAATTACAACAGAGGGTATTGGATAATTTAAATAATTGTTGAGGGATCCAGTTGGAACCCTCCAACCTGTTTTTCCTGCATCCACAGACATTAGCACAATATAAAATAGCAATTCCAAAATATACCATACTATAGCACATCAATCAATTCAACCATTCAAACAATTATTTAAATCTAATCATTTACATTTAAATTTAAATTCAACTGAGTGAGATTAACTCACCTTTGATTTTTAATTTGCAATCCGATCCACACCGGCTTGATACACCACGATTTAGACCTTGTACAAACAATATACGATTTATTAACATTTGAATTAATCGAACAGTCAATTGCCTTTTAATAATTTAACCAACCAAAAACTTTATTTAAACTAATTTTCTTTTAATAAATTATTCTTGATAACTAAAATAATTTAGATTTAAATTAACAAATAAATCTTCATCATTTTAGAATTAAACCCGTAAATGAAAATATGAATATGTATATTTCCTTTTTATTTGAATCTACATATACTAGAATAACCCATATACATTTTAAAAATCTACCCTTTTATAAATCCTACAACATTTTTAAAGTCCTATATATTATTATTATTTTAAACTATATGTATATATATATATATATCTTTCAGTAAATAACAAAAATAAATATTTTCTCTACTATAATTTTTTTTTTGTTTATCTATACATATTAAGATCAACTTAAAATTTAAAAACTACATAACATACAAGATTTTCTTTACTGTAAAATATATATCTTTGTAAAATAAAAATCCGATTTTTAAAATCTTATCTTTCTAATCTACATATATATTAATTTAATAAAAGAGAATACCTCGCTGCTCACTCTAACACGCCACCATCCCTCCAGAACATCGCGACTGCCCCCCATCATCCACTGACATCGGTGAACGACTAGCCGACCCAACTCGCAACCAACATCGTTCAAGACTTGCGACAGGCTGCTACGCGACCCACCAGCTCCTTGCGACTCGCGTACGCCCTCACCGAAACCGCCTTGAGCTGCCGCGCCATCCAAAATCGACCAAAACCCAAAGCAAAATCGCGACAACCCCTTTGACCTGCGGCGCCACCAACAGCCGACCACGATCTCGCGGCAACCCCAAATCGCGAACTCGGCCGTCCCAAAAACCCTAATCGCGACCGGCCCCCACGTCGACGCTTGCCGAACCCCACCTGAATCGAACGCCAACAACCCCTTCATCAACGAACTCCGGTCGAACTCCCCTTCTACCAAAGCACGAGAGCTCTCCTCTAGGTCACGAATTCGATTTGAAATCGAATTCGGTTTCGAAATGTACAAGGAGGAGGCAGATTCAGTTATGGCGAACTTGAGAGGAAAAAAAAGAAAGAACGGAATGATTCGAACTGAGGAGAGACGAAGGTTATGATTTTATTTCGGCCATTGCTTCTTTCTTTTTTCTTTTTTTCGCGTCCGATCTGCTTTTGAGAATAAGGAGGGGACGGGAATAAAATATAGGATGGTGAAAAGCTTCTTGAGCACGACGTTGTAGATGAAAATATCTAGCTAATTTACTTTAAATTTAAATCATATTATAAAACTTCAAAACGTCTTGTTAATTGCCAATTAAAATTTTGAACTCCTCTTAAGGAATGCCGCTAGGCGATTATAAGATTTTACCCGCGTCTCGAACACAATGGAACGCGTTTTGGAGGCTAACTCGATCATATGCGCGAGTTACGAAAATAAAATATCAATTTTAAATTAAATCAATTAAAATAGTTTTCTAAGCGTTTTGAGCTATCAGGGTCAAACGACAGCTCCGATTGCTACAAAAATTGAAATCCTATAATAACTAACTATTACGGATCTAATGGAACTAGTTTCGTCGAATTCCGAGACTGTGCCTCGGAAGGCTGTTTTTAAATTCAGTTTAAACGATATATTTTTAAAACTGAACAAATCAGTGTTAAATTCAATTTTAAAACTTTTATTATCCACAGTATTATCAATATAAATTTTATAAGCCTTCAAATTATTTTTAACAGGCTTAAAACTCCAGATTCAACCTTTTACCCAACTTAAAATTATTTAATTCAATAATTTAATTATCAAATAAATTATGATATTCGTAGTTCAAGTTAAAATTATTATACTGAATATTTAAATCAATAAAATATTCCAATTACAAATGCTTAAAAATTCAGGGTCGTCACATTCCTCCTTCCTTAAAAAAATTCGTCCCCGAAATGACTAATTTGGAAGAATGGTCCAATACCCGTTACTATTTTTTTCCAAACCAACAATTTTACATCCTACCAACTATCTTTTTAATAACAGACACATTACCTTTCTTACTAACTTCCCAAACTTTCCCATAATTCGCAAACAATCCTATTTGCCCAATCATTCAAGTTTTAATTTAAAACCAATTTTGAATTATCAAAATTTTCTCAAAAATTTTCTAACTCTCTAATTTACGAAAATTTTTGTCAACATCTCCTTTGCGCGGCTAGCTCGGTACAACTACAAAAGGCCTCTACTTTATAACAACCCAGGGTTTTACAACAATTAATTATCATTCAATGATTATTAAATTGGTTGTTAATTGCTATTTGACGTTCTAAATCGGGTTGAAATTCTTGTTAAACATCCGTTAGGGGTTGGCGGGCTTTCAATTGAATGTTGGCCCGTGAGTTTCTTTTTTTTATGCCGTGTTATTTCGAGCAATACCCAGCCCCGTCTCTATTTTTCATTCGTTTGAAACCCTAACCAAAATAAACAAAAGAAAATAAATGGCGGCCTTGTCTTCTTTCTAATATTAGGGCTTCAGGAATTCGAAGGCGTCGATGTCGATTTGCTCGATCGAACGATGATGGTGCTCGCGGCTACTTCAATTCGCGTCGAGCAAAGGTGAGTAATTTATACTCACATCTTATTTCGAACTCAGGGCTGTGCTCGCGTTCGATTTTGTGTTGATACTTGGGTTTTGAAATCTGACTTAGCTTGATTATCACGACACTGTTTGGTTTTTGTTCATCTGGAATTTTTTGAATTTGCCGAGTACTTTTGATTCAATGTTTGATTAATTGTAGTTGCTGATGATGTTACTGATTATATAGGAATTGAACTTATGCATATGCGTTTGTATATGATCATTGACTTCATCATTTTGTTATCTCGGCCGTATGATTTGTTTTGATACTTGGGGTGGTTTCTGATTCTGGATTGAAATCTGCAAACTCGATTTGTGAAAATAATTTAGATGTCATCATTGTCGACTGATGCCTTTACTCCATGCATTCATGTCTCAGTGATGAATCAAGTGTTCATGTGTATATATGAGTGTGTTGGCTTGTAGGATCTGGTTTAATTTGATCCTGTTCATGCGAGCATGTTATTTTGTTCTGAAATTTTGAAGCTTGTTTTGGTTTTGACTTTTATGGGCTTGGCGCATTGGGTTATTGTTGAGTTCGTCCATTTAGTCACCATATATATACATACAGATATGTATGTGCGTATATATGTATGTTGTGATTCTTATTTCACTGTACTTCAGTTTTGATTATTGTTTTACATTGTTTGTTCTTGGTCATCTCTGTTCGAATTTTTGGTTGTACCTACCTATTACTCAATTTATGGGATTGCTTTGATTTGTTCTTTTTAGCAAGTACTTCGATCATATATCCTCTGTTCTTTATTAGTTTGCTTTGAATTGTTATAGTGGCATTTGACATCACTTTGTATACATATATCAAGTACTTGCCTGACAATGTTTATTTAGATAAGAAAAGTTTCATACACCTATATGCCTGTACCTATTTCTAGTAGACTAACTTTTCATACATATATAAACAAGTTCTTGCATGTATATGTTAGTAACTTTATACCAGCTTCTATTAGTATGCTTAGCTTTACGTAAGAAGATAAAAATTTTGAAATTTCCCTCTGTACATGTTTTCATTAGTACATACTTATTGTAGCCTCGACTCTATTCACTGTTTTATGTGTTCCCTTCATGCTACTTTGTTATCAAGTAACACTCGAGTCTGCATCTCTGATCATGTCACTATTTTCTGGTATGGCTCGCACTTGCATTTGCTTGTTATTGAGCATTGGTTTTGATTTCTGGTCTTGATGCACTTGAGTCTGTGCATTTATTTGGGCTTACCGGTTCTGGATTTGGTTCACTGTTTGGTCTTGGTACAGTTGCTATACCTTTGAGCATTTCGCCGTGTTCATTTGTGTTGGGCATTGTTTTGGTTTCCCTGTTCGCATGTTGGAAGTCGCAACATGTATTGCTTCCCTGTGTTGAACCCAGCCGATAACTCGGGTTTGACCTTGTATCACTTTAGTGGTTAGTATTTGCAATTTTTAGTGTTGTGCCACTATTGCATATTGTGCCTTGGTCTTTGAACATTGTTGAGTTTGATTCTTCTTACTGTTTCATTTGTTTTGAGTATGACTGCCTTTGCGCACATTGATACCTGAGTTTGTCTTGGTTTATCGGGACCACAGTGGCATTCGTATATGTATTCATGCCCCTTTTGGTACTACTGCATTGTTTTGTTGCTGCAGCTGAGTTGAGCAGTGACTTGACCTCTGTAGATTTGTTTTGCTAATTAGCATTTAGCGTTGTGATGATTTTACATGCTGTTGTGGCGAGGCAGTACACGCGTGCGTGTACTGCAGCCACACAGAACTTGCATTTTCAATCGATATTTTAATTACTTGGATTGTTTGTGTATTCAATTCAATATTTGAAATTGCATTTGATTTGGTTTAATTTTGATGTTTTTCAAATTATCTTCATTGGTATTCTTTTCACTTATCTTTGTTGATGATTTGAATCTACTGATTTATTGTTTCACTGTTACGTGTTATATTTATCGTTGTCCGATTTATTTATTTAAGGATCGGATAGACGAGATTTATTGTGACTGTCGTCTATTTGTTACTTAATTATTATTGCTTCTGTGCACTAATAACTGAGTTTGAATTAGACTGACCCGTGTATTATTTTATTTTGAATTTAATACTCGGGTCAGACCGAGTTATTACAGGTTGTAGATATCTTGATTTGGGTTGCTGCTAGAGCTATGAAGTCTTTTCATACTTTTGGAGTTGTCGTGTCATAGTATAGGAAGATATGTATTCATGTATATTATATATGATAATGTACTTGTATATGTAACTTCCAGAGTCGACAGTTGTAGTTGTATCATATGTACTGTATCACATGTATTGTAACTAACATCAGTTATTGTATATATGAGACTTTTGTTTATCTGTGTTCCGCATTTATATTATCTGTGTTATTATTATATATATTGTCCTAAACTATTATGAACCATCGTAGTTCGTTTTATACTAAAATTGGGTATGTCGATGGGAGTAAATAAATAAGAGATGAAAAGTAAAAATATATACCACTCCTATCGAGATAACCAATACTAGTGTAAGGCCTAACTACGGATGGCCGCTCCTATCCAGCCTTATTCTTCGTGATAAAGGACAGTATTTCCTTTAATACTCTTTGTTATTGTGAGCATAGAGGTGGGGCATCACAGTTGGTATCAGAGCTTGGGGTTTATGGGCATAATATAAAACATAACTTAGATGGAACATGTGTTACAACTATTAGTCGTTGCTTTAGTTGTGTTTTGAGTCAAAACTAAAGTTTTGAAATTAGGACGAAATTTTTAAATTTCCTTATTTAAAAATAAAAGTGAATTTGTGTTTTGATGATTGATTGATTTATGTTCTGTTTATCAGAGTGCGCAGCGGAAACAATGAGACTGTCTTCGCTGAGTACGGCTGATAACCTTTTTGATTTAATAATCAAAATATGAAATTCAAATAAATTTCATTTGTTGTTTACATAGTTGTGTTTAATTTGCTTCTTTGAAAATTTCGAATTCGATTGAGGATTCGAAGCTACTGCAGTTATGAGATTTTTGTTGTTTTGAATTATCTTCGTTGAAGATATATTTGAATGATTTCTTTGTTCATTTTGTGGTACACGTGCCCATTTGAGTTGCACGTTACTGCATAAACTTTGCGTAAAACCGATGTTTGGTTTTAAACGTATTTTGTTGCCGTTATTTTATAACGGGATTTTTACACCGTTGCTAAATTTTGAAGCACGGTGTTTTGTTGACCTTTTTAATGAATGAAAATTCACTAGTGTTATATTTTGATGCGAATTATTTTGATGAGATTTTGACGTATGAATATTACTGTCGCTTTCGCTTCAGTAACCGTCAAATTTAAAGTGGATTTTCAAGCGGTTATCCCGCAATGCTGATTTTGAGATCTGTTTTTACGGTGTTTTGAGAAGTGCAATTTCCTTGTTGAAATTATCACTAATGTTGCTGTTTTTATCACGGATTTGCAAATCATATTAAAAATAAATTTTGTTTTCAAAATTTTTCAGTTTACGTTTTCAAAAGAATGAGGAAGCGATTTAAACGATTCAGCAAAATCGAGGACTATGAACCCTTTTCTTTTACTGATTCGCTTAGTTCCGGATTTGTTCATTTGAGAATGTAAATCATTAATTTTATAAAATAAATGAATTTGTTTTCAGAAGTTTTGCAGTTTGCGTTTTCAAAAGAATGAGAAAGCGATTTAAACGTTTCAGCAAAATCGAGGACTATGACCCCTTTCTTTTACCGATTCGCTTAATTCCGGATTTTTTCGTTTGAGAATGTAAATCATTACTTTTATAAAATAAATAAATTTGTTTTCAGAAGTTTTGCAGTTTGCGTTTTCAAAAGAATGAGAAAGCGATTTAAACGTTTCAGCAAAATCGAGGACTATGACCCCTTTCTTTTACTGATTCGCTTGATTTCGGACTTGTCCGTTTGAGAATATGAAATGTTATTTTTGAAATACACAATTTTTCACTTTTAAGGAAACGATGAAGAGAATTAAACGATTTAGTAAAACTCGTGGTTATGGGACATGTGCGTTTGCTATTTTGGTTAATTCCGGACTAGTTGATTGAAATATTGGATGATTTTCGTGTGCTTTCGAGCCACTATGATGGACCTTCGGGTCATATGATGGACCTTCGGGTCAAATACCAGTACCAGACCTTCGGGTCATATGTTGGACCTTCAGGTCATATGATGGGCGCCAAAATTATGATGACGGTACTTGGTAGGCTTCGGCCATATGAGATGCACGTGCGGCGTAGCTAAAACTCGCCATATGATGGGATCGATCCAACCTTTTATGTTGATTTTCTAGAGTATCTTAATTGATTTCTAGATATTTGTTGAATCTAATTATCTGCAGATAATTAGATATTTGATATTATGAGTTCTGATTATCGTTTTTGATAATCGGATATTTGTTGTTTCTGATTATTGCTTGTGATAATTAGATATTTGATGTTATGAGTTCTGATTATCGTTTTTGATAATCGGATATTTGTTGTTTCTGATTATCGCTTGTGATAATTAGATATTTGATGTTATGAGTTCTGATTATCGTTTTTGATAATGAATATTTGTTGATTTGATTATCGTTTTTGATAATCGAATATTTGTTGATTTGATTATCGTTTTTGATAATCGAATATTTGTTGATTTGATTATCGTTTTTGATAATCGAATATTTGTTGATTTGATATCGTTTTGTTGTTGATTTGAGATTTGATTATCGTTTTTGATAATCGAATATTTGTTGATTTTATTATCATTTTTGATAATCGAATATTTGTTGATTTGGTTATCGTTTTCGATAATCGAATATTTGTTGATTTGATTATTGTTTTTGATAATCGAATATTTGTTGATTTGATTATCATTATTGATAATTGAATATTTGTTGATTTAAGATTTGATTATCGTTTTTGATAATTGAATATTTGTTGATTTGAGATTTAATTATCATTATTGATAATTGAATATTTGTTGATTTAAGATTTGATTATCGTTTTTGATAATTGAATATTTGTTGATTTAAGATTTGATTATCGTTTTTGGTAATTGAATATTTGTTGATTTGAGATTTGATTATCATATTATCGTTTTTGATAATTGAATATTTGTTGATTTAAGATTTGATTATCATTATTGACAATTGAATATTTGTTGATTTAAGATTTGATTATCGTTTTTGATAATTGAATATTTGTTGATTTGAGATTTGGTTATCATTATTGATAATTGAATATTTGTTGATTTAAGATTTGATTATCATTATTGATAATTGAATATTTGTTGATTTAAGATTTGATTATCGTTTTTGATAATTGAATATTTGTTGATTTAAGATTTGATTATCGTTTTTGATAATTGAATATTTGTTGATTTGAGATTTGATTATCGTTTTTGATAATTGGATATTTGTTGTTTTCTATCTATCTCTGTTGATGGTTAGAGTTTGCTGATTATGGAGTTCGTGTTTTTCTGATTTTCTGGTTGATAACTAGATGTTTGCGGTTTTGCGATTTGTGATTTGTGTTTTCTAATTATCTTCGTTGACAGCTGTTTTCTAATTATCGTATCGGTAATTAGATATTATTGTTTTGTGATTCCTGTATTCTAATTATCTACTTGATAATTGAATATTGCTGATAATTGCATTTTAGTTTGTTGCTTTCTGATTATCCATTAGATAGTTAGATTATTGTTGAGAATTTGTGAATTTCTATTATTGGAATTAAAAGATTTCTTTGGCATTGTGTTCTTGACCTTTATTTTTCTAGCTTAACCAGTTTATGTTAGAAAAATAATTGTTATTGACGACTTTAATTATGAAAATTGCGGGTCGCAATTTTTATAAGGAGGGGAGTTTGTAACAACCCGGGGTTTTACAACAATTAATTATCGTTCAATGATTATTAAATTGGTTGTTAATTGCTATTTGACGTTCTAAATCGGGTTGAAATTCTTGTTAAACATCCGTTAGGGGTTGGCGGGCTTTCAATTGAATGTTGGCCCGTGAGTTTCTTTTTTTTTATGCCGTGTTATTTCGAGCAATACCCGGCCCCGTCTCTATTTTTCATTCATTCGAAACCCTAACCAAAATAAACAAAAGGAAATAAATGGCGGCCTCGTCTTCTTTCTGATATTAGGGCTTCAGGAATTCTAAGGCGTCGACGTCGATTTGCTCGATCGAACGATGATGGTGCTCGCGGCTACTTCAATTCGCGTCGAGCAAAGGTGAGTAATTTATACTCACATCTTAATTCGAACTCAGGGCTGTGCTCGCGTTCGATTTTGTGTTGATACTTGGGTTTTGAAATCTGACTTAGCTTGATTATCACAACACCGTTTGGTTTTTGTTTGTCTGGAATTTTTTGAATTTGCCGAGTACTTTTGATTCGATGTTTGATTAATTGTAGTTGCTGATGATGTTACTGATTATATAGGAATTGAACTTATGCATATGCGTTTGTATATGATCATTGACTTCATCATTTTATTATCTCGGCCGTATGATTTGTTTTGATACTTGGGGTGGTTTCTGATTCTGGATTGAAATCTGAAAACTCGATTTGTGAAAATAATTTAGATGTCTTCAATGTCGACTGATGCCTTTACTTCATGCATTCATGTCTCAGTGATGAATCAAGTGTTCATGTGTATATTTGAGTGTGTTGGCTTGTAGGATCTGGTTTAATTTGATCCTGTTCATGCGAGCATGTTATTTTGTTTTGAAATTTTGAAGCTTGTTTTGGTTTTGACTTTTATAGGCTTGGCGCATTGGGTTATTGCTGAGCTCGTCCATTTAGTCACCATATATATACGTACAGATATGTATGTGCGTATATATGTATGTTGTGATTCTTATTTCACTGTACTTCAGTTTTGATTATTGTTTTACATTGTTTGTTTTTTGGTCATCTCTGTTCGAATTTTTGGTTGTCCATTCATATTACTCAATTTATGGGATTGCTTTGATTTGTTCTTTTTAGCAAGTACTTCGATCATATATCCTCTGTTCTTTATTAGTTTGCTTTGAATTTTTATAGTGGCATTTGAAATCACTTTGTATACATATATCAAGTACTTGCCTGACAATGTTTATTTAGACAAGAAAAGTTTCATACACCTATATGCCTGTACCTATTTCTAGTAGCCTAACTTTTCATACATATATAAACAAGTTCTTACATGTATATGTTAGTAACTTTATACCAGCTTCTATTAGCATGCTTAGCTTTGCGTAAGAAGATAAATTTTTTGAAATTTCCCTTTGTACATGTTTTTATTAGTACAAACTTATTGTAGCCTCGACTCTATTCACTGTTTTATGTGTTCTCTTCATGCTACTTTGTTATCAAGTAACACTCGAGTCTGCATCTCTGATCATGTCACTATTTTCTGGTATGGCTCGCACTTGCATTTGCTTGTTATAGAGCATTGGTTTTGATTTCTGGTCTTGATGCACTTGAGTCTGTGCATTTATTTGGGCTTACCGGTTCTGTATTTGGTTCACTGTTTGGTCTTGGTGCAGTTGCTATACCTTTGAGCATTTCGCTGTGTTCAGAGTTGGGCATTGTTTTGGTTTCCCTGTTCGCATGTTGGAAGTCGCAACATGTACTGCTTCCCTGTGTTGAACCCAGCCGATAACTCGGGTTTGACCTTGTATCACTGTAGTGGTTAGTATTTGCAATTTTTAGTGTTGTGCCACTATTGCATATCGTGCCTTGGTCTTTGAACATTGTTGAGTTTGATTCTTCTTACTGTTTCATTTGTTTTGAGTATGACTGCCTTTGCGCACATTGATACCTGAGTTTGTCTTGGTTTATTGGGACCACAGTGGCATTCGTATATGTATTCATGCCCCTTTTGGTACTACTGCACTGTTTTGTTGCTGCAGCTGAGTTGAGCAGTGACTTGACCTCTGTAGATTTTTTTTGTTGATTAGCAATTAGTGTTGTGATGATTTTACATGCTGTTGTGGCGAGGCAGTACACGCGTGCGTGTACTGCAGCCACACAGAACTTGCATTTTCAATCGATATTTTAATTACTTGGATTGTTTTGTGTATTCAATTCAATATTTGAAATTGCATTTGATTTGGTTTAATTTTGATTTTTTCCAAATTATGCTCATTGATATTCTTTCCACTTATCTTTGTTGATGATTTGAATCTGCTGATTTATTGTTTCACTGTTACGTGTTATATTTTTCGTTGTCCGATTTCTTTATTTAAGGATCGGATAGACGAGATTTATTGTGACTGTCGTCTATTTGTTACTTAATTATTATTGCTTTATGTGCACTAATAACTGAGTTTGAATTAGACTGACCCGTGTATTATTTTCTTTTGAATTTAATACTCGGGTCAGACCGAGTTATTACAGGTTGTAGATATCTTGCTTTGGGTTGCTGCTAGAGCTATGAAGTCTTTTCATACTTTTGGAGTTGTCGTGTCGTAGTATTGGAAGATATGTATTCATATATATTATATACGATAATGTACTTGTATATGTAACTTCCAGAGTCGACAGTTGTAGTTGTATCATATGTACTGTATCACATGTATTGTAACTGACATCAGTTATTATATATATGAGACTTTTGTTTTATCTGTGTTCCGCATTTATATTATCTGTGTTATTATTATATATATTGTCCTAAACTATTATGAACCATTGTAGTTCGTTTTATACTAGAATTGGGTATGTCGATGGGAGTAAATGAATAAGAGATGAAAAGTAAAAATATATACCACTCCTATCGAGATAACCAATACTAGTGTAACGGATGGCCACTCCTATCCAGCCTTATTCTTCGTGATAACGGACGGTATTTCCTTTAATACTCTTTGTTATTGTGAGCATAGAGGTGGGACGTCACATACGGGCTCCCAAATTCCAAATGAAAACAAAAGGCCAAGTGGCTAGATCCAAAAACCCAATCAAATTTCACAGAAACTTAAACACATACCTTTTTGTCGAGCATTTCAAATTATTTTCTGAAATCAAAATCAATTCTCTTTTCCCTTTATAATACCTGCATATCTTACATAGTAATATATCCAATCACAATATTCCAAAAACATTTTATCGATTTTCTCACAAAATGCCAATATCTATTCATTCAAATATTGACTTGGATTATATTAGTAGTATTAATTTTTTATTTATGAATTCACCATTCCCCCTTAAGTTAGTATAAGCATTTTATATGCTTCTTATGTTTATTCCCACTTTACCACTTTAGTTTATATCCAATTTTAATCAAATTGATTCTTTCATTTTCATATGAATTCAATTTATCTTCAACTCTGAATATTTAAATTTTATTTTTCATTTATACTAATTTATGCCATTATTTTAAATTAGTTTCATTACTAATTTATTTCAATTCCTAGTTTGAAATCGTTTTGTCGTTAACAAAAATTTCCCAAAAATTTTCAAAATTTTTCTAACTCCTATAATTTTTGAAAATTTTTGGCAGAGTCTCCTTTGTACGGAGGAGCTTTTGCAATTTGACAAAAGATATAAATATGTATACATCGACCCACCCGGTCGGAAAAACCTAAAACAGTTCATATTTCCTATTTTTATTGCGTAGGCGTACCTTATTTAGCATTTATAAGCAAGCGGCCTATTATTTTAGCAGTTAGCATGCCCAAAATCCAGCCACACTGCTTCCCGGTACCTGTACTTACTCAATTTAAACACGTATGCCATATAAATGAAGTTTAACAACATTTCACTTATTTGCAATAGTTACACGCATGAATTCTAAAAGAAATTCACACCAAACATTTTCCCGTAAGCAACTTATACAGTTTTCATACTAATTCAACTGTTTCAATTAATTTATAAATCATTTCATTAAATGGTTTTTAATCCATTCTTACACAACTACATTCAATTTAAATGGTTTAAAACTCAATCGTTTACGTTTAGTTTATTTTAAGCAAACCGAACTCATATTAAATTCAATTGCTCTCAAAATCAATTTATTTTACTCCTATCAGTTCATAGGATTTTAATTACTTCCATTTACATCAAATGACAATTTATTCTATGCAATTTGATGAGATCTATGTGAATAAATAAGTATTTATGTTTTATAACCAATTTAAATTGATTTCAACTCAATTCATACTTAATTCTATTCCATTTTAAAATTTACTCACAATCCATATATTATAATTTTCATTGCATTTTAAATTTGAATACGTTCACTTGCATTTCATTTCATTAACCAAACTAGTTTCATCATTCAAACAGGTTCCATTAAAAACCATTTGATCTAGCTCGACACATTCTGTTTAAATTGCATTCACAATCCATTCATTTACAATTCATTCCAAAATTGTTTATTCCGAACTATTTTATTTAGCTCGAAAACAATCCAGGCTATTTCATTCAATAACTATTTCTCAACTTATTTAAACCACACTTCATTTGATTTTTATTTAGTCCATCCATTTATTTATTCAAATTTTTTTTCTATACTTAAGCTTATTTTCGTTTTTCAAGTAAATTTTTCTCTTTTATTCAACTTAATTCTCTCTCAATTAAATCTCATTTTAAATTTGCAATTTCAATTTCATTTGATCGGTTATTATAAAATTTAACTTTCCAGATTCAACTCAAGGCCATTTCCAATTTATTTCCACTTATTTGGATTTTATTTGCAATTCATACCATTACTATTTTAATCTAATTTCATTTTCCTTTATTCGACACATTTCCAATTTTATTTGATTTGTTAACACTTCAAGTCGAATTTGATTTATACCTTGAGTTTTATTTCCAAACTTCAATATTAACTCACCAATTCAGCTTCTAGTTAACTACATTAGGTTCCATTACACATTTCATTAACAAATTTATTATCTAAATAGTCCTTCCCCAACTTATAATCCAGAACTTGATTTTAATCTCAAAATCTCTTCATTGCATTTTCTTAAGTTCAATTTATTTTATAATCTAAGTTTGGATCTTCGTTTTCTTTCCAAAACATCAGTCAATACTAATTTTGGGTTTTCTATCTTACCTTTTCAATTTTATAAGTCACTACATATTATTTTACACATTTCCATTCATTCTAGGCTTGAATATATTCATCTTTTATCTTTAACTCGAAATTTACGCTTATTTATAATTTAGGCATATTTTTATTTCCATGAACTTCTAATTCTTTCATAAGTTATTTTAATCTATTTATTTCAATCTAATCCTTATCCAGCTTATTTTCCACTTATTCAGGCAAGCATCTAATTCCATTCAATAATTCAATTGAATTTTTATTCCAATTCAATTTTATTTTAACTCGGATTTATTTACTCAATTCGATTTCAACTAAATTTGAATACAACTTGATATTATTTTCAACTTATTCAATTAATTTCAATCCAGTTCATAAAAAAAATTCTTAAGTTTTATAGCAAATTTTAAATTGATCTCCAACTCAATTTATTCTTAATTCATTTCTATTTTATCTTACATGGTATTTTATTTCATAGTGCATAGGTTCCATACGAACCCATTTTATTTAAGCTCAACAGCCTTTCATGCTTGTATATCAGTAATTTAATCCATATGAATTTTATTTCAACAAATTCCAAATTTACAAGTTATCAAACTTTTTATATGCCATAATCATTCTTAGTTAAAATTCCAAGGTTTAAACAATCTTTCAACACTTCAAAATTCCTTTTGAAATCACATATATCCAAAATTCCCTGCATTTTCAAAATCAACCAAATTTCTCCAACAAACTTTAATCCAAAATGTTCTGGTAGCAATCCCTCTTTTGGAAACTCGAAAATAAACACCAATGATGTCGCGATCATCATCGGAATTATTTTCCAACGACCGTAAAGAGTTCAATGCTTTTCTCTCTTTTAAAACCCTTCAAGTATTTTTAAATTCCAAATCTCTCTAGATTTCACATCCGATTCAAAAATATTTCTCACATATATATTATTTTTCAATTTTAATTTAAATCAAATTTTAACTATAATTTATTTGTATAGTCTTCCATTTGATTATAATTCAATTCATAAATTACATTTATAATTCAAATTTACAAATTTCATTTTATAATGAATTTATTTCCTAATACTTCGGTTATATTTTCAATTTCCAGTTAGATTTTTACACAACGATGAAAATAATTTAATATTATCATTTCTAACATCCAAGCAACCATATATTAGCTAAAATAGTTTACAAAAACTTTTCTTTATATCAAAATATATTCTTGGGTAAAATTATTTCATTCGCCCACATTTAAAACAATACCGTGTCAATTGTTCTATTCAAGTGTTTAGAAATCCCTTCAATACGGTTGTCCAGACTGTGCCGACGAAGGTTCATATGCCACTCAATAAACCAATCAACACAATATTAAAACAATTTATATTCACTAACAAATACGCGCTCATATCTATTAATACGTTCAAACCATTATAGAGTACTACGGACTCCATTTAATGAGTAATTCCCACCAGAGCCAAGGTTATCACCAACCTAAACTCTGATACCACTGTGACGACCCGCAAATCCGTACCCCTTGAGTCAACACTATTCTACCTATATCAACTCAAGTTGTACAGAAATACGAACCATTTGGGTTAAAGAAGAAGAGGTAGAAGAAGAAAATAGAAATCAACAATAGAATCTAACCATCGCAGCGGAATAAAATATAATAGATAATAAATGATCTTTACTCAAATCAAATATATCTGTTTAAGTGTTACATCATCTGAGTACATCAATCAAAGTTCAACATCACTAGCACACAAATGGATACACAACAACTCAATACAGCGGAATATATATATATAAACAAGTATGGAAGTACGTACCGTCATCCAACTCGTCTCCTGAGCTCCACAGCATCATATCCTGTATCCTATAATACTCGGTCTGACCCGAGCATTACAGCTAAATAACACCCGAGTCAGTCTAGAATACCAGCATGAGAAAATCACACACAATTGATTATTAAAGTTTCAAAAATCCTTTGGAAACAAAAGCATCTCGTAAGACCACGCCACAAATAAACATGTCAGGTTTTTACCTTAGGATAGATAAAACAATTTTTATAGAAATCCTCTGATATTATAATAGGGTCCATATACAAATACTTATAAAATAGACGAAATTGTTACATCTATTAAATTCCAGCTACTAGCCACAGAGTGGGTAATACAAACAAAACTCGTACAAGGCTCGTAGGGAGGATGGATTTCCAACCAATGACTAGGCACTGGGGTACCACCTGTCACAGTTCGTGGCCTAGATCATAGTACCGAGGAGTACGCCCGCTTCCCTGCAACACAAGACCGGGACTATCCCTTATTGGATAATCCCGAGCGAGATCACCCAGCGGTTGAGATCAGCAACCGCCCACTAAGCAGAAATAAAAGGGACATCTAGACAGGGATGACCTCACCCTGCTTGGGTGCTACCCACCTAGCCTTGCTGCACAACCCCTGATTTTCAGTCATTCCCGGTTGATGAGGCTTGAGGCTAAGCGTTACCTTTTCAGACATATCCCTTAGAATGCCCATCGTCCACCTGACGATGTCCCGAAAGCATTCATCCGTACAAGTCCGTCCCGGGTTCGAATGGAACCGAAGGCACTACTCCTACCACATCCATTTTGGAAATATCCTCAGGATTAGTAGTGACTAGCCCTTGCACTTCATTGCTCCATCTTCGAATCAAAAATCGTTTCCACGAAACGTACAAACAGGATCGAAGTGGTTTTCGAGAAAAAATCTCGATCCCGGTCTCTTCGAAACGATCAACGCATTTGTCCAATATTGATAGTCGGTTATTTAATTATCAATTAATATTCAGAACATCCATCACACAGTAAATAATTTCCCAAATTATTTATTAACCTCGAAATATCTTTACAAGATATATTTCTATTTTCAACCCATTGGAAACAGTTTCAAATCATCTTTCCTTTTCAGAATAAACTTTCCCAAATATTTTCTATCTCCACTGAAATCACCAAGCACAAAACTAGATTTTTAAAATAATTTAAACGCTTTAATTTGAAATATACTTTAAAATATTTATTTTAAAATTACTTTAATAATTTTTTAAAAATACATACTATATGAATATTCGAAAAGAAGGTTATTTAATAAAATATACAACTAGAATTTCACTTTTAAAAACAAAATACTAAGTCACTTTTAACTAATTACTACTATAATAGATTTGAGAAAATACTTACTTTAGAATTTAAATATTAGAAATAATAAATTTTCCAAAACTTGCTTTTTTAAAACAACTTTTAAAAAAACTTTTAACTTATATTTAAAAATTTCTTTGAAAACGTACTTGGTTATTCTGGGAGAATTTCCAATTTCAATCACTTAGATCAATTTTCCAAATTTATTCCCAATTTATTCCATTTGAAATAAATTTCTTTCTTATCAGTTCCTTTCATTTCAAAATTCATTAGTTATGGACTTTATTATTATTTTTCGTTTGATTTCAAATCTTTTAACTGAAATATACAAGTTTCAGATTTCTTCTCGATTTCTTCTTTATTCTTTCCAATAATTTAAATCTTAAATTTTAAACAAATGTTTTGTTCTTTTAGATAATATCACTGAAGATTTAAATTCATTAACTTTCTGTTTATTCAAATTTCCTTTCTATACTCAAGATTTATTTATTAGAAATTTAAAATCACTTTATTTCTTTTCTAATTCATTTTTTAAATTTATTCAAATTTCTATAATTATTTTACCAACAATTTCACTTCTTTTATTATCTTTCCAAATTCCAATTTATATATTTTTGGTAATTCATCATACCCAATTATATCCAATCGAACCATAGCATTCAATATCCCAATGAAATTCATCATAGAATATTAAATAATTACAACAGAGGGTATGGAATAATTTAAATAATTGTTGAGGGATCCAGTTGGATCCCTCCAACCTGTTTTCCCTGCATTCACAGACGTTAGCACAATATAAAATACCAATTCCAAAATATACCATAGTATAGCACATCAATCAATTCAACCATTCAAACAATTATTTAAATTTAGTCATTTAAATTTAAATTTAAATTCAACTGAGTGAGATTAACTCACCTTTGATTTTTAATTTGCAATCTGATCCACATCGGCTTGATACACCATGATTTAGACCTTGTATAAACAATATACGGTTTATCAACATTTGAATTAGTCGAACAGTCAATTGCCTTTTAATAATTTAACCAACAAAAAATTTAATTTAAACTAATTTTATTTTAATAAGTTATTCTTGGTAACTAAAATAATTTAGATTTAATTAAACACATAAATCTTCATCATTTCAGAATTAAACCCGTAAATGAAAATATGAATATGTATATTTACTTTTTCTTTGAATCTACATGTACTAGAATAATCTATATACATTTTAAAATTTTACCTTATTATAAATCCTACAACATTTTAAAAGTCCTATATATTATTATTATTTTAAACTGTATGTATATATATATCTTTCAGTAAATAACGAAAATAAATATTTTCTCTACTGTAAATTTTTTTTTGTTTATCTATGCATGTTAAGATCAACTTAAAATTTAAAAACTACATAACATACAAGATTTTCTTTACTGTAAAATATATATCTTTGTAAAATAAAAATCTGATTTTTAAAATCTTATCTTTCTAACCTGCATATATATTAATTTAATAAAATAGAATACCTCACTGCTCAATCTAACACGCCACCATCCCTCCAGAACATCGCGACTGCTCCCACATCATCCACTGACATCGGTGAACGACTAGCTGACCCAACTCGCGACCAACATCGTTCAAGACTCACGACAGGCTGCTATGCGACCCACCAGCTCCTTGCGACTCGCCTACGCCCTCACCGAAACCGCCTTGAGGTGTCGCGCCATCCAAAATCAACCCAAACCCAAAGAAAAATTGCGACAACCCCTCTGACCTACGGCGCCACCAACAGCCGACCAAAATTTCCAATTTAAAAATGTATATATTAGAATTTTAAAACATGGTTCATTTATTAAATTTTAAACCAAAATCATTTATTTAACTTTGAAAAGCTTAAATATTAAATAAAAACAAATTTTCCAAATTACTACAAATATTCAAACTAGAAAATATGTTTTACTTATTAAAATTAAAACAGTACCAATCTATTTAAAATATAAACCATATATTTATAATATAAATAGAAATCAATTTATTATTTTTAAAAGATAAAATAACCAATTGAAATATTTATTGAAGATGATTATTAAACCAATTTGAATCATTATTAACAGATTATCAATATCAATTTAATTTTTAATATAGATTATTAAATTGATATTGTTAAAAATTCCGGTATATTACACGTACCCTTTGAGTCAACACTATTCTACCTATATCAACTCAAGTTGTACAGAAATACGAACCATTTGGGTTAAAGAAGAAGAGGTAGAAGAGGAAAATAGAAACCAACAATAGAATCTAACCATCGCAGCGGAATAAAATATAATAGATAATAAATGATCTTTACTCAAATCAAATATATTTGTTTATGTGTTACATCATCAGAGTACATCAATCACAGTTCAACATCACTAACACACAAATGGATACACAACAACTCAATACAGCGGAATATATATATATAAACAAGTACGGAAGTACGTATCGTCATCCAACTCGTCTCCTGAGCTCCACAGCATCATATCCTATATCCTATAATACTCGGTCTGACCCGAGCATTACAGCTAAATAACACCCGAGTCAGTCTAGAATACCAGCGTGAGAAAATCACACACAATTGATTATTAAAGTTTCAAAAATCCTTTGGAAACAAAAGCATCTCATAAGACCACGCCACAAATAAACATGTCGAGTTTTTACCTTACGATAGCTAAAACAATTTTTATAGAAATCCTTTGATATTATAATAGGGTCTATATACTACTTACAAAATAGCCGAAATTGTTACATCTATTAAATTCCAGCTACTAGCCACAGAGTGGGTAATACAAACAAAACTCGTACAAGGCTCGTAGGGAGGATGGATTTCCAACTAATGACTAGGCACTGGGGTACCACCTGTCACAGTACGTGGCATAGATCACAGTACCGAGGAGTACGCCCGCTCCCCTGCAACACAAGACCGAGACTACCCCTTACTAGATAATCCCGAGCGAGACCACCCCGCGGTTGGGATCAGCAACCGCCCACTAAGCCGAAATAAAAGGGACATCTAGATAGGGATGACCTCACCCTGCTTGGATGCTACCCACCTAGCCTTGCTGCATAACCCCTGATTTTTAGTCATTCCCGGTTGATGAGGCTTGAGGCTAAGCGTTACCTTTTTAGACATATCCCTTAGAATGCCCATCGTCCACCTGACGATGTCCCGAAAGCATTCATCCATACAAGTCCGTCCCGAGTTCAAACGGAACCGAAGGCACTACTCCTACCACATTCATTTTGGAAATATCCTCAGGATTAGTAGCGACTAGCCCTTGCACTTCACTGCTCCATCTTCGAATCCAAAAATCATTTTCCACGAAACGTACAAACTGGATCGAAGTGGTTTTCGAGAAAAAAATCTCGATCCCGGTCTCTTCGAAACGACCAATGCATTTGTCCAATATTGATAGTCGGTTATTTAACTATCAATTAATATTCAGAACATCCATCACACAATAAATAATTTCTCAAATTATTTATTAACCTTAAAATATCTTTACAAGATTTATTTCTATTTTCAACCCTTTGAAAACAGTTTCAAATCATCTTTCCTTTTCAGAATAAACTTTCCCAAATATTTTCTATGTCCACTGAAATCACCAAGCACAAAACCAGATTTTTAAAATAATTTAAAACACTTTACTTTGAAATATACTTTAAAACATTTATTTTAAAATTACTTCAATAATTTTTTAAAAATACATACTATATGACTATTCAAAAAGAAGGTTATTTAAGAAAATATACAACTAGAATTTCACTTTTAAAAACAAAATACTAAGTCACTTTTTAAGTAATTACTACTATAATAGATTTGAGAAAATACTTACTTTAGAATTTAAATATTAGAAATAATAAATTTTCCAAAACTTGCTTTTTTAAAACAACTTTTAAAAAAACTTTTAACTTATATTTAAAAGTTTCTTTGAAAACGTACTTGGTTATTCTGGGAGAATTTTCAATTTCAATCACTTAGATCAATTTTCCAAATTTATTACCAATTTATTCCATTTGAAATAAATTTCTTTCTTATCAGTTCCTTTCATTTCAAAATTCATTAGTTATAGACTTTGTTATTATTTTCCGTTTGATTTCAAATCTTTTAACTGAAATATACAAGTTTCAGATTTCTTCTCGATTTCTTCTTTATTCTTTTCAATAATTTAAATCTTAAATTTTAAACAAATGTTTTGTTCTTTTAAATAATATCACTGAAGATTTAAATTCATTAACTTTCTGTTTATTCAAATTTCTTTTCTATACTCAAGATTTATTTATTAGAAATTTAAAATCACTTTATTTCTTTTCCAATTCGTTTTTTAAATTTATTCAAATTTCTATAATTATTTTACCTACAATTTCACTTCCTTAATTATCTTTCCAAAATCCAATTTATATATTTTTGGTAATTCATCATACCCAATTATATCCAATCGAACCATAGCATTCAATATCCCAATATAATTCATCATAGAATATTAAATAATTACAACAGAGGGTATTGGATAATTTAAATAATTGTTAAGGGATCCAGTTGGATCCCTCCAACCTGTTTTCCCTGCATCCACAGACGTTAGCACAATATAAAATACTAATTCCAAAATATACCATACTATAGCACATCAATCAATTCAACCATTCAAACAACTATTTAAATTTAATCATTTAAAATTAAATTTAAATTCAACTGAGTGAGATTAACTCACCTTTGATTTTTAATTTGCAATCCGATCCACACTGGCTTGATACACCACGATTTAGACCTTGTATAAACAATATACGATTTATTAACATTTGAATTAATCGAACAGTCAATTGCCTTTTAATAATTTAACCAACCAAAAATTTAATTTAAACTAATTTTCTTTTAATAAATTATTCTTGATAACTAAAATAATTTAGAATTAAATTAACAAATAAATCTTCATCATTTTAGAATTAAACCTGTAAATGAAAATATGAATATGTATATTTCCTTTTTCTTTGAATCTACATATACTAGAATAACCTATATACATTTTAAAAATCTACCCTTTTATAAATCCTACAACATTTTAAAAGTCCTATATATTATTATTATTTTAAACCGTATGTGTATATATATATATATCTTTCAGTAAATAACAAAAATAAATATTTTCTCTACTGTAAATTTTTTTTGTTTATCTATACATATTAAGATCAACTTAAAATTTAAAAACTACATAACATACAAGATTTTCTTTACTGTAAAATATATATCTTTGTAAAATAAAAATCTGATTTTTAAAATCTTATCTTTCTAATCTGCATATATATTAATTTAATAAAAGAGAATATCTCGATGCTTACACTAACACGCCACCATCCCTCCAGAACATCGCGACTGCCCCCCCATCATCCACTGTCATCGGTGAACGACTAGCCGACCCAACTCGCGACCAACATCGTTCAAGACTCACGACAGGCTGCTACGCGACCCACCAGCTCCTTGCGACTCGCCTACACCCTCACCGAAACCGCCTTGAGTTGCCGCACCATCCAAAATCGACCCAAACATAAAGCAAAATCGCGACAACCCCTCTGACCTGCGGTGCCACCAACATCCGACCACGATCTCGCGGCAACCCCAAATCGCGAACTCGGCCGTCCCCAAAACCCTAATCGCGACCGGCCCCCACGTCGACGCTCGCCGAACCCCACCTGAATCGAACGCCAACAACCCCTTCATCAACGAACTCTGGTCGAACTCCCCTTCTACCAAAGCACGAGAGCTCTCCTCTAGGTCATGAATTCGATTTGAAATCGAAATTCGGTTTTGAAATATACAAGGAGGAGGCACGATTCAGTTATGGCGAACTTGAGAGGAAAAAAAGAAAGAACGGAATGATTCGAACTGAGGAGAGACGAAGGTTATGATTTTATTTCGGCCATTGCTTCTTTCTTTTTCTTTTTTTTTGCGTTCGATCTGCTTTTGAGAATAAGGAGGGGACGGGAATAAAATATAGGATGGTGAAAAGCTTCTTGAGCACGACGTTGTAGATGAAAATATCTAGTTTACTTTAAATTTAAATCATATTATAAAACTTCAAAACGTCTTGTTAATTGCCAATTAAAATTTTGAACTCCTCTTAAGGAATGCCGCTAGGCGATTATAAGATTTTACCCGCGTTTCCAACACAATGGAATGCGTTTCGGAGGCTAACTCGATCATATGCGTGAGTTATGGAAATAAACAATTAATTTTAAATTAAATCGATTAAAATAGTTTTCTAAGCGTTTTGAGCTGTCAGGGTCAAACGACAACTCCGATTGCTACAAAAATTGAAATCCGATAATAACTAACTATTACGGATCCAATGGAACTGGTTTCGCCGAATTCCTAGACTGTGCCTCGGAAGGCTGTTTTTAAATTCAATTTAAATGATATATTTTTAAAACTGAACAAATCAGTGTTAAATTCAATTTTAAAACTTCTATTATCCTCAGTATTATCAATATAAATTTTATAAGCCTTCAAAATATTTTTAACAGGCTTAAAACTCCAAATTCAACCTTTTACCCAACTTCAAATTATTTAATTCAATAATTTAATTATCAAATAAATTGTGATATTCGTAGTTCAAGTTAAAATAATTATATTGAATATTTAAATCAATTAAATATTCCAATTACAAATGCTTAAAAATTCAGGGTCGTCACACAAGTAGAATCCTGATAGCTTCTAGTCTTGCTACGGGTGCAAAGGTTTCGTCATAATCAATTCCTTCTTCTTGACAATAACCTTGCGAGACTAAACGAGCTTTATTTCTCATGACCTCACCAAGTTCATTCATTTTATTTTTATAAACCCATTTTGTTCTAATTATACTTTTATCCTTAGGTCTAGGAACAAGTTCTCAAACATCATTTCTGATAAACTGATTCAATTATTCTTGCATAGCAAGAATCCATGAATCATCAAATGATGTTTTCTTTGGATTTTTAGGTTCAATAGTTGATATAAAAGCTACATTACTCATACTATTTAGTTGATTTCTTGTTTTAACTATAGATTCAATATTTCCTAGCATATTTTCTACAGGATGATCTTTTAACAACCTAGTGCTTTTATTAGGTTTAATGATTTCACAATTAGTTTCATTAGGTTCATTATTTAAAGTTACAAAATCTTCTTCATCTTCTATTTGTACAATATCTTTAAAAATTTCATCAAAAGATACATGCATTGTTTCTTCAATAGTGTTAGTTCTTAAATTATGAACTCTAAATGCTTTACTTCTATTAGAATATCCGATAAAGATACCTTTGTCGGATTTAGGTTCAAGTTTATCTAAATTATCTTTTGTATTAAGAATAAAACACTTACTACCAAAAACATTAAAATAAGCTACTACGGATTTCTTATTGTAAAGTAATTCATATAGTGTTTTATTAGTTAATGGTCTAATTAAAATCCTATTAAATATATAACAAGCTATAGCGACTGCTTCAGCTCAAAATTTTTTAAGTAAGTTGCTACCAGAAAGCATTATTCTAGCACACTCTTGAACCGTTCTATTCTTACGTTCTACCACTTCGTTTTGTTGTGGTGTTCTTGAAAAAGAGAAATTATGAGTAATTCCTTTTTGATACAAATATTCTCAAAATTTTCATTTTCAAATTCTCCACCATAATCACTATGAATAGTTTTTATTTTTAAATAAAGTTGATTTTGAATTCTTTTAGCAAATTCTTAAATAATTCAAATGCATCACTTTTAAGTCTAAGAAAAATTGTCCAAGTATGTCTAGAATAATCATCTACAATTACAAAAACATATTTATTTTGATTAATTGATTGAACTTGAGATGGACCAAATAAATCTAAATGAAGTAATTCTAGAGGTTTAGAAGTAGAAATCATATCTTTTAATTAAAATGAACTTTTCTTAAGTTTTCCTAATTGGAAAGCATCACATATACTATCTACTTTAAAGTTTAACTTGGGAAGACCTCTAACTAAGTCAAGTTTTGATAACCTAGATAACAGTTTGAAATTTAAATGACCAAATCTTTTATGCGAAATCCAATGGTCACTTGTATTAGCCAAAAGACATAAGTTATCATTTGAAACTTTCATACTAATGATGTAAATGTTTTTCTTCCTAATTCCTTCAAAGATAATATTTGACTTATTATATTCGAAGTGACATTTATATTTTCCAAATTTAATTTTAAATCCTTTATCACATAGTTGATTTATACTAAGCAAATTATGTTTTAAATTCCTAACTAGCCAAACATCAAAAATAAGAGGAGTTTTAGAATTACTGACATTGCCAGTGCTAATCACATATCCTTTTGAGTTATCTCCAAAGTTGACTAATCTACCATCTTGATGTATAATGTCATTGAGTATCTCGGGATTTCCAGTCATATGCCTTGAATAGCCACTATCAAATATCCATTTATCTTTCTCAATTTGCACGGTTTGTCCATTGGTTGTTGATTCTTCAAAAGTCATGTAACATTTCTATTCCTGTATAACAAACCAATTCGATAGATTACTCTATTTTTCATAAAAAACTATATGCAGACTTATGGTACTTTGATGAAATGCATAAATTCAAACCATTATTAACAAAATTTCCTAAAAATGCCATTTTTAACTTTTCAAGTTTCAGATTATGAAAACTTGTGAAAACTTATGCTCTGATACCAATTAAAAGGGAGTGGCGGATTAAGGATCTTAAGGCTAATTTAAAACTAGAGGGGGGTGAATAGTGTTTAATGGATTCTAAGACTTATATAGACTAAATTAAAATTACGACACAAACAAATGCAGAACTTAATCACAGAATCAAACACAGATGCATAAAGTAATAAAAAGCATTAAAAGGAAAGAACACACTAGATTTTATACTGGTTTGGAGTTACTCTATGTCCAGTCCTACACCAAGGCAAACATGTTGTACATATTTTTATTACAGCAATGTCGAGATTACAATCCTAAATTTCTATAGGCCTTGAGGTACCCTCCTTTCTTCGAGTCTTGGGAAAACTCTCTTGATTTACGGGACACAAGATCACCCAATTGATTTCTAGGCACAACCACACCTTATAGAGAGACTCGATAAACTTTTTATTACAAATTGATCCTATAACTCTGAACAGCACTTTGATCTTCGAGAGAGGGTAGAGAATCAAACAAGAATGAGATTCTAATTTGATTTACTTGAGAATTCGGTAGAATTTCGGTAATAATATGAAAATTTTAGAATATGGATTTGAGGAGAAGAAGGAGTGAAAAAAATAAGAAAATATGTAGTTAAAAAATTCGTTTGTGAAGGATATTTATAGACCAGTAATGGTCATAACCATTCATGAAGAGATTTAAATGAATAGACACTTTTTTTAAAAATTGAAGCTTTTGAATTTAACAGCCATCATGTCGACATGGGATATCCCATGATGCCGACATCCCTTAGTTAAAACTATGTAAAATTTGTTTTGAAAATGGTATTGAAAGGAAAACAAGATGAAATAATTCTGAAGTAAAATAAACTAATATTCCAATGTTTTAAAATAAATGAGAGTAGAAAAATATATTTTTAGAATGTACATGTATAAATTTGATTTTATATCTCAAGTATATATACATACATACATATATATATATATATATATAGTAAAAGAATTTTTAAAAATCGGAAGATAGTTTAAAAACAAAGGAACTTTAAAACAAGAGTTTGGTTAAAAAAACAAAGAATACTTTAAGGCTAAAACATCTTTTGGAAAATCATTTTAAAAGATAAATTTTTTAAATCTAAAACATTTTGAAGTAGTTTTTCAAGCTTCTTCTTGCAGAATATTTCATCACATCAAGACTCGAGAACTTGTACAAAACCAGGATATTCGTGGGTTTGTAAGCCACTTGTCATAGGTTTGAAAGCTACTTGTCGTGGGTTTGTATGCCACTAAAAATGTAGAAATGGTTCCATCCCAAATGAAATTTGAAATGAATATTTCCATGCTATTATGAAGTTTTAATAAAACTAGACACTTATCTTGAAATCTTGATCTTGATACTCAAGAGTCTTCAAACTTGATTTCTTCATTCTTGATCTTTGTACTGTACAGTCTTCAATAATCAGTACCTTCCTTATATATATCCTGCATAATAACATTCATATATATCTAGACAATAGTGTTAGTATATAAGTTATAATAAAATAAGTTACAAAGGTTGTCGTCAACAAAACACTATCTCCAGTTCCTAACACTTGGAGCCAATTATGAAATCTTAATCCCATCCCTTCAGCTTCTCGATAACTGACACAGCGAGACCTTCAGTGAATGGATCTACTATATTGTATTTTGTGTCTAGCATTCGCATTACGGCCTCTTTCTTCTCAACAAATTCTCAAATGAGGTGGAACTTCCAAAGAATATGTCGTGATTTCTTGTATGCTCTGGGCTCCTTTGCAATCTGTATCGCCACATTGTTGTCGCAAAACAATGCCATTACATTCTCAATATCGGGAACCACTTCGATCTTACTCAAAAACTTGAACATCCAGACCACCTCTTTAGCTGCTTCATTGAGGGCGATGTACTTGGCCTCCATCGTCGAATCAGCCACTGTTTCTTGTTTGGAAATTTTCCAATTGACAACTCCAACATTAAGCATAAAGACATAATTAGACACCTATTTACTATTATCTATATCACTTTGAAAGCTAGAGTTTGTATACCCCTTCATAAGGAAGTTTCCAGTCCCATATATAAGGAATAAATCCTTGGTATTTCTTAGATATTTTAGCATACGTTTTATGACCATCCAATGTTTTCTCTACGGTTATATTGGTACCGGCTTATGCATCCTAATGCGTATTTCACATTCGATCTAGTATATAACGTAACGTAGATTATGGTCTTATGGCAGAAGCATAGGGGATCCCCTTCATGCGCTCTTTTTCCTCATCGATACAAGGAGCGTCCTTCTTTGAAATGACTATTTCAGATTGCATTATAACGTTTCCACGCTTGAAATTCTCTATACTGAACCTCTTTAGTATAGTGTCTATGTATAGGGATTAGGACAATCCCAACAACCTATTAAACCTATCAACCTCTATACCTAGTATATATGCTGCTTCTCTTAAATCCTTCATGGAGATGTTCTTGGAAAGCCAACCTTTCACTGATTGTAATAATGAAGCATCATTACCAATCAATGATAGATCGTCAATATACAACACTAAAAATACGATGTCAATTCCTTATTCCTTTCTATATACGCATGCTTCCTTTGTGTTCTGATAAGAACCAAACTTTATGATTACCTTATCAAAACACTTATTCCGACTCCTTGAAGCTTGTTTAAGTCCATAAATGGACTTTAACAACTTGTAAACTTTGCCTTCACTCTTAATGACCACAAAACCCTCAGGCTGTGACATATAGACAGTCTCTTGTAAATCACCACTTATAAATGTTGCCTTTAGGTCCATTTTCCAAATTTCATAGAAGAATGTTGCAAACATAATTCGAATGGACTTAAGAGTGGCTACGGTGAAATGTTTCATCATAATCAACACCTTGAATTTAACGATCCTTTCCCAACTAGCTTAGCTTTTTAAGTCTCTACTTCTCCATCTAAATTTAGCTTTTTCATCAAAATCCATTTGCAGCCGATGGGTTTTAATCTTTTAGGTACGTTTAACAAAGTCCATACTTTATTTTCATACATGGAATCCATCTTGGATTTCATTCTCCAAGCTAAAGTGCAAATTTTTAATCCATCTTGGATTTCATTCTCCAAGCTAAAGTGCAAATTTTTGCTATGTTGTGCTTGTTGCAAAGATAGAGGAGTGTTATAATGTAACTATCTCATTTTTAAGCCAAATTTAATTTAGTAATTAATATAAATTTTTGGATTAAATTGAGAATTAATTTGATTTTTTTCTAAAATAAATAAGATATGTGTTGCTTATATGTATAATAGATTGAAAATTAAATTTGATTTGAAATTCAAAAATAAAAATAAATTGGATTTAAAAACTCTATATTTTAAAACTAATAAAAAAAATTCTAATTATAATATATATACACCTTGTGATTTGGAAGTTATATTTTTAATTTAATATAATAATAATTTTCAAAAGCTCTTTAAGGGTTAAATTCTAATATATATATATATATATATATTTATATTTATATTTATATTTATTAGTGTATAACTTATTTTAAATCATATTCTTTAAAATTATAAATATATAAATAAAAGGAAATGTATTTATTAAAATTGAAAAATATAATATAAACTACATATATAAATATTTATTTATTGAAAAGCATAATAGTTTTAGTTAAAATAAGAATTGATAAAAAAAAGGTTAATATTCTTTCTTCTTAAAATTATACATGTACTAAATTTAGTTGTATATGTATAAAACATTTGTTAATATAAAAATAAATGTATTTATAAAAAATTGAAAAATATAAAATAAACATATATAAATATAAAATCGTATTAAAGCATTATAATATGTAAAAAAATTACAAG
Organism: Allium cepa; assembly: GCA_030765085.1. Taxonomy (NCBI): domain Eukaryota; kingdom Viridiplantae; phylum Streptophyta; class Magnoliopsida; order Asparagales; family Amaryllidaceae; genus Allium; species Allium cepa. The sequence continues at coordinate 204,574,169 of CM060944.1, read as the reverse complement.
TGTATGAAGATTATGCCATGCATTAAACATGTGTAAGTATTATAACATACATAATAACAAATGTTAGCTTGATTTTAACATGCATTTACAAGTGTCAGATGTCTTTTTATTTTTAAAATGATAAATAAAATTAATGAGAGATTATAAATACACGACTACTTTCCTTTCTCATTTTCCTTTCACATATTCAAATCAAAGAAACAAACCTAAGGAGAAAAACTAAAATCGGAAAGGAAATAAAATTCAAAAACAAACAACTCTTTCAATTTTAAAACCTAAAAGCAAGTAGATCATCTCAAACAACAAACAAAACTCAAGCCTAAAGCTAAGTGATTCAGATCCAAGTTTTAAATCATTTTCAATTTTCAAATTCAAACCGTTTCAACGTGAAGCTTAAAGCATATCATTCTTAAAACATCAAGCAAGATCCTGATGCAAACAGATCAGATGAAATTCGACATCAAAGCAACTTCCAAGTTTCTCAAAAGCCTGCTCTCTGTTCATCATCAATCAGGTGAGTAAACTACCTAAACCTGTTGATATATCTTGATGTTTTGAGATTGATACTTGAAGAATGTGGTGATGAATGTTGTATGGATGTAAAAATATACCTGCATGTATATATATGTAGATTGTGTGTGCATGTCTGTACATTTCTCTGTTCTTAGTTTATAGGCTAAAAAACCTGTTCAAAATTCAAAATCTCATTCCTCAATCCTTTTTAGGCTTTGATCTCTGAATGAAAAATGTTTGTATGTATGTAACATCATTTCTAAAAATAGTTTCAAATGAAAGTATTGAGTAAATATTTTGAAAAGAAGAAATTACAGTGTAATCTTTTCAAGAAAAAAGATTCAATCATCTTAATTTAAAATTTTGATTATATAAACAAATTCGTATCAGAAAATAATGAATTTTGATAATGGTTTTATAATTTTTAATTATAAATGTTGAGATTTCTCGAGTTGATCGGTTTATGCACTTTCGTCAATCTTCGGTGATTAGCGACGAATTACATGTCATGCCAGATGTTGGAGGTTGAGTGAGGAATGGAGATCGAGGAAAAAAAGGTGGTGCAATTTATAGTTCGCCGTGGTGGTGGGTCGATGGCAATTTAGGTTTTAATGTTTGGTTTTGGTCGAAGAGGTTGCCGAGGTTCATGCGTCGACATAAGTGCATCGTGATCTATCGCAGGTGGTGGGATCGGAGCGTGGGACGGTGACGCTGCTCTAGATTGGTCGGCATGGTTCCAGATGGTCCTACACGACGGCCCGAGGAGGATTTAGTCAATCGAGTTTTGGGTTCCTGTTGTCTCGAGTAGCTCGATTCTGGTTTCAAGCGAAATCCAAGGACCTGGGTGGTCGGGAGGTTTGGGTAGGACATCGGTGACCTGAAGGCGACAATGACGATGGTCGGGGGTGATTGGCTTGCCTGTGCATGTGCATGGTTTATCATTGGTATCTGATGTTAATGCCTTAGGGAAGAAGGTGTGGTGCTCGAAGTCGTTTCCGGGTTTGCGTGAGGAAGACTCAGGTCGGCTTAAAATGTTAACCAAGTTTTAAAAAAATTAAACCAAAACAGAAGAAAAAAAAGATGGCTCAGGATTTTGCTCAGGGAAAACTTGTACTGGCTCGAGTGGGAACACGAGGTCGTCTTGGGTACAAGTTCTCACAGTTTTAAAGTTTCAATAAAACAAGTTTTTAAAAGTTTAAAACAAAACAAGTTTTAAACTATATTCTTAAAACAATTTCTTTTAAATAATAAATGTTTATCTAAACTTTGGGTTAGTTAAGTTTTTAATAAATTATTTTAAAATGAATTCTTAATTTATTTAAATAAGTTTAAAGTGTTTTAATATATATCCTTTATTTTTAAAAGAATTCTTAAGTTTATTTAAATAAATTTAAATGATATAATTAAGTAGTTAATTAAAGATGAAGTGTTTTTAATTAACATAAGAGTTTTAAGTTTATTCATATGTTAAATACAAATTTAATTTTCAAGATTTATCTTTAATTAATTAGGGTCTTGATTAATTAAGAGATCATTAATTAATGGAATTAATTAAAGGATAATTACTCAGCGAGATTAATTAAAGGATCATTTATTAATTAATTATAGGGTAATTAATTACTGTACTTAATCAAAGGATAATTAATTAATCAAGTGTTAATTAATTACTGTGAGTAATTAAAGGATAATTATTTAATGTAATCAATTACAAGATGATTTATTAATGTGAGTAATTAAAGGATAATTACTTAATGTAATTAATTAGTGATTAATTAATGTAAGTAATTAAGGGATAATTAATTACTTAAAAGATAATTGCTTAACGTAAGTAATTAGAGGATAATTAAATAATTAAAGGTTAATTAATAGATTAATTAAAGGTTAATTAATTTATGATTGAGGGATAATTGATTAACGATTAAAGGTTAATTAATCAAGTGATTATAGGATAATTACTTAATGTAAGTAATTAAAGGGTTATTTTGTTAATGTAATTTAAGGTTAATTCATTTATATGATTAATTAAGGGTTGATTAATTAATGTAATTAACTTCAGATTAATTAATTTTTGTGATTAATTAAGGGACAATTAATTAATTAAGGATGATTAATTAAGATGGATAATTAAGGCTGATTAATTAATTTCATTAATTAGTCAAAATAATAACAAATCGTTTGTAATTAATGAATGTTAATTATGCAGGATTTTAAAAGTAATTAAAGTAATTAATTTAATTTATTTGAAGATTAAATTGAATTAATTAGGGATTGTACAACTAATTAATCTTGCTTATGGGTGATTGGATTATATTGAATGCTTTGAATTATTTGATATCTCTGATATGTATTATTCTATGATACGAATTGCTTTGGATTGAGCTGTGATTATTATAATTTATTTATCTGTGATGTATTTCCAAGTGAATGTAAACTTTTGAATTGAATTGAAACTATTTACTTAAACAACTTAGCCTTTAAACCGGCATTTGAATTTCAATGCGATCGGGGGTCGAATTCCAAATGGTTATCCGAAAACCACATCGAATCTTAAAGGCGGATCTTTTGTTTAAAAGAATAAAAATGGAAATTTGTTGTGAATGTATCCACTTGTTTTTAAAATAAGAGGTCATTGTTCGGTTAAGCCGGGGGAGGACATTAAGTCATAAAACCCATTCCGAATAATGATACGAGGAAATGGAATTGCATTTGAAGACGGTGGTTGAAGATCGGGTATTTTCGAAAACGAAAAGATTACATGTTAAATGTCTTTGCACCGAGTGGCCCCGGTATAGAGATTTAGATTACCCTATGTGATGGGGAGTCCGGACATGATTAGGGAATATTCGGATTTGCAAGGACTTTTTCCTTAATTGGATGAAGTGCCTTCGGTTCCATTCAGACCCAGAATGGACTTGTATGGATGTATGTCTGACATTACACTTTGAGATGTAAAGCTGGTTTTTATCAAATACATTTCTATTTGGTGGTGGAGAATTTATTCTCTTAGCTTAACACCCTTCTCTGAGACGTATGAGCTCAGGGGTTATGCAGTTGATATTTACGAGTGATATATTCCCAATTTGGCAATGTGGCATGTGTGCCGGTTACTGATTGATCAAAGCATGGCTTTTGTGAAAAGCGTAGCTTTGTGGCACGAGACTTCATTGAACCTCACACCTCGGAAATGGTCGAAATAGGAAAGGATGCAGCAAGGTTACGGGGGTCGCGCTACTTAGGGTATGTGCATTTCCTTCTGGATAAAAAGTGGTATCATGGTATGGAGCCCGGATATTCAACTTATGTGGTTATTGGAATTTGTGTTGGCGCATCGATAAAGGTTGGTGACGATTGGGGGATGGCATACTCGTGACAGTTAGTTACTTAGTTATAGAGGTAACCCGGCCTTGTGTTGGAAGAGATCCGGTTAGGTTCTCGGGGCGTCCCTCCATAGGCATACCCATTCGGAAAGGAAGTTCCTTAGTCTCGACCATTTGTTGGAAATCCAATCACCCAATACGAGCCCTGTACGGTTTTAGTTGTAGAACCTGCCATTTAACATGGTAGCTATAGTAGGCATACTATAATGGTACGTATGCTGGCTAAGATTTATATTATACTTTCGAAATGTTTTGCACATTATGCACTAATAATAATATTAAAAGGATTTTCGCGTATCAAGGATGTTTGACTGCTATAAGGAGAAACCTTCCCCAAGTGTGTGATTGCATTGTGTGTGTGCCGGGAGATCTTATGGTAGTTTCATTTTCCAAAAAGCATAACGGATTTCTTTTTTATCTTTTTATTTCTTTTGTTCAAACAAGTGTTTTTTTTACTCACACCAGTCTCATGACTGACTCGAAGTTTATTGTTCCTTTTCTAAACTCTGGATGTTCATAATTTTCCACATGGGCATCCCAGAGTCTGGTTATCGGCTAGTTTAGATAGTAGGTGTAGATTTGGAAGTCTTTGAAGTCTGTGGATTTGGCATCGCATTGGCATCACTATAGCATGATAGTGGTTTTGACATTTTTGGTTTGGAGTTTTGGAGCTTTGGCAATATTGATGCGGTCTGTTGGATCTCTCTCTCTCTCTTTAAGACCCTGTTGATGGTTGTAAGCTAGACCGTCACATTTGTTGTTATATTTCCACTATTGTTGCTCTTGTTCCATGTTCTGTTATTTCTTTCCGCTGTTGTATCTAATTTGGCTCTGATATTGTTGGGCATTGTTATCAGATTGTTGTATCATGTTATATCCGTTTTTTTATCATGAAATTTTTTCTTTCTTGTTTCCGCTATGTTATCACCTAATGTGTTATAATCTCTGGAGAACCACACCCCAACATTTGAATCTCTGGCATTCGAATACGGGTGATGTATTGGATGTCGATTTTCGGACGCTGGGATCAGGGTCGTCACTTATCATTAAGACATAGTTCTCATTCACTATCCATAAGAAAACCATAGTATCTCTCAGATTCCCTACTAGACCTACTAATAATTATGTATTATCTTATATTGTTGAACTTGGTTCTTCCATTATTTCAGCCTCGGTGTTAGTTTCTTGTATCTCATCCAAATCTACAGCTTCGTTGTTAGTCTCTTCTGATGGAAATTCCTTTTCTAAAAAGACAGCGTATATAGAAACAATCACTTTTTTTCCTCTGTGTTGTAGAAAATATATCCCCTAAGTGTTCTTGGGATATCCTGTAAACCTACACAAAGTTGATCTTGCCTCAAGCTTGTTATGGTCAATGTTCTTAACATAGGCCGACCAACTCCACACCTTCAAATAATTTAAGTGGGGTTTCTTCCCATGTTATACCTTATATGGCGCATTAGGTGCAGACTAATCATGCACTAAATTCAGTATATGCGCTGTGGTTTCCAATGCACATCGCCAATATGACAGAGGCAACTCATCCTTACTCATCATGGAATGAACCATATCTGATAGGGTTTAGTTCCTTTGCTCCGACATACCATTATATTGGGCGTATAGGGTGGATTAACTTGAGAGATAATGTCATTATCTTTTAAGTACTATTGGAGCTCTTGCCCATCGTACTTACCTCCATGATTAGATCAAATAATTATAATCTTTTGGTTCATCTAATTTTCAAATTCATTCTTATACTCCTTAAATTTTGCTTAGATATTATATTTTTCTTCATAAGGTAAATATGTCCTAGTCTCAAGAAATCATCTGTAAAGATAACAAATTAAGAACTATAATCTTTGGTTACTACAGGCATTGTGCCACATACTTTACTATGTACTAGCTTTAGGAATTCATCAACTCTTTCATTGCTCCCACTGAAGGGTTGCTTGGTGATTTTTCCCTTGAGACGTGACTCAGGTGATTCAGAATTAAGTGATGGTAATACACCTTAAGTTTTTGTTTGCGTAATTTTTCTCTCACTAATATGACCTAACCTATAATACCAATGATAATTATTATTTATATTGCTACTAGAACTATTCACAAAACATATATAATTTGCATTGATCATGTAAATGCCATTTTCAAGAACACCTTCAAAATTTTATTTCCATTCAAAATAATGTTCATAGCATCATTTGCACAACAAAATATATATCCAGTCTCGGATAATCTAGGAATAGAAATAATTCCATGAATAAAGTCTTTTATAAAATAACACTTATTTATTATCAAAACGAAGCTATTATGCAAACATAAATGAAAATATCCCACTTCCATTGCATCTACGATAGACCCATCAGCAACTTGGAGTCTCATTTCTTCCTTTGATACACGAAGCCAGTTCCTAAGCTCCTATAACGAATTACAATTGTGAGTTCCGGATCATGTATCTAAAACCCAAGATATTTTATTTATTACAAAACTATTTTGAATCATAAAAGTACCTGATAGAGCTGCAGAACTGTTCTACTTCTTTTCTTTTACAGTCTTAAGATAATCAAGGCAGTTTCTCTTTCAGTGTCCTTTCTTATGATAGTGGTGATACTCACTCTTGTCATCAACAACTTTCCTTCCTTTATTACTTTGGTTTTTTACCTTCCCTCTTTTGCTTCTTCGAACTGTTCGAAGATGACGTGCCATCTTTAACTGCAATCATAGCCGATTGATCCTTAGATTGTCACTTAGACGACCATAACAGTTTGAGTATCTCTATGAGATTCACATTCATATTGTTCATATTATAGTTTAGTATAAAAAATTCATACCGCGGAGTCAATGAACCTAGGATCAAATCGACTTGTAACCCATTGCTTATAGTCAAGTCCAATGATGTAAGCTTATTAATATACCCCTTCATCATCAACACGAAATCGTCCACCTTCTGTCCCTTTTGCATTTTGCATTGAACAGTTTCTTAGTAGTCTCATACCTTGCGAAACGAGACTGCTCACTAAATAATGCCTTGAGACTATCAAAAATCTCATAGGCAGACATCGATTTGTGCCGCCATTGCAAATAGTCTGAAGTGGACCACATGAATACTTAAGCGATTTCGAGGTCAGGGGCTAGAAACATGTAGGTCTTGTCGTTTGTCATCAGCAGGTGTTGTTAGCGGTGTTAGAAATAGGCCAAACCATAGCGGAAGTTATGGGTGAATTTAGAAAAAAACTACAATATTGGATCTATATTGGGCCTATAAAGTCTAATTTATTTAGAACATTTCTAAATTTATTTTAAAAAAAATCATTATTTTATTTAGATTTATAATATTTTTCTACATTAAGTAATTAATAATATATTATAGATATATACATGTATATCATACACACAGTCATGCGTGTGTGCGTGTGTGCGTGTGTGCGTGTGCGCGCAAGTGTCACGTAGCAATTCATTCAAGGTATAACATGCCCGTGTATAAGTGTTGGGATTTATATTACAACGAACACGTTAGCTTGTCTAGTATGTAAATATATCTTCCAAATGTGTGTTGGTATATTTTATTTATGTATTCAAAATATTGCAAACATATATATACATGCACGCATACATACACACATATGTATGTATGCATATTATTTTAAAAAAAATTATAAATATATAAGTAAATATATGTTTATGAAATTTATAAAATATGTACGTATGTATTTGTATATATATGAAATTATTTAAAATTTTCTTAAAATTTTATTTATTTACCTTACTGAAAATTCAAAATCAAAATCAATTTGTTTTTAATTAAACGTATATGATATATATATCTTATGAATAATTTAATTATGTGCATATATATATATATAATATACTTAAGTTAAATATATATAAAGTATATAAAATAATATATGCCAATAATAATGCTTAAAGCAAAATTTGTTTTTATCTTATTTTAAGTGTGTGTGTATATATATATTAATTTCCATATGGAAATTAATAAAAAAATTCAAAAGAAAATTTCAAACTTAAATAGTCTAGTAAAATTTCGAAGATAGTTTAATATTTCATTATTTTATTAGTTTATAATTAAAATATATATTATAATTAATTTTTAATTTTTTGCTATGATTTAAATATTTAAATTATATATAAAACATTATTATTTTTGCCGAAAGTGTTATTAGATGTAAATTTAATTTTATAAAATTTAAAATATATTTATAATATGTACATATATATTATTTATTATAAAATTAAATGATTTAAATAATATTTATAAATAAATAAATATATTTATAAAATTATTTTAATTATGCCGAAAGTCCATTAAGTATAAAATTATTTGTATAAAACTTTTAAACCATATTTTGTGTATTATAATAACTAATATTTGAATTATGATGCTAGTATAATTAAATAATGCTAATTAATTAATTTAAAAAAATATTTTTTTTATAATTTTGAGCCTTGATCATCAAAGGCATATACAATTTATATATATATATATATATATATATGTATGTATGTATGTGTGTGTGTAAGTATATAAACAAATAACCATTCTGAATGTGATATTATATATATAATAGAATCGTTCACTTTACTAACAAATAATATATGATATATAAATTATCTAAATATTTTTATATAATAGAAAATTTATCTTATCTCTAAAGCCTGTTAGTACACCTTGAAACCATGAGATCAACTCCTTGAATTAGTTTCCAATCCAAAAAGATGTTAGATCTTGAACAGATGACCATCAACAATCGGATATCAACTATTTTATCGATTTGAGATTTATAAATGAGGGGAGGCAGAGCATAATTCAGTCGAAAATAAATGATGATGGAGGTTCTCAGAAAATAGCGAGTGAGTGAGGGTAATGATGCGTGTATAGAGGAGATAATGGAGCGATAAGTAAGGATCCAAATTCACTTTTCACTCTTACCCATTCTCTTTCTTTATCTTATCAAATCAACCCACATATTATCCATTATATGGTTGCACCCATCAAACCCATCGTGGATGAACATACCAGCCCCCAAATAGGCTTCAAATACATTTAAAACTTAAACAAACTATGTTGCATTTAAATATAATTTAAACGCGTATCATTATCGTATATCGATTAATAAATTTAAAACTATTCTAAACATATTTAATAATACTTGTTCACCAAATCAAAATAAAATTATGAACCTAATATTCCACCAATATAAATTAATTTATAACAATTAAAAATTAATTAAACCATTTGGTCAAAGGAATATTCCACATTTCGGTTGTGTGACTCGTTAGATGTAAATTTGGTCAGCGATTAATATTGAATATTTGAAAATTGACGTTTACACATCACTTGGCAGGTGGTGTGATATTTTGGTCAAATATATTGCTTAATTGGTTTCGGTAAAATCGATATTAAGCATTACCCGATTATTTATAATTATTTGTACCAATTCTCTTTGTCAAAACTATATCACTTTGGAATCACGAAATTTAGCAATGGTCAAAATTCCAATATCATCCATATTCAACACTATAGTCAAAACATAAACTCCTTTGGTTCAATAATAATAATTATTATTAATCAAAATGCTCTAGCCAGAGACTTTGACTTCGAATTGGCTTCAGTTGAATGTGATACTAACCTTATATAACCAAGGAGACAAATTCTCTCTTAAATAATGTTTCACTTCCAATGCTTCCACTTGACCCAACTATAGTTGTTCGATCGATGTCGTGTCATGATTTAACTATAATCAAAGCTGAGCTTCCACATTAAAATCAATAATATTCTTAAGTCAAGAAACAATGAAATTTTGTCACATTGATATTTTCTATTTAACCATAGTTATATTAACCAAATAATAAATAATAGAGTGAGTCATTCCGTACTTATCTAATAACTATTCGTACGTAACCCCTTGGTGCCCACAGTAGTCATAAGTAATATACTGCCCAATAGTTGGAGAGTGTTACATAATCTAGTATCAATGGATGCATCAATATCTAGTCTCGATACATCTTGACCATGAACAATTAAAATAGTACGTTTATTTTATTGTAATAAATAATCCATATTTACAACGCATTGTAACTACTATCACAAAACATATCATTTATGGATTTTCTATTAAATATAAATTTAGTTAAATTGATTAATTTGTTTATATAACATGTTATATAAAGTATATAATAGGAAGAAAATACCTTTTATTTTGAGCAAGATTGGTTACTGAGTTAGATATATATAACAAACTACATAATAACCCCTAGGGCATACCCCAACTCTATCAATCTCCACTTGCACTTGAGGTTAATTATGGTATCTTATTCCAACTTCTTCAATTAGTTTCCTCAAAACCAATCGGGTCAATCCATCAGTGAATATGTAACAGCCCGCCTTTTTGTACGTTTTAAATCGACGATAAACCACACACGTCAGACTAAGACCATACAAAAGGGCGAATTGTTATTGGGGTGAATAAAAAAAGCAGAGAAAGAAATAAAACAAACAGAATCTCACAGCAGAATAAGAAAACATAATAATCAAATAACAATTTATGAAGTTGTTCACATAATATTTGATTATACTTATACAACACATATTAGAGTTAGATATACCAGGGAATAATAAATAATGCAGCAGAACAATATAGTAAATAATAGTAATACAATCTTCGTCTTCGTCCTCCAGAAGTAAGGTCTTCAAACCCTGAAATGCTCAGGCTGACCCGAGCGAATTGAAAGGACAAAACACTCGAGTCATAACTAAAAGATCTTATGTAAGTTAAATCAACGATAAATAATATGAGTGGAATGGCGTCAAAGATGTTTACGGGATTTTACATCTCCTATCCAGTGTCAAACGTGAGTGCAGTAACTTAAGAGATGTCCGGGATTCACATCTCCTAAGGATACGTTAAACTATCTACTATGTGGTAATATACGATATTATAATAATGTCTATTAGCAAAATAAACTTACTTTTAAACAGCGTTAAGGGGTTACCCATATAGCCCTTAATACGTAATAGTCCCAGTAGTCCATCCAGTATCACAGTCCCTCCTGATCGGAAAGCCACCAGAGGATACTCCACAGGCTACGGGAGAAAACCAAACTCGTACAAGGCGCGCTAGGGTAGGCGACACGGCAAAATGAGGCAATGCCAGTGTCACGATCCAAATTTCAGCGTTCGAAAATTGACACCCGTACTTCACTTGTACTCGAATGCTGCAGATTCAACCATTGAAATCTGACTCGTGCCGGAGCTTATAACAATTAAGTACAACACAGCGGAAGAAAAAAATGAATATCATATATCTCCAATGAATACAATATCTAACAATATACAATAATGATCACAAATGAAATTAACAATAGAGATACAAAAATAACAACAGAAATAAAACACAGCTGGATGGTCTAGACTTTGCAACCATTGACAGCGGAAAGATAACCCACTAGAATCTCTAAAAGAATCCAACTCCATAACGCATTTGCAATTCCATCTCTAAACTAAAGATAGCTCGAACATCATCAACGCTGAAGTGAAGCAACTCGATCCAAATGCGATTGTCAAAAACCAAAGACTTCGAAGACTGTTGAGTCTATACTTAATATTTGATTATCTGGAAAAAAAAACCCAACTCTAGACTGCTCGTGTGGCAAATTATGGGCACCCATAGTTTAGGAAGGAAACAATAAACCCCGGGTCAGTCATGGGACTGGTATGAGCAAACAAAATAATTTTCGTTTGCCACTTGTCCACTTTCATTACACTTGTAATATTCATATGTTAATTATCTTACAAATGTTCACATGTAAATTAATGGTGTTTATATCCTTCTTTAATAAATTTTAAATTATGTTTATGAACCCTTGAGTTAATAAATTTACATTTTTGTATCTTATCTTTTATAACTTATCATATGCTTATGTTTTTATCTTTATATATATATATATGTATATGTATATATATATATATATTCATTTGCACAAATAAATTTTTATCTCAATTGTTTTTCACATTCAATCTTAACACATATAAACTTTCATGCATTTTTTTCAGTTACTTATACTTATACAATTTATAAAGAAAATGAATTGAAAATAATAAATAATCATACATATATATGTTAATTTCAATTTAATCCAATTTTATTTCTAAAATATTTATTCTTAAACTTCAAACCATAATTATATTCATAATCTAAAAAAATTATTTATCTTGGAAATTTCTGATCAATTTACCAAAAATTCACAATTTGATTATAAAAATTAAATTAATTTCCAAATCAAACTTGGCTAAAATCCGAGAATATTACAGATTCCCCCCTTAAGAAATTTCGTCCTCGAAATTTGCAAGACATAGAGACAAACAAAGGATGGATACACAAAGATAGAGAAACAATTTTTCTCGGTCAAACTCGATATCTATTTTGCATTTGGCTTACCAAATCAGAATATCAACAATACGAGAATAAACTCATTCAATACCACACAAGTATTCGGGTCATCAAATCTACGAAATAAGTAGGGCACTGGTTAGCCCGAAGGGATAACTAACCATTCGTAGAATATATCGGACCCAAAAGAACAATTGAATGGATTCAATCTTTCACAATTCTCAAATGAATTCCAAAATCAGGTCGGAATACCCCAAAGTTTACACCAGCTTGTCCCTCTTCGGACTTAGACCCACAACAGAAATTACAATAGAATTTGGTTTTAATCGAAATCGTTTTATCGATACAAATTAATCTAACTTCATATTTAATTTACCAATTTTATTCTAATAGAATTTTAAATTCATTAAAGTTTAAAACGAAAAGATGCTAGAGAATTGATAAGGAGAATATGAATTAGAAAACTTATCTACAACGATTCGTAGGGCCATCACTGCACCTAAGCTTCTTTTCATAGCTGCCATGAAATCATCAAAGAATCGAAATCGGATGATGATCAGAAGAGATTGATAGAAAAGATTGCTTCCTTGTTGTTACAGGATATTGACCATTTGTAGTGGTAATTTCCTGTCCCTTATCTCGTCCTCTTCTTACACTCATACTCACTATCAGTGGATAGTAAGAGAATTTACTAAGGCACACGAACGATATCTTAGGGATACACTCATTCTAAGGTATACTTCACCCTATCTCTAGTGAGTTCCCTAATATGTTATACTTCTGAGCTAAAGTTTCAACCTTCAGCTCTGATACCAAGTTGTCACGACCCAAATATCAACGTTCAAAAATCGGCACCCGTACTTTACTTGTACTCGAATGCCACAGATTCAACCATTGAAATCTGACCCGTGTCGGAGCTTATAGCACATTAAGTACAACACAGCGGAAGAAAAAAATGAATATCATATAACTCCAATGAATACAATATCTAATGACATACAACAATGATCACAAATGATATTAACAACAGAGATACAAAAATAACATCGAAAATAAAACATAGCTGGATGGTCTAGACTGTGCAACCATCGACATCGGAAAGATAATCCCATTAGAATCTCCAAAAGAATCCAACTCCATAATGCATTTGCAACTCCATCTCCAAACTAAAGATAGATCGAACCATCATCAATGCTGAAGTGAAGCAACTCGATCCAAATGCAATTGCCAAAAACCAAAGACTTCGAAGGCTATTGAGTCTATACCTAATATTTGATTATCTGGAAAAAAAATCCAACTCTAGACTGCCCGTGTGGAAAATTGTGGGCACCTAGAGTTTAGGAAGGGAACAATAAACTCCGGATCAGTCATGGGGCTGGTATGAGCAAACAAAATAATTTTCTTTTGCCACTTGTCCACTTTCATTACACTTGTAATATTCATATGTTAATTATCTTACAAATGTTCACATGTAAATTAAATTGTGTTTATATCCCTCCTTAATAAATTTTAAATTATGTTTATGAACCCTTGAGTTAATAAATTTACATTTTTGTATCTTATCTTTTATAACTTATCATATGCTTATGTTTTATCTTTATATATATTTTCTCATTTGCACAAATAAATTTTTATCTCAATTGTTTTTCACATTCAAGCTTGACATATATATTTTTTCATACATTTTTTTCAATAACTTATACTTATAAAATTTATAAAGAAAATGAATTGAAAACAATAAATATCATACATATGTATTTTAATTTCAATTTAATCCAATTTTATTTCTAAAATATTTATCCTTAAACTTCAAACCAAAATTATATTCATAATCTAAAAAATTTATTTATCCTGGAAATTTCTGATCAATTTACCAAAAATTCACAATTTAATTACAAAAATTAAATTAATTTCCAAATCAAACTTGGCCAAAATCCGAGAATATTATAGCCAGGGTAGATATACCGATTACGCATCCGGACCGATGGTGACGCATAGCATGCAGCTACCGCCCACCTCGAGCCACACCCCCAAAAATCAAAGGGACCCAATCAATCACAAAGCAATAGAACGATATCGAAGGAGTGTGTCCGACAAGAGGGACTACCTCACTAGCCCGTAAGCGCTCTTGTTTTAGCCAACTTATGCCAACTCACGGGAGTCGGGTCTACGTATGCACCTTAAGGGAACACCGCCACCATCCTACTTCATTCTGGAATCTCCACCACGTACACGGTTTTTAAATTTATTTTCGGAGTTGGCAGAGAGTATGACAACTTCTATTCTCGGTCTCTTTAACAACCAAACGTTATTATAACACCGCGGTCATTTTTAAAATAGTTTATACTTTAAAACCAAATATCATTACCGTTTTCAAAACCAAATCAATAAGATATCATTTTCATTTCAAATATATCCTTTCTAAAATAATAACACTTTCAAAGTTATAACATTTCGAAATCAAAACACATGAATATAACACTTTCAAATTATAATACCTTGAAATTCATAACTTTGAAACATAACTTCCACCACTTAAATGGTTTAAATATTTAAAATACGTTATATAATAAAATAGCTTCTTCAATTTCAAAAATCAATTCCAACAACTCGAGTTTCTAAATTTTAAATTTAACCAAATCCCGAATCATAAATTTCAATACAATCCAGTTTCCAAATGAACTATTCTAAATTATATCGATTTCAAAAACAGATTTGATGCACAGAATAAACCATTTCAATTTCAATATATTTCAAACTTTAAGTATTCACAATTTCAGAACTAAATTTGGTAATTACGATTCAACAATTCACTTTTCTATTATTTAGTTTGAAATATTTTACATAATAAATCCATTATCATCTAAATAAAACTAAAATTACAAATAACTAAATATTTCCTTCAATTTATTTATACTTGAAATATTCATCTAATTCACCCTAAACCAAAATCAAGGTGCCTTTTAAAATTTCAAATTTAATAAATTTTACATCAACTTATTTGAGTTTAATTCTTAAATAAATTCAATTTTGAATAAATTTCCAATTTATCGTCCAACCTTATTTTATTTAAATCATTACAAACTCTATATTAAAATAAAATTTTAAGTACTTATCCATATTATCTCAATGGAAATCAAACTTACTATTAAGCTTATTCTATGTTAGAACAGTTTATACATAGCTTGAAATCAAGGATAAAATAACATTTATATAATATCTAAAATCAATATTTATCTAAACCCATGTATTTCTTTACAAAACCATAGAAATCATTTCAAAATATTTTTATATATAGACCGCGGTGTCTGTATATAATTTTCTATCCTATGGTCAGGTAATACGGATATTTATCATTTATTTAAAATATAAATACGGTTATATATCATTTCAAACCTCAATCCCGAATGAAATAAAAATCCATAACAACTTGCAGTTTATAACAATATAAAATACAACATCCATTCATCCAATATCAATCATCAAACATTTATCACAATAATCATCCAATTCAATCAATAACATCCATATATAACAGATAATAAATAACAGGTATTTACTGGCAGTTTATATTCAATAATAAATTAAATAACTATTTTATCCAAATAAATTCAAATAAACTGAGATGATGATTCAAAATATGCCAAACAGTCGTAAATAAATTTCTAATCACATCATAAATTAATTTAACAAACATAAGAAATTTTAGAAGTTGTGAATGGGTTAAAACACCCACCTTTTGAATTTAAATTGAATTTCAAATCCAATTTAAAACCAAAACTCAAATAGTCTCAGAATTCGTCCAAACCAGCGTCAAAGCGTCCGGAATCTTATTATGGTCCCAGAGGAGAAAACCATGCGTGAAACGGACATCATAAGCAAGAGTTATGCTAGTTAGAGCAACTTGAAATTTAATTTATATAAAATAAAACAAAACAAAGCTCATCACACCTTTCAGACATGTCGGTAGCATCTCCCCCGAAACCCTAGGTTAACATAATCTCGATCGTTCTTGCGCTGCTATCTCCATCATCATCATTCGACACCTGAAGCCCACCACAACCCCCATGCCTTCGCCGACACCTCCCCCCTCGGCTTACACCATCGCGATCAACCACCCTCGGCCAGAAAATGCAGCCGCTGCTAGTGTTTTATAATCCTAATCCAAATTTAGCCCCCGATCTAACCGTTGACACCTTACCAAACTCTATGGATGTACTGCGCGCGACAGTCTCCACACTCTGGCAACCTCGATTCATCGATCAGATGTAGTTGATCGACGAGCGATGAATGGTCAAAAATAAACCATCGAACTCTAGGCATGCAGAAACTTAGATCGAGAAATGGACAACGGAATTGACTTGCGCTCTTCGAGAGCTTCGAATCGATATATAATTCGATATAGTTTGAGAATTTTGAAATTTTTGATTTGGTTTTGATTTGGATTTGAAAGGAGAAATTTGGTTGTCTGCCATTGAGAAGAAGATGAACAGAAAGAAATGCACGTATAGACAAATGAGAATAAGGATAGCTAGGGTTTGTAACGATCTATTTATAGGTAGGTCAGAAAATAGAAAGAACGGATAAGATTCGATTATAACGTTTGTACGGTAAACGGCCCGAAAAGCCCATACTGTCTCCGGAACGATAATGGGTAATCCCATATACCAAAATAGATGTTTTTAAACATTGTAAATGCAATGGAGTAGATTTCAAGTCCAAATTCCATCGTATGAAGAAGTTATGCTAAAATCAAGTTATTTCAGATTTATTTCAATTAAATTGATTTCTAGACGTTTCGAGCCCATACGATCAAACGACAAGTCCAATCATTACGAAACTTGAGATCGTACAATAGTTCACCGTTACGGATCCGATGAAACTAGTTTCGTCGAAATCCGAGTCAGTGGCCATAATGGCTATATTTCGCATTATTAAATTAAATTAATATTTAATTAATTAAATCACTTTTTCGTTTCAAATTTAATAATTCACAAATTTCATCATTTTTGGTTTCTTAATCATTTACAATGATTTACAAAAAATTAGATGTCAATTTAACGTTGATTATTCATCAATTTCAGCGTTAAGTTTCAATTTCAATAAATTCAGAAGTTTATGAATTTAAAATTCCAAAATCCATTTATTAGATTTTAAACATTGTTATTCAAGTCTTTTATTACAATAAGAATATAATTGGCATTGGTTTATCTCATAGCACATTAGGGTTTACCAGTTTCATCTTAATTTCCCATTATCATAATATTTAAATATTTAATTCCATTTATTTGCAATAAATCCAATTACTATCTTTTAAATTCAAATAAATTTCGATTTCCCTTCCTTTATATAACCAATTATCATAATATGAATAAAATCTACATTACTTCCAATTATTAACTTAATTTACATTAACATAATATTTAATTACGTTTATTGAAATTTATTTCCAATTTAAATTAACAGGTTAAATAGAGGGTAATATAAAATAATTGTTACTGTTAACTTTTAATTACACTTATAAGTTATCATTAACAAACAAATGTTACAATTGCTTACATAACACTGTTTTTATCCAATTACCAACAATTATATACTAATCCCCCAATTGATTCAGTATTACACTCGTTTTCTTGTATTCACTTTACAACCAAGTTATAACTTTTAAATTATTTTGTTTAATTAGAATTTCATTCCAGTTCATAATTGTTAACTTTAATTAACTTTGTTATGTTTCATCTTAGTTATTATTTCATGATTACCTCATAACTTTTTATTTCTTCCAGTATTAAATAACAAGATTCATTAAAGTAACAAATTAAATTATCAAAAATTTACGGGTTGTTCCACTCTCCCTTACTCAAAACTTTTCATCCCCGAAAAGAAAAAGAAGGAAAAAGTAATAATTAACTAGATAATACATCTTATTAAAAAATACTAACTTTATAAAAAAATAAATTTACAAAGTTAATAAATTTGAATAAAATATACCAATTTCTAACCATTAAATCTTTTTATACTCAAATTCATAAAGTTTGGAAAACATTTTTCAAAAAATTTCTAAGTCCAAAATTTACGGAAAACTTTCGCCAGAGTCTACTTTGTACGAAGAGGCTCGTGAGAAAATATAATATCAAATATAACAATATATATCACAATATCTCAAAATAATATATCCCAACATGGGGAAACGATATAATATCGCTAGAAAACCGTAATCCGAGAACGTACCTATTTGTCGGGCAATTAACGCTTATTTTATGAAATCAAAAGCAATAGCAATTGCTTCCATAACCTATATTTCACTTATATAATTTAGAAATAGTTAATAATTATATAAATTGAAATATTAAAGTGGTTTCATCCACTAACAACAAATCAATGTCAAACAACAACAATCACTTGCAACCACAGCATATAATCATCATAACAAAATCATTACAAATCAGTTATTTACTTACCTTGATTACTTTCTGTTATGTTTTATATATTACATTTCAATTATAACTTACGTTATAACAATTATGACATCAAATTCATATTTATAAAAGCAATTCATTGTACATTTTCATTACATAAGTTTTACTTGTAAACTTTCCAATACATGTTCTTTTAACATTTCAGCTTTTTAAAATTGGTAAGTTATATACATGCTTTTTAAGAATGCCATTGAAAATTATACAAGTTTATCTTATTTCTTTTAACAAATTAAACATTCAATAATAATATCTTTTCTTTTAATAAATAATCTTATTTCATTTATAACCTAGCATTTTATTTTAATTAGAGGTTTCAATTATTAATTAGTTACAACCCATTTCACTACAGTAATTGAAATTATTAATTAACGGAAACTTAAGAACTAAATACCGGGTTAAGTTTCAAATCAATAATAGATAGATGTATACACTTACAATTCATATATCCAATTGCATTTAAAACAGTTTGAAATTTATATTTGTTTATCAAAATAAATCTATAGTAAAACTACTAAATGGCTTTCCCACTCAGAAACTTGAAAATGAATCTCTATGATGTGTGCACTCATCACCAAAATTATTTTCCAGCGACAGAGAGGGGAGTACAGAACTTATTTCTTTTCAGAATTTCTTTAAAGGAATTCTTTCAAATCATATTGAGACATTTGTATCAGAAAATACTTCTAAATAATAATATTGTTATATTCCAAAATCATTCGAAAGAGATTTTCAAAAACCCCGGAACTTAAGTTCTAAATTTCCAATTTTACTTTATTTTATTTGTAAATTTTATTTCACAAGCAATATTTATAAATTTCGCTACCTAAAAACCATTATATTACAACCAAATATATATATCATTTATAAAAAATTTATTTTATATATAGAAAATATAATATGCAAAATTATTTCATCCATCTATATTCAAAACAAATATTGTGTCGGTATGTCCAATTAAGTGTTTAGAAATCCTTATTGATGTCATAGCGTCCTATGCATCAACCATAATTTATAAATACAATACGGAACGAATTAACACAATATAAAAACATTTTATAACACTAAGAAATACGCTCTCTCATATATATACACTCAGCGACTCATCATAGGGCATTACTACCCTATTAATAAAGAGTCAAACCCCACAAAACTAAGGTTTATCGCAAAACCAAAGCTCTGATATCAAATGTAACAGCCCTCCTTTTTGTACGTTTTAAATCGACGACAAACCACCATGTCAGACTAAGACCATACAAAAGGGCGAATTGTTATTGGGTTGAATAAGAAAAACAGATAAAGAAATAAAATAAACATAATCTCACAGAGGAATGACAAAATATAATAATCAAATAACAGTTCCTGAAGCTGTTTAAAAAACATTTGATTATACTTATACAACACATATTAGAGTTACACATACTGGGGAATAATAAATAATGCAGCGGAACAATATAGTAAATAATCGTAATACAATCTTCGTCTTCGTCCTCCAGAAGTAAGGTCTTCAAACACTGAAATGTTCAAGCTGACCTGAGCGAATTGAAAGGACAAAACACTAGAGTCGGAACTAAAAGATCTTATGTAAGTTAAATCAATGGTACATAATTTGAGTGGAACGGCATCAGAGATGTTTACGGGATTTGACATCTCCTATCCAGTGTCAAACGTGAGTGCAGTAACTTAAGAGATGTTTAGGATTCACATCTCCTAAGGATCCGTTAAACTATCTACTATGTGGTAATATACACTATTACAATAATGTCAATAGTAAAATAAACTTACTTTTAAATAGCGTTAAGGGGTTACCCATATAGCCCTTAACATGTAATAGTCCCAGTAGTCCATCCAGTATCATAGTCCCTCCTGATCAGGAAGCCACCAGAGGATACACCACGGGCTACGACAGAAAACCAAACTCGTATGAGGCGCGCTAGGGTAGGCGACACGGCACAACGAGACAATGCCAGGGTAGATATACCAATTACGCATCTGGATTGATGGTGACACATAGCGCGCAGCCACCGCCCATCTCAAGCCACACCCCTAAAAATTAAAGGGCCCAAATCAATCACAAAGTAATACAATGGTATCGAAGGAGTGTGTCCGATAAGAGGGGCTACCTCACTGGCCCGTAAGCGCTCCTGTTTTAGCCACCTTATGCCAACTCACAGGAGTCGGGTCCACGTATATACCTTAAGGGAACGCCGCAGCCATCCTACTTCATTCTGGAATCTCCGCCACGTACACGGTTGTGAAAGTGGTTTTCGGAGTTGGCAGAGAGTATGACAACTTTCAATCCCGGTCTCTTTAACAGCCAAACGTTATTATAACTCCACGGTCATTTTTAAAATAGTTTATACTATAAAACCAAATATCATTGCCCTTTTTAAAACCAAATCAATACGATATCACTTTCATTTCAAATATATCCTTTCTAAAATCATAACACTTTCAAAGTTATAGCATTTCGAAATCAAAACACTTGAATATAACACTTTCAAATTATAATACCTTGAAACTCATAACTTTGAAACATAACTTCCACCACTTAAATGGTTTAAATATTTAAAATACTGTATATAATAAAATAGCTTCTTCCATTTCACAAATCAATTCCAAAACAACTAGAATTTCTAAATTTAACCAAATCCCAAATCATAAATTTCAATACAATTCAGTTTCCAAATGAACTATTCAAAATTATATCGATTTCAAAATAGATTTGATCCACAGAATAAACCATTTCAAATTCAATATATTTCAAACTTTAAGTATTCACAGTTTCAAAACTAATTTAGTAATAACGATTCAACAATTCTCTTTTCTATTATTTAGTTTGAAATATTTTACATAATAAATCCATTATCATCTAAATAAAACTCAAATTACAAATAACTAAATATTTCCTTCAATTTATTTATACTTGAAATATTCATTTAATTCACCCTAAACCAAAATCAAGTTATAAAATCATACCTTTAAAATTTTCAAATTTAATAAATTTCACATCAACTTATTTGAGTTTAATTCTTAAATAAATTCAATTTTGAATAAATTTCCAATTTATCTTCCAACCTTAATTTATTTAAATCATTATAAACTCTATATTAAAATAAAATTTTACATACTTATCCATATTATCTCAATGGAAATCAAACTTATTATTAAGCTTGTTCTATATTAAAACAATTTATAAAAAGCTTAAAATCAAGAATAAAATAACATTTATATAATATCTAAAATCAATATTTATCTAAAACCATATATTTCTTTACAAAATCATGGAAATCATTTCAAAATATTTTTATATATAGACCACGGTGTCTGTATATAATATTCTATCCTATGGTCAGGTGTTACAGATATTTATCATTTCAGTCCGTAATTTAAAATATAAGTATGGTTATATATCATTTCAAACCGCAATCCCCAATGAAATAAAAATCCATAACAACTTGCAGTTTATAACAATATAAAATACAACATCCATTCATTTAATATCAATCATCAAACATTTCACAATCATCATCCAATTCAATCAATAACATCCATGTAGAACAGATAATAAATAACAGGTATTTACTACCAGTTTATGTTCAATAAAAAATTAAATAACTATTTTATCTAAATAAATTCAAATAAAATGAGATGATGATTTAAAATATGCCAAACAGTCATAAACAAATTTCTAATCGCATCATAAATCAATTTAACAAATATAAGAAATTTTAGAAGTTGTGAGTGGGTTTACACACTCGCCTTTTGAATTAATTTGAATTTAAATCTAATTTAAACCCAAAATTCAAACAGTCTTAGATTCGTCTAAACCAGCGTCTAAGTGTTCGGAATCTTATTACGATCCCAGTGGAGAAACCGCGCGTGAAACGGACATCGTAAGCAAGAGTTATGCTAGTTAAAGCAACTTGAAATTTAATTTATATAAAATAAAACAAAACGAAGCTCATCACACCTTTCAGACACGTCAACAGCATCTCCCCCGAAACCCTAGGTTAACATAACCCTCGGCCAGAAAACGCAGCCTCCGCCGGCATTTTATAACCCTAGTCCAAATTTAGCCACCGATCTAACCATTCCCACCCTACCAAACTCCACGGATGTAATACTCGTGACAGTCTCCACACTCTGGTAACCTCGATTCATCTATCAGATGCAGTTGATCGACGAGCGATGAATGGCCGAAAATAAACCATTGAATTCTGGGCACACAGTAACTCATATCGAGAAACAGATAACAGAATTGACTTGCGCTCTTCGAGGGCTTCGAATCGATATATAATTCGATATAGTTTGAGGATTTTGAAATTTTTGATTTGGTTTTGATTTGGATTTGAACGGAGAAATTTGGTTGTCTGCCATTGAGAAGAAGATGAACAGAAAGAATTGTACGTACAGACAAATGAGAATAAGGGATAGCTAGGGTTTATCATGAGCTATTTATAGGTAGGTAAGAAAATAGAAAGAATGGATAAGATTCGATTATAATGTTTGGATGGTAAATGGCCCGAAAAGCCCATTCTGTCTCCGGAACGAAAATGGGTAATCCCATATACCAAAATAGATGTTTTTAAATATTTTAAACATAATGGAATAGATTTCAAGTCCAAATTCCACCGTATGAAGAAGTTATGCTAAAATCAATTTATTTCAAATTGATTTCAATTAAACTGATTTCTAGGCGTTTTGAGCCCGTACGATTCATTCATCAATTTCAGCGTTAAGTTTCAATTTCGTTAAATTCAGAAGTTTATGAATTTAAAATTCCAAAATCCATTTATTAAATTTTAAACCCTGTTATTCAAGTCTTTTATTGCAATAAGAATATAATTAACATTGGTTTATCTCTTAGCACATTAGTGTTTCCCAATTTCATCTTAATTTCCCATTATCGTAATATTTAAATATTTAATTCCATTTATTTGCAATAAATCCAATTATTATCTTTTAAATTCAAATAAATTAATAAATTTCGATTTCCCTTCCTTTTATTTAACCAATTATCATGATATGAATAAAATCTACATTACTTCCAATTATTAACTTAATTTACATTAGCATAATATTTAACTACATTTATTGAAATTTATTTCCAATTTAAATTAATAGGTTAAATAGAGGGTAATATATAATATTTGTTACCGTTAACTTTTAATTACACTCATAAGTTATTATTAACAAACAAATGTTACAGTTGCTTACAAACACTATTTTTATCCAATTATCAATAATTATATACTAATCCCCCAATTGATTCAGTATTACATTCATTTTCTTATATTCACTTTATAACCAAGTTTTAACTTTTAAATTATTTTTCTTAATTGGAATTTAATTCCAGTTCATTTATTGTTAACTTTAATTCACCTTGTTACGTTTCATCTTAGTTATTATTTCATTATTACCTTACAACTTTTTATTTCTTCCAATATTAAATAAAAAGATTCATTAAATTAACAAATTAAGTTGTCAAAAATTTACGGGTTGTTGCAGAATAGGTATGTTATTATGCTTCAATTATCTATTCGTTAATTAACTTCCCCCAACGCTGATAAACTATTTTTATCATATGGAATAATTCGGAGTCTGTCTCTCGACTTCTAGTGAGCTCTAAGTTCTTTTACGAACTATATCGCGACATTGTTATCATATAACATGTTATGATATTCTTGACATTTGGAATTACCCTCGACCCAGTTATAAATTTGTGTATTTGTTATATATACATTGCTTTTACCATGGCGCTATTCAAGGTGACATACTTAGCTTTTATATTAAATCAGCCACAGTCCTCTATTCGGAACATTTCCAACTTAATGCTTATTAACCAAGTTTTGAATGTGAACTTGATATTGACATGCTATACATAATATAATTTATGAAGTTTGAGTCTGATTACTCCTTTATAAGGACTTTGTTGTTTTTGTCAACAATTCTCCAATAGTCATAAATACATGAGAACACTCCAACCTACCATTTAGTGACCTTTAATTTGGATTTGATATTTGCTTCATGTACTAGATGCATTAAAAAATCACGATATTGTAGACAACATAACATGTGTGCTAATTTCTATTACTAATGTATAAAGAATCCATTTCGCATGTTCCTTATTAAACATTTTAATAAAGTGTTTCTGCATATCATCTAGGACTTCTCAGCATCCTTTATAATATCTATGAAAGACATCATTTGCAAGCCTGTGTCGAGTATTAAAACAATTGAAGCTTATTTTAACACAAGCACATCATTAACAATTAGCAGTATGTTTTTTACTTATGGTTTAGAAATATTTATGCATCTTTTAACTATCCTTATGAGCACATGCTTCCTCTGCAATTTGATTGACAATCAAACTATTTGATATTACTATCAAAACATTTGTTCAATTTTCATGCTTGCTGAATGAAACTTTCGCATATGTTTTTGGATCTTATCCAAAAATCCACAAACTCAATATCACTCCTATTGACTTTGAGATACTTTTGTTATTTTATGTAAATAATTTACTCTAAATCATTATTTAGAATTTTCTATTTCAACACATACGTATCGAAACATAAAGTCATATCATACAATAATTTTGTGAGTAAAAATTGAACCAACTTGAGCATATCGAATGGTGAATCTATTAAGCTAGTTTCAATAATAAAAATTCACAGTATTATTCCTATCATAATGGCTCACTGAATTCTTATTTCATTTGCCTTTCTCTTAAAGTCACATTCACGACCAATGTATCATATCCCTTCGAATACAATTATCAACGTCATATTTTGATAATGTACTAAGAAACTATTTTAGACCTGCACATCGTACCATATTATAGAGTCAACACTCTTGATGGTTTAATGAAACAACCGATGATTATTTATTCTTGCTATTGACAAGAAACTAATAGTTTCTCTTTAATGTACAAGAATACTCATTAGACGTTCTAATGCATTTATGTTCATTTAGATTTGGTCAATTTAGTTTCATCCCTTGTAATCGTTTTTATCAATAGATTGTATCAAATTAATTTTATACCAATAACTTCTTAAAGAAATTTCTTCGCTACAAAATTGATATTTCTTGAAATAACAGTTGTTTCTTAGTGCAATAG
This sequence comes from Allium cepa, assembly GCA_030765085.1. NCBI lineage: Eukaryota > Viridiplantae > Streptophyta > Magnoliopsida > Asparagales > Amaryllidaceae > Allium > Allium cepa. The sequence continues at coordinate 204,548,272 of CM060944.1, read as the reverse complement.
AATGAGCATTCACATGCAATATACGAATTGCCTTATATAAAACTGGTTTTGCATTAGTTCACAAAATATTTATGTTCGGAACATAAATTAGTCGTCAAATAACTATCATTCCCAAAATTCTCGTGGGATAATTCATACAAGATCCTTTACGTATAATTATTACATGTAGTCTTTCGACTCGCACAACCTGCCAAATCCTTGGCCTAGGATATAGGGGTTTCTTATATACCCTTATCTCATATGGTTTTGTAAACTGTTCTTTGGATGATACTAGTTTTAATCTTGCATACTACTCTTAAGTACACACCCTATAGAAAGAATTTGACTCAAATTCATTCATCATTAATTGTGCTTTTTCCAACAAAGTTCGATTGCTTCTTATCAATACATCATTATGTATTATAGAGAGAAGTTACCTTTGAGACTGAATCTTTATTCATATTAGGTCCATATAGAACTCTTTCTAATATACTCACTCATTCGATCAAATTGAATCATCTTTATCGTATCTTATTTTATTTACTTCTATTTTATATTCTTTGAGCTTATAATAGACTTATACGTCTGCACCAAATATACGATTCTATGTATGTGATAACTCATAAGTGAATATCACGAAGTACATGGAAGCGTTTTGATTTTAATAGACTTATGATTGCATACATCTATATGTGTCAATCCAAAGAGTTCATCAACTCTTATGACACTCCCACTAAATGGGTGCATAGCTCTTAATTGTTTGAGATATAATTAACTAGCATTATATGATTCATAAATATAAAAATTATTTCTCAAAATTATGGCTTAGTCTATAACTCCAAAATAATTGTAAATAATTTTTTGTATTTTCCCATGCATCAAATACTTCTACTACAGTTTTATTTAACAACAGATGTTTATAATATTCTAAATGAAATAAAACTATGTCTACCCTATAGTCATCACTGAAGAACATATATTATGTCATAAATAATGTTCGGTACCTTTTATGAAAATAATTTTGTAACTTGATGCAATCAATAGGTGTTAAATGAACTCTCATACTATTTCATCTATTATATAATAACATATTGAATTCAAAGGTCCATCATTCATTTAATATAGATTATTTAATGCATGTACTGCAATTAGTTTACAATGGAGAGTTCTTTGATTAGATGTCTTGAACTCAAAAAAAATAAATCCCATAGAAAATTATTCTCTATATGAAAATACATTTCGGTATATTTCTTATTCCAATGTTAAGTATCAATTATTAGTATTACAATTCCCGTTTATGATGCTTCTTTATAAAGCAGTAGTGACTATTCACTCTCTTCATCCTAATTGTACCTCAAATCAAAGCTACTCTTGTATATACGTTTTCTTTTCAAAATGGGCGTACCATTCAAAAGAAATCCCTTACTACAATACCATAAAGAACTCTTTACAAAAATACACTTAATCATCCTTGACATTTAAGGACATAAATACGATGAACCTTATGTAAGCTGATTAAACTGACATTTCAGCGATCGAGTTTTTAGATATATATTATGTTTTGGTCTTTATTTCATTTAACACAATATGATCTTTATTGTATCCAATCAAATTAAATACTCAGTCTCACACTATCGTTTATTTGCTTATTACGGATGAACTAATTTCATCGAAATATCATATATTACGAACTATAAGTGTTCATCGTATATCATTTATATGCAATTGTATATGAATCAAATATCCATAGTCGTGTATTGCTTTTGAGTTTGGAACTCATAGAATGTAATACGCGGTCTTGACTAAATAAACACGTAAGCGACCAAATTACGAGCATATTTAGTAGTTGTAAAATCAAGCACTTGCATGGGTGTTAAAACTTTAACATACAATAAGCATTTAATAGTAAGTGTGTGTGTGTGTGTATTTTTCTAATTTTTCAATCTTCTATTCATTTCAGTTTGTATATTTTAATTGATAAACATTTTATCAATCATATTAAATGCATAGATTTATCAAAGTAGATTATTAGTAAGGTTAGGTGTTATAATTTCATTTTTCTAATAAGGCTCCCACTAGTCTTTTATGTTTCTCCAAACCCTAAGTCAAAAAACATAGAAGTCTTTCAACTTCACTGGTGGATGTTAGTACCCATCCGTCTTAAAATTATGACATTGAGTTTGCTCAATGATTCAAAGCCCCACGGTCGATGGATAGCTCCTTATTGGTTGTATTGTATTCAAATCCAACCGTTGGTACCTTGTCCTAATTTCACTTCGATCTTGAGTTTTCTCAACAAATCAAAATGAAATTATTCACTCGTACGTGCCATATCACGATGGCCTAAGTATAGTATATGTACCTTGAGTTTGCTCATACATATAGTTATCTTACCTTGTATATTCAAAATATTAATAATACCATATAACATCCCTATCTTGAGTTTGCTCAACAATTAAGGAGTATGCAAGCAATTTACTAATACACACACACACACACACACACACATATATATATATATAATGAAGGACAACATTATATTGAATATTCATAATCTTCAATATATTTTGTTGAGTGATATCGACTTATGAAATAATGTATTTCTTGTGCAAACATCCTCGTGATTCAAGTGTCGAACACATCGGAAATTACGGTATACGTACATTTACGTATATATTTATTCCTTAAGTTTATTTAGGGTTTATTAGTGTTCCACCTTTAATTTATACTTCATATAATATAAGTTTTATTATTATATAACCTTTATATTTCATATTACTTACGTAATAGCCATATGTACAATATTATATTAATTAAATCTTCTTTAATTAATTTTAAATTAACATTTTAATTAATTTCATATTATCTTCATATAACATTTATATTAAATATTTATCATATAACATTTTAATTTATTTATTTAATTAAATAATTTTAATTAAATAATTTTAATTAAATTTATATTAATTTTGAAATTCATTTATATACATGCATGTATAATATTGTTAATTTAACATTTTAAAACAACATAACATATATCATAATATATAATACATATATTTATTAATTAACTTATTTAAATAATATATTTTATTAACCTTATTAGCAAATTTTATAAATTTCAAAATTAATTTATATTAATTTTTAAACATTTTGAAATTTCATTATATTATAACATTCATAATATATTATTTAAGTATTAAACTTAAAATCTTATATTTTTTAATTTTCAAACAATTTGAAAATTAGCCTAAGGTCCAATTCAAATTAGGCCTTTTATATTAGAGGCAACCATAGGGCTCGCATATCTATTTGGGTTAGGCCAATAGCTAGGTATGGCAGAGTACTTAATTATACAAACCCAATCCTTTGACATTACCTTTCTGGAAACCCTACATCTGAGCTTCAAGCTTAATTAGTTAAGCCTAACATGAGTAATTTAAACCGTATAGACTATTGGGCTCTAATACCACTATCGAAATAGGTTTGTCCCATAGCAGAAGATATGGGTGAATTTGAAAAAAAAAATATTACCATATTGGATCTATATTGGTCCTATAAAGCCAAATTTATTTAGAATATTTCATATCTTTTTCAATAAAATCATTATTTTACTAAAACTTAAAATAAATTTTTAGATTATGTACCTAATATTATATTATAGATTTCTATATATGCATATCACACACACACATCTAAATCTATGTTTTATTTTGAAATTAGTTTTTCTTTTTAGTAAGGCTTTTTTTAGTTAGTTTTAAATGTATAAACAAATATATGTATATGAAATTTATAATATATATACAGTATATGTATATGTATGTTTATGTATGTATATGTAAATGTATATGTTTGAAATTATATAGAATTATATTAAAATTATTTATTTATTTTACTACAAATTCGAATCAAAATCAAAAAAATTAAATAAATGCATATAATATATATACATATATGTGATTATTATTTTTAGCGACAAAATTGGTCACTAGCATCCAAATCCAAGCGAAAGCACCAAATACCAGTCACAACTCACAGATAGAATATACGTGGAGGATATTAAGACTTAGAACAACAAGAATTCCAATGAAAGCAGCAAAGAAACACAGATTTTATAGTGGTTCGGCTAACTTCGGCCTACGTTCACTCCAAGAATTTATTTTTTATTGTTGTAATAATCGATTACAGTTACAATCCAAAGTTTAACAAAGGCTGATACCTTAGCCTTCAAGAAGAGAAGGTTAGAGGTTAGAAAGAAGATCCCCCTCTTCTGAACCCTCACATGTTGTATTCATAGGCAAATCCAGGTAGTTGGGCTTCTTGAGTATTCTGGACCCACCAAGGCCATTGCCGAACAAGAATTACTATTGTGATCGAACCTAAAACCTAAGCAAGCCGATCCAGTTTCATCCCAGGAGATATTCAAAGTAACCTCATGTTTGACTCGAAGTAACTCAATGCCGAACCCACTTCCTTATTCTCTTGTTCAAACCAGCCAACTGAACCTAGACGACCGATCCACCAAGGTCGAACGGCCTATGCTGATCCACCAAGGCCGACCGGCCTATGCCGATCCACCTTGATCAACCATATGTATACTCCACCACTGAGCCACTCCCCACACTGGTACCTCTCGAGCACACCGATCCACCAATGCGGAATAACCCGTGACTCCCAGGCCGAAATGCAAATGTCGAGCGAGGTCCGGTGCCAAGCGAGGTCCGATGCCGAGCGAGGTCCGATGCCGAGCGAGGTCCGATGCCGAGCAAGGTTCGATGCCGAGCGATGTCCAATGATGAGCCATCCCACCAATTCCTAGCGATGCAGAGCATCCAGACCGAGCCGTGTAACTTCTCCACTTCTCGACTGAACGACATATCCAAGTTAACTTCATCCTTTTAAACTGAATCTATCATATTCCAGCCTCGTTAATTGTGAAGTCGACTTAGTTGAATCCGCCTGTACGTTGCCTTGCCGAAAGGCGGGTTAACATTTCCCCCAAAACATGCCTTACTGTCGAAAGGTGTGTTTTGAATAGCCTAAAACCCGATGTTCAAAGTCCATGTTTTATTTATAGCTATAGTATACTCAATCAGTTCGTGGCTGTTCAAAGTGGAATCGGTATCCTTTTCAACTTGTGGAAATTATTAATCCAATCTTATGGCCTCTTTGGACCGTTGACAGCCACTTTGGACCCTTGCTAAGTTAATTCCAAACTTAACGATCGAATAGAAAGATCCTGTCGCGCTTCGGTGCTGCTTTCTATCCCTTGCACTCTAGCCCCAACGAGGGCATTTTAGCGATATCTTGGTCATCCTAGATCGATCATAGCCTCGTCGGGCTCTTGCTGGATTCCATCCTGTCACTCTCCGGTGAAGGGGAAACAGCATCGAGTGAGCCGATCATGTCGCTTTCTGGCGAAGCGGCAATACCCCTTGCACTCTGCTTCAGTGTCCCTGAACATTAAGTGACGTCATGGCCTAAATCCTAGACCGTTGCAACCACTGCGGGCTCTTATCGAACCCTGACCCATTCACTCCCTGGTGAATGGGGAACGACGTTAAGTGAGTTGTTCTTGTCGCTCTCCGACGAAGCAACTCACTTCTTGCACTCCGGACCCCCTCTCTCCGGGTAGGGTCATAAATCGATTAAATTGAAATTGACTTCCAATATTCATCCTTTAACTCTCTGGTCAAAGGTTTATTTTATGAAATTCAAGTTCATTTATTAAATTAAAATTCCAAACTTCAATCACAAACAAATAAAAAATCTAGATACTGCCGCTCTGGGCAGGGCGGTCTATTACCATCTTAGAGCATGTCTAGGGATCTCTCCAGTTCCCTTACAAGTGTAAGTGGAATAGCCGTTTTATTTTGAAATCAACATTTAATAATCTTATGTAATCGACCAAAGTTCAAGTCCTGAACTTGGCCCATGCCAACATGATCAATTGATGACATGTCGTGACCCCCTTCCAAGGTCGTTCCTGGTTGATCCAAGCGGTAGTTGCTCGTGTTCCACTACTCTTGTCTGATTTTTTACGTACTATGGCAACATGCCACTTCTAACATGCTCCTCCACTATATCCTTCAGGTGGCGGCATTCATCCGTTGAGTGTCCTTCCAGCTCATAGAATAGACAGTACTTCTCGCTCTTACGTTCTCGTTTAGTGGGATCCCTCCTGGGTAGTTTCTGAGGGGGAGCTGCCCCCGAGTCTCCGTTTAAATCCGTTCTAGTTTTGTAGTCAAGTCAGCGTATTATTTGAATCTGGGTTCTCGAAATTTCTTTCCTTTGTCAGGACCATCGTATCTGTCATGCTGTTTTTGCTTTCCTTTGTCTTTTCCAGACTGTTTCTTGGAGGTTCCTTCGCCTTCCACGGCATTTATTTCCTGCCTCTCGGTGCGCGAATCTTCCAGCCGAATGAATATCTCAGCTTCATGATAGAATTATCCAAGATCCTATGGTGGATCCCGTGCTACTGAATCCTTGAGTTCCATGCCTTCCCCAATCCCTGCTACGGCCGCCATCAAAATCATTGATGGGTTCGGGCGATCTACTGAGGCTACAGCTGCATTAAATCGCATAGGAAAACCTCTCACAGACTCTCCTGACCTCTACTTCATTGATGTCAGTGTCATTATACTCTTGGGTTGCGTTACATGGACCTTGAACTGTCTCATGAAGCGTTCCACTAGCTCGTCCCATGTCCTGATCGATACGTTCTCCAGCTGCCTGAACCAAAGCGCGGCCAAATCCGTCAAGTATGAAGGGAAACATCTTGCCATCACTCCTCAGATGCCCCCAACACTTCCATATGTCTGATGTATCTGGTTACATGCATAGTTGGATCTGATTTTTCATCATAGGCCTCTAGTCTTGGCAGTTTGAATTCTGGAGGGTTCCTTGCTTTCATGATTTCCAGAGTGAACGGACTTCAACTGACCCCCTCCAAGCCTCCGCTCGGTAGTCCTCCTCTCATAATCCTTCTTATTAATCCAGCCATCCGCTCATCTCCATCTGGAGGTATCCGTCTATTTACAACTCAACCTTGCCCCCCATGTCCTAGGGGTACTCCAGGTAGTACTCTTCATGTTGGCCATTTACGTTCACGTTGGTCCCTGCTTGCCAAGCTTCATTCACCGCTCTCCCAATATCCAATCCTGCAGGTCTGCCCCAGGCCTTGGCTGATTACCTCCAACCTCTCCAGTCTGGTTCTGGTTTTGACCTCCAGAAACTTCTACAGCTCCGGTCCCTGGTTCTGCATTGCCAGCAGCCGCGGTTGGTCCATTCCCTTGACTTTGAATTCCAACTTGTCCAACCTGCCGAAGTACGTTCTGTATCATGTCCTCCTGCCTTTTCAGCATCGTCTCCATCTCTTATCTCGTGATATATATTGAGGCCTGACTAGCTCCAGAGGAAGCCTCTTGACTTCCTTCATGCTGACTTCTTTCTGTCACTTGCTTCCTTGCCGATGGCCTAACCATTACTTCCTAGAATCCAGGTTCCTAGCTCCAAAATTCCTGAGTTCAATTCTCAGTGAAAGCACTAAAATGTTAGCGACAAAATTGGTCACTAACACCCAAATCCAAGCGAAAGCACCAAATACCAGTCACAACTCACAGATAGAATATACGTGCGGACATTAAGACTAAGAACAACAAGAATTCCAATGAAAGCAGCAAAGAGCAACAGATTATATAGTGTTTCGGTTAATTCCGGCCTACGTCCACTCCAATAATTTCCTTTTTATTGTTGTAATAATCGATTATAGTTGCAATCCAAAGTTTAACAATGGCCGAGTACCTTAGCCTTCGAGAAGAGAAGGTTAGAGAGCAGGAAGAAGATCCCTCTTTTCTGAACCCTCGCATGCTGTATTTATAGGCAACTCCAGGTAGTTGGGCTTCTTGAGTATTCTGGACCCACCAAGGCCAATGCCGAACCAGAATTACTATTGTGACCGAACCTAAAACCTAAGCAAGCCGATCCAGTTTCATCCCGGGAGGTACTCGAAGTAACCTCATGTTTAACTCGAAGTAACTCAATGTCGAACCCACTTCCTTATTCTCTTGTTCAAACCAGCCAACCGAACCCTGATGACCGATCCACCAAGGCCGAACGGCCTATGCCGATCCACCAAGGTCGGCCAGCCTATGCCTATCCACCTTGATCAACCATATCCATACTCCACCATTGAGCCACTCCCCATATTGGTACCACTCGAGCACACTGATCCACCAATGTCGAACGACCTGTGACTCCCAGGCCGAACCATAAATGCGGAGAGGGGTGCGATGCCTAGTGAGGTTTGATGCCGAGCGATGTCCAATGCCGAACGAGGTTCGATGCCGAGCGATGTCCAATGCCGAGCCATCCCACCAATGCCGAGCGATGCAAAGCATCCAGACCGAGCCGTGTAACTTCTCCACTTCTCGACCAAACGATATATCCAAGCGAACTTCATCCTTTTAAACTAAATCCATCATATTCCAGCCTCGATAATCGTGAAGTCGACTTAGTTGAATCCGCCTGCACGTGGCCTTGCCGAAAGGCGGGTTAACAATTATAAATAATTTAATACTCTATACAAGTATACTTAATGATATATATATATAATAAATATAAGCTTATTATAATGGTCACGATAAAAGTTAGATTTTTTAATTTTAAATATTAATATATGTTAATTTCCATATGGAAATTAATAAAAATTAATAAAAAATATTTTCAAAAGAAATTTTCAAATTTAAATATTTGAGCAAAATTTTGAAGATAATTTATGTTATATATTTTATAACTAAAATATATTTCAAAATCAACTATTAATTTTTGGCTTTGAATTAAATATTTATATTATATTTAAAAAATTAATTTTTTTGTTGAAATTGTTATTAGATATAAATAATATTTAAAAATAAATATATATTTATAACATTATTTTAATTGTGTTGAAAATCCATTATGTACCAATTTATTTGTATAAATTTTAAAACTATATTTTGTATATTATAAGAATTAATATTTGAATTATGAAGCAAGTGCAATTAAATAATGTGTATTTATTAATTTAAATTAAAAAATCATCTTTTTTTTATTTTGTACCGTGATTATCAAAGTCATATATAATTTTTTTTTATACAAGTGTATAGACAAATAACCACTCTAAATATGACGATATATCGATATAATAGAATCGTCACCTAACTAAGAAATAATATATGATATATATATATATATATATATATATATATCGTCTAAATATTGTTATATAATTGTAAATCAGGAAAATTACATTACCTCTAAAGCCTAATGGTACACCTTTAAACGATGAGATCAACTCCTTGAACTACTTTCCAATCAAGCAAGGTGCTAGCTCCTGAACTGATGAATACTAGCTATTAACTAACACCGTTTATTTGATTTGAGATTTAGAAATGGGGAAGGAGATGGAATATAATTTCGGCATGAAATAAATGATGATGGAGGTTTTCAAAAAATAGTGAATAAATGAGGGTAATGATGCATATATAGAGGAAAAGAAGGAGAGATAAGTTAGGTCCAGATCCACTTTACACTCTTACTCATTCCCTTCCTTTATCTTATCAAATCAAACCCCTTATTCGCCATCATATGTTTGCACCTATCCTGCTCCGTCATGGCCGAACATACCAGCCCCTCATATGGGCTTCATACCCATTTAAAACCAGAATAAATCATATTGCACTTAAATATAATTTAAATGCGTATCGATAACGTATATCGATTAATATATTTATAACAATTACAAACATATTTAATAATATTTGTTCATCAAATCAAAATAGAATTTTATAGCTAATATTCATTTTGTTAAGGGAGTATCCAACGTTTCGATTGTGTGACCCTTTAGGTGTAAATTTGATCAGGGATTAATATCGAACTATTCGATTATTAACATTCACACGTTAACGATTGGTGTGACATTTTGGCCGAATTTATTACTTACTTGTTTTCGGTAAAAACCAATTTTACTTTATTAAGCATTACCCGACTGTGAAAATTATTGACACCAATTCTCTTCGTCAAAACTATATCATTTTGGACTTATAAAATTTTGTAATGGTCAAAATTCTAATATCATCTGTATTTAACTCTATAGTCCAAATACAAAGTCCTTGGTTTAATAATTAATAGTTATTAGTAATCAAAATGCTCTGGCCAGAGACTTTGACTTCAATTTTATTTTAGTTGATTGTGATACTAACCTATATAACAAATGAGAAAAATCCTCTCTTAAATAGTATTTCACCTCCAATGCTTCCACTCGACCCAACTATAGTCACTCGATCGATGTCATGCCACGATTTTACTATAATTAAAGCAGGGCTTCCATATTAAAGATCAACGGTATTCTCAAGTCAAGAGAACTGTGTAATTTTGTCACATCGATATTTCCTGTTTGATCTTAGTTTATTAACCAACATAAAACTATCGAATGAGTCATTCCATAGTTATCCAATAACTATTAGTACATAACCCTTGGTGCCTCCAACAGTCATGAGTAATGCACTGCCTAATATTTAGAGAGAGTTGCGTACTCTAGTCTCAATGGTTGCATCAATATTCAGTCTCGATACACTTTGACTAGGAATATTTAAAATGTTATGTTTATTTTATCGTGATAAATCATTCATGGTTATAATTCAACATAACTACTATCACAAAACATACCGTTTATGGATTTACTATTAAATATACCTTTAATTAAGTAATTATTTAATATAACATATTGATTATATAATAGAAAGAAAACACCTTTTGTTTTGAACAAGTTGGTTATCGAGTTAAATATATATAACAAATTATATAATTGCCCCTAAGGCATACCCCTAACTGTATCAAGTGGAGCACAAGTTATAGACGACCAAATTTTCTCATATGTCAGAGCTATCTTTGTAATTAGTAGCCAGTCGACATAGTTATTCAAGTTAATCGATCACTTTCATTAAAAAGTTTTGGATTTGACATTATCTACAATTTTTAATGGGTAGACTATAAGGACATTAATATAGTAGATATTATTCTAATATTAGTAAGGTTAAACTTTATGTTTCATTTTACTAATAAACTCCTACTAGTCTTTTATGTTTTACCAAACCTTAAGTTGAAACATAGAAGTTTTTCGACTTCACTAGTAGGTCTTAGGACTCCTATGTCTTCAGATTCTGACCATGAGGAAAGCTCAGCAAATCATACTCCCATACACGATGGATAAACCCTTATCGATTCTATCATATACAACTCCTAATCTATGGTACTTTGGCCAAATCCTGTCTTTACTTTAGGGAAGCTCAACAAATAAAGTTAAATTATTCACCTGGACCTACCATTTCATGATGGCCTAAGCACAATGCACATATATTGAGTAAATCTTAACAAATATGTACATTTATCTTACCTCGTCTATTCAATATATTGATAATATCACACATAACATCCCTAGCTCAAAAAAAATCTCAACAACTTAAGAGTATGCAAGTAATCTATTAATATATAAATGGTAAAGGACTGCATTATAGTAAAGATTCATAATCTTTAATGTTTTATATCGGGTAATATTGACTTATGGAATAACGTAATTCTTATGAATTACTCTTATGATTCAAGTGTCGAACAAATCGAAAATAAGTATAACAATCGCCTTTTCGACCTTCGAATGTTGATACTAAATACATACACGGTGTACGTGTACCAAGCACCCAAGTGTCAAAAAGACAGAAAGTTAAGATAAAATAAAAGAAATAAAATATAATAAGGAAGAAGAACTCAATACCAAAATCTCACATGCGGAATGATAATATGTAATATCTCAAAAGTGTAGTACAAAGAGTTACACCAAAATACACGAATCTCAATGTTATAAAATGACTACGTACTACTATCTAGCTGAACAGTTATAAATTCATGTCCTCACAATCTTGACTAAATGCATATATAATAGTGAACAAAAATTAAAATAGGTAGATAAATAGGTTGGTAGAAGCATCGGCTCGTCTCCCAAAGCTTGAGGCATCCAACTAAAACACGATTTCCTCAATCTACTCGAAAAGGTATAAGAGGAATTTTGAAAAATAAATGCCACATGGTATGAGCGACTCTATTTACATATAATAGTAATTTGGAGACTAACTGAATCACCGGATTGGTTTCCCCTTGAAAGAACCCAACTTAATTGATATTTACATTAGGTTATATTATAGATGTCTAAGGTGTGAATATAAATCAAAAAATTGTTGTGGTTTTTACATTGGTCACAAGGATCAAAAACTACCTTCCAAGCGTCGTATGTCTTTAGATAAGGTAAACCCAACTAACCCATGCTCTAACACGTCAACCAAGTATCAACAACTCCTACTACAAACATCAATAAGCATACTGTAGATAATGGAGTTGATATATCAACAATGGGTTGGTTAAACCACAGGATTGTGCCTCCTACTCTGTTTTTAGTTATTTTTACTGTGTCGAGGCTACGTATAGCCTCTTTTACATGAATCTTCATCTTAAACAGAATAGCCCATTTGACAAATGTTAACGCCGACCTCTCCTTCAGACTTAACCTTAGGATTTGACAGTGAAACTCTATAACTTCTGTTTGAAGTGTTAACATTGGCCTCTCTCTCAGATTTAACCTTAGGGTATGACAATGAAACTCCATAACGCTTATCTTCAATTCCTCTTCCAAAACCGACCTATATACGTGTTTTGAAGTGGTATTCAATAAGTAGAACACTTACCGATCTTAGGCTCTCCAAAACCAATCGATGAATTTCCAGCTAACTCAATTCCGGTTCTTTAAAAAGTAAGTGAAAGCTACGGGCTGTTCATACGAATGCTTCTCCCCAAAGGTTCCTAAAGCGCATGAATCTGCCAAGCTTTTTGTTACTTCTTAATTTATTGGTCAAGTTTGATAGTCGACTAATCGACTATCATGGTCAAAGAGATTGCTTATGGAAATCAAGATTCATAGGCTTGACACATTTCTGACATTTCAACTTAACTATTCCTCGGTCAATAAGAAAGTCGATAAGGTAGAGCACTATAACTTCATCCTTACTTGAACATCAATATTGACTCTCGCAAATAGAAAATCTACCTCGCTCGGTTTTTAGTGTTAAGCATATAATACAAACCTTCCATAAACAAAAATAACTATATATTCATTTTTAAAGTGTAATTCTTATCCTTTCTTCTAAATATTTTATCAAGGATATTTGTATATAAGTGAGAAATGGTTTTAAAATAATAAAGATATGTGTAATAGTTTATTTATAAAAGCTATTATATTTAATAGAATTTAAAATAGACTTAAAAAGGAGAAGTAAAATATGAACACTTTATTCTTTAAAATAAGAAACTAGTTTTAAAAAGTTATATGTATATAATATATTTCAAAATGCATAGAAATATGTTATAAATAGTTGTATAAAATAATACTTCAAAATTAATTATTCGAGATTGATTTGAAAATTTTTACTACTTTAACAAAATAAACAAGTTATATATATATATATATAATAAGAAAGCCTTTACTTTAATAATTCAAAATAAATTCTTTCTAAAATATATTTAAACTTAAAACTTCTTTTAAAATACTTATATGTCTTTCATAAAAAATTCATAAAAATATCTAAAATAGCAACATTTTAAACTTTACTAAAACTTGTTTTTCCAAGAGTATCCATAGCGACTATTGCTGTATGGACTGTATCTTTTATTACTTTGTCTTATAGGTAAAATAGCTTTTAAACTCAAATACTGGTACCTTTTATACTATCATAAATATGGAAAACATTTCGTTTAAAAATATCCAAAAGATAGATTCTAAAAAGTGAGATGGAAGAGAGGGATTCAAAGTGTGTTTATAACGATATGGATAATTCCATATTACATTCAAATTCAAACACCATTCAATCACATATACACATATGGTTCTCTACTTCATATCACATCACAAAGAAGCATGGAATAACATACACACAAATATACATATAAGCAAGAAAAGCAAGTAGAAAGAAAGTAAATGCAACAACATCAAATTGTTTCTATAGCGACTATCGCTATAAAGGCAATAACAAATCTACTATATTACATATATTCATTCAATATCCAAATCCCAAGTCCATCCCGATATGTCATTACATATGCTTAATATCTCAAATCCAAGTCCATGTCCAAAGTCCATTACATATGCACAAATAACTAGTCCAAAGTCCAAGTCCAAACTCTAATTACGTATGTCATTACATCGCTCAAATAAACAACACAAATCAAGGCCTACCAAGGCATAACAAATAAACAAATCACATGTTTTTAAAAGAACACAAGTATGGGTTTATAACTTAAATTAGTTATGGCATATTATCATAGTTTTTAGCAAGCAAAATTGTCGAGTTTTATACATTCGAGGAGTGAGATAACTCATTTTTACTTCAAATTCAAGCCAGCTCTTCCAATTCAAACCTTTCAACGACGGAATAAATTTCTAACTTCAACACTTAAACAAATAAGGCTAGAATAAGCCTTAATAAGCATGACCAAGAGAAGAATGGTCTAGAATTGAGCACGGCCTAAAAGCTCATGGCCTTGAAGGGAAGGAGGAGATGGGCTTCAAAATTTTGAGTTCCAAGATGATGAAAGTTGATGTTATGCTATTTTAAGACTATAACAAAAGTTAGAAGAGACGAAGAGAATGTTTGATAGAGTTTCTCTAATTTAAGAAGTTTGCGAAGAGAAAAGAACAAATGGGAGTGTTTACTTTTAAGTGGATGAGCAAACCATTTAAGAGCACTATGGACATGCTTTTATAGGCTTTATAAATGTGGCCAAAAACCCTTTATACCCTTGTATGGCCAGCCACGACCTTACGCCCAATCCATGCCTCCACTTCCACCGCACCATACTTGAGAAATTCTTTCATTAAATCACTCCTTAAAACCATCCTTCTTGTCACCTTCTAGAAGCAATTATGCTAATTAATTACTCTTATAAACTAAGGTGTATTTACTACTTATTAATGTGTTCATTTGTCTATCACACAAGTCCAAAGCTTTTTAATAACTTTTATTGAATATAAAAAGTAGATTTTAAAAATAAAGATTTTCAGATGCATTTTAATATTTCTTCAAAGTATATATTTTTGTAAACGTATTTCAAAACAAGTTTTCTAACATTAGTTATTAATTAAATAGTGTTTATTAAGTTTACAAAATCACATTTTTAATACTTAAACATTTTCAAAAGTTTAGCTATTCAAAGATGAAGTGTTCGAAATTACAACTCGTGTTATTCTCCCTCCCTTAAGCCATTTCATCCCCTAATTTCAAACAAGAAAAACACAAAGATAATATAAGAAACGGTTCATATATAGAATACTACTCAAGCTATATATAAAACAAGATACAAGCTAAGAGAATCTACTATATGCAGTGAGTACATTGCAAAAGATAAGATGCAACAGAAACTGCTAACTAAGGAACAACTCAAGATAAGAGGCTCTAATACTCTCTTCTGTCTACCAAGTGCAATCTCGAACATCCTCACTCCACTGCACCTTGACCAATTCCACAATCTTAGTCCTTAATATCTTTGTATCATGGTTAACGTTAAGAATAGGCTATACCACAATGGTCAAGTCAGGCTCTACCTCCAAATCCTTCTACAGCAGTGGATCATTAATCAAAGTAGGCTCATGTACATATTTTTGTAAATGGGATATGTGAAAAACATCATGTACACCCAACAATCTAGTTGGTAACTCAACTCTATAAGCAAGAGTTCATATCCCATAAAGTATCGAAAATGGTCCAATAAAACAAGGAGATAACTTCACTTACTTCCCAAATCGTACTACATCTCTCATTGGAGAAACTTTGATAAACACAAAGTCCCCAACTGAGAACTCCAAATCTCTATGCCTAACTTCAGCATAGCTCTTCTTCTTACTCTAAGCTGCCATCGAGTGCTTCCTAATCCCCTCTACCTTATCTGTGGCCCTACGAATCATGTCTAGTCTAGGCACTAAGCAATCTCCCGGCTCCAACAAATATAAAGAAGATTTACAATTCTTTTCGTACAATGCCCCAAAAAGTGCCATCCCATTGCTCGCCTAAAGACTGTTTTTATAAGAAAACTCAACAAGTAGCAAGTGATCCTCCCGTGAACCTCCAAAGTCTAAAACATAAGCACGAAGTAAATCCCCTAAAACATGATTTACCCTCTCAGTCTGCCCATCTGTCTGAGGGCGCTAAGTTGTGCTCAAAGTTAGCTCCGTCCTAAGTGCATCATGCATACCCTTCTAGAACCGACTCAAGATCGGATCTCGATCACTTACGATATCACATGGAATACCATAAAGCATATCTCTAAACATACAACTAAGCCAAAATAAATGTCATCCTCATTGCCTTAAATGGTAAGAAGTGCGCACTCTTGATTAATCTATCAATAATAACCCAGACGCCTTCATTACCTCTCCTTGATCTTGGCAAACCACCAATCAAATCTATAGAAATCTGATCCCTTTTCCACCTAGGAATCTCTAGTATGTCATTTTTTGGTGACAATCCTTAACCTACTGGTAGTTAGCAAATCTGGTCACAAAGTTAGAAATGACTATCTTCATACCTTCCTGCCAAAAAGTATGTTTCATGTCCCGGTGCACCTTAGTAACCCCTGGATGTATCGTCAATCTAGAATGATGACTCTCCATAAGAACCTCATGTCTAATACCATCAACATTGGAACACGCAACCGACCATTCACTCTTAAATCCTCGGCACTTCTCCAGAGTAATATTCTCATTAACAACTCTAGCTAACCGAGTAAGATGAACATCCCTTTACTAATCACTCTTTATACAACTGATAAGAATTGGATGAACCACCACATTAGCCATAACAACACACTCAATGCATCTGTTACACATTAGCTTTCCCCAACGTATATAAAATATCAAGATTATATGCCATAAAAAACTCTAGCCAATATTGCTACCCTAAGTTCAAGTCCTTTTGAGAAAAAAGATATTCCGAAGATTTAGTCCGAATAAAGCTCAAACTTCTCACCCAATAAATGATGTCTCCACATCTTCAATGCAAAGATCAATACTAACAGCTTTAATTCATACGTCGCATATCTAGTCTCAAGCGGGTTTAACTATTTACTAGCATACGCAACAATCTTCCCATGCTGCATTAACAAAGTACCCAATCATGTTCCACAAGCATCAGTGTAAATAGTAAGACCTTCACTTCTCTAAATGCTAGCTCACATTTCTTTGTCCAAACAAATTTGACATTTTTCTTTGTCAAATTCATATGTAGTGAAACAATCTCAGAGAAATCTTGAACGAATCTCCTATAATAACCAGCCAAACCTAAAGCTTCAAATTTGCATTACACTTTCAGGCCTCTTCCACTACTGAACAACCGCAATCTTCACTGGATCAATAGAAATACCATATCCAGAAACAACAAGTCCTAAGAACCATACCTCCGACCGCCAGAAGTGACATTACGAGAACTTATCTTTAAGAAAATGTTCTATCAACGTCTCCAATACAATCCTTTAATGACGAAAATGCTCTTTCTCGGTCTTGGAGTAAACTAGGATATCATCAATGAACACAATCATGTATTTGTTCAACACATCACAAAAGACGCGGTTTACCAAGTCGACAAAATAAGTCAGAGCATTACTTAGGTCGAACGGCATAATAAACACTCAAAAAACTTGCCGGATCTAAAAGCTATCAAGGGCACACTTTTCTTTGCTATCCTCAACTGATGAAAACCTTTAGCAAGGTCAAGCAGAGAGAATAAACGAGCTTCATGAAACTGATCAAATAAGTCATCAATTCTGGAAAAGGATATTTATTCTGAATAGATCGATTATTAAGTTCTCGGTAATCGGCACAAAGCCTTAAGGAACCGTTTGCTTTAGTAGCAAATATAGTTGGTGGCCCGTAACTTGAATGGCTAGGTCGGATCAGACATTTTCGTAATAAGTCGCTAATCTGATTGGGTAACTCTAACCTCTCCTTCGGAGATAGGCCTATGCATGGGTAATACAATAGGCTTCATCGAGGACTAAACTAATGTGAAACTCAATTTCATGATGAGGAGGTAAACCAAAAACCACCTCGAATACATCAGAAAATCCCTAAAGGACAGAAATCGACTCAAAGTCTCAATTTTCCACATCAAGGTAATAAGGAAACTGCTCGTACAAGAAGCAGGCTCTTCACACGATAATGCAAGAACCTTCATCCTCTTCTTCAACTCTGCAACCTATTTCTTATAATCAAAGATAGCATGATGATAAGACAACCAATCCATCCCCAATAGAACATCAAAACCACAAAAACCAAGAAAGAACATATCATATGGAAGAAGTTGATCTAAAGAAGAAATTCGAAGTCCTTCACATGCTATATGAAGATTTGCCAAACCCCCTACTAGGTCCAATACACAAATAGAATCATGAACCACAATCGCCTTTTTGACCCTCGAATGTCGACGCTAAATACATCCATGAAATTCGTGTGTCGAGCACCCAAGTGTCAGAAAGACAAATGGTTAGGGTAAAATAAAAGAAAATAAAACAGAACAAGAGAGAAGAACACAATATCAAAATCTCATATGCGGAACGAAAAAATATAATCTCTCAAAAGCTTGGTACAAAGAGTTACTCCAACATACGTCAATCTCAGAGTTACAAAATGACTAAGTACTACTATCAGCCTGGATAGTTATAACTGTCTATCCTTATAATGCTGAATACATACATATATAATAGCGAATGGAAATGCAAATAGGTAGACAGATAGGTACGCGAAAGCATCCAGCTCATCTCGATAAGCTTGAGGCATCCAACTAAAACCCGATTTCCTCAATCTACACGAAAAAGTAAACGAGGAATTTTTAAGAAAAACAAATTGTTAGATATAAGTATGGTATGAGAGATTTAGAAATACATATAAATATATTATAGTACTTTCAAGACCAACCGAATCACCAGATTGGTTTCCCCTCAAAAAGACCCAACTCAATTGATATTTACATTAAGTGATATTATAGATAACGTCTAAGGTGTTAATATAAATCAAAAAATAGTTGTGATGCTTACATTGGGCATACCACAACGTATTAGAGTACATTTAAAACCACTAAGGCATGTATGTATATGGAATCTCCATGAGACCTTCCCAATAAAACTTGTAAGTAAACTAAGACCAATCTCCAAAACAAGGATCAAAACCTACCTTCCGAGCATCCTATAGCTTTAGATAACATATGCCATAAGGTAAACACAACTAGCCTATGCCCTAACATGTGAACCAAGTATCAACAACTCCCACTAGCAACATCTATAAGCATACTCTAGATAATGGAGTTGATATACCACTAACAGGTTAGCTAAATCCCAAGACTGTGCATCCTACTCCGTCTTTAGTAATTTTTCAATCTCGTGGCTACGTATGAAATCTTTCACATGAATCTTCATCTCGAATAGATTATCCTGTTCAAAAATATTAGCGCCGACCTCTCCCTTGGACTTAACTTTAGGATATGACAGTGAAACTCTATAACATTTGTCCAAAGTGTTAATGTTAACCTCTCCTCGGACTTAACCTTAGGAAATAACAGTACAACTCCATAACACTTCACTTCAACAACCTCTTCCAAAACGACTAGTATACATGTTTTGAAGTGATTTTCGGTAAGTAGAACACTTATCGACCTCGGACTCTCCAAAACCAATCGATGAATTTCCATTTAACTCAATTATGGTTCTTTAAAATGTAAGTGAAAGCTAGAGGCATTTCATATGAATGCTCCTTTCCTGGGGTTCTCAAAGCGTATGAAGTTTCTAAGCTTTTTATTACTTCTCATGTTATATTTGGTCAAGTTCGATAGTCAACTAATCGACCGTTGAATTCAAAGCGCTTGTTTATGGAAATCAAGGATCATACACTTAACACGTTTTTGACATTCCTACTTTACTATTCCTCGATCAAGAAGGAAGTCGATAAGGTAGAGCACTATCGCCTCATCCTTACTCAAACATCAATCTTGATTCTTATAAATAGAGAAGTATTCCTCGCTCGACTTTTAGTGTTGAGCGTATCAATACTAACTTTCCATAAACAAATTTAACTATAGGTTCATTTTTAAAGTGTAACCTCTTCCCCCTTCTTCTAAATAGTTTTTCAAGGATATTAGTATATAACCTAGAAATGGTTTTAAAATGATATATGTATAATAGTTTATTTATAAAAAGTTGCTATACTTAATAGAATTTAAAATAGACTTAAAAAAGAAAAGTAAAATAAGAACTCTTTATACTTTAAAATAAGAAATTAGTTTTATAATGTTATACATATAAAATATCTTCTAAAATGCTTAGAAATAAGTTATAAATAGTTATGTAAAATGATACTTGAAAAATACTTACTTGAGGTTAATTTGAAAACTTTTACTACTTCAACAAAATAAAAGTTTTGTATATGTAATAAGAAAGCCTTTACTTTAACAATTCAAAATATGTATAAGCTTCAAACTTATTTTAAAATACTTGTATGTCTTTTGTAAAACTTTTCATAAAAATATCTAAAATAATAACATTTTAACCATACTAAAACCTGTCTTTCCAAAGTGCATCCATAGCGACTGTCACTATATGGAATATAACTTTTATAACTTTGTTTATAAGTAAAATAGCTTTTAAACTCAAATACTCGCTACATTTTATACAGTCCTAAGTATGGAAAACATTTCATTCAACAAAATTCAAAAGATAGAGTTTAAAAAGCGAGATAGAAGAGAGGGATTCAAAATGTGTTTATAGCGACTATCGTTATATGTATAATTCTATATTACATATGGCTCTCAAGTTCATATCACATCACAAAGAAGCATTGAATAACATGTACACAAGTATATATAAGTAAGAAAAGCAGGTAGAAAGCAAGTAAATACAACAACATCAAATTGCTTCTATAGCAACTATCGCTATAAATACAATAACAAATCTACTATATTACATATATTCATTCAATATCCAAGTCCCAAGTCCATCCCATATGCAATTACATATGCTCAATATTTCAAATTCAAGTCCATATCCAAAAGTCCATTACATACGCATAAATAACTAGTCCAAATCCAAGTTCTGCTTACATATGTCATTACGTATGCTCAAATAAACAACAAAAATCAAGGCCAATCAAGGCATAACAAATAAAAAAAGCACACAAATATGGGTTTATAACTTTAATTATTTATGGTATATTATCATAGTTTTTAATAAGCAAAGTTGTCAAGTTTATAGATTCATTCAGTAGTGAGATAACTCACTTACTTTAAATCCAAGCTAACACTTCTGACCCTAACCTTTCAATAACAAAAAATTCTCACTTTCAACCCTTAAGCAAACAAACAAAGCTAGAATAAGCCTTAATAAGCACGACCAAGAAGAGAATGGCCTCGAATTGAGCATGGCTTGTGGAAATAAAAGCCTAAAAGCTCACGGCCTTGAAGGAAGGATGGAGAAGGGCATCAAAACTTTGAGTTCCAAGATGATGAAAGTTGATGTTATGTTATTTTTTGTTTATAACAAAAGTTTGAAGAGGTGGAGAGAGTGTTTGATAGTGTTTCTCTAATTTAAGAAGTTTGTAAAGAGAAAAGAGAGAATGCAAGTGTTTACTTTTAAGTGAATGAGTAAACCATTCAAGAGTACTATGGACATGCTTTTATCGGATTTATAAATGTGGTAAAAGACCCTTTACACCCTCATATGGCTAGCCACGGCCATACACCCAATCCGTGCCTCCAGTTTAACTGCACCATACTTGAGAAGTCTTTCTTTAAATCACTCCTTTAAACTCTCCTTCTTGTCCCTTTCTTAAAGCAATTATGCTAATTAATTAATCTTATGAGCTAAGGTGTATTTATTACTTATTAATGTGTTCATATGTTTATCACACAAGTCCAAGGAATTTTAATAACTTTTATTGAATAAAAAGTTGATTTTTAACAAAATGTTTTTCAGTCACATTTTCGATATTTCTTCAAATATATATTGTGCAAACATATTTCAAAAACAAGTTTTACAACATTAGTTATTAACTAAAAAGTGTTTATTAAGTTTATAAAATCACATTTTAAATACTTAAATATTTTCAGAAGTTTAGACATTCGAAGATGAAGTGTTTGAAATTATGGATCGTTATATTCTCTCCCTCTTAAGACATTTCGTCCCCTAAATTCAAACAAGAACAACACAAAGAGAATAGAAGAAACGTTGCATATATAGAATATTACTTAAGTACATATAAATCGAGGTGCAGTTATATGACTCTACCACATGCGGTGAGTACACTGCAAAGGATAAGATACAAGAAAAACTACTAACTAAGGAACAACTCAGGATAAGAGGCTCTAATATGCTCTTCTGTCTTCCAAGTGCAATCTCGAATACCGTCACTCCATTGCACATTGACCAATTCCACAATCTTAGTCCTCAGTCTCTTCATATCATGGTCAGCGATACGAATAGGCTGTCTAATAATGGTCAAGTCAGGCTCGACCTCCAAATCCTCTTGCAGCGGTGGATCAATAATCAAAATAGGATCATGTATACTTTTGTAAATGGGATACATGAAAACATCATGTACACCTGACAATATAGCCAGTAACTCAACTTTATAAGCAAGGATTCCTATCCTCTCAACTACTAGAAATGGTCCAATAAAATGATGAGATAACTTCCCTCTATTCCCAAATCGAACTACATCTCCAATCAGAGAAACTTTGGTAAATGCAAAAGTCCCCAACTGAGAACTCTAAATCTCTAGGCCTAAAGTCAGCATAGCTCTTCTAATTACTCTGAGCTACCTTCAAATGCTTCCTAATCTCCACTACCTTATATGTGGCCCCATGAATCATGTATGGTCCAAGCACTAAGCAACTCCCGTCTCCACCCAACATAAAGGAGACTTACAAGTCCTTCCGTACAATGCCCCCAAAAAGCACCATCCCAATACTCGCCTAAAGACTATTGTTATAAGAAAACTCGACAAGTGGCAAGTGATCCTTCCATGAACCTCCAAAGGCTAAAACATAAGCATGAAGTAATTCCTCTAAAACATGATTCACCCTCTCAGTTTGCCTGTCCGTCTGAGGGTGATAAGCTGTGCCCCGACTCAAATTTGTCCTATGTGCATCATGCAAACCCTTCTAGAACTAACTCACAAAGATCGAATCTTAATCACTTAAAATATCACATGGAATACCATGAAGCCTAAAAATCTCTTTAACATACAACTGAGCCAAAATAGACGTCGTCCTCATTGCCTTAACTCGTAAAAAGTACGGACTCTTGGTTAATCTATCAATAATAACCCAGATGACTCTATTACCTCTCCTTGATTTAGGCAAACCATCAATCAAATCTATAGAAATCCGCTCCCACATCCACTTAGGAATCTCTAGTGGATGAAGCAAACCAGCCATCTTTTGATGACTACCTTTAACATGCTGGCAGTTAGCACATCTGCTCACAAAGATAGATATGTCTCTCTCCATACCTTCCTACCAGAAAGTATGATTCATATCTTGATGCAACTTGGTAACCCATAGATGTGTCGTCAATCTTGAATGATGACTCTCCATAAGAACCTTTCTAATACCGTTAACATTCGGAACACACAACTGACCATTCTCTCTCAAATCCTAAGCACTTCCTTGGAGTAATATTCTCATTAATGGCTTTAGCTAGCCGAGCAAGATGAACATCCCTCTACCGATTACTCTCTATACGACTAATAAGATTTGGACGAACCACCACATTAGCCATAACAACATACTTCCTACTCAATGCATCTGCAATAACATTAGCTTTCCCTAATATATATAAAATCTCAAGATTATATGTCACAAGGAACTCTAGCCAAAGCTGCTATTTGAAGTTAAACTCCTTTTGAGAAAAATAATATTTCAAAGATTTAGTCCAAATAAAGTACAAACATCTCACCCAATAAATGATGTCCCCATATCTTCAATGCAAATGACCAATACTAACAGCTCTAAGTCATGCATCGCATGTTTAGTCTCAGGCAGCTTCAACCATCTACTAATATGAGCAACAACCTTCCCATGCTCCATTAACAAAGCATCCAATCTTGTTCCACAAGCATCAATGTAAACCATAAGACCTTCACCTCCGTTCAAAATACTCAGAATGAGGGCACTAGTAAATTTCTTATTCATCTAAATGCTAGCTCATATTTCTCCATCCAAACAAATTTGATGTTTTTCTTTGTCAAATTCGTAAGTGGTGAAGAAATCTTAGAGAAATCATGAATGAATCTCCTATGATAACCAGCCAAACCCAAGAAGCTTCGAATATCCATTACGCTTTCAGGCCTCTTCCAATCCTGAACAGCCATAACCTTCGCTGGGTCAATAGAAATATCATCTCGAAAAACAACATGCCCCAAGAACCTTACCTATGACTGCCAAAAATGACATTACAAGAACTTATCTTTAAGAACATGTTCTTTCAACGTCTCTAATATAATCCTTTAGTGATGAGAATGCTCTTCCTTGGTCTTGGAGTAAACTAGGATATTCAATGAAAACAAGCATGAATTTGTTAAAGACATCACAAAATACATGGTTCATCAAGTCAAAAAAATAAGCAGGAGCATTGGTTAGGCCGAATGACATAACCAACCACTCATAAAACCAGTCAGCTCTAAAAGCTATCAAGGGCACACTTTCCTCTGCTACCCTCAACTGATGAAAACCTGTAGCAAGGTCAAGCGGAGAGAATACACCATTTAAAATATATTTAAACTTCAAACTTCTTTTAAAATAATTGTATATCTTTTATAAAACTTTTCATGAAAATAACTAAAATAATAACATTTTAATCTCACCAAAACTTGTTTTTCCAAAGAGCATCCATAGGACTATTGGTATATGGGCTATGAGTTTTATAACTTTGGTTTGTAAAATGGCTTTTAATCTCAAATACTCGCTACCTTTTGTACTATTATAAGTATAGAAAACATTTCATTCGAAAATATTCAAAAGATAGAGCTTAAAAAGTGAGATTGAAGGGAGGGATTCAAAGTGCGTTTATAGTTATCGCTATATGGACAATTCCATATTACATTCAAATTAGACACCATTTAATTACATATACACATATGGTTCTCAAGTTCCACATCATAAAGAAACACGGAATAATATATACATATACATACATATATATATATAAACAAGAAAAGTAAGTAAAAAGTAAATAAATGCGATGATATCAAATTGCTTCTATAACGACTATTGCTATAAAGGCAATAATAAATCTACTCTATTACATATATTCATTCTATATCCACATCCCAAGTCCATCGTTATGCCATTACATATGCTCAATATTTCAAGTCCATGTCCTAAAGTCCATTACATATGCACAAATAACTAGTCCAAGTCCAAATTTTAATTACATATGCCATTACATATGCTCAAAAAAACAACACAAATCAAGGCCTGCCAAGGCACAACAAATAAACAAAACATAATTTTTAAAGCACACAAATATGGGTTCATAACTATAATTGGTTAGGTTATATTATCATAAATTTAACAAGCAGAATTGTATGGTTTATAGATTCATTCAAGGAGCGAGATAACCCACTTTTACTTCAAATCCAAGCCAATTCTTCCTAACCCCAACCCTGTAACAACAGAATAACTTCCTATCTTCAACCGTTAAGCAAATGAACAAGGCTAGAATAAGCATTAATAAGCAAGGCCAAGAGAAGAATGGCCTAGAATTGAGCACGACCTCAGTAAATAAAGGCCTAGAAGCTCACAGCCTTAAAGGAAAGAAGGAGATGAGCTTAAAATCTTTGAGTTTTGAGATAATGGAAGTTGATGTTATGTTATTTTAAGACTATAGCAAAAGTTAGAAGAGACAAAGAGAGTGTTTGATAGAGTTTCTCTAATTTAAGAACTTTGTGAAGAGAAATGAGTGAACGTGAGTGTTTACTTTTAAGTAATGAGAAAACCATTCAAGTGCACTATGGATAGGCTTTTATAGGCTTTAGAAATGTGAAAAAAGACCCTCTATACCCTCATATGGCCAGCGACAGCCTTACACTCTGAAAGTGTGTAGGACCGTGCAATATGGATATACAATAATGCAGAGTATAGAGATAATAACAATGTAGTAAATAGTGTGGAATATAAAAGCAGTATAATAATAAAAATAACACCAAAGATTTTTATACTGGTTCGGAGCACCGTCCTACGTCCAGTCCCATACTTCTTCTGGAATTTCAATATAACAACAATCCTCACTTAACCTGGAGGAACAGGTATACACAGTCTGAGCAGCAGAACAGACACCTGAGCAGCAAAACAGGATTTTCGCCTCAGCAGCAGAAGAGGACTTCACTAATACAAAAGAATATCTGATATTGTGTGTTCTTGATAACACTAATTTGTCTTTGATAGTACAAACCTCCTATAATCAAATCCTCAAGTATATGAAGTGTATGTGAAGATATGAAGAGAAGGTAATGCTAAGAATCGAAGATTATGAAAGTTTATTTGATGATTCAAAGCAGTAAAAATATTTGTTCACTGCTTGAATGCAAGTATGAGAGCACAAGAAGAATATTAGAGAGTTAGAATGAAATTCGGTGATTGTAAAGTGTTTGGGAACATGTATATATAGTAGTCAGAGAGTTACTGCTATTGGTGAAGGGTTCTGATCAAATGGAGCATCCAATTCCCTTCATAGAAAGAACACAACCTTTCGTAGAATGAAGACGTCTATTCAAAAAATGACAGTTGGACTCAGGTCAGTCGACTGGTCGTTCTTGGCCAGTCGGCTGACTATGCAACAATTAAAAAAATAAGCAGTGCATACTTGTGTATGTACAACAGTCAGTCGACTGGTAGTTTATAGCCAGTTGACCAGCTGTAGTATTTTTCCATAATTAGCTCTGTTTTGTTTTAAAAGGTAAGAATAATGAAGTGCGGACTACTTGAGGATAGATTTTAACAAATTTCTAAGACTCAACCATAAGTAATAGACAGTGAAAATAAGATTAAAAGTCTTGATATAGCCATAGTCCTTTGAATGTCACTTTTTGTCTAGATTAATCGTGTATTCTCTTTTTCTTCTAACTTGCTTTGTCATGAATCAAAACTAGTAATTCAACATTCTCCCCCTTTTGATTAATGGCAAACCTATGTATAATAAACCTAGAGAACACATACAAAAACTCCCCTTGAATATATGACTCTTCTTGTACCTGCATCAAAATGATTAGTATAATTCTTCTCCCCCTTTGTCATCGACAAAAAGAAGATATAGCAAAATAGTTTCAATACAAAGTGCGGAAATAAAATCTAAAGTGAGACTAATTAGTACAAGTCTCAAAGAGAAACAATAGGGAAACAAACATCCAAATGTTCAAACTAACAATAGAGTTTCAAATAGGCAAATAACAATAGTTCATACCATACTTACCAACCAAAAACTTATTCATCAAGATCCCAATTATACTCTCCTTCCGGTGCATCCTCCTTTCCTGGTCTAGAAGTGCCTTGGGCACCACTGCATGCTCCACTAGCGTCGCTACTAGTATGCTCCTTTGATGTGGACCATGTAAATTGAGGTGTTGGACGCTTACCTTGGGCGACAGATGTGGCAGCAGTGGAAGAAGAACAGGATAAGGCATCCCATAGAGTAGAGAAGAAGCCTTTGATTTTATCAAGCTTCTTATCCATTTTCTTTAGCCTTGAATCCAGTAGAAGTTGACCTCGAGAAAGGATTTCAGTGGATTCACGGGTGCTGGAGGAGGTAGCTAAACGAATCTCGCCTTTTTCTTGATGTGCTTCCGGTTCTCTAATTGTAGGACCTCCAGTTTGTTGTTGTATTTGTTGATGCTTCCAATCTTCATATGCGGAAATAGGTGGAGGTCTTGTTGGTAGCTTCATAAGACTAGCGGTCCTAATATTTTTCATTCCGACAATAGAGAATTCGAAATCAGGTTGACGAACACCAAAATCTAGAAGAAGTCTCATAATATATTCTCCAAAGAAAATAACATGTATATTCCCATTGGAAAATGTGAGAAATTCATCCAAAATACGACGTAACCAATTTACGCATATATTTCTCCATATGGCATAGGGAGCTTTGAAATTTCTGGATATATTAATTCATATGAGCCGGTTTGTGGGAGAATAGATCGTGTAAGCGTCTTGTGCAAGATTCTTGCTTTAGGCCAAAGAAGCTTAGAACGCAATGCAGTCATGTCGTCACCCATGAACATGTGACTAATTCTATCTCTTTTTCTTGGATTGCATTCAACATCATTTAAATCTATACCTTCATTTGGAGATTGAAGGATATGTGCCATTCAATCAAGAGGAAAAAAATTGGTTGTCCACATACCAAACTCCATACACAATTATTTGGATTTAACGGTTGTTGATGGCCAAGATTAAGATTTGCAAAGAAAAGTTTTACCACTAGATGGTTAATGTTGTGGCGATTTGAATTGTAGTCGAGTAGCGACCATAATCCACATCTCCACATTAATTCTTGAAGAGAATAAGCTCCAAAATCAGAATGTACCATGAACGAGCCTTCAAAGATTCTAGAGTTTTTCATCTTCTCCCATCTTTCAATTGCGGTAGCTTTGTATGGCCAATGAGCAACATGAGTATCAACAAAAGACGAAGAAGCTTGTTTTGAACGTTTTGATCTTGGAGAAGCCATTAATATGATGTTTTTGAGAATTTTTTGAAAAAAATGGGGGCTAGGTTTCTGGAGGAAGTAAAAATTATGAAGAATGTAAAGTGAAAATAAGGGTAAAATGGGTTAAAAAGGAAGAGGCAGTAGTTACTTTGTACAGCCAGTCGACTGGTCGGGGTAGATCAGTCGACTGGTTAGTAACCCGAGAGTTTTTTTCTCTGTAAACAGTCGACTGACCTATACGACTCAGTCGACTGGTTTCTAACCCGAGAGAATTTACCCCTGTAAACAGTCGACTGACTATATGTATCAGTCGACTGTCTGTAGTCAAGAAATACAGTTAATTATAAAACAGATGTTATTCAAAGATGTAATAAAACAAACACATACATGAAAGAAATAAATATGAATATAGAACAATAAAACACAAGAAGGTTGATTATTTAGGAGTCTTAGGAGAGCATCATCTGGTTCAACCTTTGTGTTCTCAACATGAGGTTGCAGAGGAGACCAGTAGTTTTGGCGTTCCAAGAGTTTAGAGATGTCGGAGGTTGTTGTGGAGTTTTCTCTCATTGATTCCAGCCAGATGAATGTGGTTGATGAGATGTGGAGGGTTCAATAACATCACTCTTAGGTGATTTGCCCCAGAATTTGAGGGCAATCGATTCTATAAGGCTAAGACATCTGGATCATCCATTGTTCATAGTACATCTCTCTTTGCAAATTGATTTGCTCCTTTTGATAGTGGTGGATGTCATCTATTTTTTCCTTAGTTTTTTGGAGAAACAAAAAGTGATCTCCATGACTTCTTGCTTTTTGGAGAATATCCTGTGTGATATTGAGCTGGTTCATATCTAGGAGTAGGAGTTGCCAAAGACGGAGTTGAGCTACTTGAAGAATGATAGCCACTAGAAGATGTTGGTGTAGCAAAAGATAACTTAGAGTTGTGAGAGGCCATTGAAAAATATTTGAGAAGCTTGAAGTTAATGTTTGAGAATAATTGTAAAGATGATAGCCAATATGAAAAAACTGCATATTTATAGAGGTGATAGAGCATAGTTTTTATGGTCAGAAAATGCATAGAAGTAATAGCCAGAGAAAAAACATATAAAGGGAATGGATGAGATTTTTTTTAAAGATTAATGGTTATGAGCTGATGAAGTATAAGATTCAGCAAGAAATAGAATGTAGCAAAACTGGTAAAGCATGGAGTTACCAATCATGTGACTATTCGAGCTTTAACAACTACATATTTTTGTTAACTGAAATTTTCAAGAATAATTAGAATCAAGCTTCTAGTTGAGACAAGAAACATACATAGCTCAAATGGCAAGAAGCAATTGTAATTCTATAACCAAGGGATCACGTGTTCAAGTCTCTATAGAGTCATAAATTTTCAATTTTGTCAAAAATTTGAATGAAAGTTTTTATATATATTTTATCAAATTGTGTTATGAAAACTGCACAAATATAAATAGTATATATATATAAATTATGAAAAAAATATAAATATTTAAAAGTGACGATTCCAAGTTCTCGTCTTAAATTGATGAAAGTATTTTCATTTAAAGGTTTTGTAAAAATATATGCCAATTGTTTATCAGAGGAAACAAATTCTAGATTTATTAAATCCTTTTTAATAGTATCACGAAGAAAATGATGACGAATGTCAATATATTTTGTTCGTGAGTGATTGATAGGATTTTTAGATAAATTTATGGCACTAGAATTATCACAGTAAATAGTTGACTTGGATAAACTAAAACCAAAATCTTGTAGTGTTTGTTGCATGTAGATAACTTGAGCACATGCCAGAGCTGCAGAAATATATTCCGCTTCGCATGTTGATAATGAAACACAGTTTTGTTTCTTACTAAACCAAGATACAAGAGACCGTCCAATGAAATAACAAGTCCCACTTATACTTTCTCTATCTGTCTGACTTCCTCCAAGATCAGCGTCACTATAGGACACTAATTCAAAAGGACATTCCTTTGGATAGAATACTCCAAAATCATTAGTTTTATTAAGATACTGTAATATGCGTTTCACTGCTCGTAAATGTGATTCTTTGGGATCTTCTTGAAATTGTGCACACAAGCAAACACTCACATTATGTCAGATCTACTAGCAGTTAAATATAGTAACGATCCGATCATACTTTGATATAATTTTTGATCAATACTTTTCCCATTTTCATCTTTATCAAGATGTATAGCTGTACTCATAGGAGTTGGTTTGGTAGAAGTATTTTCCATACCAAAGCGTTTAATTAGATTGTTACGATATTTTTCTTGATTTATAAAAATACCATTTTCTAATTGTTTTATTTATAATCCAAAAAAATAATTTAATTCACCAATTTGTGGCATTTCAAATTCATTGGTCATTATTTTAGAAAATTCTTGACATGGTCTTTCATTTGTAGATCCAAAAATATTATCATCAACATATATTTGAACAATTAAAATATCTTGCTTGTTTCTTTTAATAAAAAGAGTTTGATCAACCTTCCAAATTTCAAAACCAGAATCTATTAAATATCTTTTAAGACGATCGTACTAAGCACGGGGTGCTTGTTTCAAACCGTATAAGGCCTTTTTTAAGTTTATAGACATGGTCAAGAAATTGTTCGTGTATGAATAAAGGAAGTTGTTCAACATAGAATTTTTCTTTTGTAAAGCCATTTAAAAAGGCACTTTTAACATCCATTTGATATAATATAAAGTTATAAAAACATGAATAGGCCAGTAAGATTCATATTGCTTCTAGTCTAGCGACTGGAGCAAACGTTTTTTCATAGTCAATCCCTTCTTCTTGATTATATCCTTGAGCAACTAATCTAACTTTATTTCTAGTAATATTTCCTAGTTCATCTGCATTATTTTTGAAAATCCACTTTGTACTAATAATTGATTGATCACTAGGCCATGGAACAAAAACCCAAACTTATTTCTTTCGAATTGGTTTAGCTCTTCTTGCATAGCGATTAACCAATTTTCATCGGTAGATGCTTCTTTAATATTTTTAGTTCAATATGAGAAAGGAAAGCTACATGACCCATTTGATTTAATTGACTTCTTGTTCTAACAGATGAATTGAGTTCTCCAATAACATTAACAGAAGGATGATCTCTTAATAATCAAGGTGGAGATCTTAATTCATTGTTATTGTGAACAATGTTTTCATTATTTTCAATATTTGAAATTTCTGTATTTGTGATATTACCAGGGAATTCTTCATCATCTCTTATACTTGGAATTTGTTTAAAATTTTCATTGAAAGATACATGAAAGGGTTTCTTCGATGATATTTGTTCTTTTATTATAAATTCGATAAACTTTGTTTCGATCTGAATATCCTAAAAAGATTCCTTTATCGGATTTTGGATCGAATTTGCCAAGCTGATCTTTTGAGTTTAAAACAAAACATTTTCAACCGAAAACTTTAAATAAGA
Organism: Allium cepa; assembly: GCA_030765085.1. NCBI lineage: Eukaryota > Viridiplantae > Streptophyta > Magnoliopsida > Asparagales > Amaryllidaceae > Allium > Allium cepa. Next base: position 204,516,018 of record CM060944.1, on the reverse strand, counting down.
AATATTTGGTTTTCGTCCATTAAGAAGTCCATAAGGAGTATTCTTAGTTAGTGGTCGAATAGAAACACGATTCAAAACATAACAAGTTGTTGCAACAGCTTCAGCCCAGAAATGTTTTGGTAATGTACTTCCATTTAACAAGGTCCTTGCACATCCTTGTAAGGTTCTATTTTTACGTTCTACAACTCCATTTTGGTGTGGAGTTCTAGGAAACGAAATATTATGGAATATTCCTTTTTCTTACAAAAATGTTCAAAGGCTTCATTTTCGAATTCACCTCCATGATCACTTCTTATGATTTTGATTTTCAAACCTTTAAAATTTTGAATTCTTTTGGCAAAAGTTTTGAAATTATCAAAGGTATCACTTTTATTTTTCATAGAAATAGTCCAAGTATATCTAGAAAAATTATCAACAACTACAAACACATATCTACTGTGATTAATGGATTGTACTTGTGTTGGTCCAAATAAATTCAAATGTAGTAATTCAAGTGGTTGTAAAGTTGAAATAACCTTTTTAGATTTAAAAGATGACTTAGTAAATTTTCCTAACTGACATGCATCACAAATATGATCAATTTTAAAATTCATTTTTGGTAGACCATTTACTAAATCATTTTTAGAAAGCTTGTTTATAGCTTTGAAGTTAATATGACAACATCGTTTGTGCCATAACCAAGGATCATTTTCTTTGGCTATTAAACACGTATCTGAATTATGATTTATTTTCATATTCAGAACATTGATATTTCTGTCTCTATTTCCTTCAAAGATAAGATTTTGATTTTGATCAAAAATACTACATTTGTTTTCAGAAAAAGTGATTTTGAATACTTTGTCTCACAATTGGCTGATACTAAGTAAATTATGTTTTAAATTTTTGACTAGTAAAACATTTGAAATAAGAGGTAAATTTGAAATACCGTTGTTGCTTACATCGCCTTTGCCGGTGATATAGCCTTTGGAGTTGTCTCGAAATGTGACGGAGCCTCCATCTGAGTAAGTAATATTTGATAGCATACCTTTGACTCCTGTCATATGTTTTGAGCAACCACTGCCTAGTATCCATTGTCCTCTTTTCTTGAGCGGGGCCTACAAAAAATATGAGATAACATTAGTACCCACTTTTTAATAGGGTCCTAAGAGTTAAATCTTAGGAAACCAAATCCAAGAGGGCTCGGTATCCCATTTGAAAATGTTTATTTTTATGAACAGTTTCTAAAAAAGTGTTTATATATTTCTTCCTAATCAAACTGCTGTTTGTTTTAGGAACCCAAACTTTCATGCTTTTTGGGTAAGAATTCCTTTTTGTCTGTACTGTAGTAGGGTTAACATTTTTCCTAATTTTCTTTTCAGATGGAGCTGTTGTTTTCTTAACATACCCTAATCCTTTCCTACTTAAAACAGATTGAGAACTATCAACAATTTTAGATAGAGTTTCTCTTCCTTTATTAAGGATCGAAATATTTTTGGTGATGCTTTCTAACTTAGTTTTGAGACTAGTAATATCCAATTCTATCAATTTTACTTTTGTTTTTACTCATGATTTTCAGAAACAAGAGTGTAATTCTTCTCTTTTTGAGTTTCGATTTTTTGACTCAAAAGAGTGAGTTGAGAATTGATATTAGAGAATGATTCTTGTAATTTTTCAAGTTCTTCCTCTAGTATTTTCTTCTCATCTTTAAGCATATCCCTTTCGAAATCTGCTTTGTTCTGATGTTTACGAGTCTCGTTATATTTTCTTTTGAGATTTTTCAGAGTATTAACTAGCTCTGAATTTATCTCTATCATATCATCAAAAGTAAAATCACTAACCTCGTTTTCAGTAGCCATGAAACAGACATTTGCTTGCTCGTTTTCACTGTCACTACTGTTATCTGATGAAGAGGTATCTGAGTCATCCCATGTTATGGAGAATGCTTTCTTTTTCTTATCTTTTCTACCCTTGTTGAAGAATTTTTTTCTTTAGTTCTGTACATTCTTTCTGGATATGACCTTTCTTTTGGCAATTAAAACATTCTAGAACCGAAGATGATGGTTTATTTGGTAAGTTCCTTTTTCAATTATTTCTGTTGTTTTTCTGGAATTTTAAGAACTTTTTGAAATTTTTGGTAATAAATTCTAGATCTTCTTCATCTGAATCTTCATCCGTTTATTCTTCAGCATGGAAAGCTATGTTCTTTTTGTCTTGTGCTTGTATTCGTTTTGCCTACAAATTCACTTCATAGGACATTAGATTTCCTATTAACTCTTCAGGTTTCATGGTAGAGAGGTCATTAGCTTCTTCAATAGCTAAAACTTTTCTTTCTCATTCATCGGTTAAAGAGTATAGGATTTTGATACAATATCAAAGTCTGTGTACTTTTCTCCTAATCCAAATAATGAATGATAGATATCTTGAAACCTGGAGTATATATCATTGATGGATTCATCTTGTTTCATTCTAAAGTTTTGAAACTAATTTTTGAGCATGGAGATTTTGCTTTGTTTGACTTTGTTAGTTCCTTCATGAGTGATTTTAGGTGTTCTCCATATTTCATAAGCAGCTTGACACATTCTAACATGATTAAATTCATTTCTATCAAGTGCACAAAATAACATGTTCATAGCTTTCGCATTGGCAGAAGCATCTAATTTTTGTGTGTTTGTTCATGCGGAATTTTCTCCTGCAGGAAGAGTATATTCATTTTGTGTGATATTCCATGATTCGAAACTATTTGATTGCATACAGATCTCATACGAGTAGCCCAATAATTATAGTTCAAACCATTGAAAAATGGAGGTCGTGCAGTGGATTGACCTTCAATAAAACAAGTGGTAGTGCTGGTGTTGTTTTCCATATTAGCAAGATATCAGATAACTGTGTAACAGTTATAAGATGCCTCGCTCTGATACCAAATGAAAGTGTGTAGGACCGTGCAATATGGATATACAATAATGTGGAGTATAGAGATAATAGCAATGTAGTAAATAGTGCGGAATATAAAAGCAGTATAATAATAAAAATAACACCAGAGATTTTTATACTGGTTCGGAGCACCGTCCTACGTCCGGTCCTAGACTCCTTCTGGAATTTCACTAAAACAACAATCCTCACTTAACCCAAAGGAACAGGTATACACAATCTGAGCAGCAGAACAGACACCTGAGTAGCAGAACAGGATTTTCGCCTCAACAGCAGAAGGGGACTTCACTAATACAAAAGAATATCTGACACTGTGTGTTCTTGATAACACTAATTTGTCTCTGATAGTACAAACCTCCTATAATCAAATCCTCAAGTACATGAAGTGTGTGTGAAGATATAAAGAGAAGGTAATGCTAAGAATCGAAGATTATAAAAGTTTATTTGATGATTCAAAGCAGTATAAATGTTTATTCGTTGTTTGAATGCAAGTATGAGAGCACAAGAAAAATATCAGAGAGTTAGAATGAAATTCGATGATTGTGAAGTGTTCGGGAACATGTATATATAGTGGTCGGAGAGTTACTGCGATTGGTGAAGGGTTCTGATCAAAAGGAGCGTCCATTTTCGTTCATAGAAAGAACACAACCTTTCGCTGAATGAAGATGTTTATTCAAAAAATGACAGTCGGACTCAGGTCAGTCGACTGATCGTTCTTGGTCAGTCGACTGACTATGCAACAATTTTAAAAAAATAAGCAGTGCATACTTGTGTATGTACAATAGTCAGTCGACTGGTAGTTTATAGCCAGTCGACTGGCTGTAGTATTTTTTCACAATTAGCTCTGTTTTGTTTTAAAAGGTGGGAATAATGAAGTGCGGATTACTTGAGGATAGATTTTAACAAATTTCTAAGACTCGATCATAAGTAATAAACAGTGAAAGCAAGATTAAAAGTCTTGATATAGCCATAGTCGTTTGAATGTCTTTTTTTGTCTAGATTAATTGTGTATTCTCTTTTTCTTCTAACTTGCTTTGTCATGAATCAAAACTAGTAATTCAACACACTCAACCCATGCCTCCACTTCCACTATACCATACTTGAGAAAGTCTTCCCTTAAATCACTCTTTACAACCTTCCTTCTTATCCCCTTTAGAAGCAATTATTCTAATTAATTTATCTTATGAAATAAGGTGTATTTATTACTTATTATTATGTTCATACGCTTATCACGTAATTCCAAAGAATTTTCATAAGTTTTATTGAATAAAAGGTTGATTTTTAACCATATGTTTTTCGATCACATTTTTGATATTTCTTCAAAGTATATATATTTTTGTAAATATATTTCAAAAGCAGGTTTTACAACATTAGTTATTAACTAAAAAGTGTTCACTAAGCTTGTAAAATCACATTTAATACTTTACCATTTTTTTAAAGTTCAGATATTCGAAGATGAAGTGTTCGAAATTATGGTCGTTACATCAAGGTATACGTACATTTATGTATGTATTTATTTCTTAAGTCTATTTTGGTTTCCTTGATGTTCCACCTACAGTTTATAGACTTATATTATATAAATTTTATTATTATATAACTTTTATATTTCATATTACTTATATAATAATCTTATGTACAATATTGCATTAATTAAATATTACCGAATTAATTTTAATTAGTTAACATTTTAATTTATTTTATATTATCTTTATATTACGTTTATATTGAATATTTATTATATATTATAACCTTCATAGTAAAACACAAATATCATGAACATATGTATATATTATTTAGTTAATTAATTTAATTAGACAGATTTAATTAAATCATATTAGTTTCGAAATCTATCTATATACAAACATGTATACTTTTGTTATTTTAAACATTTTAAAACAACATAACATATGTCAAGATATATAATACATGTATGTATTTTCATTAATTAAAATTTTTAATTAATTAATTTTTTTATTTATCTTATTAATAAATATAAATTTCGAAATTAATTTATATTAATTTCAAACATTTTGAAATTTTTGAGTATATTATAACTTTTATAATATATATATATCTTATTTTAAATTTAACTTTTAAAGTTAAAATCTTATATTTTAATTTTTAAACAATTTTAAAAATTAGCCCAAGGACCAATTCAAATTGGGCCTTTTCTATTAGGGACAATCTTTGGGCTTACATATCCGTTCGGGTAAGGTCGAAAGCTAGGTAGGGTCGAGTACTTGGTTGCAAAAATATAATCCATTGAAGCTACCATTCTATACACCCTATTATCTAGGTTGTAAGCCTACTTAGTTAGCTCTAACATGACTAATTTAGACCGCATAGGCTATTGGACTCTAATACCATTATTGGAACTAGGCTAACCCGTAGTGAGACAAAAAAGTGTATTTCAAAAACATTTCCATTTTGGATGTTTATTGGGCCTATGAAGTCTAGTTTATTTATAATAATTCTTAATTCCTTTTAAATAAAATCGTTATTTTATTGATATTTATAATATGGTTTTATATTATGTAATGAACATTGTCTTATATATATATGTATGTATGTACATGTATCATATACATAAATATATGCATGGTGCATATGTAACATAGCAATCCTTGAAAGGTTTGACATGCTCATGTATAAGTGTTAGGATTCATACCACAATGGATATGTTAACCCCTCTGATATACAAACATATCATCCAAATTTATGTTTATATACTTTGATTTATGTACAAAATACTACTAGTATATGCATACATACATATATATATATATATATATATATATTTGTGTGTGTGTCAATAAATTATTTTTAATAATATATATATATATATTTGTGTGTGTGTGTGTGTAATTTATAATATATATATATAATTATGTATATGTATATTTAGAATCATTCTAAATTTTATTAAAATTTTATTTATTTTGTTGTAAAAGCGGAAATCAAAATTTAATATTTTTTATTATTAAAATAAACATATATAATATAGGGGCATTTCACTGGCAGGACAAACTTTGCAGTCCAATCAATTTATAGGACACACATCCACAGAAATTAATTTCAAGGACAAAGTCAACAGAATAATTATTTTTAAGGACAAAGTCAGCAGTCCAATTACTTTCAAGGACATAATTTCATAGGGTTTTAGGCCTTAGAAACTAATTATTTTGCATTTTTCTTTAAAAGTAATTATTTCAGTTGTGCGTCCTAAAAACTAATTGCACTTGCTAAAGAGGCCCTTGTGGCTAATTTCCACTATATATATATATATATATATATTATAAACAATTTAATGATAAATATATATATACATATTAATACGTAAATAATATACATTTAAAATAGATAAAAAATTATATTCCTCTGATAATGCTCATGAGAAAAATGTTTTTTATTTCAAATATTTATTAAATTAAATTTCCATGCAGAAATTAATCAAAAATTAAAAAATAATTTTTGAAAGATAATTTTGAATTATAATGTTTTTGTAAAAAATTAAATAATATTTTTATTTTTGAATATTTTATAATTTAGAAATCAATTTTTAATTTTCGCAAGTACTCAAATATTTAAATCATATAATTTTTTATTTTTTGATGAAAGTATGTCTTGTACAAATTTAATATTGTAAGATGAAATCATATTTTATAAAATTATTATAAGTTGATATTATTAAATTATTTATATAATTGATTTAAATAATATTAAAATGATATATGTATATATTAAAAATATATTACTTTTATTTATGCCGAAAATCTTTTAGGTATGATATTATTTATATGAAATTTTAAAACCATATTTTGATAGTATAAGATTAATATTTAAATTATGTAGCTTATATAATTTACATAATGTATATTAAATTAATTTAAATTAAAGAAATCAAATATTTTTTAAGCCATGAGCATTGAAGGCATGAATACGTCAAATGAAATATTATTTAATTATATAAGCATGTTATCATAAACCATTCCAAATGTGACGATATACCAATATACTAGATTCATCACCTAATTAAAATATATATATGTATAAAATAATATATATATTTGTAGATTAGAAAATTACATTATCTCCAAAGCCATTAGTATATGTTGAAATGAAGATACTGACTCCTTGAAGCAGATTCCAATTTAACAAGTTACTAACTCCTAAACTGATGGCCACTAGCCATCGAATAGTGTTTTTTTATTTGATTTGAGTTTTCAAATGGAGAAGGAGATGATGATTAATTTTAGCCAGAAGTAAGGTAGACGGAGGCTCCAAAAGTGAATGAGTGTGGGTCGAGATGATTTTTGTAACAACCCTGCATTTTGTGATTATTTTAATTGTATATTTTAATTATTTTAATTTAAATTCTTAATTTAAAAACTTTATTTTATTTATTAAAATGGATAAATTTTGTTATTTTAAATATATGTTTTGATTTTGATGTAAATTAGAACTCCAAACAGGAATAAATTGAATATTTCCAGAAAATTTGAATTTTGGTCAATCTGGTCAAACTTTGACTTTTAAATTTAAAATTTTGAATTTTTGAATTTTATATTTTGTAATGAAAATAAATAAAATTTCAAGAATACTGCTTTATGTTTCGTTGAAATCCGATTTATATTGTGAAAGTTATGCTTTTAACAATATTGTATGTAAATTGATTATTTAACAAAATTGTTTATTTTAATTTATAAAAATAATATTTTGGTTGTCATATCTTGTTCTAAATTTGAATATATGTATAATATGACATGTTATGTATATATTTTATTTTTAAAACATTTTTAAAGTAGTTATAAATTTTCCAATTGTAAATTGTATATTGTTTACAATTTTTATTTCTAGTTTCCAGTATTAAAACTATTTCTTTAATTAATTTCTATTTTTCCTTAAAATAATTATTTATTATCTTTTCTAATTTATTTTGTTCATTTTTTATTTTTATTTTTACTTACTTTTTATTTGTTTATTTTGATTTAAAAGAAAAAGAAAATCCAAGAGTCAAAGTCCTTTCAGTTTCCTTGTGTCTTTTCATTTACACTTTGTCTTTCCATTTTCCCTTTTACCTTTTCATTTCATCTACTGGCCGATCATTTTTTCCCGATAGCCATGTATTCCTCTTTAGCAGTCACGTGAGAAATGTTTCTCATCCTCAAACTCAAGGCCATGAGAAAAAAATCATGGTAATGGCCTCTTTCCTTCTCTCCTTTTTCTTCTTACTTTTCTATTGAATTTTGCCTAGCCTTTTCAAATCTTGCTTAGCCATAACCACCATCACCTTCACCAACCACCACCACCATCTCCACCATCATCTACAACAGCACAACCATCCCTCTCCTCTGTCCATAACAGCCCGTGACCACCAAGAGAAGCAATCACCACAAAAGTTGCAAAAATTCCATGAAAACCATGCATAGCCGAGCCTAGCCTTCATCACAACCACCACATATGGCCTTGGCCGCCTCCTATTTCTCCACCACCACCATGATACCACCTCTGACCATCCACCTACCCACTGTCTAGACCTGAACCATGAAGTGGCCGACCCACATCACCTTTGGCCGACCCAAAGTGTTGAACAAACCATGCCTTTTTGCCTTGTCCTTTGCATACTTCACTTTGCAACTCTCCTACCATCATCACTTCATGTTGCCGTGCATTTTTGATGTTATACCCGAGCCTAGCATGATCAATGGCCGAGCATATGTTCCTTTGGTCGAGCTTTTGGATGGTCAAAAGCAAGGTCTGATCATTTCATTCTTTATTGCTTTTTATTTCCATTTGTTTCTATGTTATTTGGTGTTGAATCAAAATATATTCATGTATATATTATTTGTGCTATTGGTTTTTTACAAGATCATATCTTGGCTCTCTTCACTCATTTGAATTCGTAGTCGTGCTGTATCATGCTTATCGTGCATGTGGAATCGTCTTGTATGTCGTAGTGGTCTCCAGCTTGAAAAGGTGAGTCTTTCTCACTCTGACATTTCTACTTTATGAAATGGTGAATCGATAACAAGTGTTTAATAAATAAAAATGTTTATGCAAGTAAATGACGATTATATGATATGCTATGTCATGTTATTAACATATTCACTTTGTTAATTATCACCTGACATCTGATATATGACATTATATTGTGACGTTGACATTATTTATATTGTTTCTGTATATGATTTTTCTAAGATATGTATTTTTAAAATATGAAATTTTAATTTAAAAATATATATTTTATGGTTTTGAGAAAGCTAAATATTAAACTTTGAATTTTTGAATTTAAGTATGTAAATTTGAAGTAAGTGTGATTTCTTGACTTTAAATTTTATTTTTAAAATGTAAGTAAATAATGGAAATTAAATTTAAAGTTTTGGAAATGATATTTAAAGTAAAATTTTAAGTTTTATTTAATTTATAAGTTAAGAAAACAATGAATTTTGACTTAACAAATGAATTGAGTTTTTAAATTGTATATTTAATTATAAAAATTTTGTTGTGCTAAATCGTATGTTAAGTTGATTAAAATGTGAAATTTTGAAGTTTAGGAATATGATTATAAATTTAAATAACAAGAAAATTGAAGTTCTATTGTTTTTGAAAAGTTATAATAAAATCTGGAATTTTATTAACAGCATTTCCCAAAAATGCCGTAGTCTTATGACAGCGTTTCTAAATGTCGTTGTTTTGAATTTAACTATGTTAAAACAACTAAATATCTATTACAGCATTTTATAAATGTCGTTTTCCTGAACTAAGCTATTTTTGGAAACTATAAGCTACGATGGCACTTTATAAATGTTGTCATTGCTATAATTTGACAATGTTTTGAAATATTAAAGATTTTAACACTATTTAAGTTATATTTTAAAGTGTTAATGATTTAACTTTTGAAATTGGTTATTTGTGAAATTTTAGGAGTTTTGAATATATTTTAATATTTAAATTTGTATTTTTAAGGAATCTAAATTTAATTTGAATTTAAAATGATAAATTTAATTTGAATTTAAATTTAATTTGAATGCAATGAGATAAATGAATTTTTAAATGGAATTTTGAAATGTGTTTTGTAATGATATTTGGAATAATGAATGAATGATATATTTGATTTTAAAATGATATTTAAATTTGAATATTTGATTTGAATTCAAATAATGATTTGATAATGTGGTTTTGAAAGGATATGATATTTTGATGATTGAAATGGTTTGGAAATGATTTGATCTTTATTTTGATAAAGAATATGAATTGGAATGATATGTGCTTTTGATAAATGAATATTTGAAGTTTATATTAGTATGAAAGGATATTTAGTTTACTTGTAATTCTGGTTTATTTAAATGGTATTGGCTTTATGAAATGAGTATTTCAAAACTAAGTAATAATGAAGTTAAATTTGAGATATATGAAATTATAAAATTTAGTTTTGAAATGTGGTATATTAAAGCTTTGAAATATAATAAAAATGGAATAGCTTGTTTTGTGGATCCAATCTACACTGAAATTGATATGATTTGAAATGTTTGTTGGAAAACTGAATTTAATTGAAACTGATGGTTTAAACTGAATTAAACTGGAAATTTGAAATTTTGGGTATAATTGAATGAATTTGTAAATTGTAAAGAATTAAATGAATGTTTCATGATTTCAAATGTATGAATTCGAAATGTTATAATTTTTTTCCAGAGTGTAACGATTTCAAGTATTTTGGTTTGGAAAAAGTATTAACTTTGAAAGTATTATGATTTTTGAAAAGTGAACATATGTTTGAATTTGAAATGATATCGTTTTGATTTGGATATAGTTTTGAAATAAAAATAGCTTTGGTTTCGAAGTATAAACTATTTTGAAAGGAATATAGTTTTGAAATGAAATGATTTGATTTTTGAAGTATAACCTATTTTGAAATGACCACGGCGTTATAATAACGTTTGGTTGTTAAAGAGACCAGGATCAGAAGTTGTCATACTCTCTGCCAACTCTGAAAACCACTTTAACAACCGCATACGCGTTGGAGATTCCAGAATGAAGTAGGATGGTGGCGTCGTTCTTGAGGTATATTACGTGGACCCAACTCCCATGAGTTGGCATAAGGTGGCTAAAACAAGAGCGATCTCGGGCCAAAAGGGGTAGCTCATCTGGTCGGACACACTTCTGCGATACTATACTCTCACTTGTGGTTGATTTGATGGTCATCCTCCGATTTTGATATGGGAGTGTGTTCCGAGGTGGGCGTATGTGGCTGCTACGTTACCACCAGCCCGTGTGCGTAATTGGTATATCTACCATGGCATTGCCTCGTGTGTCGTGTCACCTACCATAGCGAGCCTTACTACGAGTTTCTATTTGTGTCGTGCCTATGGAGTAACTTCTCATAGTCTCCCGATCAGAAGATATGCAGGTATTGTATAGACTATTGGCATTATTACGTGTTAAGGGATATATGGGTAACCCCTTAACGCTATTTTAAAGTAAGTTTACTTTACTATAGACATTATTATAATAGCGCAATATTACTACATAGTAAATAGTTTAACGGATCCTTAAAGGATGGGCGATCCCAAGCATCCTTTAAGTTACTGAAGCATTTTGTTACCGTTTACTTGAGTTGATTTACAGTTCAAAAGTATTTATATCCTGACTCGAATGTTTTGTGTTTTTCTTTACGCTCGAGTCAGACTGAGTGATTCAGCATTCAAGACTCACCTTCGGAGTTGGAGCTTTTCTTGAAGATCCAGCCATCCATTTTGCTTTCGGTATCAAGTGATTTCAGTGATGTATTCTGATTTGTACCTGATGTATCTTGTTACTCTTCTGTTGTATCTTGTTTAACTCTTATGTATCTTATATTTATATAGTAGCTTCATGAAATACTATCACTTTTAATTCCGCTGCATTATTATTTACTCAGTGTCTATGATATGTGATTATTTATTTACTGTATATTTTGAGATTTGCCAAATTTTATTTACAACGCGGTATTTTGAGAAATTCAAGTCCGACATGTGCGGAGGCAGATGGTTGAAAATATCGGGTCGTTGCAATTTTATTGAGGAGAGATTAGATAGATAAGTTAGGATCAAGATCCACACTTCTCTCTTACCCATTTTCTTCCTCTTGTCCATCTAAACCCAAGTCTTGACATCATATGATCGCACCCCACTTGATCTATTATGGTCGAGATACACACACCCCTATATGAACTTAAAACCAATTTAAACTCCGAAAAATTATACCGCGTTTAAATCCGATTTAAACGCATATCGATACCGTATATCGATTAGTATACTTATAACTATTATAAACATATTTATTAATATTTTTCATCAAATTAAAATAAAATTTTATAACTAATATTTCATATATATTAATCAATTTAACTAGTTTATAATCATTATAAATTAATTAAATCATGTGGTCAAAAGAATATTCAATGTTTTTGTTGTATGACTCTTTAGATGTAAATTTAGTCAGCGGTTAATATCAAACTATTTGAATATTAACATTCACATGTCGCTTTGTAGGTGATGTGAATTATGGCAAAATTTATCACTTATTTGATTTCAGTTAAATCCAAATTTACTTTGTTAAGCGTGACCCGATTGTGACTATTGTTTACACTAACTCTTTTCGTCAAAACTATATCACTTCGGAATTATTGAATTAGGAATGGTCAAATTTTTGTGATCGCCCATATTCAACTCTATAGTCCAAAAACAAAGTCCTTGATTTAATAATAACAACTATTGTTAACAGAACTAATCTGAGAGAGATTTTGACTTTGACTTGACTTTAGTTGACCATGATGCTATCCTCATATAACTAAGGAGATGAATTCTATCTTGATTATTGTTTCACTTGCAGTACTTCAACTCGACCTAATTATAGCCATTTGATGGATGTTATGCCATGATTTGACTATAATTAAAGCAGATCTTTCATATCAAAGATCATTAGTACTCTTAGGTCGAGAGAACTATGTAAATTAATCGCATTGATATTTTTTATTTGATCTTAGTTATATTCATGAACTAGAAAACTATCGAGTGAGTCATTCCATAGTTATCCGATAACTACAGTACGTAAACATTTAGTGCCTATAATAATCATGAGTAATAAACTTTTCAACATTTGGAGAGCGCTACATACTCTAGTCTCAATAAATGCATCGACATCCAGTCTCAAGGCATTTGACTATGAATATTTAAAAAGATGTGTTTATAATATCAAGGTACAATATCCATAATTACAACTATTTGCAATTAATATCACAAACACACCATTTATGGATTTCTATTAAATATATTTTAATTAAACATTTAATTATTTATAATACAATATAAAAAATATAACAGAAATAAAAACAACTTTATTACGAACGAGAATTAATTACAGAGTTAATTAATTTACAATAAATTATGGAATTGCCTCTAGCGTATATCCCTGACTCTATTATGAGCTAAATAAGCAAGTAAATAAATTGTTGGAGAAAAGATTCGGTCGAAAAAATATTAAGAGTTTTGAGCACTAGTTGTTTTGCTACCAAAGTAGATGGTTCTTTAAGGCTATGTGTCGATTATCTTGAATTGAATAAACTAACAATGAAGAATCGTTATCCACTGCTATGTAGAGATGACCTTGTTGATCAGTTAATTGGTGCAAAGATATTCTCTCGACTTGAGTTGGTTATAGGGTTTCAATAGTTATGTGTAGCTAAGGATAATATTCAGAAAGCAGCTTTTCGCACACCTGACCGTCTTTGGAAGTGGTTGGTCTTACAATTTGGACTGATCAATGCAATAATTATTACAAATAAAAGTGTTGAACGCCCATATCGAAATTCAGGGTTTCGGGTGTGAAGAAGGAAGAGCAATCAAGCATTCAGTAAGGGGTACAAATTTCAAGCAACTCCAGGGAGATGTCGAACCTCTATAATCAAATGTATCGAACGTTTAAGAAGGGATGGTGAATCTCTGATGTCAAATTCCAAGCAATTAGCAAACGCAAAGGACATCGAATAAGGACATGGTAAGAAAGTATCAAGTCCCAACAACTAAAAAGATTATCAAACATATCCCAATAGAAGGTGTTGAGTCAATAAGTGTTTGAATGTATCAAACTACAACAAGCCAGGAGGAACCTAGGGTGTCGAGCCTCTGTAATGTAGATTGTTGTAGAGCATATAATAGAGGAGAGATGCCACATCACTATAGGGTGCCGACTTATTAAAAAAAGATGGTGTGTATATATGATCCAAGAGATGGCGCTTATCAATGAACTGAAGGATATCAGATATCTACACTATAGAGGATTGTAGATATCAACAATATGAAAGACGTCATCTACTTAAGATGGCGTATGTCTATAACCTAGAGGATGGCATGTGTCTACAATTTAAAGGATATCGAGTCTCAAAAATATAAAGCGTATTGTATATCTACAATATGAAAAGTGTTGAATATTTACAATAAGCAACGAAATAATGAATATCAACAGTATACTATGGAATGTTGAATAGCTATAACGTACAAGGAGATAGCAGATATCTACAATATACAAAATGGATAGCGGAAATAAACAATACCAAGAGTATTGAATAACTATCATATGAAGGATGCTGAATCTACAATGTAAATGAAGATGTCGCATTTCATCGGCAAAACTAGTCAAAGGTCGTATATTAATTTGAGAATCTTCTTCCCTACCATAATGGCTAGGGTATTGTTTCGTTCCCCCCTCCTTAAACCTAGTCTACGCATACCCTATACCTCTCACTAATCTACACAACACCCAGCCAGCAAGTAGTATGCTTTTTTCAAGATACGCTATGTCGGGCACGATGAAGTGAGTTCATCGAAAACAACGTGAAGTCAACGCCCTATATTAATGCTCCTTGTTTTAAGCAATGCCGAAAATCAAAAGTTCATGGAGAATATCGAACGTCGATAATTCACCATATGTTGAGTGACACATGGCAACTGATTCTTCTGCCTCCACTCTAGAAATACGGACCCAATGGCAAATTGGGAAGGGGGATTCTTCTTTTCTCTCTTCTTACATTTTAAAATTGTAAACTCTAAATTGAATTAGGGATTTTAGAGCTGATTGTACTTTGTGAACTTTTTGCACATAAGAACTTGAATAACAAACATTGCATGGCATATTATGATCGAAATAAAGGTGCTTTTCCAATTATTGGACATATGACATGTATATGAATTTTGTACTTGACTATGGACATGCATACTTCATTCTATTGGACTTGAATTTGGTTTTTATCTTACATACTTCTCTCAGGCTTTGTACAAGACCACTTAAGCCCTTATTCCAAACTAGACTTGCCTTATATTGCATATTTGGGGTTAACAAAGAAATTTGTTAACATTTTGACACTAGAAGGAAGGCTCGAACCTTTGATTCCCTGCATATCACTATAAGAAATCTTCCTTGGCTAGTATATAAAGAATATAAAGGATTTTCCAAACTTGTATATTTCCTTAAAGGACTTTCCAAAACTTGCATAACCCATATTGAACAACATGTTGACTGGCTCAGAACAAGGATCCTCCGAGCCACAGGCAACCATACCAATTCATCAAATCACTCATGACCAATTCATCAAATCACTCATGACCCTAGATTTCATAAGGAACAAGTGTTAAGGTTGCTAGCTCTGTAAATTATGAAGAAAAGAGACGAGTGGTTCCTTATAATCTTGAAAAGTGATGCATATCCATTCCATATAGGCTCTACTCCGATCCACAGTTACAATCCTATCCGAGGAAAAGAGAAACCAAAGAAGGATACCTTATTCTTAAGAATGAGAAGTGACATACAATTCCAATCCAAGGGAATTATTTTTGAAAAATAAATAACAAGAGATTTTGACAAATTTTCCTAAAGGTGGAAAAGATTAATCAATCATCCTTCCACACCAATTGCAGTTCGAGAATCTTTAAAAAGGAAATTCATCGATGATGCTAATATGTCAATCCAATGTTGCAAGAAAATTAAATGGGAACCAAAAGCACAATGCACTAGAAGTTCCAGATCTTCTAAGATTACTTTCTTACCACTTCCTATGAGAATATCTACTTCCTAACTAAGAAAAAGCTAAATTATTAGCATTCTAAGACAAGATAACAAGAAATGAATGGAATCATGGAGGCACTTATTGTCGATATCATCGAACAAATAGGCATGATATTAACCAATGTCGATCCTTAAAAGGAATGATTGAAAGCTTCTTGGGAAAGGGAATGCATAATGAGTTTGTAAGCTAGCTTAAGAAAATCCGTAACAAAGTAAAATTCTTCATGAAAAGGAATTATGAAATAAAGGAAAAGCTTAAATCATTACCTATAAGGTAATAAAGGGTGAAAGAAAAGCCTTTGATCTCGCCATAAGGGCCTAGTCAAAGCACCTCCTAAAGGGAGGTCAGATTAAGCCTTTGGTCCCATCTAAGATGGCCTGGCCAAAGCACTGCAAGCCTTCATTCCTTCCTACGTGGCTTGGTCGGAGCTCCTCCTAGAGGAAGGACAAAGCTATCTTTTGGTCCCGCCTAAGATGGCCTGATCAAAGCACCGAATCAACCTTCAATTCCATTTATAAGGCCTGACTGGAGCACCTCCTACAGAGAGGATGGGTAAGATTTGGTTCTGCTTAAGATAACTAACTTAATGCACCAACTAGCCTAAATCATTACCCATAAGGTAATAAAGGGGCCCAATAATCACCAAGAAGATGATAAGGGGAAAACGAGCTCAATCAAAATCTATATCATCACCTAAGACGGTGATAAGAGGTTCGATCAAAATCTAAATCATAACCTAGAGATGGTAATAAGGGATTCAACCTAAGCCCAATCATCACCTATGATGGCGATAAGGGGTTCAATCAAAGTCTAAATCATTACCTAAGGATGGTAATAAGGGATTCAATCTAAGCCTAAATAACTACCTAAAGATGGTGATAATGGGCAAAAGAAGTCGATTAAAATCTAAATCGTTACCTAAGATGTTAAAGGGGTAAAAGAAATCAGTTAGATAAATCAAACTTTATCCTAAAGAATGGTCAAAACAATCTTCCAAAGGAAGAATAATAAAATTCGAGCTATTCTACTCCAACGCAAAGTTAAAGCAACCTTCAAAGGAAGGGTCAAAAGCTATCTACTACACAGTATCGCGAATTTTGATGACCGATAATGATATCAGAGAAATTGTGACATATTACTCAGGCCCAGGATTACATTAATCGAAATACTGGATTCTAGATTGGAATTCGAACTATGAAATAATGAGAATCTTCATTAATTGTCAGGTTCTAATTACTAAATAACAGGAATATCCGATAATAGTAAAATTTATCCTCTTACCGGATGGGATTCTGGCCTTATTATCAAATGATTTTTGATCTTCTTACCAAAGGGGGTTTTGGCCTTATTATCACATGGATTTTTTTTATCTTCTTACCAAAGGGAATTTTGGTTTTATTATCAGAAGGATTTATTATCTTCCAACCAAATGAAATTCTGGTCTTATTATCGAATGGATTCCTAATCTTCCTACCAGATGAAATGCTAAATTGATTATCAAATGGATTTTTTGACACTTAGCTCATCAATAAATCAACTTAAAGATCTTAAAATTTCTGATGCAACCAAGCAATTTCCATATCAACCTCAGTCCTTTGTTCTGGAAATCTAGATTGATCGAATGAAGCTATGTTCTCTTTTAGCTCTTTATCCTTCTCTTCGATTTTCTCTCTCCAAAATTGATGTCATTTCCTTCATATTTCTCAGTGTCGATCTCAATTGATAATATTTATCATGCCAATTGCACGCCTTCAGATTGTTCGCATATGATAAGGCTAAAGCTCCTTTGGACGAGTGCTTCTTAATATCTAAGCATATCTTGGTTTTGATATTCTCTAGTCGAGAAAGAAGATCTAAATCGTTGAGTGCAAGCATTAATTGACTCTTCTATTAAAAATAAATAACAGAAAAAAGAAATTAATACACAAGAAGATGCATTTTTTATTAGCAACTAGAAGGTTTACAAACACAAACAAATTCAAATTACATTAACAAATACAAGCTTTATATATATTCTTAGAGTTTAAAGAGAGCAGTTTGAGCCTTTTTGAGTGAACTGCATACATGGAAAGAATAGAGTGAAAAGGAAAATTAAACCCTAGAGGGGTATTAACAAGAAGGAACTGATGGTAGTCCCATTTCCTGATCAGAGGACTGGCTTCCCCACATAACTGTTTGGCATAATTAGTTTATATTTTTTTAAGAAAATTTTTCTTTTCATTGCCTATGAAACTAAAATAAAAGTGTGGAAACCATGTGTAAACTTCCTGGAGAACTCTAAGGAAGCAATATTTTGCTAGCCGAGAGGTTTTGAGAATTAAAGATTTCTCCTTGAAGCCCCGCTTTAATTTGATAAATTTACTTAAAAATTTCCATAAAAATAGGACTACCTGATGATTCCTTAATTTGTATAATTTATGAAAATAAGCTAAGATGCAAAGTAACGAAAATACTGGAATTCATAACTTTGTATGAATTACATATTACAATAATAAAATTATTTGGTGTCATATAATATTGACCATTTGTAAAATTCAGAAATGAATCCCTCTTTATTAGACTTAACTTTATTAAGAAGGAGAGTGTTAGTGTAACGACCCCACCGCGATGCCCAGTTTAGCAAAGAACATTACAAGTGATGTCGTTTGTTAATCTAGAGGGTGATCAAATGTGAATATATCTTTATACTAACACTGACGCGTCATTTATATCTTTTCACTTAATATATAAACTGAATTTGACGTGTATAGTATTAACAAAAATAGACACACTGATTTTTTAAAATCAGGACATTATATCATATAAGCACCTGTCATAGAACCAAGTGGAATAATAATCTCATACACACATATACAAATTTTTGAGTTTACAAAAGAAAATACTAAACTCGATTATTATACAAGTTTAACAATTCTCTAATCTCTATTATACATCTTATAAACATATTCACAAATTTCCTAAATGAGATAAACTAAAAAGTCAAAAGTGTTTATCTCCTTGCCAGCTCAAACATCCAAAGGTCAACTTGTAGCTAATTGAAAGAGCTTTCTACCACACAAAAATTGAGTCATTGTGGATTATTTTACACCATGATATCACTGTTTTGCAGCATTGATTTTTCACACTTTATTTTCAACAAACAACAATTATGCAATCAACCAAATTTAATTTCTATCAAGCAAATTAGGGTTTTCACAATCAAATCAATAAAAATCAATTTGAATTGCAGAAATAAAACATGAATATAGAAATAGATTGTGTGATTTACAAAATAACTCACCTTTAAGATTGAATTTGATTAAATAATCCTGAATTCTCTGAGCAACCACCACTAACCCTAAGACAACTAATAAATTTACAAAAACAAAATTGCCACCCATGATGAAAAATTAAGATTAATAATAGAAATAGACTCTCTAAAAGATGGAGAAGATTAACTTGCTTCTAATTCTACAATTAATTTCGTAAAGCCCTTTGATTTGCGCTTGATTTGGGGGAAGATATGAACTAGGGTTTTTGAAGCAAGGAGGAAAACAATTTAGTGATTTTTGTTTCTGGGACGATGTGAGGAAAATAAATGTATATGTTTATTTCCCATTTCTAGTGCTTACAACATTGGCCAAATGGTTTGGTGTTTGCTAAGGATATGATAGGTAAGATGTTGCAAAATTAATGCCTAAGGGATGAAGTGTTGCTAATTTCTTATTGATTAATCACTTATTTAAACCTCCAACTTACACTAAACAATTATATACAAAATCATAATTTAATTTCTCAAATTCTCCAAAACAAAACAACAAGTTAAAATTCCATTTCCATTATTATAGAAATATTTTATACAATTAATTATAACTCTTTGAAATAAAAGTTATTCTTTTTATTTTTAATTAAAACAGAATAAATTATTAATTACAAATTCTCATTTTAAAACTATAAATCACATTATTAACACTTAACTAAATTTACAACATTTTCCAAAATTATCTTAAAATTAATTAAAATAAACAATTCAATTATTCACAAAACTAGATTTAATTTCACCGCTAAATTTCACAAATCATGGTCGAGAATTAATTATCCTAACTACATTTAATTAATCATGTAACTAACAACAGGTTGTTACAGACTTCTCCCCTTAAAGAAATTACGTCCCCGCAACTTCCTTAACGAAAGAAATCAATAATACAAATTTTCTTTTGAAACAATTATTTTGTTAGCTAGTTTCTAATTTCATTTCCAAAGCATTTAATCAATTATCACTCCAAACGATAACACTAAACTCAAATTATTAGTTATAAAAATTTCTTAAAATTCTCAAAAATATTCTAACGCCTCAAATTTGCGGAAAATTTCGCCAGCGTTTCCTTTCCGCGGCTAGGTGTTTCAAAAATTTACAATATGAATATAATTACATAATATACATCTTGTCTCAATAACGAGGCATCCCACAGGGAAAAACACAAAATGCGATATGTAGTCCGAGATACGTACCATATATTTGAAATATTAGCGAGTTCACTAATATTCCTTAAGCAAACAATTTATAGTCTTTTAAACGGTATCCATTTAACTTCAAATACCCACACCTATCTCAAAAATTCATATTAGTTTTAATATCATATTCATATCATATAGGAGATATTAACAATTCATGATTGCACTTTAATTAGATTAACATCATAATATTCCATTCGTACTTAAATTTCCAAGTTTTAATTATTACTTATGTCAAAATTTCACCTTCGATGTTTAGGAACCCCTATCGATGACATGGCGTCCCACATATCGATCAGAATCCTTAAACAACGTCTGGATGAGTCAACACAATAGATAATCACAAGTTTAGATGCATTAATTTTATTATCACTAACATTCATGCATCCAATTTTAAATAAATGCAGCTAAGCAATCAATTCCTAACAACCAATCAACTAAAATATACATAATCACTTACAGCGGAACAATTCAATGTTTGAAATTCCGCCGTGCAACTCTAGTTATTCCTAAATCATTTAAATATTATACTTATTTACTCAAATTTCCCAAATTTTCTATCAAAAGAAAATAGTTCGCTTTTATTTTATTAATTCCAGTTTTATTCCAAATTTTTCTAAACTCTAAAATATTTTACTCATTAATTTCCAAAAGTTTTAATGTCACAAATTCCAATTTATCAATTTAAAATTTTTAAATCAACTGATGCTCCAAATGATTGTCTCGATAATCATTTTATATTCCTATCCCTAATTAGAAAATTAATAAAACTATCTACCATATACCCCGAGGGACATGACTCTAAGTCATCTATGTCTCGGATCTGTAATATTATATGTTATAATGTTCTGACACAGCTCTGATACCAAACTTTAACGACCCCACCGTGATGCCCGGTTTAGCAAAGAACATGACAAGTAATGTCATCTGTTAATCTAGAAAATACAGCTTGTTAAGGATGATCGAATGTGAATATATATATTTATACCAACACTGACACGTCATTTGTACCTTACCACTTAATATTTGAACTGAATTTGACGTGTATAGTATTAATACAAAGTAATAGACACACTGAATTTTCAGAATCAGATCACAGTGGAATAATAATCTCGTATACACATATACAAATTTTTGAGTTTACAAAATGAAATATTGAACTAAATTATTATACAAGTTTAACAATTCTTTAATCTCAGTTGTACATCTTATAAACATATTCACAAATTTCTTAAATGAGATAACTAAAAAGTCAAAAGTGTTTATCTCCTTGCTAGCCTAAACATCCAAAGGTCAACTTGTAGCTAATTGAAAGAGCTTTCTACCACACAAAAATTGAGTCATTTTTATTTTACACCATGATATCACTGTTCTACAACAGTGATTTTTCACACTTTATTTTCAGAAAACAACAACTATGTAATCAACCAAATTTATTTTCTATCAAGAAAAATAGGGTTTTCACAATCAAATCCGTACAAATCAATTTTAATTCTAGAAATAAAACACGAATATAGAAATAGAACGTGTGAGTTACAAAATAACTCACCTTTAAGCTTGAATTTGATTAACTAATCCCGAATTCTCTAAGCAACCATCTCTCAACCACAAATCCTAAGGCAACTAATAATTTATAAAAACAAATTACCACCCATAATGAAAAACTGAGATTAATAATAGAAATAGACACTCTAGAAGATGAAGAATATAAACTTGCTTCTAATTCTACAATTAATTTCGAAAAGCCTTTTGATTTGCGTTTGATTTGGGGAAGATATGAACTATGGTTTTTAGAGCAAGGAGGAAAATAATTTACTGATTTTTGTTTCTGGCTGAGAATGAGAGATGATGAGAGGAAAATAAATATATATGTTTATTTCACATTTCTAATGCTTACAACATGAGCCAAATGGTTTGGGGTTTGATAAGGATCCAATAGGTAAGATGTTGCAAAATTAATAACTAAGAGATAAAGTGTTGCTAATTTCTTTTTGATTAATCACTTTTTAAACCTCCAATTTCAACTAAACAATTATTTATAAAATCGTAATTTAATTTCTCAAATTATCCAAAACAAAACAACAAGTTAAAATTCCATTTCCATTATTATAGGAATATTTTGTACAATTAATTATAGCTTTTTGCAATAAAAGTTATTCTTATTATTTTTAACAAAAACAAAATAAATTATTAATTACAAATTCTCATTTTAAAACAATAAATCACACTATTAACACTTTACTAAATTTACAACATTTCCCAAAGTTATCTTAAAATTAATTAAGATAAACAATTCAATTATTCACAAAATTAGATTTAATTTCACAGTTAAATTTCACAAATCACAATTAAGAATTAGTTATCCCTAACTAAATTTAATTAATCGTGTAACTAACAACATATAAGTAAATACAGATGTCCATAAAATAACGAGTCACGGGAATTAATTTAACTTAGAGTTCATTACAAGACACATGGTTATACATTTATGTCACGAACACATGTTAGTCACTAAACACTGAATTCACGGAACAAAACATAATATCTCTAAGCACACACCCATAATGGGTTTGTAAATTTAAGTCACAAACACAAACTAGTCCCTAAATACAGAATAACAGAATTAATTAACCTAACGAAATAGTTAAGTTAATAAGATTTCGTGATTTAATATTGGGAGAAATAAAAATTTGTAATTTATTAATGAAATAATAAATAGAATGAAATGTAACAATGTTAATTTAAGTTAATTATTAATAAGTTTAATGGAATTCCATTTAACTAGAATGATTGAAAGGTTATACTTGGTTATAAATTGAATATAGAAAAACAAATGTAAATATTGAGTAAATTAATATCACAAGGTGTAGTTAACTGTTAATGATAAAATGACTCTAATTAGGGTTATTATAACATTTGCTTGTAAATAATAAACTTACAAATGTTACTAAATGTAGAGATGGCGACAATTTTTATTTGTTAACAATTCATTTAATCATTTACGAATAAATGTAAATAAATATTACATTAATGTGAGTCAATACAATAACTGCAAATGGAGAATGCAATAAAATTCATAGAAATGTCAGTTACATTCATAAGGTGATAATTGATTTAATAAAAGAATGAAACCAAGATACATAAATCAATTAGGATTTTCAAACTTTAATTAATGTGAAAAATCGACAAAATTCAATATAATTGAAATATAATAGTCAATACAAATAAAAGATGGAAATTTTAGCATATTTGTGAAATAAGATATAAACAAATGTTAATTGTGTTGTTAGAGTAATAATTGGTTGAATATAAAGATTGAAATCAAATTAAATCAATTTATTAGGATTAAATTATAATTAATTGGATTAACTACAACTGAAACTGAACACTGTATTTTGGAAAATAATTAACACTGAAATTTCAGGTAAACTTGTTTTAAGTTATTATAAATGTCTAAGTAATCAAAAGGATGAAATTTGTTATTTTATAAATATTGAATTGAAAAGGTGATTTAATCGATTTAATAATAATTTATTTAATTAAAGTGAAAATAGCCATTTTGGCCACTGACTCGGATTTCAACGAAACCAGTTTCATCGGATCTGCAACGGTGAATCATTATAAGGTTTCAAGTTTCATAGCGATCGGACTTGTCGTTTGATCGTACATACTCGAAACGCCTAGAAATCAATTTAATTGAAATCAATTTGAAATAAGCTGATTTTAAGCTAATTTTTTCATATGATGGAATTAGGACCTGAAACCAATTCCATTGAGTTTAAAATTATCGAAAAAATCTATTTTGATATATGGGATGACCCATTTCCGTTTCGGGAACGAAACGGGATTTTCGGGTCATTTATCGTTCAACCTTCAAATCGACCTAATCCATTCATCTTTATTTTTGATCTAACTATAAATAGCCTGCTATAAACCCTAGTTGTTCTCAACTTAGTTTTTCAGTACGTACAAATCTGTCTTTCTATTCCTATCTCCTTTTTCCATGGCGGAAACCCCAATTACCAAATTGCAAATTCAATTTCAATTTCAAATTCAAATGCAAAAATCAAACTCCTCCAAACCCTAACAAATTATACATCATTTTGAATCTCTCGAAGAGCGCAACTTGGATATGTAATTCATTTTTGCAATCGAATCATGGTTTGGTCAGAAAATGTTGTTTTGTTCTCGGTCATTCAATAGGTTGCGATCGACTTTAACGGATCGTCGATCTGTTGGTACTAGGTTGTAGAGAGGACTGAGGGGAGTTCATCTATGCGAGTAAATCGGTGATTTGATGAATGAATCAATCTAAATAATTTGCCTAGGGTTTTGGATCACTATGGCGACGGTCGAGCCTATGGGGCGATGGATGACGTGCCGCATGACCTCGGTGGTCGTGGAGATGACGAGGGCGAGGACGGCGTGCGTGGATCTGCGTTTCAATGGCCGTAGAGTTGGCGGCAAAGTGATCAAAGGCATGGCGGCTTTGTGTGGTTGCTGGGTTCAATCACGTGTTAGGGTCTGGAAGCGTGAACAGGGTCGAGATGACGTGGTAAACTATATATATTATTTATTTTATTTAATTCAAAATGTAAATGTTCTAACCACAATAACTTTTGCATATGAGCTCGGATTTGGACGCGGTTTTCTCCACTGGGATCGTATTGAAATTTTGGACATTATGAAACTAGTTTGGAAGAATTATGAGACTGTTCAAATTTGAGCCCTAATTTGGATTTCAAATCGATTTGAAATTCAAAAGTGAGTGTTTTAACCCACTCACGATTACTAAATTATCTTATGCTGGTTAATTTTAATTTATGATGTGATTAAAAATTAATTGATTGATTTTTGGTATGTTTTAAGTGTCATTCTAGTTAAATTTGAATTTTATTGCATTAAATCATCGTTCAATTTAATATTGAATTTAAAATTGTCAATTAATATCTGTTATTAATTATCAGTTATGTATAGATGTTATTGATTGATTTGGATGATGATTTCGATGGATGTTTGATTTTTGATATTGAATGACTGGATGTTGTATTTTATATTGTTATAATACTGCATGTTCTCTATGGATTAAAATGATACATACCCGAATGATCTATAGATTAGGAAAAAATCGTTATGGGTTGAAATGATAGACTCGAGCGATTTTATGGATTTTATTTTATTTTGGATTATGGTTTGAAATGATATATAACCGTTAAATTTTAAATTAGGGATTGAAATGATAAATATCTATATAACTCGACCCTAGGGTAGAAAATTATATACAGACACCGGATTGGTTAAATTAAATGATTTTTGACTCTTTAAAATTTGAATTCAATTAACTGGTATTTTGGAATAAAAATTGATTTATACAAACCAAGTATTTTCGATAATCTAAGTGTTGATGCTGAAATTGGAATTGATTTAAATGAATTGTTCAAAGGATTTAGATTGAAATTTCAAAGTTGAAGTGGCAAATATAAATGAATTTATCGGAATTAAGTTATTGAAATGTTTGGATATAGCATTGAAATCTATTTAAATTAATTTAAACTATTTTAATCAATTTAAAACTATTTTAACTTATTTAATCTATTATAACCTATTTAATACAATTTAATCTATTTTACCTATTTAAACTAATTTAACTAATTTAATCTATTTTAAATCTATTTAATATAATTTAAACCTATTTAATCTATTTTAGATTTATTTAATTTATTTAAAAATATACTTAATGTAATTTAAATTTATCTAATCTATATTTAATCTGTTTAAATCATTTTAAAAATCTAATTAAATCAAATTTAAACTATTTTACTATTTAAACTATTTTAAATCAATTTCTATTTTAGATTTATATAAACTATTTATAATTACCTAAACTATTTTCTAAAATTTCAGACCGTGTAAAGTTGAAGTATTTATATTTAAATCCGTGATGATGATACAATCTAAGTTGAAATTTGAAATTGATACCTTTTGTGAAATGACATATTTGAGTAAATATGATTTTGAAAGTGAATGTGGTTTTTGAAAGTGAATATGATTTGAAATGATAAGGTATGAAATTGAATATAATATTTTGATATAAATTATTAATTGACTTTTGAAATGTAAAAGAACCAACCGGTATGTAATAAGCATTTAGTTGTTAAAGAGACCGGTATCAGATATTGTCATACTCTCTGCCCATACCGAAAACCACTTTAACAACTGTATACGTGGTGGAGATTCCAAAAATGAACTAAGATGGTTTGACGAATGATTTCTGTATGAGGTATGACGTGACCCAAACTCCCGTGAGTCAGCTTAGCTGTAACTAAAACAGGAGCCACGTCGACCAAGTGAGATCATTCCTCCTATCGGACACATTTCTTTGATACCATATTTGTTGTTTTGTGATTGATTTGGTGGCCGCCTCTTGATTTTGATTATGGGAGTGTGTTCCGAGGTGGACGGTAGTAGCTGTTATGCGTTACTACTAGTCCGGATCAGCAATTGGTATATCTACCCTGGCATTGCCTTGAGTGTCGTGTTCACACGCCCTAGAGCGCCTTCTATGAGTTTATTTTGTACCATACCTATGGAGTGCCCTATGACAGCCCTCCAGTTTACGGAGGAATTACGATACTGTATAGACTATGAGAATATGTAAAATATGTTAAGGGAGATATGGGTAACGCCTTAACGCTATTTTAATACTTTACTTTACTGTAGATACTATTATAATAGCGTATTGTACTGCATAGTAGGTAGTTTAACGGATCCTTAAGAGATGGGAATCCCGAATATCTCTTAAGTTACTACACTCACGTTAAACATTGGATAGGAGATGTCAATCCCGTAAACATATCTAACGCCGTTCCACTCATATTTAATTATCGTTGATTTAATTTACATAAGATCTTTTAGTTTTGACTTGAGCGTTTTGTCTTTTCAATTCGCTCGGGTCAGTTCTGAGCATTTCAAGGTTGAAGACCTTATTTCTGGAGGATGAAGACTAAGATTTGTACTATTAGTATTTATTATATTTATTCCACTGCATCTTGTTGTTCTGATGCATTTATCTATTTATTCCTATTTTATATAGCTCTGATTTTTGTGTTATAAAAGAATAATCAAATGAATTTATAAAACAACTTCACAAACTGTTATTTGATTATTGTATTTTGTCATTCCGCTGCGAGATTCTGTATTGTTTTATTTCTTTCTCTTTTCTTATTTACCCTAATAACAATCTTCCTTTTTGTATGATTTGAGTCTGACATGTGTGATTTATCATCGATTTAAACTATCCAAAAAGGCAGGTCATTACACATAGCTTAAGCACTTGCATTTCAGGAGATCAATTAATTTAGGAGCCCACCTAATTTTACCTTATTTATATGTTCGTATGCATTCCACACAGTACATGTACATGTTGCATTTGAAATTTGAAATTTAAGGACAATGTTTGCAAATGGTTGATGGTTGAGTAGACGGTTGGAGATATTGGTTGTATGAGCAGATCACATTTTTCCGTACTTAGAGATTTCGATGACCGAATCCTTTTAGGGAGGAGATGTAACACCCAATCTTTTTAATAATAAAGTAAATTATTAATAAGGTAAAAATATAATTTTACATAAAATGAAAAAAATAGTAAATTCTCACAATACGGAATTAGGCATCTGGACTTATTTCATTGCGTCCGTAATGTCTTTTGCAATTAGAAAACATATATAACTTGTTAAATTTGATAAACGACCAATGACATTTTTGTAATTATTAATTTCGGATAGAATAAATAACCCTAATGTTTAACTATAAATAAGACACCAACCATCACTTCTTTTCACTCTAAACCCTACTCGTCACCTTTTTATTCTATATGTATAATTCTTCTTCCTCCTCGTTAGAAACTTCTCAAATTTAAACAATACTTCTATCCTCTACAAAAAAATTTTATATCAAAAACAAAACAAAACATATCTAATTCAAAGAAGGGAAAGAGAGCATCTAAATTAAAAGAGAAAGAGAGAAGGAAGAGCGAACGAGTAAAACTTGGAGACCTAGGAAAGCAAATTCAAATCAAGTCAAAACAAGGAAAGATTTGAAAAAGTTTAGTGGATAATTAAGATGTTATGATGATTCATTAGTAATTAAATTCCTTTATATTCTACCGAAATAAAAATACAATGAATTTGGAAGAATAATTTCAACCTAAGGTTTATTTGATTTAAAATTTCAATTATAAATAAAAAATGATAGTAATGATGGGAAAACTATAGGCATTAATTTGATAAGAATAATTATTGAAAAAATAAAAAAGGAGCAGCAAAATTCATATCAAACTCTATGAAGATAAATCATTATTTGATAAAGTTTGTTTCGATTTGTTAAATGAAAGTAAGTGAATACCCTTTTATCTTACCTTTAATTGGTTGGATATATGTGTGTGTGCGTGTGTGTGTGTGTGTGCGTGTATATATATAACGGTGTGTGCGCACGCGCGCGTGTGCAGTTTATCGAAATATACACACACACACACACACACACATATATACATATATATATATATAAATTAACTAACTGAATTTGTGTAAACAAAAATAGCAATTATATAAAAAAATATGGTTGAAAATGAACCTCAAGTTTATACTTGAATCAGCGAGGATGACAAATAAAATGAATAAAATAAACAAATCATTAAAAAAATTGAAAAATCATAACCAGACGTTTGAAATATTAATCAGATGTCTGGATTTCAGATAGTCTTAACCGAAAAGAAATAAGTAAGCATTTTATTCGATTCAGACGTCTAATTTTTTTTTCACACATTTGAAATCAAAGTTAGACGTCTTAGGAGAGACTCCAATATTTGAATGCATGAATTTTTTTGCAAAAGAGGGTCAGATATGTAAAGTAAATTTTTAAATGTTTGAATTGCTTCAATAAGCACAGGTTGAACTTGGACCTAGTGCAGGCCAAGTAGGGAGAATCGAGAGACATGTTCCCACTTTCTCGACTTTTAGGCGTTCACGTAGCTGCATGGAGCAGGTGTGTGGGCGTATTAGTTCTACACTGGATGACATACCTAAGTTCACACTTCATAATGAGCGTAACATGGAACTTAACAATGCATGTGATTGTAGCGCAACTAAAAGCTCTTATTTTTATAGCAGAACATTAGATACATGTTAAACATGTTGAAATCAAGGAACGAAGACAGAGACGTCCATAATAGTAGGGTTTTATGGTCGGATAGTGGCTGAACCTACTAGGGAATCACTATAGTGATTTCTTTAGCGTTACGGTGAATGATAAAGATCATAAGATATGTTTACCATTAAAAAGGTGACATAAATGCTTCGATAGGCTATAAATCATCAAGGTAGTATATTCCGCACAAGTCCAAACATTGGGATATTCGCTCAGTGTGTATGTGCGATATACACAATTCTTTATTTGAAAACTTTAACTCGGTAATGGTTAGAAAGTTATTTATCGGGATCGTATACTAGGAATTGACCTAGAGTTATTAGTTGTTGGTTGTTCAACCCTCGACTGGAAGCCTTCAGTAGTTGTTTATTTATGTAGGTGTAATAAGAATTATACCCCATGATTTGCAAAATAATCAATCCTTTATATGTAATACACGAAAGCACAATAAGCACCCTAAGTTGTGTAGATTATAGTAATTGTCCATGAACACCATGCACCAGTAATACAATTCATTTACCAGACTTTGTACGGTCCACTCTTTTTCTTCCCCTCTTATACCCTTTATAGGAGAACACGACAGTAGGTGATTTGATTGGAACACAGGTAGAAGAGGAGACTAGGAGCCCAGAGCTACATTACTTATAGTTACTCTATGTATTTTATATTATATTATTCTATCAATCAAACTTTATATTGTTATTTGGAGACATCATTGTATGGACGACGTTATGCTGAGACTATTATCTGATTTCTTATTTTTAGTATTTATATTTTATTTCCTTCCACCATGAGATCTAAAATTATAGAGTACTTTAGATTTTATTTTAGTCTCTGTAACATGTACTCTTCTAAAACCTCAACAACTCGTACTTCTTGGCATGATGCGAGTTCGAAAGCCGCTTTAGGCTTTGGACCGCTGTGTCCGAAGAAGTGAGTTGACACACCTTAGCCCAAAGGTCGCCCTAACCAGTGAGTTTGGTGGATTGCTCTTTGGGTTAACCTTGGTTGTCGCTATAATGGTTGTTCAGATTTCATATGGAAATACACCAGCATGGATGTAGACTTTATGCCATGATGATCCTAGTCTTATTTCACAAGAATATCTTGAAAAATACCACAATATTCAAATGATGGAAAAAAACATATTAGAGAAGTATCGAAAATAATATGATGTTGGTTAATATAGAAGTAAATAATTAATGCATAACTAAGTGTATTTTCTAATTTGTATTATTGTGTGTGTGTGCACACACTTATATATAGACTTACATTTATATTTATAAATAACTGTATTAATTTTATTTGTATTTATTATACACTTGTTGATGCGAATGGTCATCAATAGCCAATAGAATCTAGTAAAGAATAAATGGAGAATGAAATTAAAACAGAGCAGAAATTATAAATGAACACACTAAATTTTTACAGTGGTTCGGCAATCTTGGCATACGCCCACTTCATATTTTTATTGATATTCCATTTGATTATAATTACTATAGTGTTTGGATCAGTGGGAATCCATTAGTACGAAGGTGAAGAATAAAAATGGCAGAGCCTCGACAGAGAAAGCAAGATCCCTTTTTTGATGTCATGCCCGCTGTGTTTATAGGGGAAGATGCGCACAGATCGGAACGAAATTTTGGCAGAAGGTTAAGGAGACCAAGACGAGACGGCCCAAAAATTTGCAGGCCCATCAGAGCCCACCATAGGGATCAATACCGATCCCTATAAATGCATCCAAGTGGGCTGCAATCCCTATGAGGGATTCCCCATGATGTCAGCCACTTGCTATCCAAATTTCGTGCAATTTCGACGTACGGTTAGTGAGAGATTGCATTTTCCACAAAGTAGTGTTGCTTGAATTCTGATTTCTGTCGATCCCTCGAGAGGGATAGATACCGATCTCTCCAACTTGTTTCAAATGCCATGTGATCCCTATAAGGTGTTCCATATGTCCTAATTAGCATGTACTCCAAGTTTCATGTTGATAACATCTTTTAGGTTATTGACTGATCATTGTTGCAATATGTAGTGAAAGCTGAATATGGACAATCCCATTATACCTATCCATTTTGATGTCTGAAGTAATTTGCCCATAACTTGAGCATACAAATTACAAATGACTTGAAACTTGGATGTAGCCTTGTAGGGCCTTCCTTATCACTCTATATCGATCTTACCAAGTTTGGGACATTAATTGATGATATGTACCGATCCCTTAAGAAAAGGGATAGGTACTGAGCCCCCGCCGAAGGAAGGCATTATTCCATACTTAGAAGATTTTGAAGAGTCTATTCGTTGTCCTTGGTTGATCGTCGCTTCATATCATTACCTGCTCTTGGTCTCTAAGTCTAATAATCATCTCTTTGGGTTGTCTTCCTCGATGATCTCCCGGTCTAACTTGTCCAATCGATCTGAATATAGTTGGGCCAAAAGGCCGAATAACACTTACCCCCCAAAGTACGTCTTGTTACATACATGACGTGCTTTGAATCGAAGCGAGTTAGAGTCGCCCAAAAGAAATCCATCTCCTGAATAGTTGTTATCCTTCCGTTTTATCTTCCTAAAATGTTATATCCCTCTTTGATCGTCATGATGCTTGGTCAACTTCCAATAGTATAAATTCTAGGCTGTATTCCATCAGTTGCTATCTATGTCCGGTTCCATAGGACTAGTAAGCTTTGGCTGTCTGATCTAGTCTTTTCTTTAATAACTCCAAGCGGAAATTCAATTTCTGTTGATTTTAAGAAGTCAAGTTTTTTGAATACGTGCATGTTCAGGTACACGTTCTTGTCATTGGCTCCTAAATACATTTTATATGCTCATGAGTCATCACCAATTCCTTCTAGTTTAATTTCAATTCGATTGCAATTCCTTGTTTATATTTTTTGTGAAATAGGGGTTGTAATCAACCACTCGATGAGAGTGGATTTCAAGTTCTACAGGGATGACGGCCTCAGAGCCGTAAGCATGGGTGAATGGAGTATGGTCAGTCATGGAATCGTGGGTAATTCTATAAGCCCATAATGCTGTTGGAAGTTCATCCACTCATTCAAACGTCTCTTCAGAATGGACTTTATGATTTTGTTCATAGCTTCAACCTATCCATTTGCTTGAAGGCGAGCAAATATCACAAATCTCTTTTTCATATGATGTCGACGGTAGAAGTCTTTAAATTTAGTGCTGTCAAAATTCGGCTTCTTTATCAGTTATAATGGATCGTGGAAGGTCAAAATGACAGATGATGTTCCAGACAATGAATTCGATCAATTTCTTCGCCATGATTATGGTTAAAAGTTCTGGTTCATCCTATTTAGTGAAGTAATCGATTACTACGATGGCGTATTTCACACTACCTTTAGAATCGGCAAGAAGCTAATGGTGTCAATACCCAAGTGGCAAATGTCTACGGAGTGACCATTTGAGTAATTTCCATCGACAGGGCTCTCAGAATTTTTGCAAACATCTAACACTCATCGCCTTGTCTAGCGTGATCAACTACATCTCGATTGACAGTTGGCCAGTAATACCTGCAGTTGAGTATTCTCTTTGTTAGGGTTTGCCCCGGTGTGATCGCTGCATTCTTCTTCATGGACTTCTCTCAAGACTCATTTGATTTCATCATGGGAGGCACACTGAAATAGGGGAACGAAAAAACCCTCTCTATACATGACTCCTTCTTGGATGACGTAGCGTGAATTTTTAGGAGGATCTGTCATTTTTCATTCCTCCATTCGAAAAGAATTCCCCATTATAGATGGTCATTGATAGGAGTCATCCATGACTCCTTTTCTAGTTCTATCTCCAAGATTTAGTCAATCTCCATTTGTCAATGCTTGGAATGTTAAGTACTTTAAGCAGGATAAAGTCTATTTGTTGCACGTCCTTAGAACTGGCCAGCATGGTCAGTGACTTGGCTTTTTCATTTTGTTCTCTGAGAATGTGTGTAGTGGTGTAATACTCGAAGTCGACCAGTAGCTTTTGGACCCAACTGAGATAAGAAGCAAGATGTAACGACCCAGAATTTTTAGAAATTAAAATTTGAATATTTAATTAATTTTAAATATAAATAAGTGAATTTATAAGTCAAATAAATTTTTATTTGAATTTTTGAATTTAATTGGATAATTAAATCGATAATTTAATACGTTAAATTATGGAAATAATTGAAAATATAGTTAAATATGATTGAAAATGATTTGTAAAATTTTATTTTATCATATGGAAGTTAGAATGATATTTTAGAACTTTTAAAATCGAATTTAAAGTTAATTTGTGAAAATTGAATATTTTAATATTTAAATCGACTAGTGAAAATAGCCAATTTTTGAACAGTCTCAGAGTTGAACGAAACCAGTTTCATTGGATCCGTAATAGTTATTTATTACCGGATTTCAATTTTCGTGTCAATCGGAGCTATCGTTTGATCGTGGCAGCTCGAAACGCATCGATTTATTTTTAATTTAAATTTGACGAGTGAAAATAGCCATTTTTCAAAAAGTCTCGGATTTCGACGAAACCAGTTTCATCGGATCCGTAATGTGATATTATTGTAAGATTTCAAATTTCGTGTCAATTGGATTTACGGTTTGTCCGGTACAAATTAAAACGCCTAGAAAATCGCTTAAATCGGTTTAATTCAAATTGAGCGTTTACAGCCATAACTCGCACAGATGTCCGAATTAGCTTTCGAAACCTGTTCCATTGTGTCCGGAACGCGGGGTAAACCCTAAAAACGCTGGTTACGGCGCGTAAATCGGAGTTCGGAATTTCCGGATGAATAGTGTTCGAATTTTCCTTATAAATAGCCCTACCCCTTCACAAAAATAAAAAAAAAAATAAAAACAAACCCTAGCCGGCCCTAGAAACTGAATGGCCAGAAATTAGTTTCGATTCTCCTCATTTATCTCTTGATCCATGCATCGATTCAAGAAAGTTTCAACTAACAAATTGAAGAGGACGTTAAGCTCTAGAGATTCAACGGTTATGATCGGAAACGGAGTCGTGTGGAGGGAGCTACAGGCCCGCGTCCCTGGGGTGTTGCGCACGCTTTTCGAGACGCTGGGGGGGTGCGCGCATGGCCGGTCTCAGGCCGTGGGTGGAGTGGAGGGGGACGGTCATGATGGCACCACTTGATCGTCTTCGAAGTCGACGTTGTTGCCGTGATTTGAAAACCTAATTTGGAAGTGATGGGTTTTGTGTGCGTGAGTGTTACTGGACATTTGCGTGAAAGTGGAGAGAAGGAGCTTACGGTCATGATGCAAAGGAGTTGAGATCCTACGGCTATGATGGTTGTAGGTTTTAAATTTTTAAAGTTACGTTGTAAAAGTTAAATAAATCGTGTACAAACTTCATAAATTGATAACTTTTTCATACGAGGTCGAAAACGCGCGAAACCAGTTGCGTTGGAATCGTATGGACGAGCACTACGCGATGGAGTTGGTTTAGAGTCGTTTGGAGTTAGTGAGAATTTTGGGTAAAATTAAACGTCCGTTTAATTTTATTCGAAATAAATCGCTAAAACGGAAATTAAAATCAAGGTGAGAACTTCTCACTCAATCGAATCAGTTTCGATTTTATTTTAAATAGTTAGATTTAAAATATTTGAATGCATGTTTGAATGTTGATTGATATTAATTGATTGTTAAAATAGACATTATACGCCGTTAGTAAGCGGATGTTATTTAATAAAAACATATACCGCGAATATTTCATAAACAGTAAAATTGGTATTATAAATAATATCAATATATATATATTGGCATATGTATATATTGCAGTTGTTGATTCCCCGCATTTTTTAGCGGATGAGACCCTATTACGCCGTTATTAAGCGGATAATATTTAATAAGAACATATACCGCGATAATTTCGTACTGGAACGAAATTGGTATTGTGCTAATGTTTTTGGATGCAGGAAAACAGGTTGGAGGGATCCAACTGGATTCCTCAACAGTTTTTATTTGATTTCAGATATTTTGATATTTGATGGATTATCATATCGATATATGATGGATCGTGTAGTCGTGATTGACTATTTGGTGTGTAGCATCATTGGACCAAATTTGGAATTTTAAAATGATTTCAAAGTGATTTTTGAAAGTATACATTTATAAAATATTTTTGGAATTGATTCATTTTAAATAAATAAACGCTATAATTTTTTAAAGTTATAAAAATTATGATTTTTGAGAAATATAGTTAAAAACTGATTTTTGAGAATATGATGCTATTGAGTTATAAAATAGTTTAATCGAGATATTTTAGGATTTATTGTGAAAAGTTTAAATATAAGATTTATAAAATTTAATTATTTTATAAATCAATAGAATGGTGAAATTATAAAGGAATTTAAAGACGTTTTAAAAGAATAATATAAATTGATTTATATTAAGAAATTTATAAATGGATATTTATAAATTGAGATATAGACATTATAAAACGAGTTTTTATAAGTGTTTGAATGAAGTGAAAATGAATTTCATTAAAGAATGAAATTAATAGAATTATAAACGGTGAAGTTATAAATGGAATTTTATAAACAGTAGGTTTATAAAATTTGTAAAGTTATTAAAAGAATAGACTTGGGTAAATAATTGAATCTCATAAGTTATAAGATTTATAATCATGAAATTCTAAGGAACGATTTTGTAAAATAATCGTTTTATAAGTAATTGACTTATAATATGAACTTTTAGTTTATAATTGAGTTATAAACCGGAATAGGTTAGTAAAGGAATTTATAAAAAGGAAGTTTTTATAAATAAATAGAAATGGAATTTATAAACGTTGTTTTATAAATTCGCAAAGGACTTATTTTGATAAGTTAATTGTTATAACTTATAAATGGAGTTATATTCACGTTTTAGACTGTGAATAATCCTTTGAATTAAAATGAATAAAAGGATGAAATTGTTAATGAAGTATATTCACGTTTTTGAATAGTGAATAAGATGTTAAAGAAATTGTTTTGAATGTGATATTTCAAATAGAATTAAAACGATCTAACGATGTTTTAAAAAGGTGTTGAGATTCGAAACCATAGATTTCAACATTTATTGTTGAAATAGACGTTTTCGAGAAATAGAAGGAGATGATGGACTATAACACTGTTGTTATAGTAAATGATTTCCGAAAGGAAATGTTTTGTATAGTATTGGGATTTATATATCTATTTTAAATTCGAATCCCTATACTAGTGATTTTGGGTTGTCGTAACGATGTTTTACGTAACATTCGTTTTGGCCCAAATAAATATGTTTAAGAGAATGATTTCCTTAATAGAATGAAATATATACTTAATTTCGATTGAAGTATATTGAATATTTTCCAAGTGTTGAAAATAAATAAAATTTGTGAATTACTTATGAATAAATAAGTATGGAAATGTTTTCCAATATAAAGTGAATATTTTGAGAATTTATCTTTTTGAAGATAAATTGAAAAGGAATATTGAAATGAATAATGGGAATCGAATATTCATAGATATTTTGGATTATAAATTCACTAAGGAATTTATAAAAGAAAGTGGAATTGGTTTAAAAATAAATATTGATTTATTTTTGAAGTATTGAAATTATATATATCTTGTAAAGATATTTTGGAAAATAAATTATTTGGAAAATTATTTGGAAACTGGTGATGTGTGCATATCCAGTGATAGTTCAATAACCGACTATCAATATTTCCCTTTGAATGGGTATTTGATGTGAATTGTTTGAATGTGAATGCTACACTTATTTTTAAATAAGCGCTCACTATTCGGGTTAACCGGGAAAGGACCATGGGGTCGTATAACCCATTCCGAATATGTGATACGTCGTTATGAATAGCATTGAAGATCGGTGTTGAAGACCCGGTATTTGCGAGAGCGATAGGATGACCTATCGATTGTCTCTGCACTGAGTTGCAACGGTATAGAGACTCCCTAAGTGATGGGAAATCCGATCAGGATTGTGAATATCCGGATAGCAAGGACTTCTTTGTAAGTGCCTTCGGTTTTGTTCGAGCCCGGAACAGACTTGTATGGATTGTGTGTCTGACATTACAAGTTGAGATATAAAGCCGATTTCTTTCAAATATATTTCTGTTGGTGGCGAAGAATTTATTCTTTTAGCTAAACACCCTTCTCTGAGACGTACGTGCTCAGAGGTTATATAGTTGAAGTTATCAGCGATATATTCCCAATTTGGTAATGTGACATGCTGAGTGTTGCTGAAATGATCATCGTGTTGATTATTGTGATAGGATCATTTGTTTGATCGTCTATCTTAGTGATCATTGTGTTGATCATTTGTTGACCCAAAGCATGGCTTTTGTATAAAGTATGTTTTTGTGGACGTGACTTCGTCGAACCTCACACCCCGGAAATGGTCAAAACAGGAAAGATGCAGCAAGGTTGTGAGGGGTAGCACCCTTTAGGGTATGTACATTTCCTTCTGGATAGAGGTTGTATCATGGTATGGAGCCCAGATATTTAACCTATGTGGTTACTACGAATTTATTACTTTGTGGTTGTTGGTTTTCGGGATCCCGTGAGAAAGGTCGTTTACGATCGGGGAATGGCGTGCTCGTGTCAGTAGTTACCCAGTTAGGGGTAACCCGGCCTTGTATTGGCAGAGTTCCGGTTTGGTTCTCGGGGATGTCTTTCCAGAGGCATTCTCATGTGGCAATGGGAAGTTCCTTGGCCTGACCATTTGTTGGAAATCCAATTCCCAATACGAAACTTGTACGGTTTTAGTTGTAGAACCTGCCATTCACTTATGGTGGTCACCACTGTTTGGATGGTAGCTATAGTAGGCATAGTTCGAAATGTCTATGTTGGCTAAGATTTATATTCTACTTTCGAAATGAATTTTCCACTACACTATGCACTAGTAATAATATCAAATGTTATTTTAAATGCGTATTAAGCATCTTTGACTATCATAAGGAGAAATCTCCTCCGATTCTGCGTTTGCATGTGTGTGTGTACGGGAGGCCTTATGGTAGTCTCATTTTTAAAAGCATTGCGAATTGAAAAAAAAATATTCCTCTATTTTTATTTTAAAGATAAATAAACTGTTTGAGTTCTCACACCAGTCACATGACTGACTTGGAGTTTATTGTTTTCCTTCCTAAACTCTGGGTGCCCACCAATTTCCACACGGGCAGTCAAGAGTAAGGTTTATCAGGATATTCTGGATATTCTGGAGTTGCTGGAGGCAAGCTGGATGGCATGGCGTATTACTTATATAGTATTTCCTTTTCCGCTGCACTGGTTGTTGTTGTATATTGTTGTACACTCTGATGATATGATGTAATGAAATGTAATGTATAAAATGTAATAACTGATATAGTTCTTTGTTTAAAGATTATTCATCTATTATTATATGTTGTTCCGCTGCGAATTGTGAGATTCTGATGTGATTCTGTTGTTTTCTGTTCCGTCCTATTTTCTTCTCCTTTTCTTTTTCCTCTATTCTCTTTTTCTTCTATTTTAAAATTTTCTATCTTCTGTTTTCTCTCCTCCCTAATTTCTATCGTTTTCTTTTTCTTTTCCTAAATTTTTCTTAAATAAAACCCTCAGTGTTCGGTTTTCCGTCGTTCGATTTCTCGACAGTCGATAAAGTGAGTGTCGATGTTGAATTTTCGGAAGACGAAGAATCGTGTCCTGACAATGTGGTATCGGAGCTTATGGTTAAGCGACAACCATGGTTCTGTTGGGTATTACTCATTAGAGATAGAGTCAGCAGTGCTCTAGATTGAGTTTGAGTGTAATAATAGCTATGAGAGCGTATTTGTTAGTGAATATAAAATTGTTTTATATTGTGATGATTGGTTTGTTGAGTGGCATATGAACCTTTGTCAGCACGGTATGTACAACTATGCCGAAGGGGTTTCTAAACACTTGAATAGAACAATTCGACATAATATCGTTTTGAATTGGGTAAATGAAATAATTTTACCTTGATTATATATTATATATAAAGGAATAATTTTTCAGAATTATTAAAGTGTATGTAAGTTGATTGTTTAGTTGTTTGAATAATCTAAATAAAGGAATAATTGTATAAGTAAATGAATTATAAGAATTGAATTATAATTAAAGTGATTTACAATTGTGAATAAATTTATATATGTAAGAAGTGAAACTAATGAATATATTTATGAATATGAGTTGTAAATGAAAATGAATTTAAAGTTAAATGGAAATTTACTTTAGAAATGGAAATATAACTTAAGTGATATGGAATGAAGTTGATATTAGTATCAAAGTAAATCAATAAAATTAAGTGATAGATATGAACTTAAGTTATGTAAATGAAATTCGATTTTGTAATTGAATTGAATTAATGAATTGAATGTTAATCAATTAAATGTAAATAATTGATATGGAATAATGAATGTAAGTGAAATTCATTAAAATCTAATGTTATTAGAAAGTTGAATAATTGAATGAAAATCAATTAAATTAAACCAATTGAAAGTGATGGTGTTAAAACCAAATTGAATGAATATGTGCAAAGTGATTTTTGTTGTTATATAATTGTTAGTTGATTGATTGTATATAATTCATTAAGTGTTAATGAAATTGAAAGCTAAAGTAATTGAATTCAAATTAGAAGTAAATAAATTTGAATAGAATTGAATTTGAATTGGAAGTGAACCAACTTGAATATAAATTAGTGAATATAAACTAATTGAGAATGAATGTTAATAAGAACATCCACTGTATATGAATCAAATGTGATTAAATTGAAAACCAATTCATTGAATATTAATGAGAATATAAATGAATATATATTGATTATGAATTTGTTGAATGCTAGTTGGTTGATGTTTGAATATGTTGCATATGCTATGTTAGCATATATAGTTGTTATGGAGATATATGTTGTATATTGATACTATTGTCTATATGCATGATTCTCATGTTGTTTGTTGAGTAATTAGTAGGTGCGGATCGCGTTTGCTTCGCATTTGGAGCTCGCTTTCGCGCTATATTAGCCGTATATGCTTGCTAATAAAATATAAGGTACATATCTCGGATTACATACCGTACTTTTACACTTTTTTCCCTGCGGGATGCCTCATTACTTGATGAGATGTATATTTGTGATATATATACTGTCATTTTTTTTTCGGATCGAGCCGCGCAAAGGAGACTATGGCGAATTTTTCCGGAAATTTAAGGCGTTAGAAAATTTTTGAGAAAATTGGAAAATTTTGAAAACTTTAACTTTGATTTTGGAATTTAAAGTTAAACAATGGTAGTTGTTTTCGAAAAGATAACTAAGTATGATTTGAAAACTTAGTAAAGATTTATAAGAAGTTTTAACTATGAATTTTTGGAAAATTAATAGATTCTGTAACTTTTCTTACTTGTTAATTTCGAGGACGAAATTCTTTTAAGTGGGGAAGATTGTAACGACCCAGAATTTTTAGAAATTAAAATTTGAATATTTAATTAATTTTAAATATAAATAAGTGAATTTATAAGTCAAATAAATTTTTATTTGAATTTTTGAATTTAATTGGATAATTAAATCGATAATTTAATACGTTAAATTATGGAAATAATTGAAAATATAGTTAAATATGATTGAAAATGATTTGTAAAATTTTATTTTATCATATGGAAGATAGAATGATATTTTAGAACTTTTAAAATCGAATTTAAAGTTAATTTGTGAAAATTGAATATTTTAATATTTAAATCGACTAGTGAAAATAGCCAATTTTTGAACAGTCTCAGAATTGAACGAAACCAGTTTCATTGGATCCGTAATAGTTAGTTATTATCGGATTTCAATTTTCGTGTCAATCGGAGCTATCGTTTGATCGTGGCAGCTCGAAACGCATCGATTTATTTTTAATTTAAATTTGACGAGTGAAAATAGCCATTTTTCAAAAAGTCTCGGATTTCGACGAAACCAGTTTCATCGGATCCGTAATGTGATATTATTGTAAGATTTCAAATTTCGTGTCAATTGGATTTACGGTTTGTCCGGTACAAATTAAAACGCCTAGAAAATCGCTTAAATCGGTTTAATTCAAATTGAGCGTTTACAGCCATAACTCGCACAGATGTCCGAATTAGCTTTCGAAACCTGTTCCATTGTGTCCGGAACGCGGAGTAAACCCTAGAAACGCTGGTTACGGCGCGTAAATCGGAGTTCGGAATTTCCGGATGAATAGTGTTCGAATTTTCCTTATAAATAGCCCTACCCCTTCACAAAAATAAAAAAAATGAAATAAAAACAAACCCTAGCCGGCCCTAGAAACCGAATGGCCAGAAATTAGTTTCGATTCTCCTCATTTATCTCTTGATCCATGCATCGATTCAAGAAAGTTTCAACTAACAAATTGAAGAGGACGTTAAGCTCTAGAGATTCAACGGTTATGATCGGAAACGGAGTCGTGTGGAGGGAGCTACAGGCCCGCGTCCCTGGGGTGTTGCGCACGCTTTTCGAGACGCTGGGGGGGTGCGCGCGTGGCCGGTCTCAGGCCGTGGGTGGAGTGGAGGGGGACGGTCATGATGGCACCACTTGATCGTCTTCGAAGTCGACGTTGTTGCCGTGATTTGAAAACCTAATTTGGAAGTGATGGGTTTTGTGTGCGTGAGTGTTACTGGACATTTGCGTGAAAGAGGAGAGAAGGAGCTTACGGTCATGATGCAAAGGAGTTGAGATCCTACGGCTATGATGGTTGTAGGTTTTAAAATTTTAAAGTTATGTTGTAAAAGTTAAATAAATCGTGTACAAACTTCATAAATTGATAACTTTTTCATACGAGGTCGAAAACGCGCGAAACCAGTTGCGTTGGAATCGTATGGACGAGCACTACGCGATGGAGTTAGTTTGGAGTCGTTTGGAGTTAGTGAGAATTTTGGGTAAAATTAAACGTCCGTTTAATTTTATTCGAAATAAATCGCTAAAACGGAAATTAAAATCAAGGTGAGAACTTCTCACTCAATCGAATCAGTTTCGATTTTATTTTAAATAGTTAGATTTAAAATATTTGAATGCATGTTTGAATGTTGATTGATATTAATTGATTGTTAAAATAGACATTATACGCCGTTAGTAAGCGGATGTTATTTAATAAAAACATATACCGCGAATATTTCATAAACAGTGAAATTGGTATTATAAATAATATCAATATATATATATTGGCATATGTATATATTGCAGTTGTTGATTCCCCGCATTTTTTAGCGGATGAGACCCTATTACGCCGTTATTAAGCGGATAATATTTAATAAGAACATATACCGCGATAATTTCGTACTGGAACGAAATTGGTATTGTGCTAATGTTTTTGGATGCAGGAAAACAGGTTGGAGGGATCCAACTGGATTCCTCAACAGTTTTTATTTGATTTCAGATATTTTGATATTTGATGGATTATCATATCGATATATGATGGATCGTGTAGTCGTGATTGACTATTTGGTGTGTAGCATCATTGGACCAAATTTGGAATTTTAAAATGATTTCAAAGTGATTTTTGAAAGTATACATTTATAAAATATTTTTGGAATTGATTCATTTTAAATAAATAAACGCTATAATTTTTTTAAGTTATAAAAATTATGATTTTTGAGAAATATAGTTAAAAACTGATTTTTGAGAATATGATGCTATTGAGTTATAAAATAGTTTAATCGAGATATTTTAGGATTTATTGTGAAAAGTTTAAATATAAGATTTATAAAATTTAATTATTTTATAAATCAATAGAATGGTGAAATTATAAAGGAATTTAAAGACGTTTTAAAAGAATAATATAAATTAATTTATATTAAGAAATTTATAAATGGATATTTATAAATTGAGATATAGACATTATAAAACGAGTTTTTATAAGTGTTTGAATGAAGTGAAAATGAATTTCATTAAAGAATGAAATTAATAGAATTATAAACGGTGAAGTTATAAATGGAATTTTATAAACAGTAGGTTTATAAAATTTGTAAAGTTATTAAAAGAATAGACTTGGGTAAATAATTGAATCTCATAAGTTATAAGATTTATAATCATGAAATTCTAAGGAACGATTTTGTAAAATAATCGTTTTATAAGTAATTGACTTATAATATGAACTTTTAGTTTATAATTGAGTTATAAACCGGAATAGGTTAGTAAAGGAATTTATAAAAAGGAAGTTTTTATAAATAAATAGAAATGGAATTTATAAACGTTGTTTTATAAATTCGCAAAGGACTTATTTTGATAAGTTAATTGTTATAACTTATAAATGGAGTTATATTCACGTTTTAGACTGTGAATAATCCTTTGAATTAAAATGAATAAAAGGATGAAATTGTTAATGAAGTATATTCACGTTTTTGAATAGTGAATAAGATGTTAAAGAAATTGTTTTGAATGTGATATTTCAAATAGAATTAAAACGATCTAACGATGTTTTAAAAAGGTGTTGAGATTCGAAACCATAGATTTCAACATTTATTGTTGAAATAGACGTTTTCGAGAAATAGAAGGAGATGATGGACTATAACACTGTTGTTATAGTAAATGATTTCCGAAAGGAAATGTTTTGTATAGTATTGGGATTTATATATCTATTTTAAATTCGAATCCCTATACTAGTGATTTTGGGTTGTCGTAACGATGTTTTACGTAACATTCGTTTTGGCCCAAATAAATATGTTTAAGAGAATGATTTCCTTAATAGAATGAAATATATACTTAATTTCGATTGAAGTATATTGAATATTTTCCAAGTGTTGAAAATAAATAAAATTTGTGAATTACTTATGAATAAATAAGTATGGAAATGTTTTCCAATATAAAGTGAATATTTTGAGAATTTATCTTTTTGAAGATAAATTGAAAAGGAATATTGAAATGAATAATGGGAATCGAATATTCATAGATATTTTGGATTATAAATTCACTAAGGAATTTATAAAAGAAAGTGGAATTGGTTTAAAAATAAATATTGATTTATTTTTGAAGTATTGAAATTATATATATCTTGTAAAGATATTTTGGAAAATAAATTATTTGGAAAATTATTTGGAAACTGGTGATGTGTGCATATCCAGTGATAGTTCAATAACCGACTATCAATATTTCCCTTTGAATGGGTATTTGATGTGAATTGTTTGAATGTGAATG
Organism: Allium cepa; assembly: GCA_030765085.1. Classification (NCBI taxonomy): domain Eukaryota; kingdom Viridiplantae; phylum Streptophyta; class Magnoliopsida; order Asparagales; family Amaryllidaceae; genus Allium; species Allium cepa. Next base: position 204,471,183 of record CM060944.1, on the reverse strand, counting down.
CTACACTTATTTTTAAATAAGCGCTCACTATTCGGGTTAACCGGGAAAGGACCATGGGGTCGTATAACCCATTCCGAATATGTGATACGTCGTTATGAATAGCATTGAAGATCGGTGTTGAAGACCCGGTATTTGCGAGAGCGATAGGATGACCTATCGATTGTCTCTGCACTGAGTTGCAACGGTATAGAGACTCCCTAAGTGATGGGAAATCCGATCAGGATTGTGAATATCCGGATAGCAAGGACTTCTTTGTAAGTGCCTTCGGTTTTGTTCGAGCCTGGAACAGACTTGTATGGATTGTGTGTCTGACATTACAAGTTGAGATATAAAGCCGATTTCTTTCAAATATATTTCTGTTGGTGGCGAAGAATTTATTCTTTTAGCTAAACACCCTTCTCTGAGACGTACGTGCTCAGAGGTTATATAGTTGAAGTTATCAGCGATATATTCCCAATTTGGTAATGTGACATGCTGAGTGTTGCTGAAATGATCATCGTGTTGATTATTGTGATAGGATCATTTGTTTGATCGTCTATCTTAGTGATCATTGTGTTGATCATTTGTTGACCCAAAGCATGGCTTTTGTATAAAGTATGTTTTTGTGGACGTGACTTCGTCGAACCTCACACCCCGGAAATGGTCAAAACAGGAAAGATGCAGCAAGGTTATGAGGGGTAGCACCCTTTAGGGTATGTACATTTCCTTCTGGATAGAGGTTGTATCATGGTATGGAGCCCAGATATTTAACCTATGTGGTTACTACGAATTTATTACTTTGTGGTTGTTGGTTTTCGGGATCCCGTGAGAAAGGTCGTTTACGATCGGGGAATGACGTGCTCGTGTCAGTAGTTACCCAGTTAGGGGTAACCCGGCCTTGTGTTGGCAGAGTTCCGGTTTGGTTCTCGGGGATGTCTTTCCAGAGGCATTCTCATGTGGCAATGGGAAGTTCCTTGGCCTGACCATTTGTTGGAAATCCAATTCCCAATACGAAACTTGTACGGTTTTAGTTGTAGAACCTGCCATTCACTTATGGTGGTCACCACTGTTTGGATGGTAGCTATAGTAGGCATAGTTCGAAATGTCTATGTTGGCTAAGATTTATATTCTACTTTCGAAATGAATTTTCCACTACACTATGCACTAGTAATAATATCAAATGTTATTTTAAATGCGTATTAAGCATCTTTGACTATCATAAGGAGAAATCTCCTCCGATTCTGCGTTTGCATGTGTGTGTGTACGGGAGGCCTTATGGTAGTCTCATTTTTAAAAGCATTGCGAATTGAAAAAAAAATATTCCTCTATTTTTATTTTAAAGATAAATAAACTGTTTGAGTTCTCACACCAGTCACATGACTGACTTGGAGTTTATTGTTTTCCTTCCTAAACTCTGGGTGCCCACCAATTTCCACACGGGCAGTCAAGAGTAAGGTTTATCAGGATATTCTGGATATTCTGGAGTTGCTGGAGGCAAGCTGGATGGCATGGCGTATTACTTATATAGTATTTCCTTTTCCGCTGCACTGGTTGTTGTTGTATATTGTTGTACACTCTGATGATATGATGTAATGAAATGTAATGTATAAAATGTAATAACTGATATAGTTCTTTGTTTAAAGATTATTCATCTATTATTATATGTTGTTCCGCTGCGAATTGTGAGATTCTGATGTGATTCTGTTGTTTTCTGTTCCGTCCTATTTTCTTCTCCTTTTCTTTTTCCTCTATTCTCTTTTTCTTCTATTTTAAAATTTTCTATCTTCTGTTTTCTCTCCTCCCTAATTTCTATCGTTTTCTTTTTCTTTTCCTAAATTTTTCTTAAATAAAAACCTCAGTGTTCGGTTTTCCGTCGTTCGATTTCTCGACAGTCGATAAAGTGAGTGTCGATGTTGAATTTTCGGAAGACGAAGAATCGTGTCCTGACACAAGACATTGCCTCCTAGTAAGATAATCTTCCCTGACTTGGCATACTACTAACCAGAAATCACAAAAGATATGTAAAGTTTCCACTCCTAGTTCTCTCGCAAGTTTGAGCGTGGCGTTCAAGGCTTCATACTTAGCTTCGTTATTTACTGCAGGGAAGTCGAATTTCAAGGCATAGCAGATCGATCGTTCCTCAGAAGTCATTATTGCAACTCCGATGCCAGAACATCGATCATTAGAAGTTTCATCTGTGTACATTTTCTACTGGTTGGTCGGTTCTCCACTATTCTTCGGATAGTTGTCTGATGCAGTGAATTTGAATATGAAGTATGTTAATGTTTGTCCATGGATAGCTCTTCGAGGGAGATAACTGGTATCGAATTGGTTTATCTCAATCTTCCATTGTGTAACCTTCCAGATGTCTAAGGTTGCAGTAGGACCTGTCGTAATGGCTGATCGGTATAGACGTTAATAGGGTGAGCCTGTCAATCACTTGGTTACATCATATACTGGTCTTTGGATCTATTTCTCTTCATATAACATTGTGGTGCTTATGGCGTGTACCAACATATCTAAATAGATGTTTAAATCTTTGTGATCCGATGACTTGGATAGGATGAGAGGTCTCTTTAAGCGATCCACCGGAGCTTAAAATGCATAAATGCAGCATTGCATCCATTCAAAGTTTCTTTTCTATCCCTTGATTAAATCAAAGAAGAGAGTACACTTACCGGTGTCCCTGGAGATGAATCGACTTTGGATGATAACCTTCCCATTTAGGCTGTATACCTGCTTGAATGTCTTTGGTACTTGGATGTTTCGAATTGCTTGAATCTTCTCGGGGTCGGCTTCGATTCTGTAAGAGTCGACGATGAAACCCCGAAAATTTCCCTGACGCAACGTCGAAAGAGCATTTCAAGGGATTCAGTTTCATTTCATATTTTCATAGAATACTTAACATCTTCGCTAAGTCATCGATGTGGTCGTTTGATCGTCATGACTTCACGAGCATATCATCCACATATACTTCCACCGATCGTCTGATCTGGTCTTTGAATATCCTATTGACTAGTCTCTAGTAAGTAGCTTTAGCATTATTTAGTTCAAATGGCATCACAAAATAATGATATAACCCTAGATCGGTAATGAAGTTGGTGTGTTCTTAGTCGAGGATGTGCCTCAGGATCTGGTTGTATTTGGAGTACACATCCATAAATGAAAGTAGTTCATTTCCAGCAGATGAGTCTACCGACTGGTCGATCCTCGAAAGCTGGCTTCTGGACATGCCTTGTTCAGGTAAGTGTAGTCGATGTATGTCTTCCACTTTCATTGGCTTTTCTCGCTAAAGCTAGATTGGATACCCATTTCGGGTAGAAGGTGTCACGAGTAAACCTATTGTTTTTGAGTTTATCCACCTCCTCTTTAAGTGCATCAAATCCCTTTGGATCCATATCACGTTGCTTTTGTTTCATTGGGATATGCCTCGGATCGATATTCAATGCATGGCTCACGATAGTCGGTGAAATCACATGCACGTCAGAATGGGTCCAAGTAAACACATCAAGATTCATTCGGAGAAAGCCATCTAATTCCTTTATCGTCATTGCACAGATCTGTGAGCCGACCTTCAGTACCCATGATGGGTTGCCATAGCTGACTGTAATGTTGATCGTTAGCTCTACGGGTGCAGCCTTGGATTCCTCGAGTTCAAACTAATTGTTTCGCGTAATAATCAACATGAAATCTGGTTAGGATGTTCAACGATGACGGTTACTTCGGTCGAATCTCAAAGTCTTGTTATAAGTTATTAAGTCTGATAGTGAAGGGATCTAAGTGCTTTAAGCGATTATCTGCAACTGGCCGAAGATCAAGCTTAGAAGCACATTGAATAAAGTGTCGAGTAGGGTTCAACTCCATGTTGCGTGCAATCACATAGTTAGCTCTTGCTTTGAGTTTGAATCTACTTGTATATTCGAGTAACGCGCTTTCCATTCAACATATTCATGATCCGTTACCCATCGTTTGGGTTGGAGTGATAGGAAGTTTCCTATAAGCTTGGGCATCAATTCTATGCTTCTATCTCTAGGCATCCTTTCGATCGTAGCCTCGAGTCGTTGTAAACATTGTATATAAGTTTCAATATTGAGTTATCGCCGCCAGTCTTTGAATGATCACACTTCTACTCCCTGTTTTAGGTTGATAAATGTACTACATGGACGGTCGAGTCTCGACTTAGCTATGTTTATACACCCACTTAAGCTTTAAAGACATAGAGTTGATCAATGGATGGTTGGATCACATTCATCTTGGTTCTTGCTCGTGTTCCCAAATCTGGGGCATGTATCGATAAGTAGGAAGGCAGGCCTTGTCCACTTTAGCTTTACTCTGTCCCATTGAATCGCATGATCGGGTTAGTTGATGGAAGGCCGAGTCTCGCTTATCCTGGATTGTATTCTAGTTTTTCCTTCCAGAGGGAATACTTCGACGCTCTGTCAGATTTCGAGAATAAGTTAGATACTATACGATCAACCACATCCACTTTGATTCGTATTCTCTAATCAGATCTAGGGGTAGAGTTGACTTAAGTGCAGTCGGGTCATGCTCATTTGGTTTCATACTCCTCCTGACGGATCGAAGGATGGTGATGGAGAATTAATGATCAAGTCTTCATAGTTTATTCTCCTTTCCACACACTGGCGATCATAGTTTTTCGAGGGACATCCAAGTCACATCCATGTTTGGTGCGGATCGATATCGACCCTCGATCTACGACATAGTCGGTCACTCGTAAGTTCGGATGTCGTTTTGATTTGTTTTGTATTGAGGCCTCCTTACAGTTGTTGCCTTAAGTTGTAAAGAAAACCAAGCCAGAGCTATGATAAGCTATCGTATTCAGCTTTTAGTGATTTGTACTCCTACCCCCAGCATTGATTTGGTGAGGCCATAAGTCAGACGGTCGAATTCCATCCTTAGCGAGTTTATACTCTTATCGATTTTAGGCCGGAGTTTGTGGAATAGAGAACGGTCGAAATCCACTCATCTATTCATCCATGTTTATATGCCAGCCCGCACTCTAGGGACTTAGAGTTATTTTGCAAGCAATTGGCTCATGCTCGATTTATGTTTACGCCTGTCCGAACTCCAGGGGCTTAGATTTGTTTCATGGGTGGTCAGATTTTCACTCAGGGCAATCATATTTCCGCCCGAATTGTTTATACTCCAGTCTGCACTCCGGGGACTTTGATTTTTCTCATGGGCAGTCGTATATCCACCCGGGGCAGTCGTTTTTCTGCCCGGATTATCTATACTCCAGTCGCACTTTGGGAACTAGAGTTTTCTCGTGGGCAGTCGTATATCCGCCCGGGGCAGTTGTTTTTTCGCCCAAATCGTCTACACTCCAGTCCGCGCTCTAGGGACTTAGAGTTTTCTCATGAGCAGTCGTATATCCACCCGAGGCAGTCGTTTTTCCGCCCGGATTGTCTGCACTCCAGTCTGTACTCTAGAGACTTAGAGTTTTCTCGTGGGCAGTCGTATATCCACCTAGGGCAGTCGTTTTCCACCCGAATTATCTATACTCTAGTCTGCACTCTGGTGAATTGGAGTTTTCTCATGGGCAGTCATATATCCGCCCGGAGCAGTCCTTTTATCGTCCGGATTATCTGCACTCCAATTCGCACTCTGGGTACTTGGAGTTTTCTCGTGGGCAGTTGTTTATCCGCTTGGTGCAGTCGTATTTCCAACCGGATTGTCTACACTCTAATCCCCACTCTGGGTACTTAGAGTTTTCTCGTGGGTAGTTGTGTATCCACCCGAGGCAGTCGTTTTTCCACCCAGATTGTCTACACTCCAGTCCGCACTCTGGAGACTTAGAGCTTTCTCGTAGGTAGTCGTGTATCTGACTAAGGCAGTCATATTTCTGTCCGAAATATTTATACTCCAGTCCGCACTCTAGCGACTTAGAGTTTTCTTGTGGGCATTCGTGTATCCGCCCAGGGTAGTCGTTTTTCCACTCGGATTGTCTACACTCCAGTCCGCACTCTGGGGACCAAGAGCTTTCTCGTGGGAAGTCGTGTATCCGCTCGAGGCAGTCGTATTTCCACTCGAATTGTTTATACTCCAATCCGCACTCCGAGGACTTAGAGTTTTCTCGTTGGCAGTCATGTTTCCACCCGAGGAAGTCGTATTTCCACCTGAATAGTTTATACTCCAATCCTTACTCTATGGGCTTAGAGTTTTTTCCGATTGGTGGCCAGCCATACCCATTTTTGATTTATACTTCAATTGTCAAGTCAAGGTCAGAGCTATCGAGCGAGCGGTCGAACCCTGTTCATTCATGCAATGGAATTCTACCCCCAACATCAAAGAAAAAACTTGAAAAATAGATGGTTGATTCTCATCCGCTTGGTGATTATAACTCTTCCAGTCAATTCAAGGAAGGAGGTACGTGATGGATGGTTGGATCATATCCATGCTAAGGTTGGATAATCAAGTCTTGTATAATTTGCTCCATATTCTTTCTAGCAAACGGAGGTAGAGAGCTATTGAGTGGACAACTAGGTTGCATCCATTTCACGGTGCAGTCGTGCCCATGTGTTGAGAGCGGTAGTTGATGAGTAAGCAGTCCATCGCAGCTACTTCAAGTCGGGCTTTCAAACTGGCTCTTTTGTTCAGGGTATGAGTTAACGTGTAGATGATCAAACACATCCACTCTAGTTAGATCCTGGCATCACTAAGCTTCAGGAAAGGCATATGTATATTTTTAAACTTTATTTTATGACCCAAGGTGTGGATGACCGGCCACATTCGTTCCAAGCCTTTCTTAGGTCTCCAAGTCATATATGGAGATCGATGAATGGACGGTCAGTCATGTCCGCTTTGTTTTGGATTTTTACCACGACAAGCTTTTCCATCTCTAGTCCTTGGCCCTAAATCAGAGGCATATGGTTGCTGATGAGAGGTCGAATCATGCTCGTCTTAATGAAACTCCATAGGTCCGACCACGTTCTGTGGGGATTAACTGGAGGTCAACTCTGAGTGCTTGGTCACCTACATCGTTTTGTAAGTAGTTTAGTTCAAGTTGGTTGTAGTTCACAGCACAACCGAAATTGAAATAGAAAAATTTAAAGAAGATCGAAATAAATCTCATTGATAAGTGAAGCAACATCGTGTGCTCGCTATTCAACTTTGCCCCAAGTTCCTTTCAGCGGGATGTCGACCGTCAGCGGTCCAATTGATAATCATAGTTCCTTATTGATAGGCATCGAATGTTCCATTCCTGCCATTCCACTGGACATGCACATACTATTGAAGCTTCAAATCAGCTTTCCGATAACATCTCGGAGGTGTTTGCAATCGCCAGTGTTAGGATCGTATGCATCTTGGAATATACAACATTTCATGGATTTTCTTTATGCTTTAGTGGACTCTCTCGAGGCTGGTTTTCAGTGCTGCTATGAGTCATGAGTCTCCAAGTAGATGTTATCGATTTAGTCGTTAAAAAGAGTATATGAGTCGAATTTTGAGATCCTATGCGTATCTTGGAATCCGAGTCCTTAGCCAACATGCCCATATTATTCTTTCTCCTAGTCCACTCTACCTCCTTCTTGCTTAGTTTTTGATTCACTTTGTAATAGAGACGATCTAAGGTCGTAGGAGGCTTTCTAGCTAACTAACTGCCAAAATCTATCTGGGGTTGATTCCCCTCATCAACGCCATTAGTATGATATCCTCGCCAGCATCTGGAATAAATTGGATAATGACATCACATCCTCGGTGTGAGTCACATGCATTCTAAACTGCTCAACAAACTTCTGATCCGGTTGATTGAATGAGGAGATAGATTTAGGCAATAATTGCATAAACCGCATGATCGATACATCTTCAAGGAATATAGGAAAGTGTCTGGATTTGATGGCACATATTGCTCTGGTGGAATTCACATGCCACTTGAATTACATGAGATGTAGTATAGGGTTATTTTTTCCTGAGTAAACCGATATGATTGGTACATTGAATCTCCTCGGATATTTTGCACATTGAACGTCTTCAATGAACATGCTTCGATTGAGGGAGATGCTTGAGTCATCCGCAATTCGGTTCGTTTTTAAGTTACAACTACTTGTTATACTTGTGAATGATGCATACATGCCCGAGATATGAGCTAAGCAAGATGGACCTGTATGAACGGACTAGTGGTAAGCTACGTGGAGTCGGATTCGAGAAAATCTGCTAGTTGCTTGGAGTCAATTATTAGTGCTTGGAGTCACTACATTCAAAGGCCTGGTGATTGGCGCTTGGAATCACTTTGGCGTTTGCTCGGGGAAAACCATGGTTTTAACTGAATCTAGCTTTGGGCTAAAGTTTCCTAGGTTTGCTTAGAGTCACATCACATATATTCTCCAACCTTCGGGAGTATCGTTTGAGCAGCGATTGCTTGTCCATTCCTTGGTTGCAATTCAGAAGCTACCGCTTGATCCTCTATGCCTCGGCCAGTCATAGGATGTAAGGGATGTGGATTGAATGCACCAAGTTTAAGTTGAGTTCCGAATCCAACTTTTGATAGAGGCATCAGTCACATGGGCTTTTAATAGTGGGATGAGCAGTGTAGGGTTCGGCTGAAATGCCTTAGTGATGGATCAATAGTTTGCTATATGAGTGGGATCGACTATAGGGACGTGAACGAGGGATCGACTATAGGGATCGGTTATATGGAGTATGAAGGAATTGGTAACATGAAGGGCTCAGTGGAATAGGGATCGACATACTTACAGAGGGATCAGTATATATGCCTTAAAGAGGGATCAATATATCTGTTTCGTAGGGGGATTGGTATATATGCTTTACAGGGGGATCAGTATATGTGCTTAGTAGAGGGATCGATATACATACCTTGGAGAGGGATCGATATATGCCCTTTGGAAAGAGATCGGTATATGGCCCTTGGAGAGGGATCGGTATATACCCTTTGGAGAGGGATCAGTATATATGGAGGGATCGGTATATATGCTAGAGGGATCGGCGTACATATATTTGCCTTGGTGATGGTTCGACAATTTAGGCTAAGGGATCGGTCGCAGTTGAGATTAGATGGGGTTCCACCATTATGGCCTTGTGAGAGGGATCGATCCTTCGCTAACTTGAGTGCAAACTTCAACATCTAATCCCAAGGACTTGCATACATGAGTGAATCCGATCCCTTCCAAATGGACATGAACGCATGAACGATTCTAAACAAGAACACTAGCATAATTAGATTCTCCAAAAACACGGGAAGTAGACATAATCCCTTTAACCAGGTATTAGCTTTCTTTAGATCTTCTTCAAATCTGAGTAGAGTAGGAAGCTTATCGTTTGAAAGTTGTATCTATCTCGCAAATATGAAAATCCACCAGTACGTGATGAGATCCAATCAAGCCAAGAATTCATTTCTCAATGAAAGCACCAAAATTTAACGTCAAAAATGTGCATCAACACCCAATAGAATCTAGTAGAGATTAAATGAAGAATGAAATTAAAATAGAGCAGAAATTATTAATGAACATATTGAATTTTTATAGTGGTTCGGCAATCTTGACCTACGTCCACTTTATATTTTTATTGATACTCCACTTGATTATGAATACAAGAGTGTTTGGATCAGCTCGAATCCATTAGTACAAAAGTGAAGATAAAAATGGCAGAGTCTCGGCAGAGAAAACATGATTCCTTTTTTGATACCATGCATGCTGTATTTATAGGGGAAGACGTGCACGGATCGGACCGAAGTTTTGGCAGAAGGTTAAGCAGACCAAGACGAGGCGACCCAAAAATTTGCAGGCCCATCGGGGCCCACAATAGAGATCGGTATCAATCCCTATAAATGCATCCAAATGGGCTGCGATCCTTATGAGGGATGCCCCATGTATTAGCTACACGCTCTTCAAATTTCGTGCAATTTCGACGTACTGTTTGTGAGAGATCGTATTTTCCGTGAAGTAGTGTTGCTTGAATTTTGATTTCTATCGATCCCTCAAGAGGGATAGGTACCAATCTCTTCAACTTGCTCCAAATACCATGCGATCCTTATGGGGTGTTCCACATGTCCTAATTAGCTTATATTCCAAGTTTCATGTTGATAACATCTGTAGATTTTGAGTTATTAACCAATCATTGTTGCAATATGCAGCGAAAGCTGAATATGGACGATCCATTTTGATAGGTGAAGTAATTTGTCCATAACGAGCATACGAACTCTACATGACTTGAAACTTGAAATGTAGCCTCATAGGGCATTCTTTGTCACACTCTGTATTTATCTTACCAAGTTTGGAACATTAATTGAGGATATGCATCGATCCTCTAAGAAAAGCAGTAGACACTGAACCCCTGTCTATGGAAGACATTATTTCATATTTAGAATATTCTGGAGAGTCTGTCCGTTGGTCTCGATTGATTGTCGTTTCATATTATTACCTGCGCTTGATCTGTAAGCCTAATAATCATCTGTCCGGATTGTCTTCCTCAATGATCGTCCAATCTAACTTGTCTAGTCGGTCCGAATATAGCTGGGCCAAAATGCCGGATAACAGCACTGTCATATTTTAATTACTGGCTGTCTTATTTCGCAGCACGTAAACACATTACTCTTTTATTAAACTTTGTAGTTGATTACTCAGTTCAACATGTCTTAACCCACGGTAATTCCCCTCCATAGGGAAGAAAGAAAACACCGCTTACACTTTGGCGAATGCACTCGAGCGTTGTTGCCCGACCCAAATGTTTAATTTACCACCAAAGCCCAAGCACAACGACAACCAGCGTTCTCGTCTAGAACAAACCCGAACCCTAATTCTCTCTCTAAACTCTTCACTGCATTCATAATTCGCACTACTTTATATTTCTCATCTATAACGATTTTGCCATCAGCCGTCATTACTGTTGAGTCCCTACATTAGCATCAATGGCGTTAGCGTTCGATGAATATGGCCGACCGTTCCTAATTATGAAAGAGCAAGATCAGAAAACCAGGCTTCGTGGTCTCGAAGCTCAGAAATCAAATATTAGTGCCGGAGTGGCAGTTGCGAGGATCCTGAGGACGTCGCTTGGGCCAAAAGGAATGGACAAGATGCTTCAGAGCCCTGATGGGGATGTTGTTATTAGTAAGTGTTTGATATTTGACGATATTTTGGCTTTTTAATGTCTATTATTTTGTGATCTTTAGTTTCGGTGTCATGGCGAGCTAGAGTTATGGGAGCTTCGTTTTGAGATCTAGGGTTTACTTTACTGGTTTATTCTTCATTTTATGTCGTAGAGGCCCAATGGTGCTGCTGAGGTGGTATTAGTTTGTAATGCAACTCTGCCTTCTAGTATGACTATCCGATGGTTGCTAAATGTCTAAGGCTACCTCAAGTGGCTTTGCCCTATGCTTTGCTGGAAAGTAAGTTGTTTTCAGGTTCATACCAATGTCTCTTACGAGCTTACTGGTAGGAATGAATGGTAGTGAATGGAATAGTGTGGTTTCCTATCTATTAACGTTATGAAAGATTTTCACGCGCATGGTGTGGTGATTGTGCCTTTTGTACCAATAGCGCTACACACATGCAAAAGTGCATTAAATGATGTGTTGCACATGACATAAAAAACACACGTTCTATTTTATATGTTATTTTTTTATTTTGATTTTTGATTTTGATGGTTGAAAAATGCATAAGAAATTGTGTTCAGATTAGTATTCATAATGAAAATTAGTAAGCAAAACAAAAGGAGTTGTTTAGGCCAGCAAAGACATGTTTTACAATTGTTTCCATAACATCGACAGGTGTTTATATGCAAATAAGCAATTTATGTGAAATCTTTATCTTCAAGGAGCAAGCAGATAATGAATGCGCAAAAGAGCAACGATGGCTAAAGGTGATCATAGTTATGAAAGGGATGCCATGGCGCCCGACACGACTTTTGCGCCTTTCTTTCTTGTGGCGCGGCGTATATGAAAGGGCGCGGCAAATGACGCACGACGCAAAAATGGTGCACGGCTCAAAATGACGTGCCTTTTCATTATATTGTTGTTTTTTATTTCTTTTTCATTTGTTTTTCATTTTTCATAATCCAAACTGTATAAAAATTAGTATTCATCATATTATGAAGCATTAAGAAGTAGATACAATCCAACAACACCATTGATCCAATATCCTCCTTGAAGGATATTGATGATTGTAATGAATGATTAATGAGAAATATGGATGATACATCCAATGCTGAAGATGAACTTGTATTTGATGATGATAATGATGACTAGACTTGTGGTGTTGCTGCTAGAGCTGTAGGAGAGGAGGAAGCTAGATATCCATGTAGAACATCAACATCGAGAGGTTTTTCAGCATCCGCTTCAGCTCCTTTACATCTTCAACAAGGAAAAAAAATCTAAATGAGATGAATGATGAAGATGTCGGAGTTTATGAATCTGATGATGTAGACATCGATTTGGAAAATATAATTATTGAATCATATTCAAATTTCTAGTTTATCAATAATATGTATAATTATATTGGATTTTGATTTTAAAAGATTATCATGCTTGAAATTCTATATTTACAAAATTATGTTTGATGATTTTCTTTTTTGCAAAATGCCTAAAAAATCCTGTTGTATATGCTTAGCAAAAATATTAAACTTATTAAATTTATAAAAAAATTCTAGACAAGCGCAGTAGATTAAAAAGGCGCGCGCTTTTTGCTGCGCTAAGGCTTCGAAGTGGCTTTGCTTATTTTTGCGACGTGCGTCATTGATAACTATGAAGGTGACAATTAGACCCATCAGGTTGGACTTGAACCTGAACCTGCATGTCTTGGGTTTAGTCAGGTTGGGTTTTATCACATTGAATCTAAGGAATTTTAACTAGATCCATTCCAATTGAGGTTCAGTTCGGGTTGGTTTAGATTTAATTGGACGATGACACTAAGAATGCCTATATTTTATGTATCTTTGTTCAAATCTGTTATGTCTGTTCAAATTGTTGTAAGTTTGAGCAGATCTTTATAGTTATTTTTACCATTCGCACCTAACTCGAGATTCATCGAGTTTGCATCAGGTTCAATCTTCTTGGACTGGTTCGTTTCAGTTTTGCGGGCCTCGACTTTAATTGTCAACCCTAAAAAGAGCTAGAAGTATCGTTACGGTCTCAGGCTTTTGGAATTTTATACTTTTCGTTTCAGTTTTGCGGGCCTCGGCTCTGACTGTCAACCCTAAAAAGAGTTAGAAGTAGAAGTATCATTATGGTCTCAGGCTTTTGATACTTTTTTTTATCTTACGTGTCAGGTGCTCTTATTATGTTTTTAAATTGGTTGGTAGTGAAAGAAAAGATTACAATGAGCTGTATATGTACAAAGTTATGGATAGAGCAAACAAACACGACAAGTTCTTTCGAAAATAAGAATGAGAAATACAAACATATCTTTGAAGCCTTGACATCAATTTTTGTTGACGACTAACAACTTCTATTTTAGTTTTTCTTTCCTTTCAAAAAGTCTTCCATATGAAATTCTATGATTTAAAATTATTTAATGTTGTTTTTACAAAAGGATAAAATTTTGGATATCTTTTAGTAGAAGAAATGTCATTTATACGAGTCTTATTTAGTTAACTATAAGGTATGGTAATAGTAAATGTATAATCATTTAGTACAGCGCTTACTGATTTAAAATGCACTCGTTATTTGTCACAGAATGTGCTCAGGGGTTGAGGATTTTTTTTTTTTTTTGCATCTTTGCAAGTCTTATTGTAAATAAATATGCTACCTATACTGGTATGCAATCTAAGAACTAACCATAATTAGGCCTGTGCTATGATACACACAAGAATGAGAAATACAAACACATCTTTGAAGCCTTTGACAACAATTTTAGTTGACGAGTAACAACTTCTACTTTAGTTTTTTTTCCTTTCCAAAAGTCTTCCATTTGAAATTCTATGATTTAAAATTATTTAATGTTGTTTTTACAAAAGGATAAAATTTCGGATATCTTTTAGTAAAAGAAATGTAATTTATAGCAGTCTTATTTAATTTACTATAAGGTGTGATTGTAGTAAATGTATAATCATTTAGTACAATGCTTACTGATTTAAAATGCCCTCGTTATTTGTCCCAGAATGTGCTCAGGGATTAAGGTTTTTTTTGCATCCTTGCAATACTTATTGTAAATAATATGCTACCTATACTGGTATGCAATCTAAGAACTAAGCATAATTAGGTCTGCGCTTTATGATACACATACATTATTTAATCATTGTACCTGCTTGACAAGCATTTGATGCTCAAGTGGTAGGGGGTTGATACAGTTCTTGCCTCATACTTAAGGTAACGACAATAGGTGTTAGAGCTTTGTATAGTCTTCACTCCGGTTGTGCTTTGTAAATAAATATGTTACCTATACTGGTACTCAACCTAAGGACAAGCCATAACGAGGCTTATGCTTTATGGTACATGTATGCCATTCAGTACTTGTATCTTTCTTTAATCTATATATAATGAGAATACATCTATTTGAAGCTTTTGAAATTACAAATACCCATGCTAAATGAGTATTCTGGACCGAAGTTCTAGATGCCTTGGGTTCGAACCCGAGACGCCTTAATTATATTGCTACCAATTTAACAATTATTTACCAATATTTTTTTGTGGAAGGAAAAAACGAAACGGTTCTTTTTCTATCTATACGTGCATCATGGTGCACAGGTGCATGAGTACCGGTAAAACTTAATGAGCATTTGGTGCTTTAGTAGTAAGCATTAATGTAGTTCATGCCTACTACTTAAGGTAGCAACAACAAGTTTTAGGGTTTTATCTAGTCTTCACCACAACCACAACCACAACCTTGTTTGGATTTCAAGAAATCCTTGATGGCTAGGTACTTCGGTTTAGTTTGAATAGCAGTTTTCATCATTTGTGATAAATTCCAAATAAAACAAAGGTTTGATGTTTGTTTTGGAACTTTGAATTCGACAGTCTATTTGTTTTGATGAGTTTAGTCCAAAACCATCTTAAATCATCAAGATATTTTGCGAATAATTACAAAAATCAGCTTTGAGATTTTGGTAAAAAAACATTTAAAAATTGGCCGGTTTGGATTTGAATTTTTGAAGAAAAAAAGAAGCATCAAAATCAAATTTTCAACGTGCAACCATGGATTCACACTACATCTCATAGTTATTTACGACGTAGGATGCAAAAGGGCTAAAAGGATTGATGGAGCCTTATCACCATGAGATGACATATGATGTGCACGTGACATCATGAGATAATAATGACAAAACAATAGTATAAAGGATATTTTTCAATAATAGATACTTAGTAAAGATTTGTACATCATAAAATATAAACAAACATAATGTTATAAGCAGATATAAAGTTAATCCGAAGCAAAAAAGTCAATTATGAGTTTAGAATATGACAACATTTTTGCCTTCCATTAGAAAAAAAAAACCTATGTAATAAACCACAAAGATTTATTTCCTTCTAGGATCTAAAAAGCTAAGAAAAATGACAGAATTAAAAAACATGTTTTTTGCACCATGTGCCATTATTTTTCCATCTTTTTCATGTGTACTACGTTATAAGAGAAAAAAACATCATCGTACCTGCCGTGCTTCTTTTACGACATTTCTCCTTTACTCTTCAAATCTCTACACAACTTGACGACTATTATAATCTAGTGTGTTAAAGTGTCTCACTCAAGTAATTTGAGGCTTTGTACATCCCAATCGAAGTCTTAAGGAAAAAAATGGAGAATAAACAAAATATCATGCCACTCCATGTCAAAAAAAATTATAATCCATCTCTAGCATGTGAGAAATTCATATAAGCAGAAAAGAGGCTACCATCATTCTTATCTCCAATCATTAAAGATTACTTCAGGAAAGTTAACAAGAAAATAATCACGATTTTCAATGTACCTTAGTTAATCTTTATAGAGAAATTTTGAACCCAAGATGCTAAAATATATTTTAAACTAGAAACAACAATTATGATAGTCAAATGCCAAACATGAGGCTATATATATATGTATGTAGATACATGTGTATTTGTATATAAAATTAATGCATACTATAACAAAATATGCAACCGGTCAAACTTTAGTAGTCAGTTGAAACAATGATTGGAACTAGAAGGTTTAAAGGATACTTGCATTTGTTATTTATGACCAAAATATAACCACTCTTGCAAGGTTTGAAACCTTGGATTGCGATCACATGTACTTTTTCAATTTTCATATATCGTTTTGGATGAGATCTTTAGATAGGCGTGTATCTTAGATGTAAATCTTGGGTCCTGAAGTTTGTCTTAGGTCTATCTTTGGTTTAGATCTGTTTAGACCAAAGGTAGTCAACTTAAAAAAGCATAGTTAGCACAAAATTTGAGCTTTGCGCTTATGTGTGCGCTTTTTTTGTTCAAAATTGCAAATGTTAACTTGTTATGTTTAAGTATTAATTTTATCATGGCTAATCAAAGTGTAATATTTTTGTGGTGATTTTGTTCGATTATTTCTTTTAGTAGCTCAATACTTCAAATATGGAACCATATTGTAATATGTCGGCAACATTCTAAATTAATAATTAATAATTTTTTGATTCAATAACTTTCTAAATCAATATAAATTAAGAATTTTATTATAATAGATTAATAGCGCTCAAATGAAAATTAAAATCGTAAAAAATGTCAAAATAAAAACAAGTATTAGTAAACCAGTAATAAATAGAATAAATCATTCCTTCAATTAATTTCAGTTTCAAATCAAGGTTTCAACTGAATATGAACAGTTTAATAACAAGGAGTGAATATGCCATAATCCTCATTTTTCTAGACAAGGATTTTTTTCTCTCTAGAAAGCGATAAAAAAATAGAAGAGCGCAAAAAATAATATAAAAACTGATGGAAATGTAACAAATTATATTATTCTTAAAGCAAAAGTGTGCCTTATACCTTTTAAGGTTTTGCGAAGATGCTCAGTTGTGCGCTTCTGTTGGTACTTGGGTCTTTGAAGGTAGAAAAGCTCAAAGGTTCGTGACTTGAGCCTTTTTGAGCCTAAGTGCACTTAAGCAGGTGCCTTGACAACCTTGGTTTAGACCAAAGTTTGAGGTTTCACTTGGAATCACTCGATTACAGTCATTTAGATTCAGTTTTAGGCGAAATCATAATAGAATTCAATGTTTTAATACGCAAAAGCGTACATGAGGTGTTTTCATGCCGACGAGGCGAGGCGTAAGCCTTTCTGGGGAAAAAAAGCGCAAGTTGTATAATGAAAATAGACATAGAATAACGTTAAATGTCAAATAGTACATAAGAAACATAAATTACTGCATGCAATTCGAACAAAATATAGCTGTCCAAAAACATTCAAAGTGTAGTCTAAGATCAAACAATGTCTTCCTTCTCATCCATAAGCATGTTACCATCCAAGCTATCATCATCACAAGCATGAAATACATTGCGTATGTAATTTCGAAAAAGGATCATGTTCATCGACAACATCATCCTCAATTGACACAACTCTTATACCCTTCTCTTTTGGATCATCACCTTTTATTATGTTTCAAAAATGATAATGATCTAATCTTCTCAAAACTCAGTAAACTTTAATTTTTTTTAATTCAACCCTGTGACCTAATCAGAAGATGCCTACTTGCATATGAATGAATTCAATTTTCGGTATGTTTTTTGATTAAAATAATAATAATCAATTCCCCTACAGGAATCGAAATCGATTCATGAAAGTGGAATCAATTTCGATTCTAGAACTGGAATTGAAATACAATTTTTTTTTTAAAAAAAATTACCTCTTTTTTTTTACACCCCAACCGTGAGTTGAATGGGTTAGTAAAAGAGTTGAGTAGGAAGTTAGCAGCTGCGATGTAAAAAAATCGAGGGAAAAAACGTACGCCTCGAACGTTTTTTTAACATTTTTTTACCTTTTTCACCTTAGAGGGTTGATGCTTACGTTTTTATGGAAAAACACCTCAATGGATGCACCTCGGTGCTTTTTTGGGGACGTCTTACCTTGAGGCATGCCTCAAGGCGCGCCTCACTCGCTTTTTTTAAAACACTGATAGAATTCAATCAAAAATCTAGTTTGGTCAGTGATGTAGTTTTTTTTTTCTTCCAATTTTTTGTCGCACAAACAAGACAATAAAAAGAGAGCTATAAACTTAAAAATCGTACAACATCATTGAAACCACTTTGACCAAAAAGAAAAAAAGGGGAAAAATCACAAAATAAAGAGAATTTGTGCGACAGCAATTGCGATTGCAACACCTTTTCTTCCAAATTTCACTCGGCGTCGCAATTGCAACGACTCTTTTTCTTGGTCTCTACTGGCAATTGTAGCATTACTCATTCTCTGATAACACAAACCTAATTTTTCTTTTTTCTTTAATTGTGGAAAATATAATTGATTGGCTGGGAGAATGAATCACAAAATATAATTGGAAAATATTTGGTTTGGTGTGGGAAATGAGTGAATTTGCTGCATACATATCAATTCCTTAATGTTTTGGCAGAAAAAAAAAATGTTTGGTTTGAGAAAAATAATCATGTGGAGTTGTGAACTAGAAATAGTTGTTTGAAGGAAGTGATTAGTTATGCTGCATGAGTATTTGGTGCAATTATTTCTATAACAAATATGTACAAATGTTGTAATGTGTTTGTTTTGCATAGAAAAAGAAATATTGCACTTAAAAGGAAAGAATAATCTCTCTTTTTATAGAAGAGTGCTAGCTTGATTGTATTAGTATTTGATTGAATGATTTTTCTCATTTAAACATCAAAAATAAAAATGAAGTGCCTTTTTTGTTCTGGTTCAACGAAATAATAATAATAATAATAATAATAATAATAATAAAGTCTAGGGAGATAGTAAATAATTGGATTAGGTAGGAAAAGAAATATTGCACCAGAAAGAAAAGAATAACTTTCTCTTTTTGCAGAAGAACAGTAGCTTAGAATAATTTGGCAATGACTGACTGATTTTTCTTATTTGAACATTAAGAGTAAAAATGAAGTACATTTTTTGCTCCGACTCAAACAATATAATAACAAAAAAGAAGACTAGGAAGCTAGTAAATAGTAATTGGATTCGGTGATTTCCTCGGAATCCATATACAAATTAAAACAGCTATGTAGTAAAAACATAAATATAACCGAAATTGATGTCTCGATCCATATTTCGTTTAAGAATTCGATATCTCGATCCATATTTCATTTAAGAATTCGATATCTCAAGTGAAACGGGGATGTCGAACAAAATATAAACGAAATCGATGTTTAGCCTCATCCAAACACGAAATAAAATTTTAGATGAGATCTCGAGAAAGATGGGAGAGATTTAAACCATTGCCAATATACAACAATTGCGTCGGTCTACCATCTTAGATTTCAATTTGACGCTTCTAGATCAGTGATGATTTATGAGGGTAATCTCACTTTATGACCATTTGATTGTGTTGTGTTTATCTTCATCCACATGCTAATATTACTAATATGCTTCTCAAAATGAAATTCTCTCGTTTTTTTTGGTGGAGAATGTATTAAATTTGATATGATTAGACGTCTATTATTTTTGTGTTAATAATATTTACATAGCTGCATCCTTTAATAGTGAATGTATACTAAATGGTTGATCAGTAGATAGTATATGGTTATGTTCAACAACCACTCAACTCAAACCCCAAGGAACAACTTTTATACGAATGACTGGTTACAGTGCTTTATCTAGTGTGGGCTTTAAAAGCATCATTGGTGCCTAGTGCTGTGCTCCATTTCAAGTTAACTAACTCTTAAATTAAGTTATTTTTTTATCACATACTACTCTATTTATCAGGCTCATAGTTTGTAAACTTATGCACTTATGCAAAGAAAATTTTATGCACCTATGTGATTTGTATTTACACATTTCATCAATTTATTGTGTACTACTTGAATATAAAGAAATCACTAAAGGTAAGGTTTCTATTGAATAATCATGTGGAATGATTTACTCTTTTCTTAACCATGAGGTATTGATGATTTTTGCTACCTCGCTTGAATCAAAATATATTTTTCATACAATATTATCCATTTGTTATAGTCAAAATATGCAACTAAACCCCCCCCCCCCCCCCTCTTTAAAAGTCTGTATTTCTTGAAAATTATAAACTAACAAAGAGCATATATTTTGTTTAGGGGCTTCAAGTATGATTTTGATTCTCTAAGAACATTAATTTTTTTTCAGTTATTTATTGCAGTAAATTAGTGTGATAAACTAATGCATGCGCATTCATGCCTGCTATTTTTTGTTCGTTCTAATATATATGTAAAATAAGTCATTTTGCATCTACATTGTTAACCAATATGCATCTACATATCTTTTTAAATTATCTAATTTTACATAATTTATCTGACATGCGAATTCTGAAGTAAGTTGTTAAAATAATAGTTTGAAGATTATGACAAAAAAACTTCATCCAATTATTGGATTTAATGGTAAAGAATGGTATTACTAGTGACAGCTGCAGTAACAAGATTATTCTAGGTTTTGTCAGACATAATTTAAGTAACATCCTTCTTGATTAGTGTAGTTAGTAAGATAAGCACGTATTCCGTGTCTTAAAAATTTGAACCTCAACGATGTGATTATATAGTAGCTTTCCTTTTTATTTTCCAATACCAATGGAAACATTTTTTCAATTTCTTTATGCCATTTTTTAAATGCACTTTAGCTTGTATTAAGCACAATTAGCAGTCGGTTCAGCATTACATGGCTTGATTTTACTTAACCTTATTTGAATAGCATATGCATGATGTCAAATTTCAGTGTGTATGCACATATATATATCCCCATAGAGCAGCCATGTTGTTGAGCATCGAATCAAAGTGTACAAGGTCCAAAGTTTGAATCCGGTTATGTCATATTAAGTCCTAATTCATCCTAACGTCGTTAGTGGTTTCTTCATTTTCGTGGTTTACGAACGAAGTTCATTTTTTGTGCTTTCAAATAAAGTTCATACATACATTCAACACAGTTCAGGAGCATATGTATCATTAGTCTATTTAAGAATTTACGCACATAACTAATTAAGTACTATTTTGTTGGCAGCAAATGACGGGGCAACGATTTTGGAACAGATGGATGTAGACAATCAAATTGCAAAATTGATGGTCGAGTTGTCTCGAAGTCAGGACTATGAGATTGGTGATGGTACAACTGGTGTGGTTGTATTGGCTGGTTCCCTTCTAGAGCAAGCTGAAAAGCTTCTAGAACGTGGTATTCATCCTATTCGAATTGCAGAAGGATACGAGACAGCTTCCAGAATAGCTGTTGATCATCTTGAACACATTTCTCAAAAATTTGAGTTCAGCATTAGTGATATTGAGCCACTGGTGCAAACCTGCATGACCACTTTGTCATCAAAGATGTAAGTATATATTTAAGCTTAAGCTTTAAACTGTGGATTGGTAATGTCGTGTTGTCCTTGACATAATTCTTATCTTAATTTATTACGTGAGCAATCTTATGTTATAGACAATGTTCTGCTTTTAACTTGCAAGTATTTTACTATTGTTAACAATTTATTCACATCTTGCCTTGCTTATGAGTCATCATTAAAACATATGTTGAGAATGCAACTTAACATAGAATTCCAAAATTTCTCAAAATCAACAGATCTTAGTTAAAGTTGTGATTCAATGATCTTTACCTCGTTTTTTCTTCACAGCTCGAATTAGTCAAAAGCACTTTCTTATATTTTAAGACCTTTGGATTTATTATCTGACAGACCACGTGAAAGTTTTTCTTATCACTAAGAAACAAAACTAAGTTTATGTGAACTAATACTTTTTTAAAACATCCATTTTTTCCTTATGTTTAATGAAAATAATAACATACCAATGTGAATTTGATTTAACCCCATGGCCAATGTAACTCAAAAGCATGTATACAAGACATCATATCTCTATCTCTGCTACTATTAGAGAGAATTGGTCGAATAGTTTTCACTGGTATGGTCGTCGTTTCAACCAAGGTTTTAGATCTTGGATTTCGGTCAAGTTTCGTCTTTTAATTTTCATACAAGCTATCTCGTATCGAGGAGATCTTTGACGAGATGGCTGTATTTCGGGTGTACATCTCAAAATTTTAAAGTACACCTCAGGAATATCTCAGACTAACTTGTATGTCTAAATTTGTTGTTTTAATGATTTATTTAAGCATAAATTTTTTTTGATGAAAGAGCGGTCCTCTAATGAGAAGAGCACCCGAAGCTTTATTTATTAGAAATAGCAACACTATCCATACGAGGTTATAATCAAGTACAAATGAGCAAGAACGTCACTTTGATGATCATCAAAACGTGGATGGGAAAAGCGTACAAAGCCAAAACAAAGTATAGTCATTTATAAGTAACTAAAGAAGTTGACACTCAATGGACCGCGCATAAGTTGAATTGTTGTGGAGGTTTGGTTGAAGATGTACACCTAGTAAACTGTGTACGATGCATGTGAAAACCGTGTGCGATGCGCGCCAATCAGCTGAAGATGACACTAATGCATCAGGAATATGTTGTGATAGCTAGAGTTTGATGCCAAGAAGAGGCACTGCATGGACTAGATTCAGTTAGTGACTACATGAGTTCTAATCTTATGAGCTTGCAATGGCTGGATAAGGATTTACTGGGCATTAGGTTCTGCTAGAGCATGAGACAGTGTACTGGGTTGAGCAACATGCGCTTGCAAAGACGTGGGCAAAGTGCTGGACTGGGTTGGCATGCATGCAGCTGCAATATTGGACAGTGCGATACTGGACAAAACACTGGGCTGACAGCAGTGTACTGGATTGAGCAGGTGAGCCTGTGCATGTTGCTGCAATGCTGGGCAGAGTGCGTGGATGCTTACTGGACATGCGAGAAGATGCTTGCCTGGGCGCTGGATTGGACCACTGGCTGAAGGTGCTGATGTGAATTAAAAATGGAAAACTCGAGTTTAACTGGTTGGTGCGAGCTGAGACCGAAAGCGATGACCGAACCAAGGTTGTAAAATCGCTAGGCGGGTGCTAGACGGTTAGCATGAGCTAGGGATTAATCGTCTAGGCGGGGATTAATCGTCTAGACGGGGATTAATCGAAGATTAATCGGAGCTAGCCTTTTTGATAAACTCATGTATTTTGGATAAAATTGTAGTATTTTGTTAGTATTAACCGATCCACAAGGGGATATCATTGATTTGGATGGGTTTAGAAGCAACCATGAAGTCAAAATCGCTTGAAACAAACATTTTGATGCTTATAAGAGGCATCAAACCTAGAGTGGTGGGTAGATGATGCCTATAAACCTGTTTATATGTTTAATAATGCAATAAGTCTCATCTAGATGGACTAGGCAAAAACCTAGACAGTAAGGCTAGCCTAGCGTCTAGACGGGAGCCTAGAATGATTTTTACAACAGAGGTCCGAACGGTGTTGGTGCATAGTGGCTGGTGATGGGCAGGATGAATGATCCGAGCGGAAGCTTGAAGGGAAAAAACCTGGATGTACCTGGATATGTATATCCTAGTAAATATGGCAGTGTGGCGAGTATTTTGTAAAGCTAATGTAAATATGGTTATTAATAATTTTGAACATAAAGCAAATTCAAAATTTCAAATCTTAAATCTAACTCTATGTGATAAAGTATGTAGATATATCGAGGTCTAATTAATATATTAATTTTAAATAAATGTATATATATATATGAATGTTATAAATACTTTTTGAAATAAAAAAAATCATTTATATATATGTGTGTGTGTGTATGTATGATTTCAAAATTAATTTTGTTTAAATATCATTTTTAGAATCATGAAATTCGATTTTTTTATAAATTTTTTACAGTTGTGACTTTTGTTATTATATACATAATTTTTGAATATATGGATACACATATTATCATCTTATGTGATTGTAATCATAATATTTGTGGTCGAGTGGATAAAGATATCATATCAAATGAACAATATCAATAGGGAGCCGGGGCAGTTATAGACCGGGGCACATCGGTATTGGGGCGGTCGGAACCCTCGATCCTTTCGAGGCGAGTTCGCCAGTTTGTTCGACTACGATCTACCCATGTCCAAAGAGAAATATACCAAGCAATAGAATAAATTATAGAGGTGGAGTTGTTATACATATTGTTAAAAATGCGTTGGTTACGTTACGACCATAAGCTTCCATATGTAATTGGATTGAGTCCAGAGTTCTCCTGGTCGGTTGAGTAAAATTTAATCTAAAGCTATTTCAGTAAACCTTAGGAAGGGGTACATAAGTAATACTGATGTTCAAAACCTATAGAATCTTATAGATAATATATTGAGGAAAATGACAGTCAAAAAACAGGTGGGAAGTAGTCTCAGACATCAAATTACATAGGTAGCAGGGTTGGGGATTGTTACTGGTAACAGTTATCGAGTTAAGCCTAGTTATGATGTTTACTTTGTCGTGACGTAATCCACGTGAGAGTTTTAATTCTAGGGGTGCATTGATTCTCCATACGGGCTTCAAGTAATTAAAATCTTTTGTTCTTGATCAAATTAAGAGTTTATACATTGATTTAAGGGTATAAATTTCATTTTTATCCCTACACCATACCGGGTGATTAAAATTGCCCCGGATGTTATAGTTTTCAATCATGCAATTAGTTTTAGGTATTATCTAAGTACATTTCCTATTAAATTCCGATTAAATGAGATATCTTATTTAAAGGACGCCTGAGGTCTGTAAATTTCTTTGATAAGGTCATATTTATTGTTAGAGCCCAAAAGCAGTTTAGGTAGTTCGTGTTTCAATGCAATGGAAGATATCCAAGGCTAAAAAGAACGTTTTATCTTCAGAGTTAACGTTGTATTTAATCCAAATTTAAAATATGTGATATAGATTGAAGATGTTTTTCCAAAAGGAAAAGAATTTATGATTATTTATGTGAGTTTATATTATTTTGATCCACTGTCATAGAAGTTACCGATAGTTTCTTTTCAAGTATAGAATTTGTCTTGCAAAAATTTCCAAATCCAGTTACAGTCTTTAAGTTAATGATTCCTAGGCCTCCTTGGGTTTTGGGCTTGCAGGTAATGCTCCAGTTAATGGGACAACTCAAATTGGATCTATTTTTCCCTTTTCATAAAAAATTCCTTCTAATGCTATTTATTTTATCAATTACCCAATCGGGGAATTGATAGTACGACATCCAATAAACCAGTATGGCAGATAGAATATAGTTAATAGTACTGCTATGCCCGCCTTGGATATGCAGTTAGCTTTCCTAGTCGGCAATCTAATGTTAACTTTATCAACGATAATGTTTCAATCTTTATTTTTCGGTTTCGTGTGCCTAACCATTATACCCAAGTAGTTAAAAGGAAAGCTCATGATATTACATTTTAGGGTATTGGTCACTTCAGCCGTTATGTTTAATGTGTCGTTAAGAAATAGGGCCGAGCTTTTATGGAAGTTGATTTTTAGGCATGAGAGGAGTTCAAAATTGGATAAGATAAGTTTAAGCGAATTGATATGATGAGAACATAATAAGGAGGTGTCATCTGCATATTGCAGAGTAAAAAATTGGATCTATTTTTCCCTTTTCATAAAAAATTCCTTCTAATGTTATTTATTTTATCAATTACCCAATCGGGGAATTGATAGTACGACATCCAATAAACCAGTATGGCAGATAGAATATAGTTAATAGTACTGCTATGCCCGCCTTGGATATGCAGTTAGCTTTCCTAGTCGGCAATCTAATGTTAACTTTATCAACGATAATGTTTCAATCTTTATTTTTCGGTTTCGTGTGCCTAACCATTATACCCAAGTAGTTAAAAGGAAAGCTCATGATATTACATTTTAGGGTATTGGTCACTTCAGCCGTTATGTTTAATGTGTCGTTAAGAAATAGGGCCGAGCTTTTATGGAAGTTGATTTTTAGGCATGAGAGGAGTTCAAAATTGGATAAGATAAGTTTAAGCGAATTGATATGATGAGAACATAATAAGGAGGTGTCATCTGCATATTGCAGAGTAAAAAGCCCATCTAAAGTAATTTCGTTCTCTATATCATGAAGGATGTTATTTCTAATTGCAAGGGATAGAACTCTATAGAAAACGTTAGCTTCAAGGTTGAACAGGAAGGGTGACAAAGGATTACCCTGACGAAGGCCTTTCTTCGATTAAATTTTGTTTCCTTTGATGTCATTCATTAATATAGATGACGCACTAGACTTCAGGATATATGGCTAATACATAAAATCCATTTGTTTGTAAATCATTTGGCCTCAGGGACATCGAGCAAGAAACTCCAGTTGATTGAGTCAAATGTTTTAGCAAAGTCTAATTAAAGCATAACGCACAAATTTTTTTCTTTACGGCAAAGGTTGAATTTTTTGGGCCGTGGCGACTCCATCCATATTGTATCTGCCTTGGATGAAGGCTGTTTGAGTTTTGTCAATTAAGTTTTTCATTTTATATATCAGTCTATTAGTTAGGACTTCAAAGATAATATTAACCGTTCAGTTAAGCAAAGAGATGAGTAATGAGTCAGATGGTTATTTAAGATTCTTCTTTTTGGGGATTAAATAACGTCTGCCTGATTAAATGTAGAAGAGTAACAGAGTGGAATTCTTCCAAAAGTTGCACAATGTCTCTTTTAATAAGGGTCCATCATTTTTTATAGAAAAGAATTAGGAAGCCGTCGGGTTCTGGGGCTTTGTCGCTCGCTAAACCCTTTAATGTTGACCAAACTTCATCCTCTCTAAACGGAGAGTCTAGCTTGGTTAGGAAGTTGTTCTTGTTCGGATAAAGAAGCGGCTGATTTGCTTGGATTCTGTGTCGATCTATTACCGTATATCTTAATATAATGGTTGGTAAAAATATTATTTAATTCACTCTGTTTTTTATATTCTATTTCATTAAGTGATAGATTTTATAGTATACAGTCGTCTTATGTCATTTGCAATGCGATGAAAGAATTTAGTGTTTTTGTCCCCCTCCTTAATCCATTTGCAAGAGGGATCGTTGTTTCCACATAGTTTCTTCTTGGCTCAACAGTCTGTTTAGTTCCCTTTTTAAGGTATGTAATCTAGAGGTTTCATTTGCGGTTAGGTTTCTCTGTTCGTTACCTTATCTAAATCTAGAATTTCATCAGTAGTATTTTGCCTTTTGATGTTTATATTTTCGAAAATATTTATGTTCTAGTTCTTTAAGTATGATCGGAGCTTTCTCAACTTGAAACCTAGATTTTTAGCAACGTTATTAATAATTCTGTCATCTAAAGATTTTGAAATTACAAGGTTTTCAAAGTTCTTTCTTTAAGCCTAGGAAGTTGGTCATCAGTGTTAATGATAATGAGACAAGTATTAATGATAATGAGACAGTGATCAGAAAGGATGTTAGCTAGTTCGGCTATCTTGGACGGGGGGAAGGAATCTTCCCAGTCTTTGCTAATAAAAACCTATTTAGTAGGGCCATCGAAGGGGTCTCGCTAGCATTAGACCAACCGTATCTCCTACTGATGAGTGGTAGTTCGATAATGCTATTTTGATTAATGAAATCGTTAAATTCTTCTATGTCTACAAAGTTTCCTTCTCTAAGTGTTTGCTCACCTATATATCTCGTCACATTGTAGTCTCCACCTACGAGCCAAGGGCCGTAGAGATTATGGAAATTTGTATGCTCAACTCAAAGAAGACGTTTTTGGGTTCTATTATTAGGTGCATAAACATCGGTGATGTTAACGATTCGATTGTTTCTGAAGTCTTGCAAAATTATGTGAAGCGAGTAACGGTTAGTTATCGCTTGTATTTGATTAATTTATCCTCACGCTACATCGATATAATTCCTCTCGAGTTGCCATAGGTTGGGACAAACTCCCATTTAGTAAGGAGGTCTCCTCCAATTGACTTAAAAAAACTCAAGCTGGACGATTCAGTTTTAGATTCTTAATTAATGCTATATCCACCTTACTATCAATAAAAAAATCTTTTAATTTTAGATCTTTTCATTGACGATCCTAGGTCACTCACGTTCCAACTCAATTCTTTTATCTACGGGTGTTGATAATCCTCTCTATTTACAAGTTTTTAATATATTCAACATCATCTATTTGGTTATAAATAAAGCCGTTGTTTTTAGTCACATCATATGCCTGGTTGGGGCTTAACGAGTTTTATACTACGGATGTAAAAGTTCTTCATAAAAAAATATAATCATCTGATATTGTCGAGTCTGAAGCTGCATCTGGACGGAGATATATCGCACTCCTACGTACGAGCTCACTAGATTTACCCCAGCCTTTGTATTTACGCCTGGTACTAGAATATCTCATGGAATATGGGGTAGCCTCAGATTCACAAGGAGGGTTAAGTTCACCCTCAATAAGGAAGGTAGCTAAGGATGCAGGAGAAGCATACCCTTCCTGCACATATGAACAACCATTTCCATTCTCTATTGCATTGTCTATGATTGCAGCAGGAGCTGATACATGGGTAGTTCTATCAATATCATGTGCACAAGAGTTTGTAGGTGCACACGTGCAATTGCCAATCCTAATAACAACATCCATTTCTTCGTTGTTAACTATCTCCCTCGCTAGGCATCAAAGGCGATTCAATTATCGAGATAGGTTCCGCTGCAGCATCATCTTCCTCAAGTAACCGCCCACTGTTATCAACTGAGCAAGAAGACATACTTGACAAGCAGCATCATTTAGCATTCAGGTCTAGTAGCATTGGATCAACCTTACACTCTTTGACCTCAGTAGGGATAGAAATGATGGAGCTGTCAGTAGAACTGACCGAGCGACTTGTTGCTGGCTCAAGACAGTCTTTCCAGCTGAAACCTTAACTGCATTTGGAACCTTTGCATTGGCTAACATGGAATTGACGGCCGCCAGAAGCTTGTTGCAAACAGTTCCTGCAATGGATATTCGGATCTGGGTTCTAAGTTGCAAATAACCGATATTGGACTCAAAATTATGATCGAAGGCGGCAGGTGAAGGCGACTTGGATTCTTGGTTAACAATCTGATGGTGGCGTTGATGACTGCGTATGTTGCTGCATGGTGTATGTTGATCGAGTGGGTTGTATGTTGTTGGGTGGTGGTCAAACTGACGAAGAGCACATCTGCTTGGTTTGTGTCCAAAGTTTCCATATTAGAAACATTTGTTCAGATCTCGGCACACTGCAGCACGATGACTCTTATCATCACATCGGAAATACAACTACTTTGGGTTGCGATCAGCTCGTAGAATCCAAGGGCGGCGGAGGATGGTGGGTGATGTCGCGGTTGGCAATGTCAAATCTTGGACGGATCTAGAAGGCATGCGAGTGAAGGTGGAAGCTTTAAACACTTCAGTGTAAGATCTAGGGTACGTGGGGGAAAAAGAATGTTGGCAGATCGTCTATGGTCAGAGGGGGAGATTGATGAAATGAATAGGGTTGAATACATAGATATGGCGGTGTGAGCTTTTGATGAAGAGATCGGATTGGATGTCGTGGATTTGGGAAGGGGGGTTGGCTGCTCAAGATGAGGGTTGTAGTGAACAGAGGAGTTGTTAAAGGTCGAAAGGGAACAACAATCTGTTGCCACTAAAATTTATTTACTTCCAAGAAAACTTATAATGTGTTAAAATTATAACAACATAATTTTAAAAGTAAAATAAAATTGCAACATAATAACATAATTTTAAAAGTAAAATAAAATTGCAACATAATAACATAATTTTAAAAGTAAAATAAAATTGCAACATACTTGATTTGCATAAAAAAAAGAATTGAAATGAATTTTTAGAGAAGAATGATAGCTAAATTAGTTTAATTTATTTTGTGATGATTGAATGATATTCTCTTATTTGAACATAAAAAAGAAATAAAGTCTTTTGTTGTGACTTATCAAGATAAAAGATAGAAAATATGTTCAAGGAGTTGATAAATAGTAATTAGATTGAGTAGTTTTTTTTGAATCCATATGAAAACGTATAAATATTATGTAAAATAAGAGAATAATAATTTCGGGTGAGATCTCTAATTTGAACATGATGAGTGTTGGGGGAGATATGAAGGAGATTCGATGTCTTGTTTCACCTGAGATAAAGGATCTCGGGGGAGATATAAGAGATTTAAAACCATGGTTCAAACCATCATCAAAATTACATAAATGCCCTTTGAAATATTCATACTGTTTTGAATCTCTACATAACATGCATGCACGGCACATCAGGGTGCCATGCATTAATCATTGTATATGTAATCGACCCTACATAACTTGATTTGTATGATACTCAACGAAGTGTAAATGGTACATGGGGTACATGAACATGCAGTCTTCACCTGTTTATCAACATCAAATGGTATTGAATGCACTATGAGTTGTTTTCAGTGGACATTATCATATTTATATGATTGTAGATAGAAGTGCCTTATGTTTATTTCAACAAAAATTCCTACTGTTCTTGGTATAGTTAGGCTATGCTATATCGTTGCAACTAAAACTTTTTGTCAGTTATTTTTTATGTGGATGAGATGTCAATTCTAAAACAGTATGATATGAAATAGAATGGCGATAAATCACTCTATGTTGTTCAGAATTTGAAGCTTGAAAACTGTGTATGGTTATGGCAAGTTATATTAGAGTTTCAGTTTGCATGACTGCTTTAGGATCTGGACATAAGTTTGCATTCACAAATCATGAATCACAATCGTGATCGTAGGCACAGAATCACAGCAATGAAGAAATAAAGTTTGCACAAAATGATGAAAGAAAAAAAGGTGGGCATGAGGAATATTGTTGATGTTTGTAATAATACAACAATCCTATTATGTTCTTTTCTTTAGATATCTATTATTTTATATATATATATATAATATATCATTACGTTATAAATTATGTTATTTTATTTTATATATTAAATATTGCGCCAATTTATTTTTTTGACAATTGAAACTATCATTCATGTACTTGTATTTTGTTATTATTTTTTAATACAAAAGGAAATAATTGCAAATGGTATAATTAAGAACTTATGTTAGGCGTTGTTATGGGAATTTTTCCATCAACTTCCCTTGTGTAACTTCACAAGGTAGTTAATGTTATTTTACCATTCTGTTATTGTGACTTATCTCTGCTACTAATAAAGAGAATAAGTTGTATAACATTTATCGAATTTACATAATCTTTTGAAATTTGCATATTTTGTCGCATCTGTATATTATGTACATGTATGCACGCCTTACACTAGTATAAATAATTGTAATTAATAATTAAAGAAAGAAAAAACATAGTGTACCAGTAGGTGTACATGTGCACTATACATCTGCTTAGAAAAAAGTGCAAACATCTTTCTTGTTACGATTTTACAAAGGAATAAAAAAATGAAAGTATAAAATAATAAAGGTGGTGAATATAGAAAAATAACTGTTCTATCCGTTTGTCTTGCTTTCTTCTATTCCATCTTCATCAACTAAAATATCGTCCATCTCACTGCTGTTGAAATTGCAGATAATAGGTTTCTTTAGATTGTATGCTTGAATTGAACTTCGACTGTAGTTTGGTTTTAACTTTGGAATGTGATAACCACTACATCTATGAAGATACTAACAAAATTTTCATGAGTTTCTTTTCTCACAACAGTAATACGGTCTCAACTTTACATTGTCATGAACCTTTTGATTAACTTAATTATGCAATCTTACATTTTAAAAGTAAACGCTTTATATGTTTTATGGTTTGTTCCTCTCATTTCCTACAAAACAATATTTATTTTCGTAGATATCTGTACTAATGTTAAAATCAACGGTTTCATGCTCACATTCTTTTAATCCGTTGGGTATCGTAAAAGGCTTTGCACATACCTTATGTGTACGTCTGTGTAGTAGAGTTTTCACCTGTTTTTTTCACGATCTTCTTTGAAATTTGTTTTTCTTTTGTAGTCCATAGGCGCCATACAGAGTTACAAATTTTGTTTATGGAACAATTAGTGTACATCAAAATTTTGATTTGCTATTCATTCAAACCATATTTCATAACATCTTATGATTTTATATGCGTATACAGCATAGAGAAAATCAAACACCATTTCCGTTGGTTTGCTAATGATATTTTATGTTTTCCCTTATGTGCAGTGTTAATCGATGCAAGCGCACTCTAGCAGAAATTGCTGTAAAAGCAGTTCTTGCTGTTGCAGATTTAGATAGGAAAGATGTCAATTTGGACCTTATTAAGGTAGAAGGGAAAGTAGGGGGAAAGTTGGAGGACACAGAACTTGTTTATGGAATAATTATTGACAAAGATATGAGCCATCCACAAATGCCAAAACATATTGAAGATGCAAAAATTGCCATCCTAACTTGCCCATTTGAGCCACCCAAGCCCAAGACAAAGCATAAGGTTGACATTGACACTGTAGAGAAGTTTCAAACTTTGCGTAAGCAGGAGCAACAATATTTTGACGACATGGTTCAAAAATGCAAGGTAATTTAAATCTTGTATGATGTCAAAATTTAACTCTTGCTGTATTCTTTTTGCTTGTGAAACCAGTACATTGATATTATGGCATCAAAATTTCTCTTTGGATAGATTCTTGTTACCCTCCAACTTTATTTTTCCTATCTATTAATCTTTTTTTTTAAACTACTTAATGACTAAAATATCTCATACCTTATTTATCTATCTATTATATAAAGCATGTACTTCACCATGGTGAAGCTTTTTTGCAATATCTAAATTTCTTTTACCATAATTTGTTAATAAAATTTAAACCTTTTATATTTAGAAAATAAAATTTCAGATCCTATTTCAATTCAGTAAATTTTTTCTTCTTTTTTTACCCATTTATTCTCAGTTGACAATAAATTTATTTCCACATTAAAACACTCACACTCTATTTTCTTTCTCAATAACTTCTTTTTGAATTTTAGTTTAAGACATGCACATACATTGACGTGCCAAAGTACCAGTTTATCATGTAATGCTTCATCTTGGTGTAAATACATTGCACATGCACATGCATTGCACGTGCGAAAAATACTTCATCTTGCTGAAGTTTTTTTGGCAATTCCATAATGACTCAGCCTAAATTATTATACCTATTATGTAAAACAAATACTTCACCGCAGTGGAACTTTTTTGCAATAACTAAAGTACTCTTAGCATAAATTGTTTATAAAAATCAAATATTTTTTATTTAACAAATAAAATTGTAGATCCTAATTTAACTTAAATTTCTTTTTCATCGTTTATCCATTCATTCTCATTTGATACTAAATTTAAATTAACAACAATATAAATAATCCTATTTTATTTTTCAATCAATAACATCTATTTAAATTTTATTTTGAGATATGCATGTGCATTACACATGCTAAAGCATCCGTCTATTATATAAAGCAAGCACTTCACTTTGGTGAAGCTTGTTTGCAACACTCAAATTACCCATAGCATCAATTTAAAATTATTGAATTGTTTTTATTCAAACAAATTTGAATAGATCTTATTTTAGCTCAATTTTCTTTCTCATCTTTTACCCATTTATTTTTATTTCACATTGGATTAATGTCCACTAAAACTTAATATTATGCCTAATTTTGTTTTTCTTACTATGCTTTTTTTTAATTTTAACTAGACATATTAATATGATTTCTTTATGCACGTGTAAAGTACTGGTTATAATAATTCAACGTTAAAATGGTAACATCTTATCATAAAACTTCGGAATAATTTGTAAGTACCAAATCGTAAAATGAAAAATTTGTCAAATTAAGGAATGAAATAAAATTGGAATTGAATCAAAATCATTCAAAATTGGAATTTGAAAATGCACAATGTTTTAAAAAAAGAATCAATTTTTCATCCAAATTTAGAAGTTAATCAATGAAATCATTCGGCTCAATTAAATGCCCGCCGAATATGAAAAAGTTGTTGTAATTTGAATCAAATCTGTTTCAGACATATGTTTTTCTAAAATTTGGTAACTGGTTGTAATGTTGCTATGAAAGCGAGAAAAATAATGAAAAATACTTTCAAAAAAATACTGGGATATGGAAATTGAAAAATGTAATTACAGAATTTGTAAAATAACGGGTTTAATAGGGTAAGCCTTCTTATTTAAAACATTAAAAAAGTGCTGTATTCAGTTTCTCAAAGGAGATCAAAAGCTTGTTTTCCCAAAAAAGGCCAAGCCAAACAAATCTTAATCATTCGCAGTTTGCAGTAACAACAGTTTTAATTTCAAATCCCTGCACTTTTGTGCTGATGTCACCGGTCTCATTTTTAAATTCTACATTAAATTATGTAACTGTACTCTTTATGTAGTTAATTCATTTGCTTGGATGCTAAAATTGCGATTCAGTATATTTTAAATTGGGTGCTTCAAGCTACCCATCGTCAGCTTACTAACTCACTTGGCCTGCTATTGTGCTCTAGAATCAAACCAACAACTTTTGGTAGCTTATAAATTCCAAGTTTCTATCTTTTGGAACTTTGATGTATCTTGCATATTAGAGTTAATGGTGATGGACTTATATAAATCTCATCCATTTGGGTTGCTCATCCACTGTTATTTTGACAATTTTATTGTTTGATGTTAAACTAATCCACAATTTTTAGGATGTTGGGGCAACTCTAGTTATTTGTCAGTGGGGCTTTGATGATGAAGCCAATCACTTGTTAATGCATAGAAATTTGCCTGCTGTTAGATGGGTTGGTGGCGTTGAATTGGAATTAATTGCAATTGCTACAGGTCTGTCTCAGCTTGTTGTTTCCCTGTAAAAAAAATAGTACTAATCTTCTTGTCACATATATTTGCACAGGTGGACGAATTGTTCCAAGATTTCAAGAACTAACACCTGAAAAACTTGGAAAGGTACGATTTACTTGCTTATTAGTAAAGCCCAGCAATGTGTGCAGTAGAAGTAAGTTGTTTAGGCTGATTAGTTTTGTATCAGGTAAGATTTCTGATCTGACTTGTATTGTCCTCAAAACATTTGTAGGGATCTTTAACTAAGAATTATTTACTAGATACGAGTTCCTTTATAAGAACTGTTACTGATTGTTGTCTACAAAGATAACAAATATCCTGCCTCAAATGTATACAGAAATAATGCATTGGCATTTGGAACATTCCTAAGCATTATTGAGTGCATGTAGTACTTCGGTGTTAATTTTTTGCTATAATCATGCCGTTGATTCAAAACACAAACTACAATGAAAACAGTGGAACAGAAACGTTTAACAATTGAATGTCGTCTTTTTTTGGGTGTAATAAAAAGTCAGGCCGAACTGAATGTCAATTGCATCTAGACGCAACATCTATAGCCTTGAAACATATATGATATACGGTCAGATGCACATCTAAGAGCATTTCCAACAGCTCCCTATTCAGGCTGATTGTTCAGTTTAAGCAGTTTTCATATTACAACAGAACAATTACCCTTAATCTTCAGCTTCCAATTCAGGAATCTGAATTGCAATTGGATCCCCATTTTATGGGCGCCTAGCTTCAGGTGAATACTTAAGTCCATTTAATGAGCGTCTAGATTTCGTAATGTACAAGTTATAACTATTTTACATATAGCGTACACAGTAAACTTACAATTACTCTAATTAACATACAACGTAAAATGCACATACACAGAACAACAATGTAGTACATGGACATAAATAAATGTACCAACAACGTAACATACACATACACAGAATGGATATATTGTAAGAGTACACAAACATATGTACGAATATCAAAATTAGAACACGATGCAACTCATAATGCAATATGTGTTAACATCATGTAACTCATCATACAACTCATATTCATAAACCAAATAAAAAGATCACTCGGAAAAAATGTATGATCAACTCAACGATGTAGCACCACCATCACCACCACCGTTTTCATCATCCCCATCACCAACACCACCATCATCATCTGGTGGTTTGTAAGGTTCTTAGACCGCCAGTCTAGCGGTTAACTGATCAATTTGTGCCCTTGGCATATGCATATGTTGCATGTACATCTCATGCTTGGTCAGAGTATGAATGTGCATCATTTCTTTAAATGCAACAACGGTCAGTCTAGCTTGATCTAATCTAAATGCATACTGAATGTACGAATAATATTTAATATAAGCAACTTAAAAGATCATTAGAAAAATGATGGATATAACTGAAGTACATTATATGGAGGGTATAATCCAGCCGAAGACACGTTGTAAATGTCAGGATGAGGAGGATAGACTATATGGGCTGCTCGATCTGAGTAGTATCAGTGACATGATATTGTATGCCCT
This sequence comes from Allium cepa, assembly GCA_030765085.1. Classification (NCBI taxonomy): domain Eukaryota; kingdom Viridiplantae; phylum Streptophyta; class Magnoliopsida; order Asparagales; family Amaryllidaceae; genus Allium; species Allium cepa. The sequence goes on along the minus strand of CM060944.1, from coordinate 204,434,958 downwards.
AAACATATATTCGGTCTTCAACTGCAGGGAATCTGGATGAACTGTGAAGGTGTCGAATCAAAAGAAAAATGCCGTACTCGGACTCTTCGAGTTGATATGTGAGGGCTTATATAATCTGAGTTCACTACACATACATAATTTGGTAACGTGAAACGACGTGGAGCTACTTTGGACCTCATAATCTCCTTGTAAGAAGTAAATCTCGATGTCTCCCCATCCAGCCTCTAGAAAAGTCAGTGAATTCTGCTCAATCAACCTATGTCTGACAAACATGTCCTCACAAAATAATAGATTGATGGGGATACAAAGGTTGTCGTTATGCCTGTCAATGGATGCTTTCGGATGCGGATAGTGTCATATCCGCATCCGAAATCATTTTCGGAATCGGATATCCGCATCCGCGGATACGGACGAATATCGAATAATTATCCTATATGCTAACGGCCAATAAATTAAGAATTGTAAAAGAAATTTTTTAGTTTAACATTAATATTTTTCAATTCCATTGATTATAAGAGTGCTAAAATTAACAAATATGATGATAATAAATAGTTTCCAGCAGTTAATAAGAATATAGCGCATGTAATATAAACTGCTAATTTAATCAAATAATAAATGAATATCTTTCACTGCACTAAAATACACATAATTTGAACCATAATTTTGGTAAGAACCGACGGATAATTTTCGAATGCGGATGTTTTCATATCTGCATCCGTTTTTTCGAATATCGGATATATATCCACTTTTCGAATGCAGATGCGGACGGATTTCGAATTTTTCGGGTATCCATTGACAATCCTAGTTTTCGTTGGTTTGGTACCAGCATCTCTCATCAAATACTATATAGGTAAGAATGTTGCTGTGTGCAAAGTGATCCTCGATCTAGACTAAATATGCAATCCTCAGGAAATGGTCATTATTCACAAGACCGGTGTTTGCAAGCTGCACCAAATCCGAGGCCCAAGGAGTTTGTAAAATGTTGCGTCGACTGCGCATGTCAAGGTTCGACCTAGATTCCATCAAGTAATGCCTAAACTCTGTGGGAGCATGCTGTACATACTAAAACATCTCCCATCGTTTCATCATTGGAAAGTAATGCTCGAAAGACGGGTTAGCTGTCCCCTGGATGCGGGGATGTATGTTTGCCGTGTACTTAGTACCATAACGATAACATGTACCAAAAATAAGACATCTATTGGAGTGTACAAAGTACCAAGAAAGGCTATGCCCCAGTCTTTGGTATGAAGCTGCTCCAGGTTGGCTATCGTATCTAAAGAGCCAAGATGAAACGTAACCTTTTGGTTGAGAAAATCTGAATCGAACAAGTACAAAAGAAATGTCCAGATGATCGTATCAACTATCTGCTCTATTTCTGTAAGAGTTGATGCACTGTTGAAGTTAGGTCAGTTACACGACACCGCTGTGAATGACCCTAGAATGACAGCTTGGTAGAAAAAAGTGTAAAGATGGGGAGACTCGTACAGATCGTCGAAAGGGAAAGGTCTATGCACAAGGGCTTCAATCTCCAAAAAGCATGTAGAGGTCGGTGTGGCTAATACCCCTCAAACTTAGAAAAGTGGAAAGTGTGTTGTAGACAAGATAAGCCTAATTCGAAAAAACAATCCAAAAGAACTTGCATGATAGGTAGGGAAAGAATGTCGTAAAAGTGAGTAAATGCACTTGACCGAACTGCCATGTTAAAGTATGCATTGATTCTATATATAATTTAACGGTGCATAAATAAATATATTGACAGTTATTTAATATGAATCTGGTAGACGACTATAGTGATTGATTGTAAAGTGAAATAATTACAGAAATATACCTGCATGGAAGACAACACGGTTTTGAGACCACCACCTATAGTCGGGTGGAATAGCTCCTGTGGTATCTGCAGATCATCAATCGTCAACTTGGGAGCTAGAAGAATGTGGACATGACCAACTTCTTTCAGCCCATGTCCGTGGATGGTTCTTCCTGCGATTTTGGTTGGATGTGGTGTCATCTTGGCGTATTTTGTAATAAAAAACCTAAAGAAAATAGAACTGAAAGTGAAAAGGTGAAATTTTGGAGTATTTATAGGGCGAGATGCTTAGACGCTCGTTTAATGGACGCATGAAGGTTTGGGCATCTATTTAATGGGTGCTTGAGACTTTAGCCAGAAGCCCTTTAAATGAGCAGCTAGGCTGTTGGACTTTTCTCTCCACTTTAGCTCTGAATATTCTAGATTTTGCGTATTCAAGGCTGAAGCTGTTGGAGATATGCTCTAAATGAGCGTGTTGTGCACACTATTAGGGTTTTGAAAGGCGTGTGGTGTATAAAATGCTTGTCTTTCAGTTATTTTGTTCAATTTATACGGTACATATTCTTTTGATTTTCTTGTTCATGATTCTATTTAATGAACAGTCATGTTGAAAATGGCAATAGTGAAAAAACTGTAAAACATATAGTTGAATAATGTGCATCGTAGTTCTGTTGATAATCGTCATTGATCATCTTCATACTTGTTGTATGCAAACATACTAGCTAAATTCATTCAGTCAAACTTTTTACCATTTTCGCTTCTATGTGGAAATTCTTACTGTTTTGTAATAAAACTATTGTTCTTGTCATGAATTATGTGTGAATGGATATATTATGATATTTTGTGAGCAATAAATTGTAGCAGGTTTTTTCCTTTCCTCGGGGAAAAAAAAATTAGACCATTTTTAAATTTCAGTTTATAAGTTCTTTTTGCAAAGTAATTGTGCTGATTCTGTAAAAACCATAAATTTTGTTAAAGCGTTTATTTTATATGTTAATTTGGGACGTTTATATTTTATTGACTGATAATATAAACAAATGAATATTAGAAGCCCTACATTTTAGAACCATTCTTTTGGCATTTCAGATTATATTGATGTTTATATGTTAAACCATTTTTTTGTTTTGTTAAAACAATCCCTACATTTTAGAAGAGTGCAGGGCTCTGGAAAACGTTTGCGCTTGTACACGTCTTGTGTCATTAACAACAATGATTACGCTACGTCTTGTGCCATTAACAACAACGATTACGCCACGTTATAAACAGACATTCATGCAATTAATTGACTAATACAATTAATTGACTAATATCTCCAATTTGTCTGCTAATGAGCCCATCTCTACACTCTGCCTTGAAATCATATTTGTCCTGTAGGAATTTCGAAGGATGATAATTTTCATTCATACCCATTTGTAAGCACGGACATGTTCTATGGTTAATGCAGCGTACAGCTTGCACACTTAATATGGTTACAGATGATGTAATGTACATCTATTCATTAGTGAATATTATGTTCATAGTAAATGTGAATAAAAAGCTTATGTATTGTTTTACATCTCTACAGGCTGGTCTAGTAAGAGAAAAAGCATTTGGGACAACCAAAGATAGGATGCTTTATATAGAGCAATGTGCAAATTCAAGGGCAGTGACAATATTTATTCGTGGTGGTATGTATATCTAGCTTAAACTAGTTATTTTATATTTTGTACCTTTAGTTTGTTATGGTTGTCTACTTGGCTGCAATGTTTTCTATACTTATCCTTCCTATTGTGTGCAAGCTAATGATGTTTACAAGTGATCCACTTGTCCACTCCTGTCAGTGATTCTCAAGATGCAGTAAATTATTTGTTGCTAAGTAACTAATCTTCTAGAGGGTTAGTTTTCATTTGAGAAAGTTTACTGGCATTAGTAGCTGAATTCAACTTCAAAGAATTATATGCACCTTGATTATATCATGTACGACCTCGATTGGTGGGTCAATATAAAATTATTCAAAATCTCTATTTCTGTGAACAATATGGTGATCTTCTGGACAATATACCTGAAGTTTTATTTTCTCTCTCCTTTATGTAAATCCATAGTTATATTTATTTAACAAAAGAAGCTTAAACTATTGGAAAATGATGATATACTGCTAACAATTACTCAAGTAGACCGAACTGAGGTATATCATTCTAGGGGAGAGTTAGAGATGTAAATAATAATATAAATATACTAAAGATATCACATAAATGGGTCTACGCGTACTCCAGTATCGTGAGTAGAATAATTATTATTCATGTGGAAATACTGTAGCAGGATTTCTAAGGAACTAGACGATACTTTATGTAGAAAATGTAAAAAGGAAAGACCTTGGCAAAAGTAGGATGCCAAGTATTCCTATACATATAAACCTGCAAACCTACTAGTGACCAGTCAAAATTGTCTTATTTTTCAGTCATACGGGCAAGCTTTAATTTGGTGTTTTTAGTTTTGAATTTTGATACTGTTTTAATAGTGTTTGGTTCTAATTTTCCTTATGAGTTATTGATTTTAGACAATAGAGTTTCTTGAATTTTATGAAAATATTCTGTGATTATTTTATTAATTTTCTTTTTAAAAAATAGTAAAAACTTGTAAACTAGAAAAATATTGATTTTATTAAAAAACTGAACTATAAAAATTGTATTTTTTTTGTTTTTATTTTTTTAAAATCTGTCTACTTTTTTTCCAATTTTTTTTTATTTTAGAAATGCTTTATAGAATTTTTTTTTCTCCTAAAAAAAGGAACTTGTCTAATTGTTTTGAATTTTTCTAAATTTGAGATTTACATTTATAGTTGTTTGAAGTTTGAATGTTTAGAAGAAAAAAAATAATTTTGAGAAAGTGGAAAATAAAAGCATACTATTGAAAATTTTGGAAAAAGAAACTCAAGATGTTTACAAATCAAAACCAGCCACACCCAAAAACCATTCTTAAATATTACTTATGCGTCACCAATGTATCAGGAAATAAAATGGTGATCGAGGAAACTAAACGTAGTGTACATGACGCACTATGTGTGGCAAGGAATTTGATCCGCAACAATTCTATTGTTTATGGTGGTGGTTCAGCTGAGATTTCATGCTCAATTGCTGTTGAAGCTGCTGCAGATAAGAATCCTGGAGTTGAGCAAGTAAGCCATCTTCTGCATCATGATCCTTCATAATCAATTTTTTCAACATGTATATCTGAGATTTACCGATTATGTATTTATGTTGCAGTATGCTATTAGGTCCTTTGCTGATGCATTAGATGCTGTTCCAATGGCTTTGGCTGAAAATAGTGGCCTCCAACCTATTGACACTCTTACCGCAGTCAAAGCACAACAAATCAAGGTAATTTTTTCCAATATGTGATGCTAATTATCATGTTGAACGAAATTCATTAACAATGCTACAGAATTTGCGAACAAAGTACTAACAATTGGACAACAATTGATTATCATGTTGACTGAATATGTACTCTCTATCTCATTCTCTGCGCTGCTGCGCATGGTACACACTAAATGGATGAGCAAAAAATCTTGGAGGACATGAAAACAGACCCAAACCCTATTTGAGAAGGGAGTAGGAAATAATGTTAATAATCCAAAGCTTCGACACCCTTAATAATCCAAAGCTTTCATGTACTGCCTAAAGTAGGCTCAGACATAAAATCAATACCAATAACACTGATAATGTGCATATCCCTAACTTTTTTTTCTCTATAATTTTGGGAAGAATCTACGGGTGTAATGGTATATATATTTGTGTCATAATACAAATTCACGTAGCTCTATTAAGTGTTTACTGCATCCTTTTTTTGGTTTTAAAAGGGTGGTTAAGGACTCTGGTTTTTTTTGTATGCAGGAAAATAATGCTTACCTTGGAATAGATTGCAATGATGTAGGAACAAACAACATGCAGGAGCAGAATGTTTTCGAAACGCTGATCGGAAAGCAGCAGCAAATTCTGCTGGCAACACAAGTTGTTAAAATGATATTGAAGATTGATGATGTCATTACTCCAAACGATTACTGATTATGAAGTTTCTGTGCGTATGTTTTTCTGTTCCTGCTAGTCTCTGTTTTGTTTACTATGTTAGCAAGTATCTGTAATATTTGTTTTTACACTTTGAAGCACTGGGAGTGTTATTAGTTGACCAGAAATGTTTCCTGATTTTTAGTTAATTTAATTATATTTTGGTGGTGTTTGAGGTTTGGTAATCATGGAATTTAATAACTTGTATCAAGCAAGTTTTTCTATTTGTTACGACTCAAGTTCTATCTGCAATTTCTTTAGTTAAACTCTTTTAGTTATCATAAATTATTGTTATCAAATTAGTTTCATATCATGATACGGTGATATAGGTCTAAAACAATACAAGGTAGATATTTCTGATCTTAACATCTACAATCATTTATATCGTCTTTCTGTTGGGCGTTGAGTGTGTCCAATAATCATGTTTCCTAACTCTTTTGTATCACGATCCACTATCCCCTTCGACTGTCAATGAATGTAAAATTTGGTTCTATAGGTAAATCCTCGATGGCTCTTGGTTCTTATATCGTTTCAGAATCATGCATACATTTCTTGAAATGCGATATATGAAAAACATTATGCACATCCGTCAAACTACTTGGCAGCTCGACTCGAAATGATGGTTTACCAATCCTCTCAATCATTGAAAATGGATCTAACATATCTAAGAGCCAATATTCCTACATTTTCAATGCGCATCACACTTATCATATGTGTAACTTTCACAAACACATGATTGTCTATAGCGAACTTATGTTCCTTTCGTCTCTTATTGACATAACTCTTGACTGTAGTGTGCAACCATTATTCTTGCGAAATCAATTCTACTTTTTCAACGGTATCTCTTATAAAGTCGGGTTCGAACATGAATCCTTCTCGCCAACTAACATACTTGCAATTTGTACAATTTACCATAAAGTGCTTCAAATTGTGTTATTCCAATACATGACTATTAAGTATTATTATAGGCAAATTCCACTGAATCAAATGGTCTTTCCAGGATCCTTCGAAATTTAGGACATATGTTGTGACGACCCGCAAATCCGATCCCTCTGAACCGACAACAAACACACATGTCGACTCAAAGCAAACAGAATTGCAGATGATCATAAGAAAGAAAAGAGGGAGAGAAGAAAGAGAGAAGAAAGAAGAGAGAAGAGAAGAAAGAAGAAGAGAAGAAGAAGAAGAAGAGAGAAGCGGAACCAAAACAATATAGAATCTCACATCGCAGTGGAATAACATATAATATATATCAGTAATCTTTACAAAGAGAAACTGTAATATACATAAATCAATATCAGAGTACACAATAAGTAATCATCAGCTTGTACAGTTATAGTAACATGTCCTCACAAGTGCTGATAATTTACAACAACAACAATGCAAAGCAGCGAAAAAATAAACAGATATGTGCATACGACATGAAGATCTCCAGCTTGCTTGCTGAAGCAACAAAAGCACCAAATCTGAACAGTAAATACAATCGGTCTGACCTGAGCATTGAAAGGGAAGAACGTCCGGATTAGTCTGGTAAACCAGCGTGAGAAAAACACACATCGACCGAAGTTACAAAGTTATCAAAACTTTTCCTTTATCAAACAAAAGTTATCTTGTAAGACCTCGTCCACACGTAAACACAAATGGGTTTTTCCTTACGATATCCAAAACCTTTCATATCAAATCATGTGATTATAATACCGTCTATTGTACAAATAATAAATTAAACAGTTGAAATTGTTACATTATTAAATTCCAGCAATACTAGGCTCTACAAACAAAATGGCAGACACCTAGTGGATTTTGGATTTCATACAAATGACTAGGTGAAGGGACTACCTTTTCGAACCAAACTCAGTACACCTCTAGAGGGATGTACCTAAGGAGCAGATACTGCCTGTCTAAACCAACACAAGACCGGCCTACCCCTTTCAGGATAGTACCGAATATGTCATCACTCCGGTCGTTACCGACTTATAATCTATGGCCACAAGCATACATCAACAATAATCAGAAACACGACGTCATAGCGTGTAAAGATACATCGAGAAGAGTGATGACATCTCCTAATGGAAGCGACCCATTTTAGTCTTGCTGCTTCTTCCTCTGTTTCAGTCATTTTTCGAGTGAGGCCAAAAGAGGTATCGATCACCTTTCACATATCACGTCATCTTTGAATGTAACATTGTCATTCCCGTTGACTACTAATTGTCTTACAAAAAAATACAACTCTTGAGCTCGTACGTCTTAAGGAGGGTATTAAGGTAAGAGAAGTTGTCTTCTACACCACCACATAATGTACGTTTGTAAAAGCCAATGTATGTCATCTTAGAAATGCAATGTTAGACACTCGTCCATATAAGTTATTCAGGAACATGACAAACCGAATGTACTCTTCTACCACATCCTATAGGATTAGTAACGACAACCCTTGTAATTAATATTTCATAATGAAGAGACTACTGCTACTATATGTATATTGGTATTTTAATCCCAAATGATCAACCAGCAGTCCTTCACTATGAAAATATTAAATATCAATATCATCGACCAAACTGCACAATCGTCGTATATATGTTGGTCCGAAGTGGTTTTTAGATAAATATGAACCCAGTCTCTTCGCATCAACAATGCAAAAGCGTTTCTCAACCTCATATAGAAACCAAGTCTCATAAACTTATCGCGCCTCCAACTTTCAACTTGCTATCCTTCGCCCAAGAAAGAAGCTCGATAGATTGGAGTAATCACTCCGCACTACACGAATTAACATTCTCAGCACAAACGATAATCAAGCCCACGCAGTCAGTTACGTACTAAGTGTACGGCTAATTAGTTTCTACATCAAGTTGAGAAACTGAAACGGCCAAATATGATAATCAGTTATTTAACTATCAAAGCAACAAACAAAAACTAGCTCGAAGTAGTCACTAGGCCTGTATTAATCGTTTATAAATCAAACCACTTTCCAATTATTCACTTCAAAATATCTTTAAAAAGATAATATTCAAAACCATTTCACTTATTGGATATTTGGAAAACATTTTCATATACTTATTTTAATAATAAGAAAATTCACAATTTATTTTATTTTCAAACCATTTAAACTTCATTTTATAATATCACTTTTCAAAACATTCACCTAAAGAATTATTCTCTTTAAAAAATGTGAATATATTTCCTTTATAAAAATCCATATTTAGCTTATCAAATTAAATTGATTTCACATTTATAAATCCGTGTTTATAATTCACCTTTCTATTTTATAAAAACTTCCATTTATAAAATTCCATTATTAACCAATTTCCCGTTTATCTCATTTATATGTCAAAATCCCATTATAAGTTGATTTACTTATAGATCTCTTTATTTACAAATTCATTCTTTGTAATCTCATTATTTATAAAGTCCATTATAAGTTCATTTCTAATTTTAATTACAAATCCATATACAAATTTGATTACAATTCCATTTCTAATATTTCTAAAACATCGTTTATAAAATTTATTAAATCTGTTTATTAATAACATTCCTTTTATAAATTCGTTACTTTATAAATCTCATTTACTTATAAGGTTTCATTTATAACTTCATTTTAACACTTATAAAATTCGTTTATAATCCCATTACTTTTATTTATAAAATATCAATTTTATAAATCTTATATATATATAAATCATTTATAATAAGTTCATAATTCTCAATTTAAGTTATTTTACAAAATAGTTAACTTCGTATTTCAAAAATCACATTTAATCATATTTCACAAAAACATAATTTTTATAACATAAAAATTAAAAATTATAACCTTTTATTTATTTAAAATAAATCCATTTCTTTAATCATTCAAAATTTCTTAAAGCATATATATGTTCAAAAATCACTTTGAAATCCTTTTTAAATCGAAATCATCATTTCTATATTTTAAATTTCAAAAATAAAGCATAATGTTGCAAAGTACTAAATAAGGGGATTCACATTGTTATCCCGCTTAAAGCCGTGATACCAAAAGATTGGTCGATACAAAAGACAGTTCGTCTCAGAGATTGGTTGCACTTCGCTTCGCTATGGATATCGATGAATTTTGTCCGAGCCCGGATCAGGCTACAATTGATAAGACATGACAAGCAAGACCATGAAAGCCAGTGTTCCAAATTTCAGGTTAATCGAAGGTCGTATGAACGAGATATGATCGATGCAAGTTAGCCAAAGTATGTCGTTCGAACCCATCAAAAAGTTGAGGAGATGCTCATTTCGAATCCATAAGATTCGTATCCATCACTGTCTGTCAAGTTCGAATCCACCAGGCTTCATGTTCTCGAACCGATCACATTCGAATCCATCAGCAGGATATTGATCACTTCGAATCAATCGGTTCGAATCCATCAGATGGGCATCCCCTCAGCACGTTCGTATCCATGCTAGAGCACTGTTTCGTATCCATCGAGTCCAAAGCACTTCGAATCCATCACCATCAGTATACCCTACATCGAATCGATCGGTTTCGTGCCCAAGCACTACTTCGTATCGATCGTCCTCGCATCCATCAAGAATGCCAGATCATTACTTCGTATCCATAAATTCTGCCCTGTTCGAATCCACTCGGCTCGTCTCGATCCCCTTCGCATCGATCCATGATTCGATCCATTGATGCAAACTGGGTCGTGGCGCACGATACGAACGAGGCGAAGTTCATGGATGCGAAGCGGTCAACTCAGAGAAAAAATAGGATCGATGCGAGGAGTGCGCGCCACGTCACCAAAGAACCACGTGACAAGGTCGATTCGAAGGCATTGGTTTGAAGTGATGGATTCAAACCAAGAAGCCGACCGAAACATATTAACTCAAATCGATCATATCTCTCAAAACACAAGCCCAAATGCAATGAAATTCTCACAGCAGCTTCCATACAAGGTAAAGATTGTTACTGCCAAGTTTCAGCTCGATTGGATCATTTTTTAATGGATTCGAAGTCACTTCGTATCGATCTCAGATCGTGTCGAAACTTGGTGGGGTCGGTCGCGTGGGCCCACTCACGTGCCAGAAAAAGTCTCACTAAGTTTGAGCGAGATCTGGGCCTCCTACGCCTATAAATAGCACCCTGAAGCCTTCAGAAAGGGGGATCTTCCGCCATTGAATGTCCAGACTCCGCCGGATTCAATTCCGTACTTCTTTATCGCTGTTGTAATCAGATTTGAAAGCTATCATCAATTGTAATCCACTGTAATCGATTGGAATCATCAAGTGAATTAATAAAGACATAAGCTTCAAAGTGGACGTAGGCAAGATCGCCGAACCACTATAAATCCTGTGTTTGTGAATGTTATTTGTGAATTATTGTGATTGTTATTGCTTAGATCTGAGTTCTATATTGATTGTTGCTGATTTGTGTTCATAAACGGGTGCTTTCACGACATTGGGTGTTTGTGACCAATTTTGGCACAAACATTTTGGTGCTTTCACTGAGAAAAGCTGATTCAGGATAATTTGAATTTGAAGACTTAAGAATTTAGATTTAAGAACCATGACGAGACAAACAAGTAAGAAACAAAGGCCAGAGAGAAGTGAACACCAAGGAAGTCAAGAGGCTTCTTCAGGAGCGAATCAAACGTCGATCTTCATCACTAGGGAAGAGATGGAGACAATGATGAAGAAACAAGAGGAGTTGATCCAGAGTTTATTTCAACAGATAGGACAGCTTGGAGCACAGAATAGAGAAGTAGATGGAGTTCGAAATGGAGCAGGACCATCCGGCGTAGCGCCTGAACTAGGGGGCACGCACATGGAGAATGTTGATCCAATCTCGAAGAGAGAAAGAGGTACATCTGCGCAACCAGGGAGTAGTAGATGAGTGAACGCTCAGTCAAGGGGGCAGATCCCGGAGTTCCCTCGTGAACACGGGGGGCAGGTTGAAAGTGGTGAACGAAGATTGCATCTCGGAGACAATGACAGATTGGCAGAGATGGCTAGAAGAGCTATGAGAGGCGGTTTGGTAAACAAAGATTTGGAGGATGTTAATAGGGGTCCTTTTACTCCAGCAATCAGACGAGCTAGGAACCCACCGGATTTCAAGTTATCATCGTTGGACATGTATAACGGGAGAACAGACCCCACGGTTCATCTGACAAAGTATGTGAGGCATATGGAGGCGCTGGGGGCATCAGAGGAGGTTATGGCCCGGTGCTTTCTATTGTACTTGGCGGATATTGCAGCATTATGGTTTAGACAACTAGAGAGTGGATCTATCGGAACATGGAATGATTTAACTGAGAGATTTATGAGGCAATTCAGGGTTCACATTACAAGACCCAAAAATGTGATGACTTTGGCAACTCTAAAACAGAAGGCTGGAGAGACTTTGAGGAGTTATCTAACGCGATTCAATGCGGCAGCAGCTTCAGTGGATCGAGCAGATCCATCTATGGTGGTGATGGCAGCTGTGTCCGGTGTAGCTGACGGCACAGAGTTCAAAAATTCATTGGCTAAAGATCCACCTGTGGATCTAGGGGAATTCTACGACGAGGCAGAAAAGTTTTTACGATTAGAGGATGCGAATGCCGAAAGAGAAGATGGAGAGGGAATAGAAGTTTATGTGCTTAAAGACAAAATGCCTCTCGAAAAGGACTCAGGCAAGGATAAAGGAAAACGAAAGGCTGAGGATAGTGGTAACGGGCCAAAGCGACTGCGGAGAGAGGCACGATTCACCACCTATTCAGAGCCGAATGAGAGTCTGGAACGAATTTATCAGGATACCAAGGAGCAGGTTCCGTATCGTAGACCAATGCGAAGGGATTCAATCTCTGACGAAAGAAAATCGGATAAGTATTGTGTATTTCACGAATTAAACGGTCATAACACTAACGACCGTAGGCATCTGAAGAATGAGGTGGAAGGGAACATCAGGAATGGCATGCTGCTTCAATACGTGAGGAGGCGAGCTCCAGCGGTGGAGTCGGAGCGGCCACCGTCTACATCAGCCAGGGGTGGCCCTGAACCGGGACACCGTATGATTATCAATTGATTGAAATAACGATGGACAAGTCGTAAGCTTCCGACTAACACAATTAAATCATTTACACATGTACGAGATCGCGAACGATCCCCAAGTATGCTCTGAATGATCATTGACCATTTCATAGTGGGAACTTACACTTTGACATCCTTACTTTGCTTTTGTTTCATTTTGGTTTGAACATTTAGACTTGGTTTGTTTGGACATTTCTATTTTAAAACTCATCTGTTGAATAGATATTTGATTCTGATAATTCTGAAATGGCTAAGCTACTTACACATGTACGGGGTCGCGAACGGTCCTTGGGCATGCTTTGAGATGGCGATATGCTGCCCTGACAAACGATCCAGGGACCCACTCGAACGTGAACCTGGTATCAACAATACCAAGCCCCCCCGGGCACACTTATTCGCCTCCAATAGGCACACAAACGATCCAGGAACTCACCCGAACGTGACCCTGGCATCTATAACACCAAGCCCTCCCGGGCACACTTTCTCGCCTCGAACGGCACCCGACCGCGAACGGTCACAATTCGCCTCGAATGGCACACGATTGCGAACGGTCGCAATTCGCCTCGAACGGCACCCCACCGCAAACGGTCACAAATTCGCCTCGAACGGCACCCGACCGCGAACGGTCACAAATTCGCCTCGAACGGCACCCGACCGCGAACGATCACAAATTCGCCTCGAACGGTCACAAATTCGCCGCGAACGGTCACAATTCGCCTCGAACGACACCCGACCGCGAACGGTCACAACTCGCCCTGAACGGCACAACTCAACTCACCTCAAATGGCTCGATCACGAACGGTCGTCATTTGAGGTCCGCCACTTGACCGCGCACGGTCACACTTAACCTCAAATGGCTCGATCCCGAACGATCGTCATTTGAAGTTAGGCGCTTGACCATGAACGGTCACACTTCATCTCAAATATCTCGATCCCGAACGGTCGTCATTTGAGGTCACATAAAACTGTAAATTCCTCTGCAGGACATCAACAGGATATGAACATCCAGCTCATGGCATTACAAAACACGTCTTCCTACCGCAAGACATATTTTGGAGGGAAAATGTTATCCCGCTTTTTGGCAAAGCCGTGATACCAATAGATTGGTCGATACAAAAGACAGTTCGTCTCAGAGATTGGTTGCACTTCGCTTCGCTATGGATATCGATGAATTTTGTCCGAGCCCGGATCAGGCTACAGTTGATAAGACATGACAAGCAAGACCATGAAAGCCAGTGTTCCAAATTTCAGGTTAATCGGAGGTCGTATGAACGAGATATGATCGATGCAATTTAGCCAAAGTATGTCGTTCGAACCCATCAAAAAGTTGACGAGATGCTCATTTCGAATCCATAGGATTCGTATCCATCACTGTCTGTCAAGTTCGAATCCACCAGGCTTCATGTACTTCGAACCGATCACATTCGAATCCATCAGCAGGATATTGATCACTTCGAATCGATCGGTTCGAATCCATCAGATGGGCATCCCCTCAGCACGTTCGTATCCATGCTAGAGCACTATTTGTATCCATTGAGTCCAGAGCACTTCGAATCCATCACCATCAGTATACCCTACTTCGAATTGATCGGTTTCGTGCCCAGGCACTACTTCGTATCGATCGTCCTCGCATCCATCAAGAATGCCAGATCATTACTTCGTATCCATAAATTCTGCCCTGTTCGAATCCACTTGGCTCGTCTCGATCCCCTTTGCATCGATCCATGATTCGATCCATTGATGCAAACTGGGTCGTGGCGCACGATACGAACGAGGCGAAGTTCATGGATGTGAAGCGGTCAACTCAGAGAAAAAATAGGATCGATGCGAGGAGTGCGCGCCACGTCATCAAAGAACCACGTGACAAGGTCGATTCGAAGGCATCGGTTCGAAGTGATGGATTCGAACCAAGCAGCCGACCGAAACATATTAACTCGAATCGATCATATCTCTCAAACCACAAGTCCAAATGTAATGAAATTTTCACAGTAGCTTCCATACAAGGTAAAGATTGTTACTGCCAAGTTTCAGCTCGATTGGATCATTTTTTAATGGATTCGAAGTCACTTCGTATCGATATCAGATCGAGTCGAAACTTGGTGGGGTCGGTCGCGTGGGCCCACTCACGTGCTAGAAAAAGTCTGCCTAAGTTTGAGCGAGATCTGGGCCTCCTACGCCTATAAATTGCACCCTGAAGCCTTCAGAAAGGGGGATCTTCCGCCATTGAATGTCCAGACTCTGCCGGATTCAATTCCGTACTTCTTTATCGCTGTTGTAATCAGATTTGAAAGCTATCATCAATTGTAATCCGCTGTAATCGATTGAAATCATCAAGTGAATCAATAAAGACATAAGCCTCAAAGTGGACGTAGGCAAGATCGCCGAACCACTATAAATCCTGTGTTTGTGAATGTTATTTGTGAATTATTGTGATTGTTATTGCTTAGATCTGAGTTCTATATTGATTGTTGCTGATTTGTGTTCATAAACGGGTGCTTTCACGACATTGGGTGTTTGTGACCAATTTTGGCGCAAACACACATCAATAATAACAATCATGACATCCATCACAAATATAACATAATACAACATTATAACTATATGTTTAAATAAACATCAACCATAGTGAGGAATCATGTTGGATCCCTCCAACCTGTCACCTGCAACAAATATACATATGAGAAAATATGTACAATGTCTGCTTTGAGGCAGACACATGTATAAAGGGTCTTCCGCTCATACACGGACACGTATAGGGTCTCATATGCTCCAATTGGCAGGAATATATTCAACTACTAACTACTATAACATAACATCCAAACATCAAATATATATACTTGTATATATATTCATATATATATATATATATATATATATATATATATATATAACATCCATCAATCATCAAAACAGCGTAATAAAAATATTTCCACTTGTATAAAAATATAAGCGGATCAGAAAGAGTGAGTTTTATTCATTTTGGTTGCCGTCGTCGTTGCAACGTTTTATCTTCGATTAAAATTAAACGAGCATTTAATTTTAATCAAAATTTCCAATGCTCCAATCAAGTCACGGCTCCGTAATATAGTGCTCGTCAATACGAACCCAATGCAATTCGTTTCGTGCGAAACGTACCTCGTACGAAGATATTATGGATTTTATAAGATTACACGATTTGTAATATAATAACTATTTCCTTAATTACAATAATTATCACTAATCACGTTTACCCTAATACTTCCTTCTCCCATGCAAAATACTCCCAGGCATTCACATTCATTCGAACCCAAACTTCACCTCCCTTCATCGATTGCCACTCCAAGCTCGCTCCACCAGAAGACAATTAGAGACCACCAAAACGTGCGCCTATGCGGGCTCCTCCCACGCCATGAACCATGTCGAACTCGACCACCCCTTTGCCTCGATAAACATGCTTGAACGCACGACATTCACGGCCCAGATCTGCCTCCGAACGATGATGATAGCGCGAATCCACCGTTGGATATGTAGAGCTCGCGATGCTCTACGATTTTGCTTTAGAAATCAAAGGCTAATTCTTTACGGATTGTGAAGGAAGAATCGAACAATTCTGGCCATTGAAAAATTAGAGGCGGCTGTGACCTAATTAGTCAGGGTTTGGCAAAATGAAGATCCTCATATAGATAATTACAAAACACTATCCATTGTCAAAATTTTCGAACTTCAATCGAGGCATGCCGCCTGACGTTCATAATGCTTTACCCCTATTCCGAACACAATGGAATATATATCGAAAGTTAATTCCATCATATGTAGAAGATAGATTTTTAAATCGAGTAATTTTAATTAAATTCAATTAAATAAATTTCAATGCGTTTCAGCTTTGCGCAACCAAATCGTAAGTCCGATCGACAAGAAATTTGAAATCATATAATAACTCACTATTACAGATCCAATGAAACAGCTTTCATTGAAATCCAAGACAGCATCAAACATGACTTTTTTTACACGTTAAGTAAATATCAAAATTTTCAATTTCTGTAAATTAACTTTTAATTCAACTTTAAAAGTTACTACATGTATTCTAATTCAAATAGGATTTAAAACAACGTTAGAAATTATTTTTATTCTTATTAAATTCAATATTCAATTAACTAACTGATTTAACTTATAATATTCATTTCTAAATATTTAAATTCAATTAAATATTCTAAATTCAGGTGACTGATTGGGTCGTTACATTATTCCCTCCATAAAAGAATTTCATCCCCGAAATTACTATGTAATAAAAATACCCAAAATCCCTTTAGCTTTTCAAAATCAATTAGCTAAAATAAATCATCAAATTCGTTTTAGTCGTTTTACTTTCCATGATAAATCGATTAGTTATAACTTTATAAAAACTTTTCTAAGTTTCAATTCGTTTAGTTATTAACTGATATCAATTCAAAATCAACTAACATCATTTCAAAAACCAACAAATCTCATTTCAAATTATAAGTCAAAAATTACATTTTTAATTATCAAAAATTTTCCAAAATTCTCAAAAATTTTCTAATGCCTTAACTTTTCAGAAAATTTCGCCAGCATCTCCTTTGCGTGGTTCGATTGTAGTAAAATCACAATATATATAATCACAAATATACATCTCATCTCAATGATGAGGCATCCCATAGGAAAAAAATATATAAAAATACGATATGTAATCCGAGATATATACCTTATATATTATTAGCAAGCATATACGGCTAATATAGCACGAAAGTGAGCTCCAAATGCGAAGCATACACTGTCCACACCTACTAAAACACTCAACAACCAATGAGAAGCATGTATATAGCAAATAATATCAATATACGACATAGCTAATACAATAATCATATGCAAATGAAACACATGCAATATAAAAATCATCAAACAACTAACATCCAACTAATCAATTCATTCATTTAGTATTTAGTTTTCATCCATCTAATTTGCATTCAATTTAACTAACAATTGTTTTATTACATTCATTCTCATTTTACTTTCATTTGATTCTCATCTAATTAGTTTGCATTCATTTACACTCATCACTTCAATTTGTTTATTAATATCCAGTTAGTTTACATTCTACTAATTTACATTCATTCCAACTCAAATTTATTAACATTCATTTATTAACATACATTTTCTTTCAATTTGTAAACATTCACTTAAATTGATTTTCAGATTATTCGCACTTGTTTTATTGGCTTCCAATTTCATTTGCACTCAACTTATTAACATCAAATTCATTTCTATCTAGATTCGCTTTATTTCCAATTTGAATTCAATTACTTAGTTTTCAATTACATTAATATTTAATGAATTTCTTTCCATCAACTAACATCCAACTAACAACCAATACATATCCAACATAACCAAATTAATTTACTTTACACTCAAACATTCATATTTACTTCGTTTACATTCAATTTGGCTTAACACATTTACTTTCAATTGGTTTATATCTAATTGACTTTCATTCAATTATTCAATTTCCACTTTTATTAGCTTTTAATTAATTAACACTTACATTCGTTATTCCAAATCAGTTCATTTTCATTCACCTTCATTTTTTTAATGCCGTTAACACTTAACAACCATTACAAAGATTCTTACTTAAGTTCATTTAATATTTTTATAAAACACTTCTTATTTTTACTATCACTTCTTAACTTAAGTTATATTCACCTTTAACAAACAGTCATTCCATTTACTAATTATTTATTAGTTCAATTCAATTCATTTTGCAACTAAAGTTGAATTTCATTTTATAACTCGAGTTTATATTCCATTAGCTTCTTATTATTCCACTTTACTTCGCTTATTCTTTGTATTTTTCACATTTCATTTAACTTCACTTAAGTTATGTTTCATTTCATCCTCACTTACATTTACTTTCACTATACAACTTAAATGTATGTTCATTTTTATTTGATTCATTTCAAATATCTATCTAATTCATTTCAAATTCAATTCAATTTATTTAACTTTTCTTTGGTTAAAGTTTAAATCATAGACATGCTAATTCAAATTTATTTAACTTTACTTAAGTTAAATTCTTATTTCATATTATAAGTCCAAACTTATTTCACTTATATTCATCAATTTCAAACTTGGATTTTAAATTCAAATTTGTTTATCACAACAAACTTAAATTTTCAATTTACTAATGGTAGCAAATCCATCACCCAGAAACTCGAAAATGATAACGATGATGCTGCAATCATCACCCTTATTATTTTCCAACAACGGAAGTGAATTCAGTGCTTTATATTCTTTTTAAAATCACTTTTTCTATTCACGAATCACATTTATAAATTTTTACTTATATAATTTCACTATTTAACTTCATTTATATAAGATTCATTCCAAATTTATTTATCTTGTTTAGATTTATAATAACAACAACTTTTTATTAAACATAACAAATAATAAATGATAATAATCAAATATTACCATTCATTAACAACCAACCAGTCATTACATATAATTATATATAAAATATAATCGAGGTAATATTACTTCATTTATCCATTCAAAACAATATTATGTCGGTTTACCTTGTTTAAGAGTTTATGAAATCCCTATCGATAAAGTGGCGCCCCACATACCGACCTGAATATATAAAACACTCAACATATAAATCAACATAATATAAAATATTTTTATATAACTAAAAAATACGCGCTCATACACACACACACAATCAAACTCAATCTAGGGTGCTACTGACCCTTTCTATATTGAGTACCCATCAAAGCCTAGGAGTATACTAAATCTAAGCTCTGATATCACCGCGACGACCCGCAAATACAATCCCTCTGAACCGACAATAAACCACACATGTCGTCCCAAAGTGAACAGAATTGCAGATGATCATGAGAAAGAAAAGAGAGGGTGAGTTGAAAGGAAAAAGAAAGAAGAAGAGAAGAGAAGAAGAAGAGAGAAGCGGAACCAAAATAATATAGAATCTCACATTGCAGCGGAATAACATATAATATAAATCAGTAATCTTTACAAAGAGAAATTGTAATATACACAAATCAATATCAGAGTACACAATAAGATCACCAGCTTGGACAGTTATAATAACTTTTCCTCACAAATGCTAATAATTTACAACAACAACAATGCAAAGCAGCAAAAAATAAATAGATACGTGTATACGACATTAAGATCTCCGGCTCGCCTACTGAAGCTCTAAAAGCCAAATCTGAACCTGTAAATATGCTCAGTCTGACCCGAGCATTGAAAGGGAAGGACGCCCAGATCCATCTGGTAAACCAGCATGAGAAAAGCACACCTCAACTGAATTTATAAAGTTATCAAAATTTTTCCTTTATCAAAACAAAAAGTATCTCGTAAGACCACGTCCACACATAAACACAAACTGGTTTTTCTCTTATGATAACCAAAACCTTTCACATCAAATCATGTTATATTATAATAGCGTCTATTGCACAAATAATAAATTAAATAGCTGAAATTGTTGCATTATTAAATTCCAACAATACTAGGCTCTGCAAACAAAATGGTAGGGACGTAGTGGATTTTGGATTTCATACAAATGACTAGGTGAAGGGACTATCTTTCTAAACCAAACTCACCACACCTCTAGAGGGATGTACATAGGGAGCAGATACTGCCTGTCTAAACCAACACAAGACCGACCTACCCCTTGCTGGATAATACTGAATATGTCATCACTTCGGTTGTTACCGACCTATAATCTGTGGCCACAAGCATACATCAACAATAATTAGATACACGATGTCATATCGTGTAAAGATACATCCAGAAGAGTGATGACATCTGCTAATGGGAGCGATCCATTTTAGCCTTGCTGCTTCATCCCTGTTTCAGTCATTTTCCGAGGAGTGAGGCCAAAAGAGGTATCAATTACCTTTCACGTATCACATATCACATCATCTTTGAATGCCATATTGCCATTTCCGTTGACTACTAATTGTCTTCCACAAAAATACAACCATGGAGCTCGTACGTCTCAAGGAGGGTGTTAAGCTAAGAGAAGTTGCATTCTCCACCACCACATGATGTACGTTTGTAAAAGCCAATGTATGTAATCTTAGAAATGCAATGTCAGACACTTGTCCATACAAGTTGTTCAGGAACATGACAAACCGAAGGTACTCTCCTACCACATCCTGTAGGATTAGTAGCGACAGTCTTTGCAATGGATATTTCATAACGAAGAGACTGATGTTACTATATGTATACCGGGATTTTAACCCCAAACGATCAAGAAGCATTCCTTCGCTATAAAAAAACTAAATATTAATATCATTAACCAACCTGCACAATCTTCGTATATATGTTGGTCCGAAGTGGTTTTCAGATAAATCTGATCCCGGTCTCTTCGCATCAACAATGCAAAAGCGTTTCCCAACCTCATATAGAAACCAAGTCTCATAGGCTTATCATGTCTCCAACTTGCTATCCTTCGGCCAAGAAGGAAGTTCGATAGATTGGAGTAATTACTCTGCACTACATGAATCAACAATCTTAGCACAAACGATAATCAAGCCTACACAGTCAGTTACTTACTAAGTGTACGACTAATTAATTTCTACATCAAGTTGAGAAATTAAAATGGCCAAATTTGATAGTCGGTTATTTAACTATCAAAGCAACAAACAAAATCTATCACGTAAGTGGTCACTGGGCCTGATTTTATTAATCGTTTATAAATCAAATCACTTTTCAATTATTCACTTCAAAATATCTTTAAAAGGATAATATTCAAAACCATTTCACTTATTGGATATTTGAAAAACATTTTCACATACTTATTTTAATAATAAGTAAATTCACAATTTATTTTATTCTCAAATCATTTAAACTCCATTTTATAATATCACTTTCCAAAATATTCATTTAAAGAATTATTCTCTTTAAAAACGTGAATTTCACATTTCTATTTTATAAAAACTTCCATTTATAAAATTCCATTATTAACCAATTTCCTGTTTATCTCATTTATATGTCAAAATCCCATTATAAGTTTATTTACTTATAAATCTCTTTATTTACAAATTCATTCTCTTGTAATCTCATTATTTATAAAGTCCATTATAAATTCATTTCTAAATTTTAATTACAAATCCATATACAATTTGATTACAATTCCATTTCTAATATTTCTAAAACACCATTTATAAAATTTATTAAATCTCCTTATTAATAACATCCCTTTTATAACTTCCTTACTTTATGAATCTCATTTACTCATAAGGTTCCATTTATAACTTCATTTTAACACTTATAAAACTCGTTTATAATACCATTATTTTTATTTATAATATATCAATTTTATAAATCTTTTATATATATATAAACCATTTATAATAAGTTCAAAATTATCAATTTAACTTATTTTACAAAATAGTTAACTTCATATTTCAAAAATCATAAAGTATATTTCACAAAAACATAATTTTTATAACATAAAAATTATAACTTTTTATTTATTTAAAATAAATCCATTTCTTTAATCATTCAAAAATTCTTAAAACATATATATTTTCGAAAATCACTTTGAAATCCTTTTTAAATTGAAATCATCATTTCTATATTTTAAATTCCAAATATATAGCCTAATGCTGTAGAAGTACTAAATAAGAGGATTCACATCAATAATAGCAATCATGACATCTATCACACCAAATATCATATAATACAACACATATAACTATGTTTGCAAATAAACATCAACCATAGTGAGGAATCCTGTTGGATCCCTCCAACCTGTTACTTGCAACAAACATAAATATGAGAAAATATGTACAATATCTGCTTCGAGGTTGACGTGCATACAAAAGGTCATCCGCTCATACACAGGAACGTATACGGTCTCATCTGCTCCAAATCGGCAGGAGCATATCCAATTACTAACTCCTATAGCATAACATCCAAACATCCAATATATATATATATATATATATACACACACACACACATACATACATGTACATACATAAGCACACACACATATATAACATCCAACAGTCATCAAAACAGCATTACAAAAATATTCTCACTTATAGAAATATATAAACGGGTCAGAAAGAGTGAATTTACTCACTTTGGTTGCAATCTTCGTTGCATCGTTTATTTTCGATTAAAATTAAACGAGCGTTTAATTTTAACCAAAATTTTCATCAGCTCCAATCAAGTCCAATCTAGCTCCATAATATCGTGCTCGTCAATACGAACCCAATGCAATTTGTTTCATGTGAAACATACCTCGTATGAAAAAGTTATGGATTTTATAAGATTACACGATTTATAATATAATAATTATTTCCTTAATTACAATAATTAGCACTAATCACGTTTACCCTAATCCTTCCTTCTCCCATGCAAAATACTCCCAGGCAATCACGTTCGTCAGAACTCGGTTCATGCTTTCCCGTTGACCATTAGTTTGTGGGTGAACAACCGTACTCAAGTTCAGGTCTGTGTCCATAGTAGTCTGCAAACTTCTACAGTACTAACTAGTGAACAATGGTTCTTTATGGTTAGCTATGTCGTTTGTGATCCCATGAGATCTTACAACATTTATCATATAAAGCTTCACTAAACTAGCTGCTGTCCTTTTCGACTTTACGAGAATAAAGTGGGCACTCTTTGTCAGCCTATCGACCATTACCTATATACCATCATTTCCTGGACATTGACAAGTCATCTAAAAAATCCATAGATACAAATTTTACTTAAAGTCGATACTTAAAACTTGTTGAGGTAGTCCAACTGACTTTTGATGTTTAGCCTTAGCTTACAGACATGTGAAATATTTTTTCTAACATTCACTGGCATCTCTCTTCATCCCCTCCCAGAAGAATACACACCTCATATCACGATACATCTTCGTGTCTCTAGGATGAATCGTAAACTTAAATCGATGACTCTCTTCCAAGACTTCTCTTTAAAGATTTCCCACATTTAGGACATACAGTCTCCCTTTCTTCCTAACTCATCCTTTCAGATCTGCCTCGAATCCCGCCAGGTCCTCTACATCCACATCCCTCTCCAATTGTCTGATTCTTTTGGCTAACAATGGGTACTCTCTTTGCCTTATGGTGGACGAAATTCCAACTTTCGAACTTGCTATTGAATCCAAAAGTTCTGAACTTCAACTTGCTAATGCACTTGGATCTCAACTTGATCCTGCATTCAGCCTAAAATGCACTCTATAAGAAGCAAACACTGCCTTTCATTCCTCAATCATGGTTGATACTCCATTCTGCTGCTTTCTACTCATAGCATCAACGACCTTGTTCCCATTTTTCGGTTTATACTCTGTGTCAAATCATATGTTGCCAAGAACTCTAACCATCAGTGTTGCCTCATATTCAACTTTTTTCGAGAGAGTAAATATTTAAGAGAATTATGATTTGTATACAACTTGAAACGTTCTTCCAACAAATAATGTCTTCAAGTCTTTATCGTAAATATTACTATTGCTAGCACTATGTCATGAGTTGGACAGCGAACCTCGTGCGTTCTTAACTATCGAGATGCATACGCTATTACTCTTTATTTCAGCATCAAAACCCTTCCAACCCAGTTCCATTGCATCACTATAAACAACAAAATCCTGATTCTATTTAGGTAGATCTAAACAAGAGCATTTGTGGGCGACCTCTTCAACTCCAAAAATGACCCTTCACATTTGTTTTCTAACTTCTTCCTACTCATGGCCAACTTAGTCAAGGGTGTTGATATACATGAAAAATGCTTAATGAATCTATGACAATAGCCAACAGATCCCAAAAAACTTCTCATTTATGTAACTTTATGATCTCCCCAAATCATTGATGGTCTTTATCTTCGACAGGTCTACTGCTAATTAATTCTACGAGACAACATGACCTAGAAACTTAACTTCCTGTTTACAAAAATGATACTTTGGAAACTTGTCCTTCAATTTATGTTGTCTCAAGGTCTTCAACATCAATCTATGATGGACTTCATGGTCCCTCATTCTTAGAGTACGCTAATATATCATCAACAAAAACCAATATAAATCTATCCAATTGATTGCGAAAGATCCAGTTCAATAGCTCTTCTAGTGGTAATTCTACTATCGGTTTGAAAACATCCATGAATTATCAAACCACTCGGAACTCACCTATATCATCCTTTTTACTCTCTAATTGTGGACAAGGAAACTCCGAACTTGACCTTCAACGTATATAATGCTCACTTCTAGGGCTTCGCAAAATGGTAACTCTATCAACACAATAGATTCTAACGTTATTACATAATATTCAATCCATACCCCAAATTAACCCATAGTCTACAAAGTCAAACAAAAATAGGTCATATGTAAACCAATGTTTATACATAACAGACTTTAAATTAGTGCACCTTAATCCGTATGTGACATACCCACTGATCATATTAACCACATGTAAAATGTAACTAAATATATGACATCGAACCTAACTCATCAACCAAAACTTTCAAAATGAAAGAGATGTAGTACCGGTATCAAATAAAGATCTAACTAAAATATTTGAAATCATGATCGTACCTTCAAGCACCATACCCTTCTCTTTTTTTCTCAATAGATGATCCGGATGCTAGTCCATCCAAAACATACACCTTTGCTTACCTTAAACCTGGATAATCTCTCTTTTTATGGCTTGATTTAAGCACTTGACCTTAGCCACTCTCGGGCACTTAGATGCATACTTAGATGCATAATGCCTCTTTTGCCCGTAGTTATAACAAGTGACCTCAAAGTCATCCTTCCGTGCTCCTCCCTCAATAGCCTTAGCTTTCTGTTGTTGACTCTTTTTATCCTTTTTGCATGGGGCGAGCTTCCTCCTCTTATCTATCTAAGCTTTCAATCCCACATTTTTGGTGCCTCCAACAATCATGAGTAATATATCGTTCAATATTTGGAGAGCGTTACGTACTCTAATTTCAACAGATGAGTCGCTATCCTTTCATGAAACATCTTGACTAGAAATGCTAAAATAATATGTTACTTTTCAATATGATAAAATTCTAATGTGACAACCATTTGAAATTATTATCACATAACATATTATTAATGATTTTCTCTTTATATATGCTTTAAATTGATTACTTAATTAATTATATCAAAATATAACAAAGTTTATCATAGAAATCAAACACCTTTATTATGAAAAAAATTGGTTATCAAGTTAGATATATGTAAAAGTACATAATTACCTCTGGGGTATACCTAACTCTATCGATCTCCTACTTAAATTTGGGTCAATTGCAGAATCTTATTTCAATTCCTTTTGATCGATTTTCTTAAAAAATAATCTGAGCAGTCCTTTAATGAACGAGTATGCTATATTTTTTCAATTATATACACTATTAATTAACTCTATGTAATGCTGATAAACTGCATTTATCATGTAGAACCCTTCAAAGTACGCTTTTCGACTTCTACTAAGCTTTATGTTCTGTAACGTCCCGATTTTTCGTTGACGAAAACCGACATCAATACGTCCACTGTATCAACTACCGAGCAATCGAAAGCCGAAAAACCATACCGTTAGGGTTTTAGAAAAAGAAAAAGTAGAAGAAGATAGAAAAAGATAGAACAGAACAGAAGAAATAACAGAACAACATCAGAATCTCACAATTCGCAGCGGAACAACATATAATAAATAAATGAATAATCTTTAAACAAAGAATTATATCAGTTATTACATTACATTACATTTCATTACATCATCAGAGTGTACAACAACAACATCAACAACGGAAAAGAAATACAATATACTAGTAATACGCCATGCCCTCCAGCTTGCCTCCTGCAACTCCTGAATTCCAGAATATCCTGATAAACCTAACTCTTGACTGTTCGTGTGGAAATTGGTGGGCACCCAGAGTTTAGGAAGGAAAACAATAAACTCCGAGTCAGTCATGTGACTGGTGTGAGAATTCAAAACAGTTTATTTATCTTTAAAATCAAAATAGAGGAATATTTTTAAAGTCAATTCGCAATGCTTTTAAAAATTGAGACTACCATAAGGCCTTCCGCACACACACATAATGCAAACGCAGAATCGGAGGAGATTTCTCCTTATGATAGTCAAAGATGCTTGATACGCATTAAAAAGAAACATTTGATATTATTACTATTGCATAGTGTAGAAAACAATTTCGAAAGTAGAATATAAATCTTAGCCAGCATAGACATTTCGCACTTATGCCTACTATAGCTACCATGTTCAATAGCAGGTTACCGCCACATTCCATGGCAGGTTATACAACTAAAACCGTACAAGATCGTATTGTTTCTTTGGATTTCCAACAAATGGTCAGGCCAAGGAACTTCCCATTGCCACATGAGAACGCCTCTGGAAGGACGTTCCCGAGAACCTAACCGGATCTCTGCCAACACAAGGCCGGGTTACCCCTAACTGGGTAACTACTGACACGAATATGTCATCCCCCGATCGTAACCGATCTGTCCGAGGATCCTCGATTTCCAACAACCACAAAATATGCAGCAACAACATAGGTCAAATATCTTGGCTCCATACCATGATACCACCTCTATCCAGAAGGAATGACATACACTAAAGGGGCGCTACCCCCTAATAACCTTGCCGCATCCTTCCTGTTTTGACCATTTCCGGGGTGTAAGGTCCGACGAAGTCTCGTCCACAAAGCCACACTTTATACAAAAGCCGTGCTTTGGGTCAACAAATGATCATAGAAATGATCACCAAGATAAATGATCAAATAAATGATCCTATCACAAATGATCAACACAATGATCATTTCACAGCAACACTCAACATGCCACACTACCAAATTGGGAGTATATCACTAACAACCTTCAACTATAGAACCTCTGAGCTCGTACGTCTCAGAGAAGGGTGTTAAGCTAAGAGAATAAATTCTCCGCCACCAACAGAAATATATTTGAAAGAAATCAGCTTTATATCTCAATTTGTAATGTCAGACATACAATCCATACAAGTCTGTTCCGGGATCGAACAGAACCGAAGGCACTTACAAAGAAGTCCTTGCAATCCGGATATTCACTAATCACGACTGGACTTCCCATCACTAAGGGTGATAAAACCTCTATATCGGAGATCAGCCGATGTAGAGTAACTCGACGGTAATCCTTCCGTTTTCACAAATATCCGGTCTTCAACACCGGTCATCAAATGCAATCCATAACGACGTATCACATACTCGGAATGGGTTATACGACCCCAAGGTCCTTTCCCGGCTAACCCGAATAGTGAGCGCTTATTCAAAAATAAGTGTGGCATTCAAATTCAAACAATCACAACAAATACCTATTTAAAGGTAAATATTGATAGTCGGATATTTAACTATCAATAGGCGTGTTCAACATCACCAAATCCAAATAATTTCACAAATTATTTACTTTCCAAAATATCTTTACTAGATATAAAATTTCCCACACTTTAAACATTTGAAAACCAATTTTCAAATCACTTTTCAATACTTTATCAACTTTTAAAAACAAATTTCAATCATTTTCCTTACTCGGAAATACTTTCATTTCAACATGGTTCATTTAAACCAATTAAATAAATTCTTAACGATTTACTTTATATTTACGTTCCAATCCGTAAATTAATCCCCATAATTTCAAAAATAAATCAACATTTATTTTTAAACAAATTCCCCTTTTTATTTCTAAATTCCATAGTGAATTTACATTCCAAAATATTTATGAATATACGATTTCAATTATTCATTTTCAATTTATCTTCAAAAAGATAAATTCTCAAAACATTTCATTTCACATTGGAAAAACATTCCCATACTTATTTATTCATAAGTAGTTCACAAATCCATTCAATTTCAACACTTGGAAAATATTCGATATACTTAAATCGAAAATTAAGTATATATTTCATTCTTTAAGAAATCATTCTCTTAAACACATTTGTTTGGGCCAAAATGAATGTTACGTAAAACATCGTTACGACGACCCAAAATCACTAGTATAGGGATTCAAATTTAAAATAGATATATAAATCCCAATACTATACAAAACATTTCCTTTCGGAAACCATTTACTATAACAACAGTGTTATAGTCCACCATTTCCTTCTATTTCTCGAAAACGTCTATTTCAACAATGAATGTTGAAATCTATGTATTCGATACTTAATGCATTTTAAAACGTCTTTAAAATCATTAACTTCATTTCATAATGTTCCTTCCCCAAAAACATACCCATTTCATTTAATAATATATTCACTGTCCAAAATCGTGAATATAATTCCTTTCGTATATTCCTATATCCAACTTATCAAATTCAATTTATTTCGGATTTATAAACAAAGTTTATAAACTCCATTTATATTTTTATAAACTTCTATTAAAAAAAATCCTTTTTATATCTCATTTTAAATGCCAAAATCCGATTTATAGGTTGATTACTTATAAATCTTATATTTTACAAAATCTATCCATTTCATAACTTCACAATTTATAAATCTATAAATTGCGTTCACTTATGAAATCCATTTTTGTTTCATTTTTTTAATACTTATAAAACTTGTTTTAATATTCCAATATTTTTAATTTATAAAATATCAATTTTATAAATCTTTTATATAAACCGTTTATAATAATTCAAAATTCCCAATTAAACCATTTTATAAATTAATCACTATTTATTTCAAAAATCTTAATTTGGTTATATTTTACAAAGATTATAACTTTTATAACATTAAACTTATAACATTAATTTATTTAAAATAAATCAATTCAAAATTTTAATAAAACGTATACTTTTGAAAATCACTTTGAAATTCCTTTTAAAACAAAAATCATTATTTTAAAACTTCAGAAATGGATCTGATGATGCAGCAGCACCAAATAGTCAATCACGACATCCAAATATCATATATCGATATGATAATCAACAAATATCAAAATATCTGTAAATAAATCAATACAGTTGAGGAATCCAGTTGGATCCCTCCAACCTGTTTTCCTGCATCCAAAAACATTAGCACAATACCAATTCCGCTCCAGTACGGAATTATCGCGGTATATGGGATTATTAAATATTATCCGCTTAATAGACGGCGCAATAGGGTCTCATCCGCTATACAATGCGGGAAATCAACAACTGCAATATATACATATGCCAATATATATATATATTGCTATTATATATAATACCAATTTCACTGTTTATGAAATATTCGCGGCATATGTTTTTAATAAATAACATCCGCTTACTAACGGCATATAATGTCTAACTTAACAATCAATAGATAACAATCATCATTCAAACATGCATTCAACAATTTTAAATATAACTATTTAAAATAAAATCGAAACCGATTCGATTGAGTGAGAAGTTCTCACCTTGATTTTATTTCCGTTTCAGCTTTTATTTCGAATAAAATTAAATGGACGTTTAATTTTATCCAAAATTTTCATTTACTCCAAACGACTCCAATCCAATTCCATTGCGTAGTGCTCGATAAAATGAACCCTCGCAATTTGTTTTGTCAAAATCTGACCTCGTACGACAAAGATACAATAATTTAAATATTACACGATTTAAATTATAATTTATTTTCAATTTCTTTTTCAATCTTAAACCTTGATAACATCTCAGCCACACATTTTTGAACTGAGAAATCTCGGCCGCAATTGCTTCCTTCCCACGCGCGTTCCTCCCAGGTAGCTCACGCATGCAATGAAACCCATCCCTCGTTTAAAAACTTCGACGTCGGCCTCCCCCCCGAGCTAATTGAAGACGATCGAATGGCACCACGTCGCGCGCCTCCCCCAGAGCCACCACCGGCCTGAACCCCATGCGACTCGGTCAACTCCTTTGCTCGAAAAACGAGCTCGAACCCACTGCCTTCACACACGAACTGCCGCTTCATCTTTGCATAAAAACCCATCATCATCGTTGAATAGGTAGATATCGAGGTGTTCTCTAACTTTCCAGTTAAAAGATTTTTGTAAAAGCAAGTGGATTTCGAGATATTAGAGGGGGAATGACGACCATTTTCAGCCTTTGAATTTGAAGATGGCGGCCGGCTGCTTAGAGCTAGGGTTAGGGTTTAGAATTTTTTTTTTTTTTTTTCTTGTGAGAATATGGGCTATTTATAGAGAATAAATGAACACTATTCATCCGGGTTTTCAAAACCCCGATTTACGCGCTGTAACTGGCGTTTCTAGGGTTTATCCCGCGTTCTGGACACAATGAAACAGGTTTCGGAAGCTAATTCGATCGTCTGTGTGAGATATGGCGATAAACGATCAATTTAAATTAAACCGATTTAAATCGATTTCGATGCGTTTTAATTTGTACCGGACAAACGTAAATCCAATCGACTTGAAATTTGAAACCTTACAATAATATCACATTACGGATCCGATGAAACTGGTTTCGTCGAAATCCGAGACTTTTTGAAAAATGGCTATTTTAACTCGCCAAATTAATATTAAAACAATTCGATGCGTTTCGAGCTGCTACGGTCAAACGACAACTCCGATTGCTACGAAAATTGAAATCCGATAAAAACAAACTATTACGGATCCAATGGAACTAGTTTCGTCCAATTCTGAGACTGTTTAAAAATTGGCTAATTTCACTAGTCGATTAAATATTAAAATATTCAATTTTCACAAATTAACTTTTAATTCGATTTTAAAAGTTCTAAAATATCGTTCTAACTTCAAAATGATAAAATAAAATTTTACAAATCATTTTCAATCATATTTAACTAAATTTTCAATTATTTCTGTATTTTAACATATTAAATTATCGATTTAATTATTCAATTAAATCCAATTATTCGAAATAAAATTTATTCGACTTATGAATTCACAAACTAATATTTAAAAAATTAATTAAATATTCAAATTTTAATAAATTAAAATTCTGGGTCGTTACATGTTCTTTTACAAATTGTATTGTAGCATTGTTATTATATAACAATGTCATAGAATTTTCAGTGTTTGGAATCAACCCTAGCTCAGTTATAAATTTATGCATTCATTTGTACTTTTTTAATACAATGCTATTCAAGGTGATGTGCTTTGTCTTTGGTTAAATAAGCCACTACTTATCGTTTGGAATATTTCCAACTTAAATTTCCTAACTTAAGATTGAACATGTATCATGATTGATATATTATACTCGATATCACTTATGAAGTTCGAGTCCACACACTTCTTTATAATGAGTTCGCTGTTTCTGCAGACAATTCTGAAGTATTTCGTAAATAATCAAGAACACTCTAAATTGTCATTTTGTGATCTTAATTCGGATTTGATACTTGCTCTATGTAACAAATACGTAAGTGAAATGTGATACTGTAGATAATACAATAGGTACAATAATTTTTATTGCCAATGCATAAGAAATCCATCTTAAATGGTCCATATTAAACATTTTAATATAATGTCCCTGTATATCATTTTAGGACAATCCTATTGTCCTTCTACACCTATTATAGAAGATGTGAATTTCAAATCTAATACTGAAAAAATCAAAATAAATTGATTTTAACACAAGTACATCATTTACTATCAAAAATTTGTTTTTTTACTTATATATGATATATTTTTGTAACTTTATAGTACTTTCTTACAGACACACGCTTCCTCTACATTTCGATTGAAACTCAAACTTTTTGATTTTTCTATCAAAATGTTTGCTTAAATTTGATACTTATTCAATGATATTTTCGTATCAGTTCTTGAATCCTATTCAATAACTCACAAACTCATAATCACTCCCACTAATTAAGGGGCACTTTAGTTATTAAGCGCAAACAACATATTCAAAATTATTAGTTAGAATTTCCATTTCAACATACATACAACAAAATTAAAAATCATATAGAGCGATGATTTTACAAATAAAATATGAATTAACATAATTACCTTAAATGACGAGTCAGTTACGTGTATTTCAACAATTAAAATTTATAATTTTATTCTGCCAACGTAGTTTACCATATTTAATCTGCATTGGTCTTTTTCTCGGAGACACTTCCACCATCGACGGATCATATCCTTCGAGCATAATTATCAACATCATATTTTGGTAATGTGTTTGGAATACATTTTGAATTTGCGCATCATTCCATATGGCGGAGTCGATACTCTTAATGGGATAACTGAAGAAATTCTTTTCTCGACATCGATGAAAAAAACCATAGTTTCTCTTTAATGTGTGAGAGTTCTTATTAGGCATTCTAGTTAGTTGGTCCATTTAGTTTTGGTCAATTTCATTTCATCATTTATAATCAGTTTTATGTTTGGACTGTATCCAAATTCATTGTACTATCAATAACTTTTAAAAGAAATTCCTTCGTCATGAGGTTGGTGTTTCTTGAAGCAATAATTGTTTCTTA
Source organism: Allium cepa (assembly GCA_030765085.1). Classification (NCBI taxonomy): domain Eukaryota; kingdom Viridiplantae; phylum Streptophyta; class Magnoliopsida; order Asparagales; family Amaryllidaceae; genus Allium; species Allium cepa. The sequence goes on along the minus strand of CM060944.1, from coordinate 204,401,686 downwards.
ATGTAACAAAATAGGTATTCATAAATATTTTATGAATTACCTATATATATATATATGTATGTATGTATGTATAAAACTGATTTGGTTTTTATGTTTATGAATTTTAAGTTCATAACATAAATTGGTCAATCAATATTGATTAGCGTTCAACTCATTTGATATTACGTAGTTTCTCGACTCATACAACCTATCAACTCCTTGACATATGATATGTAGGAGTTGTTTCATCAACTCTTATCTTGTATGAGTTTGTAGACTTTGTTTTAGATGGTATTAAATTTAACCTTATGTACGCACACTTAAGTACACGTCCTCACAGGAAGAGTTAACTCAACTTCATCTATCGCCAGTCTTACTTTATCCTACAAAATATAAGTACTCCTTATCGATACATTATTATGTATCATAGAGAGCAGTGCTTTTGAGATTTAATCTTATTTGTTTTTAGGTATATTTGGAACTCCTTTCCAACACATTCACTTATTTGAACAAATTGAATCGTTTTATTTTCTTTTGCACGTCATGTTATTTATTATCGTTTTACATTTTAGGAACTTATCATGGACATACTACATATGTATTAAATACACATTTTCATGTTTGCGATAATTCATTGGTGAATTTAATGAAGTACGTGAAAACGTTTTGGTATCTTTCAATCATAAGAGTTTGCTAACTTTTATATCGCTCCCACTGAATGAGTGTTTTGTTCTTAATCGTCTGAGATGCAATTCACCAGTACCGTATAATTCATAATCATACATTAAAGAATTATTTCTCAAACACATGGCTTGATCTGTAATTCTAAAATAATTGTAAGATTTCAAATACTTTCATATTTTCTAATGCATCATTTTGTTATGAAAAGTAATACCATTATTATAGTTTATCCTATAATGAATATTCACAATATTCATACTGAAATAAAACTATGTCTATTTTAGTCAAGACTAAAAAACAATTATTATTTTTAAATAATATTCGGTATGTTTACAAGAACAATATTCGTAACTTGATGCATTCAGAAGTATTATATGGTATGCTTCCACTATTTTCATTATTGCTATAATAACTTAAAATGAAGCTTCACTCAACCACTTATTACATAATTTTATTTTATTCACTCTAACTAGTTTACCGTCATGAGTTTCAGATCAATTATCTTAAACTCGAAGAAATGACATTTATAGAAAACATTTTTCTATATGAATTGTGATAAAAATCACAATTCTCATTCCAAGAATATTTTAGTATTTTATAAAATCCTCAACTCCAATTTCTCTTCATAAAGCGGAGGTGATAGTTCACTCTCTTCATCCCAATTGTGCCTAAATTACATCTACTCTTGTACATCCTCTTTTCTTTTCAAATGGTCAAATCATTCAGAAGGAATCCTTACTAAAAGACCATAACCAACTCTTTATAAAATTGCATTTAGTTATCCTTAAAATTTAAGATATCAAATAAGTTACACTTCATGTAAACTGATCAAATCGACATTTCAGTGATCGAATTTCTAGGTACATCTTGCAGTTCTTGGTTTAGCGCTACATCTAGTACAACAAGGTCCTTTTGTAATGAATCGTATTGAATATATGATTTCATGTTATGGTTTACTTGCTTATTTCGAATGAAAAAATTTCATCTAAGTTTCGTATATTATGAATCACGACCATTCACCACATGATCAAATATGGATCAAAAATCCATATTCGTGTATTGCGTTTAGATGTCGAAACTCATAGAAGATAATAAATAGTCAAGTACAAATAAGTACTTAAGTGACAAATCACGGATGTTTTAGTGGTTGTATAAGTTGCATGGGTCTTGAAATGACAACATGCCAAATGATCTATTGGTAAATATACCTTATATTTCTATGTCCATCTTAATTCAGTTCATTTGTATATTTTAACTGATAAACATTTTATCAATTATATTAGTTGCACAAATTTATTGGAGTAAATTATTTTAACTTGTATAACATATATTATTACAATATTAGAAGGTTAAATGTATTTATTTCATTTTTTAATAAGGTTTCCCCTAGATTTTTATGTTGTTCAAAACCCTAAGAAAAACATAGAAATCTTTCAATTTTTATAGTAGGCGTTAGGACTTGCATACCTTGAGATTCTGACTTTGAGGAAAATAAACAAGTCATAACACACAACCAATGGATAACACTTTATCGGTTGTATCATATACAACTCTTAACCCTTGGTCCTTATCCTAATCTCATCTCGACCTTGAGAAATATCAACGATTCGAAAGAGATTATTCACTCGTAACTACCATTTCACGACGACCTAAGTATAGTGCATGTATGTTAAGGAATATCAACATACGTGCATATATCTTACACGTCATTTAGAGGATATATTGATAGTACCAGACATAACATACATAGCTTGAGAATATTAACAACTAAAGAGTATGCAAGTAATTTGTTAATATATAAATGGTAGAGGAGTACTTATACATTAAGGATTCAAAATATTTAATGTATATATAGTCACACACATATAGAGAGTGATATCGATTTAGGGAAGAACGTATTTCTTGAGAAATATCCTTGTAATTATAGCGTCGGACACATTTGAACTCGTGATATATACACAATATACATGCATTTGTTCCTTAAATCTAAGTTGGGTTTCTTACATTTCCACTTAAGATTATGCATTCATATTATATAAGTTTAATTCATTTACAATTATTTAATTTAATTTCCTTATATATTCTTATGTGTATTATTAATTAAATCATATTTAATTAATTTTAATTCTTATTTTAATTAACAAATTAACTAAATTATTTTAAAATTTAAAAAGTTTATTATATTCATCTTATACCATTTAAAATGAATATTAACTATGACATTTATAGTTGTATAAACACATATCATTATATACATATATCGATTTATTAATTAATTTTTAATTAATATGTAAAATAAATATTCATTTAGTTAAAAAATTATTAAATTATTTCTTAATAACTTTCAAGAACTAATATGTTATATGCTTAACATTTTATGATACATGCATACATACATACATACATATACATATATATATATACATACATACATACATACATATATATATATATTTCCGTATGTGTTCATTTTAGTTAATGATTTATTTAATAGCTCATATTAATTGAATTATTAAATAATTTTTGAAACATATTAATTTATTTTCAAAAAAAAATTGAAAATTATTTTATAGCTTTTATAAAATTTATTTTATATTATAAATATAACTTTTAAATTCAAAATATATTTTAGATTTTCAAATTAAATTTTGAAAATTAGGTTAAGACCCAAAATCAATTTGGGACTTTGTATTGGATTTAACCTTTGGACTTACATCATCTTTCGGTGTAGGCCAGTAATAAGGTAGAGCAAAGTACTTGATTGTCCAAACCTAATCGTAGACACTGTCTTTTTAGACAACCTACTAAATAGGTAGGCTTTAATAAGGTAGCCTTAATATTGCTAATTTAGATCGGGTAAATCATTAGGGCTATAATATCATTGAAGGAACCAGGCCGGACAGTAGTGGATAAATTGGATAGATTTTAATTTTTTTGCCTTATTTGGATCATAATGTGTTTAAGAAGTCTAATATGTTTCACTAGGTTCAATTCAATTGATGTCAATAAAATCATATTTTAAATTAATTAATCATATTAATTAATTAATTTAAATATTTATTAGATATCAGTAAGCAATGAACAATTCAAACTTTAGTGTTTACACGTCACTTTAGCTAATGGTGTGATAGTTTGGTTTAATTTATCACTTATGGACCTTTTTTATAAAATCATATTTTATAATTTTTTAAGCGATATCATTTAGTAACGATTATTTATACAAATTCTCTTTTGTCAACACTATATCATATTAGAACTTATGAAATTTGGTTTTGATTAAAATTTCAATATCGTCCACATTCAACTTGTTTAGCCCATAGACAAAGTTCTTGATTCAGTAATATTTACTATTTAACCATACTATTTTGACCAGAGATTTTGACTTTGAATTGAGTACAGTTGACCATCATACTAAACCTTATATAACAGAGGAGACAAATTCTTTATTGAATAGTGTTTTAATTTCAATTTTTCAGCTCAGACCCAACTATGGTTATTCGATGGACGATATGCCATGATTTAATAATAATCAAAGTGGAGTGTCCATAATAAAATTATAAGAGAACTGTGTAATATCATCACTTCAAGATTTTCTGTTTGATCTTACTTATTATTAACCAACAAGAAACTGTCAAAAGAGTTATTCCATAGTTATCCAATAACTATTAGTACATAACCTCTTAGTGGCCCAACAACTATTAGTAACACATTATCCAATATTTTGAGAGTTTTGCATATTCTAACCTCAATGGATGAATCGATATTCTTTCTCGAAAAATCTTGCTTAAGAATATTTAAAAAAATATTTTATTTTTCAATACGATAAAATTCTTATATTACAACCATTTGTAATTATTATCACTTAACACTTTATTTAAGAATTTTTTATTTATATATACTTTAAATTAATTGCTTAATTAATTATATTACAACATAACATAGTATACTACAGAAATCAAACACCTTCATTATAAACAAAATTGGTTATCAAGTTAGATATATATAACAAATTACATAGTTGTCTTTGGAAGATACTCCTCTCTATCAACACATATGTCACACCAGAACAAATAGTTACCACAACCCACATAATCACACAAAGTTTCAATTGGTGAAACACCTAATGCTCAGTCATAAAAGCTGCCCTAAAACTCGATTGTATAAGTTCTCATCAATGCACACTAGTAGAACCATCTTCACTCAATCACACAAGTCGTCCTCCTAGTTCTTAATCGTAATGCCCCCAACTAGACAATCGCAATAGCATTTTCTAATGCCTTGCTCACAATCCCCATTCAATGGTAAATACAAGTTGAATGGTGTTTTTAAATTTGATGGACATGTTCGATTTCATTTGGTTCAAATGTTTATTTGACTGGTGTTTGATCGTGTATGCTTATGTGCTGAATTTTAACAGATTGATAATTTTAATGTGTTTGCAACTGATGATAAATTGAGGACTGAGAGTAGACGGTTGAGAACAAGCACTTGAAAACTGCTTTTTTTTTTTTCTATAAAATTTCATAACACTAACCATATCGAAAAACCAAAATGGAAAAAAAAGGAATCGTAGATCCTATGCACGACACCAACACACTTTCAAAAAATCTAATAAAAAGACAAGTACACTGAAAACAGACAATAGTACAAAGAAGACTATGTTTTGCCAGGCTGACGTTACATGGTCGTAAAGTAGCCCACACATATCTTATCTTCTAAAGAAACGATCTATATGAGCAAAAAGCCTTTTTCTTTCAGCACAAAAGAAAAATCATTAATTCAGATCACCACAATTCAAATGTATTTAGAAAAGCATCGTACAAGACTAAATCTGTTCATAGTGTTTCATTGTTACAAATACTCCAAATTAGAAACAAAATACAAAATAAAACAGGAGAGTCCTTCACAGGGAATATATTTTTAGGCTATCTTGGTCTGACGTCCCAAATTATTTTCACGTTGATTTTTCTTGATTACCATTGTTAGAAGGATTGCTTTTTTCTTTCTCGTTTAGTTCGTCGACCTCATCTTCATCTATAAGAGAACCTGCACGCAAGAGTTCCTTCACCTTGTGGAATTCATCATAATGTGCTTTCCTGTGCTCTTTGAAACTTAATCTGCCTCCATCCATTTCACAATCTGATAAATTTACAAATATCAGCCACAAAATGGTATAATTTATATTGTTCTTGCTAATAAACTCTTACTGCAAACTCGTAACATTACAAAAAGTAATCAGATGTATCTTTTTATTAACTTGAGTTTATATGTAGAACTAAAATAAATTCACCTTTCAATATTTCCATAACACTACTATCCTTATTGACTTTACCTTAAGTTGATTGATTCTTTTTTTTTTCCCTGGGAAATTCAGTTTGGAAAATGCAATATTCATCCATACGGAGAACAAACTGAAGATACTGTGAAAACTTGTTTTGGATAAGAAATCATAGGATCTTTATCATGAAATCCACTTTATACATGCAAATATTAAAGTTATGAACCTATGCGCAACACACATATTATCATACTAAACAACAGTCGGTCTATGTTACTAGAGTTGTAATACAACACAATAGATCGATTCACAATTAACATTTCAAAATAAATAGAAGCATTTATTTGAAGCAACAAAGCATCGGATGGACAACTAATTAAGTAATACTATATTTGCATTAAGCAACAAAGCATCGGATGGACAACTAATAAGTAACACTATATTTGCATTAAGCAACAAAGCATCAGATGGACAACTAATAAGTAATACTATATTTGCATTAAGCAACAAACCATTTATTTTCTCTTTCAAACTCTAATCAACCATAGGATAATAAAATATTAATAAGTAATACTCCTAAACTTCAAGCGTCGTATCTGCATGACCTGTTGCTTATAACACCGTAGGAAAAAAACAATCGGACATTTGTCATTGAACGATAAAATTGGCTTGCCAACTACCAACTTCCCACTTGAGCAAATTCAAAAATTTATCAGGGAACAAAAGTTAATATTAGCTTAATCATTTGATGGAGATGGCTAAGTTGATTACTGTATTTACATTTTTGTGGTCGTGACTCCAAATTTATTTGTCGGGGGTACACCCGCAATTTTTTTTTTTCACAATTGTACTGCTACATTGACTATTCATTACACTTCCCATGGGTAGTTAATTATGGCAAATTTGGCACATTCACAATTAGTTTACTAAAATTTTTACTCAGAAGACAATATGTAAGTTAAGTAATACTTAATCCAGCCACAAAAATCAATTCATTTTTCTAAAGCTTGCTCACTCACCACTTTTCTTCTTATGCTAATCAAGACAACATCAAAAAGTTCCTGGTAGTTATAATTCCTAGCTCCCACGTATTAATACACTTGTAAAAATTTCCATAACATTGAAAAGAGGACGAAGTTACGGTCTATGTTAGTCTCCTTAAATTTACAACTACAGCTTAGTCAAATATAAATGTTTGAAAATAATTTATATAGCATAACTCGTATGTAATCCATGCGTTGCACACGTCTGGCTACATCAGTTTGAATTTTTAGAGTAATAAATGATGATATATACTGCAACACTATGATGATGCAACAAAATATTCGTAAAAAAACCTATAGTGCATTATTGATCTGCTACAAAGTTTTATCTATTCATTATTTGTAGTAGTTCAAATGGAATCAGTTCACTTCTTTTAGGGTGTACCTTGTTATTCAATGAGTTGGAGTTTCCAACTCTTAGTAATAATTTTAGTTTTGGTTTTGATATACTTTTATCACTATAAACGGAGGTGGTGCTTCTCTTTTTTATGTACTAACTTTATTTATTAACTAATTGATTTAGTTATTTATTTATTTTGAGAAAAAAAGACAAACTCCTCTTACAAAATGAGCTACAAATCCAGAAATATACAGAACCCTGCAAAATAAAGAATAAAAAAAATTGTGTAACAACCAATGTTGAAATGAATTTACACAGGATAATATACCACACATCAGAACATGATGATAAAATTGCAATAACGGTATAAATGATATAAACTATAAAGACAAATGGAATATATATATATATATATATATATATATATATATATATATAAAACTAGCATAAATAAATAACCTAGCTCAAACCAACAAGAATGAAATGCCAGATATCAGATCATGATGTGAAGAGTGCAATAGTGCTATGCATGATGTCTACCCAAAAAAAAAGGTAGAGATAAATAACTTCACAGATAACCTAGGGAAAACTATAGCCAAATCACAACTTCATTCAGTTTCCTATACAGCAATGACCCAATTTCGTCCCATTTCTACCCTTTCAACTCTATACACTATGTCCCTATAAATGTCGAAAATACTCATTAAACTAAGAGAGGACTTTGTGAATCGTCTTCATAAACCCTCTTTATAATTTTCCCTAGCTGCAGAGGTTTTTCTTCGAACTAAAAATTATTTCTAGCATACAACATCCTCCAACATATACGACATGGAATCATCATAGAAAGCACCGCTCTAATTGATTTGCCTTTACTTCGGACCACTAGTGTGGAAGGAACTAAAAAATCGACATGCTGAAATCCCAATAACCCATGATTGTCCAAAGTGACTTCAAATATAAATAGCTATATCACTTGTCCTAACTAGACGTGACAACTCTTCTTTTGAGCACAGCATCTACATTTGGAAGCTAAAGAGATTATAAATATTAGTCAATTTGTTATCAAACAGAAGCCCATTATGCAAGGGTCTTCACTTCAATAAAGAAACCATCGGCATAATCCTATTTTACCAAATCGTCTCAAACCCAAGTAGCATCTACCATCTACTTCTGAGATAGTGCCATACTTAACTGAGAATGCCCATAGTTTCCATCCAACTCTACCACCATTTGCCTTCATAACATCTAAAACCTCTTGCATCCATATTAAAGTTCAATCAATCTCTTGTGTTCAACATGGAGAAAATCTACCCATGATGATTTGTTTTTGTTGAACTTAGTCCACAATTTACACTTACACGTCTTACAAACCTCCTCCAATTTTCTAATATCTGATCTTCCCTCCTGCGTTGGTGTACAAATCTTGTCGCCACCCAATGGTGCTTCCTTACCACTCTAGAAAGGTTAGCACATGAAGAGCCCGTAAGATATAAAGAATGACACCATGGGACACTAAAAATATGCGTCCCAAGAGATACATCATTGGTCTTACTTAGTAAGTACAAATGAAATAGTAAGACACAAAAAATAAGTAGTTTAAAAACAATCGAATTTCAACTTCAAATCTCCTCTTTAGTATTCTTTAATTTCCACATAGAGATACATCGAATTTCTTATCACTTCATTGCTCCAAACTCCATACTCCTTACCTAAGAATGAATGATGTGATGTTCATACATAGGAGCGGATTCATCATTCAAAGTAATTCTATGCACCATCGATGCATGATCAGCATTAGTGTGATGTAAACATTCTACTACTAAATCAAAAGAGCTGACAAACTATTCATTATTGCCCGAAATTTCATCCAATCTTGAATGGATCTTACTTGAACCTTCTAATTAGTTACTACACCATGCATAGTTATACCTTGAAAAGGGACTTTCATGCAATTCAAACTCAAAATCCATATCTACATCGAATCACACCTTTGTCAATCTTACTTCCTCCCACCCTTTCCCCCTTGAGATGTAGCGTTTTTAACATCTTCTATCACTTAACCCTCGAATCCCAAGTTGGACAACTCAACTCGTCCACAAATCTTTTCTCCACCATATCACATTTGGCAAGCATTTGAAAACAAAAAAGCAAAGGAGTTCTAATTTTCCTTGAGCAAGACGGTAAGGATTTGATCCAAATCTTTAACGGCGACCACTTTAACTACATCTTTTCACAAAATCAAATTATTACATTAATATTGACCTTACTTCCATCGAAATTTAAATTCTTGATTATATCTTCCACTGCTTCGCCACCTACCCATCTGCTCTTGAATCACTACCAAATGTGCTAACTTGTCTAAAAAGCTATCTTTTTTTTATGTAATGTATTCTAAAGGCAGAGATCTCAAAAACATATATATGGTTGTGAAGTGATCTTCCCCAATCCACTAATGATCCCTTGTTGAGTCAAAGAGAAAGAACATGTCTAGTAACAAGGCTCCATCGTGTCCTTTTGCATTTAAGTAGTCTGAAAGACATAACGTAAATATTATGAATGTTCTACCCCTTTTCATTAGTCATGAGCCAACTTCCTATTGTTCCAACCAAGCAACCATAAAATGGTAACCAAGAAAAATTGGACCTAACCCATTAAATGATGAGATCTCATATGCATAAATATGGTGTTTGCTTTAAAAATACTGTAAATTTTCAGTACTTATATTACCACATATAAAAGGTAGTGGCGATTTTGCTTTCTGAGATAACTTGATCATTTTGTTTGCTATATTGCGGCTTGTAGGCAGCAAGCTCACCAACATAAAAATAAACATCATTGGTCTTATCCATTTCATTTATTGTGTATACTATTTTTATAATGTTAAGCTTCATACTTACTATCAACAAAGCACAAGAAAGAACAATACCAAATGTCATATTTATCTCCTTCAAGGTTTTTCAACCACGAAGAACTTTATCTTGCATTATGACAAGAGGTTTCAACGAGCGCAACAAGAATTTTGGTTAAAAATGTAGAAATAAATTTTCTTTTATGATTCAGTTTCATATTGATCATTTTTCAACTATTATTATGAAAATAATTTTTATATCTTCAGGTTGAGACTTTTGTCGTGGTTGCTTCATCTATGCTTCTCCTGAAAAGTATTTAGCAAATTTCAAGGTATTCACTTACTCTTTTTTTTCTAAAATAAGCAAATAGGATACTACATGCCTTTTGGATTCTTCTCCCTTGCATTTTTTGTTAAAAAATGTATTTACTTAAAAGTTTTTGTTTTTGTTTTTATTTACAGTATAATTAATATGTTAAAAATAAGGCAATACTGAATCATTTTACTTAAAAATCAGACTTCGAATTTGATGGTTCAAAATGCTTGTTCAATTCATACTCATTTCACATGCATATGCATCAAAAACTATTAAAATGATATTACTATATTTTATGTATGATTTTGCTTCATAAGTTTATTGTTTCTAAATATTAAGTTTATTGTTTCTAAATATTAATTTGTCTTCATTTTGAATTATTGATATATTTGTTTTTAAATTTTATTCATCTCACAAAGATAATAATGATCAAGGCAAATTGATTATTTTGTTCCCAATCTACATACTATGTATATGTTTTCATATTCACAAACGCACATTCAATCTACATATTTATGAAACATACGATTTTACAACTTATGTAAACACTAGTCCAGATTATAAAAAAATGCTTGCACTAATTATTTTTTGCAGGTAATATATTCATTTGTTATTCTAATGCTATAAAAACATTTTAAAAGAAGAAATTAGGAATGGGTATCCAAGAATCCAAAGTCCATTCACAATCATGGTTGCGAATCTTGGATTATGATCACGTTTAAACTCAAACTCAAGTCTTTTACACATGATAACTCATATCGGGTGAGACTCTGAATGAAATGAGTTTACCTCAGATATATATGTTGTCTAGTATGGGATCTCAGATCATAAAGTGTATCTCGGAACTATCTCCTAGTGACTTAGAAGTCAAAAATTGATTTTTTTTTTTTTTTTTTTTAAAGATCATAAAGTGTATCTGGGAACTATCTCCTAGTAACTTAGATGTCTAAAATTGATTTTTTTTTTTTAACGTTTGTTATCTAAACAAATAAAAATAAGAATTGTATCAAACTTATTTACATAGAAAGACAGTCAAGGATTTTCAGGATAGTAGTTGCTTCATTTAGTTACCAAAGGATTTTTCTCATTTAAAATTGATAAAAGAAAAGAAAATAATAATTGGTAGGGTAATTTTGTATGGATCCATACAAAAAGTAAAAAAAAAAGGTTGGATAAAAGAAAAGCATTTAATTTCAAACAAGATCTTGCACCAGAAACTTGGTCTATATTGTGGTTGAAATATTAATATCTCGGGCAAAATGAATATCAAACAAGACATGAATGAAAGTTGATGTTTCTGGTCTATGTGCAAAATTGAGACCTCAAATGAGATTTTGGGTGAGATGAATGAGATTTAAAACTTTGTTCACCACTGTATCCAAAATAAATATAAAAATGTCCAAAATCACAAAAAGAAACAAAAACAAGCATAGATATCAAAATATGAATATAGTACACGCATTCACACACACATATGTGTGTTACTACATGCGTATGCATAGAACATTGTTCACAGTTGTGTCCAAAATAAATATAAAAATGTCCAAAATCACAAAAAAGAAGAAGAAGAAGAAGAAGCATAGATAACAAAATATGAATATATTTCTAATTTAGATACAGATGGTGGTAACGCATTTGACTATAACCAATGTTACGCATGGATAAGGTATCAACCATGTACATGCGCATACACACACGTGTGTGCGTGTGTTACTACATATGTATGTATGCATAGAGATATCTAAAACACAACAAACTTCTTCTTTTTTTTTTTTTGACAGTTGACAAAGTTTTATCTATAGCAGTTTTCGAGCATATCTCAAATTTATATGATATTCAAATCAAGGTTTGAGATTTCGGTTTCGAACTCGGTTTCGGTCATTTATTTTTTTTAAATTTCGATCTATTTCGGTTATTTCGAAAGTTTCGGTTTCGGTATTTCTTTTATTAAAAGTACATTAATACATGTTGTATACAAATTATAAGAAAAAAAGTATAAACATATATTTGTACCCATACATTTAAACAGCCCAATCTTACACTCTAGCCCAAATATAAATGGTTTCATCACAAACAATTATTTCCAGCCCAAGCATATTCCCAATGTAGTTACAGCTCACTCATTTGACTTTCCACACCACATTCTATGCGACTATTCCATCTAGCTTTATAATGAAGCAACAATAAAGAAAAAAGAGATAGGGATAACAATTAGGGTTACGATGCGAGAAAACATCTAAGCACCTGCAGTTGCAAAGGGAACTTGATGAAAAAGGATCTACTACAGTTCAGCTTATCCTTGTTTGTGATTTTCTTTTTTTTTGAACATTTTCTTGTCTGATTTTGAAACTTATAGCCTTTTCTTTCTGGTTCTTTTGTTTTTGTATTTTAAAAAAAAGACTGAATTTTTTTTAGGTTACAGACTGAAACGAGTTTTTAGTCGGGTTCCGCCTCCGCACTGATGGGAACCTAACCGGGATGAACGGAATTCCGCGTTTCCGACCAAAACCTTACACCATGATTCAAATCAGAATTATTGTAACAAAAATAAGTTAGTCAGTTGACAATGTTTTTATATAATCTGAGAGAAAAACTCAACTTTAAATAATTATTAATTGATGATAACGTTTTTTATTTTGGACGTTTTTTTCGGGAGATGCAAGAGTGGTACTTTATTCAATAAGAGCATTTATTTTGATGTCTCGGAAATTCGACTCCATGACCTCTACAACTTACCATTTAAGCTAGTGGTCCGACTTGAAAGTATTGTTTTGATTTGAAACATTGCTTGGATTTTAAAGATTTAAAAACCTTGACTGCCACCAAAAAGAAATTATAAGAATCAATTAATCAATAAGTGAACAACAGTGGATGAAAAACATATAAAAGTGAGATCATCATTTAAAGTAAAGATGAAAATTTGATCTACAACGAAGGTACCGTGTTACTGATGTGGCAAGCTGATGATGTGACACGGAAAAGCAGTGTTGCCTTACAGTATTTGGAAAAGTTTGAGTACTAACATGGAGGTGCCAAGTGCCTAGAGAGGGAAACCCCTTCCCCCCCCCCCTCCCCTTCCCCCCCCCCCCCCACACACACACATACATACATATGTGTGTGTGTATACGTATGTGTATGTATATGTGTGTGTGTGTTTGTTAAACAGTATTTTTATTAGCTTAAAAACTTCAATTTCCAATCAATGATAAAATCAAAAGGTCAAACCAAGATATAATAATACAGAAAGAAAAAAAAACTAATAGAATTTATCCTGGGATCTTCAAGCCCTGACATAACTTCCATGCAGTCTACAAATGCACTGATGCAAAGAGTCAAAATCAAAAAACAATATATTACAATACTAATATATTTTACTGTTTGTGTATGGCTCTTTCTGATTTCCCCTAACACTTGCCATAAATAAATTTATTCAACATCAACAACGATACATCGGTGTTGAACCTTGACCGATCAATGATAATTCATCGAGATAATATCCAGAAATGGCCAATAAGCTATTAAAGTATCACTATGACACAGAAACACCACTAAAAACAAAAGGATAAACAAACATGCTAACCTTCATAATCTTCCATAGGCTCAGCTTCATCTTGAGAAGAAGACCAATCTCCATTCCCATATTGTTCTTCTTGGCTCGAGGAAGCTTCATTTAATGCACTCCTAATTGCCTCAGCATGTGCGGCTTCATCTATACATTCGTCAAAAGCACATTTTGGCGACAATGTATCTATAAAAAAGAAGTTACGAGTACAAACAGTGTCAGACTAGTAATAATCCATAGTTACATAGGATGAATATAAAATTTAGAAAACGTTCATACCTTCATCCTCCATCATAGGGTGATACGGTGTCTTAGGCTCGGTAATTTTCTGCCTAATAGGTTTGTTTGTTTCAATCTCATCCAAATTTTCTTCATTCCATCTTACACGGCCCTTGCTAAGAAAAAGGACAAAAATATAGCATCCATCATCTTTCAAGAACAATAGGCATAAAACAATGATACAAATCTGACGAATGGCTATGCGTGCATTAGTCTAATGCATTCATAAATCAATATTCATCTAGTCTAGAAGATAAATTTTTAGAGCGACAAAGAAATTTGGTATATATGCAATATCAGATCCATATAGTATGTGCCATTATATACATTAGACATGTCAACTCTTAACAATTTATGGATGGAAACGGAATAAGATTTGAAGCGTCAAGAGAAATATACTGGATTTTAGCTTCAATAATGTACCCAAAAGTCTAATCTAAAACAAAAAAAGAAATTCGCCACACTAATGAAAATACTGAAATTTATATTTAGAAAGTTCCAAGAAAGGTTACAATAACAATATTCATATTAATTGACTAATATAAACATTACTCTCCTGATGGATTGTCTATATATATTTCTTCACTCCCAAATAGAATCATTTCCTATAAAATTCTTCATTTTCTACTTAACATACTAATTTCTCAACAACAGCAACACAGTTACTGTCTTACGGACATCCTGCAGGATGCCTCAGGTTGATTCATTAAATAATACAAAGGTCCTACCAGATGAAGTCAATAGCATATGCTAGTGGTTAACAAAAGCGTTATAATCAAAAATTTATACCAACATTGTTCAATGCAAAGAATTAGATGATGATATTCAGTGTTCGATGTAATCAAATATTATGTAGAAAATATATTATTGTGGTGCTTAAGCGCTATTCAAATATCATACATTTATCATGAAAATCAATATCCAAGGGTCATCTCGTGCAATACTATCTTAGCTGGATATTAAGAAAATTGCAACATACATTAAAAATTAAAACCTATACTTCTTAAATGTTAAATATTAATTTTGTGGTTCAGAATACAATTCAAGCATAATATTGATGTCTAATTGTGCAGTGTGGTAGAGGTTCAAAGGAAGAAGATAAGCATACAAAGAGTTAAACTGTTTTCCACTATTACTTTCTCTCCTACCATAAAGATATATTAAAAAGAAACAGCTAAACAGAATGTACAAAAATGCATTGGATGGGAAAATATTTTACATTATGGAATTGCTACTCCAAAATAACCATTTTAAAAAACTACTTGACTGTGAAACTATGGACTACTCGAAATGATATTTCAGCCATTTTTTTGTACATATTAGAAAACTATTTTTACTAACATGGTTCTTCTATTTTTCTGCTTTGATATCGCTTGACCTCCTATAGAACATTTTGTCCGACAACAGAAACTTCATCAATTAACCAGACCAACAATTATATAACCCTCATGGATAAATAGGACAAAACTTTTTTTTTTTTTTGTGATGCATATATTGTAAACACATTTCTTCCTGCATAGCAATCAAAGTACCCAACTTCAAAAGTCCCGTTCCATCCATATGTCAAGAAGCATGGTATATAAAATATAAATGCATATTGCTACCGCAGTAGATAAGTCTCTTACCTCATATTGCAACTTCTCCCAATACGTTGGTCAATTTACGTTAGACACCCACTAACAAGACCTGCAACAAAATGAAGAAAAAGTTTTATCTTCAGCGATGTAAGAAAAACTAAATAAATGATGGTATCATTAGGCACTGATTTCTACAAAGGAGAAAGTACCATATAACAGATAGATTTTACTTCAGACATTATTTAAACGAAATATCTAAAAGTATTCAAACATCAGGATTATTAACTTTATAATTAGTTCGGACCCGATAAATAAATAGATTCTCTTCCAATCATTAGGAAGAACGACACAGATAAACCAAAGATCTACATGCTACAATCGAAAATTACAAAACAAAACCCAAATCGAAAAGGGTCGGTTGTAATACCTTTATATTACTATTATTTCACGATAGATCCTGGCGAACAACGAAGCAGAATGAGAGGGCGGAGAAAATTGAACTCTTCAGTTACAAAAGTGGAAATGTAAAATTTGCGATTAATTACGTTTAAAGACTTTTTCGGTTGACATGACAAAGAGGACGATGAGGATGGGTAAATAAAAGATCGTGGGCTAATAAATAGCCCATAATTAAAATAGTCCATGTGTTGGTACACGAGAATGATAATGCATTTGCCCTTTGCCGAACAAAAAGATAACGGTAATGGATTTGCCATTTTGTTACCTTCTATGGACACTAATCAATCCGATAAACTAATTAATTAATTTCATGTTTAACTTAAGGATATTTGGAACAAAAGACTTGCCTTTGCGATGAGTGAAAGATGGATCGATGGGTGAAAATCATAGCTCTTAATAGACATAAAACTTTCATAATTTGATATTTTCTCGTCATTTTTTCAAACAATATACAAAACAGTTTCATTGTCAAAAATTATTTCGAAAAATTGCTCATTCCTTTATAAAAATAAATGAAAAGGCAACAACAGCCTCCAATACAAAAACAAAATTTCATGAATTCGAGCAAAAAAGTTGAGAATTTTGATCGGATGGCGGAAAAACTCATCGGTGCTATTTGACATCATGGACATAACAAATGAGGAATAAGATCAGCACATGTTGCAAAGGCTTTGTGAGGTGGGAAAAGTCCACCGAAACAGGCTGCAATGCTTCTTGGAACATAACACTATAGTTGTTGAGGAAAAATTGCGGCACGAGTGAACAAGGGTATTTACAATTTCACAAATCTTACACAAGTTTCATTACATAAATTTGTAAGTATTTTGATCATTTATCATAAGATTTTTTTTGAGAGAAATGTGTAATCATATATAGTAGAGAAGAGCATACATGTGTGTGTATCACTGAAAACAAAGATACTGCCAACATGCATGACATGTAACTAATCATAAAACAATGAAAAGAACTTAAGTTAACTATAATGAGCTCCAGCAAGGCCACCGTCCATTACACCTCAATATCGAGCACCGGCAAAGTCACCGCCCGATAGTGAGGTGTTAGAAGTATCCAAAAAATCCGTGAAGCAACTTGGTGCGGATGATAACAAAAGACAACTCTAGCTGAGAAACGAAACGCCTCACTACAAACTCGGAAACTCAGAATGAACGCCTCACTGCAAATGCAGATGATCCAGAATGAAGTACGCCACTCTACAAACGCGGAAGAACTGGAAAGAACTCCTTACCGTGAACGCGAAAGGTTCAGAATGAACATCTCGCTGTAATCCTGTCAACAGCAATGCAGAAAACCTGCGAATAGTAATCTAGCACCATTTTCTGGCCTAAACCTGTATCTATAAATTGAATTAGAGAAAAATATAAGAATAACACTCACACACATACACACACACATATATAAATGAAATTTACATACATATACATATACATATATATATTAATGAAGTAAAAGTAATAATAGTAAAGCTAAAATTATAAGACAGAAAAGCAACAAAAATACAAACGGACTAAAAAAGAATCCAATCTCATTATGCAACAACTTAAGCAACATTAAAGATGTAAAAAAGAGATATCAAAATCAATAAGGTAAAAAAAATTAACAAAAAAAGAAGTAAAAAACTTATAAACTAAAATATTTTAAAATTTATTCTTATGCTCATTTTAATCAAAAGAACATTATGAAAATCAGTAAAATCATCATTCAAATTTGAAAAAATGTTAATGCTATAATTATCAATGTTAAAAATACTGTTTTTATGTTTAAATAGCTTAATATTATCACTAACCTTACTAAAATATTCTTTAAAAAAATTATTTTTAGCTAATCCATATTTAGGTTTTGAGATCTAATTAACACAAAATGATGATTTATAAAAATTAGTTTATTAAAATGACTAATATTATTATTAAAAAATCTTCGTTTTCTCTCAAACCAAATACACCAATAAATGATAATGAATAAAGTATCAATTTAAATTCTATTTTCCTTTTTAAACTTAAATCTTAAGTTATTCCAATAATAGTCACAATCAGTAACTTTAGTTGTAAGACCAAAGTTAAATTTTTTGAAAGTATTATTCAGAACGTAGTAAGTATCCATGCAATCATAATACACATGTTTAATATCTTTAAAAAAAATTACAAAAAGAACATTCATTATCAATTTGCATATTTTTTCTTTTAACAATTCAATAATATTTAGTTTTCCATGCATGATTAACCGCAAATGAATTTTAGATTTAGGAGAAGCATTTATTTTCCAAATAAGTTTAAAAGAGTTACTAATTATGCTTGAGAAATTAAGAAATTTATAAAAAGAATTTAAAATAATTTTTACACTATTATCCCATTCCCAATAATATTATCATTTTCGTTATTAATATTATATAAATTCAATCTAGCATAAAGCAAAGAAAGTTGCCTAAGAGTTGTACCTTCTAAAATTCTGTTAATCGAAGAGAGGTCATTATCCAGAGAAAAAATATCTAAATTAAAGCATTCTTAAAGTTATAAATTTCATAGAGCTCTTTGAATTCTATCCTTAGAGGAACGACGAAAAACCAACGATCATGCCAAAAAAAAGTTTTATTTCCTGAATGAACAATTGTATTAGTACCAAGGTTAAAAATCTCATGAAATTTTAAAATTGATTTCGATAAAAGTCCATTTTTAGTTTTAAAGGATATTAAAAAGGTTGAAGGTTTAGTAGCTAATACGCTTAATAGTAAAACTATAAAATTTCCTTTTGATTATCTTGATTTTCTTATTAGACCAACTAAACTTAAACATGATGGCGCTATTATTATTATAGATAAAATTAAAAATAGGATTTCTAATTGGAATGAGGGTTTTTATCTAGAGCTGGTGGATTAGTTCTAATCAATTCTGTTTTATCTGCTCTTCCAGTCTATTGGATGTCTATGCATCTTTTTCCAAATTGGGTGATTAAAAAAAATTAATAAAATAAGAAGGGACTTCTTATGGAATGGGGACAATTCTAACAGTAATCTTAAATGTTTAGTTAATTGGGAAAGAGTTTGTAAATCCAAAAAGGAATGTGGTTTAGGAGTCATTAATTTGCATAACATGAATTTGTCTTTGTTAGGGAAGTGGTTACAGAAATTTAAGGATTTTAATGATAACTCTATTTGGAAAGAAATCATTTCTAAACATTATTATAATGGTAGTAATAATTTATACCAAATTACACCTTCTGTTATTAATAAGTTGTATAATTTTTGGAAATCAATTTTAAAATGTCATTAATCATAAGATTTTGAAAATAAAATACTAATGATACATATTACATTGCTTGTTAATTCATAATATTTATAACAAATTTCAAAAATATGGCTACTGGAAGGAATGAAGTCACGTCCACTAAGACTATTGAGGTTGACAATGAGAAAATGAATCGATGAATGATTTTCCATGTAGTGGATCAAAACCCATTCCAAAAAGTTTGAATTAGGAAATTAATCTTATTCCTAATGATTAGAAATTGTATTAAATATCTTCTGAGCCGTTGAATGATAATGAAACTGAAGTTGTTAATTTGAATGATGTCGATACAAATAACTCTTCTTTTGTTCCTCATTTTGCTGCTCTTACCATTGCTCGTTGAGGGAGAAGAGATGCGCAAGGAACATATACTATGACATTCACAATAATATGAATATGACGCAGAGAAAAATCTGATTCCATCATCATGCTGTTTTGGAGGTTTTAAGCTTTCAATGAACAATGACCGAAAAGTTAAAGAATGTATGAACCAGATGACGAGGTTATGCAATTATTTTCAATGGCAGATTACAAGATTTTCTCTAAACATTGATTTTCAAATGAGCATGCGAATAATGGTCGATGATGATGAAGTACTCTAGTGGATCGACTTAGAACTCAAGACGTTGAGTGGAGAAGGCTGTTGAAGTTGTTGTCATGTTTCTTAACGAGTGTAGATAGTAGGATTTATGTGTTATCCGGTTATTATTTGTATTTTTATTGGACGCTATGATTGTTGTTGTTTGTGTATGTTAGACGTTGTATGAACGAATAATGTATTTAATTATCGAAGTTGTAAAATGTTATAAGGCATGCCAAGTGTTAATTTCTCCTCTTATTTTTCTTTACTTAATATTATCTATTAACCATTGACTATTAATTATAGACAATCAAATAAATATTGCCTATTAAATTATTAAAATGTATAGATAATATATAGTATTGTTTAATTTTAATTACTTACTAAAATTTATTAGTTATTATTTATTATTTAAGCATCTAATGATAAAATAAACAACAAAACCTTACATTCAAAATGAACCTCCAACGTTCATGTTAACTCGCTTTATAACCAAGTAGATTTAAACCAGAATTAGAAAACCAAAATGTAGATGAGACAATTCACAAACTCAGAAACATGCTTAGAAGAACAAAAGAATAATACTCAAAAAGTTTGATGAAAAATTGAACTAAGTAAACCACTCGATACTGATAGGTTTTTCTTCCACTTGACTCCTCCCAAACTCCTCATACTCCAAGCACTACATTAAGAAATCATGGTCAAGTACTTTTTCTAGAAGATAGACAAACAAACACTAAGGATTTCAAAGAAGAAGGCAAAGAAAGCAGGAAAAGACAGATAATATCAAACAAATCATCAGAAGGAACTTGATCTTAATGAAAAAGAGTTTAGAATACATCGAATTGATAATAAAAAGGCGAGACAAATAAGATAATAGACTTTCACCTAGAAAAATCCACTTAGTACGAGAGGAATTTCTCGGTACCAAGAGGTTTTTATTGGAGATTAGGATGGCTTGTTTTCTCCTGTACACTTGGAATTACATCTGGATTTATTCAACATGAGCTCATGAGTCTACTGGCCAGTTTCTCTATAAATATCAGTCTGATAGCAGCTTAAGAGTGGATTCACACTTTGTATCTTCTTCACTCTTATCTCCTTCCACTAATATACTCTAAAAATTCCATTATAAATCTGAGAACCATTAGATTATGGTCGGATCTGATAAAATTAGTTGTAATCCTGAGAGAAAACAACTAATCAAAAGATTAAAGTGGATGTAGGCCGGAGAATTCACTGAACCACTATAAAAATTGTATCTTTTCTACTGCTTTTATGTTTATTTCATTAAATCTATACTATTTTGGTGTTTCTATGATATTTTGGATGTTGGGTTCTATTTTTGGCGTCAAAATTTGGTGCTTTCACTGAGAAAGAGCTAGATTTCACAACCTAAAGCTTGGATCTAAGACTCAAAGAAGATGAAGAAGCCTAACATTAGATCTAAGATTGGAGGAAGTTAACCAGAGCATAGGGGTAACCAGGAGGTGTCCTCAAATTCCAATCAATCTACTTATGTGGCCATGGAGAAAATGATGAAGGAGATGCAAGATGAATTAATGATTCAATAACAAGAAATGTTGGAGGGAATCGAATTTCTCTTCTTACACCAACCTAATCGAAACCCCAGAAAGGATATACCTAGATACTAGGGATAGATCTTCTACCGAAAGCCAGCTAAAAGAGAACCTACTGATCGGAGAGAAGGATTGGAAAGTTTTGCATCTTCCATGAGCTGGATGTACATGAAACGAAAAAATGCTAACACCTTCTTGATTTGATAAAAGAACCGGTTTGGAGCAACTAGCTGCAGTAGTACATAAGAAACCAAAATACGATGGTGCAGTTGAAGCAGCTACCATCTACGATGAATGCATCAAGACACGACCAGGGATTTGGATCGAGGTCGATGATCCTATAATCGGGATGGATGAGACCTAGGTTAATTTCCCATGCTTTGCTTTTTTTACTTTAAGTAAGACAATAATAACCTTAAATCGCTTACATGTGTAAAAGACCTTGACTGATCTCTAGGGACGCTCTAAGTTGGATGTCTAAGATGACTAATTAAGATGATAATAACCTCGGACCACTTATACATGTACGAGACCTCGATTGGTCTCTAGGCATGCTCTGATTCAAATATTTGAGATGAAAAATTAAGATTTTTGCTTGTTCTCTTTGATTTGGTTATTTGATTTTTAAAAATCAACTTGAACGTGATGATTAATATTGATTATGGTAGTCCTACCCGGAGAGATGAGGCAATGACCATAAGAAGTAAGTCCCATTATTGGAGAGTAAGTGGATGGACTTGCTTGTCATTGAGTCCCCACGTCGAAGAGCAAACAGATTAGGCTCAGCAAGGAAATGAAGAGATCAAGGCAAGTCCAGGGCTTGCTTCGTCGTTGAGTCTCATCACTGTAGAGCGAGCAAATTGGGCTCAGCAAGGATCCGGATAGATCAAAAGTAAGTCCCCTCATCGAAGAGTGAGTGAATATGCTTGCTTGTTTGTTGCGTCCCCTCACTAGAGAGTGAGAAGATTGGGCTCAATAAGGATTCAGAGAGATTGAACCCTATATTGGATGTAAAACAATAATCAAACACAAGATTGGATGCTAATAGATTTAGAGAGATCAAACCCCAGAACAGTTGTTGATTTGATAAAAGGATTTGAACTCATTGCTATTAGAGCAAAATTAATAAGACCCGAGCGAACATGGGATGATTTAGATATGCAATATGATACCTTCGGTTAGAGACAAGCTGCTCATGATTAATGGCTGGCACCTAAGCAAAAGCTGGAGTCCTTAGCTATTGTAGGCCTAGGACGACCTTTGGGCTATAGGAAAATCCAAAGGAACAGAACGATTCATTAAGATCGAGGTCAATGGATGGCCAGAGAGCTCAACTATCAAGGATTGACTACTGTTGAAACTTGTTCTTAATCAAAGCACACCTTACATTCGAAAGGCATACTTTGGAGGGCAAGTGTTAACTCATTTTTTTAACCATGCAGATTTCAAATAGAATTAGAAGGCTAAAATAAAGATGAGACAATTCACGAATTTGGAAACATGCTTAGAAGAACAAAAGAATCATATTCAAAAAATCAAGAAAAAATCAAGCTAGGTAAACTACTCGGACTTGAAAGGAACCTCTCGATACTGAGAGGTTTTTTTCCACTTGGTGCCTCCCAAACTCCTTATACATTAAGTACTACTTCAAGGAATCGTAATCAAGTGCTTTTTATAGAAGATAGACAAGCAACACTAAGGATTTCGGAGAAGAAAGCAAAGAAAGAAGGAAAAGACAAATGATATCAACAAAATCATCAGAAGGAACTTGTTCTTCATGAAAAAGAGTTTGAAATGCATCGACTTGGAGATAGAAAGGCAAGATAGATAAGATAAAAGACTTTCACCCAAAAAATCCACCTGGTACCGAGAGGGACCTCTCGATACCGAGAGGTGTTTATTGGAGATTAGGTCGTATGGTCCCTCTTGTACGCTTGGACTTTATTCATTAAACCTATACTTTTTGTTGCTCATGTGATATTGGGTGTTGATTCCATTTTTGGCATTAATAGTTCAAAAGTGTATGCAAATGAAACTTCAATAACTACCATTCAGTGGACTATCATTTTTGATACGCTGTTTGAGAATGAAGTTTAAACATATATGCGAGTATATGCTTGCTTATACATTATGGAAATGTGATGAAGAAAATAATCCTTCGTCCACTCTCTTTATTAACTTCTTCTCCATTTATTAATTTTACTATATACCTATCTATTAACTTCACTCCTAAAAGAATGACCGCATCCTACTTTCTTTGTATGCATATGCACAAATATATAAGGTTTATTGCAACTCGACTTCAAGAACACTCCTTTGGCAATACCATATTAATATTGAGCTACATTATTTCTGATGTTAATTTTTGTGTGTAGATATGTTCATTTCATACTCAAAATTATCTATATGGAAATTGAATTAATTTGAAAATATCCATAATAAATTTGATTTTTAAGACTAACTATTAAAATAAATATTTTAACGTTGGATATTGATATATAATTTTGAACGTATAAAAAATTTCATATCAATCTCATCTTTTGCAGAGATGTTAATCACAATTTGGTTTGATTATCCCAAAATTTTATAACATGTGTTATTAGCCCAAATATGATAGGGTGCCAAAGTGGTAAGGAAGTCTCAACAACACACCACTTTTGGAGCACCCATATCATATTTTTAGCTAAGCTACTCCAAATGCTAATATTTTTTGTAGAAATGTACGTACCATACTCTAAATCATATTCAAAAAATTTGAACTCATTTGAATATATCTGATGCAATATATTTGAAGTCTAAATTTAATGGTAGAACAAAATGTTTTAACATGATTTTTAAGACCTAATAAAACTTTAGAAATGGCATCCACAATCACCATAAATGATCTTTAAATTCCAACCAGTTAGACTCAAACCAATAAGTGAAGAATGTGGAAGATGGTGGGGAAGCCCAGGATAGAGGTAAACCACGGGAATAGATAAAACAAAGGGAGTTAATTCTCTAAGAAGAGCCAAAATAATGCGCGCAACAATCAGACCCTAGCTGCCGCTATCAAAATTTGGCTTTGACT
This sequence comes from Allium cepa, assembly GCA_030765085.1. Classification (NCBI taxonomy): domain Eukaryota; kingdom Viridiplantae; phylum Streptophyta; class Magnoliopsida; order Asparagales; family Amaryllidaceae; genus Allium; species Allium cepa. The sequence continues at coordinate 204,376,795 of CM060944.1, read as the reverse complement.
GGTCGACCGCCTCTCCTTAATCGGAACCAATTGATTATTTTAGGTATTTATTTATTTCGTTGCTTTTTAGTTAATTTCTTAACCTATTTAACTTTAATGTTAAACGTTAATTAAAACATTTACTTAGCCCCAAGCTAATTTTGAAATTCAAACCCTAAGTTTAGATATTTATTTGAATTTGAATTCGTATTAAATTAATGTAAATCATTAACTTCAAACACTCATAACTTCTCCGTTTAAACTCCATTTTCAGCATATTATGTATGGAAACAGATTAGAATTTTACCATGAACGCAACCTAATAGCTTTCATGGTCAAATTCCCAACTTTTATGAAATTTCTGTATTCAATCCTTATCATATTTAATTTACTCTATTTATTTATGGTTCATCCTATGGGGTGTTACATTGTATCTCCTTCACTTATGCATTTTCTTCCAGCCTCCTACATGCACGCATGCAATTACTCACGTATGCATGCCCATTAACACCTTAGGCTACCACCTGCACCATTAGCTCCACCATCCTATGTCACCGCCAACTGGCATGCCTGCTCCGCTTTTCCCTCTAATCACCATAACTTGTTGCTACTTCATTTTTTCTCCTTTCTATTTCTTTATGTACACGCTCATTGACAACACGCTTCCATACACCATGATGCCATGTGAGCACACAATGCCCTTATCTTTCCACCACCGGCTCCGGCTAACCGCCACTTCAGAAACAATCGTTGGCCATATATAAAACATGAATTGTTTTCTAACTTCTCAAGCCTGCTACCACCATCATGTTCATCTCTAACCTATACCATTTATATTTCTGTAACCTTCTTACCAAGATGAACAAATCCATATCATCAAAACCCATCTAGGAGCTCCTCCAAAAATCACCATTTTTTGGAGGTTATTGTTTCCAACCACTATAGTCATATCTAGGTCGATTCGATGCCATGGCTTTGTAGCTCTTGAAAAATAGGGAGATTCAAATTTTATTTCATTTGAAAATTTGGCTATTTGGATGAGAACGATGAGAAGAAAGAGGAGTATGGAGTGAGATGCAATGGAAGAAAAAGATGCATAAGGAAGTAGATGCAAATTATATGGCTATAATAATGGTGCTATTTAAAGGGTAGTGGTAGGTTAGGGTTTGGCATACCCATTTTCTTTAAATTTTTTTGAATTCCCAATGCACATTTATGAATACATGGCTTCTAGAAATATTTGGTTGTGATAATTCTTAGATGGTGTGAATCATCTTATTTTTTCTCATTCCAACGACATAAGTTTCATCAAAATCCGAGATTGTTCCCCGAAGCGTTACACTTGAACATTATTAAGGTGTACAGCCTACCGAAACTCATATCATGGAAATTTTATGACCACGCATCTCGTACACTTTTTTCGACCCATGCACTTTTTTTGTCCGTCCAAATCCTCTATTGCACTATGGCACATATATCAGCGTGATACGTATAACCAAAAATGCCAAAAAATAAATCTAAGGTCAAAATCATCCTATAAAATTACCAAGGGTCAAAAATTCCATTTCTCAACATCACCCAAATTTATACCATCATACGATCAAATATGAGTTTAAAATAATATTTTACGATCATGTGATACATAAAATACGAGCCATTACACAAGCCCTTAAATCTATCCTTAGGAATTCTCCTTGTAAAAATCATCACTGGGTGGACTGATACTTCTATTAAATTTGGCGACCCTATATATAGAATTGAAGTGGACATAAACAACTTGATATTGGTGAAGATAGTTCGTGAATTGGAGCTTGAAGGCGGAAGTTACTACAATTTGAAGAAGCAATTCAAAGCTACAGCAAGTTAGACGTCTAAATTGTAATTCAGATGTATAATATGGAATTTAAATGTTTAAATCTACAGTTAGATGTCTAGCTGACTTAGGAAATTATCCCGACAGTTTCCAATGTATTTAGATGTATTCAGACGTCTAAATTTTAGGTCCGACGTCTAGTTACTTGAGACATGGTCTTTTATGCGCATGCTGATGTGTTTTGATTGTTAAGGCTTCAAGGTGAAAATTTGGTATTTTCCAAATGGTAATTCTTCATATGAAAACTATTTTTCATAGCTCAAGAGAGAGTTTCATTCAAATTACAAACGGGTTTCCACTGTCAAAATTTCTTTAATTCTTAATCTTCACTAACCAAATTCTGTAGAATTTTGAGGGATCATTGTAATTAATCTCTTATACTCTTTCATTATTAATAATAGAAAAGCTCTCTCCAAAGTGGATGTATGCTAACATATCGTTAGTGGAATCACTATAAATCTTATGTGTGATTTACTTTTGTTATTGCCTATTTTACTTGCTTGTGATTGAGATTGATTTATTTGGATTGGTTTTGAGTTTTGGTATTGGGATATTGATTGGTTGTTTTTGTACATCTTTCAACGAACTCTCATTTTCTACCGCATTTTGAAGTTTGGATTAGAGTGATCTTGAATTTAAATTTCATAACATTTGGTATCAAAGCGTTGGTGTTTGTAAGGTGTTTAAGGAAATGCCGAATTCAAAAAAATATCGGATAACTCCTCATTGGTTGGTCCAAGTTAGCATCGTGTGTACATGGATATGTGGTTTCAAGTTCTCACTTGGTTATTAACAAGTGGAACGATGATAATAATTTTGAAAAAAATGGTAGTGGAAGACGAAAGCGGTTCTTAGACGGAATTATATGCATCAACTTGTTTTCGATTCTCGGATGTTAAGGAGAGGAAATAGAAGATTAGGCATTCACTACACTTCAACTTGCTATGGGTGAGAATGTAATCTTCAAAATTAATGGTGAAACCACCGCTAATAATATTTGAGATAAGTTGGAGGAATTGTATATGAAGAAATCACTAACTAATCATTTGATCTTATTAAGAACATTCTTCACCTAAAAGTTGAAGGAGGGTATTTTGCTAAAGGCGCACTTGAATACCTTTAATGGTTTTACAATGAAGATAAAGGCAGTAGACTTGAAGATTAAGGAAGAGAAAAAGGCGATGATCTTGTTATGTTCGTTGTCGGACCATTATACGGGTCTGTCAAATAGCTTGATCTATAGCTGTGATACTTTAACTCTTAATGAGATTAAAACGGGTCTTCTAGTAAGGAGATGTGGAATCAAAAGAAGGAGTTGAGCGATAGTAGTAGTGGTGCTAGTAGGGGTCATGGTTTGTGAAGAAGGAGATAAATGAGAAGGGAAATGGGAATAGTAGGCGTTCTAAATCAAGAAAGCCTGAATGGAGAGGAAAGTCAAAGGATATAAATAACAAGTGCTTTATTTGCTAAAAACCCAATCATTGGAAGAATAAGTGTCTGGACAAGTATAAAAAGAAGAAGGAAGTAGCATCTTCATCGGTGGGGGTAAAGGGTGATGTCGGCGAGGTAGAAAAAATGTACTCACTGTGGTAGCATCGGATGTTTCAAATGGCGAATGGGTACTCGATTCGTGTGCATCTTATCGTATGATGTTAAATAAGAATAGTTTTTCCTCTATTGTCGACAAGAAGGGAAATTCAATTGTTATGGGTAATGGTGCTATTTGTACATCAGTGGGAATTGGTTCCATGTGAATTCAAATGTTTGATGGAATAACTTGTATGCTCACTAATGTACACTATGTTCCGGGTCTTCGATAATCTTTTATTTCCTTGGGTAAATTGGATTATTTGGGTTGTGAAATCACTAATGAGAGTGATAGCTTGCGAATTTTGAAGGGTGCACTTGAGGTGATGAAAGGTGCTAGAGCTTATAGAGTTTATTTGCTTGAAGATGTGACTATTGAAGGTAAAACTTGTGTAGATATTGATTATTCTTGTGGTTTGGATGCAACAAGGTTGTGGAATTTGATGTTAGCTCATGTCTTGGAGAGGAGTTTGGATATCCTTCAGAAGAGGGAGATGATCAATAGAATTTTTTTAAGAAACTTGAGTTTTGTGAGTAATATGTCATGGGAAGGCAAACTAAAGTATCATTCAGTGAAGGAAAACATGATTCAAGAGATGTTCTAGAGTGTGTTCACACGAATGTTTAGGGCCCGGCACCAGGAGCTTCTTTGGGTGGAACTCGTTATTATATTTCTTTTATTGATGGTTTTTCTCGTAAAGTATGGATGTATGTAATAAAGTCCAAGTCCGAGGCATTTACAAAGTTCATAATTTGGATAGCTCTTGTTGAGAATGAGAGTGGTAAGGTCGGACAATGGTGGGAGTATATTTCTAGAGACTTTTTGGATTTTTGCAAGCATCATGGTATTTGAAGGCATTTTACTACATCTGGGGAACCGCAATCGAATATGGTAGTGGAGAGAATGAACCATACTCTACTTGAAAAAGTTCGACGTTTGAGATTGACATCAGGTTTGTCGAAGGGATTTTGGGTTGAAGCATTATCAATATTGGTGTATATTATAAATCAAATTATATGCTCGATTATTGGTAAAAAAATTTCGAAGAAAATATGGAAGGGGAAGAGCATTTGCTTGAGCTATTTTCGTGTGTTTGGTAGTCTAATTTGTGTGCATGATCCGAGAAATAATAAGCTTGAGCCTAGAGCTTTCTAAGGGGTCTTGCTTGGTTATACAGATGGTGTCAAAGGTTATCGGATTTGGAATCCAAAAATGAAGAAAAGCATATATTTTCATCATGTTATTTTTGATGATTTGACATTATTCAAGGAGAATGGGAGCTCATCGGATATTCTAAATTTGGTTTGTGATGAATCAAAAGATATGGAAGTTGTTCCCATTTTTCATCTAAGGAGTAGAGTTATTGGAGATGCTTGTATTGAGAAAACGGTTGATGATACATCACATAGTTCATTTGTATCCTCTAGTGGTGTTGGTAATGTGCATGACTCTAAAGATAATTTAGTTCAAGATGGAGCCAAAGGAAGTTTGGATGATAATATTGCAGCTCGGGTTAATCATCGTGTTATAAGACCACCCAAAAGGTGTGGTGACCGGAACTGTCTTAGCTTTTGCAATAATTTGCACCATGCTCTTTCTATAGTCCAAGATGAGCCGATGGACCTTGATGATGTCATGGATTCAAGTGATAGCTCAAAATGGATTTGTATCACGGAGGAAGAGATGCAACCTTTGTTGAAGAATCAAACTTGAGATTTGGTTCCAATTCCTAAAGGAAAACATGCTATTGGATGCAAATGGATATACAAGACGAAGGATGATGGAAGATACAAAGCTAGATTAGCGGTTAAGGGGTTTGCATAAAAGAATGGAATGAAGTATGATGAAATCTTTGCACCAGTCATGCTTCAAACTTCAATCTGAGTATTACTTGTTATAGTTGCTATTCATGATTTGGAACTAGAGCAACTTGATGTGAAAACCACCTTCTTGCATGGTGACTTGGATGAAAACATCTAAATGGAGAAACTGGAAGGTTTTGTTGCAGATGGTAAGTCAAATTTAGTTTGCAAGCTGAAAAAATCACTATATGGTTTAAAGTAAACATCTAAATAATGATACAAAATATTTGATCATTTTATGCTTGAAAATGGTTTTGATAGCATCAAAGATGTTTGTTTATATTTCAAGAGGTTAAAAATGATTGTTGGGTGTATTTACTTTTGCATATGGATGACATGGTCATTTCTTCTAAAGATAAAAATGAAATCAACAAGCTAAAAATGTGTTTAAAATTAGAATTTGATATGAAAGATCTTGCAGAGAGGCAAAGAAAATTTTGGCCGTGAAAATAGAAAGAAATCCAAAGTGTTTTGAGTTGAAATTGACTCTAAAGGAGTAAATAGAGAAAGTGCTTTGTCGATTTAGATGCAGATGCATCTAATACACCTTTAAATTTGCATATGAAGCTTTTGATTAAGGGATCACCTCTCTTGGAGAAAGACAAGACTTGTATGACAAGAATGCCACATGCAAGTGTGGTTGGAAGCATGTCATGGTGTGTACAAGGCTCGATATTGTAAATTCCATCGGGATGTGGTTTTATCTTCTTGGTAAGTATTTATTTTCATTCTCAAGTATTTTTGTCTTTTGTTAAGATGTTTTTTGGATTTGAATACCTTCAACACTTCATTAGTGGGCGGAGACTTTGTTGAAACTCGTTAGCGAAGTGTATTAGGCGGTGGTTTTGCCAAAACTCATTGGGAAAGTATTCAAGTGTTTTGGTTGAAGATAAAGGTGGTGATGGTTTGGTCCATTGTGTCTTGATGATTGGAGATGGATATAACGTCGAGGAGGAGCGTTAAATTTTGGCGACACTATATGCAGAATTAAAGAGGATGGAAAAAGCTGGATATTGGGAAAGACGATTCACAAATCAGGGATCGGAAGCGGAAAATATCACAGTTTGAAAAGGCAATTCAGAATCACAACAAATTAGACATCCAAATTGCAATTCAAACATCTAATGTGGAATTTAGACGTCTAAATTTACATTTAGATGCCTAGCCGACATAGGAAATTATCTCGACAGTTCCAGCATATTTTAGACGTATCTAGACGTCTAAATTTTGGGTCAAATGTTTGGATGCTTGAGACATGGGCTTTTATGCCCATGCTATTGTGTTTTGATTGTGAAGGCTTCAATGGGCAAATTTGGTATTTGCTAAACCAAAATTAATCGTATAAAAGCTATTTTTCAGATCTCAAGAGAGAGGTTCATTCAAATTACAAAAGGGTTTCCTCCATCAAATTTTCTTCAATTATTAATCTTAACAAATCAAATTCTATAGAATTTTGAATGACATTATAATCAATCTCCTGTACTCTTTCATTCTTAATAATAAAAAGGCTCCCGTCAAAGTATATGTACGCTAACACATTGTTAGTTGAAGCATTATAAATCTTTTGTGTGATTTACTTTCATTATTGTTTATTTTACTTGTTTGTGATTGAGATTGGTTTATTTTGATTGGTTTTGAGTTTTGGTATTGGGATATTGATAGTAGGCCCGTCAATGAATACCCAAAATTTTATAAATCCGTCCGCATCCATATCCGAAAACATGAAAAATATCCGATATCTGAAAAGTGGATGTGGATATATGATATCTGAAACATATTTCGGATATGGATACAGATATGGCTATATACGTATCCGATAAATATCCGTCCGGTTTGAAATCATATATATATATATATATATTAATATGTTATTTTATATCCATAAATTTAATATAAATGCACTTCATTTTACAAAAATACAACACATTTTCACTTGGCTTGGCCCAAATTCCCAAAATATAACCCATAATTCCATTCCAATTTCCATATAGCGCTTCAAACCCTAGATCTGGATATACGTTGAAAAAAGAAAAGGAAAAAGCCAACCGTTCATTCAAAGCTTCAAACCATAGATCCCATAATTCCATTCCAATTTTGTTCGACCCCAGCTGCCATTTGCCAACCCTAGTTCCATAATTCAAACCCGTAGCTATTTCATCCGCCATCGCACTTAGATCAACCGCCATCGCACTCCGTAAGCTTTCAATCTTTTATTTTTTTTATTGATTATACTGTTCGTAATGGTAGCAAAATACATTAAGGTGATGTTAATATTATAGTGATATGCATTTGGTTAGCTGTACATGATTAGTTGGTTATCTAAATAAATATAATTTATTATACTTGAAGCGTGACATATATAACTTGTGTGTTTCAACTGAAACTCTTTTGCTTGTTGGAGAAACTCTAACTTGCTGAACTGGAAGGTTTTATTTTTATATTCTATGTTCATAAATATCCAAGCTTGATTAAATACAAGTATCATTAGTTAGCTGTTTGTTCCTCTTTTGTGTCCACGTTTATTAACTGTTTGATTTTCCCTCTTTTGATTTCGTAATTTTTCTTTTTGTGAAAATTATATTATTAACTGCATTCGATATATTAGGAAGTGGTGGTAGATATGAAATAAAAAAGAAAAACAATATTTGATTGCACTTCATTTAGTACTTGGTAGGTTTAGAATGTTGAGTTGCTGCTGCTAAAGTGAAAACTGAAATGTTCTATATTTTACTACAATGTTTGATCAATGATATTCTTTCAAATTTCATGTCATTCTTCATATGTAAACTTTGTTTCCTTTACATGTAAGCACTGCAACTCTTAATATTTTAGTTGAAGATGTTTGTACTATGTGGTATACAAATTTTAGTCTTGATTTTGGTTTGTGATTATTGTTACCCGATTTTTTTTTTTTTTGTAAATGAGTTTGTATGGCGCAACACATAGAAATTGGGTTTTGTACTTATGCAAGCGTTAATAGGCAAAAGAAGGGGAAAATAAAATCAAAGCAAGCAATTAGATTTAACATTATGATTATGATATTTTGATGTTATGCCTTCGTGACCACGATAAAAATATATATTATAACATAAAGAAGGTTTGCTTTCCATTTCTAAGTTGTATGTTGTCACTGTTATAAGCATTATCAAAAGCAAGCTATTAGAAGGATTTTGAGTTTTATAAATTAAAATGAAGATAGGATTTTATAAATTAAAATAAAATTGTGGTGCTGATACTTAGCTACGAATTTTTTTAATTTTGATATTATAGATTTTTAAAAATGACGAACACCTCATCAAATTGTAGTAACAAGGATGTTTGTTGTGCCTATGACACCGTAGATATGGAAGAACTACGAAACACAGGTTCTACTTTACCAAACACACAAATATCCGAAAATCTTTCTACCGACAAATCCACACCTTCAAATACAAGAATTTTGAAATCCAATGTATGGAAAGATTTTAAAGAGAAGTAGTAGGAGCTATTAAAGCCACTGATAAACATTGTTCTAGATTATTTAATGGAGCTACTTCAATGGGAATAATTCACTTGAAAAATCATCTACAATCATGTCAAAAAATCGCGATCGTGTATGAATATCTGGACAACAACTATTGACTACCAAAATTTCTCCCAACAAACCAATTCAATTATCGAGTTAGAAGTTTGATCAACATAGAAGTCGAATGTGTTTTGCACGTATGGTTGCTAAACATGGTTATCCATTTAACATGACCGAACATGTGTATTTTCAAGAATTTGTTAAGAGTATTGATCCAACAGTTAAATTCTTTTCTAGAAATATAGTTCGATGTATTATTTTAAAACTTTATACTGATATGAGAGGCAAATTACAAGAGGCTTTTGATCAATTTTCAGCTCGTGTTAGCCTCACTACATATTTGTGGATATCTGAACATCAAAACATAGGGTATTGTTGCATAACTTGTCATTTTATCGATGATGATTGGAAACTACAAAAAACGTTATTACTTATTAAGATTTGCCCACTCCACACACCGGATCTGCACTTAATGCTTCTATTAAGTCAAAAGTATTGCATTGAAATATCGGTAAGAAGTTATTTGCACTTACAGTTGATAATGTTTCAAATAATGATGTCATGATAAGAGATTTAAAAGAAAGGTTAGTTGGTAAAAATGTGTTGCCTCTTAGTGGTGAATTATTTCATATGCATTGTTCCATGCAAATACTAAATTTGATTGTTCAAGATGGATTAAAAGTGGTACAAGGTCTTGTTGAAAAAATTAGAGAAAGCGTTAATTATACAAAATCATCACAAATGAGAAAACAAAATTGAGAAAATGCATTGGCTCAAACTCGATTAGTTGGGAAAGGAGTGTCATATGATGTTCCAACACGTTGGAATTCAACATATCTAAGGCTTGAAAGTGCTCTTGAAGTAAGTCCGTCATTTGAGTGATTGGTTGATTTAACCCACGATTACAAATGGTTGCCATCAAATGAAGAATGAGAAATAGGAAAAGAAATATATGAATGTTTGAAAATATTTTACGAAGTTACACTTAAATTTTTGGGTGTTAAATATCCTACGGCTAATTTATATCTTAAAAGCATGTGTGATGTCTATGAAAGTATTTTAACTTGGGAGCTAAATGAACAGGAGTATATTCAACATATGGCCCAAAAGATGAGGATTAAGTTCGATAAATACTGGAACACTTGCAATCTAATGATGAATATTGGTATGGTTTTAGATCCCCGTTATAGAATGACTTATGTTGAATTTTTCTTTGACGTAGTATACGGTGATCATTCACAAGTTCATGTTGCAAAAATTCATGAATCTTTGAAATCTCTATTTTCTTTATATCAAATGGAATTCTCTTCTTCTAAGGGGTAATTTACCAGTTCTTCATGTGATACTTTTGATTCTTCTAATGTTGGTTCTAAAAAGAGAAAAAAATGGATTTAAAGTGGAGAAACTATGTTGAGCAAAAGGTTTGTAGCTCACACGCTTTGAAAACGGAACTTGATAAGTATTTAGAAGATGAATTGTTACCCATGGATGAGGATGAGGACAATTTTGATATTTTGAGACGGTGGGAATCAATTGTCCAACTTTTTAAATTATTGTAAGGATGGCTCGTGATATTTTAGCCGTTTCGATATCAACCGTAGCATCCGAATCATCGTTTAGTAGTGGGGTATATTGATTTCCGAGAGTAGATCTTCATTATCTTCAGATATTGTAGAAGCTTTGAGTTGTATAACAGATTGGTTGCCATCTGAAATAGATAAAACTATTATATTTTTCTACATGTTTTCAGCACAACAATTATCCCATATATGTGTGTGTGTATATATATATATATATATATATATATATATGATATAATTGCTTTGTTTTCCTTCTTTTAATAGGTCATATTGTCGAGTTTATAGATGACGCTTTAATTTCATTATAAACCTTCTTCGCATTAGAGGGTAATGGTAAGTGTCAATAAACATACAAAATGTTCATAAATATACAGTGTTCTTGTGTAGTTTGAATTTTTCTTACTTGCCCTTTTCATGCTTTCTAGGTAAGATTCAATTATTGGAGTTTTTCTTGCTCAGAAGGTTTCACATCATCTTTCCAGGTAAGATTTGCCATGACGAATTAAATAATAGTTTGAAACAATGTGGCTATTTTACTCTTTTAGCCTTCTACATTTTCTATAACTATATATTAAATTCAAAATCTCAATAACAATAAGAAGCCTTTGTGTTACTATTTCATGTAGTGCGTTCACCTTTCTGTTATTGTTTCATGTAAATGTTTACTTCATAGAAGTTTGTGTTGTCTAAACCTAGTGTATGGTTTGAAACATACGTTTCAGCAAATTATTTGAGTTTTTCTATATTTTTATGGTACGTTAAGCTGTGACGTCTTCACTGATAAATTAAATGCATATTATCATTAAATCATAGTGAGCTTTTCTGTAAGGTTAAGGTGCTACATTGGTTTTGTTATCATATGAATTGAACTTATATTAGTTTCTTAATGCTATAATGTACTCTTACTACAATATGGTCAGGATTCATTTTTCTATTATATATTTTACATTTTCTAATATATGTGTTAATGATATGGTTAAGTTCATTTTGGAGCTTGCGTAGGGAATTTTATTTATTTATTTGCAGGGTAATCTTTTGGTTTTGGAGCATTAACCACTTCATGGAAAAAGAATGCAATATTTTAGGCTATATGTATGTTATGAAGATGATTTTTATTTTTGGTATTTGTTACAATTAAGAAGATGTGTGATGCATGTTTGCTTTTATGATTTGCTGGGATTGAATTAGCCTACGGATTTTGCGTGTGGATTATATTTATATATGCAATATTATCGTATGGATTTTGTGTGATTGAATTAGCTATTGTTAATTTGATGTAATTTATGTATTACAAGGTTTTTCCATCTTTTTATCAGTCAAAAAATGAAATATGCATTATATTGATTAATTTTCAGATACATTTTGAGGTTAGGATACATATATTTTTGGATATCCGAAAATATCCATATTCACTAAGCCAGATACGAATATTTTCGTATATTCAAAAATATTCGCGAATACGGATAATATTCAACAGGTAATCGCGGATATCAGATACGTATTCGGATACAGATTTTCATTTTCGGATACGGATATGGATACGGATACAACACTATCTGTATCCGATTGCATCTGTTTACAAGCCTAATTGATAGGTTGTTTTTGCACATTTTTCAACGATCTTGCTTTTTCCATTGCATTTTGAATTTTGGATTAGAGTAGTCTTGAATTTAAATTTTATAACTTCTTCATTTCAAACCATGGCAACAATATCCTTACTTTTTAGGATGTGGGTACGACTTCTCATTTTTTCCTCTTACGTTCAAGATGTGAAGGGCGACGGACCTAACTCGTAGATTTGCCAAAAGTTGCATATAAGGGCCATCTTATTTTGTTTTATGAAATTTGTAAGGAAGTAATGGAAAGAAAGCGAGGGCCTACACCTACCATACACCAAAACAAACGAAAATTAATTCTGCATATTAAATTTTGATGTCTTCGTCTCAGGCAAGCCGGAAACTCCATAAGAAGAAACTATGCTTGAAAACTAAGACGGGTTTATTTATCTTTTTTAGTTTTGGATTTTCATCCGTATAAAAATGCGCACGACGCATGTATATTGTGAAAAAAGACCAATTTAAAAAATGAAATTAACATAGAAAACAAAAAAACAACTTTTATTTTTTATTGTTCGTATTTGGAAAATAACGAAAGCACGATAAACAATTCATCCTTATATCGTCTCACCATTCTCTCTATCGTCTCCTTCACCTTCCTTCCATCCATTCGTCGTCCCTCCACTTTTCTAATATTTTATAATTTCTGTTAAAATCCAAAACACAAAATATGAAATAAACCAAATGGACCTTCGTTTCATACTATTCTCATATTTTGTAACTAATGTTTAAAACCCAAAACATAAAGTGCAAAATAAACTAAATGGACCATAAAACTTTCTCTCGCTCGCTCACTATATGTCACAAGCACGAGCTCTTCAGTGAATAAAACATTAAGGGCAGAGTTGGGTTGTCAAAGGAGGCAAATATGACTATATCCGCATCCGTAAGTTTAAATTTGCATCCGAATATGCATCCGATATCCGCAGACATTAGAGACTTAACATCCGTATCTACAACCGCTGATATTTTTCGGATATTCGAAAATATCCGCATCCAAAAATAAAAAGTGGATATTTCCGAATATTCGAAATATTTGCATCCGCAATTGAATAAGATTTTTGTTATACTAATATTTTTGAACTAAAACATCACAGCTAAAACAATCACTTTCTCAAATGACAATACACACAAACTACAATACTAATCAGTTTTTCAAATGACAAAATAGCAACGCACATAATGTCAAACAAGTTCATACAGTATTAAAACAATTCAAATGACAAAATACCAACACACATAATGTCAAATAAGTTCATACGATATTACAAAAATTCAAATAAACAAAAACAAACAAACAATAGATAATATTTGTTCTTTCTTCCATCCACCATAGCTTTTTAACATTTCCTTCCAAGAAAAACATGATCAAATCATTAGATCAAACAGATAATTTTGATTAATTCTGAATAATTAGCATGTATAACAGTAGCAGCATGTATGGCCGACCGCTGTCAATTGCGAGCTGATGTTTACAATAGCTGCGTGCTCCGATAAGTTTTTTATTTAAAAACAGTTTTAGTTTTGTTCATTAATTTGTGTTATATAACAGAAACTAATAATTTAATTTGTTTGAATCATCATTCCATAATGATGATCCAAGTTTGAAATTTAGAAGCTTGCATGTCAAATAAGTACATGTACTTTATACCAACAGTAGCGTTTTCCTTTTTTTTAACGTAAATACATGAAAATAAAATTAACTTTCACTTTTTATTATTATTAATATTATATATGATGTACATTATATAACTTTTCCATTTGCATTTGATACTTAGTTGCGGCTATTAAACTAAAGAAAGACGAACATTTCCAATTTTAAAAAAAAAGTTTTACCTTGTCCGACCATCTCTATACCGAAGCTGATATTTCATCTACGATTTCCATATCTTTGCCTGTTAAATGAATTTTTTAATAAATAGCATCAAATAATAACCTTTTCAAACTAATTTAAGTATTAAAAAAGAAAACACCAACCATTATCTGACGGTAACCAATCCTTAATACTACTTAAGAATTCTACTATATCCAAAGATAACAAGGATCTAGTTTCAGTATTCAATCTTCATCCACTACTAAATGTGGATTCAGATGCTATAGTAGTGTGATAACCCGGATTTTTGAACATTTGGTAACTGGATAATTTACTGTTTCTATATGAATAAATAAGTGAATTCTGATAATTTAAGATTATCGGGAAATAATAATCCTTATGGAAAATTAAAATATGTTAATAGACATATGCAAATGTTATTGAAAATTTAAGTGTGTCCATATACAAGTGAACACACATATATATAGAGGAAGCTATTGTGTAACCTGAGCCATTCCTTTGTAATTTGAATAAAATTTGAAATTCAAAATAAAAAAATAAAAAAAATATTTCTATGATAATATATATATGTATATTGTAAATGGTTAGCTATAGTTTAAATCCAATATTTAATTTTCAAAGCTATTAAAGGTAAAATCTATATTTTACAGCTACAAAGATAACATATATGTCTAATTATTTGTTAAGGAATTTAAAACTCAAGTTTAAAGTGGAATTTAAATAGATTCATACTTTCTTTAAATATATGTATAAGATATATTAAGTATTAAACATATGAAGGCATAACTTATAAATTAAACATATGTAAACACTTTGTTCTTGTATCTAAACAAATGTAAATCAAATAAGATCATATTGTAAAAAGTGTAAGCATATCTTTATTTGAAAATACAAGTGGCAGGTCATGTTCTTTTCTTTGAAAAAAAATGAAAATCTAAACAAACAAAATTGCTTCAGATCAGAAAATAGAAAAAAAGAAGAAGAAAGCTTAGAACTTTCTATTATCAAGAACCTGGAAACAACAAATTTCAAAGGTCTTGATCATCATGATTCCAGTTTTAAAACAATTCGATACCTTGCAATATAAGTTTTCAGAAGTCATCAACATCAGTAATATTCAAAGCTTTCAGGAATCACGGTCTGCTCTTAAAAAAGGTGAGTAAACAAGTTTTCAATCTGTTTCAATTTTTGTCGCATGCAGAAATTTGGAAGTAAATTAGTGATAAATGATTACATGCTTGTTTTATATGATAATATGTGTATATATACATATATAAATTATATGGGTGTGCATGTCAGTTTGCAAAATATTGTTCTGTTCGTATTGTTCAGGGTTTAAATCTATTTTTTTTTTGTTCTCCTTGTCTGATCTTCTTCAGGACATGATGGATAAACAAATTTTGTATGTTATAACATGGTATAGATTTTAAAAATAATTTCAAGTTATAATTGAAGCTGGATTTAATAAAAGATAGCAGAACAACAGCATTTTAATTTCAAAAGGAAATTTTCGACTTGAATAATTTTTGGATTCAAGTATAAAATCGTTTTTGTTTTCGAAATATTGGATTTTTAAAAATCAAATCATGATTTTTACTAAAGTAAATCAAAAGAATTTGTAAGACGAACGATAAGTGGGTTTCAGCATTTCAAATGATTGGTGGGGTTGGAAATCTCAGAATCATGTCTGGAGGTGGCTGTTAGTTTGTGGATCATAGGAAAATTACGGGGTGGTTTTCACGAACGTTGTGATGGCGAAGCAATGGTGAACTAGGGTTTAGCAAGGTTTGGGGGTTGTGTTCGGTTGTAGTCCAGTGGTGGTGACGTTTGTCGACCAGAGTGGTTTCGCACCAAGGTGAAAAGCAAGAAAGAGATGCGGCGGAGCTCACGGCTGAAAATTGGAAGGTATCGTGGTCAGAGAGTTCGGAAATCGGTGATGGAAGATTGGAACTTTGTTTCAGTGTGGGTTGAAGAGCAAAGATATAGAGGTGATGATGTAATCAGATTTTGGTTGCTCAGTTGAGTTTTGAGGGGTGTTGGTGGTGGGAGTTGATGGTCGACGACCCAAGATGATGGTCGTCGGCTATGTGTAGGTGCACATGTGTACAGATGTGTGCACAGGAATACTGGGCATTTGAAAGTTTGGGGAAGATGATGGTTTGTTCGGGTTGAACTCGGAGTGGTATACGTGCTGACTCGAAGTAAATTATGCGACTAGTGTATGGGGTGGGCTCGGGTATTTTCTTGGGTGAGACCTGGGTTGAACCCGAAGTATAATTTTATAACAGATTCTAAGTTATATGGAAACAAGTTTTTAGACTTTAAAGTAGATCAAGATTGAACTGATTTTAAAGAAAATATTATCCCTTTGTATGATAATATTTTAAATATTGGTTTAAGAAATTGAATGATATTTTACTTAAATATTGAATTGTTTAAGTATAATTACTTAATGGGAGTAAATACAAGGATTAATTACTCTATGTAATTAATTAATGTGATTTGTTTATGTTAATTATTTGGTTTAATTAATTTAAGATAAAACCACTTGATGAATGGGATTGAGTATAATTACTTAAATGAGGTTTATAAAGTGTAATTACTAAGTGAAGTATTTAGTAAGGGTTAATTACAGTGTGTAATTAATCGAAGATTGAGGGTAGTTCAGGGTTAATTACAGGGTGTAATTTATATGAAGAATAATTACTTAGTAAAAGTAATTAATAATTATTGCTTAGTGTATTTAATCTAAGAATTGACTAATAAAAGTTATGAGAAGTTAATTAAGTGATGTAATTAATTAAAGGCAATTCATTACAAAATGAGATTAACCAAGGGTGATTAACAAATATAACGAATTAAAGATTAAGTGGTTACTTAAGGTAATTAATGAGGTGTAATATTTAGTAATAATTGCTGGATGCAATTAAATAAAAGGAAATTACCTGATGGGAGTAAATTAAAGGATAATTACTTGGGTAAGGAATTTAGTGATAATTACTGGGTATAATTAAAGGATTAATTAATATAATTAATCAAGGATTTGGTTTAATTGGTGGAGTGACTAGGAAAGTTAATTTCTGATTGTGATAAATCAAGATTGATTAATGAATGTAATTAAGTTAAAGGTTAATTACTAAACAAAATTTAAGAATAATTAACTAATGAAAGTAATTAGAGGATCATTAATTAATGTAATTAATGTAAGTGATAAGTCTTGCTCTTAAATGACTGAATAATGATAAGTGCTTCGGGTTGGATGATTTCTCTGATATGAATTGCTATGTGATATGATAGGTTGGATGGACAGTGATAATATGACTATCTATCAATTATAAATTGCTGTATAAAAGTGTTATCCGACAATTAAAATTGAATTGTATTTAATTGAATAACTTGGGGATTTGATGACATTTGATTCGAATAGACAGGAGTCGGATATTAGTAAATACCCGAAACCACTTCGATTCTTTAAATTGATAGGTGGAATCAATAGGTTGATATGGAATGATTTAAGTGAATTGAACCATTATATTCTAAGTTTGGTACTTAGAAATTGAGGTCTGAAATAAGTAATGTCTATAACCTCTTGTGAAGTTGTAAATTGATATAAGTTACCCCGGGTTGACATAAGATGTATGCTTTTGTATTTCATGTTAGACGAGTTACTCACGCTGGTTTCCAGCCTGACCCGGGTGTTACTTTGATGTAATGCTCGGGTCAGACCGAGTATTACAGATTTTCAGGTAATGACGTTCTAGAGCTCAGGAGGCAAGTTGAAGAGCAGGAACGTATGGAGAGTTTCTACAGTGATATATTTTAGTATCTTAAATAGATTGATTTATCTGTCTCGTGTTTTTAAATATGTTGTAGCTCTGATATACATTAAAGTGTAATTTGACAAGTACAGCTTTCCTTTGTATAGTTATTATTTATGTGGTATTATATTTTGATCCACTGCGAATGAGAGGTTTCTGTGACTTGTTTCTGTTTGCTTCTTCTTTCTCTTTTCTTCTTTTCTTAACCATCTGGAAATTTCGGGATTGGAATTCGGGTTGTTACATTTGGTATCAGAGCGAGGTTAAGCGAGAACCTGGCTCTAGTGGGATTACTCATTAAGGATAGGGTCAATGGTACACTAGAATGAGTTGAGTGTGTGTGCGTGTGTGTGTGTGTATGAGAGCGTACTTGTTATTTTCTTATATAAAGATTTTAAATGATTTTATATAAAAATATATTTTGATATATAAAGCAATATTCTTTATAACAAATAGTAAGGGATTTGGTTGTTAAATTATTGAATTAAATTATGAAGTAATAGAAATACAACCAAGTTGAAA
The DNA here is from genome assembly GCA_030765085.1 of Allium cepa. Lineage (NCBI taxonomy): Eukaryota > Viridiplantae > Streptophyta > Magnoliopsida > Asparagales > Amaryllidaceae > Allium > Allium cepa. Next base: position 204,358,558 of record CM060944.1, on the reverse strand, counting down.
GTGAATAAAGATAAGTTGAAATGGATTCAAACTAAAATTGAAATCCTGAATTGGAAAAGTATTTCAGAATAAAATGATAATGGATGGTTTTAGATATGATAATTTTGGTTATTATCATAAATGGTTGTTGTATTTAATAATGAAATGTTTTAAGAAAGTAAACCATTTAAATAAGTATGGGTTATAAATTGAAATTGGAATTGATCTAAATTGTGAAGTTTGAATCTTAAAATTTAAAAACATTTGAAATTTGTTTTCAAATTATTAGACGAATAATAAATAATATTATTTGAATGAGAGAGCTTGATGCAAACAAGAGTTGTTTAAAGATTTAAGGGAATTTGTTTTGAATTAAAAATCAAGGGTGGTTTAAATTTTAAAGTATAGCTTGGATGATTAAATATATATATATATATATATATATATATATGTATGGATATGCATAATACTAAAGATGGTTTGAAATAAACTATAAATATCAAGTTTTAAATCTGGAAAGAGGGGTGAAAACCCAAAGTGATAAGTTTTTGAACTTATAGATGGCAAAGAATTTTGAAATTTGAATGGGAATTCAAATTGTGTGAATTTGACTGAATTAAGTGTATTAAATTTAACTTAGAGGAAGTTAAATGAGTTTGAATGGACAACCTGATTTGGAAATTTCAATATGAAATTGGAATTTAATTTGGAAGTTAAATGGTTGATTTGAATTAGGAAGATTGAGTGATCTCAAAATGGGTTTGAGATCCGAAAATTGGAAAAGAATGAATGTTTTAAAAATAATTTGATTGATCCCATCCCATTGTTATTAATAATCTTTAAGCCGAAATTGGATTTGTTTAAATAAATGAGAAATGAAGTGTGAATATATCCATTATTGAGATAAAAGGGAAATCACACTTTAATTTGAAATTAAGGATAATGAATTACTTTGAACTGAAAATTTGAATAAATACACTTGTAAATTTAAAATTGTTTTGAACTCTTATTTGGACTTTGGAAAAAAGTTAACTAAAGATAATTTAAAATGGAATTTTGAGAATTTGACTCAAAATTAAAATGTTTAAAAACTTTAAAGGTAAACTGATTTAAAGGAATTAAATCAATATTTAAAGTATTAATTTGAATTTATATAATTCGAAATGGTTTAAATTTGGAATTTGAATCGAAATTAGTTCAAATTGAATTTGATTTGAATTAATTGAAATTATGATTGAAGATGTATAAGTATAAAATTCAAATGGAAAATTTGAATTGGATTTATTTGAAACGATTTGTAATTAAAGTTGAATAGTTTTAAATTCAAATGGAATTTGAATTGAATTTGGGAGGAAATCAAGAATAATTCAACTTGATTAGGAAATGGAGTTTGAAATTGGGGTTGAATCAATTTCATTAGAAATTGAAGCTATTTAAATTGGAATTGGGTCAATTTAAACGGTAGTGGAAATTTAAATTGAAATGAGAATGGAGATTGGAAAGTGAACAGTTTTGACTCTGGACTATTTTTAATATAAATTGTTTTAATATAAACCTATTTTTCCATGCTATTCATTATATATACAACCTTTCTTTAAAAAAAACCTAACTATCTTATATTTGTTTTACAATTATTTTTGGAACTGTTAACGATTTTCCAACTGTTTTATAAACTAATTACTATATCCTGACTATTTTACAAAACTAATTATTATCTTACTATTATTTTGCAATTATCTAAAATTTCTATAATTATTTTAACTATTTATAAACTATATTACATCTATCTTACAAACTAGTAATTATTTTCCAACTACTTATCTATTTTTAAAATTTTCAAGCTATTTTCTTAATAAACTGGTCGGAGTTCAAACTGTTATTGGTTAAATACCCAATCGAGATAAGAATAGAGGTGATAATCCAAATGGATTGAAGCAATTGTGAGTAAGTGAATGAAAATTAAAGTGAAGGTGAATAGAAATGGAATTGATTTGGCTAATAACCAATAAAGATAAATACGTAGGGTGTGCGTATGTTATTCTATTCGCATAATAATTTAATCCGGATTCGAGCACAGAATTTCGAGATAGTTATATCGATCCGAGTGGGATTTTTCACTCGATTTTCGACGGCAAACCTGGATATGGAATGTTGATTGGTTCTGGATATTCTCTATCATAGTTATGATTATGCAAGGAGAATGAAGGTTTCTGATCAAGAAACCAGATCTAAGTCCGCACTAGAAAGTCGGGTGGACGATACTAGTTCGGAAGTGAACTTGTGTGATCGAGTGAGCGATCAGATTGGTATAGCGTACGCATGATATGTGTATATCGTACGGATTTGAATGAAAATGATATTAAAAAGAGTAATTAAATTTGAATATTTGATTTTGAGTAAACAGAGTTAAATATCTTTGTTTTATAAATGAAACTAACTCCCCTTGTTGAATCTTGTGCCAGAAGAAAAGGGGTTTTGAAAATGTTTGAAGTATAAACAGGGTTTTATACAAGTTTGAAATGATCCAAAGTTTTAAAATATATATATATATATATATATATATATATATATATATATATATATATAAAGGATCTTATGAGGATTTTAGAAAAGGTTTTGGGAACCTTTGGATTTGGAAAGGCTTTTGATTTTTGGGTAAAATCAATATGAGAATTTGAAAAGCCTAGTTTGAGAATTATCGATTTTGGAATAATCGATTTTTGTGTAAAGGAGCTTTGTATGAGATCATACTAGGTGTATGATTTGAAGATATTATATGTGTATAGTATAAAATGTTTTGATGATGGCTCTGGGAAAAAAGGCGCTCCCTTGAAATGAACTTCTCAGGAGTACCACCGGGGGGTGCTGCCTTGAGCCCCCGGGGGGAGGGGGGGAGAGGGGGGGTTCTAAAGTTGATCCTGTGAGGAGTCCGGACAAAACTAGTTTCTGGGGATTATGAGTAGAGTATACCATAGCGAAAGTCGTGTGTGCCACTGAGAGCCAACAGTCTGCGTTTGATTTTATATCGGTAGACTGCGACCTATGTAGGAGTGGAGAAGTTTCATTTTGGCAGCGAAAATCAGAGGCCGCTGAGAGCCTACAATTACATGGACTTTTGCTGTGATGGCAACGTAACCCTGGAATGCAACTGCGATCTGTCGTGGGATCCATGATGTAATCGAGAGGTCGCGGAGAGCCTGTAGTTACATGGACTTTTGCTGCGATGGCAACGTAACCTTGTAATGTAACTGCGACCATGGATGGGGGTGATGATTTCCAGAGCATTCTCACCAAAGATATTTCCTCTATTTACAAAAATGTTTTCAATATTTTCAATAAAATTATTTTTCAAGTATTTTCACTGGGTGTTGAAAATGAGTCTGCTAAGTACTTATAGATTTTCAATCGTACGCCTGATCAACGTACGACCGAATTTCTGTGAGTATAAGGATGGACGTGTTGAAACATCGAGTTATAAAAAGTATTTTCATAAAAACTATTTTATAATATTATATATATTTTCAAAGTGTTTTAAAAAAATGGTCAAAGAATAATTTTTCTGATAAAAGCATTTTAATAAAATTTTGACTTCGTTCCTTTTCGAGGACGAAAAGGTTCAAAGGGGGGAGGAATGTGATAACCCGGATTTTTGAACATTTGGTAACTGGATAATTTACTGTTTCTATATGAATAGATAAGTGAATTATGATAATTTAAAATTATCGGGAAATAATAATCCTTATGGAAAATTAAAATATGTTAATAGACATATGCAAATGTTATTGAAAATTTAAGTGTGTTCATATACAAGTGAACACACATATATATAGAGGAAACTATTGTGTAACCCGAGCCATTCCTTTGTAATTTGAATAAAATTTGAAATCCAAAATAAATAAAAAAATATGTTTCTATTATAATATATATATGTATGTATATTGTAAATGGTTAGCTATAGTTTAAATCCAATATTTAATTTTCAAAGCTATTAAGGGTAAAATCTATATTTTTACAGCTACAAAGATAACATATATGTCTAATTATTTGTTAAGGAATTTAAAAATCAAGTTTAAAGTGGAATTTAAATAGATTCATACTTTCTTTAAATATATGTATAAGATATAAAGTATTAAACATATGAAGGCATAACTTATAAATTAAACATATGTAAACACTTTGTTCTTGCATCTAAACAAATGTAAATCAAATAAAATCATATAGTAACAAGTGTAAGCATATCTTTATTTGAAAATACAAGTGCAGGTCATGTTCTTCTCTTTGAAATAAAAAAAACTGAAAATCTAAACAAACAAAATTGCTTCAGATCAGAAAATAGAAAAATAAAAGCTTGAGAACTTTCTGTTATCAAGAATCTGGAAACAACAAATTTCAAAGGTCTTGACCATCATGATTCCAGTTTTAAAACAATTCGATACCTTGCAACATAAGCTTTCAGAAGTCATCAACATCAGTAATATTCAAAGCTTTCAGGAATCAAGCTCTGTTCTTAAAAATGGTGAGTAAACAAGTTTTCAATCTGTTTCAATTTTTGTTGCATGCAGAAATTTGGAAGTAAATTAGTGATACATGATTAGCTTGTTTTATATGATCATATGTGTGTGTGTGTGTGTATATATATATATATATAAATTATATGGGTGTGCATGTCAGTTTGCAAAATATTGTTCTGTTCGTATTGCTCAGGGTTTAAATCTAAAAAAAAAAAAAATTGTTCTCCTTGTCTGATCTTCTTCAGGACATGATGGATAATTTTTTTTTGTATGTTATAACATGGTGTAGATTTTAAAAATAATTTCAAGTTATAACTGAAGCTGGATTTAATAAAAGATAGCAGAACAGTAGCATTTTAATTTCAAAAGGAAATTTTCGACTTGAATAATTTTTGGATTCAAGTATAAAATCGATTTTGTTTTTTAAATATTGGATTTTTAAAAATCAAATCATGATTTTTACTAAAGTAAATCAAAAGAATTTGTAAGATGAACGATAAGTGGGTTTCGAGCATTTTCAGATGATCGGTGGGGTTGGAAATCTCAGAATCATGTCTGGAGGTGGCTGTTAGTTTGTGGATCATAGGAAAATTACGGGGTGGTTTTCACGAACTCTGTGATGGCGAAGCAACGGTGAACTAGGGTTTAGCAAGGTTTGGGGGTTGTGTTCGGTTGTAGTCCAATGGTGGTGACATTTGTCGACCGGAGTGGTTCGCACCAAGGGGAAAAGCAAGAAAGAGATGCGGCGGAGCCCGTGGCTGAAAATTGGAAGGTATCGTGGTCAGAGAGTTCGGAAATCGGTGATGGAAGATCGGAACTTTGTTTCAGTGTGGGTTGAAGAGCAAAAATCTGGTGGTGATGATGTAATCAGATTTTGGTTGCTCAGTTGAGTTTCGAGGGGTGTTGGTGGTGGGAGTTGATGGTCGACGACCCAAGATGATGGTCGTCGGCGATGTGTAGGTGCACATGTGTACAGATTAGTGCACAGGAATACTGGGCATTTGAAAGTTTGGGGAAGATGATGGTTTGTTCGGGTCGAACTCGGAGTGGTATACGTGCTGACTCGAAGTAAATTGTGCGACTATTGTATGGGGTGGGCTCAGGTATTTTCTTGGGTGAGACCTGGGTTGAACCCGAAGTATAATTTTATAACAGATTCTAAGTTATATGGAAACAAGTTTTTAGACTTTAAAGTAGATCAAGATTGAACTGATTTTAAAGAAAATATTATCCCTTTGTATGATAATATTTTAAATATTGGTTTAAGAAATTCAATGATATTTTACTTAAATATTTTAGAGTAGAATCTTAAGCTTATTTTAAACTTAATTTAAATATGAAATCAAGTAGTTAATTAAGGGAATTTATGTTTTACATTATAATGATAAGTGATTTCAAGATTTATTAGTAATTAATAAAGATAAAAGATTTATCTTTAAAGTTGATAAAGGTCTTGGATGATAAATGATTACTTAAATTTACGAAGTAATTTAAGTAGAAATTAATTAATTTAAAAGTAATTATTGGTGGAATTGTTTAAGTATAATTACTTAATGGGAGGATTAATTACTCTATGTAATTAATTAATGTGATTTGTTTAAGTTAATTATTTGGTTTAATTAATTTAAGATAAAACCACTTGATGAATGGGATTGGGTATAATTACTTAAATGAGGTTCATAAAGTGTAATTACTAAGTGAAGTATTTAGTAAGGGTTAATTACAGTGTGTAATTAATTGAAGATTGAGGGTAGTTCAGGGTTAATTACAGGGTGTAATTTATATGAAGAATAGTTACTTAGTAGAAGTAATTAATAATTATTGCTTAGTGTATTTAATCTAAGAATTGACTAATAAAAGTTATGAGAAGTTAATTAAGTGATGCAATTAATTAAAGTCAATTAATTACAAAAAGAGATTAATCAAGGGTGATTAACAAATATAATGAATTAAAGATTAAGTAGTTACTTAAGGTAATTAATGAGGTGTAATTATTTAGTAATAATTGCTGGATGCAACTAAATAAAAGGAAATTACTTGATGGGAGTAAATTAAAGGATAATTACTTGGGTAAGGAATTTAGTGATAATTACTCAGTATAATTAAAGGATTAGTTAATATAATTAATCAAGGATTTGGTTTAATTGGTGGAGTGACTAGGAAAGTTAATTTCTGATTGTGATAAATCAAGATTGATTAATGAATGTAATTAAGTTAAAGGTTAATTACTAAACAAAATTTAAGAATAATTAATTGATGAAAGTAATTAGAGGATCATTAATTAATGTAATTAATGTAAGTGAACAGTCTTGCTCTTGAATGACTGAATAATGATAAGTGCTTCGATTTGGATGATATCTCTGATATGAATTGCTATGTGATATGATAGGTTGGATGGACAGCGATAATATGACTATCTATCAATTATAAATTGCTGTATAAAAGTGTTATCCGACAATTAAAATTGAATTGTATTTAATTGGATAACTTGGGGATTTGATGACATTTGATTCGAAGAGACAGGAGTCGGATATTAGTAAATACCCGAAACCACTTCAATTCTTTAAATTGATAGGTGGAATCAATAGGCTGATATGGAATGATTCAAGTGAATTGAACCATTATATTCTAAGTTTAGTACTTAGAAATTGAGGTCTGAAATAAGTAATGCCTATAACCTCTTGTGAAGTTGTAAATTGATATAAGTTACCCCGGGTTGACATAAGATGTATGCTTTTGTATTTCATGTTAGACGAGTTTACTCATGCTGGTTTCTAGCCTGACCCGGGTGTTACTTTGATGTAATGCTCGGGTCAGACCGAGTATTACAGATTTTCAGGTAAGGACGTTCTGGAGCTCAGGAGGCGAGTTGGAGAGCAGGAATGTATGGAGAGTTTCTGCAGTGATATATTTTAGTATTTGAAACAGATTGATTTATCTGTCCTGTGTTTGTTAATATGTTGTAGCTCTGATATATATTAAAATGTAATTTGACAAGTACAACTTTCCTTTGTATAATTATTATTTATGTGATATTATATTTTGATCCGCTGTGAATGAGAGGTTTCTGTGACTTGTTTTTGTTTTATTCTTCTTTCTCTTTTCTTCTTTTCTTAACTATCTGGAAATTTCAGGATTGGAATTTTTGGGTTGTTACAAGTATAAACTGGAACAGCTAAAATATCACCAGCAACTCTTGCAAGTATATGAAACGTAGGACCATTTGTTTTCCATCACATTAAAATATCAAAGTTTTCATCATCTTCAATGGGCGATAATTCATTTTCTAAATATTTATCGACCTACATCTTAGAAAGTTGTAAACTTCCGATTTTTTTGTTCTCTATATTTCCTCCATTTAAGATCCATTTTTGTTCTTTTCTTTGGCCCACTGTTAGAATTATCATCCAATGAACAAGAAGAACTAGATACATTCATATATGATGCACCTTCTCTTTCGTATGAATAGAAAAGAGCTTTTACCGATTCATAAATTTTTCTCACATGAACTTGTGCTTCTTGTCCATAAATCACATCGTATAAAAATTCAATGTATGTCATTCTATAACGAGGATCAAAAACCATGCCAATACTCATCATCAAATTGAAAGTTCTCCAATACTTTTCGAATTTAACTCCCATTATTGCGCCATAGAACTAATATATTCATGCTCGCTTAACTCCCAACTTGTAATACTTTCATAAACATCACACACACGTTTAAAATATAGATTAGCCGTTGGATATTTAACTCCTGAAAATTTAGGTGTGACTTCATAAACGATTTTCAAGCATTCACATATTTCTTTTCCTTTCTCCCACTCTTGCCTTGGCGGCAAACATATATAATCAGAAGTTAACTCAACTAACCATTCAAATGGAGGACACAATTCAAGCGCGCTTTCGAGCATAAGATATATTGAGTTCCATCGTGTTGGAACATCATATGAAACTTCTTTTCCAATTAGTCTAGTTTGTGCCAATGCGTTCTCCCAACTTTGTTTTCTAGACTGTGGCGACTTTGTAAAATTAACAGTTTCTCTTATCTTTACAATGAGATCATGCACGACTTTTAATCCACTAGCATAATTAAATTCAATACATGTGTACAATAATGCATATGAAATAAACCACCGTTTAAAACCAAGACACATTTACCATCTAACAATCCTTGAGATTTCTTACCATAGCGTCATCATTAGAAGCATTATCAACAGTAATTAAAAATAACCTTCTATCAAAATTCCAATGAAATAATTTTGTTTTAATAGCAGCACTACGAGCAAGTCTGGTTTGTGGAGGAGGCATTTCATGATAAGCAATTTTTTTTGTAATTTCCAATCATCATCGATGTAATGACAACTGATGCAACAATAACCTATATTCTAATGTTTAAATGTCTATAAATCTGTAGTAAGACTAACACGAGCATACAAACAGTCAAACATTTGTTGTAATTTAGCTCTCACATCAGCATAAAGTTTCAAAACATCACAACGAACTTTATTTATAGAATAGAGCTTAGCGGTTGGATTAATACTCCTTACAAATTCTTGAAAATAAACATGTTTCATCATATTGAACAGATAATCATGTTTGGCAACCATATGAGCAATACACATTCGAGTTCTATTCTGGTCAAATTTCCAACTAGCTAATTTGAGTGGTTTACTAGGAGACTTTCTAGTAGTCAAAAGTTGTTACCCAGATAGTCTCTTATTATAGTATTTTTAGGGCAAACTTTTGCATGATTCTTTAAATGTTTTGTTCCTAGTGTTGTAGCTCCTTTGAATATCCTTAAACAATATTTACAAGTGACCTTAACACTATTTCTACCCTCCAATACTTCTCTATCAAAATCTTTCAACACTCCGGGTTTCATGAGTTTTACATTTGAAGGTGCAGATTTTACTTCATTTATTGAAAGATTTTGAGCTGGTGGCACACTTGAATTTGCAATTACATTATTGTTAACACAAGCATTTGAGGTACATGCAACAGACTTGCTACTACAACTTGATGAAGTGTTTTCCATTTTCAATTTTCTACGATATACAAAAAATCATATTTATTAACTAAAATTCTTATTATATTTACCATACCAAGCATAAACAAGATAGTAAATATATAATAACCGTTCTTAATTAAAGACCCTTTATTTACTCATATATATCATACCTCACATAAAACACTTTCGGAACAAGGTATTGTTGAAAAATAAGATGTAGGCATTAGTGCCAGTCTTAAAACAACTTTTTTATAATAACGTCAAACAAAAACCACCGTTGATAAGATAATGTCAAACAAAAAATGCTGATATTATACAAAATTTATTGCATTATGTCAAACAACTTGTATTATAACAGCACTATGTCAAACAAAAACAAAAGAAATGCTGATATTATACAAAATTATTGCATTATGTCAAACAACTTGTATTATAACAACACCATGTCAAACAATTTTGACATAATGCAATAACAATAATGTTGAAATTATAACAGCACTGTGTCAAACAAAAACAACCAGTATTACATCTAGCCACTCCTCCCAAAACAACTTTGTGAAATTATATCATGAAAACAACTGGTATCAGGGTTTTATAAAGTCAACATTTATATACCAGAGGCGGAGTTGTGACAACATTTATATACCAGATCGGAGTAGTGCTAGGCTACAACAACATCAGTCAACATTTATACATAAAAAAAACAAAGAGGAATGAAAAATACCAGAGCCGAGCGCGAGGAGTGCTATGTTTTGAAATCGAACAAGCTAGAGCCGAGCACTGCATGGGGTGGAGCTGTGATAATGAGGCGGAGCTCTTCAGAGCAAAGCAAAACCAGGAGGCAACTTAGGGTTTTATGAGTCAGAGCCAAGCACGCGATGATGAGGTGAGCAGTGCTATGGACGAGGCGGAGTTGCGATAACGAAGCGGAGTTGAGACAACGAGGCAGAGCGTGGGGTGCAGCAATTTAGGGTTTGAAATAGGAAAGTGAAAGAATCGACTAAGGAAATAGAAATAAGGGTTTGAAATGGGTCGATGCTGGCTTAGTTAGGGTTTTACTTTGTTTATTGAGCAATTTGGACTTAGTCCAATTCATTTCTAGATATATTTTAATTATAACTTAAGGTTATCTTTAAATAATAAATCAATAATAATAACAATTTTTATTATAATTAATTTCGAATCAGACGGATGCTTATCGAACGCGGATATGCCTATATCTGCATCCACATCCATTTTCTTTTCGGATATCGAATAATATCTATTTTTTTGGATACAGATCTGGATGAATTTTGAATTTTTCGGACGTCCATTGACAGGCCTAGGCAGAGGCATCCCAAGAACAAATGACCGTGGTAACCCTTCTTTGAGCCATTTGTTTATAGACCAAAGAACAAAAATGATAATTATTGAACTATCTCTTGGTTGACTCTAACGGGACAATTATGACTTCAGATTTACTTTTAATTAAAATTATATCGAGGGGTAGCTCCTCGAGCATAACCCCAACATGGTATCCTAAGAATATAGAACACGATGTTAACCGCTTACAAAATCAATATCGCTTGAGCACCTTGTCACTAAAAAAATTGTTATCTTATGTTCCATTTTAGGACTTGATGTTGAGCACTGTGCGTAGTAAAATGACAATAAAATCTGTCACATGCATGTCCTATTGGTACAGTAACATGGGTAGCTAAGTAAATTCTTGAATGTCTGGAAGGTGAAACTGCAAATTTCAGGTAGAAATATCAGTCTTTGTCAAACATCATCATCAACAGTGGTTTGGTTTCAAAAGGATTATGATAAACATTGTGGAAACAAATCAGATCAATGAACAAATTGCAAACTATCCCAATATCAAACTAGTGTTTTAGATTGCTTTGGCAAGAGGGGTTCAAGCCATAGAAAAAACAAACAAGCAAAGTTTGTGATAATTTTCCTACATAGTTATCATTATCATGTTTTAGTAGATTAGATAGCAATCAAATAATAAAAAAGAAACAAAAAGGATATAAGTTTTAGCCTAAAGTCAAAGAAAGTATCATCTATACGACGGTCTATATGACTATATACACTAAGTAGAGCTAAAGTTGAAAAGAAAGACAAGATAACAACGACAATCCTCCTTTATGGAGAGAGAACAAGCGACAATCGAAATATTTTAAGAGAGTTTCAATGGAAAATAACAACTTTTCAACTGTGCAAAAGGACTAAGAAATAAACAGAAAGAGGGATAAAATCCACGTACATCCATCTCACTCAGTGGTAAAATTCAACGACCATCAGATCAGACTCAAATGACATGTCACATTTTGAAAGCAAACAGAGTGAAGCCTCAAAATATAAACTATCTATATGAGTTGCCATATGTCACCAATATTGAATGCATAAGACATCCCATACATGTGTGAGACAATAAGGGCATTCTTAGGGAGCAATGTTGTGCGAGAATTTCCCATAGTACTTCTAAGTGAATCATATAAATGATTGTGCAGCTTAACCCAAAAGAAGCGTAGAGCACCTTGCAGGAACTAGCCTATTGGAGACATTCCACGCTGGCAAGGGCCTAAGCAGTGCTAGGGTTAAATACTATATATAGTTGTCCTGGCCAATGGACTAGACCACAACAACTAACCTAGCATCATTTTGCTACAACATACCACCTGTTCCCATACGAACACACCCACCAATTACTTCAGTCTACCTCTCTCATTTCATCATCGTCAGACACGTACACATTTACCCATTATGAAATAAAGTGGCGTTCGCCAATTTTGAATCGGGGACCACTTCTTTGACCACCTCTATAATGATTGTCCCAGTGTCTTCTCTCCTTTCATATTCCATAATTGCTTGTCAATATTGAAATATAATTTCATAATTTTACTTAATTGAATCCCCATTAACCCTGAACAAAATCATATTTTCACCCGATGACCATAGCCTATGAACCATAAACCATTGGAGTTCTTCGGTTACACATATTAATAAACTAAAATAGCTATCTTCCATTTGAGATGCGATCCACGATTTCAAACCCATATGGATAATGATATTATATATAAAGTATTATCTTATATTACAACAGGACGAGATTGTGCACTACTTTGCATAAGTTATTACTTTGTAATTTACTCTCTTTCCATTAGGAGTAATAAAAATCAAATCCCTTTGACTAGAGGCAGATTCAGCGTGAAACAAACCACTATAAATTATTGTGTCTTTGTTAATATATTACTAGAAAACTAATGAAATATCAACGAAACATTCTAATGCTTAAAGGCGAGACATCAAAAAGGAGTTGGAAATTCTTTGGAAAAAAACATGCGTCAAAATCATCATATACGACGTGGTTCCAACACCTTAATATTGTTGATCAACTCAGGTTTAGGCACTGGGAAGGCATTGCTATTTCCGATGCCTGTTTATTCTTCCTATGTTTATTTTTTATTTATTTATAGTATTTTAGATATTTAATTTAAACAAAATTGTAATGTCGTAATGTTTCAAGCATATGCATGTTTATATATTATTTATGAGTACGTTAGACACGTCCGTTTGACGTGTGTAAAGAAAACTAGAATAAAACTTATTTTGTTGTGAAATAATGGTCATATGCATAGGTAAACTTGATACAAATAAACATGCGAACTAATTTCTTTTCACTGTGAAATAACATGAACGAATGGCATGAAACTCGCTGCAAGTATATATTAATTGCATTCCATAAATACTGCATTATTATAGTAAAATTTCCCACGATAATAATATTTGCCTCTGATGGTTAATTGAATTTTCCATTATTAATAATTTGCTTTAAATACTTGTATCTGTTGATCTTTCACCTTAGATGTAAAAACCCGTAAATTTCAGTAGTTTTATTTACGTAATTAACTGACTTTTTGTGAAATTTTAAATAGTAAAATTTTGAAATGAAAATTTGATATTTGGAATACATCCACTTAAACATAACAAATGGTAAATTTTCATTAGAAAATATGGAAGTTTTTTTTCTTGTGTAAATTCTATTATAATTCAAATCAGTTAAGATTAGATGATAATAAAATATTTTTCCAAACCTAAATATTTTTATACAATAAATTTGTAAATCATTTTCTGAGTGAAACGTCATATTTCATTTCTTTAAATTTGGACTGCCACTGCTCCGTTTATCTTAATTCCGGCGTTTTAGCAGCATTTTTGGTACCGATTATCGACTTTTGATAGGATGATCGTACCATTGATATCTGTATACTTTTTGATCGTCTCATCGTGCTGTTCTCTATGGTATATTAATTTGGATATTTCAAAGTCCAATATGCGATGAACGATAAAACAGCTAGCCGTATCGGGTTCGTTTTTGACTTTTGGTTCTCCTTTGTCTTTTCTTCTTCCACTGTGATAATCAACAGCCACCAACCATTTATATTTCAAGCAATTCAGCTTTGAACCTTTTCTATTCCCCGATTTCAATACATTCTTGGTTTGCCCTTTCATCTTCGGTCACATTACTTCAATATATAGATTTTATATTATATTTTATTTAAGCTTTCTATTTTTTTTCTGGCTTGCCTTCCGTTCCCCTTCCTCTCCCTCCTTCATTTTGGTTCGCATGGCCTTACCTCCAAAGCAACATCACTCCATCGCCACAACTTCTCAACCATGACCTGCCAACCGAAGCATCACCACTTCTCCATTCCTCTACCAGAGTCCATTCCTCTACCAGAGAACACCCACTTCTTCCCGAAGCCTCCGCCTAACCCACAACTCACGTCCCCAAGTCACTCCATCTCGTACACGATGCATCAGCCATTTTCCTCGGCGGCAAACACTCGGACCTAATCCAGTGCCTCCTCTGCCTAGCTTCCAACCCAAGACCGAGAACATCCTGCACCCCCTTGCCTGCTTGCTACTCACGCGAGCTTTCTCCCTCAGCCATATGCTTATATATATCATATTATATATATATATATCATATTATATACTTAGATTAGCCTCATTTTATTTTGTATTCTGTTTTATTTAAATGAATATTTTGTTATGTATATATTATATATATACAGGTATTTCGATTTTTTATTTTATTTCAAAATAATACATATATAATTTCGATAAAACCGTTATACATATGTTTATAATTCAAGTTAAATATGTATTTATATCTAGTGGTTACCGTAATTATATGGCAAGTATATATATACATTGTTTTGCAACTTCACCTTTTATATAAGGGTGTATTATTGTAACGATCCGCCATCCGTCTCCACAGAATGACGCATCATTAATAAGAAAGAAAGGGATAGAAAAGAGAAAAGAAAGAAGTGAAAGAAGAAAACAACATCAGAATCTAAACAGCGGAACGAATAAATTATATTAATAACATGATTATTACATAGTTTACAACCACTACCAGAGTTACACAGGTTACACATCACATACTAGACAGTTATAAACACCTGACTAGTTATACAACTCAATATAGTACAAGAAACTACTCAGAGAAATCTACACATCAGAATACTATATATCTACACGTCGAAGCTTCCTGCTCCATTGCTCCTCCACAATCATCAAAGCTGACCTGAATCCCTTGTCTACTCATAAAAATTTGAGTACCCAAGAGTTTAAGAAAACGGAAGATAAACTCCGGGTCAGACATGGGTCTGTGTGAGTAACAAGTTAAGGTTGCTTAACTTTTTAAAACCTTTTGAAAAGAAAGGTATCACATAAGACTTCCCGCACATAAACATGGAAAAGTTTTTACCTTACGCTAACCAAAACATTTGATAGGAAATCCGATGATATTATAATAGGTCTAGGGTTTTCAAATAAATAAGAAATAGCCAAAATTGTTACATCTATTAAATTCCAGCTACTAGCCACAAAAGTGGGTAATACAATCAAAGCCGTTGGCACTTATTGGATTTTGAATTTCATACAATGGCAGGGCTACTGGGGTACCGCCAGTCACAGTATGTGGCCTAGATCAACGTACCGAGGAGTACGCCCACTTCCCTGCAACACAAGGCCGGAAACATTCCTTACTGAACAGTTCCGAACAAGACAACCCCGCGGTTGTAGCTAGCAACCTCCCACACAGCTGAATATAAAGGGACCTCTAGACAGGGGAAAATCTCGTCCTACTTGGGCATGACCCACTTAGCCTTGCTGCACCTCCCCTGTTTTAGCCATTCCCGGTTGATGAGGCTTGAGGCTACGATTACCTTTATAGGACATATCACTTAGAATGCTCATCGCCCACCTGACGATGTTCTGAAAGTATTCAATCCATACAAGTTCGTTCCGGGTTCGAACGAAACCGAATGCACTATCTCGTTGTACTCATATTGGAATCACCCTCAGAGTCAACGACCATAGCCCTTGCACTCTGAACCACCATCTCGAGCCTGTAAGTACTGTACTATTTCCATTAAACAAATCACGGAATCACCCCCAGAGTTATACTGACGAATAGTCCTTACACCTCGAGTCTTCACAAAGCTCCACTTGGATTCACGACCTAACATTAATTTGGATCGATGTGGTTTTCAAATATCCAAATATGAAAACCCGATCCCGGTCTCATCGAAATCCAAAACGTGTCTTTTAGGTCCAAGTTGTTTTAAAGTTTAAAACAATTCAATTATCTATACACACACAGATAGATAACTCACAAATCACAATTGATAATCGACATCATCAAACCAATGATCTATATCAAAATAGGTAATCCATAACATCACCACAACAGATAATCTATATTATCTTCACAATGCAACCAAGAATTCATACCACACAACATTACTTATTTCATTTCTGAGATCACATGTAACGTTTGCGATTTTTCGTTGACGAAAACCGATATCAATACGTCCACTGTATCAACTGCCGAGCAATCGAAAGCCGAAAAACCGTACCGTTAGGGTTTTAGAAAAAAGAAAAAGTAGAAGAAGATAGAAAAAGATAGAACAGAACAGAAGAAATAACAGAACAACATCAGAATCTCACAATTCGTAGCGGAACAACATATAATAAATAAATGAAAAATATTTAAACAAAGAACTATATCAGTTATTACATTACATTACATTACATTACATCATCAGAGTGTACAACAACAAACAACATCAACAGCGGAAAAGAAATACCATATACTAGTAATGCGCCATGCCATCCATCTTGCCTCCAGCAACTCTTGAATATCCTGAATAAACCTTAACTCTTGACTGCCCGTGTGGAAATTGGTGGGCACCCAGAGTTTAGGAAGGAAAACAATAAACTCCGAGTCAGTCATGTGACTGGTGTGAGAACTCAAAACAGTTTATTTATCTTTAAAAATCAAAATAGAGGAATATTTTTAAAGTCAATTCGCAATGCTTTTTAAAAAATGAGACTACCATAAGGCCTCCCGCACACACACACAATGCAAACGCAGAATCGGAGGAGATTTCTCCTTATGATAGTCAAAGATGCTTGATACGCATTAAAAAGAACATTTGATATTATTACTAGTGCATAGTGTAGAGAAAATCATTTCGAAAATAAAGATATAAATCTTAGCCAGCATAGACATTTCGAACTATGCCTACTATAGCTACCATCCAAACAGTGGGGCGCCACCATAAGTGAATGATAGGTTCTACAACTAAAACCGTACAGGGTTTCGTATTGGGAATTGGATTTCCAACAAATGGTCAGGCCAAGGAACTTCCCATTGCCACATGAAAACGCCTCTGGAATGACGTCCCGAGAACCAAACCGGATCTCTGCCAATACAAGGCCGGGTTACCCCTAACTGGGTAACTACTGACACGAATATGTCATCCCCCGATCGTAACCGATCTATCCGAGGATCCTCGATTTCCAGCGACCACAAAATATGCAGCAACAACATAGGTTAAATATCTGGGCTCCATACCATGATACCGCCTCTATCCAGAAGGAATGACATACACTAAAGGGGCGCTACCCCCTAATAACCTTGCCGCATCCTTCCTGTTTCGACCATTTCCGGGGTGTGAGGTCCGACGAAGTCTCGTCCACAAAGCCACACTTTATACAAAAGCCGTGCTTTAGGTCAACAAATGATCATAGAAATGATCACCAAGATAAATGATCAAATAAATGATCCTATCACAAATGATCAATACAATGATCATTTCACAGCAACACTCAGCATGCCACACTACCAAATTGGGAGTATATCACTAATAACCTTCAACTATATAACCTCTGAGCTCGTACGTCTCAGAGAAGGGTGTTAAGCTAAGAGAATAAATTCTCCGCCACCAACAAAAATATATTTGAAAGAAATCAGCTTTATATCTCAATTCGTAATGTCAGACATACAATCCATACAAGTCTGTTCCGGGATCGAACAGAACCGAAGGCACTTACAAAAAAGTCCTTGCAATCCGGATATTCACTAATCACGACCGGACTTCCCGTCACTAAGGATGATAAAACCTCTATATCGGAGATCAGCCGATGTAGAGTAACTCGACGGTAATCCTTCCGTTTTCACAAACATCCGGTCTTTAACACCGGTCATCAATTGCAATCCATAACGACGTATCACATACTCGGAATGGGTTATACGACCCCAAGGTCCATTCCCGGCTAACCCGAATAGTGAGCGCTTATTCAAAAATAAGTGTGTCATTCAAATTCAAACAAATCTCAACAAATACCTATTTAAAGGTAAATATTGATAGTCGGATATTTAACTATCAATAGGCGTGTTCAACATCACCAAATTCCAAATAATTTCCCAAATTATTTACTTTCCAAAATATCTTTGCTAGATATAAAATTTACCACACTTCTAACATTTGAAAACTAATTTTCAAATCACTTTTCAATCCTTTACCATTTTTGAAAACAAATTTCAATCATTTTCCTTTCTCGGAAATACTTTCATTTCAAAATGGTTTATTTAAACCAATTAAATAAATCCTTAACGATTTACTTTATACTTACGTTTCAAATCCGTAAATTAATTCCCACACTTCAAAAATAAATCAACATTTATTTTTAAACAAATTCCCCTTTTCATCTATAAATTCCATAGTGAATTTACATTCCAAAATATTTATGAATATACGATTTCAATTATTCATTTTCAATTTATCTTCAAAAAGATAAATTCTCACAACCTTTCATTTCACATTGGAAAAAACATTTCCATACTTATTTATTTATAAGCAATTCACAAATCCATTTATTTTCAATACTTAGAAAATATTCCATATACTTAATATCGGAAATAAGTATATATTTCATTCTTTAAGGAAAACATTCACTTAACACATTTATTTGGGCTAAAACGAATGTTACGTAAAACATCGTTACGACGACCCAAAATCACTAGTATAGGGATTCAAAGTTTAAATAGATATATAAATCCCAATACTATACAAAACATTTCCTTTCGGAAACCAATTACTATAACAACAGTGTTATAGTCCACCATTTCCTTCTATTTCTCGAAAACGTCCATTTCAACAATGAATGTTGAAATCTATGTATTCGATACTTAATGCATTTTAAAACGTCTTTAAAATCATTAACTTCATTTCATAATGTTCCTTCCCCAAAAACATATCCATTTCATTTAATAATATATTCACTGTCCAAAATCGTGAATATAATTCCTTTCATATATTCCTATATCCAACTTATCAAATTCAATTGATTTCGGATTTATAAACGACGTTTATAAACTCCATTTATATTTTTATAAACTTCTATTTATAAAATCCTTTTTATATCTCATTTTAAATGCCAAAATCCGATTTATAAGATAATTACTTATAAAAAACTCGTTTTATAATTCCAGTATTTTTAATTTATAAATATCAATTTTATAAATCTTTTATATAAACCGTTTATAATAATTCAAAATACCCAATTAAACCATTTGATATAATCACTATTTATTTCAAAAATCTAAATTTGGTTATATTTTACAAACATTAAATTTTTTATAACATTAAACTTATAACGTTAATTTAGTTAAAATAAACCAATTCAAAATTTTAATAAAACGTATACTTTGAAAAATCACTTTAAAAATTCCTTTAAAACCAAAAATCATTATTTTAAAACTTCAAAAATGGATCCGATGATGCAACAGCACCAAATATTCAATCACGACATCCAAATATCATATATCGATATGATAATCAACAAATATCAAAATATCTGTAAATAAATCAATACAGTTAAGGAATCCAGTTGGATCCCTCCAACCTGTTTCCCTGCATCCACAAACATTAGCACAATACCAATTCCGCTCCAGTACGGAATTATCGCAGTATATGGGATTTATAAAATATTATCCGCTTAATAGACGGCGCAATAGGGTCTCATCCGCTATACAATGCGGGAAATCAACAACTGCAATATATACATATGCCAATATATATATATTGCTATTATATATAATACCAATTTCACTGTTTAAGAAATATTCGCGGTATATGTTTTTATTAAATAACATCCGCTTACTAACGGCGCATAATGTCTATTTTAACAATCAATAGATATCAATCATCATTCAAACATGCATTCAAATATTTTAAATATAACTATTTAAAATAAAATCAAAACCGATTCGATTAAGTGAGAAGTTCTCACCTTGATTTTAATTTCGTTTTCAGCTTTTATTTCGAATAAAATTAAACGGACGTTTAATTTTACCCAAAATTTTCTCTAGCTCCAAACGACTCTAATCCAATTCCATAGCGTAGTGCTCGTCCATAAGAACCCAACGCAACTGGTTTCGTCAGATTCCGACCTCGCATCAACAAGTTATGATATTTTTAAAGTTCGTACAATTTAAATATAACCAACATTTACAATTTATATTTTAAATTTTAAACCTAATTCTCTGGCCGTTGATCTCACTGCAGAGATCCAGGCCGTTCACGAATGTTTCTCCTTCTCCGGTTCTTTCACGCGACAAACAACCCATTTTGCCGCCTCCTCCATCAAGAAACACGGCCTCTACGACAAGCTGGAAGACGATCAGGCAGCACCAATTGAAAGCACGTGACGTGCCATGCCTCCACCTCGAACGCGGCAGAGCTCGGTTGCCATCCACCCTCGAAGTTTGTGCGCGAAACGTGGAGGAACGCGGCCTATTTTCTCCCACTTCGCTACGTTGAACGACGACCCACCGTATTGATTTGAAGATCTTGATACGCTCTACAAAACTCGTGTTGAAAGTTTCCCACGAAAGCATATGAATTGAGAGAGATTAATGAAGGAAGATTCGAAAATTTTTGGCCATTGAAACCATATAAGCGGCGGCTCCTGAAACCCTAGTTTCATATTTTTTTTATTTTTGTGAATTTTAGGTCTATTTATAGGAAATAAACGAACACTATTCATTCCGATTTTCCGGACTCCGATTTACGCGCGGTGACTGGCGTTTCTGGGGTTTACCCCGCGTTTCGGACACAATGGAACATGTTTCGAAAGCTAATTCGATCATCTGTGCAAGTTATGGCAATAAACGTTCGATTTAAAATTAAACCGATTAAACGATTTTCTAGACGTTTTAGCTTGCACCGGACGAACGATAAATCCGATTGACTTGAAATTTGAAACCATACAATAATATCACATTACGGATCCGATGAAACTGGTTTCGTCGAAATCCGGCCCTTTTTGAAAAATGTCTATTTTAACTCGCCAAATTAATATTAAAACAATTTAAATGCGTTTCGAGCTGCCACGATCAAACGATAACTCCAATTGCTAGGAAAATCGAAATCCGGTAATAACTAACTATTACGGATCCAATGAAACTGGTTTCGTCCAATTCTGAGACTGTTCAAAAATTGGCTAATTTCACTAGTCGATTAAATATTAAAATATTCAATTTTCACAATTTAACTTTTAATTCGATTTTAAAAGTCCTAAAATATCATTCTAACTCCAACATGATAAAACAAAATTTTACAAATCAATTTTAATCATTTTTAACCCTATTTTCAATTATTTCTGTATTTCCACATATTAAATTATCGATTTAATTATTCAATTAAATCCAATTGTTCGAAATAAAATTATACGACTTAAAAATTTCACTTATTAATATTTAAATTAAATTAAATATTCAAATTTAAATTATCAAAAATCCTGGGTCGTTACATACTTCCCCCCTAAAAGAATTTCGTCCTCGAAATTACCAAGTAAGTAAAAGTTACAGAGTTCATTAACTTTCCAAAACAAATTTAAACTTCTTACCATACTTTACTAAGTTTTCTAATCATACTTAGTTATCCTTTTCAAAACCAATTACATCGTTTAACTTTCAATTCCAAAATCAAAGTTATAGTTTTCACAAATTTCCCAATTTTCTCAAATTTTTCTAACGCCTTAAATTTTCGGAAAAATTCGCCATAGTCTCCATTGCGCGGCTCGATCCAAAAAAAATGACAGTATATATATCACAAATATACATCTCATCAAGTGATGAGGCATCCTGCAGGGAAAAAAGTGTAAAAGTACGGTATGTAATCCGAGATATGTACCTTATTTATTATTAGCGAGCATATACGGCTAATATAGCACGAAAGCGAGCTCCAAAAGCGAAGCAAGCGCAATCCGCACCTACTAAACACTCAACAAACAACATGAGAACATGTATATATGAAAATGGTATCAATATACAACATATAGCAACATTTATATATGCCAACATAGCTAATGCAACAAAACATCAAATGCAAACATCAACCAACTATCATCCATAACCAAATCAATATTCATTCATATTCTCATTAATATTCAATGAATTTGTTTTCAATTTAAATCACATTTGATTCATTAACATTGGAATTTTACTAACATTCATTTGTTCATTTTCCAATTAGTATACAACCACTAATTTATATTCAGCTTAGTTCACTTCCACATCAAATTCAATTCTATTCAAGTTTACGTATTATCCATTTGAATTCAATTACATAGCTTCCAATTCCGCTAATTCAATTTCATTAACACTTAATGAATTTTATACAATCAACTAACAATCATATAACAACCAATGTTTATTCAATACAACCAAATTTATTCATTTTACATTCATTTTGGTTCAACACTTTTAATTCCATTTGGATCATATTATATTGACTTCCATTCAACTTATTCAACTTCCAATAACATTAGCTTCTAATGAATTAACACTTATATTCATTGTTTCATACTAATTATTTACATTTAATTGATTAACATTCAATCCATTTATCAATTCAATTGCTAATTCCTTTAACAATATAAAGTTGAATTTCATTCATATAACTCAAGTTCAAATTCTTAATGACTTCACTTCATTAATTCACTTATTGATTTACTTCGATACCAAAATTTACTTCATTCAAATTCACTTAAGTTATATTCCATTTCAAACATCTTATCAAATTCAAATCAATTTATTTAACTTTCCTTTTGTTAAATTTCAGATTACATGTCTTTGATGACAACTCAAATTTATTTCAACTTGGATTTTATTGATTTACTTATACTTCCTTTAATTTAACTTCATCCCTTAAGTTAGATTTATTCTATCAAAATTCAATCTGTATAAGTTATCAACTCATTTATCATTCCCATAAATATTTTAAATAGGATTCTAGAGTCTTTTCAACCTTTCAAAAACCATTTTTGAAATCAATTCAAATTACCTTATGAATTTCCAAAACCAAATCCAAATCAAATCCAAATTTTCCAAACAACTTTCTTTTAAACAATTTGGCAGCAATCCCTCTTTTGGAAACCCGAAAATGAACACCGATGATGTTGCAATCATCATCGGAATTATTTTCCAGCGACCGAAAAGAGTTTAGAGCTTCCATCTTTCCAAAACAATTTTCCAAAATATCAAGTCATTTCAAAATACTTCTTTGGAATTTCATTTCAGATTATAAATCACATTTACAAACCTTTTACTTATATAATTTCACTTCTTATATATAAGATTATTTTACAATTGTAAATCATTTTAATTATAACTCCATACTTATAATTCAATTGCTTATACAATTCATTCTTTTACAGTTGTTGTTTTTATTTAACTTATTCAACAACCAAACAATCAATTATATACTTTAATAATTCTGAAAAATTATTTCCTTTATATATATAAAATATAATCAAGGTAAAATTATTTCATTTACCAAATTTAAAACAGTATCGTGTCAAATTGTTCTATACAAGTGTTTAGAGATCCCTATCAACAACGTTAATTACTCGTGTTGACCAAAATCCATATACCACTCAACAAACCAATCATCACAATATAAAACAATTTATATTCACTAACAAATACGCGCTCATATCTATAATTACACTCAAACTCATTATAGAGTACTACTGACTCTATCTCTAATGAGTAATACCCAACAGAGCCATGGTTGTCGCTTAACCATAAGCTCTGATACCAAATGTAATGATCGACGACAGCGGTCACAACCGGTAGGCTTTTCAACCATCCCAGCCCCACCATGGCTTACACTGGTACCCCAAACTTGCTTTTACGGCCAGCCTCTCGACTGTCTCAGGTTACACCTAACCAACCCCCTAAAAGAGGATGTGTGGGGGGGCAAGAGTCTCCCGTTCGCCACCAAACCGCGGAGCGAGAACCCCCATCACATATCCCAAAGCTTAGCAAGACTGGTGTGAGAACTCAAAACAGTTTATTTATCTTTAAAAATCAAAATAGAGGAATATTTTTAAAGTCAATTCGCAATGCTTTTTAAAAAATGAGACTACCGTAAGGCCTCCCGCACACACACACACGGTGTAAACGCAGAATCGGAGGAGATTTCTCCTTATGATAGTCAAAGATGCTTGATACACATTAAAAAGAACATTTGATATTATTACTAGTGCATAGTGTAGAGAAAATCATTTCGAAAATAAAGATATAAATCTTAGCCAGCATAGACATTTCGAACTATGCCTACTATAGCTACCATCCAAACAGTGGGGCGCCACCATAAGTGAATGATAGGTTCTACAACTAAAACCGTACAGGGTTTCGTATTGGGAATTGGATTTCCAACAAATGGTCAGGCCAAGGAACTTCCCATTGCCACATGGAAACGCCTCTGGAATGACGTCCCGAGAACCAAACCAGATCTCTGCCAACACAAGGCCGGGTTACCCCTAACTGGGTAACTACTGACACGAATATGTCATCCCCCGATCGTAACCGATCTATCCGAGGATCCTCGATTTCCAACAACCACAAAATATGCAGCAACAACATAGGTTAAATATCTGGGCTCCATACCATGATACCACCTCTATTCAGAAGGAATGACATACACTAAAGGGGCGCTACCCCCTAATAACCTTGCCGCATCCTTCCTATTTTGACCATTTCCGGGGTGTGAGGTCCGACGAAGTCTCGTCCACAAAGCCACACTTTATACAAAAGCCGTGCTTTAGGTCAACAAATGATCATAGAAATGATCACCAAGATAAATGATCAAATAAATGATCCTATCACAAATGATCAACACAATGATCATTTCACAGCAACACTCAGCATGCCACACTACCAAATTGGGAGTATATCACTAATAACCTTCAACTATATAACCTCTGAGCTCGTACGTCTCAGAGAAGGGTGTTAAGCTAAGAGAATAAATTCTCCGCCACCAACAGAAATATATTTCAAAGAAATCAGCTTTATATCTCAATTTGTAATGTCAGACATACAATCCATACAAGTCTGTTCCGGGATCGAACAGAACCGAAGGCACTTACAAAGAAGTCCTTGCAATCCGGATATTCACTAATCACGACCGGACTTCCCGTCACTAAGGGTGATAAAACCTCTATATCGGAGATCAGCCGATGTAGAGTAACTCGACGGTAATCCTTCCGTTTTCACAAACATCCGGTCTTTAACACCGGTCATCAATTGCAATCCATAACGACGTATCACATACTCGGAATGGGTTATACGACCCCAAGGTCCTTTCCCGGCTAACCCGAATAGTGAGCGCTTATTCAAAAATAAGTGTGTCATTCAAATTCAAACAAATCTCAACAAATACCTATTTAAAGGTAAATATTGATAGTCGGATATTTAACTATCAATAGGCGTGTTCAACATCACCAAATTCCAAATAATTTCCCAAATTATTTACTTTCCAAAATATCTTTACTAGATATAAAATTTCCCACACTTCAAACATTTGAAAACTAATTTTCAAATTACTTTTCAATCCTTTACCATTTTTGAAAACAAATTTCAATCATTTTCCTTTCTCGGAAATACTTTCATTTCAAAATGGTTTATTTAAACCAATTAAATAAATCCTTAACGATTTACTTTATATTTACGTTTCAAATCCGTAAATTAATTCCCACACTTCAAAAATAAATCAACATTTATTTTTAAACAGATTCCCCTTTTCATTTATAAATTACATAGTGAATTTACATTCCAAAATATTTATGAATATACGATTTCAATTATTCATTTTCAATTTATCTTCAAAAAGATAAATTCTCACAACATTTCATTTCACATTGGAAAAAACATTTCCATACTTATTTATTTATAAGTAATTCACAAATCCATTTATTTTCAATACTTAGAAAATATTCCATATACTTAATATCGGAAATAAGTATATATTTCATTCTTTAAGGAAAACATTCACTTAACACATTTATTTGGGCTAAAACGAATGTTACGTAAAACATCGTTACGACGACCCAAAATCACTAGTATAGGGATTCAAAGTTTAAATATATATATATAAATCCCAATACTATACAAAACATTTCCTTTCGGAAACCAATTACTATAACAACAGTGTTATAGTCCACCATTTCCTTCTATTTCTCGAAAACGTCTATTTCAACAATGAATGTTGAAATCTATGTATTCGATACTTAATGCATTTTAAAATGTCTTTAAAATCATTAACTTCATTTCATAATGTTCCTTCCCCAAAAACATATCCATTTCATTTAATAATATATTCACTGTCCAAAATCGTGAATATAATTCCTTTCATATATTCCTATATCCAACTTATCAAATTCAATTGATTTCGGATTTATAAACGACGTTTATAAACTCCATTTATATTTTTATAAACTTCTATTTATAAAAATCCTTTTTATATCTCATTTTAAATGCCAAAATCCGATTTATAAGATAATTACTTAAAAAAACTCGTTTTATAATTTCAGTATTTTTAATTTATAAATATCAATTTTATAAAGCTTTTATATAAACCGTTTATAATAATTCAAAATACCCAATTAAACCATTTGATAAATTAATCATTATTTATTTCAAAAATCTAAATTTGGTTATATTTTACAAACATTAAAACTTTTATAGCATTCAACTTATAACGTTAATTTAGTTAAAATAAACCAATTCAAAATTTTAATAAAACGTATACTTTGAAAAATCACTTTAAAAATTCCTTTAAAACCAAAAATCATTATTTTAAAACTTCAAAAATGGATCCGATGATGCAACAGCACCAAATAGTCAATCACGACATCCAAATATCATATATCGATGTGATAATCAACAAATATCAAAATATCTGTAAATAAATCAATACAGTTGAGGAATCCAGTTGGATCCCTCCAACCTGTTTCCCTGCATCCACAAACATTAGCACAATACCAATTCCGCTCCAGTACGGAATTATCGCGGTATATGGGATTTATAAAATATTATCCGCTTAATAGACGGCGCAATAGGGTCTCATCCGCTATACAATGCGGGAAATCAACAACTGCAATATATACATATGCCAATATATATATATATATATATTGCTATTATATATGATACCAATTTCACTGTTTATGAAATATTCGCGGTATATGTTTTTATTAAATAACATCCGCTTACTAACGGCGCATAATGTCTATTTTAACAATCAATAGATATCAATCATCATTCAAACATGCATTCAAATATTTTAAATATAACTATTTAAAATAAAATCGAAACCGATTCGATTGAGTGAGAAGTTCTCACCTTGATTTTAATTTCGTTTTCAGCTTTTATTTCGAATAAAATTAAACGGACGTTTAATCTTACCCAAAATTTTCCCTAGCTCCAAACGACTCCAATCCAATTCCATAGCGTAGTGCTCGTCCATACGAACCAAACGCAACTGGTTTCGTCAGATTCCGACCTCGCATCAACAAGTTATGATATTTTTAAAGTTCGTACAATTTAAATATAACCAACATTTACAATTTATATTTTAAATTTTAAACCTAATTCTCTGGCCGTTGATCTCACTGCATAGATCCAGGCCGTTCACGAATGTTTCTCCTTCTCCAGTTCTTTCACGCGACAAACAACCCATTTTGCCGCCTCCTCCATCAAGAAACGCGGCCTCTACGACAAGCTGGAAGACGATCAAGCAGCACCAATTGAAAGCACGTGACGTGCCATGCCTCCACCTCGAACGCGGCAGAGCTCGGTTGCCATCCACCCTCGAAGTTTGTGCGCGAAACGTGGAGGAACGTGGCCTATTTTCTCCCACTTCGCTACGTTGAACGATGACCCACCGTATTGATTTGAAGATCTTGATACGCTCTACAAAACTCGTGTTGAAAGTTTCCCACGAAAGCATACGAATTGAGAGAGATTAATGAAGGAAGATTCGAAAATTTTTGGCCATTGAAACCATATGAGCGGCGGCTCCTGAAACCCTAGTTTCATATTTTTTTTATTTTTGTGAATTTTAGGTCTATTTATAGGAAATAAACGAACACTATTCATTCCGGTTTTCCGGACTCCGATTTACGCGCAGTGACTGGCGTTTCTGGGGTTTACCCCGCGTTCTGGACACAATGGAATAGGTTTCGAAAGCTAATTCGGTCATCTGTGCAAGTTATGACAATAAGCATTCGATTTAAAATTAAACCGATTAAACGATTTTCTAGACGTTTTAGCTTGCACCGGACAAACGATAAATCCGATTGACTTAAAATTTGAAACCATACAATAATATCACATTACGGATCCGATGAAACAGATTTCGTCGAAATCCGACACTTTTTGAAAATTGGCTATTATAACTCGCCAAATTAATATTAAAACAATTTAGATGCGTTTCGAGCTGCCACGATCAAACGATAACTCCGATTGCTACGAAAATTGAAATCCGGTAATAACTAACTATTACGGATCCAATGAAACTGGTTTCGTCCAATTCTGAGACTGTTCAAAAATTGGCTAATTTCACTAGTCGATTAAATATTAAAATATTCAATTTTCACAATTTAACTTTTAATTCGATTTTAAAAGTCCTAAAATATCATTCTAACTCCAACATGATAAGATAAAATTTTACAAATCAAATTTAATCATTTTAACCCTATTTTCAATTATTTCTGTATTTCCACATATTAAATTATCGATTTAATTATTCAATTAAATCCAATTATTCGAAATAAAATTATTCGACCTAAAAATTTCACTTATTAATATTTAAATTAAATATTCAAATTACCAAAAATCCTGGGTCGTCACATCACAACCATTCAAAGAAATCAATGTCATCAATTCATACATAAGAAAAGATTTACTCAATCACAATATAATTAATTTAAAATGAATTAAATTAAGTATCTCTATCTCTAATTAATTTAAAGTGAATTAAATTAATCACTTCATCTTTAATTAATTTAAAATAAGTTAAATTAATTACTTCACCAATATAAATCTTGCTTGCTCAATCATTTAATTGATTACAATCAATTAATTAATCATTCATTATTAATCACCTTAATTAATCACCCTTGATTAATTACCCTTAATTACATTCATGTAATTATCCTTAATTAATTTCACAAATTAATTATTCTCAACTAAAACAGTAATTAACCTTTAATTACTTCAATCAATTAACTAACTATAATTAATTACATAAATTCTTAATTAGTTACATTAATTAATCACCTTTAATTACTTATCACTGATTAATTAATCATAATTAATTAACTTTTAATTACATCATTAATTATAATAATTAATGATCCTTAGTTATATTTAATAAATTATCTTCCTAAATTAATTACCTTATGTAATTAACTCATAATTATTAATCCCCTCTGATTAACCATATTCAGTAATTAACTAACTTAATTACTTCATTAAACAAATTAATTATCCCTTAATTAATTTCTTAATTAATCCCTTGATTAATTTCTAAGTAATTTAATCCAAATTACTTACATTATTAAACATCTTCAATTAATTACAATTTGTAATTATCAATCAATTACTTTACTAAGTAATTCCCAATCCATTAATTACATTAAGTAATTATCTTTAAAACCTCAAGTGTTTAAAATTAATTAAACTTAATTGATTAAATTAAACAATCATATTTAACTCAATTAATTACCTAAAATAATTTATTTCTAAATTACTTCACTAAGTAATTACACTTAAACCATTTACAAATAATTATTATTAAATTAATTAATCTAATTAATTATTAAAACTTAATCATATTAATTAATTATTAAATAATCCTGGTTAATGACCTTCATTAACCATTCTCTAATTATTTCCATTAAGTAATTAACACAGATTAAATTATCTTTAATTATCCATTAATTAAAGTCTAATTATTTAATTAATTAAATGTTAACAACCACTTAATTCATTCTTAATTATTCAATTAATTAACCTTGATTAAAACTTAATTACTTAATTAATAAATCATTAATCATAAATTAATAATCTAATTAATGATCTTTAATTTCAAATTGATTAATCTTTAATCAATATTTATTAATTCCAAATCATTAATTAATTAAATTAATTAACCATTCCTTAATTACTCCATTAGTTAAAATTAACTTCAAAACATTAATCTTAATTAATTTTAGGATAAAATATTTCTAAATTATGTTCAAAAGCAAATTTATTTGAAGGCAAATTTCCTTTAAACTTACTTTTAAATTTCATTTTAAATACAAGATTTAAAATGAATATAATTTAAACTAAATCAAAGTTTAAACAATTAAAAACCTTTCAAAAATTTCAAGACAAACAAGTGTTTGTCTTAGAAATGAAATTCATAAAAATTTTGATGTTAAATTCATTTCAAAATTTCAATAATTTCAATTTACATTTAGTTTAAAACTTTCAAATTTAAATCTTCTTTAAATTTCAAAAACTGAAGTTCATATTTAACTTTTTATTTTCCAGATTTAAATCTAAATTTAAACTTGCTCATATTTTAAAAACTTCATTTTCTAAAAAGTTCAAACTACTTTACAAAATAAAGTAATTAAATAAGTTCATGTTTAAAAATTTATTTTTATTTAAACTGAGATTTTAAATTGAAACTTAAATTCAAAACTTCAAACTTGAATTTTAAAACCAGGTTTAAAATTACTTAACATTGAAAAGTTTCGGAGTTTAAAAATTTAAACACAGATTTACAGGTTTTTGTAAACCTAAAATTATACAGAACAACTCGTGAATCCCTAAAATTACTTCGAGTTTACAGCCTACCCTTCCCGAGTCATTCACCCTATAACTTCGAGCAAACCCAACAACTTCCCTGCTAACAAACTAAACCCAAAACATCATCAGTAATTCCCATCGCCGTGCATATGCACGATGACTCCGGCCATCATTGGTCGCCGTTGAAGATCGCTTCTCATCAGAAACCAACCCTACAACACATAACGAACATCAAATCGAACCTCCACCCAAGAAATCAAATTCGAACGTAAAATCTCAAACTTGGAAACAAAGTCAGGTTTCCCTCAAAACCTGTCAACGACAAGTCTTCACCGCTCTGACCACTGGATCATCAACCCCTCCGGCCTTAACTTCAACCACACACCAACTACCGATCCCCCAAACATCTTAGCACTCGATCAATTATTCAGATCAAAATGACCGATTTCTTAAAACCCATCAAAACTGGGGTTTAAAAATAAATTTCAAAACCGCATCCTCTCTGACAAATTTTATCACCATCCATGATTTTCCTAACATCAACAAACCCTCCTCTACTACTCAGAAGAACCTCGAGTTTCCTCAATCCAAAGATCATCAGAAAATGCCTAAAATCCTATTTCAGTTCAATATTTAACTGCACTTTCAACTAATACCTAAAAATCCTAATACTTGATTTAAAAATCATGCTTCAGTTTATACTATTGATTTATGATACTGAAATACTAAAATAACATGTTTGAATTTTTGTTAAAAATCAACATGCACTGATTTTATATGTTTCCAGAGACAATAACACAATATTTTAACTTACTTAAAATTTTAAATATTGGCTTAAGATAAATAACAACTTCACTCTATAAATTTCTTCATATCAGGAACTTAATTAAAAGATAAGTGTTTTAATGAAGTTTTGTGTTAGGTAAATCAGAAATAGAACATGTAAATAAATAAAACAGCATGCACATAATTCATTTTCACATCAACATTTACCAATAACACAAGCAATACTATTCCACTTCAATATACTAGCATG
Organism: Allium cepa; assembly: GCA_030765085.1. Classification (NCBI taxonomy): domain Eukaryota; kingdom Viridiplantae; phylum Streptophyta; class Magnoliopsida; order Asparagales; family Amaryllidaceae; genus Allium; species Allium cepa. Next base: position 204,326,525 of record CM060944.1, on the reverse strand, counting down.
CAACCTATTTTTAAATTTTTAAATTTAAAAAGTTACTCAATATTTTAAAAGAAACAGAGCCTCAATTTGCAGATTGTAAAACTGTTTGATTGCTGTTGGAACTGGAATGCCTAAGCTTCCTGACCAAAATTACTTGCATGCAGGCATGATATTTCAACAATTGATTTTACTGGTTGAAGTGAAATGCAGTTATGATTCCAGAGAAAGAAATGCAGTTGCTTTATTGTCCAAGTTGCAAGCAGATTTGTTTTGCTTCCAGGTTGCTTGTAGAGTTTATTTTCCAGGTTGAAAATAAAAAAAATGCAGACCCTTTTGAATATGAGGAAGTTGAATATGCAGGCTTTTTGATTTTGAGGATGTTCAGGTTTGTTTTAGGATAGCAAATGCAGGGTTTGATTTTGCATTGAACATGATTTCCAAATCTAAGGAATGCAGATTTTCTTATTTTGAAGATGATTACTGACTTTTAGATCATGAGGGGTTTTGATTTTTGATATGAAGATGTTTAAATCCGAGTTTTCATGTTCAGATTTGTGAAAAAAACAATATGAGATTTTCTTTGATTAGAAAAAATGAGAAAAAGAGATAGGAATTGAAGAATGTTCTTATATAGGTTATTTTCAGATTTTACTAAATAAAAGAAAATTAAAAACAAAATGAGCCACTTGTAAAAATTCTAACATCTGTCAACTTGAATGTTTAAACTTTAAACATTTGTTAAATAAGGCTTTAAGAGATCAACACTTGTCTTTGTAAATTAATTTACAAGTTAATATGTATATTAAGCTTAATTGATTAATTAATTAGAATTTAAATATGTATATAAATTTATAAAAAGAAATAAAAACAAATCATGTTTATAAATATAACTTATACATATAAAAATTAAAAAAATTAAGATTTATATTTTGGAATTAAAATTCAAATCAAATTCAAAATCTAATATTTTAAAAATCAAGTTATAAATACAAATTAAACTTTGAAATAACAATAGCTATTTTCCTTCAAAATTAATTTGTAAAACAATACACTATTAATATTATTTTTAGAAATGACTCATTATTAAATTAAAATAATTATAAAAGAAACTATATTTTTATTAATAAATTATCTATTTTATTAAGCCATAAAACTTTTTGTTTGTTAATTCATTTTAAATTTAAAACTTAAGCCAAAATTATTTTAAAACATTTAAATATTTTTCTTAAGAAATAAAATCATATATTTATTTATTACATAGCTTTGGAAACTAAATATTAAATTAGATCAAAATTTCCAAATTATTAATGTATATATTTTAAATTTTAAATCATGATTCACTTATTAAGTTTAAACCAAGATTATTTATTCAAAAACTTTGAAAAGCTTAAATATTAAATAAAAACAAATTTTCCATATTACTACAAATATTAGAATTAGAAAAATATGCTTTATTTATTAAATTTAAAACAATGCTAATCTATTTACAATATAAACTATATATTTATATTATAAATAGAAATCAATTTATTATTTTTGAAAGATAAAATAACCAATTAAATATTTATTGAAGAAGATTATTAACCAATCTGAATTATTATTAACAAAATATCAATATCAATTTAATTTTATAATTCAGATTGTTAAATTGATATTGTTAAAAATTCAGGGATGTACAATCCTCCCCCTTAAAAGAATTTCGTCCCCGAAATTTAAAACAAAGGTAATTTAATAATCTCATTAAAGATTTTATTTTAAAACACAAGCATATATAAAACATATGCTAACAATCAAAACAACCAATTCAATCAATCAAACTAATCTAATTATCCAAACAAAGTTCTGGATAAAATTTCTTCGAGTTTCCCCAAGTATATATACCGGGATACTCACCCTACATAATCCAAACACTCAAAATCATGAAGCTATAAAAGCTCCTATTCAACTAGATCTATAACACTAAACAAGAAATCAGGCTACAGACGAATCTGACTCAACAACCAAAACTCCAGAACTGCTGGTTCCACAACCAGAGATAGATCATACACGTACTCCCTCAGAGATACGTGAAACTCATCGAATCTCAGTTATCCAAACTGGAAATTCAATCCTGTAGATCAATCACTTATTCTCACAAGAACACAAAAAGATCCAAAACTCTTCAGAGCTAGCTTCCCAGCCTTACCCAATCTAATAGCTCCTTTTTGACCGGAGAAAACTTATCCAAAATTAAATCTCCGACTTCAGAATCCAAATTCCTCCAACTCTTATCCTCAAAACTCTCCAAACGATCCTGAGCTGCCTATAGCTTACTGATGAGCTCAACCTTCGTTGATGTCTCTAGAACAAACTAGACAAATCAACTCAACAAAATGATCTCCTCAAGATCAACCAAGATCAAGCCCTACTCCTCAAACATCAGAAGACAAAACTTCTTCTGTCCGGGAAAAGAAAAGCAGATACACTTCCCAACTGCTTCCGCTGCTCAACTCTGATCCGAAGTAGAAGAGAATGCTGAAGAATAATACGAGCACAAACTGGACAACACATCCCAGAAATATGGTTCAATAGATCCATAAGAAAATCTCAAAAGTTGTTGAGTCACAAGTTCTATGAAGGTTTTGATTTCTGACAAAGAAATAAAGGCGATCGACAAAACAAGGTCATTATGGCTATAAAGAGTTACATATGGTGCTCTAGATTATAGGTTGATTATTTGATATTGTAATAGTGATAAACTTGTTAAAATCTATCCTCAAATAATCATGCATTTCAAGGAAATCAATATATATACGACTAAATTGCAGTTGCACATTTAGTGTGCAACTTTACAGGGACCAATTGACCGGTCATAAAATAGGCGGTCGACCGTTCCTGTATAATTTGCACACTGAACGTGCACACATGCACATAACGACTATATATTTGAATTCCTGTCTGCTGGTCATTTTTTGACCCGTCGACCGTTTTTAAACAGAAAGCAATTTTTCCAAAAGACACTTCTTTCTCCAAAGGTTGCATCTCTTACCTTTCATCAAAGATCATGTCTCTTAATGACAACTGCTCACAAAGAGTTACAACCATTCTTCTCTATATAAACTCATCTAAATCATTGATTAAAAAAACATGATTGTATATGCTTTTTACTCTAATCTCCGATCTTACTTTCTACATACTCCTGCATTCTAAAAGCTCTCAATTATTTTAATTGCTTATTGAATCATTGAAACTATTTCATATCTTTTGATTCAATAAGTAATATACTTTCCTTAATCTTCACAAAACATCATTCGCATATTTTGAGGATAAGATTATAGGAAATTTGTACTACAAGTGACAAAACTGTGTTAACAAGAACACATACCGTCAACAAACAATTATATTCATCGTTGTTGAAGTCCTCTGTGTTGTAAGAGGCAAGTGTTGAAGTCCTCGGTATTGTAAGAGGCAAGTGTTGAAGTCCTCAGTGTATTAGAGGCGTGAAATCCCGTTCGTTTGCTCGGGTGTTGTAAACCTGTTCCTCCGGGTGAAGCGAGGTAGTTAATAGTGAAAATCCAGATAGAAGTCTGGGACTGGACGTAGGACGGTGCTTCGAACCAGTATAAAAATCTCTGGTGTGATTTTTCTATTTTTATTTACTATGCTATTATCATCTATTTTCGCATTTATATCATAAGTCCATATTGCACGATCCGTGTGTACTATACTAGCACGTTCACGATCACACACTTTTCATTTGGTATCAGAGCAAGGTTATCACATAACCGTAACACAGTTATTTGATATATTCTTGTAATATGGCAAATAAAGCAAGTACTAGCACTCAGAACACCACGTACATGGAAGGTCAATCGACACAAAGGCCTCCATTTTTCAATGGTCTTAACTATAGTTATTGGACAACACGTATGTCATTCTTTATGCAATCAAATAGCTATGATGCTTGGAATGCCACTCAAAAAGAAATAGTGAATCCAACAACTGATTATTCAGAATGAACTGCGGTTGAGAAAACGGCAGCAGCCGTAAATGCAGGAGCAATAAATATGTTGTTCTGTGCATTAGACCAAAATGAATATAACCGTGTTAGTATCTGCACTACTGCATATCAAATTTGGCAAACGCTAAAAACCACTCATGAAGGTACTAACAAGGTTAAACAAGCCAAAATAGCCATGCTGAAAAGTCAATTTCAAAATTTCAAAATGAAACCAAATGAGACAATCAATGATATGTATTCACGATTTCAAACTATCCACCATGCACTTATTGGCTTAGGACAAAAATATTCTGATTTTGATGTTGTTTCAACAGTCCGACATTCTCTGACTAGTGAATGGGAAGGAAAAGTATTAGCAATTGAAGAAGCTAATGACCTTTCCGTCATGAAGCCAGATGAATTGTTAGGAAATTTAATGTCCTATGAAGCAAATTTGCAGGCTAGAAAAGAACAGAAAGAAGAAAAGAAAAATGTAGCATTTCATGTTGAGAAAGATGAAAATGAATCAGATTCTGAAGACGAAGATTTGGCATTTATTGCGAAAGGATTCAAAAAATTCCTAAAATATCGAAAAGCCAGTCGTTACAATAAAAGGAAACCTGGATCAAATAAACCATCTTCATCTGCTATAGAATGTTTTAACTGCCACAAAAAGGGACACATGCAGAAGGATTGTCCAGAACAAAAGAAGAAGTCAGAAAATGACAAATTCAAATATAAGAAGGACAAAGAAACGAGCCTTCTCAGTAACATGGGATGATTCAGAGTCATCTTCATCAGAAAGTGAAAGTGATTCGGAGAATGAACAAGCTAATGTTTGTTTTATGGCAACAGAAGATGAGGTACAAATTCCTACATTTGATGAATTACTTGATATTAATGCTGAATTGATAGTCAAATATAAAGACATAAAACGTCAATTAAAAGTAGTCAAAGCAGATTTAAGTAGAGTAGAGTTTGAACGAGATATGTTAAAAAATGAGAAGAAAATATTAGAAGAGGAACTTGAAAAAATTCAAGAATCATCATCTAATGTTGACTCTCAACTATCTCTTTTGAGTCAAGAAATAGAAGCTCAAAAAGAGAAAAATAATGCTCTCACTACTGAAAATCATGAGCTTAAGGCAAAAGTCAAAATTCTAGACCTAGAAAAAGCTAGTTTACAAACAAAGTTTGATGACATTACTCAAAATGTTTCTAACTTTAACAAAGGTCGAGAAAATTTGACAAAAATCATTGAAAACTCACAATCTGCATCAAATAAACAAGGTCTGGGATATAAGAAACAAGAGATCAAGGGTAATAAAAGAAAGAAGAAGGTACAAAAGATTGAAGTTAAGAAAAATCTTAGTTTATTATATTCCAAACCAAAGCCAGTTGTGAAATTTAAAAAGAAAAATACAAAGACTATCAAAATATGGGTTCCTAAAACAAATAACAATTTGATTAGGAACAAATACATTCAGCAATTCATGAATACTGTGCATCTTAATAATAATTATATATATAAAGGGGATACCGGACCCATATGGGTTTGGACTCCTAAGACCTAACTCTTAGGACCCTATAAAAAGTGGGAACCATGGACTTAATCTATTTTTGCAGGTCCCACTTAAGAAAAGAGGAAAGTGGATATTGGACAGTGGTTGCTCGAAGCACATGACGGGAGACAAGAGCTTATTAACAAATATTACATACTCAGATGGTGGCTCCGTCACTTTTGGAGACAATTCGAAAGGCTATATCATCGGCAAAGGCGATGTGAGCAATTGCGGTACATCTAACTTACCTCTTATTACAAATGTCATGCTCGTTAAAAATTTAAAACACAATTTACTTAGTATTAGTCAGTTATGTGACAAAGGTTTTATAATCTCTTTTTCGAATAATAAATGTAGTATCTTAGATAGAGACCACAATTTAGTTTTCGAAGGTTATAGAGACATAAATATATATATTCTGAATATGAATATTAATCATAATTCAGATATGTGTCTTGTGGCTAATGATAATGATCCATGGCTATGGCACAAACGCTTCTGTCATATAAACTTCAGAACTATTGACAAGCTGGCCAAAAACAATCTAGTTAGAGGTCTACCCAAAATTAGTTATAAAAACGATAGTTTATGTGATGCCTGTCAGTTAGGAAAATTGACAAAATCGTCATTCAAGTCAAAAAGGGTCATTTCAACATTACAGCCACTTGAACTACTACATATGGATTTATTCGGACCAACACAAGTTCAGTCAATAAACCATAATCGATATGTATTTGTAATTGTTGATGACTATTCTCGTTATACATGGACTATTTTTCTGAAAAACAAGAGTGACACTTTTGACCATTTCAAATCTTTCGTCAAAAGAATTCAAAAACCAAAAGGGCTAAAAGTTAAAAACATAAGAAGTGATCATGGTGGTGAATTTGAAAATAACGAATTTGAACAATTTTGTACAAAAAAAGGTATTAACCATAATTTTTCGTTTCCTAGAACTCCACAACAAAACGGAGTTGTAGAACGGAAAAATCGAACATTACAAGAATGTGCAAGAACGTTATTAAATGGATCCACTTTACCAGAACATTTCTGGGCAGAAGCCGTCGCTACTGCGTGTTATGTTTTAAATCGTGTGTCTATTCGACCACTCACCAAAAACACGTCTTATGAATTATTTAACGAAAGGAAGCCAAATATATCTTACTTCAAAGTATTTGGTTCAAAATGTTTTATTTTAAATACAAAAGACCATCTCGGAAAGTTTGATCCGAAAGCTGATGAAGGTATATTTGTCGGTTATTCGGAAAGAAGCAAAGCGTATCGTATTTTCAATAAACGAACCAAAACTATTGAAGAATCTCTTCATGTTTCTTTCGATGAATTCTTTAAACCTTCTCAGTCAAAACCAGATAATGTCGAAACTATATTTACTGACACTCCTCTCACCACAAATTATGACTCTGACTCTGAAAATCTTATTGACAATATTTCCCAACAACAACCAATTTGTGAGATACGTTCCCCTCCAAGATTATTGAGACACCATCCAGTTCAAAATATAATTGGCGAGGTTAACTCACAAGTAAGAATTAGGAATCAATTACATCAAATGGGTCATGTTGCGTTTCTATCAAATATCGAACCTAAGAATCCAAAAGAAGCTGCTACAGACGATTACTGGATCATTGCCATGCAGGAAGAACTAAATCAGTTCGAGCGCAATGACGTTTGGGAACTTGTTCCAAGGCCAACTGATCAGTCAGTTATTGGTACTAAATGGGTTTATAAAAATAAGGCCGACGAACAAGGAAATATCACCAAAAACAAAGCAAGATTAGTAGCACAAGGATATAATCAGGAAGAAGGTATCGATTATGAAGAAACTTTTGCACCAGTTGCTCGACTAGAAGCTATTAGAATTCTATTATCTTTTGCTTGTCACCATAGTTTCAAACTTTATCAGATGGATGTCAAAAGTGCTTTTCTCAATGGATTTATCAAAGAGAATGTCTATGTCGAACAACCTCCTTTGTTCCTACATGAAAAATATCCTGACCATGTGTTCAAACTTAAGAAAGCTCTGTATGGTTTAAAACAGGCACCTCGTGCTTGGTATGAACGATTACGTAGCTATCTTATTAACTCAGGATTTCAAATAGGCAAAGTCGATCAAACTTTGTTTATTAAACATTCTCAAAAGGATATTCTAGTTATCCAGATATATGTAGACGAAATCATCTTTGGTTTAACAAACGATAAACTCTGCAAAGAATTTGCAAGTATTATGACCAAAGAGTTCGAAATGTCTCATATGGGAGAACTATCATATTTTTTTGGACTTCAAATCAAGCAACTTCCGAATGGTATCTTTATCAATCAAGAAAAATATTGCAGAAATATTATCAAACACTTCGGATTAGAAAATACATCTGGTAAACCAACTCCTATAAGTACAACTACACATCTTGAAAAAGATGAAAATAGTAAGAGTATTGACCAGAAATTATATCGAAGCATGATTGGTTCTCTTCTTTATCTTACAGCTAGTCGTCCAGATATAATGATGAGTGTTTGTCTATGTGCACGCTTTCAAGCAGATCCAAAAGAATCACATCTACGAGCAGTGAAACGTATAATTCGTTATCTTAATAATACCAAAGATTTCGGTCTTTTTTATCCAAAGGAATGTCCATTTGAATTAGTATCATATAGTGATGCTGATTTTGGCGGATCACGAACGGATAGAAAAAGTACAAGTGGTACGTGCCATTTTATTGGAAAATCACTTGTCTCTTGGTTTAGTAAGAAACAGAATTGTGTTTCACTATCAACATGTGAAGCCGAATATATATCAGCGGCTCTCGCTTGTACTCAAGTGCTATACATGCAACAAACTCTTCAAGATTTTGATATTCATTTATCAAATTCAATTATATACTGTGATAACACAAGTGCTATAAATCTCTCTAAGAATCCGGTGAATCATTCTAGAACCAAACACATTGATATCCGTCATCATTTCCTTCGAGATAATATTGAAAAAGGAAATATATGTCTTTAATATGTCCAAACTGACAAAACTGACAATCAATTAGCAGACATCTTTACTAAACCTCTGCTCGAATCTAGCTTTATTAGATTACGAAGGGAGCTTGGTTTAATCTCAAGAAATGATCTCAACTAATAAATACTAACGATCATCCTTTCTTTTAATGATCGTCTTTTCCTTTCCTATTTTATAACTTCAGAGAGCTATTTTTAGAGTTAACATAAGCCTCTGCTTGTTTTCATGGTCAAAATTTTCTGTTCACTCACATCCATAGGTTTATACATAAGAAACTTGTATATAAGCTTGTCCAAATTTCTTATTTTATTCATCTTTTCTTATCCGACCATAAGATTCTATACAAAATTCTCTATGGCTCACATTTGTGATAAATGTGCTCAAGAATCACACATTTCCATTACGAGTTCTGAGTCGGAGGAATATTATTCTCCCAAAACACCAAAACAAAAACCATGTTATCATCATCAATGCTCTTGTATTTTTGGTAATACACCAAACTCAAAACGAGTTAAAAAGACGCTGTTTTGTTCTCCTTGTACCAAAGCACAGATCGACGAGATTCATCACTATCAGAAACATCAGATAGATCTTCAGAGACAGCTCCATTATGGGCAAAGCCAACTTTATCACGAGCAACAACGGACATCGGCACGATTATCTGTTTTAGAAAAGGTGGCATCATTCTTCTGTAGTTCCAACAAGCATGACGTGCATGAACCAATGCCGTCTAGGCCATCAACATCTAAAAGTCCTAACTCTTGGGATCAGAATTATGAGATGAATGAAGGTGCTCATAAAAACTGGAGTCCATGGGCAAAACGTATTAAAGAAAACAAAGATAATTCTAGTGACGAACCTTCCACTTCTCATTAGATCTATATATACTCATTGTATTTTTTTCTTTCCATCACTCATATAATAATACTTGTATTCTACAATAAGAGTGAAAATATAGCACGATATATTCAAAAAATTGCAAAAAAGGGTATTTTTTGGCATGCTGTCAAACCGATCGACCCCCCATATTTAAACCGGTCGACCGTTTGCTCTCTGGTTGAAAGCGGTCGACCGACCATAATCCATAGGTCGACCGGTTGATGTATTTCCAGTTTTTTATATATATCCTATGCGTCATTTTCTTACTATCCTTCTTCTCATTTTACTCAACCAGTTATTTTTCCCCAAACTCCAAAAACCCTAGTTTCTCAATTTCAATTTCCAAATCTCCAAATCTTCTAGCAATGGCTCCTCCGCAAAAGAAACCCAAGAAAGCATCATCCTCCGGACCTTCATCTCTTAATTTCTCCGCTAAGAAATGGCTCGAAAGTCCGGTAGCCATAACAAGATGGAATCAAATGACTAACTACAAGTTTCATCCGGGCTCTTCCATCAAGTTTGATGATTTCACGTCTTATGGAATTCGTAGGTTAGCCAATAACTCCAACATTTCTCCATTGATAGATTTTTCAGAAAACAATGTGGAAATAAATCATTTGATGATAAAATTGTTCTATGCCAACATGAATCTTCACGAATATCAACCTGATAATCCGAATGGAGTCATTTGGTCTGTCGTCTGTGGCAAACAAATTTTTATTACTCGTGATAGGATTGCCTCTATACTTGGTATACCAAATCGAGGCGATGAGTTTTCATCTACTTTCTGTGAAGTCTTCACTCGCGATAGCATCAGTCATCAGTTCATAGAGGACAATAGTGATGGCACAAAGTCTATTGGACTTCGACCCACCGCCAGACTACTTCATCGCGTCTTGATGCATTCTCTGTTTCCTAGACTTGGAAATTATGATGTTGTATATAAAGAAAACTTCAAGGCTCTCTATGCTATTTATGGGGAAATCCAAATCAATTGGGTTCATATGCTTTTTGACGAAATTCTCAAGGTAAATGACTCTACACGACCTCATTTCTTCTACAATGAATATATCATGCGTCTTTTGTTAGCTTGTGGGGTAAAGCCTCCTGACTCTGCCACCTCGAAACCAAAATGTATTGATTCCATGACCATCAAACGCATGAAGCTCCCTCCACCTTATCTTGAGATTATGCCTTTTGAAGAATGGCAACAAAGAGTCCAAGAAAACAAAAAGCAACTTCCTCTCGACCTCGTTCCGATGAAGTGAAACTGTTAAAATCAAAATCATCCACAAAAGAATCACTTGAAACTATTGCGCGTAACCAATTTTTGCTTGAATCACGTCTCAAGCGCATGGACTCTAAAATTGATAAACGCTTCAATAAGGTCAAGTCATTCTTTGGTATGCTATGGGATGCTATATCATGTACCACATCCACCTCTGTTCAAGCACAAGACCCAGGAAAACGTCCTGCTCCTCCTGTTTTCAACTGGACATCATCTGAGGAGTCTACTGGTATGAGTGGACATGGACATGGAGAATCATCTAGAGGGAACAATGATGAAGAAGAAGAAGATGATGACGACGACGATGATGATGATGAAGAGATAAGATCTGCCTCATCTTAGATTCTATTGTCTTTTATGTTTTAGTACTCTAAAAACATCAATTGACACTTGTACTAAATAGTGTCGTTATTTTTATTTTTATTTTTCATTTGACATTATGGTCTGTATTATACTCTGCTATGGTTTGGATGTGTTAAAGTTTTGTTTTGCTATGCATATTATGGTAATTACACTTCTCTCTTATTCTAGTATCTGTTACTCCTTTTTGTCGATGACAAAGGGGGAGAAAGGGCTAACAATTGCTTGCAGGAACATATATATATATAAAAATTCAAAGAGGGAGATCACATACTCAGGGGGAGATTCAGATTTTTAGATATATATTGTCATCAATCAAAAAGGGGGAGAATGTTGAGTCACAAGTTCTATGACGGTTTTGATTTCTGACAAAGAAATAAAGGCGATCGACAAAACAAGGTCATTATGGCTATAAAGAGCTACATATGGTGCTCTAGATTATAGGTTGATTATTTGATATTGTAATAGTGATAAACTTGTTAAAATCTATCCTCAAATAATCATGCATTTCAAGGAAATCAATATATATACGACTAAATTGCAGTTGCACATTTAGTGTGCAACTTTACAGGGACCGGTCGACCGGTCATAAAATAGGCGGTCGACCGTTCCTGTATAATTTGCACACTGAACGTGCACACATGCACATAACGACTATATATTTGAATTCCTGTCCACTGGTCATTTTTTGACCTGTCGACCGTTTTTAAACAGAAAGCAATTTTTCCAAAAGACACTTCTTTCTCCAAAGGTTGCATCTCTTACCTTTCATCAAAGATCATATCTCTTAATGGCAACTGCTCACAAAGAGTTACAACCATTCTTCTCTATATAAACTCATCTAAATCATTGATTAAAAAAACATGATTGTATATGCTTTTTACTCTAATCTCTGATCTTACTTTCTACATACTCCTGCATTCTAAAAGCTCTCAATTATTTTAATTGCTTATTGAATCATTGAAACTATTTCATATCTTTTGATTCAATAAGTAATATACTTTCCTTAATCTTCACAAAACATCATTCGCATATTTTGAGGATAAGATTATAGGAAATTTGTACTACAAGTGACAAAACTGTGTTAACAAGAACACATACCGTCAACAAACAATTATATTCATCGTTGTTGAAGTCCTCTGTGTTGTAAGAGGCAAGTGTTGAAGTCCTCGGTGTTGTAAGAGGCAAGTGTTGAAGTCCTCAGTGTATTAGAGGCGTGAAATCCCGTTCGTTTGCTCGGGTGTTGTAAACCTGTTCCTCCGGGTGAAGCGAGGTAGTTAATAGTGAAAATCCAGATAGAAGTCTGGGACTGGACGTAGGACGGTGCTCCGAACCAGTATAAAAATCTCTGGTGTGATTTTTCTATTTTTATTTACTATGCTATTATCATCTATTTCCGCATTTATATCATAAGTCCATATTGCACGATCCGTGTGTACTATACTAGCACGTTCACGATCACACACTTTTCAGAAGTTTCTCCAAAACCCAGAGCTGCTACACCAACTCAATTTCTAGGAACCATCATTCTACTAAGCTGAACCACCGGTAGCACTTCTGGAATCTTAGTCGCTAAGGAAGCTCAATCTCCCGATGCAGACAACCCTCTATCTTCCCTGAAGACATCCGGGAAAACTTTGATAACTCAAGAGAATACTCAAACAACCGCAAGTCACTTTTGCGATCAACCCAAACCAAATCCAAGGAAAACTATTCTCCCTATATCGAACAGAACAGCTTACACTTAACTATCCAACCTATCAAAGAAACGGGTCTACTCTGCTACTTCCGAACTCCACTTCCAGAAATACTGCCAAGCCAGAAGACTCCCTGCCGATACATAGGACACTCCGAGCTGCACTGCTGCCACAGATGCCAAAGAATTCCTATTCCAAAGCTCCTCGAGAAACTCGGACTTCAAAGCAAATGAAAACACCAGCTGAACACAGCCACAACATCGAAGCAGACTCACTTCCTTGAACTTGTTCCAAAGAAAACATCTTCGGGAACATCCATAGTCACTGCATCTCATCACGCAGCTACTACTTCCTGAGATATCAAAATACCATCACTCACTTCTGCTCAGCAACAGATCTAAACTCTAATCATCCAACATCAAAGAAATAAACTCCGAACCTTAATAGGTTTCCTTCAGAGATCAATGAAATCCTTCATCACTCCAACAGTCAATCGAGACGGTATTAGGTCTACAGCCTCGACAAATACACTTCCAACCTCAAACATTCAAACTCCAACCAATGATAGTCGTGTTGCATACACCACTACCCCATCTACCTTTATAACTTATATTGAAAAACCTGAACAGGTAACCCAACAGATAAGTAGAAATAAATATATTTAGATATATAATTATATATAAAAATTACAACAACGCTTTCTCAAGAAAGACACCACTACAGAGCCTAGGTATTCACTCAACCTAATGCTCTGATACCACTGTAACGACTCGCCATTCGTCTCCACAGAATGACGCATCATTAATAAGAAATAAAGGGATAAAAAAGAGAAAAGAAAGAAGAGAAAGAAGAAAACAACATCAGAATCTAAACAACGGAATGAATAAATTATATTAATAACATAAATATTACATAGTTTACAACCATTATCAGAGTTACACAAGTTACACATCACATATTAGACAGTTATAAACACCTGTCTAGTTATACAACTCAATACAGTACAAGAAACTACTCAGTGAAATCTACATAGCCGAATACTATATATCTACACGCAGAAGCCTCCTGCTCCATTGCTCCTCCACAATCGTCAAAGCTGACCTGAATCCCTTGGCTACTCATAAAAATTTGAGTACCCAAGAGTTTAAGAAAACATAAGATAAACTTCGGGTCAGACATGGGTCTGGTGTGAGTAACAGGTTAAGGTTGCTTAACTTTTTAAAACCTTTTGAAATGAAAGGTATCACGTAAGACTTCCCACACATAAACATGGAAAAGTTGTTACCTTATGCTAACAAATACATTTGATAGGAAATACAATGATATTATAATAGGTCTAGGGTTTTCAAATAAATAAGAAATAGCCGAAATTGTTACATCTATTAAATTCCAGTTACTAGCCACAAAAGTGGGTAATACAATCAAAACCGTTAGCACTTATTGGATTTTGGATTTCATACAATGGCAGGGCTACTGGGGTACCGCCTGTCATAGTATGTGGCCTAGATCAACGTACCGAGGAGTACGCCTGCTCTCTTGCAACACAAGGCCGGTACCATTCCTTACTGAACAGTTCCGAACAAGACAACCACACGGTTGTAGCTAGCAACTGCCCACACAGCCGAATATAAAGGGACCTCTAGACAGGGGAAAATCTCGTCCTACTTGGGCATGACCCACTTAGCCTTGCTGCACCTCCCCTTTTTTAGCCATTCCCGGCTGCTGTGGCTTGAGGCTACGATTACCTTTATAGGACATATCACTTAGAATGCTCATCGCCCACCTGACGATGTTCTGAAAGCATTCAATCCATACAAGTTCGTACCGGGTTCGAACGAAACCGAAGGCACTATCTCGTTGCACTCGTATTGGAATCACCCTCAGAGTCAACGACCACAGCCCTTGCACTCTGGACCACCATCTCGAGCCTATAAGTACTATTTCCGTCAAACTCATCACAGAATCACCTCCAGAGTTATATTGACAAATATTCCTTACACCTCGAGTCTTCACAAAACTCCACTTGGATTCAAGACCTAACGTTAATTTGGATCGATGTGGTTTTCGGAAATCCAAATATGGAAACCCGATCCCCGTCTCATCGAAATCCAAAACGTGTCTTTTAGGTCCATGTTGTTTTAAAGTTTAAAACAATTCAATTATCTATATACACACAGATAGATAACTCACAAATCACAATTGATAATCAACATTATCAAACCAAACAGATGATCTATATCAAAATATGTAATCCATAACATCATCACAATAGATAATTTATATTATCTTCACAAGGCAACCAAGCATTCATACCACATAACATTACTTATTTCATTTCTGAGATCACAACCATTCAAAGAAATCAATGTCATCCATTCATACATAAGCAAAGATTTACTCTATCACAATATAATTAATTTAAAATGAATTAAATGAAGTATCTCTATCTCTAATTAATTTAAAGTGAATTAAATTAATTACTTCATCTTTAATTAATTTAAAATAAATTAAATTAATTACTTCACCAATATAAATCTTGCTTACTCAATCATTTAATTGATTACAGTCAATTAATTAATCATTCATTATTAATCACGCTAATTAATCACCCTTGATTAATTACCCTTAATTACATTCATGTAATTATCCTTAATTAATTTCACAAATTAATTATTCTCAACCAAAACATTAATTAACCTTTAATTACTTCAATTAATTAATTAACTATAATTAATTACATTAATCCTTAATTAATTACATTAATTAATCACCTTTAATTACTTATCACTGATTAATTAATCATAATTAATTAACTTTTAATTACATCATTAATTATAATAATTAATGATCCTTAATTATATTTAATAAATTATCTCCTAAATTAATTACCTTAAGTAATTAACTCATAATTATTAATTCCCTCTGATTAACCATATTCAGTAACTAAGTTAATTACTTCATTAAACAAATTAATTATGCCTTAACTAATTTCTTAATTAATCCCTTGATTAATTTCTAAGTAATTTAATCCAAATTACTTACATTATTAAACATCTTCAATTAATTACAATCTGTAATTATCAATCAATTACTTTACTAAGTAATTTCCAATCCATTAATTACATTAAGTAATTATCTTTAAAACCTCAAGTGTTTAAAATTAATTAAACTTAATTAATTAAATTAAACAATCACAATTAACTCAATTAATTACCTAAAATAATTTATTTCTTAATTACTTCATTAAGTAATTACACTTAAACCATTTACAAATGATTATTATTAAATTAATTAATCTAATTAATTATTAAAAATTAATCATATTAATTAATTATTAAATAATCCTGGTTAATGACATTCATTAACCATTCTCTAATTATTTCCATTAAGTAATTAACTCAAATTAAATTATCATTAATTATCCATTAATTAAAGTCTAATTATTTAATTAATTAAGTGTTAACACCCACTTAATTCATTCTTAATTATTTAATTAATTAACCTTGATTAAAACATAATTACTTAATTAATAAATCATTAATCATTAATTAATAATCTAATTAATGATCTTTAATTTCAAATTGATTAATCTTTAATCAATATTTATTATTCCAAATCATTAATTAATTAAATTAATTAACCATTCCTTAATTACTCCATTAATTAAAATTAGTTTCAAAACATTAATCTTAATTAATTTTAAGATAAAACATTTCTAAATTATGTTCAAAACCAAATTTATTTGAAGGCAAATTTCCTTTGAACTTACTTTTAAATTTCATTTTAAATACAAGATTTAAAATGAATATAATTTAAACCAATTCAAAGTTTAAACAATTTAAAACCTTTCAAAAATTTCAAGACAAACAAGCGTTTGTCTTAAAAATGAAATTCATAAAATTTTTGAAGTTAAATTCATTTCAAAATTTCAATAACTTCAATTTACATTTAGTTTAAAACTTTCAAATTTAAATCTTCTTTAAATTTTAAAAAACTAAAGTTCATATTTAAATTTTTATTTTCCAGATTTAAATCTAAATTTAAACTTGCTCATATTTTAAAAACTTCATTTTCTAAAATGTTCAAACTACTTTACAAAAATAAAGTAATTAAATATTTCATGTTTAAAACTTTATTTTTATTTAAACTGAGATTTTAAATTGAAACTTAAATTCAAAAATTCAAAATTGAATTTTAAAACCAGGTTTAAAATTACTTAACATTGAAAAGTTTCAGAGTTTAAAAATTTAAACACAGATTTACAGGTTTCTATAAACCTGAAATTATACAGAACAACTCGAGAACCCCTAAAATTACTTCGAGTTTACGGCCTACCCTTCCCGAGTCATTCACCCTATAACTTCGAGCAAACCCAACAACTTCCCTGCAAACAAACTAAACCCAATACATCATCAGTATCTCTCATCGCCGTGCATACGCACGACGACTCCGGCCATCATTGGTCGCCGTTGAAGATCGCTTCTCATCAGAAGCCAACCCTACAACACATCACGAACATCAAATCGAACCTCCACCTAAGAAATCAAATTCGAATGCAAAATCTCAAACCTGGAAACAAAAGTCAGGTTTCCCTCAAAACCTACCAACGAAAAGTCTTCACCGCTCCGACCACCAGATGATCAACCCCTTCGACCTCAACTTCAACCACACACCAACTACCGATCCCCCAAACATCTTAGCACTCGATCAATTATTCAGATCAAAATGACCGATTTCTTAAAACCCACCAAAACTAGGGTTTAAAAATAAATTTCATACCGCATCCTCTCTGACAAATTTTATCACCATCCATGATTTTTCCTAACAACAACAAACCCTCCTCTACTACTCAGAAGAAGCCCTAGCTTCCTCAATCCAAAGATCATCAGAAAATGCCTAAAATCCTATTTCAGTTCAATATCTAACTGCACTTTCAACTAATACCTAAAAATCCTAATACTTGATTTAAAAATCATGCTTCAGTTTATACTATTTATTTAAGATACTGAAATACTAAAATAACATGTTTGGATTTTTGTTAAAAATCAACATGCACTGATTTTATATGTTTCCAAAGACAATAACACAATATTTTAACTTACTTAAAATTTTAAATATTGGCTTAAGATAAATAAAAACTTCACTCTATAAATTTCTTCATATCAGGAACTTAATTAAAAGATAAGTGTTTTAATGAAGTTTTATGCCAGGTAAATCAAAAACAGAACAGGTAAATAAATAAAACAGCATGCACGTAATTCATTTTCACATCAACATTTACCAATAACACAAGCAATACTATTCCACTTCAATATACTAGCATGCAACCTATTTTTAAATTTTTAAATTTAAAAAGTTACTCACCATTTCAAAAAAAACAGAGCCTCAATTTGCAGATTGTAAAACTGTTTGCATGCTGTTGGAATTGGAATGCCTAAGCTTCCTGACCAAAATTACTTGCATGCAGGCATGATCTTTCAACAATTGATTTTACAGGTTGAAGTGAAATGCAGTTTTGATTCCAGAGAAAGACATGCAGTTGCTTTATTGTCCAAGTTGCAAGCAGATTTGTTTTGCTTCCAGGTTGCTTGCAGAGTTTATTTTCCAGGTTGAAAATAAAAAAATGCAGACCCTTTTGAATATGAGGAAGTTGAATATGCAGGCTTTTTGATTTTGAGGATGTTCAGATTTGTTTTAGGATAGCAAATGCAGGGTTTGATTTTGCATTGAGCATGATTTCCAGATCTAAAGAATGCAGATTTTCTTATTTTGGAGATGATTACTGACTTTTAGATCATGAGGGGTTTTGATTTTTGATATGAAGATGTTTTAATATGAGTTTTCATGTTCAGATTTGTGAATAAAAACAATATGAGATTTTCTTTGATTAGAAACAATGAGAAAAAAAGATAGGAATTGAAGAATGTTCTTATATAGGTTATTTTCAGATTTTACTAAATAAAAGAAAATTAAAAACAAAATGAGCCACTTGTAAAAATTCTAACATTTGTCAACTTGAATGTTTAAACTTTAAACATTTGTTAAATAAGGCTTTAAGAGATCAACACTTGTCTTTGCAAATTAATTTACAAGTTAATATGTATATTAAGCTTAATTGATTAATTAATTAGAATTTAAATATGTATATAAATTTATAAAAAGAAATAAAAACAAATCATGTTTATAAATAAAACTTATACATATAAAAGTTAAAACAATTAAGATTTATATTTTGGAATTTAGATTCAAATCAAATTCAAAATCTAATATTTTAAAAATCAAGTTATAAATACAAATTAAACTTTGAAATAATAATAGCTATTTTCCTTCAAAATTTATTTGTAAAACAATACGCTATTAATATTATTTTTAGAAATGACTCATTATTAAATTAAAATAATTATAAAAGAAATTATATTTTTATTAATAAATTATCTATTTTATTAAGCCATAAAACTTTTTGTTTGTTAATTCATTTTAAATTTTAAACTTAAGCCAAATTATTTTAAATCATATATTTATTTATTACATAGCTTTGGAAACTAAATATTTAATTGAATCAAAATTTCCAAATTATTAATGTATATATTTTAAATTTTAAATCACGATTCACTTATTAAGGTAAACCAAGATCATTTATTCATAAACTTTGAAAAGCTTATATATTAAATAAAAACAAAATTTCCAAATTACTAAAAATATTAGAATTAGAAAAATACGCTTTATTTATTAAATTTAAAACAATGCTAATCTATTTACAATATAAACTACATATTTATATTATAAATAGAAATCAATTTATTATTTTTGAAAGATAAAATAACCAATTAAATATTTATTGAAGAAGATTATTAACCAATCTGAATTATTATTAACAAAATATCAATATCAATTTAATTTTTAATTCAGATTATTAAATTGATATTGTTAAAAATTCCGGGATGTTACAATTGAAATCTGGGAATTATTTAGTGATTTGAAATCCGGGGTTTGAAATCCGGGGTTTATTTAAATGATATTTGATTTATTAAGTGAACATTTCTAAATTAAGTAATAATGAAGTTAAATTGATATATGTATGAAATTATCAAATTTAGTTTTGAAAATGTGGATATTTAAAGCTTTGAAATATATTGAAATTGATATGGCTTATTTTGTGGTTCAAATCTGATTTTGAAATCGATATAATTTGAAATGGTTTATTAAGAAACTGAATTGAAATTTATGATTTGAGATTGTGCAACTACCGGATATTTTCAGCCATTCGCATCCGCATATGTCGGAATTGAATTGCTCAAAATACCGCACTGTAAATAAAATTTGGCAAATCTCGAAATATACAGTAAATAAATAATCACAGATCATAGACACAGAGTAAATAATAATGCATGGAAGTAAAAGAGAAAGTAGTTCATGAAGCTACTATATATATAAGATACATCAAAGTTAAATAAGATACAACAGAAGAGTAACAAGATACATCAGGTACAAGTCAGAATACATCACTGGAAACACCAGATACTAAAGCAAAATAGATGGATGGATCTTCAAGCAAAGCTCTACCGAAGGTGAGTCTTGAATGCTGAATCACTCAGTCTGACTCGAGCGTAAAGCTAAACACAAAACACTCGAGTCAGGACATAAATACTTATGAACTGTAAATCAACTCAAGTGAACAGTAACAAAAATGCATCAGTAACTTAAAGGATGCTTGGGATCGCCCATCCTTTAAGGATCTGTTAAACTATTTACCATATAGTAATATTGCGCTATTATAATAATGTCTACAGTAAAATAAGCTTGCTTTAAAATAACGTTAAGGAGTGACCTAATATTCCTCTTAACACGTAATAGTCCCAGTAGTCCATCCAGTATCAGCATACCTCCAGATCGGGAGGCTACCATAAATACTCCATGGGCTACGGGAGAAAAACAAACTCATAGTAAGGCTCGCCATGGTAGGTGATGCGACACACAAGGCAATGCCAGGATAGATATACCAATTATGCACACGGGCTGGTGGTAACGTAGCAGCCACATACGCCCACCTCGGAACACACTCTCAATCAAAATCCGAGGATGGCCATCAAATCAACCACAAGTAAGAGTATAGTATCGAAGAAGTGTATCCGATCAGAGGAGCTATCCCATTTGGCCTGAGATCTCTCCTGTTTTGGCCACCTTAAGCCAACTCACGGGAATCGGGTCCACATAATGTACCTCAAGAATGTTGCCACCATCCTACTTCATTCCGGAAATTCCACCGCGTACACGGTTGTTAAAGTGGTTTTCGGAGTTGGCAGAGAGTATGACAACTTCCGATCCCAGTTTCTTTAACAACTGATCGTTATTATAACGCCATGGTCATTTCAAAATAGTTTATACTTCAAAATCAAATCATTTCATTTCAAAACTATATTCCCTTCAAAATAGTTTTATACTTCGAAACCAAAACCATTTTTATTTCAAAACTATATTCAAATCAATACGATATTATTTCCATTTCAAAGATATATCACCTTTCAAAAATCATAACACTTTCAAAGTTATAATTCTTTGGAAACCAAATACCTGAAATTATTACACTTTGAAAAATCATAACATTTCGAAATCATGAAACATTCCTTTAATTCTTTACATTTTACAAATTTATTCAATCCACCCAAATTCTTAAATTTCCAATTTAATTCAATTCAAACCATTAGTTTCAATTAAATTCAGTTTCCCAACAAACATTTCAAATCTTATAAATTTCAAATACAGATTTAATCCACAAAATAAACTATTCAATTTTTAATATATTTCCAAACTTTAATATCTCATATTTCAAAACTAAAATTTTATAATTTCATATATCTCAAATTTAACTTCATTAGTACTTAGTTTTGAAATATTCATTTCATAAATCTAATATTATTTAAATAAACTCAAATTACAAGTAAACTAAATGTACTTTCATACTAACATCAACTTAAAATATTCATTTATCAAAATCAAATATCATCCCAATTTCATATTCTTTATCAAAAAAATAAATATCAAATCATTTCCAAACCATTTAAATCAAATTTAAATATTAAATTCAAATTCAGTTTAAATTCCTCAAAAATTCAAATTTAAATATTAAATTATATTAAAACTCCTTAAATTTCACAAATAATCTATTTTAAAAGTTAAATCATTTAACACTTTAAAATATAACTCAAATGGTGTTAAAATCTATAATATTTCGAAATATATTCAAATTGTAGCAACGACAACATTTATAAAGTGCCATCGTAACTTATAGTTTCCAAAATAGTTTAGTTCAAGAATAACGACATTTATGAAATGCCGTAATAGATATTTAGTTATTTCAAACATAGTTAAATTAAAAACAACAGCATTTAAAAATGCTGTTATAGGACCACAGCATTTTTTTTGAAATGCTACAAATAAAATTCCAGATTTTATTATAACTTCAGAAACATTAAAACTCCAATTTTTTTTCTAATTTAAATTTATAAATCTTATTTTTAGACTTAAAAATTTCACACTTAAATCATTTTAACATATAATTTATCACAATAAAATTTTAAAATCAAATATCCAATTTAAAACTCAATTCATTTGTTAAGTCAAAATTCACTGTTTTCTTAACTTGTAAATTTAACAGAACTTAACATTTAACTTCAATTATTATTTCAATTTTAAATTTTTATTCTCAAAACTTAACATTTTACTTCAATTATCATTTCAACTTTAAATTTTTATTCCCAATATTTACTTATATTTTTAAAATAAAATTTAAACTTAAAAATCACATTTACTTCAAATTTACATACTTAGATTCAATTCAAATATTTAACTTTCTTAAAATATAAGAAAAATATTTAAATCATAATTTCATACTTTAAAATACATATTTATATAAAAATCATTTTAAAATATACCTCGGGGTTTGTATATAATTTTCTAACCTAGGTCAAGTGATACGGATATGTATCATTTCAATCCGCAATTTAAAAAGAAAACCCGGGTTCTATCATTTCAAACCCGCAATCCCAAGTCAAATAAAATTCAATAAAAATCACTCGAGCCTATCATTTCAGCCCATAATGATTTTTCCTTATTCTAAAGTCCATTCGGGTATGTATCATTTCAACCCATAGTGATTCTATTCTGACAGGGAACTTGCAGTGTGAACATATGCATAAACAATATAAACAATTATACTAACATGTCAAAGTCACATTATAATGTCATATGTCAGGTGATAATTAACAAAATTAGCATGGTAATAACATGACATAACCTATCATATAATCATCTTTTACTTGCATAAACATTTTTAACTACTAAACACTTGTCATCAATTCACTATTTCATAAGTAAAATGTCAGAGAGAGAAAGACTTACCTTTATCCAAGCTAGAGACCACTACGACACACAAGAACGATTCCAAAGGCATGACAAGCAATTCCAAAGGCACGACAAGTACGATACAGCACGACTTTTGATTTGAATGAATGGAAAGCCTTGATATTGATCTTGTAGAAAACATGTAAACAAGACAATATAATAAGTGAATATTCAATATAAAAACAATATTGAACAAACGAAAATAAGAAGCAACAAAACAAGATAGCTCCACCTTACTTTAATCATTCAAGTGCTCGGCCTAGGGTTCCATGTGCTCGGCATGTCATCAATTTGGCTCGACCATAATGATGCTATAGACTCGGGTATGCATTACATATGCACGGCTACAAGGACATGAAGGGGTTTTTGAGTTACTAGTGAAGGAAGGTCAAAGGCAAGGCAAAATAGGAAGTTTTGTTGCACCACTTCGCTCAGCTATGGGTCAATTGGGCTCGGCCATATCAGGTACAGGTTTGGTCAAATCTGAAGTGATGGCCAGAGGTACAATAAGTAGGTGGTGGTGGAGCCAGGGTGGTGGCCGAGGTGATAAGTGAAGGGTAAGGTGAAGTATTGGTCGGCTAGACATGTTTTGGTAGAGTTTTTGCAACCTTTTGTGGTGATGGCTCATATTGAAGTCACCGCCACTATTGGTCAGAGGAGGAGGTGGTGATTGCTCTGGCTGGTAGTGGTGGAGAGGATGGTGGTGATGATGGGTGGTGGAGCCGAGCATAGCTTGAAGAGGAGCAAGGCAAAATAATTGAAAATGAGAAGAAAAAGTAAGATAAAGATGCCATGAAACTAACAAAATTTCCTCTCAAGGTGAGATAGCCATGGGTTGAAATGAAGAGGAATGTTTTTTTCACATGAATGAGAAGGAAAACACACAGCTATGCAAGAAAATGTACAGCCAAAAGAAAGAAAAATGAAGAGGCAAAAGAAAATGAAAAGACAAAGGTTAATGAAAAGACGCAAGTAATATGAAAACTTTTGTCTCTTCACATCTCAAATTCTTTTAAATCAAAATAACAAAATAAATCAGTGAATAAAATAAAATACAAACAAAATTAAACTGAAAAAGAAAGAAAGAAATAATTTTAGGAAAACCAAAAGATAAATAAGAAAATAGCTTATTAAATTGAAACTAGCATTTAAAATTGTAAACAAAATAAAATAAACATTTGAAAATTATAACTACACTTTTAAAATGTTTTAAAAATAAAATTATATACATAGCATGTCATGTTACACATATATACACAAATTAGAACATGATATGACAAACAAAAATATTAGTTATATAAATTAAAATAACAATTTTGTTAAATAAACAATTTACACACAATATTGTAAAAAGCATAACTTTCACAATATTAATCGGATTTCAACGAAACGAAAAGCGGTATACTTGAAATTTTATTTATTTTCATAATAGAAGATAAAATTCAAAAATTCAAAATTTTAAAATTTTAAATTTAAAAATCAAAGTTTGACCATATTGACCAAAATTCACATTTTTGGAAAATATTCTATTAATTCATGTTTGGAATTCTAATTTATATCAAAATCAAAATTTATTCATTTTAATAAATAAAAATAAAGTTTTTAAATCAAGAATTTCAATTAAAATAATGAAAATAAATAATTAGAATAATCACAAAATACACGGTTGTTACACTCTTCCCCACTCAAAACTTTTCGTCCCCGAAAAGGAATGAGGTACGGGAAAACATAGAAAAAGATAGAATGGAATAAGATTAAGACAAGATGACAAGAATATTGAAATTATACCTGATAATTGTTGTTATAGGTAAGTTTAAAAAGGTTAAGATGATCTTCCCAAGATCCTCCAGAATCAAGAACACAAGCACGAAAAAAATCTTCTAGAATTTGATTCACCCTTTCCGCTTGGCCGTCGGTCTGTGGATGGCAAGCAGTACTCAGATTCAAAATGGGTACCAAAGATTATTAACGATTATAGAAAGATTTCTAAACAAACTGGATGAGCAATAGCTTCCCATCCTGTAGCAAGATAAGGGAAATAAGGACAACCAAAAGATAGTTTGAAAAACAAAATAAGATAATAAATTTGAAACCATGAAAATTTCAACTTAAATTGAAAATAAATTTTATATAAGTTAAATAAATCTTAATCATCTCTAATTTCATTGCCTTATCATCCAATTATCTTAAATAACCAATCTCTAAAATCATGGATTTAAAAAGAAATCATTTATTATACTCATAACGTACTCAATAAAATTTAATTCTTCTTTGTTCCTAATTAAAATTAAGTTTATTCTTCTCAATATATTTTATCACCTATGTTAAATATATTTATACTTATTATAACTACTTTAAATTTATTCTTAGTTCCTTTAACATCATTTTATATTGTAAATTATTCCATTACCCTTTTTCTTTATTTACCTCTGTTAATCTTTTTATAACTAAAATTTAAGTGTATAATATTTATTATAACTACTCAAATTTTATTTATAAAATCTTTTTATATTGTATAATGTCTATTTACATATTCAACTTCTGAAAATTAGGTAAGTTATATTGGAATGAAATTACATATTATGCAAATAAAACTTTCCAATTTAATCATTTTAAGCTTGAATATTTATTCAAATCTTGAAATTATACTTGAAATTATCCTTCAAGATAAAGTCTAGGAATTAAATTTTTGATAAAATTCCAAACTATTTAGAGATAAATAAATGCATATATACTATATATATCCATTCAAATTTAAATCATTTAGCATATCTTATAAATCTAGTCTTATTTTACAAATTCAAATCAATTAAATTCTCCAAAACAAAATTGTAGCAAGACTACAGAACGGTCTCTTCACTTCGAAACTCGAAAATGAATGTCGATGTTGCTGCAGTCATCACCGAAGTTATTTTCCAGCGACAGAGAAAAGAGAACTAATTTTAAACTTTAAAATTCTTTGGAAACAAATTTCTATTCGAAAATACTTTAAATAGTATATCCTTTTAAAACTTTAAATACAAGGTTTGAAACCATCGAAAATTAAATTCTCAAATTCATTTTAAATTTCCAAATAAATTTATAACCATGTTTATAGTTCAATTATGTATATATGAAACAAGAGATAATGATATATAAAATCAAATATTATTTCTTAACAACTAATTCAATAAAATCCAGAAAAAGATTTATAATATATTTACAAAATTTATTTCATTACTAAATTTGAAAAAAACATATAGTGTTAGTTTTCTCCGTTCAAGTGTTTTGGAAATCCTATTGATAGTGTTGATCAGACGAATCGGTCGGAAACCCAAATCAACATTAACAACTCAAACAACACAATATATAAAACATTTTAAATATTAGTTTGGATAAATTAGAAACAAAGATGAGATGATTAAATAACAGAAGAGGAGGATGGATAAGCTTATATAAATCGTGGGCAACCTTAACCAGGTCATCCGTGACTTAAAGAATAAGATTGATGTGGATTTCTGAGGTAAATCGACATTCGATCTCAAGAGATAGAATTTGGGATAATAAGAGATACTAGCATCTAGAGCGAGGATATAAAATCTTTGGTGAATCGATGCTGTTATAAAGGAGTTTCACCCCTTTACAAATCAATTTGAGATTGGCGAGACTGCCAACTCATTATAAAGATCATTCGAAGTGGAGTTATGGGATACTCCAGAATCAAAAGGAGACGAATAGTGAGGGACATGAATGGATTTTGGAACCGCAGGGGACGTTCCAAAATTCAAAGGAATCAAGCCAAAGAGGGAGAGATTCAAACTCGAATGTAAGTGATTCTGTAAATATATTTACCATATATGTAGAGTTTTTTCCTAAAACCAAAGCTCTGATACCACATGTAACGACCCGATATTTTCAGCCATTTGCATCCGTACATGTCAGACTTGAATTGCTCAAAATACCACGTTGTAAATAAAATTTGGCAAATATCAGAATATACAGTAAATAAATAATCACAGATCATAGACACAGAGTAAATAATAATGCAGCGCAAGTGAAAGAGATAGTAGTTCATGAAGCTACTATATATATATAAGATACATCAGAGTTAAACAAGATACAACAGAAGAGTAACAAGATACATCAGGTACAAATCAAAATACATCACTGGAAACACTGGATACTGAAAGCAAAATAGATGGCTGGATCTTCAAGCGAAGCTCTAACTCCAAATGTGAGTCTTAAATGCTGAATCACTTAGTCTGACTCGAGCGTAAAGCAAAACACAAGACACTCGAGTCAGGACATAAATACTTATGAACTGTAAATCAACAAGTGAACAGTAACAAAAATGTAGCAGTAACTTAAAGGATTCTTGGGATTGCCCATCCTTT
Source organism: Allium cepa (assembly GCA_030765085.1). Lineage (NCBI taxonomy): Eukaryota > Viridiplantae > Streptophyta > Magnoliopsida > Asparagales > Amaryllidaceae > Allium > Allium cepa. Next base: position 204,298,982 of record CM060944.1, on the reverse strand, counting down.
AAGGATCCGTTAAACTATTTGCTATGCAGTAATATTGCGCTATTACAATAATGTCCATAGTAAAATAATCAAGGAGTGACCCAATATTCCCCTTAACACGTAATATCCCAATAGTCCATCCAGTATTAGCATACCTCTTGATCCGGAGGCTACCCTAAATGCTCCATGGGCCACGGGAGAAAAACAAACTCGTAGTAAGGCTCACTATGGTAGGTGACATGGCACACAAGGCAATGCCAAGATAGATATACCAATTACGCACATGGGCTGGTGGTAACGTAGCAGCCACAGACGCCCACCTCGGAACACACTCCTAATCAAAATCAGAGGATGACCATCAAATCAACCATAAGTAAGAGTATAGTATCGAAGAAGTGTGTCCGACCAGAGGAGCTAACTCTTTTGGCCCGAGATCACTCCTGTTTTAGCCACCTTAAGCCAACTCACGGGAGTCGGGTCCACGCAATATGCCTCAAGAACGTCGCCACCATCCTACTTCATTCTGGAAACTCCACCGCGTACACGGTTGTTAAAGTGGTTTTCGAAGTTGGCAAGGAGTATGACAACTTCCCATCTCGGTCTCTTTAACAACCAATCGTTATTATAACGCCGTGGTCATTTCAAAATAGTTTATACTTCAAAATCAAATCATTTCATTTCAAAACTGTATTTTCTTATAAATAGTTTTATACTTCGAAACCAAAACCATTTTTATTTCAAAACTATATTCAAATCAATACGATATTATTTCCATTTCAAACATATATCACCTTTCAAAAATCATAATACTTTCAAAGTTATAATTCTTTCGAAACCAAAATATTTGAAATTATTACACTTTGAAAAATCATAACATTTCGAAATCATACATTTGAAATCATGAAACATTACTTTAATTCTTTACATTTTACAAATTTTTTCAATCCACCCAAATTCTTAAATTTCGAATTTAATTCAATTCAAACCATTAGTTTCAATTAAATTCAGTTTCCCAACAAACATTTCAAATCTTATAAATTTCAAATACAGATTTAATCCACAAAATAAACTATTCAATTTTTAATATATTTCCAAACTTTAATATCCCATATTTCAAAACTAAATTTTATAATTTCATATATCTCAAATTTAACTTCATTATTACTTAGTTTTGAAATATTCATTTCATAAATCCAATATTATTTAAATAAACTCAAATCACAAGTAAACTAAATATACTTTCATACTAATATAAACTTCAAATATTCATTTATCAAAATCACATACCATTCCAATTTCATATTCTTTATAAAAAAATAAAGACCAAATCGTTTCCAAACCATTTAAATCAAATTTAAATATTAAATTAATTCAATTTAAATTTCTAAAAATTCAAATTCAATATTAATCATATTTAAAACTCCATAAATTTCACAAATAATCAATTCCAAAAGTTAAATCATTTAACACTTTAAAATATAACTCAAATGGTGTTGAAATCTATAATATTTCAAAACATTATCAAATTATAGCAACGACAGCATTTATAAAGTGCTATCGTAGCTTATAATTTCCAAAATAGTTTAGTTCAAGAATAACGACATTTATGAAATGGTGTAATAGATATTTAGTTATTTCAAACATAGTTAAATTCAAAACAACAACATTTAAAAATGCTGTCATATGACCACAGCAGTTTTTTTGAAATGTTATTAATAAAAAATTCTAGATTTCGTTATAACTTCAGAAACATTAAAAATCCAATTTTTTTTCTAATTTAAATTTATAGATCATATTTTTAGACTTTAAAATTTCACATTTAAATTATTTTAACATATAATTTATCACAATAAAATTTTAAAACCAAATATCCAAATTCACTGTTTCTTAACTTGTAAATTTAACATAACATAACATTTCATTTCAACTTTTTATTCCCATTATTTACTTTCATTTTTAAAATAAAATTTAAAGTCAAAAATCACATTTACTTCAAATTTACATACTTAGATTCAGTTCAAATATTTAACTTTCTTAAAATATAAGAAAAATATTTAAATCATAATTTCACACTTTGAAATACATATTTATATAAAAATCATTTAAAAATATACCACGGGGTCTGTATATAATTTTCTAACCTAGGTCAAGTGATACAGATATGTATCATTTAAATCCGCAATTTAAAAAGAACACCCGGGTACTATCATTTCAAACCTGCAATCCCAAGTCAAATAAAATACAATAAAAATCATTCGAGCTTATCATTTCAGCCCATAATGATTTTTCCTTATTATAAAGTCCGTTCAGGTATGTATCATTTCAACCCATAGTGATTCTATTCTAACAGGGAACTTGCAGTGTGAACATATGCATAAACAATATAAACAATTATACTAACATGTCAAAGTCATATCATAATGTCATATATCATATCTCAGGTGATAATTAACAAAGTTAACATGGTAATAACATGACATAACATATCATATAATCATCATTTACTTGCATAAACATTTTTAATTACTAAACACTTGTCATCAATTCACTATTTCATAAGTAAAATGTCAGAGTGAGAAAGACTCACCTTTATCCAAGCTAGAGACCACTACGACACACAAGAACGATTCCAAAGGCACAATAAGCACGATACATCACAACTTTTGATTTGAATGAATGGAGATCCTTGATATTGATCTTGTAGACAACATATAAACAAGACAATATAACACATGAATATTCAACACAAAACAATATTGAACAAATGAAAATAAGAAGCAACAAAACAAGATAGCTCGACCTTGCTTTAACTATTCAAGTGCTCCGCCTAGGGTTCCATGTGCTCGACCATGTCATCAATTTGGCTCTACCATAATGATGCTATAGACTTGGGTATGCATCACATATACACGGCTACAAGGAGATGAAGGGGTTTTTGAGTTACTAGTGAAGGAAGGTCAAAGACAAGGCAAAATAGGAAGTATTGGTGCACCATTTGGCTCGGTTATGGGTCAATTGGGCTCAGCCATATCAGGCACAGGTCTGGTCAGATCTGAAGTGATGGCCAGAGGTGCAATAAGCAGTTGGTGGTGGACCTAGGGTGGTGGCCGAGGTGATAAGTGAAGGGTAGGTGAAGTATTGGTCGGCTAGTCATGTTTTGGTAGGTTTTTTGCAACTTTTTATGGTGATGGTTCATATGGAAGTCACGGCCACTATTGGTCATAGGAGGAGGTGGTGGTTGTTGTGGCCGGTGGTGGTGGAGAGAATGATGGTGATGATGAGTGGTAGAGCCGAGCATAGCTTGAAGAGGAGCAAGGCAAAAATCATTGAAAATGAGAAGAAAAAGTAAGATAAAGATGCCATGAAACTAACAAAATTTTCTCTCAAGATGAGATAGCCGTGAGTTGAAATGAAGAGGAATGGTTTTTTTGGACGTGAATTAGAAGGAAAATGCACGGCTATGCAAGAAAATGTACAGGCAAAAGAAAGAAAATGGAAGAGGCAAAAGAAAATGAAAAGACAAAGGTTAATGAAAAGACACAAGTAATATGATAAGCTTCTGTCTCTTCACATTTCAAATTCTTTTAAATCAAAATATAAAAAAAAACAGTAAATAAAAGGCAAAAAAAAAATAAAGTGAAAAAGAAATAAATAAATAATTTAGGAAAAATAGAAGATAAATAAGAAAATAGCTTATTAAATTGAAACTACCATTTAAAATTGTAAACAAAATAAAATAAACATTTGAAAATTATAACTACACTTTTAAAATGTTTTAAAAATAAATTTATATACATAGCATGTCATATTACACATATATCCACAAATTAGAACATGATATGACAAACAAAAATATTATTTATATAAATTAAAATAACAATTTTGTTAAATAAACAATTTACACACAATATTGTAAAAAGCATAACTTTCACAATATTAATCAGATTTCAATGAAACAAAAAGTAGTATACTTGAAATTTTATTTATTTTCATAATAAAAGATAAAATTCAAAAATTCAAAATTTTAAATTTTAAATTTAAAAGTCAAAGTTTGATCATATTGACTAAAATTTACATTTCTGGAAAATATTCTATTTATTCATGTTTGGAATTCTAATTTACATCAAAATCAAAATTTATATTTAAAATTAAAAAATTTATTCATTTTAATAAACAAAAATAAAGTTTCTAAATCAGGAATTTCAATTAAAATAATCAAAATAAACAATTAAAATAATCACAAAATACAGGGTTGTTACATATTGGATTAAATTTAAATTTTGGAATTCGAGTTGATTTGAAATTTGTGAAATTTAAGGAAGTTATTCTATTATATAAAGTATTTTTCAATTATATTTAAAACTATTTATATATTTTAATTTATAAATTATTTTAATATAAAGTATTTTTAATATAAACTATTTTAATATACTAACTATTTTATTATAAACTATTTAACCTATAACTGCTTTCTATAAAGTATTTTATTTTATAAACTATTTTATTTCATACACTGTTTTAATATTTAAACCGGTTAAGTAGGAAGTGTTTTGATTCCAAAGTATTATAATTTCTAAATTATGATTTCCAAAGTGTTATGATTTCCAAAGTATTATGATTTCTAAGTTATGATTTCTAAAGTATAATGGTTTTACAAGCTTTATAATTTCGAAGTGTTATAACTTTGAAGTGCTATGATTTTGGAAGTGGATATATTTGAAATGGAAATGATATTGTATTTGGCTTTGAAATGGAAATGATATCATATTGATATGGTTTTGAAATGGCAATATTTTGGTTTTGAAGTATAAACTATTTTGAAATGACCATGGTGTTATAATAACGATTGGTTGTTAAAGAGATCGGGATCGGATATTGTCATACTCTCTACCAATACTGAAAACCACTTTAACAACTGCATATGCGGTGGAGATTCTAGAATGAAGTAGGATGGTGGTGATGATCCTATATGAGGTATATACGTGGACCTGACTCCCATGAGTTGGCTTAAGGTGGCTAAAACAGGAGCAATTGATGGGCCAAGTGAGGTAGCTCCTCCGATCGGACACATTCCTTTGATACTATATTCTGACTTTGTGATTGATTTGGTGGCCACACTTGATTTTGATTTGGGAGTGTGTTTCGAGGTGGGCGGTAGTGGCTACTATGCGTTACCCCTAGCTCGGAAGTGTAATTGGTATATCTACCCTGACATTGCCTAGTTGTGCCGTCTCACCTACCCTATCGAGACCACTACGAGTTTTTTATAAACCATACCTATATAGTGCCCTATGATGATGTCTAGTACGGAGGAGATTACGATACCATGTAGACTATGGAAATATATATAAAATGTGTTAAGAGGGAAATGGTAATGCTTTAACACTATATTAATAGTTTACTTTACTATAGACATTATTATAATAGCGTATATTACTACATAGTAGATATTTTAACGGATCCTTAGAGGATGGTTATCCCAAACACCGTTTGAGTTACTTGTATTTCAATTGATATTTCACTTGAGTTGGATTTATTGATATAAGAATGTTAATCCAGACTCGAGTGTTTTGTGATTTGCTTTATGCTCGGGTCAGACTGAGTGTACCAGTATTCGAGACTCACCTTTGGAGTTGGAGCTTCGCTTGGAGATCCATTTATCGATTCTGCTTTCAGTTATTCAGTTGATTCCTGTGATGTATTCAGATTTTGTATTTGACTATTCTATTGAGACATCTATGTATTCGAGAATTCTGTTGTATCTTGTTTAACTCTGCTACAAAAGAATAGTAGCTTCATGAACTACTATTCTTTTGTTTCCGCTGCACTATTGTTATATTACTCTGCGTCTATGATTCTATGATTATTTTATTTACTATATATGCTGAGTTTTGCCAAATTTTAGTTAACAATATGATATTTTGAGCAATTCAAGTCCGACATGTGCGGATGCGAATGGATGAAAATACCAGGGTATTACATGTGGTATCAGAGCTTTGGTTTTAGGCAAAACTCAGCATATAGAGTAGATTTAATTACAGAATCGCTTTCATTCAAGCTTGAATTCCTTCCTCTTTAATTCGGGTTTCCTTTGAATTTTGGTACTTTCCCATTCGTTCTGAAATCCATTCTTGTCTCTCCCTATTTGTATTTTCTTGATTCTGGAGTATCCCATAACTCCACGATATTATTTCCAAAGGGGTGAAACTCCTTTACAATAGCATTGAGTCAGCGGAGATTTCTGTATTGTCGGTTAGATGCTGCTATCTCTTGCTACATCCAAATTCTATCTATTGTGATCGATGTTGATTTACCTTAGATTCTACATGGATCTTACTTTTGAAGTCCTGGTTGACCCAGTTAAACTCGTCCGAGATTTATATAAGCCTATCCCTCTCTTCTCTTTTGTTATTGAATTATCTTATCCATTTCAAGCCTATCTTCTAGTTAGAATTCTCTTCTATTAGGGTCTCTCAAAATTTGAATCCTTATCTTTGTTTTGGAATCCATTTCCTGAAATCATCGAGTAAGGGAGTGTATTTTTCGTTAATATTAAAAATGTTTTATATATTGTGTTGTTTGAGTTGTTATGTCGATTTAGGGTTATCGATAAGAGTTCCAAAAAAACACTTAAACAGAGCAAACTGATGCAATATTGTTTCAAATTTGGTAAATGAAATAATTTTGTATGATTACATTATATATTAGTATATTTTGTGAAATTAAATAGTTAAATAAATTGGATGTTTAAAATGACAATATTTGATTTGACTTATTGTTTGTAAATCATTGATTATTTCTACAAAATAAATAATGAATTATAAAACATAATTATAAACTGATTTGGGAATTTAAATGAATGTAAATTTAGAATTTGCGATTAATTTTTGGTAATTTCAAACTTTCGTTTAAAAAAAATTTAAAATATATTATTGAAAGTATTTTCGAATAGAATCGTTTCTAAAGAATTTTAAAAGTTTTAATCAGTACTCTCCTCTTTTGTCGTTGGAAAATAATTTCGGTCGATGACTGCAACATCATCGACATTCATTTTTGAGTTTTAGAGTGGAGAGACCATTCTGTGGCTTTGCTTTGAAAATGAATTTGATTTAAATTCTTTAAGTATGACTTGTTGTATAATATATATGTATATATTTATACATTTGTTATATATACATACATACATACATACATACATACATATATATATATATATATATATATATATAAATTATTTGATGTTAACCAGAAATATAATTCTTTAATTTTATGTTAAAAGACGATTTCAATTATAAATGAAGCCAAAATTTGAATAAATATTTAAACCTTGAAATAATTGAATTGACTCAATTCAAAAACTAAATAACATTTATATGATTTGAATTGACAATTTGAACTAACAAATTTGAATTGAATGACTATTTATTGATTTAATAAAATGGATTAAACCAAATTATCGAATATTGATTTATTTAAAACTGAATTTTTTATGGTTTAAATTAACTGTTTTATTTTGTTTTCTGTTTTCTTTCTAGTTGTTTCTATTCTCCTACCTTATTCCTTTTCGGGGACGAAAAGTTTTAAGTGGTGGAGAGTGTAACGACCCGTAAATTTCAATAGTTTTATTTACGTAATTAACTGAATTTTTGTGAAATTTTAAATAGTAAAATTTTGAATTTTTTTTTGATATTTTGAATACGTCTACTTAAACATAACAAATGGTAAATTTTCATCAGAAAATATGAAAGTTTATTTTCTTGTGTAAATTCTATTTTAATTCAAATCAGTTAAGATTAGATGATAATAAAATATTTTTCCAAACCTGAATATTTTTATATAATAAATTTGTAAATCATTTTTTAAGTGAGACGTCGTATTTCGTTTCTTCAAATTTGGACTGCTATTGCTCCGTTTATCTTAATTCCAGCATTTTAGCAGTATTTTTGGTACCGATTATCGACTTTTGATAGGATGATCGTACCGCTGATATCTGTATACCGTTTTGATCATCCCGTCGTGCTGATCTCTACGGTATATTCACTTGGATGTTTCGAAGTACAATATGCGACGAAACCGACAAAATAGCTAGCCATATCGGGTTCGTATTTTGGCTTTTGGTTCTCCCTTTTCTTTTCTTTTTCCATAGTGATAATCAACAGCTACCAACCATTTATAATCCTAGCAATTCAGCTTTGAACCTTTGCTATTCCCTGAGTTCAATACATTCTTGGTGTGCCCTTTCATCTTCGGTCGCGTTACTTCGATATGTAGATTTCATATTATATTTTTTATTTAAGCTTTCTATTTTTTTGGCTTGCCTTCCCTTCTTCCTCTCCCTCCTTCATTTTGGTTCGCGTGGCCTCCCCTCCAAAGCAACATCACTCCATCACCACAACTGCTCAACCATGACCCGCCAACCGAAGCATCACCACTTCTCCATTCCTCCACCATAGAACACCCACTTCCTCTCGAAGCTTCTGCCCGACCCACAACTCACGTCTCCAAGCCACTCATCTCGTACATGATGCAACATCCATTTGCCTCGGCGACAAACACCCGGAGCCAATCCAGCGCCTCCTCTACCTGGCTTGCAACTCAAGGCCGAGAACAGCCTGCACCCCCTTGCCTACTTACTACTCACGTGAGCTTTCTCCCTCAACCGTATGCTTTACACTAGGTATATATATATATATCATATTATATACTTAGATTAGTCTCATTTTATTTGTATTCTATTTTATTTAAATGAATATTATGTTATGCATATGGTATATATATATACACACAGATATTTCGATTTTTTTTATATTTCAAAATATTATATATATGATTTCGATAAAACTATTATATATGTTTATAATTCAAGTTAAATATGTATTTCCTATATCTAATGGCGACTGGAAGTATATGCCAAGTATAAATACTTTGTTTTGCAACTTCACCTTTTATATAAAGGCGTATTGTATTATCTATATTATATTATAGAAAGATAGTATATAATAGGGTCTGTTAGTTTATAAGTGAGATTTTGTTTTGAGTGAATGTACACGTTAAATGGTTTGCTATAGTGAGTCTGCATATTTAGTTGTCCGATTTTTGTATTTGTGAGTTTAGTTGTACACATATATTTTGCATGTAAGTTAGGTAGTTGTCTGCATTATATGAATATATATATATATATATATATATATATATATATATGATAGTCATTTATGCTATATGATGATTTATATTTATATTTATATTACAGTATTATATATTTGGGTTAAAGTGTTTTACTTATAATATATCTGCTGGTTTGATTTAAAATATATGTGTTTGAATGGTTTTGTAGCATTATACATATATAAATGTGATGTTTATACATATACGGATACTAGTGTCAGATGTCCGTCGAATCCGTATCCACCTAGCTTTGATTTGGAATTCATGCTTGGGTAATCCCACTCTCATCCATCTTCAGCCTCAAAAGGTGAGCAATCACTCACGATTAACATTCTTATATTTATTAAATTTGATTTCAATTGAAACGATAATTGAAGTATCCTGCTGTTAGTTATTTACATTGCTATATATATGCTGTTATCTGTATCTGTTCACTTGTGACATCTGACACTAGTATCTATTATTTATATTGATGATATATGCGTGTTATTTATTATCATATCTGTAATCACTCTGCAAGTTCACTGTTAGTAGAATTCACTATGAGTTGAAATGATACATACCCGAAAGATCTGTAGAATAGGAGAAAATCGTTATGGGTTGAAATGATAAACCCAAGCGATTTTCATTGAATAGAATTTGGGATTGTGGGTTGAAATGATATGTACCCATATATATTTATATTACGGATTGAAATGATAAATAACCATATCACTTGACCATAGGATAGAAAATTATATACAAACACTGTTTGTCTATATATATATATATTAAAATGATTTCCAAGGTTTAAAAAGATATATGTGGTTTTGTATAAATTATAGTTGATTTGAAATAATATTCTTTTAATAAATATATTAAATAAATTCAATTTGAACTTATTGAATTTGAGATTTTTGGGGAATTGATTTTATAACTTGATTTTGGTTTAAGGTGATTAAATGAATATTTCAAGTTTAAATAAATTGAAGGAAATATTTAATGATATTGGATTTATTAAGTGAATATTTCAAAACTAAATAATAATGAAGTTAAATTAATATATGTATGAAACTATCAAATTTAGTTTTGAAAATGTGGATATTTAAAGCTTTGAAATACATTGAAATTGAAATGGTTTATTTTGTGGTTCAAATCTGTTTTTGAAATCGATAAAATTTGAAATGGTTTATTGAGAAACTGAATTGAATTGAAATTTGTGATTTGAGATTGGATTATATTTGAATTTTGGAGTCTGAGTTGATTTGAAATCGATTTGTGAAATTTGAGGAAGTTGTTCTACTATATAAAGTATTTTTAAATTATATTTAAAACACTATTTTAAAATACTAACTATTTTATTATAAACTATTTATCATATTACTACTTTCTATAAACTATTTTATTTTATAAACTATTTTATTTTATACACTATTTTAATATTTAAACTGGTTAAGTGGGAAGTGTTATGATTCCAAAGTATTATGATTTCTAAATTATGATTTCCAAAGTGTTATGATTTCCAAAGTATTATGATTTCTAAGTTATGATTTCTAAAGCGTTATGGTTTTAGAAGCTTTATAATTTCGAAGTGTTATAACTTTGAAGTGCTATGATTTTGGAAATGGATATATTTGAAATGGAAATGATATCATATTTGGCTTTGAAATGGAAATGATATCGTATTGATATGGTTTTGAAATGACAATGATATTTTGTATTTTGAAATGACCGCGGTGTTATAATAACGATTAGTTGTTAAAGAGACCGGTATCTGATATTGTCATACTCTCTGCCAATACCGAAAACCACTTTAGCAACTGTGTATGCGGTGGAGATTCCAGAATGAAGTAGGATGGTGGCAATGATCCTATATGAGGTATATACATGGACCTGACTTTCGTGAGCTGGCTTAACGTGGCTGAAATAAGAGCAATTGATGGGTCAAGTGAGGTAGCTCCTTGGATCGGACACATTTCTTCGATACTATATTATGAATTTGTGATTGATTTGGAGGACACACTTGATTTGATTTGGGAGTGTATTCCGAGGTGGGCGGTAGTGGCTGCTGTGCGTTACCACCAGCCCGGAAGTATAATTGGTATATCTACCCTAGCATTGCCTAGTTGTGCCGTGTCACCTACCCTATCGAGACCACTATGAGTTTGTTTTGTACCATGCCTATGGAGTGCCCTTTAACAACGCCCAGTACGGGAGAGATTACGGTACTGTATAGACTATGTGAATATATATAAAATGTGTTAATGGGGAAATAGGTAATGCCTTAACGCTATTTTAATAGTTTACTTTACTATAGACATTATTATAATAGCGTATATTACTACAATGTAGATAGTTTAATGGATCTTTAGAGGATGGTTATCCAAAACATCCTTTGAGTTCCTTGTATTTCAGTTGATATTTCACTTGAGTTGGATTTATTGATATAAGAATGTTAATCTTGACTCGAGTGTTTTGTGTTTTGCTTTACACTTGGGTCAGACTGAGTGCACCAGTATTCGAGACTCACCTTTGGAGTTGGAGCTTCGCTTGAAGATCCGTTTATCGATTCTGCTATCAGTTATTCAGTTGATTCCAGTGATGTATTCAAATTTTGTATTTGACTATTGTATTGAGACATCTATGTATTCGAGACTTCTATTGTATCTTGTTTAACTCTGTTATATATATATTAGCTTCACGAACTACTATTCTTTTGTTTTCGCTTCATTATTGTTATATTACTCTGTGTCTGTGATTCTGTAATTATTTTATTTACCGTATATGCTGAGTTTTGCCAAATTTAAATTAATAATATGATATTTTGAGCAATTTAAGTTCGACATGTGTGGATGCGAATAGTTGAAAATATCAGGATCTTACATTAGATCCGTATCTTTTATTTTTGATAAATCACAATTTTTTCCATAAAATAGTAAACTTCATACATTTTATTTTTAATTGACATTTTCAAATCCACATAAAAAAGAAAGAGGGAAGCATAATATGTGTATTCATGAATGTATGGATTGAACATTTGATTTTCTATTTTCAAAATAAGTGCTACAACTTGCCATGAACGTGGATATGATCACAATAAGAAAGTACAAGGTACAATGTTGCTGTGAAATGATGGGGACATACTTTTAATAACAGAAAGGGAATGTTGAAATATAAATATTACCACAAATAACATATCATTACTTTAATCAATAATTACTTGAATCACTGATGCAAAGTATGCAAATTAAACATTTTCTTGTTAGGCATAAAATACATTTCCATGTCAAAAACAACAAAACTTTATGAAGCCATTTTCAATGATCATTTTTTTTTGCAAAATATGATTTTTGAAATCATAGAAATAATATATATGACATACAATTAAAAACTTGACTTGCAATATAACAAAAGAGAAAATAGTCCTCTGCCTTTGGAGATTAGAATAGAACTTGCACCGCTAATTGATATATATCTCATGCCCAACCTATTTCAAAATTCCAAAGTTACTATTTAGTAAATATACATAGAATCTTGAAAATAAGAAGTAGAAAAATGATATATTTTACTACTAATGGAGACTGCAGAGATGTGGCGACTTAAGCTTTGTTATGGAATTCTAAGGATCAAATAGAACATGTCGACTACTTTAAAGTGATTCTTGGTTTTAATGATGGGGATGTTAGTGATAAAACATTGGGAAATATGAGTAATTTTATGCCATAGGGTAGGAATTAATTCTCCTATAGGTATAATTAATGCATAGACGCTTGGAGATAAAAATGTCAAAAATATCCCTATTAGTAGTGCAAATTTTATAGGGCACTACAATTATTTCAAAAGCTTTGAAATGGCATATTGTATCATTATAACGTAGATATCAATTAACCATGTATGTAAATGCAAACACAAAGAGTATTTGGAAAATATAATGTAAAGGAAAATCATGAAAACTAGTTTCAGTAATATGTCATTTCGTTTATGTTATTTTGACTAAGCAAGTTAAAACTTATACAGACATAGTCTTCAGCTATGCTATCCCTGAATGCATCAATAATTCCACAATCACGTTAAGATGAAGAACATACCTTTATTATTTTCTTGAAATGCATCCACTCTTTAAACTTGAAGACATATGTGAGGCATAAACAATCTTCTTGCCCAATGAAGTTGCACTAACTTTGCCCACTTTTTATGGTTCTCAAACTACATTAAAATCTGCATAATAAAGATAGTAAAGACGCTCATTTAAGACTTTAAATTTGTATTGAACAAAGTTATTTTTTAGTTGAAATTGATAAAATAAACCTTTTCCATGCATTGATATATGCACACATGAAAAATCATCTAAATGGAACATACAAATATATAGATGCGAGCAACTAAAAAAGACATCCAAATTATGTAAAAGAAAATACAAAGACCTAAACGTAAATATATGAGATCAAAATCATTTAAAAGCCAAATGACATCAGCTTACAAAGCTCATCAATAACATGGACAAATTGATAACCATCAACTTTTTTTTGCTTTTCAAAATCATGAAAATAGGTGCGAGTAATCAAAAACTTGTCAAATTTTCATCACTTTACATGTGTAGAATAGTAGAGTAACTAACGCAATTTTGTCAATACCATATTGTATTATGAGCTTACACCCTCATATGCCAGTGATTTGACATAAGGACCCACTTTCATGGTTCAATCAAAGTGATTTTTGACATGTTTGCAATCAAAAAAATGTTTGGAAAATGGTATGATTGCCGCTGGTGCTTTCTAGCCCTTGATTATCATGCTCAATAAACTTTTAACTTTATAAAATTGGTGTACCTATTTATTATTCATAAACATTATGATGTAACGTAAGTATAAGTAAAATTAGAAATACTGAAATAGGTTCTATGTATCTCACTCCAAAGTTATATTACTTTTAAAGTAAGTGGACCATCCTTTGAAACAATTCCTAGCATAGGCCCAACCCATTATCAATGAAGTTTATGTTAAGATGGATATTTGTGGTACTGGTAAGATTTATGAATTCTAGAAGATGAAATTAGTTTTTGCTTTCAATAAGAAAACATTGAAAATAATTAGTCCGTAAAATCAAATTGCCTAACTTTGCAACGTCGCATTATCTTAAAAAATGCAAGCAAATCCATCTTATTGTTTTAACCCATAATAAAAAAGGAATAGTTATAGAAGATCCCTAAGCCATTAACTCATCTTACTTTCCTTTACTTATATGATGTTGAGTAACAATTTCTATTTTATGATTATGTTTACCAACTTAGATAAAAAAGGGTATAATTTAATCATAATCCACATATATAAAAATATTTTACTTCTTTCCAAAGAATCTCAATGAGAAAATAATGGTTATGGGAATTAATTCCAATAAGAATAGATTTTGAGCATAAAAGTTTCATAGAAAATTCAAATATATGCCACAAATAAAAAATAATGCAACTTAATAGTTAACGATAAACAACAGAGGATCAAATGAAAATCAGGTATGAATATACACTATTCAGAAAGTAAAGGGTATGGGGACAATCTATATATAAATATGTTAAGTTACCTTCTGCAGGTATAAAATATTTAGATTTTGAATCATATTTCATCATCCGTTATGAATTACTATATTATTCGTCTTTAAATTTTTACAGCTAAAAAATCATCTAATATTCTACACCTACTTGAGCATTAAACATGAAGAAACAATGATAATAAATAAAAATATAAAAATTAATAATTGTATGCTAAATATTAGTTGCATAATCAGACACCCATGTGTATTTGTATGATTTTCTTTGCCCATGCCTAAGAATAATTATGTGATTAATATTACCTTTACAAAAAAAATTGTGATGACCCACTTTTTCGTACAGTTCAAGTTTACAATAAACCAAACATGTCTGACTCAAACTGAACGAAAAGGTAGATAGTTAGGGTAAAGAAAGAAGATAGAAGAAATAAAACAATAACAGAATCTCACAATGCAATGGAATAACATATTAATAAACACAATATTTTACAAAGTTATTTACAAAAATGGTACATCAGAGTCAATATTAACATATATTCTAACCTGGACAATTATAACAGTCTGTATCTATATATCAGATACAACATAAATATAATACGGAGAAAACAAGAAAATAAGTAGCTATCGATGAAGCCGCTTGCTCCAAGCTCCTCCAAAATACATCCGTAGGAAAAACCTGAACTGCTTGGCTACCCGTACGAATTTGGGCACCAAAAAGTTTTAGGAAAAGAAAATAAAACTATTGGTTAGACATGGGTCTGGTGTGAAAAACTCTAAAACAACTAAGTTTACCTTAAAAACTATTTTGAAAATCAAGGGTATCTCATAAGACCATGTCGCACATAAACACGGACGGGTTTTACCTTACCATAGCCAAAACTCTTTTATACCAAATCCAGCGATATTATAATAATGTATAAGGGCGAAAATAATAATATCAAATACTGTGATGTTCTTTAGTGTACATTACAACAATAATATATATAAAATCAAAACGAATAAGGCGCGTCCGCCAATTGTGTAGGATTTCCACGGAGGGGCCCTCAGTACGTCGAGAACGGTCCTCCTACACAAGGATCAAAGTTATCCTTTCGAAGCATCATACCTGTCTAGCTGGGGTATTATAGAAAAAAAATAAATGGTCTTGCTAAGACTAAGTGCATTGCTCCCGACATGGCAAAACTAATTAACAGATATTGCTAGAAAAGGGAGCCGACAACACCCTATTTGTTCGCCAACTCTACTGGCCATGTCTCCTATCTTTGGTTTTAGTCATTTTTACTGATGAGGCTACGTCCGGTGTTCCAATTTACGCACCACACCAAAATAGACCATGGAATCCCACATGGATTCCCATACCACAATAGGTCTTGGAATCACACATGTATTCCCACATCTCAAATAAATTTTGGAATCGCACATTGTTTCCTACACCCAAACGGGTCTCAGAATCACACATGAATTCCAACATCTCAATATAACACAAAACTCCTCCATTGAAGCATATATGGTTTTAGAGTGGTAACGGATTCGAGTCATATCTTATGAGTACACTCTTCCGCTTCTCGGGTGCTCCTAAAACCAATTGTCGATTTTTCGGAATGCTCAATGCCGACTCTTTAGGAAATAATCAGACAATTCATAAGAGCGAGGATCATCCCCTATCCGTTTAAGTGGACAAATCTCCTTACCATTTATCCTGGAAGAACAACAAGTTTATACCATAGCATCATCGACGGTAACTGTACCATATAATTCCTACGTTTCTTCTATAATTTCCAAAGTTAAAATCATTCGGTGTTAAGTAGGGAATCGTTTCCCTACCACCAAAATTAAGAAAGATTACATATTAGGGCTAAGACTTGATATTCAGTTATTTAACTATTAAATAAACAAATATTTTAACATAGATCACATTTCCTATTGAAATCCCTAAGCCTTATTTAAGTCTATTTTGATAAATTGAATATCTTTATCAAAAACAGTCATATACTTATCTCACGGAATATGCATATTCACAAACCATTCCTTTAATAGTTACTTGAATTTTTTTTAAATAGATATTGTAAGTACCATTCAGTATCGATCATGGATTGCAGCACAATGGTTATGTCTCTATCCCAGAGATCAAAACTTAACTACAGGCAATCTCTGCCTCTCGTGTTACCCAATGAAAACTCACAGGTCGCAGTTTTCATAATGGTTACGTTGCTATCCCAGCGAAAACATAATAACCATAGGCAATCTCTGTCCCGTCGAATTACGCTATGAAAATCAACCATTTCATTCATAAAATCTCTTTATTTTATAAAAATTTCCAAATCTATTTATAAAATTTCTTAACTTTAAACCCTGTTCAAACAATAACTTTAAAATACTTTAATAAAATAATTAATTAACTTAACACCATTAAATAATTTAAATAATAAATATAATTCAAAACATTATAAATAAATAATTAAATAACTTTAAAACAATAATTAAATATTCTTAAATAACTTTAAAGAATAATATTAATAAAATAGCTAGCTTTAAAATTAGTATTAAAATAATATTAATTATCTTTAATCATTATTAATACATAACAATTACCTTTTAAATCATAATTTACTTATAATAATTGTCTTTAATATAACTTTTAAATCAATAATTAACATTTTAATTTAGAAAGAGGCTTAGCGATCACAATGGTACTTAAACAAGCTACCATATTATTAAATTTAACTTTCAAAGTTAATAAATAACATTTACATAATTAACATCTATGTAAATAAATTCAACAACTAACCATCATGGTTTAACACATCACTTATTCAAATTGGCATTTCAAATAAACATAGATAATTAGCATTCTAAATCTACAAAACAGCAGAATGAGAATTTATTCCGCTAATTAAATGACTAATTAATTAATGGAATGGTGTTTTATTCCACTAAAAGGTTTCCAAATTACCATACCCAATTTACTTTAACAATTCGGTGTTTATTTGGCCAAATAGACAACACCCATTAATTATGATAAATTATCTACGTTATTATCTAAATTAACGTAACTATATCAGGGCAGTGTTTATTTACCATTAAATTACACTGCATCAAACATCCAACAATTTACACCATTGCATAATACTTATTAACACGAGTCCAACGTAAAATCCGAGGGTTAATCAGATTTAAGATGAGCATATTATAACATTTTTAACTTAACAAGCTTTTATATTTTATATGTATAAATATAAAAATGTTTCCTCACCTTAATTCAATTTGGGCCAAGGCCCGCAATGCAAATCCAAAGCCAACCCGCATCCTTCCTAGCCCAAAACCAATGCTACAACCATCTCTTTCATCATCTTTCCAGCTTGCAAATAAACAAAATGTAAAGGATCTAATTTCAATTTTCTATGAAACGAACAGTACCCCTCTCTTCTTATCCATTTTCAATGCTTTCCACTTTCTCATGCTACTGCCACCCTCTACCTGCCCAACCGCACTGCCTACCCATGGCCAAGAATCAACATCCACTTATCTTCCCCACCTCATTTCTCTCTACTCGTCCGTGCAACATCACCAGCTACACTACATCACACACCAACACACTCAAACTCCATCACTCACTGCTACTAACCGAGCTTCCACACATATGCACCCACATCATCGTGAACACATTCCTCCACCATGCAACTATAGCTCACCACCGCTGACTACTTCCATACAGTACTCCAACTCCACACTACAACACTCCAGACCATGTTCACTTCCATGTACATGAATAAACCCATCACCACCCTTCCTACATCACCACCCTTCCTACTATACACGAATACTTACATCATATGAAAGTGAAACACACCAACTTACGAACACTTGAAGCCATGCATCCATGGACGGATCTATTTAGCATATGGGGTGGGCGGCTGTCCACCCCACAAACACACAAAAAAGCGTAAGAAAAGAAAAAAAATAAAGAGGGACGCATCTTCTGTTCTCCTTCCATTGCTTAGGCTTTTCTAGATTCGACGATCGCTCGTAGCCGCTCCTCCTTCTAGCCTTCTCCAGTGGCAGCCAGTAGACTCCGACTCCAGTTTCAGCCTTCAGTCCTCCTTCTCCAGTCACTAGGAAAATCTAGTAAGTTCCCAATTTTAAATTCGAATTTCATAAACCTTAGTTTGCATTATGAATTGAAAATGATGTTCCCAATTTTAGATTCAAAATTCTAAATTTGAATTTTGTGACGAACGCGACTTTTCGACGCTCGAAAACCAACATCAATACGTCCACTGTATCAACTGACGAGCAATCGAATGCCGGAAAACCGTACCGTTATGGTTAAAGAAGAAGAAAAAGATAGAATAAGAGAGAAAAAGATAGAATAGAACAGAAAGAAATAACAGAACAATATCAGAATCTCACAATCGCAGCGGAACAACATATAATAAATAAATGAATAATCTTTAACAAAGAACTATATCAGTTATTACATTACTTCATATTACATTACATCATCAGAGTGTACAACCACAAACAACAACAAACAACGGAAAAGAAATACTATATACTAGTAGTACGCCATGCCATCTAGCTTGCCTCCAGCAACTCCCGAATTCCAGGTTATCCTGATAACCTAACTCTAGACTGCCCGTGTGGAAATTGGTGGGAACCCAGAGTTTAGGAAGGAAAACAGTAAACTCCGAGTCAGTCATGTGACTGGTGTGAGAACTAAAACAGTTTATCTTTAAAACAAAGAACATGATAATCTTAAAATAGATTCGCAATGCATTTTAGAAAATGAGACTACCATAAGGCCTCCCGCACACACACACAATGCAAACGCAGAATCGGAGGAGATTTCTCCTTATGATAGTCAAAGATGCTTGATACACATTAAAAAGAAACATTTGATATTATTAATAGTGCATAGTGTAGGAAAAATCATTTCGAAAATAAAGATATAAATCTTAGCCAACATAGGCATTTCGCACTTATGCCTACTATAACTACCATGTTCAATAGCAGGTTACCGCCACATTCCATGGCAGGTTATACAACTAAAACCGTATAGGGTTCGTATTGTTTCTTTGGATTTCCAACAAATGGTCAGGCCAAGGAACTTCCCATTGCCACATGGGTACGCCTCTGAAAATACGACCCGAGAACCTAACCGGATCTCTGCCAACACAAGGCCGGGTTACCCCTAACTGGATAACTACTAACACGAATATGTCATTCCCCGATTGTAACCGATCTATATCTGAGGATCCTTGATTTCCAACAACCACAAAGCAATAAATTTGTAGTAACAACATAGGTTAAGTATCTGAGCTCCATACCATGATACCACCTCTATCCAGAAGGAATGACATACACTAAAGGGGCGCTACACCCTAATAACCTTGCTGCATCCTTCCTGTTTTGACCATTTCTGGGGTGTGAGGTCCGACGAAGTCTCGTCCACAAAGCCACGCTTTATATAAAAGCTGTGCTTAAATTCACAAACTCTCAATAGCACTTCATATGCCACATTACCAATTTGGGAATGTATCACTAGTAACCATAAACTACATAACTTCTAGGGTGTTAAGGTAAGAGAATAAATTCTCCGCCACCAACGAAAATATATTTGATAGAAACCAGCTTTACATCTCAAATTGTAACGTCAGACACACATCCATACAAGTCCGTTCTGGGATCGAACGGAACCGAAGGCACTTACAAAGAAGTCCTTGCAATCCGGATATTCACTAATCACGACCGGACTTCCCATCACAAAAGGTAATAAATTTCTATATCTGAGATCAGCTGATGCAGAAACATTCAACGGTAATCCTTCTGTTTTCACAAATATCCGGTCTTCAGCACCGGTCATCAAATGCAATCCATAACGACGTATCGCATATTCGGAATGGGTTATACGACCCCAAAGTCCTTTCCTGGCTAACCCGAATAGTGAGCGCTTATTCAAAAATAAGTGTAGCATTCAAATTCAAGCAATCACAACAAATACCTATTTAAAGGTAAATACTGATAGTCGGATTATTTAACAATCAATAGGCGTGTTCAACATCACCAATTCCAAATAATTTCCCAAATTATTTATTTTCCAAAAATATCTTTACTAGATATATATTTTCCATACTTCAACCTTTTGAAAACAAATTTTCAAATCACTTTTCACCTTTCCCACCTTTGAAAATAAATTTCAATCATTTTCCCTTACGCGGAAATACTTTCATTTCAACACGGTTCATTTAAACCAATTAAATAAATCCTTAACGATTTACTTTATATTTACGTTCCAAATCCGTAAATTTATTCCCACACTTCAAAAATAAATCAACATTTATTTTTAAACAAATTCCCCTTTCTTTTATAAATTCCATAGTGAATTTACAATTCCTAAATATCTATGAATATACGATTTCCAAATCGATTTCTAATATTCATTTTTAATTTATCTTTAAAAGATAAAATCTTAAAGTATTCACTTCATATTGGAAAACATTCCATACTTATTTAATAATAAGTAATTCACAAATCCATCTATTTTCAACACTTGGAAAATATTCAATATACTTAAGTCGAAATTAAGTATATATTTCATTCTTTAAAGAAAACATTCTCTTAAACACATTTGTTTGGGCCAAAACGAATGTTGCGTAAAACATCGTTACGGCAACCCAAAATCACTAGTATATGGATTCGAACTTAAAATAGATATATAAATCCCAATACTATATAAAAACATTTCCTTTCGGAAATCATTTACTATAACAACAGGTTATAGTCCACCATTTCCTTCTATTCCTCGAAAACGTCTATTTCAACAATGAATTTTGAAATCTATGGTTTCAAACCTTAACACATTTTAAAACGTCATTAAATCGTTTTAATTCTATTTAAAACATCACTTCCCAAAACATATCCATTTTATTTAATAATATATTCACTGTCCAAAATCGTGAATATACTTCACTAACCAAATTTCAATATTTCTACACATTTTATATAAAGAATAGTTCGCTATCCAAAATCGTGAATATACTTCTTTTAATAAATTTCTATATTCAGTTTATGAAATTCCATTGATTTCGAATTTATAAACAATGTCTGTAAATTCCATTTCTATTTATAAACTTCAATTTATAAATCTCCTTTATTAATCCAATTCAATTTATATATCTCAAATATATACCAAAAGTCCATATTATAAGTTAAATACTTATAAGTCATTTATTTACAAAATCGTTCTTTTTAAAACTTATATTACTTATAAGATTCATTTATATTTTATAACAACTTCAACTTATAAAATCTCCTTTATTAACAATTTCTATTAATATCCCATTTAAATGCCCAAAATCCAGTTTATAAGTTGATTACCTATAAATCTTTTATTTTACAACATCTATTCATTTTATAATCTTCACAATTTTATAAATCTATAATTTTTAATGAAATCCATTTTATACTTCTTTTTAACACTTAATAAACTCATTTTATAATTCCAATATTATATATATATATATTTATAAATATCAATGTTAAAAATCTTTTATATACATCCTTTATAATAATTCAAAAATCCAAATTTAAACTATTTTATAAATCTATTTATTTTAAAAATCACCTTTTGGTTATATTTCACAAAAATCTTAATTTTTATAACATAAAAATTTATAACGTTTTAATTATTTAAAATGAATCAATTCAAATTTTTAATAAAACGTATACTTCGAAAAATCATTTAAAAAAAATCCTTTTAAAATCAAAATCGTTATTTTTAAACTTTAAAAATGGATCCGATGATGCAACAGCACCAAATAGTCAATCACGACAACAAAGACATCATATATCAGTATATGATAATCAACAAATATCACAATATCTGTAAATAAATCAATACAGTTGAGGAATCCAGTTGGATCCCTCCAACATGTTTCCCTGCATCCAAAGATGTCAGCACAATACCAATTCAGTTCTAGTACGGAATTATCGTGGTATATGGGATTTATAAATTATTATTCGCTTAATAGACGGCGCAATAGGGTCTCATCCGCTATATAATTCGGGAAATCAACTCCAAGTACATAAATAATACCAATTTCACTATACGGTGAAATATTCGCGGTATATGTTTTTAATAAATAACATCCTCTTACTAACGGTGTATAATGTCTATTTTAACAATCAATAGATAACAATCATCATTCAAACATACAATCAAGAAATTTTAAATATAACTATTTAAAATTTAAATCGAAACTATTCGATTGAGTGAGAAGTTCTCACCGTGAATTTCCGATAGCAATTTGTAGTGTTTTATTTCGAATAAAATTAAACGGACGTTTAATTTTACCCAAAATTTTCACTATCTCCAAACGACTCCAAACCAGCTCCATTGCGTAGTGCTCATCCATAAGATTCCAACGCAATTCGTTTCGTGCGTTTTCGACCTCGTATGAAAAAGATATGAATTTTTAAATTTTTACACGAATTTAAAACATACTAATCTACTCAATTTTTTTTTAACCTTCTGCAAATATGGGCCATCAGATCCCAAGCCCTAGAATCAGAGCCATGCATGCCATCCTCTCCATCTACAGGTTACATGCTCAAAACCGAACCCATGACACGTTCGAAGTCTTCCAGGCCGCGACCACCACGGCTAGCTCCAACATGATCAAACACCATTAGTGAAGCGCCTCCACGAACTCCACCACCAGCATGAACGGCGGCGAGCTAGGCCTCCTCCTCTTCATGAAAATCGAGGACGAACGCGCGACATTTGAACGAGATTTACCGTCAATCCACTCAATGAAAATCCATCACAACCGTTGAATTACTAGATCTCATTGTCCTCTTCCATTCTCTAGTTGGAAACTCTAAAATTGATGCGTAGATTTGAAGATAATTGAGGGGAAAGATAGGAGATTTTCGGCCATAGAAATTATTAGGGCCGGCTGGAAGAAATATTAGGGTTTGAGTGCAAAATAATGAAAGTATGGCCCTTATATAGAAAATTTCACAAACACTATTCACCCGAAATTTTCCGAACTCCAAACGAAGCGTGCCGGTTGGCGTTTCTAAGGCTTACCCCGCATTCCGGACACAACGGAACGTGTTTCGGGAGCCAATTCGATCATCTGTGTGAGTTATGGCAATAAACGATCAATTTAAAATTAAATTGATTAAACTATTTTCTAGGCGTTTTGGCTTGCCCCGGACAAACGGTAAATCCGATTGGTATGAAATTTGAAACCATACAATAATATAATATTACGGATCCGACGAAACTAGTTTCGTTGAAATCCGAGACTGTTTGAAAAATGGCTATTTTAACTCGTCAATTAAATATTAAAATATTCAATTTTCACAAATTAACTTTTAATTCGATTTTAAAAGTTCCCAAACATCTTTCTAACTCTAACACGATTTATTAAAATTTTAAAAATCATTTTTTAATCATATCAAACTCGATTTTCAATTATTTCTGTAATTTCAACTATTAAATTATCGATTTAATTATCCAATTAAATATAATTATTCGAAAAAATAAATTATTCGACTTACAAATCTTACTTATTAATATTTAAAATTAATTAAATATTCAAATTTTAATTGGTAGAAATTCTGGGTCGTTACAAACTTTCCCCCCTTAAAAGAATTTCGTCCTCGAAATTACCAAGTAAGAAAAATTTACAAAATCCGTTAATCTTTCCAAAACAAACCATTCAAATTGGTTTTCAAATCTCTTAAGTGTTTAACTTTCCCAAAATTCATAGTTAAACCTCTTACAATAACTTTACTAAGTTTCCAAATCCAAACTTAGTTTTCAAATTTTTTTCAATTTTCTCAAAAATATTCGAACGCCTTAAATTTTCGGAAAAATTCGCCAGAGTCTCCTTTGCGCGGCTCGATCCGAAAAAAAAGTGACAGTATATATATCATAAATATACATCTCATCAAGTGATGAGGCATCCCACAGGGAAAAAAGTGTAAAAGTACGATATTTAATCCGAGATATGTACCTTATTTATTGTTAGCGTGCGTATACGGCTAATATAGCACGAAAGCGAGCTCCAAAGGCGAAGCAAGCGCAATCTGCACCTACTAAACACTCAACAAACCATGAGAACATGCATATATGAAATAATATCAATATACATCATATAGTAACATAACAACTACATGTGCCAACATAGCAATGCATTCAATCAACAAATGCAACCATCAAGCAACTATCATCCAACCAACCAAATAAATATTCATTCATATTCTCATTAATATTCAATGAATTAGTTTTTCATTTAAATCACATTAGTTCACTTCCAAATCAAATTCAATTCTATTCAAATTCATTTACTTCACTTTCAAGTTGAATTCAATTACATAGCTTTTGATTTTGCTAATTTACTTTCATTAACACTTAATGAATTTTACACAATCAACTAAAAGTCAAATAACAACCAATGTATATTCAATACAACCAAATTATTTAATTTTCATTACTTTCATTCAATTTGGTACAACACATTTGATTTCCAATTGGTTTAATATTAAATTGAATTTCATCCAATTATTTAACTTCCAATTACATTAGCTTTTAATGAATTAACCCTTATATTCATTATTTCATCTCAATTCTTTTACATCCGATTGATTAACATTCAATCCATTTATTAATTCAATTGCTAATTCATTTAACATTTCAAGTTGAATTTCATTTATATAACTCAAGTTCATATTCATCACTTCCCTTGATTAATTTACTTTGACACCAAAATCAACTTCATTCAACTTCACTTAAGTTATATTCTCTTTCAAACATCATTTGTTTAACTTAGCTTAAGTTTCCACTTATAAATCCTTTTCAAATTTCAATTCTAAAGTAAATTCTATTTAACTTTTACCAAATCTATATTTATCATTTCATATTATAGGTTCAAAACATGATTACTTATATTCAACAATTACAGCTTAGATTTTATTGATTCACTTATACTTCCTTTGATTTAACTCCCTCCTTTAAGTTAAATTTATTCTATCAAAATTCAAATTGTATAAGTTATTAACTCATTTATCATTCCCATGAATATTTTAAATAGGATTCCAGAGTCTTTTCAACCTTTCAAAACCATTTTTGAAATCAATTCAATTATCCTTTGAATTTCAAAAACCCAATCCAAATTTTCCCAACAACTTCCATTTAAAACTACATAGCAGCAATCCCTCTTTTGGAAACCCGAAAATGAACACCGATGATGTTGCAATCATCATCGGAATTATTTTCCAGCGACCAAAAAGAGTGTAGAGCTTTAATTTCTCCAAAATAATTTTCCAAAATATCAAATCCTTTCAAAACACTTCTCTGGAATTTTATTTTCAGATTGCAAATCACCTTTATAAATCTTTTACTTATATAATTTCACTTCTTATATATAAGATAATTTCACAAGTGTAAATCATTTTAATTATAACTTCATACTTATAATTCAGTTGCTTATACAATTATTCTTTAAAAATTGTTGTTTTTATTCAACTTATTCAAACAACATTTATTGACTTATATATATATATTATTTTCAAAAACCAAGCAATCAATTCATATACACTTTAATAATTCTAAAAAATTTATTCCTTTATATATAAAATATAATCAAGGTAAAATTATTTCATTTCCACAATTTAAAATGATACTATGTCAACTTGCCTCGTTTAAGAGTTTAGAAACCCCTATCGACTACGGTTGTACACCCCGCACCGACCAGAATTCATAAACAGCTCAACGGATAAGCAAACACAATATAAAACAATTTCATATTCACTAAAAAATATGCATTCATATCTATTATTACACTCACACTCATTCTAGAGTACTACTGACTCCATCTCTGATGAGTAATACCCAACAGAGCCATGGTTATCGCTTAACCATATGCTCTGATACCAAATGTGACGATCGTGACTTTTCGACGCTCGAAAACCGACATCAATACATCCACTGTATCAACTGCCGAGCAATCGAATGCCGGAAAACCGTACCGTTATGGTTAAAGAAGAAGAAAAAGATAGAATAAGAGAGAAAAAGATAGAATAGAACAGAAAGAAATAACAGAACAATATCAGAATCTCACAATCGCAGCGGAACAACATATAATAAATAAATGAATAATCTTTAACAAAGAACTATATCAGTTATTACATTACATCATATTACATTACATCATCAGAGTGTACAACCATAAACAACAACAAACAGCGGAAAAGAAATACTATATACTCGTAGTACGCCATGCCATCCAGCTTGCCTCCAGCAACTCCCGAATTCCAGGTTATCCTGATAACCTAACTCTAGACTGCTCGTGTGGAAATTGGTGGGCACCCAGAGTTTAGGAAGGAAAACAATAAACTCCGAGTCAGTCATGTGACTGATGTGAGAACAAAAACAGTTTATCTTTAAAACAAAGAACATGATAATCTTAAAATAGATTTGCAATGCTTTTTAGAAAATGTGACTAGTATAAGGCCTCCCCCACACACACACAATGCAAACGCGGAATCAGAGGAGATTTCTCCTTATGATAGTCAAAAATGCTTGATACGCATTAAAAAGAAACATTTGATATTATTAATAGTGCATAGTGTAGGAAAAATCATTTCAAAAATAAAGATATAAATCTTAGCCAACATAGGCATTTCGCACATATGTCTACTATAGCTGCCATGTTCAATAGCAGGTTACCGCCACATTCCATGGCAGGTTATACAACTAAAACCGTACAGGGTTCGTATCGTTTCTTTGGATTTCCAACAAATGGTCAGGCCAAGGAACTTCCCATTTCCACATGGGTACGCCTCTGGAAAGACGACCCGAGAACCTAACCGGATCTCTGCCAACACAAGGCCGGGTTACCCCTAACTGGATAACTACTGACATGAATATGTCATTCCCCGATCGTAACCGATCTATATCCGAGGATCCTCGATTTTCAACAACAACAAAGCAATAAATTTGCAGTAACAACATAGGTTAAGTATCTGGGCTCTATACCATGATACCACCTCTATCCAGAAGGAATGACATACGCTAAATGGGCGCTACCCCCTAATAACCTTGCTGCATCCTTCCTGTTTTGACCATTTCCAGGGTGTGAGGTTCGACGAAGTCTCGTCCACAAAGCCACGCTTTATATAAAAGCTGTGCTTAAATTCACAAATGCTCAACAGCACTTCGTATGCCACATTATCAATTTAGGAATGTATCACTAGTAACCATCAACTACATAACCTCTAGTGTGTTAAGCTAAGAGAATAAATTCTCCGCCACCAACGGAAATATATTTGATAGAAACCAGCTTTACATCTCAAATTGTAACGTCAGACACACATCCATACAAGTCCGTTCTGGGATCGAACGGAACCGAAAGCACTTACAAAGAAGTCCTTGCAATCCGGATATTCACTAATCACGACCAGACTTCCCATCATAAAGGGTAATAAAATTCTATATCGTAGATCAGCCGATGCAGAAACATTCGACGGTAATCCTTCCGTTTTCACAAATATCCGGTCTTCAACACCGGTCATCAAATGCAATCTATAACGACGTATCACATATTTGGAATGGGTTATACAACCCCAAAGTCCTTTCTCGGCTAACCCGAACAGTGAGCGCTAATTCAAAAATAAGTGTAGCTTTCAAATTCAAGCAATCAGAACAAATACCTATTTAAAGGTAAATATTGATAGTCAGATTATTTAACTATCAATAGGTGTGTTCAACATCACCAATTCCAAATAATTTTCCAAATTATTTATTTTCCAAAAATATCTTTACTAGAACAACCACCACGGCTAGCTCCAACATGATCAAACACCATTACGTGAAGCGCCTCCACGAACTCCACCACCAGCATGAACGGCGGCGAGCTCGGCCTCCTCCTCTTCACGAAAATCGAGGACGAACGCGCGACATTTGAAAGAGATTTACCGTCAATCCACTCAATGAAAATCCATCACAACCGTTGATCTATAGAACTCATTGTCCTCTTCCATTCTCTAGTTGGAAAATTCTTGAATTGATGCGTAGATTTCCCAAATAATTTCCCGAATTCTTCCAGGCCGCGACCACCACGGCTAGCTCCAACATGATCAAACACCATTACGTGAAGCGCCTCCACGAACTCCACAACCAGCATAAACGGCGACGAACTCGGCCTCCTCCTCTTCACGAAAATCGAGGACGAACACGCGACATTTGAACGAGATATACCGTCAATCCACTCAATGAAAATCCATCACAACTGTTGAATTACTAGATCTCATTGTCCTCTTCCATTCTCTAGTTGGAAAATTCTTGAATTGATGCGTAGATTTGAAGATAATTGAGGACAAAGATAGGAGATTTTCGGCCATAGAAATTATTAGGGCCGGCTGGAAGAAATATTAGGGTTTGAGTGCAAAATAATGAAAGTAGGGCCCTTATATAGAAAATTTCACAAACACTATTCACCCGAAATTTTCCGAACTCCAAACGAAGCGTGCCGGTTGGCGTTTCTAAGGTTTGCCCCGCGTTCCGAACATAATAGAACGTGTTTCGGGAGCCAATTCGATCATCTGTGCGAGTTATGGCAATAAACGATCAATTTAAAATTAAATCGATTAAACTATTTTCTAGGCGTTTTGGCTTGCCCCGGACAAACGGTAAATCCGATTGACATGAAATTTGAAACCATACAATAATATAATATTATGGATCCGATGAAACTAGTTTCGTCGAAATCCGAGACTGTTTGAAAAATGTCTATTTTAACTCGTCAATTAAATATTAAAATATTCAATTTTCACAAATTAACTTTTAATTCGATTTTAAAAGTTCACAAACATCTTCCTAACTCCAACATGATTTATTAAAATTTTACAAATCATTTTTTAATCATATCAAACTCAATTTTCAATTATTTTTGTAATTTCAACTATTAAATTATCGATTTAATTATCCAATTAAATCTAATTATTCGAAAAAATAAACTATTCGACTTACAAATCTTACTTATCAATATTTAAAATTAATCAAATATTCAAATTTTAATTGGTAGAAATTCTGAGTCGTTACAAATTTTAGATGTAAACATAAACCCTAATTGGGCATTACTGCAGTAGGCTGGTAGCAATGAAGTTGCAACTTGCAAACAAGTACCAATGAATAGGTACTAGCACTGGCAGTAGCATTGTATTTGTAGAAATGAAGTGCTTGACCGATAAATTGGAAGTAAACTGTGCAAATTAAGCTGTAAATTATAGCACGGTAGGCTATTTTGTTGATACTAGCAGCAAGTATTTGTAGCACAGTAGGCTATTTTGTTGATACTGGTAGTAAATTATGCGACCATCTACTGACAGTAAATTTTAGTGAATCAAATAATGAAGATACTGGCAATAAATTTTGGTGAATGAATTTACTATTTGTTGATGCATTAAATTGATGTTGAGACGATTGTAGATGAATTTGATTTTCGTGAAGTTCGTAGAGCATGACTTAAGTAGGATTTTTAGTAATTATTTTTTGTTTAAGGATTTTTATTAAAATTCTCTATGTTAACGGAATCAATCGAAATTAATTATTTTGGTTATCATGAATGCGATGGATTTAATTATATTAAAACAGTTTAGTTTTATTATTATTTAATTTTCTTCTATTATTCGCCCACTGCAAAATGAATTCCTAGTTACGTCCCTGCATGCATCCATATATCTCCATTAGTATCTAAAGTATATATTAGCCATATGTATGAATTGGAGTTTGCAAAAGAAAGAAAGAAAGAACCAAAAAGAAAAAGAAATGAAAGTGGGAAGAGTTGGAGTTAGTTTGCTATGTTTGATATTACAGTGGAGAAAAGGATGAAAGAAAGGAAAGTTTGAAAAATGTTTTTTTGCAAATAAGAAATGAAATTGAGTTTTTTTTTCATGTGTGATGCGTGGGGTTGATTTATATAGATAGACAAAGTTTTACATGTTTTGCTAATGTGTTTTGTAAACAAGAAGGACAATAATTTTTTGCTAGGCAAAGGAAACTAGTACGAACATGCCACCAAATTGTCGTGTAAAGCAGAGGAATAATTATGGGAAAAGATACAATGAAGATGGGTTGAGATTTTATTTTAGAATGTTTGGGGTA
The DNA here is from genome assembly GCA_030765085.1 of Allium cepa. Classification (NCBI taxonomy): domain Eukaryota; kingdom Viridiplantae; phylum Streptophyta; class Magnoliopsida; order Asparagales; family Amaryllidaceae; genus Allium; species Allium cepa. The sequence goes on along the minus strand of CM060944.1, from coordinate 204,268,141 downwards.
TTACACTACACAGTATCATGTTTGAGTATGAGTCTTGGATGACCGAAATAAAAATACATTCTTGCACAACAATGTGCCATAATTACAAAACATGAATAAAATAGACCGGTTGTCGAATTATGTGAAGTGTTAAAAATGCCCACGTTTGCCCTATGTTTTCAATAAAATATATCAAATGGAAATTCAGTTAGTTTCCAAATTAAAATTTATGGAAAATTTCTATAAAATAAATTAAAAATACGTTATCAAAAATCAGGTCTTAATTTGAAATAGATATTATATTATAATTTACTTCAAACCCGAATATTTAAATAAATTAAATATTCAAATTTGGACTCAAAAATTACGGGTCGTTACAAAATTCAACCATAAATGCAGCTGATTATGTTATTATACCTATGTATTATTAATTTAATATCACTTCATTAGTAGGATATTATAGAAAACATATCTGGTTTCTATAGTAACTCATGGAATGAAAATTTGGATTAGTGACAAAAATGGGCTTGCTGGATAGAAAGAGTAAAACTGCACACATAAATGTTATATCCCCCTCTGCCTCAAAGTTTTAGTTGTCAATCCTCCACCAATTGAAGTTGCTACCACCTAAAAACTTCAGCATTTACCTAACCATTGAAAAATAACCTAGGAATGATGATTATCCTTTGGATTAACATATTTGCAATAATTTGCAAGCCATTATGGATCGAAATATACAACATCCAATTGGACCTGGGATTCAAAATTTGAGACCGCCCAAAAATTTATTTAAGCAAGCCCTAAATAATATATCAACCCTATTTAAAGCATACAAAGATGAAGAAAATTTGAAAGTGAATTCAGGGGAAAGCTTAGAATCAATACGTGAATATTTGGTTCTTCCATTTCACTCATGGAGTGGCGATCATGGATGGTTGAAGCCTGGCTCTGTGATTCCACAGATAAAACAAATAGCTAACCTGAGACAAAAATGGATTTTGAGGTGATTAAGATTTTAGATCGAAGGAGGAAGCAAATGGTAAATGAGTGGACAAATTTGGCAGGGTAGGGATAACTGCCGCTTGCATGTGGTGGATAAGAACACGCATCATAGAAATTACATAAACATCCTTATAATGCTAGAAAAAGCATAAGGTTATTATGGGTATAGATTATATATAGATTATGTTAACGTTAATAAACATATATGTTATACACACACTTATATACACTCCTTTAAATTATTATTTATATGATTATTAAATTTGAAAATTAAATATTAAATAATTTCCAAGTTATATATTATCTCAAAATAATAAATTTTCGTTTATAATAATATATAATATTTTTTCATTTATAATAATATATAATATTATAATTTAAACGTTTTTAGATTTAAATATTATTATTTTATTTCGTACTTACATTCCAAACTTATGAAGTTCGACCATACACTGTTTGTACCAAAATTGGGCACAACACTCTTCGGAAGTATTTGAAGAGACAAAAATGAAGAATAGAAATGTAAAAATACGATTATCTAATAAACACTTCCAAAACAGATATGAAAATGAGCAGAAACATAGGGATTTAGAGTGGTTCAGCGTATGGCCAAAGTCCACTATGAAGTAATGATTTTATTGACATTCACTTGCTGATTACAACTAACTACAATGGACTACAACGAATTACAGTGATGAAATTCAAGTACAACAGCAGCCTTGGAGTGCAAAGATGAATTCGACAGAGTCTGGACATCAAAAAGCCAAAAGATCCTTTTTCTGTAGGCCTTGGGGCTCTATTTATTGGCATAGGAGATAAATATCTCACTCAGATCTCGAATACTTCTTCTGGCATGTGGGTGGGCCCACGCGATCAATCGTAGGCGATTTCAGCTTGATCCATGATCGGTAGAAATGAATTTCGTATTGATCAAGACTTGCTCCGATCGAGTCGAAATTTGGCAGATTCTTTAGGCTGTACGCAAGTTATTATGAAAATTTCATAGCATTTGGACTTATGGGTTGCAAGTTATGATCGATGCAAACTTGCATTTCTTTGAAGGCTGAAGCGCTCTTATCCATGCGTTCGTATCGATCAATTCAAATCGATGCCAAGCACGTGCTCGTGAGTTGACGTGGCGCTCACTCTTCAGACCGATCCACTTTTTATGCCGAGTTGACCGAGTCATTCCAAGGTTTTCACCTCATTCGTATCGATGACATTGCCTTGTTCATACCGACGGAAGTCGCACCGTTCGCATCGAAGGAAGTCGCACCGTTCGCATCGAAGGAAGTCGCACAGTTCGTATCGATGGAAGTGGCTCTTGTTCGTATCGATCAAAGTTGCTTAAACTTGATGGATACATACAAACGATATTGTGATGGACACGAACAGGTGGCGACTTTGCTTGGCTTGATGGATACGAACTGTGGTCACTTGATAGATATGAAGTAGTGACTGTTTGATGTATACGAATAAGCCCGATACGAAGGATGCCGCCTTTGGATGGGTACGAAGTAGACCTCCATGTTGTAGTTGATGGATGCAAAGTATGAAATGGATGATCGATACGAAGTGAGCCTATCTGCTGATTGGTACGAAACCGACCGAAACGAAATGATGGTTGTGACTTCGATCGATTCGAAATGATGGGTACGAATGAGTTGGCCTCTGTGACTTGCATCGATCATATCTCGAGCATACAAACTCCGACTGACTTGAAATTTGGAACGTTGGCTTTCTTAGCTTTTCTTGTCATGTCTTGTCAATTGTAGCTTAATCCGGACTCGGACAAAATTCATCGACATCCCTAATGTACCTGTGCTTACTCGACATTCGAGATGAGCGATTCTTGGTTTTCAGTCAATTCCTTGATATTTCGGCCTTGCTAAAAGGCGGGATAACATTTGCCTCCTAAAATACGTCTTATGTGAACATGATGTGCTTTGAATGGCCGCATCTTTCATCCTGAATAGTTCTGTCCGACTTGCTGAACGATTGTCGTCTTTTCATTGAAAGTTGTAATTCTTGACTGATCTTTCAGTAATATGAACTGTTGACTGCCAAGTGTTGTACGTATACTATTGTAACCGATTACTGTATGATAGCGACCTGTTTGTTGTTGTAATCATCTTCAATTGGGCATTTGACACGTGAATTTTGAAAATTGAAAATTAGTTCGATATACACACACATATGTTAACCCGACTCTCGTTAACTTTTGCATATTTACAAGTCGTTGTCAGATTTCTTGCATCAAATTCCGTGTCGATTCTCTCCTGAATCGATGTGAAATTTGAGTTGTAACAACGCTTGATGGTTGCTTTGGAATGTTCCTTCGTATCGATCCTCCCCTAGATCGATGTAAAAGTCGAAAAATTGTTCTCTTATTGATGGATGCGAGTTTTCATGCGCCATATGTTGATGGATACGAACAAATGACTTCGTATCGGTACACCAATAAGGGATACGAAGAGAGCAACTGGTCCCCCTTGTACTATCCGTATTGATGGATATGAAGCTTTAAAGTGTCACATGTTGATGGATATGAACAGAGCATTTTGTATCGATGGAGTCACATGGCTCTGGTTCACTCTAGTTGTTCTTTTCGTATCGATGAGGTTTAGGTCAAGGGACACGAATGACCAATTCACATCGATTCGATGGTGGACCTGTTGTAACCGGCCGACACAACCGGGAGGCAAATTGTCCATCACCTAGGGGGATTGAACCATATAAATACCATTTTGTACTTAGAAATATTTTTCTACTTGCTTTCAAAACTACCACTTGCCTTCGCATCGATCAAAAAGACTGAGAAATAGAACTTCCTTCGCCTTCAAATCGATTAACCCATTAACTCGTCCAACCGATCGCTTAAGCTAGGTAATTAAAACATGAATTTGCATTGAAAACGATGAGACTTGAAATTCTTTGCCGTTCCACTTGCCTCCGCAACCAGTTCTGATGAAGTGGTGGTCGAAGATAATCCGAACAAGGTCGAGGAAGGAGGAGATTCTTGCATAGCTTTGGAGAAGATGAAGTGTGGGGATGCGAAGAGGTCATTTGCATCGATCGAAGAGCTACGGTTCGTATCGGTCTGAAAGCAATCAAAATTCGCAACGATAGTTATGGATATGGTTTCGTATCGAGAGAAGGAGTGTTGTGGTATCGATTGGAAAAGTTTGGAGGTCGTATCAATCAAGTGCAATTGATAAGAAGATCTAACTGATCTGTCGATGCGGAGCATCGATTCTGCCGACGAGACGGGGTTACTGCCCATAATCTATACGAGGTGATGGATTTTGATCGATACGAAGAAACTGGTTTCGATTGATACGAAGCGACTAGACCGGATCGACATGAACCGAATATCTTGAGACTGATACGAAATTAAGGCCTATTCAATGAATGACCTGCACCGTCGGCTTCGATGGATATGAACTTCACGCAAATCTGAACACTTGACTTCGACGACCTTCAATCTTACATAACTAGACTTTAACCGTTTCACTGCATATTTGACTTACCTCGAAAATCTAGATAGCACGACAGTGATGATCAGTGATGACGGTAACTGCAGTCGAGTATTGAAGTTTTGTCATTTGCATATTTCTTCATACTTTGTTGAATTTCTCAAGTAGTTTGTACTGCACAACACATTCACACACTTTACACTAGGGGATGCACGGGCTTGTTAACGTCTAATGGTGATTTTTCATAAGTTAGTTAGTTATGGAATCTACAAGCTTACAACAGCAGGAAATTCAAATTCGCTTCCACTAACAATCGAGATACCAGCCATCGCGATCAAAGTTAAAGATCCAGCTCCAGATGAGCTGCCAAATGCTACTTTGATACGTAATCCACCAGATTCTGCACCGTCCAACGTTTTCGAAGACATGTCGGAATGGATATGCTTAAGGCACGACCTGTCACTAGACGATGTGCTATTACGGGAACCTAATGATAGACCGAACTATCCACTGAAAGGGTTTACTGCATTCAATCATCATGCATGTGCAGATGGAATACTTCCTCCATTCAACCAATACATTAGGGAAGTGTTACCTTTTCTTGGAATCGCTCCATCTCAGCTGCAACCCAATGGATACGCGCTGCTGAATAGCCTATTCATCGTATTCATGGAGCATCTCCTTCAACCACTGACCCCGATCGAGATTAGATACCTATTTAATATCAAGACTCGGAGGAATAGCCCTTCTTATACATTCCCGGAATCGGTTAGGAATTGTCAGGTAGTAACGGGGTCTTGGACCAGGCTGAGTTACTTCAAAATAGAATGGTTCTACGTCCGATGTCCCTTGCGATTTGCTAGCCGATGGTTAGCCAGACGTAAGTGTTGTGACCTTTTCTAGCAGTTAACAAGATAACCATAGCTGACACCAAAACTTATATCTCTTTTTCCTTTACAGCTGTGATTCTACGACCCAAGGGCGTCCATTTTAAAGAGCTAGTACGGGTTCTTCAAGAAGTCCCGAGTGAAGTAAGGGACATTAACTCGGTTATAACAGATAGAAATTTGAGAATCGTTGGATTGATCGAGCGTAGCCAAAGTATAAGGCTTGAGGGAACGTAAGGGCTGTCTCGAAGAAACAAGTGAAGCGTAAGACACTCGGAGTCGTTATAACTAAGGGGGTTGATCTAGAAAGAACACCCACCGATGATGAACTTGTAGCCGGGCCTTCTGATGTTTTTCCAGATTCCGAAGGAAAAAGAAAAGGCAAGGTAGCTGCTTTCAGACGTTCTAAATCCGTGAGATGGAAATCTACGGTCATATCTTTGCCTGTTCCCAGGATTAAAATTTTAGAGGCTCCTCCTTCGTAGGTGGAGAACCTTTTCGAAGGGCTCGCCGGTATCCCAATTCCGGATTATGTGTCAGTTCAACATGGTGTCAGATTGGAGGGGATTCAACATGCTTTAGACTTAAGCGGGTCTCTTTCCACTAGTGTGGACGACATTTTCGGTTGGTCGGGGGTTGTACATACATACACACTTCACGGCACTACACGATTTCTGACCATAAGCTGTTTACACTTGGGAGATTATTAACTCTATTCTTTTTTGACTTCGCAGATACGATGACTAGGCGAGATTCTATGCTTGGGAGCCTCCATTCAAGCATCTGTGATAACTCGGAATTTCAAACAGTTTAAAATATGATAAACTCCTTTATTAATTATTTAAAAATTGGCAAAATTGTTATTTTCAAACAATAATAATAAAGCGTTGTTTTGACATATATAGATAAATAGATTTTAAATAGAATTATCATTTACAAATTGAATTTGTGTTTGTTTAAATATATACATATATATTCGAGTTGATTTTAAATTTGAATCTGGATTTGAAGTTATATATCTTAAAATATTTTTGATTTAAAAATATATTATATATGATTTTATTTGGAATATAATGGGTTTTTATATTATTTTCTTTTAAAGTTTTTATTTATATAAATTTAGAAAGTATTCATTAATTAGTAAATTAAATAAAAAGCTTTATATTAACATTTAAAAATAATTGCATAGTTACAAGTATTTGTTTGTAAATCATATTAGTAACCAGTGTAAGGTGATTAATTTATGTAATTGACAAATGTTAGGAAATTTAACAAGTGTCACTTATTTTATTTTCTTTAATTTTTAATAAATCACAATTAACTCTATATAAACATATTTCTCATCTCCTCCTTTTCTCTTTTTACTATCTTCATTTCAAAAGCAAAGAAAAAACTCAAACCTGTAAACAATTCACTCCAGATCTAACTAAAACCTGTAAAACATTTTTCAAAACCAAGAAAAATCATAGCGAGAAATCAAGCCTGTAACACAAATTTTTCTAACCAGAGAAACTTCAAACAACAATCAGCAACCTCATTCTTCTGAGTTTTAAAAAGCAAGATCATTTTAGCTAATAAATTAAATCATCTCAACAATAAAATATTTCCAGTTTCAAAGCAACTTCATTTCAGATTAAAAGCAAAATCACAGCAATTCAAGCTTTTCCAAAATTCAAAACTATTTCAAGCTCTGTTCTACTGATTCCTGGTGAGTAAAAAATTAGTATAAAAGTTTAAGTAAAAAAATGTCTATTGCATGTGATAATTCTTGAGTGTTATGATATGAATATGTAGTTGAATGATTGTATAAACGAGTTGAATGCATATAGTTAGTATATAGGTGTGCGTGTTTGAGATATATATGTTTTTCCCAGTTTCATGTTACAGAGTTTTAAAGTTTAGATCAAAATTCATTTTCTCTTCTTCTGATCTCTGTTAGGATTAAGTTTTCAAACAAGAAATGTTTGTTTAGTCATAGATTAAGTCTTAAAAAATAAATTTAAGTAAATTAAGTTTGAATTTTTTTGAAAATTTAGAAAGAACAATGGAAATCTAAAAAATATGTAAATTTCAATCATCAAAATCTTTTGTTTTACTTATATAATCTGAATCACCATCTAAAATCATGAATTTTAAGAGTTAGTTCATAATTTTTAGATTGGGATCGAGTTAGTATTTCATGGATGAACAGAAAAGGGTTTTTGAGTTTTTTTGGTGATTGTCGAGTCTTTGGTGGTCGGGGCTTTTGCTGAAGCAGGCTTGGTGATCAAAGATGTTGACAAAAATGGTGGAAGGATGTTTAAGCCACCGTGGCGGTGGTGGTGGGTTGAATTGGGTTTTAAACCCTAATTTGTGTCGAGGCTAGGAACTGGGTCACTGCGTCGTGTCTATGGCATCGGAGATCATCGGACCTAGTGGAAAGGTAGAGTACAAGGCTAGCGGAGGTGTGTACAGAGTTGCAGCGGTGCTAGTGGTCGGGTCATGGGTTCGAGGGGTTTTCAAGCAATGGTTTTTGTTCGAGGTTTGACCAGATTACCCCGATTTCGATTTCGGGATTGTGACGAAGATTTGGTGGTCGGGATCAGTTATAGGGATGATCGTTGATATGTTCGAAGCGTCTGCGGTGGTTGGAATCACCACGGTCGCTGGTGCATGTGCACAGGGTAGTTTGGTGTCAGTGTTTGGTAGAGAGATGGGTCTCGGAAGAAGATTCGGGCATTTGGGTAGTTGACTCGAGCATGGACTCGAGTAGGAACGTGGGTGTAATCATGTTTCAAATTTTACTTAAACTAATCTTTTTTTAAAAAAAAAAGTTAAGGTAAGGGGAAACTCGGGGAGGACTCGAGTAACTATCGGGTTGGACCCGAAGCAGGATTTAAATATAGTTTTAAAAGTTTTAAAAACAAGTTTTTTGAAGTTTAAAATAAATTTAGTTTAAAACTTTTCTTATATCAATTTCTTTTTTATAAAATAAATGTTTTCTTAACATTGATTAGGAAGTTTTATAGTTTGTTAACTTAAATTTTTTAAGTTAAATGTTTATTTTATTTTAAAAACTTAAATTAGATGATTTAATTAAGTAAGTTAACTATAAGTTAATGTTTTAAATATGTTAATGATAGTTAAATAATTAATAAAGATAATGGTTTAACTTAAAAAGTTAATTAAGGTTTGATAATTAAAGATTAATTAAATTAATTAAGAAATTAATGAATAATTAATTAACTGATTTAATTTATTAATCATTAAGGTCTAATGAATTTGTAATTAAGGGTAAGGTTAATTAATTAGAGATTAATTAATTGATAATTAAGTAATTAAGATTAGTTAATTTATAATTATATATTTATTAATTAAGTAATTAAAGATTAATTAAGTTGTAATCAAACATTAATTAATTAAGTAGTTAGAGATTAACTAATTGGTAATTAAGGATTGATTAACTAGTAATTAAGGATTAATTAATGTGTAATTAAGTATTAATTAATAATTAAGGTCATTGATTAATAATTAAAGGATAATTAATATGCAATTAAAGATTGATTAAATGATTTATAAAGGAATGATTAATTAATTAAATGGTTCGTAATTGATTAATGATTGATTAAGCAAGATTAGGTGATTAATTCTTAAGTAATTAATTTAATTTAATTGATTATAATATGGATTAATGAATCTTCTTTATGGATGATTGTTTGAGTAGAATATCTGGATTGGTTGATATCTATAGCTTGATAATCTGTGATATTCTGTGATATGCTTGGATATAGTTGATGATAAATGTGTATGATTTATCTGTGATGAATGCTGTGTGAATTCAATATATTGAATTGAATTAAATTGTTTAAAACTTAAATAATTTGGCCTTTAAGAAACGTTTGATTTCGATGAGACCGAGATCAGATTTGCTTCATTACAACAACTGGCTTCGATTGATACGAGGTTATGGCCCATGATCGATACGAGGTGATGGATTTTGATCGATATGAAGAAATTGGCTTCGATTGATACGAAGCGACTAGACCGGATCAATACGAACTGAATATCTTGAGACTGATACGAAATTAAGGCCTATTCGATGACCTACACTGTCGGCTTCGATGGATATGAACTTCATGCAAATCTGAACATTTGACTTCGACGAACTTCAATCTTGCATAACCGGACTTTAACCGTTTCACTGCAGATTTGACTTCCCTTCGAAGCTCGTTGATGGAACTGTAACTTGCCATAATTTTAAAGAACTTTAATTTGAGTCGATCTCTAAAATCTAGATGGCATGGCTGTGATGATCAGCGATGACGGTAACTCCAGTCGAATTTCGAAATTTTGGCGTTTGCATATTTATTCATACTCTGTTGAATTTCTCAAGTAATTTGTACTGCACAACACATTCACACACTTCACACTAGGGGATGCACGTGCTTGTTAACATCTAATGATTATTTTTCATAAGTTAGCTAGTTATGAAATCTACAAGCTCACAACAGCAGGAAATTCAGATTTCTCTTCCACTAACAATCGAGATATCGGCCGTCACGGCCGAAGTTATAGATCCAGCTCCAGATGAGCTGCCAAGTGCTACTTTTATCTGTAATCCACTAGATTCTGTACCTTCCAACGTTTCCAAAGACATGTTGGGACGGATATGCTTAAGGCACGACCTGTCACCAGACGATGTGCTATTACCGGGACCGAACGATAGACCGCACTATCCACCAGAAGGGTTTACTGCATTCATTCATCATGCATGCGCAGTTGGAACACTTCCTCCATTCAACCAATACATTAGGGACACATTACCTCTTCTTGGAATCGCTCAATCTCAACTACACCCTAATGGATATGCGTTGTTGAACAACCTATTCATCGTGTTCATGGAGCATCTCTTTCGACCACCGACCCCGACTAGATACCTATTTAACATCAAGAGTCGGGGGGATAGACCTTCTTACATATTCCTGGAATCGGTCCGGAATTGTCAGGTGGTAACGAGGTCTTGGACCAGGCTGAGTTACTTTAAAACAGAATGGTTCTACATCCGATGTCCCTTGGGATTTGCAAGCCGATGGTTAGCCAGAAGTAAGTGCTATGACCTTTTCTAGTAGTTAACAAGATAACCATAGCTGACATCAAAAATTATCTTTTTTTCTTTTACAGCCGCGATTCTATGACCCGATGGCATGCATTTTAAAGAGATAGTACAGGTTCTTCAAGAAGTCCCGAGTGAAGTAAGGCACATTGACTCGGTTCTAACAGATAGAAATTTGAGAATCGTTGGATTGATTGAGCATAGATAAAGTATAAGGCTTGAGGGAACGTAAGGGCTGTCTCAAAGAAACGATTGAAGCGTATGACGCCCGGAGTCGTTATAACTGAGGGCGTTGATCCAGAAAGAACATCCACCGATGATGAACTTGAAGCCGGGCCTTCTAATGTTTTTCAAGATTCTAAAGGAAAAAGAAAAGGCAAGGCAGCTGCTTTCAGACGTTCTAAATCCATGAGATGGTAATCTGTGGTCATATCTTTGCCTGTTACCGGGATTAAAATTTCAAAGGCTCCTCCTTCGTAGGTGGAAAACCTTTTCGAAGGTCTCGCCGATATCCCAATTCCGGATTATGTGTCACTTCAACATGATTTCGGATTGGAGGGGCTTCAATATGCTATAGACTTAAGCAAGTCTCTTCCCACTAGTGTGGCCGACATTTTCGGTTGGTCGGGGGGTTGCACATACATACACACTTCACGGCACTACATGATTTCTGACCTGTTTACTCTGGGAGATTATTAACTTTATTCTTCTTTGACTTCGCAGATACGATGACTAGGCGAGAATCTATGCTTGGGAGCCTCCGTTCAACGCGTTTGTGATATCCCGGAATTTCAAATAATTTAAAATATGATAATCTCCTTTATTAATTATTTAAAAATTGGCAAAATTGTTATTTTCAAACAATAGGAATAATGTGTTGTTTTTACTTATATAGATAAATAGATTTTAAACAAAATTATCATTTACAAATTGAATTTATATTTGTTTAAATGTGTGTGTGTGTGTGTGTGTGTGTGTGTATTTGAGTTGATTTTAAATTGGATTTTAAATTGAATTTAAATGTGAATCTGGATTTGAATTCAAAATTTAAAAGATATATATCTTAAAATATTTTGGATTTAAAAATATATTGTATATGACTTTATTTAGAATATAATGGGTTTTTATATTATTTTCTTTTAAAGCTTTTATATATATAAATTATGAAAATATTCATTACTTAGTAAATTAAATGTAACATTCCTATTTTTAAATCAAATTTAAGTTGGTAAGCAATTTAATTTTTTTCGAAATTAAATTGTGAATTAATTTTGTATTTTCCAAATTTAATAGATATTTGTTTGTTTATTAATATAAATGAATATAAATATGATTTTAAAATAGTATTTTTGGTTGAAAATTCATAAATAAATATTTTGAATAATATATTAATTGTAAATTAATTTGAAATTTTGAATATATATATATATTGTAGATAAAGGAATTAAATTAAAAATTCAATAAATTTTGAATAGAATTTTAATTTGAAATTTAAGAATAAATATCTTAGAAAATAAATTGGATTTAAAACTTTATTCTTAAAGCTAGTAAGAAAGTGGTTTCTAATTTTAATATATATATATTGTATGATTATTTATTAATGTATAAATTGGCTTCAAACAAATTTTCTTTAATTAATATTAATATATATATTTTTTATTAATAAGTTAAGCATGAGAAAAGTGTAATTTGTGTATAATGGATATTTAAAAATTATAATGGTTTGCATTTATGTATATATATAAATTTAGAAGTGCATAACATTTAAAATTAGTATAAATTTGTAAACATAATAACAAGAGGGTTTAAAACAAAATTTGTAAAACTATTTAAAAGAGGGATATAAACATAAGTTTTATTTAAAATGACATTTTTGAGAACGCGGATAACATATGTTAACAAATGTTAATTTAGATAACAAGTGGCAAAAACAAGATTTTCTCTTGAAATTTAAGATATACAAAAAAGGAATTAGAGAAAACTACATATTTTCTCAGATTTCAAACCTAAGATCAAAGAAATTCAAAGCTTCAAATTTTAAAGCTTGAGCAGTGTTCAAAAAAACATCAAACAAACAAAGCAGATCAACAGTTTGGGATTCAAACTCAAAAAAGAAAAAAATCTGGAAGATACAACCTGAAGCAAATATAAAGAAATCAAGTTTCTAGGTTTAAATATTTAAATCTGATTCCCTGTTCTAAAAAAAATCAAAACCTGAATTCAACTCAAGATCTTCAAACTGGAAGCAAGCAAGTTTCAAGATCATCTTGAAAACAGATTACAGATCAAAGCATTACTAAAATGTCTCCAGATTCAAAGATGTAGATTCATCTCAAAACAAATCAAGTTCTAATTCCTAGTCTTCAAACCCAAATTCAAATTTCCAAGCTTTTGCTTCTTCTCTGTTCAAACTTTGATTCAGGTGGGAAAACTATTCTATTAAGTTTGAATCGTTTATCATCTTGATATATGTGAAGTATAGGAATGAAATTGTGTTGCATATTCATATAGGTATGTATATATGTTGTGCATGCTGGTGAAGCTCTATCATGAGTTACAGGTTTTAAAGCTCGATTTTAAATTTCAAATCACCCCACCTACAAATAATTTTAAAACTTGAACTCTGAATGAAGGTGTTTTGTATGTGTATACATCATTCCTAAAAGAGATTCAAGAAAAATTGTTAAGTAAATGTTTTGTAAATTATAAATAACATTGAACTCTAAATTAAGTCAAAAATCCAATGGTCTTGATTGTATGTTTTAACTTTACAAATAGAATTGAATTTCAAAATGACGAATTTTGATAATATATTTGTGATTTTTAAATCATTATACAATGAGATTTTTCAAAATGAACAGAATAGATATTTTGGTCGAATACTGATGATCGGCTTAAAGTTGTTTGACGAGTTTGAAGTTGGAGGTGGCTGAGATGATGGGAGTCGTTAGAAAAATGTTCGCGAGATTTTTAAGCCACTATGTTGGCCGGACGAAGAGATTTTAGGGTTTAATAACCCAGTTTGGTCGATAAAGTTTTGGGGAAAATTCGTCATTGTCATGACACGTGGGGTGATCGGTCCGGGGGGAAGGGAGGAGGAGGCTCTGGCGAGTGTCTGAACGCGATGACATGGTTGTAGGTGATTTACAGTGATCTAACGAGAAGTTTTTGTGGTTCGGTGATTGGGTCCCAGTTTGGGTCGAGGGACAAAATTTTGTTTCCTGTCGAAGTTGATCGAATTGGATGGACAGATGGGTTGAGGGAGTTGTTGTCCTTGTGTAGAGGGTCACGATGTTGGTTGGAATCGTGCAGATCATCTGTGCATGGGCACGGTGCATATTGGTATCTGATGGTTGTTGAAAGGGTGGGAAGAAAGAGGTTACTGAGTTTTTGTTTGATAGCCTCAGGTTTGTCTCGGAAAAAAATTGAATATGGCACGAGTGGATTTAAGTATAAGCTCGGGTAGTTTTATGAATAATAGATTTTCAAATTTTGAAAGTAAATTTTGTACAGGTTTTGAAATTTTAAAAAAGAAAATCAAGTTCAAGTCTTCAAAAGCAAAAGCAAGTTTAAATTATCAAGATGTTTAGCCAAATTTAACTATATTTACAATAAATATGTTTTCGAAGTTTTCAAATTTTTAAATTTGTTTTGTTTCAAAAAGTGATTGCATATTAGATCAATTATGTAATTGAGTCCATAAGTGTTTCAAAATTAAATAAGATGATGTTGAAATTAAGGAGTCAATCGTGAAGACTAAATATTTTATTTAGTTAACTCAAAGATCTAAGTTGATTTATGGATTGATAATGATTTTGTTTCAAAGATTAAAGATGTTTAAAATTTAATTATTATTAAGGATAATTTGTTTTATTTAATAAGTCTTAAAGGATGTAATTAAGCGATTAAGTACAATTACTTTGTGTAATTAATTCAAAAGCTAATAGCTTTGTGTAAATGAATTAAAGATAATTAATTACTTAAAGCTTAATTACTTGATGAAGGTAACTAAAGATTAATTATAAATAAAAGATTGACTTATTAATAAAATTAAAGGTTGATTTATTAAATAATAAGTAATTAAAGTGTAATTTATTACTTAAAGATAATTACTTAACTAAGTAATTAATTAATAATTAAAGCTGTTCTATCCAGTGATAATAATAATAATTACCCAATGTAATTAATTTATGTGATTAGAATAATCACTTACTGCAATTAATTTAGAATAATTAATTTATGTAATTTATTAAGAGTAATTAATTAAGGAATAATCAATAATTAATGGTAAATTATTTAATTATTAAAGGTTGATTTAATTACTAATTAAGGTTAATTAATTGATAATTAAAGGATAAGAAATCTTTTATCAAAGGTTAATTAATTAAAAATAATTCGTAATATCAATTAACCTGGATTAGTGATGATCTGGTTTCAATAAATCAGATGATTAATCTACTTCACTTATGGATGTTTAAATTCTGTTGAATGTTGAATTGTTTGATATCCCTGATGTGTGATGCTGTATGATATGAATTATTTTGATTTGAGCTGTGATGAATGTAATTTAATTATCTATGATGAATGTAATTTATTTATCTGTGATAGATTTATATTATCTGTGAATCTATGAATGAAGATAAGCGTCATAGATTATACCGCTTACGATATTGATGTGCTTGAATCTGTGATAATTGATGATGTTGCACTATTGTGTAAAACCCCTGGACTACACCATATACACACAAATATGGATTTCACGGGTATTCGGTTAAGTCACAGATAATTTGAATTTAATATTATTTTATTCAAATGATGTAATGGTTTTAAAAGATGAATTTTGAATCCAAAATGGTTTTAGAAATGAAATTAGGTTAAATATGAAAAACTTTTGAAAGAAGTTTTGAAAATAAAAGTTATTTTGAAAAACTTGATAAAGTTTGAAATTCAAATAATTTGATTTAAATTTGAATTCTAGATTCGAAATTGAATTTTATATTTGGAAATTATGGTTTAAAAAGGCTATACAAGTTATAAAGGTGTTTATATGGGTTTTAAAACCATTTTATAAGTATTGGTTTGGGAATTTGAATTTAACACTAGTTTTATACTTGAAGGGCTTTAACTCGGGCAAATGTAATAGGATTTTTTCGGAATGAAAACTATTTGTTTTCAAAAAATAATAGCTTTCATACAAAGAATGGATTTCCAATTTATGTTGAAAAGATTTCAAATTTGAAATAGAATTGTTTTGGAAGCTATGAATAAAGCTTAGTGAAAGTTTGTTGAACTTTGTTTTGAAATTGGAAAGGTGTATCTTTTGCATAAAAGATTTGAAATGGAAATGATTTTGAAAGCTATGAATTGAATCTTTGATTTAAAGATTGGATGAGTTAATCCAATTTGAAATGGAATTGTTTTGAAAGCTATGGATTAATCTTTGTGAAATATTGGTGAACTCTGTGAAGTAAATCCTTTTGGTTTAAAGATTTGAAAATGGCAATTTGTTTAAACCATTTGAAGAAAAGGGTTGGGAATTTAAAAGTGTGACTTAACTAAGATCCTAATATCCATATGTTTTTAAATATTACGCTCATTATTCGGTTTAGCCAAGAGAGGACCTTATGTCATATAACCCATTCCGAATAATGATACGACATTATGGATTGCATTTGAAGGCCGGTGGTGAAGACCGGGTATTTTCGAGAATGGAAGGATAACCCGTCGAATGTCTCTGCACTGACTCGCGCCGGTATAGAGATCTCCATATGTGATGAAGAGTCCGATCGGGATTGTGAATACCCAAATTGCAAGGGCTTCTATGTGAAGTGCCTTCAGCTCTGTTCGAACCTGGAACAGGCTTGTATGGATGTGTGTCTGATATTACACTTTGAGATGTAAAGCTGATTTCTATCAAATATATTTCTGTTTGGTGGTGGAGATTTATTCTCTTAGCTTAACACCCTTCTCTGAGGCGTATGAGCTCAGAGATTATGTAGTTGATGGTTACTAGTGATGCATTTCCAATTTGGTAATGTGGCATACGAAGTGCTGCTGATCATTTGTTGATCGAAGCATGGCTTTTGTGAAAAGCGTAGCTTTGTGGACGAGACTTCGCCAAGCCTCACAACTCGGTAAAGGTCGAAATAGGAATCGTTGCAGCAAGGTTATTTGGGGGTAGCGCCCTTGAGGGTATGTCCATTTCCTTCTGGATTATGAGTGGTATCATGGTATGGAGCCCAGATACTTAACTTTGTGGTTGCTGCAAAACTTATTGCTTTGTGGTTGTTGGTTGATAGGCGCCACGGATAAAGGTTGGTAACGTCCGGGGGGTGGCATACTCGTGTCAGTAGTTACCTAGTTATAGAGGTAACCCGGCCTTGTCTTGGCAGAGATCCGGTTAGTTTCTCAGGGTTGTCCCTCCAGAGGCGTTCCATTTTGTGTAGGAAGTTCCTTTGCCTGACCGTTTGTTGGAAATCCAAACAAAATAATACGAGCCCTTTATGATTGCAATTGTATAACCTGCCACCTCAGGTGGTAGCTATAGCTGGCATAATATAATGGTCCCTATGCTGGTTAAGATTTATATTATACTTTCAAAAGGTTTTCTGCATTATGCACTAATAATAATTTCAAAAGGATTTTCGCGTATTAAGCATTTTTGACTGTCATAAGGAGAAATTTCCTCCAAGTTTGCGCTTGCATTGTGTATGGCGGGAGGCCTTATGGCAGTTTCATTTTCCAAAAGCATAGCGAATTTCTTCTACTCTTTTTTTGTTGTTTGTTTTAAAAGATAAATTATTTTTGTTTGGTCATACCAGTTCCATGACTGATCTGGAGTTTACTGTTCCCTTTCTAAACTTTGCGTGCCCACAAAATTTCCATACAGGCAGTCTTGAGTTAGATTTTTAGATAATCAGCTAGTAGGTGTAGATTCGATAGCATTCAATCTTTGGATATTGGCGATCGCATTTGGATCGAGTAGCTTCACTTCAGCATGGATGGTGATTCTCACTTTTTGATTTGGAGTCTTTCTAGTCTTGGAACTTTGGCAAAGGAGTCTCTATATGTTGGAGTATCTATCTTGTAAACTTCTAAAGATATTATCTTTTGGAGTTAATTTTTTCCGCTATATCTTGTGTCTCTGATATTTGAATTGATATCTCAATTGCATCATTGTTGTAATTCAATATTGTGTATCAATGATATTATTCTTTTTCTTCCGCTATGTTGTTATACTTAATGTGCTATAAGCTCCGGCGAACCAGGTTCGACATTTGAATCTGCGACATTTGAATACGGGTGATTTATTCGGTGTCGATTTTGAAGGTCGAGTCAGAATCATTATAATTGGTATCAGAGCTAAGGGTTGAACTTTAGCTTTTGGAGTATAACTCATTAGGTAACTCATTAGAGATAGGGTGAAGTATACCCTAGAATGAGTATATCCCTAAGATATCCGTCTGTATGCCTCAGTAAATTCTCTTACTATTCACCGATAGTAAGTATGAGTGCAAGAAGATGACGAGATAGGGGACAGGGGAGTACCACTACAAATGGTCGATACCCTGAAATAACAAGGAATAACTTTTCTAATCAATCTCCTTTGATGCAGTTTCAATTGTTTAATGGCTTCATGGCAGCTCGAAGGAGAAGCTTTGGTGCGGTAGTGACTCTGCGAATCGTTGTAGGAAGGGTTCTAATTTCTATTTCGTATTCTCTTCCCCATTTCTTATCAGCTTTTCGTTTTTAACTTTAATAAATTAAAAATTCTATTGGAAACAAATTGGTTAACTAAATATAAAGTAAAATTGGACTGTATCAATAAAATGATTTCGTTTAAAACCAAATTTGAGAAAATTTTGTTGATCAAAGTCCGAAGAGGGACAAGCTAGTGTAAACTTTGGGGTATTCCAACCTAAGTTTGGAATCCATACCTAGTGTTTGAAAATTGTGGAAGATGGTATTCACTTGCTTGTTAATTTGGGTTCAGATATATTCTACGAACGGTTAGTTATCCCTTCGAACTAACCAATACCCCTGTATATTTCATTGACTGGATAACCCGAATACGTTGTGGGATATCAAATGAGTTCGTTCTCATATCTATTGATGATATTCTGATTTGGTAAGCCGAATGTAGAGCAAATATTCAGTTTGATCTGGTAAATCAATTCTTTACCTCAGATGTGTTCATCTGTTATTTGTTATCTCCCTAGCAAATTTCGGGGACGAAATTTTCTTAAGCGAGAATTGGTCACATTCCTATTTTTAAATCAAATTTAAATTGGTAAGTAATTTAATTTTTTTGAAATTAAATTGTGAATTAATTTGGTATTTTCCAAATTTAATAGACATTTGTTTATTTATTAATATAAATGAATATAAGTATGATTTTAAAATAGGATTTCTGATTGGAAAATTTAAAAATAAATATTTTGAACAATATATTAATTTTAAATTTAATTGTAAATTAATTTGAAAATTTGAATATATATATATATATATCAAAAGATTGTAAATAAAGGAATTGATTTGAAAATTCAATAAATTATGAATAGAATTTTAATTTGAAATTCGAGAATAAATATCTTAGAAAATAAATTAGATTTCAAACTATATTCTTAATGTTAATAAGAATGTGTTTTCTAAATTTAATATATATATATTGTATGATTATTTTTTAGTGTATAAATTGACTTCAAATAAATTTTATTTAATTAATATAAATATTTTTTTATTAATAAGTTAAGCATGAGAAAAGTGTAATTTTTGTATATAGGATATTTAAAAATTATAAAATGGTTTGCACTTATGTATATATATAAATTTATAAGTACATAACGTAACATTTAAAATTAGTATAAATATGTAAATATAATAACAAGAGGATTTAAATTTTTTTTTGTAAAACTATTTAAAAGAGGGATATAAACATAAATTTTATTTCAAATGACATTTGTGAGAATGGGGATAACATATGTTAACAAATGTTAATTTAGATAACAAGTGTCAAAAACAAGATTTTCTCTTGAAATTTAAGATATACAGAAAAGGAATTAGAGAAAACCGCATATTTTCTCAGATTTAAAACCGGGGATCAAAGAGATTCAAAGCTTCAAATTTTAAAGCCTGAGCAGTGTTCAAAAAAAAACATCAAACAAACAAAAGCAGATCAACTCAGTTTAAAAACAAGTTTTGAATTCAAACTCAAAACAGAAAAAATCAGGAAGCTACAACATAAAGCAAATATAAAGAAGATCAAGTTTCCAGGTTTAAAGATTTAAATCCGATTCTCTGTTCTAAAAAAAAAATCAAAACCTGAACTCAACTCAAGATCTTCAAACTGGAAGCAAGCAATTTTCAAGATCATCTTGAAAATAGATTACAGATCAAAGCATTTCCAAAATGTCTCCAGATTCAAAGATGTAGATTCATCTCAAAACAATCCCAGTCTTCAAACCCAAATTCAAATTTCTAGGCTTTTGCTGCTTCTCTGTTCAAACTTTAATCCAGGTGAGCAAACTATTCTATTAAGTTTGAATCTGTTTATCATCTTGATATATGTGAAGTATAGAAATGAAATTGTGTTGCATATTCATATAGATATGTATATATGTTGTGCATGCTGGTGAAGCTCTATCATGAGTTACAGGTTCTAAAGCCTGATTTAAAATTTCAAATCACCCCACCTACAAATAATTATAAAACTTGAACTCTGAATGAAGGTGTTTTGCATGTGTATGACATCATTCCTAAAAGAGATTCAAGAAAAATTGTTTAGTAAATGTTCTGTAAATTATAAATAACATTGAACTCTAAATTAAGTCAAAAATCCAATGGTCTCGATTGTATGTTTTAACTTTACAAATAGATTTGAATTTCAAAATGATGAATTTTGATAATAAATTTGTGATTTTTAAGTCATTATACAGTGAGATTTTTCAAAATGAACAGAATAGACATTTTGGTCGAATACTGACGATCGGCTTAAAGATGTTTGATAGTTTGAAGTTGAAGGTGGCTGAGATGATGGGAGTCATTAGAAAAAAGGTAGCGAGATTTTTAAGCCACTATGGTGGCCGGACGAAGAGATTTTAGGGTTTAATAACCCAGTTTGGTCGATAAAGCTTTGGGGGAATATTCTTCATTGTTAGGACACGTGGAGTGACCAGTCCGGGAGGAAAAGGAGAAGGAGGCTCTGGCGAGTGTCTGAATGCGACGGCATAGTTGCAGGTGATCTACGGTGACCTAACGAGAAGTTTTTGTGGTTCGGTGATTGGGTTTCAGTTTGGGTCGAGGGACGAATTTTTGTTTCCTGTCGAAGTTGATTGTATTGGATGGCCAGATGGGTTGAGGGAGTTGTCATTGTTGTGTCGAGGGTCACGACGTTGGTCGGAATCGAGCAGATCATCTGTGCACGGGCACGATGCATATTGGTATCTGATGGTCGTTGAAAGGGTGGGAAGAAAGAGTTTACTCGAGTTTTTGTTTGATAGCCTCAGGTTTGTCTCGGAAAAAATTGAATTTGGCTCGAGTGGATTTAAGTATGGGCTCGGGTAGTTTTATTAACAGATTTTTAAATTTTGAAAGTAAGTTTTGTACAGGTTTTGAAATTTTGAAAGGAAATCAAGTTCAAATTTTCAAAAGCAAAAGCAAGTTTAAATTTATCAAGATGTTTAGCCGAATTTAACTATATTTAAAATAAATATGTTTTCGAAGTTTTCAAATGTTTAAATTAGTTTTGTTTCAAAAAGTGATTGCATATTAGATCAATTATGTAATTGAGTCCATATGTGTTTCAAAATAAAATAAGACGATGTCGAAATTAAGGAGTTAATCGTGAAGACCAAATGTTTTATTTAGTTAACTCAAAGATCTAAATTGATTTATGGATTGATAATGATTTTGTTTCAAAGATTAAGATTTTTAAAATTTAATTATTATTAAGGATAATTTGTTCTATTTAATAAGTCTTAAAAGATGTAATTAAGTGATTAAGTAAGTACAATTACTTTGTTTAATTAATTTAAAAGCTAATAGCTTTGTGTAACTGAATTAAAGATAATTAATTTCTTAAAGCTTAATTACTTAATGAAGGTAATTAAAGATTAATTATAAATTAAAGGCTGACTTATTAATTAAATTAAAGGTTCATTTATTAAACAATAAGTAATTAAAGAGTATTTATTACTTAAAGATAATTACTTAATTAAGTAATTAATTAATAATTAAAGTTGTTCTATCTAGTGAAAATAATAATAATTACCAATGTAATTAATTTGTGTGATTAGAATAATCACTTATTGCAATTAATTTAGAATAATTAATTTATGTAATTTATTAAGAGTAATTAATTAAGGATTAATTAAAGGTAAATTATTTAATTATTAAAGGTTGATTTAATTATTAATTGAGGTCAATTAATTTATAATTAAAGGATAATAAATCTGTTATTAAAGGTTAATTAATTAAAAATAATTCGTAATGTTAATTAACCTGGATTAGTGATGAATCTGGTTTCAATAAATCAGATGATTAATCAACTTCACTTATGTATGTTTAAATATATGGAATGTTGAATTGTTTGATATCCTTGATGTGTGATGCTGTGTGATATGAATTATTTTGATTTGAAAGCTGTGATGAATGTAATTTAAGTATCTGCAATGAATGTAATTTATTTATCTGTGGTAGATTTATATTATTTATGAATCAATGAATGCAAATAAGCGTTATAGATTATACCGCTTATCGGTATTGATGCGCTTGAATCTGTGATAATTGATGATGTTGCACTATTGTGTAAAACCCCTGGACTACATCATATACACACTAATATGGATTGCACGGGAATTCAGTTAAGTCACAGATAATTTGAATTTAATATTATTTTATTCAAATGATGTAATGGTTTAGAAAGATGAATTTTGAATCCAAAATGGTTTTGGAAATGAAATTGGGTTAAATATGAAAATCTTTTGAAAGATGTTTTAAAAATAAAAGTTATTTTGAATTACTTGATAAAGTTTGAAATTTAAATAATTTGATTTAAATTTGAATTCGAGATTTGAAATTGAATTTTATATTTGGAAATAATGGTTTAAAAAGTCTATACAAGTTATAAAGGTGTTTATATGGGTTTTAAAACCATTATAAAAGTATTGGTTTGTGAATTTGAATTTAACCCTAGTTTTATACTTGAAGGGCTTTAACTCGGGAAAATGAGATCGGATTTTTTCGTAACGAAAACTATTTGTTTCAAAAAATAAAAGCTTTCATACTGAGAAATATCATATAACTAGTATTATTCCCCGGCATCATGTTGTTCTGTTGTATTGTTTTATTTGTTTCCGTTGTATGTATAACTCTAATTGATGTTGTAAAATTATAATCAAATGTATAGTGTAAACAACTTTATGAAATGTTTATTTAATTTTTATATTTTTTCATTTCGCTACGAGATTATGTGTTTGTTTTCTTCTTTTTTATTTTTCTTAATTAATCTCATTGACTATCTATTTTTCAGATTGTTTTGAGTTGGACATATGTGGTTTATTGTTGACTTTAACCTCCCGAAATGCGGGTCGTCACAGTTGGTATCGGAGCTTGGATTTAGCGATAATCTTAGCTTTGATGGGGACTGACTCATTAAAGATAGGGTAGTAATATCCTAGAATGTGTTTGCTTGTGTGTGTGTGTGAGAGTACATACTTGTTAGTGTTATAAAATGTTTTTTATTATGTGTACTTATCTATTGAGTTGTTTATGAATTCTGGTCGATAATGAGGCACCATGTTATCGATAAGGGTTTCTAAACACTTCAACGATGCAAGTTGACATAATATTGTTTTAAAATTGGGTGAATGAAATAATTTTTACCTAAATGTTATTTTATATATAAAAAGAACAATTTTCCATAAATAACC
The DNA here is from genome assembly GCA_030765085.1 of Allium cepa. Classification (NCBI taxonomy): domain Eukaryota; kingdom Viridiplantae; phylum Streptophyta; class Magnoliopsida; order Asparagales; family Amaryllidaceae; genus Allium; species Allium cepa. The sequence continues at coordinate 204,244,776 of CM060944.1, read as the reverse complement.
ATATAAGTTTATGAAAATACTAATTTATTTATGGATGTTTGTTGTTAAGAGATGATAATATTTAGTTATCATCAATTATTGGTAGAATTAAACGAAATACGAATACTTTGTGAACTCTACTTCATGAAGCATTCAATAAATACATTTAATTGCAATCTAATTGCATTAACAATTGTTTGCAATAACAAAGATGTAATTTAACAAAATGTTTACAAATAAGGTAATGAAATTGTATAAGTATATTTATAATATAGCTTATAAATAGAAAGGATTTAAATGCTGAGAATTTTAGAATTTAAAATCCCGTTGATTTTCAAAAATTGTTTTCAAAGTTTTAAGAAATAATAAGTATTATTTTGGAAGTGATTTTGACTAGAATTATATTTTGAAAAGATTTTGGAAGAAATAAAAGCATGAAAGAATAAAAGCATTGAACCCACCTTAGTCATTGGAAAATAATTCTGAGCGGGACCGTAGCATCGTCAGTGTTCATTTTCGAGTTTCTGAGTGAGTTAATACAAAAGAAATTATATTTCGGTTAAAACAAAGTTATTTAGATTTTTGAAGAGTATAATTTGATATATAAAGTTAATATGTACGATATTATTTCAAAATGATTTGAAATGTAAAGATTTAGTATTTAAATTTTGAGATTTTCAACTAAGCAAGGTCATAATATGATCAATGTGATTTTCAAAGGTATTTGAACTTGTTTGGTAAAGTTTAAAAGTGTTTGAACTTGTGTATAACAAATTTGGTAAATAAATAAAAATAAACCATCACGTTTTGGTAGTTTGTAAATTATATAATTTTTGATCTATTGAAATTGTGAATAAGATGGGTTGGAAGTTGGTTTAATAATTTGGATAAGTAAAATAAATCTGAATCTGTAAATACTCTTTTGGATACGAGAGTATTATATAAATTTGAACTTGAATTAAAGAATGTTTATTCATTTAAATAAAATAGTCTAAATATGAAGTGTGTAGGTTATAAAATCAAGTTGTAAGTATTAACTTAACAAAATTATGTTTATATGGATATTTATGAACTTAAGCAATGAATTTAAGTCAAATCTAACTTTAGTTTAAGTTAGAGAATGAATTTAGACTGTGAATTTAAGAACTTAAATCTCGGTGGTTTTGAAATTGTTTTCTAAGATTTTAAAAATAAGTATTATTCAAAAATATTTACAAATGAAAGTTGTTTCAAAGGGATTTTAAAAGGAAGTAAGTCCTGTACTCCCCTCTTTTTTCGCTGGAATATAATTTCGGTGATGATGGTTGCATCCTCGACATTCATTTTCGAGTCTCAAAGTGGGGGAGACCGCTTAGTAGCTTTGCGACACATTTGGTTTGATAAACAAATTTTTATTTAAAATTTCTAAATATGATTGATATAATAAAAGATATGAGTATATATTATTTCAAAATGATTTGGAGAGAAACCGGGTGTTTAGTTCTTACATTCTCTATAAATTAAAAAATTTCTTTTCTTTTCTTGAAATGAAATAATAAAATAATTTTATAAAATGGTCCATGAATGATTTGATATAAAGTGTGTTAAGCATAAAGTGAAATAATTAAAATTTGAATAAATTGAATGTAAATGAATAAAATCCGATAATTGGAAGTAAGCCAACTGGATGTTAATAAAGGATGGATGTGAATAAGAGATGATAGTGTAAATTGCTAACATTGGATAATGTAAATTGATATAGTTTGGAATAATTAGATGAATATTAATTTTTGAATGGTTCCTTTTGTTGCAAATCATTGTTATAACTGTTTTTGGCTACATATGATTATTATATTGTATATAAGTGCTTATGCTTGTGTTTCGGATTAAAAACACATGTTATATAGTTATATTAAACTCATGCATGTTTTCTATATCTTATTATAAGTGACTAATATTCAAACTTAAGTTGAGATTGGTACATATGAAGACTTTTGGACGTATATGCGATTTGACTCGCTTTGTTTGCTTTAACATGAGTGTGCGCGCTCATATTTATAATAATAATGTATATATCTCGGATTATATACCATACTTTTATAATTTTCCCTACGGGATGCCTCGTCACAAAGATGAGATATGTATTTGTTATATATATGTGTGTGTAAAATTTTCCCATCGAGCCGCTTAAAAGGAACGCTGCCTGAATTCTCCTATATTCAGGCGTTAAATAAATTTTGACTTTAAAATTTTATAACCTTTTTTAACAAATAAGTCGATATCAGAGTGGCGTGGCGGAAGCATGGCAAAGGTTGTGCAAATAAGATTTTAATGTTTTGCATTTTGATTATTTTGAATAAAATATATCAAATGTTACTTATTCCCTTTTCGAGAACGAAAAGTTTGAGTGGTGCAGATTGTAACGACCTATATTTTTAAATATTTTAATTTATTAAATTTAATACGTTTTTTGAATAAAAATGGTTAGAAATAAAAATTTAATGATTTATTAGTGTAATTTATTGGATATGAACTTAGATAAAAAATTTAAATAACAAAATTCAATGAGCTAAAAGATGATAACTTATATTAGAAAGTAAATTAAATGATATTGAATTGTAAGTAATTGATAAGAGAAATTGAAATAATTAATATTAAGTTAACAAAGAATCGAACGAATATTTATTAAAAGTAAAAGCGTAAGTTTATTTATATGAAATTGTATTTTTGGTGAGTATAAATTTCAAAAATAAGTAAACATTTATTTGGTAAGAAATGGAAAACTTTTGTTGTACAGAATAATTGCAAAGATGTTGACTAACTGTAAAATGGAAGTAGTATCTTATTATCGTTTTAAAAAGAAAATTTAAAAAGTTAAATAATTTATATTTAAAATATAGTTATTTATTTGACAATTTAATTATTATATTTAATATTTGTAATTGTTTAAATAATTGAATCCTGAATTTAATGTGAATGAAAACGATTTTGAAAGTTGATTTAAATTCTATTTAATTCAGAGTGAAGATAGTAAACTTTTAAATTTGATTAAAAATGAAAAAACAGAAATTGGAAATTTTATATTTTATTAACGTTTAAAATAGACTTTTTGAGCTTTTTTTTGACTCCGATGAAACTAGTTTCATCGGATCCGTATTAGTGAATTATTTTATGACGTCGAATTTTGTAGCGATTGGACATATCATTTGGTCATGCGAGTTTGAAACATGCAGAAAGTAATTAAAGGAATTTAAATTAAAATAATTCGATCTTGGAAAGCTATCTATTGTACGTGATGGAATTGGCTCTCGATACATATTCCATTGTGTTCGAAATAGGGGTATAACATATAGTACGTCATGCGGCACGCTTCATTTGGAGTTTGAATTTTCACGGATGAATAATGTTGTGAGATATTTTTCTATAAATAGCCATCTACCTTCCTTCATTTGCAAATCCTAAACATTAGTCGCCTCCTTTATAATTTTAATTGTCGAAAATTGTCCATCTTCTTACCTTGATTTCTCTCTTTAGTTGCACTTTTTGGCATGACTTCAACTAGGAATATGTAAAACTCGACAAGCTCCACAAGATTGACAGTTGGATCGTCAAAATTCATCGTGTGGTGGCCGATGAAGGGTTGCGTTCGTCGACCAATTTTTAAGTTTGCAAGTCTCGATCTACGCATATGCATGCGGTTGTAGGATAGTGCGGCGGTAGGCGGCTCGGCGTTGGTGGTGCCAGTCGTTCATGGGTGTGAGGCAGCGTTCGTCGATCGATTAAAAGTAAATATAGGCACGACCCACTGACGAAAGCGTGAACGAATGTAGGGTGATGAAGCAGAGTAAGTTTTATTTTTTAAATTTTTTAATTAATTTAATTATCGCGAATATTTATTTATCCATAAATTTTTCATACGAGGTCGGATTTGAGCGAAACTAGTTGCGTTTGATATGTGTCGAAGTCGTCTCCGACATTGAATTGGATTCAAAATTTTTTGGCTCTTAGTTTTTATCAGTTTTAGATAAAGGAGAGTGTTTTAAACTGCTCATGGAATACTAAAACATTCTGATGCTAGTTAAATAGAAATCATGTAGTAATTTATCTTTATTGACTGTTGTTTGGTAATTTAACTAACGTTTAAATAGACATATGAATTGAACTGTTAGGAATTTGTAATTGATAGTAAAATAGAAATTGAATTGCTAGCTATACACCTGATATTCATAACTAGTTAGCTATTGTGATATATTGATTGTTTTGGATGTTGATTGTGTTGGATGGCTATTGGTTAATATTTTGGATGATTGGATATTTATTATATATATATATATATATCCTATTATCACATTGTATATTATTTGACAGCATATAAGCTTTTATTTGAATTATATTCAAATAAATTAAGAAATATGTTGAAATTATACATACCTATGACATTTTGATTTGGATTGAAATGATATATATTCATCCCTGCAATTAAAATTGAAATAACCGATCACTTGGCTATAGGTTAGAAAATAATATACGAACACTAGATTGGTTAAATTAAATTGCTTTAAATTCTTTAATTTGAACCTATTTAAATGATTTTGTTTTAAAGAAATAAAAATCCAATTTATCAAGATTGAATTATTTTCGAATTTGATTTTTGAAATGTTGAAATCGAAATTGGTTAAAAGTGATTATTTTAAAGAATTAAATTTGAAATATGAAGTTGTAATTCTATAAATTTTCTAATTTACTTTGTAAACTTCCAGTCTTACTTCGCATTAGTTAAGTGTCTTCATGAGATTTCCTTATTTATACTGCTTTCTAATCTATAGCGGTCAATTTAGAAAATCAACATAGTATAAAAATGAACATTTCTCATGAAATATCATGCATTTTTTTATACAAATGAGACAACTAATGTTTACGATCGAAAGCCTAAAATAATAATTGTTGAAAGCTGCCTTTCAACATTAATTGGTATTCAAGATGTTGTGTACCTATCACTCTTACTCAAATAAAATGGACATTTTTAGTAAGCCATTCTACCGTAACCCATATGTCTTAAATCACCTTTTTGACTTTTAGCAAATAATATTCATCCATTATCTTAACTACTCCAACTAATTATTAGTGAAACTATGCTTTTTAACATTGCAGCGGGCAAGGAATACAAACTACGCACCTTAAGAATAACTCAACGAAAATTTGGCTTAGCATAATAACATTCCGACCACCAATCTTGCCTTCTTTAATCCTAAGCCAACCAACGCACAATAATTTTCACATTCCTACGAATATAACTATGGTTTAACCAATTTTACATCCAATCCCTATCATCCAATACCCAACAGACAATTTCTCACATCTAGGGTTTTGAAAATCCAATTTTTCCTAAATCTATACTCTTATGTCGAAAAAGTTATTCAAATGGACATTATATTTTCACCCTACTTTTGCATATCCATTCCACTGTACCTCAGAACCTTCTCTTTTGCCCCAAGTCTTTTCTTTCTTTTCCAAGTATAGTTCACATAAGGAAATTTATTTTTAAATTTGAAAACATAAATATTTTATAAACACGTTGTTTTATATGAATAAGGTATGGAAAAGAAATTCCAAAGCTAAATTAACTTTCCCTGTGTCACTATCTATGTTTTACATACTATCGCACTTACTAAATAGTAAAATTCATATTCACTAACAAGTCGACTTCTTCCCTACGCTAAGCATATGGAATTTCTAAAATCATAAATTTTTTCTTTTTCCATTAAAAATCGTTTTCAATTAAATTGGTGAAACAGATGGAAATTTTTTAAAATAAAACCCACTTTTCAAAACATTTTCAAAAGTATTTTTTATATTTTTAAAATCAAAGATGTACGAATTTTTTTCCAAAAGTATCTATTTTAGCTTTTCAAAACAAATCAAACCTTATCCAACGTAATCGAGATTCAATCAAACGATTTTAACGCGTATGATTTACCTTAGCCTATTACATTCGAAATTTTTTCTTTTACTTTAGGGTAACAATCAGCACAGAAGTACACATATAAATTTCAGCTTTTATGGCATAGGGATTGTGACCTCTTGTTCTGCAACAACTTTTCCTCACATTTGCTCCCCAAAATTTGTTTCTCCAAAATTTTAATGCTTTTAAGACTTAACACTGTATACTTTTAGTAGCTAATTCTATAAATTTTCTAATTTATTTTGTAAACTTCCAGTCTTACTTCGCATTAGTTAAGTGTCTTTATGAGATTTCTTTTATACTACTTTCTAATCTATATAGCGGTCAATTTAAAAAATTCAACACGGTATAGAAATGACCATTTCTCATGAAATATCATGCATTTTTTTATACAAATAGAGACAACTAATGTTTAAGAACGAAAGCCTAAAGTAATAATTGCTGAAACTTCCCTTCAACATCAATTGGTATTCAAGATGTTGTGTACCTATCACTCTTACTCAAATAAAATGGACATTTTTAGCAAGCCATGCTACTGTAACCCATATGTCTTAATTCACCATTTCGACTTTTAGTAAACAAGGTTCATCAATTATTTTAACTACTACAACTAATTATTAGAGAAATTATGCTTTTTGACATTACAGTAGGCAAGGAATATAAACTACGTACCTTAAGAATAATTCAATGAAAAATTGGCTCAGCAAAATAACATTTCGCCACCAATCTTGCCTTCTTTAGTCCTAAGCCAACTAACGGACTCTATGTGTGTTTGCTATCTCATTATACTTTTCTCAATTATATTACTATTTTCTTATACCAAAATCTCTTGATAATATTCTCAAATTTCATTATATACTTTCTTTTCCTTTTGATCTCTCCGAATATAATTTTGGACTTACAAAAGTGTATTTTCATATCAGTCCTTATTCCATTGGGGGTTCTTATTTTGGTTTTCACACTTTTCTATTAAAACATTCCTAGGTCCGTACCAATATCCCTTATATTTTACAGGAATTCCTTATTGGTACTCAAAGGACATTCATAACTATTTTATTCATAGAATATACCATTATCTCTTCTTACCTAGATAGACATCCCTATCGACTCCATATCAAAGTTGGTTTGGTTTATTACTACGCTTTATAAAACCATTAAATTTTACAGTCATGAAGTACTTAACCCAAAACTTTTATCTTTTCATGAATATAAACTTAGAAGCTTTTTTGTCAAATTTAACAATTGCTTGATTTCCTAAAGGAGCCATTTGAAACTCCTTATTTTAACCAACTTTAATTGTATGTGTGATAGCTTGTAAAAACATTGCCTAGGATTTCGAAAGTAAATTTATTTAATAAGTTCTAAAGTTAATGTTAGCAATTTAATTTTAAAAAGGTCCTTTCCTTTTAAATCCATTTTACAATAAAGATTTTACTTCTTAAAATGTAGGATTTTTAACATAAGCTATATATTACATTTTACAATTACAAACTCGATTGTTATACCAAACCACTTTTCAAAAATGTACCATTACACATTTCTAAAAAAATTTACAACTTTAAACAATAAAAACTAGAGTGGACAGTGACAACTTTCATACTATTATTTTCCTATTACTCATACCATCTTCACTTTCAACTTTAGTGGAGACTCTAATAGCATATGAGGGGGGCTTCTATATGATATGTGCAATTAATATGCATAATTGTGGAAAATATCAATTTTTCTTTGTTTTGCCTTTAATTTCCTATATTGTTTCTAATTAGATTACTGACATTATTTTATTATCAATTCCTATTGTTATTTATATTTAAATTTTCCAATGTTTCTACAACTTAAATTTCTTCTACCTAAATTGCTCTTATTTAAATGGCTTCTCTTTGTATAACTCTTTTTTATATATAAATCTATTTTAGTTAGTTCTTTTTATATTTTCCTTATACGGGGATATTCTTCCTATGTTCACTATTGGACAATTTTACCTTTCAATTCAATTTATATTTCAAATCTATCTGAGTCTATGTTCTTCTTATTCACACTAAATATTTCTATCACTTTCTCCATCAGGTGTTTATGTCTACTATTCTCATAACACCATTTAAAACCCGTACCACTTCCTATTGTCCACTCCTTAAAAGAATTTTAAATTTTCGAATTTACAAAATCAGAAAAATCCATCGAGCTATACATACGCTCTATTTCAATTTATTCCGAAGGAAATGACTCTTTTTAAAACCCTTTTAACTGAAATTTTTAGTCTAAACAATTGTCATTCCAATTAGAAATTCTATTTAAATAAAATGTAAAAAAGGTATTTATTTTTCAATTTTTTTTTAAAACAATGGATGGGCCTTATTTACTAAAAGTCAGAAAGGTGAACTGAGACATATGGGTTATGGTAGAATGGCTTACTTAAAACATAGAGATTCTTTATTTCCCATTTATCCGGATCTAACATACATAATTAACCGGCAATCCAGTGGTGATCTAGATCCATAGGGCAATCTAGGCCCAACAATGGAATCAAGTATCATCCAAATTTAGGGAACATTCAATATGTCGCACTCATGCTCTTTTTAAGTCAACACCTTACTGTATGACCTATCATTCGTGGGGTGATTGAGACAAGAATTATTTTTAACTCTATTTATTGTTCCAACTCATAGTTGCCTTATTCATATTTTTAGAATATGGTCGCAACTAATTCTATAGTCGAAATTTGCAAGGTTTGGCATATAATATATATAAATACATAACATGTTCACTCGACATATCCTAATTTTTGTGGTCGATTAACCTAAGATCTAATACCAAATGTAATAACAAATACCTTAGCGGGGCCGATTTTTCGATTAATCCAAAAACCAAAGTCCACTAGGGTGCGAATCGTTGGTGTTTGTATCTTGATATAAACATAAATATATTGTACCGAGGAGGGGGTAGAACAACGTTTTAGTAACTGGTAAATTGCAAACTTTATCCATTGCACTAGTTTATGCTGATTGGATTCCAACACATGTTATGTTTAATATTCATAAGTTAGTCATTTTGACATCATACACGCATATGAATCTAAACTACTCGTGGTATCAAGTAAATACATACGTGTGTGTATACATAAGTACCATTGACCCTCATGGACAAGGGTACATTCCCTGTTAGTATTCGCAAATATGCATCATGCCAGGAGTCCACATAAATGCTTAGGTTGAATTGCCCATGTACATAGTAGAACCTCCTATTGGTGCTTAATAAAGGCATTACAACTAATTAGCAGTATTCTAATCTTTCTCAAAGACTAATCTAATTGCTTCATATCGATTTTCAAATTTGCATAACCGGACTACTTTTGCTCGTATTGTACTTACGCATCGAGAGGCGCTTGAAGTGTTGAATCAAGACGACTTAGGGTCTGCTGCATATATGTCTACATCACAATTGTATAACGTGACTAATTGCACCATGTCGAGCATCCACATCGATGTCTAAGTTGAATTGCCTACGTAGATAGGGAACCTCATGTTAGCGCCAAACTATGCACCACGCTAAGCATCCACATTGGTGTTATGCGTACACCACAGAGCCTCATGTTAGTGTCGTGTGCTTAGCACATACTCACGATCAAACGACCATATATTCCCACAGGTCTTACGGTTGGAGATGTCCTACATCAGTACAATATATACAAAACTGCTGGTAATTTCTTACGGATGGTAGACTTCGATTGTGTAACATTAGGGACCTCGCACCCAGCCCATATTAGTGGCCGTGTCATTAATAATTAACCTAAATACTATCTAGACGCACTAATTCACACTCATCATAATGAATCCTTGAGGCCATATAACCTTAACTAGTTATTTTGCCTCTTAAGTTCAATTATTGGTATTCATTTACCTAGTACGAACTTACTCCTTATTTTATTAATATAGGTTAAGCATCCTTAATACTTCTTCCTACTTAATGCAAATAAGTATAATTCACTACTTCTTTTTAGTTAATGCCCATTTTAATGAGATTACCGTAACTTCTTTATTTCCTCAATTCATTGTCTTATTCATGTTTAGTGCTTAATACTTATTCTCTAACTTTAATTTAATTTCATATATTTAATCGGCAACAGGATTATTATTATTTCTATTTGTAACATTTTTGTTGTAGATTTAGGATTTTCTACATTTTAATGCATTGAAGCTATATTTTCCCAAAGGAAAATATCATCAATGTAATTTCATATAAATCATCTAACTGAGAAATTGTGCTTTGTTTAAAATTATAAGAATTTATCCTCTCTTTTTTAAATGAAATAAACAGCACAAAACACGATAAAAATCCCTATTTTGCACATCTCTTTCCTTTGGGCTTATTCTTTGTTATTACAAACTACTCGCATTCATGTATAAATGTAAAATTGGATAATATTTAGAAATTTACATACAAACATACTTCATTTGAATGAATTAAAACATAAACTTAAATTCCAATCAAATTTAAAGCGATCTCCAATTCATGTTTAACACTTTATAACATTCAAATAACGATATTCGAAATTAACATAAAATATATTCAATGAATTATCCCATAACTTTAGGTACTACTTTTTCCCTTACATTCCAGATTTAGGTATATACAACATTTAGTCAAATTTAAAAACATACTGAATATGTAAGCAACAATCTCAAGTTCATTCTATATTTTTAAACCTACAATTCCATAACTTATATTAAAGCATAAATGAAATAGATTCATAATGATATAAATCCAATACTATATAAAAACATATAATTACTTACTTACCTCTTAGCTTCCAAATCTCAAGATCTAAATCCATTCTACTTATTTTGACTCTCTTTCTTTCAATCAATATATGTGTCTATTAGAATAATAAATCTAAGAAGGGATTTGAATTAAGTGTAGTTTTTAAGTTTAGATTTAGAATTTACCTTTTCTTTGTTGAATCAATTCACTCCTATTCTTCTTCTCTTTTATTTTTTTCTATTCTCCACTTACACAAACATATAATATTTTATAATTCCTATAATTCCTAGAACTGGTGAAGAAGAAAAATTAGTAGCACTTTGATTCTTGATTAAGAAAATATAAGAAGAAAAGTGAGAGAATAGGCTTCTATTTATAGGTGCTCGAGTCAATCCTATCTATTAGATTAAATTATATTAAATCTAGGCTATTAGGCCGAGGTTCATTCTCAGCCGCCACACTACCACCGGTAGATCAGTCAATAGGGGGCGGTCCACCTCAAGGGGTTGACCAATCCATATTCCAACATCGATTGGTTAACCTCATTTAACTAACGTTTATTTATTTCATTTAATAATTAATTTCCTTTAATATATTTCTAATATTTTTGATTCCAAATCTTCAAACGTTAATAACTTTTCTTTTGTATTCCGATTGCAAAAGCTTTTATATGGAAGTTGATCAGAAATTTGCCATGAACACAATTGTGAAAATTTCGTAGCTAAATTTTAATGTTTGCAAAAATTCTATTTTTAAGCTTTAATAATTATTAATTAACTCTTTTTAATCGAGTAATGTTTAGTTTTCGGTGTTTATAGATATAGTAAGGAATAATAGTACAAACAGTCATATCTGACATGTCTTGGCATCCCAAGAGTTAGAACGTAATGATAATATTATAATCTTATAACATCATAAAGTTTACGAACATCGTAGTACACTATCGAATGGTTAGGTGTCGATCGCCTAAATATTACGTCATGTGACATCCGCTAGTGCTACAAACAAACATGGTAAATATAACATCCATCAAACAATCATCACCATTACTAAATGTGCTTTGGATGTATAATAACTCATATGACCATTCCTTTGCTAGGATTAGTGGAAAATTCCTATATTTCTACGTACCTGAAGACTGGCCCATAGCTAACACTAAATCCCTTTAACGATCTAGGGTATACACTTCCCGTCAATGATTCTGCATAGCCAATTAATTAGCCAACGAGCATCCTCACAATACCCTTGCTTACAAGTACACTAGTAAACATTCTATGTATCAGCGATCCCTTTGCACGTGTATTCGATCCCTTCTTTGCTCCATCAATTTCCATTCATTATTGCAGAACACTTCAAAATTTCATTTTTCATGATAGAACCCTATAATGTTATACCCATGAGTTCCCTTCCACAAACCCACCCTATTGGATCTTCATCACGACTCCATCGATCGAGTTGCCATCATTAGAACACTTCTAAATGTCCATATCGATCAAGAATAAACATAATAAAGTTCTAATGCCATCATGTCAAAACTTCTTTCCTTCACCTCGCCATTTACCATCATTGTTCATTGCATCACCATTGTCATAAATGTACATCAAAGGAATGCATGAACATATGTACATGACTACCAAAACACCACATGCGCATCCCCCAAGTTTCATCTCCATGTGCCAAAACTCAGAATCATTGGTACTGACCATGCATGGTCTGCCCCGACAATGGGAACCATCCAAAAAAGCCATAAAGTTGAAGTCCCATCCTCCTCTTGCCTTAGCCAAACCAAACCGAAGTCAATCTATGTAAAACTCGAAGAAGGCTACAAGAAAACTCAAGGTGAACAAGGTCGGTATCGACCGCATTCCCCTTCCTCAAATTTTACTAAGTCCCAATCTATTTCCTTCTGAACTCCTGCCTGACCTAGAGCATCCATGCTGAAGACTCGAGGTCTTTGCCTCCTCGACTGCAACGACCCGCCTTTTCAAATCCTAGAAGTCGACACTAATACACCCACTATATTGTATGTTGAACAACTTAGTGCCGAAAAGACAGATTGTTAGGGGAAAAGAAAGAATATAGAAGATAGAAGAAATTAAAAGCAAACACAGAATCTCACAGCACAACGGAATAAAATATATTAGTCAACACAATTACTTACAAAGTCATTTCAAAAATGATACATTAGAGTTACACTAATACAGTTTCTTACCTAGGATAGTTATAACAGCCTTTCCTTATATATAAGATATAATGTTATAACAGCATGTCCTTATACGTCAAATATAAATTATATAGTATACAACAGAAACAAGATAATAACTAGTTATCGTGAAGCATCCTGCTCCGAGCTCCTACAAAATGCATCCGTGGAAAAACCCGAACTATTTGGTTGCTCATAAAAATTTGAGCGCCAAAGAGTTTTAGGGAAAGAAAATAAAACTCTGGGTCAGACATGGGTCTGGTCCGAGTAAATGAAAATAACTTGATTATTACTTTTCGAAACTTTTGTAAAAGGTAACTCATAAGACTATGCCGCATATAAACACGGACAGGTTTTACCTTAAGATAACCAATACACTTTTATAGAAAATCGAGCAATATCATGACAATGTCTTAAGTACAAATACTTGTTAACCTTAGCGGAAATTGTACATTAATTAAATTCCAACATACTAGGTTCTACAATCAAAACTGTAATGGCATGTATTTAAGAATGGATTACATACTATGACCAGGTAAGAAACTAGCTTCGATGGGTACATCTCTAGAAACATGCACCTAGGTCTGATAAGAACATCTTATACCCTGCCACACAGAACTTGCCTACCACTTGACTAGTAGTACCGAATATGTCATCATCCTAGTCTTCCAACCTTAATTGAGATCTCTCATGCACAACCAAATCCATAAAAATAGGGTATCAAGAAAGATAATGACATACCCTAATGGGAGTGACCCATTTAGCCTTGCTACATGCCTTGTTTTAGTCATTTCTCGGTTAATGAGGCCTTAGGCTAAGTTTTACCTTCTTCAATAGCAATACCGCTTGGAATGCTAACACTTCCCTTCATACAGTAATGCAGTGTCAACATTCATCCATACAAATTGTCCAGGATAAGGACAAACCGAAGGCACTATTTTCACTACATCCATTTTGAAATCACACTCAAGACTAATAGCAAGAAGCCCTTGCACTTCAAAGCTCCATCTTCGATTCCATGTTTTTCAAGATGTGTTCAGTTCGAAATGCTTGAGTTGGATCGAAGTGGTTTTCAAATAACAGATCTAATCCCGGTCTCTTTGAAATAACTTTCGATAATTTTCAGTAAGCTCAATCCTAGTTCTTCAGGAAATAAGCACATAAAAGATAAGAGCGGTGTTCACCTCTTAAGCGTTAGTGGACGAATTTCCTTATCATTTATCCTAGAAGAACGAAATGAATTTATACGTACAGTATAGCACCATTGACGATAACTGTACCATATAATTTCTGTGTTTCTCCTAGATATTTCCAAAGTTACATTTTGGTCTAGATTTGATAGTCGGTTATTTAACTATAAAATAAATAAACAATCAAACATTGATTAAATTCCATATGGAATCCTCTAAGCCTTTATTAATTAATCTTTAATTAATAAAATCGCTTTGTAAAACTTTATCAAAGGATCTTTTCTAAAACACTTTCCAAAACCCTTAACGTTCCTTTTTAAACTTGGAAAAACAATGCAAATGTTTACCAAAACAGTTTCGGAAAACTTGCTCTTCTCAAAATTCCGTACTAAATAGCTAAACAATTCCTTTTTCAAAACATCACCTGCTATAAAACTCATTCACTTATCTCTTATAAAAATTCTTTTATAAGTTCACTTTATATTCAAACTTCTTTATAAACTTCCAACTAGATTTAAAGCTTCTTTGAAAAATCTCTAAAATGATTTACATCATCTCTTCTATTTTTAAACTATTTAAACATCTTCCTTTATAACTCCTTTACAAAATTTCCTTTAAAAATATCATTTGTAAAACACGTTAGGTAAGCCCTTTTATTTAGTAAAAACCCTTTTTATAAACAAGCTATTACTTATAAATAACTTATAAAAGAATAGTTTAGCTTTGAAATCATTTATAAATTTGACAACCATAAATTGATTAAAGAGTTAATTTAATTCAAAACCATACTTTATAAATTCAAAAAGAGGCTTAGAAGTCCCAATGGTACTCATTTAAGTTCCATTCAATTTCAATTCCAATTCACTTAACAGTTATTTACATAAGTCATTATATATGTAAATACAACTCATATCAAAATCAGGGAACAACATGTCAATATAAGTTAACTAGCATATGTATGTCCAAATAACATAACAGCAGGATGGTGATTTGTCCTACTAAATAGATGTCCAAACAATTCGATCAATTAATAGCAGAACGAGGATTTATTCTTCTAACACGTGTCCACACAAACAAATAAACAACCTATCAATTTATAGCAAAACAAGATTTATTTTGCTAAAACATGCCCAAACAACCAAATTTACATTAAAACTCATTCATAGTTATATGGTTTCTTAATGGTATCAACACTTGAATCACTTGTACTTAAAATCAACTTTGAAAAAGAAGTATCTTTAAACAATTTTACTTTTGCAGACAAAAGGATTTAAAACTTTAAACCTATTTTTTTTATAATAATTAACTATAAGTTAAATCCTTATTTAAATCATAATTAATTTTAATTGAATCTTAACTTAATTTAATTAAATAGTCAAACAATAATTAATTATTAATTAAACTCAAATTAATCCCTTATTAATTATTAAATAATTAATTAAACCTTTTTAGATAATTGAACATTAATTAATCTCAATTAATTAATTAATTACTCTTTAATTAAACTTAAACAATAAATTAAACCGAAAATAAATAATTAAATAATAATTTATAATTAAATAAATAACTAACCCTAATTAATCCTCTATTAATTTTAAATAATAATTTAAACCTAAATAAATGGTTAATAATTAATTAATCGTAATTTGTTAATTAAAATAGACTTTAATCAAAACTTAACTAATAAATTAACCTTAATTTAAAATAATTAAATCATAAGTTAAAGTTTAATTTTAAATCTTAATTAATTAAACAAACATTTATTTACAATTAAACTCTAATTAATCTCAGTTAAGCCTTAGTTAATTAAATATTACTTATTTAATATTAATTAATAATTAAACTTAAACTAAACAACCTTCATTTAAAATTTAACACAAATTAAGAAATAATTAAGTGAATAGTTATCCTTGAATCAAATAAAAAATTTATTTGACAATTAAGTAAGGATTTAAAGTGACAACTAAATAAAGATTTGATGTGAAATTTAAATAAAGATTCGATGTGACATCGTGGTTTAAGCCCTAAACAACTCAAAATAAAAAAACTTAAAGAATTTGAAATCGTGCAATTTTCTGAACTTCATCCATAGCGACTATCACTATGGATACCCCTAATTTCCAACTTGTTTTTACTTATATATCACAACCAACCCAAAGTCTATGAACCATAGCCATCACATAAATAAGCACACATCTTTCGAAACAAACATAGTACTTGGACTTTGAGATTCAAATTCTAAGATTCACATAACATACACACATATATTACCAAAATAACCACGAGATAATCCATCAATATCATTCATATATACAACCATATAATAACCATATATATAAAGGTAAATTCTTTATCAAAAAGTTAAGGAATTTACTCACCAAAATTCAACGAACTTTTGCAAAAACACTTAGGACTTGTAAAGCTTGGAAATCAACAAAACCAACTTGAAAATGTGTTAATTTGCTCTTGATTTTTCGATCCTTTCCTCTTTAATTTTAGCAAAGTGGTCAAAAGGAAAGTTTTAGATTATTCTTTCCCCTATCATTTTAAAAAAATTTACTCAAAAAGGTTATATTTTGAGGAAGTTATCGTCAAAATTGTAAGAAGTATTTTCGGACATCAAAATCTTGGTTCAATAAACACTCTCGCAAAAATTTAAACTTTGGAGCATCTAAGCTTGAAAACAGAAAAAGTGGTAAACTACGAAGTTAAAGCCACTAGAATTATAAAAGGTTTGAATGAAGGAAAATCTAGTTTTGGAGTATTTTGTAAGAAGTTATGGCCGAAACCATTTCAGGTAAAAATGAAGAAAATTGAGATTGAAAGAGGAGTTTGAAGCTAAGTTTAAAAAATTAAAAAAAGTTTAAAATTGAAAATGTGAAACTTGAAAATGCTAAGGAAGTAATTAAATTTCTTTCTAGGAGATTAGGAATTTTTGAAATGAGAATAAGAACGAGAAAAATGGAAAATAATTTAGAAAAATTAGTTTATATACCAAGACACAAATCGAACTACCAAAATACCCTCATGTATTATGCCCTCCACGTCCTTTTGCCACATCATCATCCATGCCCGTTCCTTACCATCATCCATTAATTGCTAATGGTACTTATGTAATTGTTTGTCCAAAGAAGCATTTTTATAAAATATATGTATTTACTTTATTTTTATAAAAATCTTTTCTTATCGTTTATATGTATATATACATACTTAAGCATATACATACCCATATAAACATCATAAAGCTTGACACCTCTCAAAAATTTCAAAATTTATCATGGAGAAACATTTGACCTCTTGTTGTACTCTTGTCCCCTTTTAACGTGACATATATTTCAATTTTTTAATATTAGTTGTCAAAGTGTCATTTCATGATTATCTTAGACTAATTAATTTATTAACCTAATTAAGCGCAACTATATTATCCTAAACCATATTATGTAATTATTCTATGTATGCATATATATAAGAAAGTGTGCACAACATTTTGAACAACTTTTACACAATGAAACGTTGAAAACTTGGAAAATAATTTTCAGTCACATTTTCGGTTTTTCATCGAACTATATATTTTTTGTAAACAAATTTTAAAAAATATTTTCCCACAATTATTTATTATTAAAAAATTTTATTTTCATTATTAAACATATATATTAAATATTTAAATTAATTAAAAATTCATAAATAAAAGCAATGAAATTTCGGGTCATTACATTGACCCAAAGCGTCATCAACGCTGAGATGATTTGCTAACTCGAAAATTCACTAAGTCCAAATCATACTGCCAACATGATTTCTCTTAGCCTTCCTAGAGCCTTTTCTTTCCAAAACCCAAAGTATTCCCCCTTTTGACGAAAAGCACATTAAACCCGGCCATATTTGATCATTACCGACAAGATTTTGCCGCCATCGACCATAAATGATGACCATAATTTAGGATATCAAATCAAATCCAAATCATGTGATAATTAGTTCTTGGCTCCCTAAAGCTTCAAGAAAGTCATATCCTAGTTTCATCACATTTGGAGCAATTGGTGTCATCTGCACCAAACAACGTACCATAATCCTAGCTACATAGAACAGCTAGCAAACACATCAAAATAATTCATGCAAACTCAAACATCATCAAATAACATGCAAACAACATATACAAATCTTCCAAACATCATAAATCATTTTGGATCTAAAATTATGTAAATTAGCAATTATGGTTGGTAAATAGTGGAAAACATATCAAAATCAAATCTATCTTTTCAAATACAATTTTGTATTATGAACATCAAATCCATGTTTGAAATTGTTTTAACATTGAAATTATCATAAAAACCATAATTTAACTATATCTACATATGTAGTAAAGTTAGAGAAGCAATATCACTCACAACGCACCAAAATTACCCAATTACCGATGCAAATCTAAAATGAAAATTGCATTCATGGATTCCAATGATGCTCAAACAGTAGTTTTGAAATTTCCTTTGCTAATTACCCTTAATGATGTGACTTAAGCTAATTAAAGTATGAAAGAAAAGCTTTTTGATTGAATTTGAGTTAATAATGGTTTAGATCCTTTTTGGGAAGTGTGAGACTGATTTAAATTTGTCATATCATCCCCAATTATGCCAAATCCCATACTTGGTTTGTGGGCTTTTGTTTAGGCTTAATTTATTACCCACTATTCTAGCCAGCAATAATCTAAACTTTAAACGGTTATAATTCTTCAATAGTAAACCAAGTTTCATACTATGGTCACTTAATAGAAAGTGAAACCATCGCCTCGACCTAATAAAAGTGGTTTTAGACCTAAATACACCCCCTATCAAATAATATAGGCCTTACAAGATTTCCAGGGTCAAAATTATCCAACGAAAATTCCAAGGGTAGAAAATGTCCTCAATAGATATTTCCTAAAGTTATAGAGTTTCTTATGATCTTAAATGCATTTAAAAAATAATTTCACGATCCTCCGATACATAAAACATAGTCATTTCGCTTTGCCTCTTTAGGAATTTTTCCCATGAAATCCCAAAACAAGTCAAGAAAAAGTCAATTATGGTTACCTCGCAGGCCTGTCAAGCATAAGAAGTCATCATAAACACCTAACATGCAACGATGCAATCAATAATGTAGACATACCTATCTTAGTATGAAAAATACTAGACTATCCTATAAGATATCAACATTGAAAGTAAGTACGATAAACGGAAGGCCTTACCATGTAAAGGGCTCTAGATATGTAGTCCTAATGCTCCGTACTGTTCCTACATGGAATCACCTTTACTTTCACTCCATTTAACCTTCACTAACTTAGCCTTTTTCCTTCTAAGCTGCTTCATATTACGTCCTACAATATAAATAAGCCTATAAGGTCTCTAAGCTTTTATTTTAATTTCGATATCATTAATTTTATTTAATGCAATCATTATGCATAAGTCATTTACAATCTTCCTTAAATGAGATGTGTAGAATACATTGCGCATTCCCGCCATTTATGAGGTTAGTCAACTTTGTTTGCTAGGTTCCTAATCCCCTCTAATATCGAAAAAGGGCCTATAAGTCTATGAGCCAACTTCCCCTTATTACCGAATCGAATAACATTCTTCAATGGAGAGATCTTCAAAAATGACATGTTCGCTGATAGAGAACTTCAAATCCCTATATCTCTTATAAGCATGGCTATTCTGCTTATCTTAAGCAGCCTTCATTCATTGTCAAGTTAATTTGGTCTTCTCTAAAGTTTCTTTGATAAAATATTGCCCAAGTATCATTTTTTCGCCCACTTTTACCAAAACAAAGGAGTGTTACATGGTCGGCCATATACTTCCTCGAATAGTATGATGCTGATACTATATTGATAACTATTGTTGTTTGTGAACTCTACTATGTGCTAGTGATCATACAATAAACCTTCAAAGATAAGTATGCAAGCTTGCAAGAGATCATCGATATACGATTCACCCTTTCGGGTTTTCCATCAGTTTGTGGGTAGTAAGATGTACCATGTTGATGCTCCATCACCAACGTCTTTAGTATACTCTTCCAAAAATCACTAGTGAGTAAAAGGTCTCAATCACTCACAATGCTCTTTGGAAGACCATGGACTCATACTACACATTTCACATGCAACTCGACTGATTTGGAATGTCGTTCTATTAGACTTGATGGGTATGAATCGAGCACTCTTCACGAATCTATCGACTATGACTCAAATGTTATCGTACTCTCCCCTACTTCTTGGCAATCCGTTGATGAAGTCCATCGAAACTTGTTTCCATTTCCACTTAGGAACTTCAAGTGGTTGCATCAACCCACTTGACATCTTATGCTCTGCCTTTACCAATTGGCAATTCATATACTTTAAGATGAATGCCCTAACATCCTTCTTCATCCCTTCCCAATAATATGTCCGCTTTATATCATGGTACATTTTATTACCACTAGGATATGCAGTTAACCTCAAATGATGGTACTCTCATATCACCTTATCCCGCGATCCATCAACATTAGGAATAAACAATTTCACATCCTTATAGAGCCAACCATCATGGTCGAGTATGTGTTGCCTTATCTCGTCGGACTCGACTCCTTTATTTGTCTTTGCTATGATCTCTGCTAGTATAGTGACTCACCCTTGACTAGCACAAACCCTCTCAATCAATGTAGATCTAATGGTCAAACTTGCCAACATCTCTGGCTCTAAATCATAATGGGGCCATAAGTTGTAGCCAGCAATAAACTCGAGCTGCATCGACTCTAAGAACATTACTTCCAAGCTGGAATGTCCTCTACTCAAAGCATCAACGACTACATTCCTTTTACTAGTCGTATTAGAAATGCTAATGCATAGGAGGCCAGAACTTCCAGCCATTTTTTTGATCAAGGATGATACCCTTCTAGAAGAAAAGGTACTTCAAGGATTTATGGTACATGAATAACTTGAACATTTCTCCAAGTAAGTAGTGCCTCCAAATCTTCAAAACCAAAAACTGTCGTTGTCTACTTAAAATCATGGGTCAGTTATTTCCCCTTATGTAGCTTTAGTAGTCAATTAGCATATGACACAACCTTACCTCCTTGCCTCAGTATCGCACACAATTCGGTATTACCAACATCAGTGTATGCCATCATCTACTCATTCTCTTTCGGGATAGTTAAAACTGGTACAATATTCAACCTCTCCTTCAGACTCATGAACTTGTGCTTGCACCTCGCATCCTAAACAAAATTTTGATTCCTCTACATTTGAGTAGTCGATTGTGTTGCAATTTCAAGAAGTCCTTGATAAAACGTTTATAATATCTAGCATGTCCAAGGAAACTCCTCACGTCTTTAGAGTTCTTGGGCTGGTTTCAATCTTGAACCACTGTCACCTTTATAGGATCTATAGTAATGCCCTACTCAAAAAGAACATGACCCATGAATGTCACTTCCCTCCTTTAGAAGTGACATTTTGAAAATTTTGCTTTCAGCTAGTGCTACCTCAACATTTCTAGCACAATCCCCAAATGTGTCTTGCATTCTTCTTCCATCCTAGAATAGAATAGAATATCATCCATGAACATAAACCCAAACTTATTTAGTTGATCTCTGAAGACACGGTTCATAAGATCAACGAAGTATGCCGACACAATATTTAGCACGAGTGGCATAACCAACCACTCATAAATGCAGAAGACTTACGAAACAATGTATTTGACACACTCCTTTGCTGCCCTCAACTAGTGAAACCTCGTTGTGAGATCTAACTGAAAGAATATCTTCGCATCATGAAGCTGATCAAATAAGTCATCAATACACGAAAGTGGATACTTGTTCATCCTCGTCACCATATTCAACTCATGGTAATCAACACACAACTTTAAAGATCCGTCTGCCTTAGTGGCAAATAGTATAGGTGCCCCACTTAGATATACTCTAGCGAATGGAGCCTCACCTCATTAAATCATTTACTTGCACCTCCAAATCCTACTCTCTAGGTGCCATATGCCTCAAAGGCATGACTGCTGGTCTGACATCCGATACTAAATCTATTTGGAACACAATCTCTTGGTGTTCTTTAGCAAATATAAAAAGCTAGCCATAACCCCATCCGTTTGGTAGGCGGCCAATCTATACCTTCTACCAATCCTCGTCTCTAATTGTCATTAACTACTTCTCGCAAACTACTATTAATGCATATTTCCTCAACCAATCCATCCTTAAGATAATATCGTAATAGAAAAAACTCAAAATAAAGAAATTGTAAATAAAAGAGCAGCCATGACTTGATAAGCCCAAACTATGAAAAACAATACTAGGCTAGTGGGGCCTCTAACAGGGTTTGTCACTACTAAAGGTCGGTCAACAATCCTAGGTTCCAATCTCAATCTATCTACTAGGTCACTGGATATAAAGTAATATGATGCCTTGGTATCATACAAAAAACGCATGGGAACAACATAAATAGGAAGCATACCTTGAATGGCGATACCCTTCCCTTTCTCTTCCATCGAAGGAGAAATTAATGAAGTAGAAATGACATCTAAAGCATATGCCTTCACCATCTTTTTTCTACCTAGCTGGTTCAAGGAAATTCTTCTGTATATATCCTTTCTTATTACACTTATAACACTATTACCCTTCAAAATTGTACTTCTTACTTAGATGACCCCTATCATCACAATTACAACAAGCAGGTTTGTACTTAGCCTTCTTCTGAGCATCCTTACTCTAGAACTTTTTCCTCTTTGCATTCCACTTCTTTTTGCCTCCCACACTTTGCCTTGACTTTAGCTTTCCTTTAGCAACAAAAATTGGTTTTGACTTATGGTAAAAACTCTCATAATAAAGAGCTTTCTTGATGAATTTCTCAAAAAGCTCATCAATATAACCCACTAACTTCTCTCCTAGATAATCATCCATACCCATAATAAACTTTTCATTCTTTTCAACGGAGTGTCGATAAAGGACAACTTGTACTTTGATAAAGCATCAAACTCTACAACATACACTGAGAAAAACATGTCCCCCTACTTTATATCTGCAAACTTTTTGAACAACATTGACTTCTAGGCCATCAATTTGAAATTCTCCTTGAATCTGTCCATAAATTGATCCCAAGTGAACTAGTCCTCAAAGGAAGCAACCTTTATTGCATTCCACTAGTTTATAGCTCACCTTAGAGCTTTTAGGAAGTCAATTTCCTTCGCATAACATCATCCACTTCTAAGTCATCAAAAATTCTCTTGCAGGTGTCCAACCAGTCTTGCATTTCCACAACCAATTTCATTCCTTGGAATTGTTTTTCACCAAAATTAGAAAAATTCTTATTTAGCTTTCAAATAATGATGCTGGGTGCCTACATGGGAGGAACACTACCAAAACGTATGGGTTGTGTGACGACCCAGATTTATCCAACAATTTAAAATAGAATTGTTAATTGATTTTAAAATATTTAAAGTTAATTTTAACTTAAATTCAAGATATCAATGTTCGCTTGATAATGAAATAATTGAATTGTATAGTTTAAATATTAAATTTAATAATTAAAATTGGGTAAATTGTTGAATCTGAGATTCTAAGCCTGTTTAAAATAATTTGAAGGCTTATAAAATTTATAATGATGATCCTGAAGATAATAGAATTGTTATAATTTAATTTAAAAGTAATTCGTTCAGTTTAAATAATATAATAGTTTAAATTGAATTTAAAAATAGCCTTCCGAGGCACAGTCTCGGAATTCGACAAAACCAGTTCCATTGGATCCGTAATAGTTAGTTATTATCGGATTTCAATTTTTGTAACAATCGGAGTTGTCGTTTGACCCTGGCAGCTCGAAACGCTTCGAACTATTTTAATCGATTTAATTTAAAATTTGATCGTTTATTTCCGTAACTCGCTCATACGATTTAATTAGGACTCGAAACCTTTTCCGTTGAGTTTGGAATAGGCGTATAACATTATAAACGCCTAGCGGCACACCTCGATAGGGGGTCAAGATTTTGGGTTACAATTTCGAGACAATTCAAATTAATATATATTCACTTTTGTTGACCAGTAAAAAAAAAAATGTTATCACATCCAAACTTTTTCCATTCACATCAACATCTCTGTAGCCTGATTGTGTTGGTACGCTGTCTCCTCTTTTCAAAACATTGTTGTCTTCCTCGAGAAGATTGATGACCAGTTTAAATCACGAATGGTTCTCCTCTCTCCCTATCGAAATTCGATATCATTTTTTTTTATTTCAACTCGGAGCCGAGTTCTTTTTCCCCAAAATTGAAATTATCTCGTGAATAACCGAACCCTATTCCTCTTCCTCCCTTAAATCGATGCCAAGCTTTCCTTCTCGAAATTGATTTCAAAGGCCGACCAGGGAATCTCCGAGAGGTGCGCTCGCATGGAAGTACAGGGAGTTGCATGTTGTTTCTGGCATTTGTGGATTCTAAGGCGAATGACTGAAGGGGTTATCGTCGGCTGTGGATGGGAGGCCCACGCGATAGGATAAGACGTCGTCGTTGGCGAAGTCACGAGATGGGAAGTCGCGAAGTCGATTGGATGCTCGAGTTTTGGAGGAGGATGGTTCATCATCCTTGGAGCTTGGAGTTGCCTGTTCGAGTGTAGAGATGGCGATTCAAGGAGGCTTATAGCTGGTTCATCGACTTTGCAGTAGGATTTGGCAGCGATGGGGTAGCAGGATCTTGGGATCGAGGTCTGCATCGAGGGAGAGAGTGTCGACAGCTGATAATGTGAGTAAATCTTCGAATCTGTACACTGTTTTGGCTGTTATGAATTGGCGAAGTTTTAATTATATTGGTTGCTGTGCTATACGTGATTGGTTGATGAAAGCAGTATAAAAATATAAAAATGAATTTGGGAGAAAGCAGTATAAATTTAAAATAAATTTGAAAGAAAGCACTTTGGATGTGTTGAAAATAATAAGTAAATCAGTTATAAAATGATTTGTTTAAACTTAAGCATAATAAATTGAATGACAGTTATTAAAAATAAAAATAAAAATCAAAGGGTATAATTATTTAGGGTGTTAAGGAATAATTACTTGAAATTTTAAATAGGGGCCAATCACTTAAAGTAGTTAATTTATTAATGGAAAAAAATATGATTTGTTAAAGGTTAGTTAATCTCTGAATATGATTAGTTAATGAGTAATGGAAGAGTGAGAATAATCGAGGATGATTAAAATTTTGGTTGAATTTTAGTAAATTAATTTAGATTAGATAAACTAAAATATAGTTAAAAATTATAAATTTTTATGATTAACGATATAATTAAAGATTGATAAATTGAGATGAATTAAATCAATAATAAGCGACTTATGAGAAGTTAAGTAATATTAGTAATCAAAGATTAATATAATTAATATAATCAATAAATTTATGAAGTAATTGGGATTACTTAATGATTGGAAATAAGGATGATAAATAACGAGAAGTTGATTAAAGATAATTAGTTGAATGCAATTGAAAAATGATTAATCCAGGGTGATTAATTAGATGAATAATGATGGGTAGACTAATAAATGAATTTGGAATTAATTAATGTTCAATGAAGGAACCTAAGTGATGGAGATTTGAAATTCAATTAGAATCAATTGACTTGTTCTGTATGTGTTTAAGCCTTGCTTACGGATTATTGTTTGGTATTGGGTGCTTTGAATGGGTTGATAACTCTGATATGAAATGTTATGAATTTTCATTTGAATAGCTTGGGGTAGGATAACAGGGGTTTTGAAGAGAAGGTGTCGGGTATTGGGAAATACCCGAAACCCCTTCGAATTTTATAAATTGAATTGTGAAATCAATACGATGGAATGAAATGATTTAAGTAAATTGGATTATTTTATCTAAGTTTGGTACCTAGAAATTGATATGTGAAATAAGAGTTGTCTATAGCAAATTGTGGATTGGTAAAATTGATAAAGGTTACCCGGGTGTTGCTTTGGTGTAATGCTCGGGTCAGACCGAGTATTACAGATTGTCAGGTAGGTATGTTTTGGAGCTCAGGAGGCGAGCTGGATGGTGATATCGTATAGAGTATATCCGCTGTATTTATATTATTGTTGTGTGGGTTCTGATAATTGTAAATATTCAGTGACTGTATATGATGTGAAACTTTGATGTAAATTAAAATGTAATCGACAGATATAATAATCTTTGTAAACTGTTATTGTTATTATTTATTATTATATTTTATCCGTTGCGAATGTGAGTTGTTGATATTTCTATTCTTCTTCTTCTATCTCTTTCTTCTTTTTCATAAATATCTGAAATTTTTGGGTGTGAAAATTTCGGATCGTTACATTTGGTATCAGAGCCGAAGGTTAAGCGAGAACCTTCGCTCTGGTGGGGATTACTCATTAAATAGAGTCTGTAGTACTCTAATATGAGTTGAGTGTATATATATGAGCGCGTACTTGTTATTTTCTTAAATAAAGATTTTAAATGGTTATATATAAAAGTATATTTTGATATATATAGCAATATTTCCTTCTAAATAATTATTAAGGTGATTGGTTGTTAAATTATTGAAATAAAATTAAGAAGTATTATAAAATACAACCAAATCAAAAGTGAAATTAATTAAAAATGAAATTCTAGAATTAGAATTCAAAAATTAAATTGATTAAAAACTTTAAGTGAACAAAGTAAATTAGGTTTAAAAAGTTAAACCAACCTCTGAGAATTGAACTCAAATTTATCTAATTCGAAATGGGTTAAAATTGAGATTGGAATTGAATTAGTTCAAATTGAATTTGATTTGAATCAATTGAATATATGATTGAAGATGTAAAAGTTTAAAATTTAAATGGAAAATTTGAGTTGGATTAGATTGAAATGATTAAAATGGAAGTGAGTTCAATTGTCACGATCCAAATTCCAGCGTTGGAAAATCGACATCCGTACTCCACCGTACTTGAATGCCGGAGATTCAAACGTTGAAATTCGAGTCGCGCCGGAGCTTATAACACATTAAGTAAATAACACAGCGGAAGAAATGAATAGCATATATCAATATACAACATTTGATACAATAACTGATACAACATGAATGATACAACAGAATGGTACAATAGATATCAACATTATCAGAGATACAAAGAATAGCAGCGGAAATATAATAATAACACTAGCAGCGGAACAAATCTCCAAAATAGTCTTCAAGAAAGAACTCCAGTATCAGCAATCTCCATCTCCAAAGCACCAATCCAGAAATAGCTCGAACTCCAAATCAAGATGAAGAGAAACAACTCGATCCAAAATGCGATTGCCAAATCCTAAGGCTGAAAGCTATCGAATCTACACCTACTATAGATTATCTGAAAATCCAAACTCTAGACTGCCCGTGTGGGAAAATAGTGGGCACCCAGAGTTTAGAAAAGGAATAATAAATTCCAGGTCAGTCATGGGACTGGTATGAGCAAACAAAACATTTGGTCTTTTAAAAACAAACAAGAGATTTTAAATTTGAAATCCGCAATGCTTTTTGGAAAATGAAACTACCATAAGGCCTCCCGGCACACACACAATGCAAACGCACACATGGGGGAGATTTCTCCTTATGATAGTCAAACATGCTTACTACGAGAAAAATTCTTTGATATTATTACTAGTGCATAGTGGAAAATCTTTCGAAAGTAATATATAAATCCTAGCCAGCATAGGTACCATGATATTATGCCTACTATAGCTGCCATGTTAAATGGCAGGTTCTACAACTAAAACCGTACATGGCACGTAATTGAAGAATGGATTTCCAACAAATGGTCAGGCTAAGGAACTTCCTATTGCCACATGGGAACGCCTCTGGCGGGACGCCCCGAGAACTAACGTTACGGTTAGATCTCTGCCAACACAAGGCCGGGTTACCTCTATAACTAGGTAACTACTACACGAATATGCCATCCCCCGGTCCTTTGGGACCTTTATCCGAGAGCTCTCCAACAACAACATCACACAGTAATAATATAGTGTGTCCACATGAGTAAGTATTTGGGCTCCATACCATGATACCACCCTTTTCCAGAAGGGAATGACATACCCTAAAGGGCGCGACCCTCATAACCTTGCCGCATATTCCTGTTTCGACCATTTCCGGGGAGTGAGGTCCTGATGAAGTCTCGTCCACAAAGCTACGCTTTGTGCAACAAAGCCATGCTTTGGGTCCACAGATGACCAAAGCAAAGATCACAAGGATAAATGATTAACAAATGATCATATCACAAACAATCAACCAATGATCATCACACAGCAGCACTCAGCATGTCACATTACCAAATTGGGAATATGTCACTGATAAATATCAACTACATAACCTCTGAGCTCGTACGTCTCAAAGAAGGGTGTTAAGCTAAGAGAATAAATTCTCCGCCACCAAGCAGAAATGTATTTGATAGAGATCAGTTAATATCTCAAAGTGTAATGTCGGACATACAACCATACAAGTCTGTTCCGGGTTCGAACAGAACCGAAGGCACTTCCGAAGAAGCCCTTGCAAATCCGGATAATCCCTAATCACGTCCGGACTTCCCATCACATATGGAGATCTCTATACCGGGGATCGGCCAGTGCAGAGACAATCGACGAGTTATCCTTTCGTTTTCGGAAATAACCGGTCTTCACCACCGGTCTTCAATTGCTATCCATAACGTCGTATCACTATTCGGAATGGGCTATATGACACAAGGTCCTCTCCCGGCTAAACCGAATAATGAGCGCCATATTTTAAAACGTATGGGTATGGGATTTTAGTTAAGTCACAATTTATAAAAATCCAAAACTTTTCTTTCAATGGTTAAACAAAATACCATTCTAAATCTTTAAACCAAAAAGATTTATTCACAAAGTTTCACCTAGTTTCACAAAGATCTATTCATAGATTTCAAAAAAACAACTTCCATTTCAATTTGATTAACCCAATAAATCTTTAAATTAAAGATTTAATTTACAGCTTTCAAAACACGTTCCAAAGATTAATTAATAACTCGGAAAAACCATTTTCCATTTTCAAAACTTGAATCCCTTTTTAACACACATTAGAAATCCATTTCTTATATGAAAGCTTCTATTATTTGAAAACAACAGTTTTCGTTTCCAAAATCCAATTCTATAATTTGAAACTTGGGTTAATTTTAAATTCCAAAATATCACCTTTTAAATTGGTTTAAAAACCATATAAATCCATTTATAAGTTGAATAACCTTTTAAACCTTAGTTTCCACATTATAGAATTCAATCTCAAATATTGAATTCAAATTTAAATTAAATTATTTAAATTTCAAACTCAATCAAGTTATTCAAAATACCCATTTTCAAAAGCTTCAATTCCAAAACTATTTTGGATTCAAAAGGTTAAAATTTAAAAAAAAACAATTTCAAAATCTGTGACTTAACAAATTTCCACGTGCAACCCATACTTGTGTGTGTATGAGTGTGGTCCAGGGGTTTTACACAATAGTGCAACATCATCAAATATCACAGATTCAATTTATTACGATTCGATGTGGGTTTCGGATAACTAAATGGAATCCGACTCCCTGTCGCATCGAAATTCAAATGTCGTTCTACGGGTCAGGGTTTGCATAACAATATATACATCATAGAAATAACAGCTTAGCACAAAACATCACATAGCATCGCATCACATATCAAATATATCAATCCATCACACAACATCAATAACAATCAAACATCTTTAATTAAGATGAATAGCCCGTGTGGTTAAAATTTTATTACTCACATAATTACCTTTGTTAGTAATTTTAATCAATGATTAATTTTAATTGATTGAGTCTTAACCACCTTCATTAACTAATCACTTCCTTAATTAATTATCTTAATTAATTAATCCTTAGTTGTAATTAATAAAATCTTAATCACTTTTATAAATGGGCCTTAATTAATTAATCTCAAGACTTAATTAAAATTGTTAATTATTTAATCAATCATCCATATTCCTAATTAACTAAATAGTTAATTATACCACTTAATTATTTTAAAAAATTAATGAACCCAATCATTGAATTTTATTTATCTTTTAGATAAATATTTCTTACTTAATTAAAGAATTTAAATTTCACTTTTAAGTTTCATTTTAAACTTAAGATAAAAATTAGCTTAAACAAGGTTTTAATACAATTCAAAAACCTTTATCTCATATTTTAAAAGAAACACATGCTTAACAAAAGTTGGTTTTAAAGGTTTTAAATATCAATTCAATTTAAATTCAAACTTATTTTAAAAACTGAAATAAAAGTTTAATTCCAGATTTAAACTCACTTTTAAATTTCTGATTTAAAATTTTAAACTTCCAATTCAATTTCAAAACACATATATGCTTTTACACTTTTTAAAATCTAATTTAAATTTGAAAATATGAATTATTTCAAATCTCAGACAAACAAATTTGAATTCTTATTCAACTTTAGATTTTTCAAACTCAGTTTATATTCAACTTGCATTATAAACTTTACATTTAAATTAAGAAACAAGTTTTTTTGTGTTTTTATTTAAAAACCTAAACTAAGATTTAAAAATTCAAATGATTTCAAAACCTAGATTTAACTGTTGAATCCATATTTAATTTCAGGTTCAAAAACTTAGTTCAGATTTTAGATTTCAAATTCAACTTGTTTTAAAGCCTATATTTATAAATCTAAACTTCCAGATTTAATATTTGAAACCAATATTCTTTTATGCCTAAAAGTTGTTTCAACCCAACTCTAACTTCAAAATTTAAATTATTTCAAATTTAGATTTCAAACTTCCTAAATTCAGATTCAATCTCAGGTTCAAACTTAGTTTAAATTTCTAATTTACATTTTTGAAACTTGCTTTGATATTTTAAGAACAGAACAGGTTTCTGTTTTAAACCAGAAAAAATGTTATTATTATTATTATTTTTTTTTAATTTACTTCGAGTCAGATGTTACTTTACTTCGAGTCAGACACCTAAGAACTTCGAGTCACTCACGAAATCGACTCTAGAAGAAAACTTAAAACATTTTTCCCTCTGCTTCAATCAAACACTGATACAACCCAATACCATGTGCACGTGCACCACCACCAGAACCCCCTCCGGCCTCCGATCACCTCACTGGCACATCAGCAACCCATGCAGCTACTCAACTAAATCATCAACTGGTGCTACCATCATCAGGAATCAAGAATGATACCCAATGCCAAAACCTGGAAATGAAACCAAGTCCCCCTTCAAAACCTGTCATCGCCTCGCATCCGCCCCTCCGACCACCGTGACCCCTGAGACTCCGGTGATGACTTCAACCACGTCCAAGCTTCAACTGAGCGAAACCCCGTGCAACTCGATCAATTACATTAGCCGATAGGTTGAATTTTGTCAAACCCAGTAAAACTAGGGTTCAAAAATTCAAATCAAAATCGCAATTACAAAAACGAATTGCAACACAATCTAATATTTTTCCCTCGTCCCTGATGTCTCCTCCACCTCCAGAAGCGATCACGACATCTCCAATCGATTGTGGAGATCGAAATACCCCAAAATGTATGATACAGTCAAAATAGAAGTGCTCTTGGAATATAGCATTTAAAATCATAATTTTTCTTGGAAAAATCATAGTTTTGTATGGAGATTGGATCTATAATCCTGAAACTTCAAATTATTATACTTGAGAATTTCACAAATTAAGATTAGCTCATCTGTTTTTAAACTTTAGAGTTGATGCAGGGTTGTTTAACTTAAATAATATTTTTAACCCATAGTTTATGGTGGAAATAAACACCATTTGTTTTCTGCCTTATCTAAACCAAGACTAAATCAAAAAGAAAAGGATTTAAGATCAAGCAGAGACTTAAGTTTGAGGGAACAGGTATGCATCAGCAAACAATCAGGCATTTATAAATATGTACACAACAGATTTATAATGTATTTTCATTTCTACTTTAAAACATGCAAGTGTACTCAACAGCATAACATCACCCATCATAAGCATCAAACATAAAAAAAAAAAAAGGGTAAAAGTGTTTGCTCACAAGCATGGAAACAGGGAAGTAACTAACAACAGAGTTTAATATATGCATCATATAAAAGAGGGTGAAGGATTGCTCACCTGTTTTTGAAGGACAGAGGAGAATTTCCTTTGAGCCTGAACTATATTTTTTTTCTTTTTTTTCTTTAAAGCTTGAAGTCACCACTGCAAAGAACTTTGGATTTTGTTTAAAGCTTCCAACTTGTTCTATTTTCCCAGCTGCAGACTTCAGGTCTTTTTCCTTTTTCACTTACTTTGAATTCCTTTTTGTTAACTAATTAAACATGATTGTTTAAATCTTGTTTGAATTACTGATTTCACCATTAAACTCAAATTCATTTAAAAAAAAAAAACTTACTTGCCTTTGAATTTGTTTTAGAGATACACTGCACTTGACAAAACTGAAGCTATCCCATGTTGAATTGCTTCAGACTTCAAACTGAATTGATTTTGGCCTTTTGAATGTTTGCTTCAACTGTTTTATCTCTGATTCCCAGTTCTTGATTTATTGAGTTGATCACTTAGCATTATTCTCTCACAAGTTCATGTTGTTTTGCTCAAATCTGTATAGACAGATTTTGTTCCAGATTTGATTTTGAATCCCTTTGCATTGCTTAAATCTTTAGATTGTTTTCCAGAGAGCTTGCATTTGCACTAGCATTTTCTTCCTCTACAAACTCAAGCTTGAGTTGAACTAGAAGTTGTCAATCTGGTTGCTCAATCCAGACATGGGTTTCCAGATTTCTTTTTTTTTTTTCTTTTGCTTTGTTTTCGAACTGAACTTAAATTTGAATTGTATACATTCCTTTGGTGTTTAGATTGAAATGCCAAATCTTTGATTACCGATTTGTTCAGATTTTGTGAGATGTTTAATATGATTGCATATGGGAAAATGAAGAGTTTTTGTAATTTTTTTATCTTATTATTTTATTTAAATAATAATGTTGAATGCCATTTGTACAAAAATATCAAAATCTCTAGATCTTGTTAATTATCTTACTCCAAACCCATGTGCAAGTGTATCTCTTTACTTCCTTATGTA
The DNA here is from genome assembly GCA_030765085.1 of Allium cepa. Lineage (NCBI taxonomy): Eukaryota > Viridiplantae > Streptophyta > Magnoliopsida > Asparagales > Amaryllidaceae > Allium > Allium cepa. The sequence goes on along the minus strand of CM060944.1, from coordinate 204,211,662 downwards.
TATTTACATTTGTAATTTCACAAGACAAAGGTTTTTTTTTATAAATTTTTATATCATATCTATTTTATAAATAAATGTACTTTTTCTCTATTTACACAAACAAAAATTATATTCCCATTAATCTCTTGTATTAAATTTTTTTTGTTTGTTCAACATGTTTATACACTAATATATTTATACAATTTACATTCTTACATTTTTTTTGTTTTGTACAAAAAAATATTTTATAAAAAGAAAAGAATGACTTTTAAATACTTTGATTTTTATATTAACAATAGTTACATTTATTTATTTAAGGGAATTTGACTTAAGAAAAAATATTTTAAAAATGAGTACACTAATTTTTTTTCTTTTATTGCTACTTCCAAAAATTAATAAAATTAAAAATTTTAGAAACAACTATCATTATCTTTTTATTAATCTTAAGCTTTTAAATTTAAATTTTATTTTTAATACATTTTATTTTGAATTTTATACTTTGGTACATTTACAAATAATATTCTCAATTTATTTCCAAAAATAAATTTAATTGCCAAATTAAACTTAATAAATTTTCGGGGATGTTACATCAATTGAATGAATATTAGTCCAAAGTAATTGGAATAACTTTGGAGTTCGAATTAAAGTGGAATTGGTTTAAAATCAAAAAGGAATTTGAAATATAGATTGTAAATGTAATTTCTTAATTGAAATAAACTTTATAAATAAATGAGATTATAATTTGAAATAGAATTCCAGAGAATATTTGCAAATAAAGTAAGATGAAAATTCCAGGGAAATGTTTAAATATGAATGGGATGAATTGGGAATTTGGAATTTTTGGGAAAAATTAAAATTCCTTTGGATTTGAAAATGGTTTCCAAAGGTTTTGGAGAAATAATAATACCATTTCAAAAATATTTTGTGTTGGACTTGAATTCTGGAAGATTTGAATTTAAAAATATTTGGAAATGTTTTTAAAGTGATAAAAGCATTGATCTCTTTTGGTCACTGGGAAATAACGTCGGTGATGACTGCAGCATCATGGATGTTTATTTTCGAGTTTCTAGAAGAGAAATTGCTACCAAATTGTTTTAAATTGGAATTGTTTGTAAACTGAGTTTGGTTTTGAAATTCAAAGGGATAATTGAATTCGCCGAAGAATTTTGGATATAGTTGAATTCTAAGGTGATATTGAAATTTGGAAATTTGTTTAAACTCTGGAATCTTGATTAAATGTTTATGGAATAATAAAAAAAAATATTGACTAAATGAAATATATAATTCCGAGTTAAAGTAAAATGTGAATGTAATTGATATTAAATAGTAATTGTAAAATTGAAATTATAATTAAGTTATACAAGTTTAAAGATCAAATAGAATTTAATTTGAATTGGAAAGGAAATCATGATTGATTCAACTTGAATTGGAGTAAAGTCAATTTCAATAGAAATTGAAGATTATTTAAATTGGAATTGGTTAATTTAAACGGGAGTGAAAATTTAAATTGAATTGTTGGGGAAGTGAACAGTTTTGACTCTGGGCTATTTTCAATATAAATTGTCTTAATATAAACTTATTTTTTTCTAAGCTATTAAATATATACAACCTTTCTTTCTTAAAGCCAAATTATTTTATACTTGTTTTACAATTATTTTAGAACTATTTAACCATTTTTCAACTGTTTTCTAAATTTATTACTATATTTCAACTATGTTACAAATTAATTACTAATTTACAACTATTTTGTAATTATTAAGATTTCTATAACTATTTAACTATTTTCCAATTTTTTTTACAATTAGTCAATTATTCTACAATTATTTTACAAATTATTGATTATTTTTCAACTACTTATCTATTTTCAAGCTATTTCCTAAATATAAACTAGTCGGAGTTCAAACGGTTATTGATTAAATACCCAATCGAGTTAAGGATTGAAGTGATAATCCAAATGGGAATTAATGTAAAGGTGAATAAGGAATGTGAAATGGTTCTTTTGAACTGAAAGAATATTTTGAGAAATATGAAATGAATAAAGATGGAAATTGGATATTTCTATGGTTTTTGAGAGCGTTTGGAGTATAAAAGGTGTTTTATACAAGAAAGTAAGGATCCAAAGTTTTAAATATATATATATATATATATATATATCTGAATATATATAAAGGATCTTATTGAGGATTTTGGGAAAGACTTTTGATTTTTGGGAAAAATCAATATTGAGTTTTGGAAAGCCTAGTTTAAGAATTATCGATTTTGGGATAATCGATTTTGTGTAAAGGAGCTTTGATAAAATTCATACTAGGTGTATGATTTGAAAGATACTATATGTGTATAGTATAAAGTGTTTTGATGATAGCTCTGGGGAAAAAGGCGCTCCCTCGAAATGGACTTCTCAGGAGTGCCACCGGGTGGTGCTGCCTTGAGCCCAAGGGGGGGGGGGTTCTAAAATTGATCCTGTGAGGAGTCCGGACAAAACTAGTTCCTGAGGATTATGAGTTGAGTTTACCATAGCGTAAGTCGTGTGTGCCGCGGAGAGCCAACAATTACATGGACTTTTGTTGTGACTGCAACGTAACCCAGGATGTAACTGCGACCTATGGTAACATTGCGAAAGTCGTGTGTGCCGCTGAGAGCCAACAGTCTGCGTTTGAGTTTATCTCGGTAGACTGCGACCTATGTAGGAGTGGAGAAGTTTCATTTTGATAGCGAGATCAGAGGCCGCGGAGAGCCAGCAGTTACATGGACTTTTGTTGAGACTGCAACGTAACCCTGGATGTAACTGTGATCTGTTGTATGGATTCCATGGCGTAATCGAGAGTGCCGCGGAGAGCCTGCAGTTACATGGACTTTTGTTGTGATTGCAACGTAACCCTGGTATGTAACTGTGACCATGGAATGAGGTGATGATTTCCAGAGCATTCTCACTAAAAAAATAAATAATATTTCCTCTATTTTCAAAATTGTTTTCTATATTTCAATAAAATTGTTTTCCAAGTATTTTCACTAGGTGTTGAAAACGGGTTTACCAAATACTTATAGATTTTCAGTCCTACGCCTGATCAACGTATGACTGAATTTCTGTGAGAACAAGGATGGACTGGTTGAGACATCGAATTATAAGAAATATTTTTATAAAAAGCTATTTTAATTGTATTGTCTAAATTTGAAGGCATTCCTAAATTTTAAAGTAAAAAGGGGATTTCAAACTGGAATTATAAAATAAAATTGTACTCGGGAAATTTCAATGAAGCAATTCTTTGAAATAAAATCGCATATCGATTTGAAAGTTGGAAGTAAGCTAATTAACAAAATAATTACTTGATGGAGTATGTTAATAAAATTTAACTTGGGTAAATAAAATGGGTTGTAAGTTGATAATGGAGTCTGGAAATGAATTCGAACTATAAATAGAATTCGACTTGGATTTGATAATGAATTAAATAAGAAGAGGAGTTGTAGAAAAATAAAATAGAGTTGGCTTGGAAGGGTGATGGTTTGACTTGAAAATAAAATTCAAGTGATTTGGATAATATATAGTGTAATTTGCAAGTAAATTTGATAAAAGGAAAGTGGATTATAATAAAAATAGTTTGGGTTGCAAACAAAACCCAGCTAAGTAGAAATGATTGAGAATGACCTTGTATTAATAAAATAAATTCGATAATGAATTAAGTAAGTAAATGAAAATTTTAAATGGGCTTATGGAGTTAAATAATAAATGGAGGAAGTCTGATTGAATAAAAACTAAATCAAAGTTGTAATTGGATTTGGATTATCAGACTAAGCTTAAATTCGGTGGCACATGTGCTTGAATGTTATTTTAATGAATGGAGAAGGTGAAGTAAAATTTAATGGAATTTGGTTAAATGAGAGTCAAATAACGGTAAACTTAAGTTTGAAGTTGGAATAAATTAAAGTAAATTAATTTAAGCTTAAAATTTTGGAAACTTGGCTTCGAATAAGGATGAAAGCCCATTAATTAAAGCTTGGATTGAGTAAATTTGGGAATGGCTAGTAGTATACAAGAATGGAATGTGACGAATTAAATAAATGGGTGTGAATGAATTAAAATGGATTGGAATTAAATAAAATTGAGTTGGAATCAATTTTAATTGGTTATAAAGCTTAAGTAATTATTTATTCAAATGGATATTATTAAATTGCGTAGAAATGATTGTCGTTTAACGTAAACGAGATTTAATTAAATTCTATGAATTAGTGGAAGCAAATATAATTGATTTTTGAATCAATTGAAGTGAATCTGAGCTTGATTGGATTACAAATAAATTGAATGTAAGCATTTGAGTAGTAAACCATTAAAATTGAATGAAATGGTTTATAAATTGGTTGAAAACAATAGAATTAGTTTTGAAATCATATAAAGTGCTTGTAGAAGTTATTTAAAATGCATTTCTTTTAGAATTGATGTGTTGTAGTTGTTTAAGCAAGTGAAATGTTATAACCTTCATATATATGGCACTTACATATTTAAATTGAGTAAGTACAGGTACCTGAAGACTGTTTGGTTGATTTGGATTGCGCTAATTGCTAATGTAAATAAGCTGCTTGCTTAAAATGCTAAATAAGGTATGCCTACGCAATAAAAATAGGAAATATGAACTGTTTTTGCTTTTTCCGACCGGGTGGGTCGATGTATATATATTTATATCTCTTGTCAAATTGCAAAAGCTCCTCCGTACAAAGGAGACTCTACCAAAATTTTTCCAAAATTTTTGGAGTTAGAAATTTTTTGAAAATTTGGGAAAAATTTGGTTAACGACAAAACGATTTCAAATCAAAGTAATGTAAATTAGAAGATGAAATTAATATGAGTCAGTTATAAATGGAAGATAAATTCAATAATTCAGAATTGAAAGTGAACTGAATTCATATGGAAGGGGGAAAAACTAATTTTGAAATAGATATGAAACTTATGTAGGGAAATGTATAAATGATTTGAAAGGTTACGATTGAATATTGTTGCTAAGTAAAATATGCTGGTATAAAAAGGTAAAAAGAAAGTTGGATTTGATTTCCAAAGATAAATGTGAATTGCCCGACAAAAGGTATGTATTTAAAATTCTGTATGAAATTGGATTGGGTTTTTGATGTAGCCACTTGGCTTTTGTTTTCTTTTTGGTATTTGGGAGCCCGTAGAGGCCTTTCGTAGTAGTACCGAGCTAGCCGCGCAAAGGAGACGCTGGCAAAATTTTTTGGGAATTTAGAGAGTTAGAAAATTTTTGAGATAATTTTGATAGTTCAAAAAAAATTAGGTTTTAAATTGACATTTAAATGATCGAGAAAAGGGGTATCGTTTGATATTGTGGAAGAGTTTGGGAGGTGGTAAGAATAATAAAGGGGGTTTTTATGAAAGATAATTGTTAAGTTGTAGAACTGTTTGGTTTTGGGAAAAAGTTGACAGGTATGGGACATTCTTCCTAACTAGTAATTTCGGGGACGAAATTCTTTTAAGGGGGGAGGAATGTGACGACCCAGATTTTTCCAACAATTTAAAATAGAATTGTTAATTGATTTTAAAATATTTAAAGTTAATTTTAACTTAAATTCAAGATATCAATGTTCGCTTGATAATGAAATAATTGAATTGTATAGTTTAAATATTAAATTTAATAATTAAAATTGGGTAAATTGTTGAATCTGCGATTCTAAGCCTGTTTAAAATAATTTGAAGGCTTATAAAATTTATAATGATGATCCTGAAGATAATAGAATTGTTATAATTTAATTTAAAAGTAATTCGTTCAGTTTAAATAATATATAGTTTAAATTGAATTTAAAAATAGCCTTCCGAGCCACAGTCTCGGAATTTGACAAAACCAGTTCCATTGGATCCGTAATAGTTAGTTATTATCGGATTTCAATTTTTGTAACAATCGGAGTTGTCGTTTGACCCTGGCAGCTCGAAACGCTTCGAACTATTTTAATCGATTTAATTTAAAATTTGATCGTTTATTTCCGTAACTCGCTCATACGATTTAATTAGGACTCGAAACCTTTTCCATTGAGTTTGGAATAGGCGTATAACATTATAAACGCCTAGCGGCACACCTCGATAGGGGGTCGAGATTTTGGGTTACAATTTCGAGACAATTCAAATTTAAATTCGAATTAATATATATTCACTTTTGTTGACCAATAAAAAAAATGTTATCACATCCAAACTTTTTCCATTCACATCAACATCTCTGTAGCCTGATTGTGTTGGTACGCTGTCTCCTCTTTTCAAAACATTGCTGTCTTCCTCGAGAAGATTGATGACCAGTTTAAATCACGAATGGTTCTCCTCTCTCCCTATCGAAATTCGATATCATTTTTTTTATTTCAACTCGGAGCCGAGTTCTTTTTCCCCAAAATTGAAATTATCTCGTGAATAACCGAACCCTATTCCTCTTCCTCCCTTAAATCGATGCCAAGCTTTCCTTCTCGAAATTGATTTCAAAGGCCGACCAGGGAATCTCCGAGAGGTGTGCTCGCATGGAAGTACAGGGAGTTGCGTGTTGTTTCTGGCATTTGTGGATTCTAAGGCGAATGACTGAAGGGGTTATCGTCGGCTGTGGATGGGAGGTCCACGCGATAGGATAAGACGTCGTCGTTGGCGAAGTCACGAGATGGGAAGTCGCGAAGTCGATTGGATGCTCGAGTTTTGGAGGAGGATGGTTCATCATCCTTGGAGCTTGGAGTTGCCTGTTCGAGTGTAGAGATGGCGATTCAAGGAGGCTTATAGCTGATTCATCGACTTTGCAGTAGGATTTGGCAGCGATGGGGTAGCAAGATCTTGGGATCGAGGTCTGCATCGAGGGAGAGAGTGTCGACAGCTAATAATGTGAGTAAATCTTCGAATCTGTACACTGTTTTGGCTGTTACGAATTGGCGAAGTTTTAATTATATTGGTTGCTGTGCTATCCGTGATTGGTTGATGAAAGCAGTATAAAAATATAAAAATGAATTTGGGAGAAAGCTGTATAAATTTAAAATAAATTTGAAAGAAAGCACTTTGGATGTGTTGAAAATAATAAGTAAATCAGTTATAAAATGATTTGTTTAAACTTAAGCATAATAAATTGAATGACGGTTATTAAAAATAAAAATAAAAATCAAAGGGTATAATTATTTAGGGTGTTAAGGAATAATTACTTGAAACTTTAAATAGGGGCTAATCACTTAAAGTAGTTAATTTATTAATGGAAAAAAAATGATTTGTTAAAGGTTAGTTAATCTCTGAATATGATTAGTTAATGAGTAATGGAAGAGTGAGAATAATCGAGGATGATTAAAATTTTGGTTGAATTTTAGTAAATTAATTTAGATTAGATAAACTGAAATATAGTTAAAAATTATAAATTTTTATGATTAACGATATAATTAAAGATTGATAAATTGAGATGAATTAAATCAATAATAAGCGACTTATGAGAAGTTAAGTAATATTAGTAATCAAAGATTAATATAATTAATATAATCAATAAATTTATGAAGTAATTGGGATTACTTAATGATTGGAAATAAGGATGATAAATAACGAGAAGTTGATTAAAGATAATTAGTTGAATGCAATTGAAAAATGATTAATCCAGGGTGATTAATTAGATGAATAATGATGGGTAGACTAATAAATGAATTTGGAATTAATTAATGTTCAATGAAGGAACCTAAGTGATGGAGATTTGAAATTCAATTAGAATCAATTGACTTGTTCTGTATGTGTTTAAGCCTTGCTTACAGATTATTGTTTGGTATTGGGTGCTTTGAATGGGTTGATACCTCTGATATGAAATGTTATGAATTTTCATTTGAATAGCTTGGGGTAGGATAACAGGGGTTTTGAAGAGAAGGGGTCGGGTATTGGGAAATACCCGAAACCCCTTCGAATTTTATAAATTGAATTGTGAAATCAATACGATGGAATGAAATGATTTAAGTAAATTGGATTATTTTATCTAAGTTTGGTACCTAGAAATTGATATGTGAAATAAGAGTTGTCTATAGCAAATTGTGGATTGGTAAAATTGATAAAGGTTACCCGGGTTGATATAAGTTGTTTGTTTTGGTATTCCATGTTGTTTGGGTTTACTCACGCTGGTTTCCAGCCTGACCCGGGTGTTGCTTTGGTGTAATGCTCGGGTCAGACCGAGTATTACAGATTGTCAGGTAGGTATGTTCTAGAGCTCAGGAGGCGAGCTGGATGGTGATATCGTATAGAGTATATCCGCTGTATTTATATTATTGTTGTGTGGGTTCTGATAATTGTAAATATTCAGTGACTGTATATAATGTGAAACTTTGATGTAAATTAAAATGTAATCGACAGATATAATAATCTTTGTAAACTGTTATTGTTATTATTTATTATTATATTTTATCCGCTGCGAATGTGAGTTGTTGATATTTCTGTTCTTCTTCTTCTATCTCTTTCTTCTTTTTCATAACTATCTGAAATTTTCGGATGTGAAAATTTTGGATCGTTACAGGTTGTGGAAATATGGATCTTAAAACTAATATAACACTAGAGGGGGTGAGTTGCATTTTCTAACTTATGCAAATCTTTTTAGTTTTCTTTTAAGATCAATATTAAATCATAGATTAACAACAAAAAATCATCACTCATGGATGCAGTTATAGATATAAATAAAAGCGGTAAAGTAAAGTAAGAGTTAGAAAGACGACACAATGAATTTTATAATGGTTCGGATTTCTCCTACATCCAGTCCCATATAATTGCTTGTACATACTTCTTTTCAAATGCCAATCTTTAGCTAGATTGAAGATTAATACAGTCTCACTTTCGAGGCTACAAGACACACTCTCCTTGTTCCAAGTTCAGGCTGAACTCACTTGATTTGACAGGGCTACAAGCACACTAACTAGATTTTAATGGGCTACAAAGCTACTTGATTTAAATGGGATACTAGGACATCCAAGCAAGCACCATTAGAGTCAATAGTCTTTCCAAAGAAAAATTCTTATACTGGCATACAATGGATCCTATAGCCTTTTGGATAGCACACTGATCTTTGAATTGAGAGAGATGTTTCCAAAACAATAAGAAAGTAGTATTGAATCAATACAATGAAGTATGAATTGACTCTATACAAATTTGAAGAGAATAGAGTATATTTTTCAAGAAAATTTTCAACAGAGCAAGGCTTAGAAGAAAATAAGTAATCAGTTAGTTAAAAATTCGTTTGCATTTCCCTTCATATAGTAAATTAACAGATGTGTCCATTCATGAATTGTTGTGCCGAATATACGCTTCTATTAAAAATTGAAAAATGACCCAACGGTCCATATGTCGATATATAGGGACTATGTATGTCGACATATAAGGACCATGTATGTCGACATACCTCAGTGAATCTTGAAAACTCTTTTCTTTTAAAATGTTTTTAGAGTCCTATACTTTGTAAAATAATTTGAACATAGTTTATAAATATTTTAAACTCAATAAAACTTTTATAAAATATTTTATAATATATTATGAAATTTAAATAATATATTTTTATTTAAAGTCAAAGATCAGAAATTTGAGACGGAGATTAGAAATTGCCATCAAGGAATTCAATAAAATATACTAATGACTCTATATACTATATTATAATCTTGAGATCTTCATTTCTTTATCTTTGAACTCATGATTCTTTATATTTTATCAAGAGTCTTTATACTGTAAAACCATCGATTCAGCACAAATGTACTATTATGCACTATATATTATAATGGCAAATATTAGTACCTATGTTATACATGGTTTAATATGGTTGTTGTCGTCAAAATCAATAACTGAGGTATTAACAACAAACATTCGAAGCAATCGCTTTAGCATTTTGTAGTCATCGCTTGCAAATCGGGATTAATAGCTCCCAAGCCCGCTCCTTCCACTTTAACTCCAAGATGGAGTTCCTCACTACATTTCTTATATGCTGATTCATTCTTAATCTGTAAGAAGAATGATCTGTCCCTCATAAAGAAGGCTACATCAGTGGCATTCATGTGTGTAATGTAACTTATATACTATATAATTTTGAAAACTAATATATATAATAAGTGCACTCACTTGTATTCTCGATCCATTTTAAGGGATAACTCCTCTTTATCTTTAATAGATCACGGTATCAGCTGGGTTTCCTATACAACTTAAGCCCTAATACTAATGCGATGGCTACCTTGCACCTCTGGTACCCAATATGCTTGTATAGTGTGTTTCTGTGGTTCTAGACCGATGTAGGATGGTTGTTAAAGGTTGAAAAGTAAATAAAACAATCACATAACTTATTGTATATCTCACAGCACCTCGAATAAAATATAATAGTCATCAGAGATATAAACAGGCAAGAGAGTAATAACCAAATGAATCATAATATCATAAAACACAGGTTCACAAAGCTATATAAGATAGTAATAGAGTTTATACATCCAGGAATAAACCCATAAGATAACTGTCTCTAAATTAAATAAATGAACACAATCTAGGATCAACAATGTCGCATAGTGGAGTAAGCAATATGAGTCTAAATATAAATACGAGAAAGCACCACCTCCTACTCATTTCTTTGTATAGCACCACATACCTGGCAAACCTGTTGCCTATTCTACTAATTTAAGAGTACCCGAGTTAATAAGAAGCAAAACATAAAGCCTTGAGTCATACAACAATCTGGTATGAGCGATAAGCAAATACTATATAAATCGATGTGGCAAGGAACAATAGTATGAAAAGTCATACATAACATGTCCCTGCATCGAAAGAGTTGACATATAATAATCTGTTAATCTACAAACATCATAAAGTGTACAAATATTTGGGTACACCATTGGGTGCCTAAATATCGATCTCCTAGATACCTATGTCATGTAGCTCCCTTCGAGCAACAAACAAACATGGAAAACATAATATCCATCACACAACCCTCATTGTCACTCAATGTTCTATGGATATATGACAACTCGTATGACCTTCCTCTGTAGAGATTAATAGAAAAATCTCATTTTTCTATGTATCTAAACACCGGCCTCTAGTTGACACTAGATCCACTATTTAGGGTAGCCGACTAAGTACCCAATGAGCATCCTCATAATACGCTTGCTTACAAGTACACTAGAAAACACATTGAGTATCAATGATTCCTTTGTACATGTATTCAATCCCTTGTTTGCACCACAATTCCATTCATCACCGCGAAACTCCTTAACATTCCATTTTCCATAAAAAACCTTCAACATTCTATACATGTGTTACCTTTAATGAACCCGTCCTACTGGATCATCGTTAGGACTCCATCAATCGAGTTGATATCATTGGAACACTTTTAGACGCCCACATCATTCATAGAATTAACATATCAAAGTTTCGAAGCCATCGGGTTGAAGCATCACTCCTTCACCTCATCATTTACCATCATTCTTCATTGCATTGCCACTGTTGAAAACGAACATCGAACGAATGCACAAGCACCCATACACGACTGTCTAAACACCATATGCACATCCCCACGTTTCGACCCTAAATGCCACAACCCAACATGGTCTGTACTGACCATGTGTGGGTAGCCTTAACCATATGGACCTTACAAAGCCATAAAGTTGAAAGTCCCATTTTCCTCCTGTCTTGGCCAAACCAACCTAAGTCAACCTATGTAAACTCGAAGCAGGCTCCAAGAATAATTAGGGGAACATGGTCGGTACCGACCATGTAACGACCCGAAATTTTTTGACATTTGAAATTGATATTTAATTGATTTTAAATATTTGAAAGTTAGTTTAACTTGAATTTCAAATATAACTATTTATTTAGATAACTAAATTATTGAATTACATAACTGGAAATTGGGGAAATTGCTGAATCGGGAATTTCAGGCTGGTTAAAAATAATTTAAAGGCTTACGAAATTTATGTTGATAATTATGAAGGTAATAGAACATTTTGAATTGACTTTGAAGATGGTTTGTTCAACTGTAAAAATATATCGTTTAACCCCATATTTAAAAATAGCCTTCCGAGGCACAGACTTGAAATTCGACGAAACCAGTTCCATTGGATCTGTAATAGTGTACTATTATTGTATTTCAATTTTCATAGCTTTCGGAGTTATCGTGTGGTCGTACGGTATATAAACGCGCTAAAATTTTATCGAGAATTCAATATAATAACTGGGTCCAAAAAGTTATCTTCTCCATAGAATCAAGTTAGGACTCGGAACCTTTTCCATTGCATTCAGAATAAGAGTATAATATTATGAATGCCTGGCGGCACGCCTCGATAGGAGGTCGAGATTTTAAGTTGTTTCTTTGAGACAATTTAAATCTAAATTTCAATATAAACATGTATATATATATTCTCTTTTAACATCAGAGCATTTTACCACTCATTTCAATGTACTGTAGCTTGTTCATTTTGGCATGCTAAATATCTCATCTATCTCCCCTTTCCTTTTCAAATTGTACGCAGTAGTCAGTTCAAGAAAGAAGATATAAACCTATCGTTCTAAATAATAGCCAAAAACGACTTCCTTTCTTCAAAAATCTAGCCCTCTCCAGTTCGATTAAACATGGCGAACTCAAATTCGATTCCGTTCAAAAAAATCATCAATGACCGACTTTTCTTTTTCCAATTCAAATTCATTCGACGAATCATATAAAAATGAAGATCAACGATCAAATTAAAATCTTGTAACTCAATTTAAGCTTGAAATCACGCTTGAAGTCGCATAAAAAAGGGAGCTGTTTGAATCGAATTCGAATAGAACAGGTCGATCTAGGTCGCGATCATGGATGAGGGAACCGTAGTTTCGCGATGCTCGATGTGTTGAGTGAAAGGTTTGTGACAAGGGCGTGTTTGTCTATGGAGCTGGAGTTCGTAGTTCGTCGGAGGTAACAAGAAAACTGGGTGGGTTCATATCTGGCCGAGGGTTGTTAACTCGACGTCGATAGCGCGACGGGTTAAGCTTCGTGCAAGCGAGGTCGTTGGCGAGTGTGTTGTAGTGAGTTTCGAATTTATTCCTTCCAGTTAATTTTGTATTGATAAATAGATATGTAGGTGAAAGAAATTTATTTTTGTAGTAAATGTATAAAAACAATCCTATTTTAATTTAATGGACTATATATATAGGTATATATATATCTATGTATATACATTTAAAAACAGAGTATGTATATTTATAGGTAAATTAGTGAATATGTGTATAAATAAGGTTTGAAAATATAGGGATTTTGAATGTTGAAAGTTGACATAAAACTAGATTTTTGAAATATATAATTTATTTTTAAGTATGTATATAGTCCCAAAAGAAAATAAATATACATGCATATATTTTAATTTACTAACTTATTTTAAAGCAAAATAAATAGGTAATCTATTTTTTTAATTGGTTTATTTAATTACTTTGGTCACAAAAAATAACTTATTAAAGGAAATTGGCTTAAAATTTAATTATTAGTTATAACTGAATATATAAATGTGATTAATTATTCGATCAGTTCAAATATTAATAAATCATATAATGTTATACAAGGTCTGAAATGGTGAAGAAATCAAGCCGGAATGGAAATGTTTTGCAAAACGAAAAGCAAAGGTGAGTTAATCACACTCATTTGGATTACCGTTTAAATTTAAATAGTTAAATTTAAATTATTGGTTGAATGATTGAATTGGCTAGATGTGATATTATATATATATATATATATATATATATATTGGAGTGATTGATTTCCCACATTATATAGCGAATTAGACCCTATGCGCCCCGCATAATAGCGGATGACCCTTTATACCGCGATATCCCCCTCGAAGTGGATTGGTATTTTATATTGTGCTAACAATTGTGGATGTAGGGAAATAGGTTGGAGGGATCGAACTGGATTCCTCAAAACATTGAATTTATTTTATATTCAACGACGTGATTTATTTGATGATCTGTGGTAGATCATATTGATTATATTGGGGATCGAAATTATTGAATGCTATGCTTGGCTAAATATATATGGATATTTTAAGAGATGGAAATACATACATACATACATACATACATACATACATAGATATATATATATTTATATAAAGTTTGGATTTTAAAGGAAATGAAAAGAAAATTCTTAAGTAAATAATTACTAGGAATTGGATAAATTGAGTAATAAATTTTAAAGGGAATTTAAAACCAAGAAATCGATTTGAAATTGATTTAGTGTTTTGGAAACTGTGATTTAAAGAAAAGGAGAAATGGAAATTTGTAAGCTGGTTTATAAATGAAGTGGAATATTTGTCAGTGGATAAATTTGGAAGTATAGATTCTGGTAGAATTTATAAGGAAAGGTGCAAAGTATTTTAAAATTAAAAGGTGATTTTATTTTTAAAAGTTGGAAAGTATATTTTTCCTGGAAAACTAAGTATATTTTCAACGGGAAAAGGTTTCAAAATATAAACTAGAAGTTTAGAAATGTTATTTTGGAATGTTTTAGAAAATTCATTATCTTAATTATTTTTAAGAGAAAAGTAAATATTTATTTAAGTTAATTATGGTAGTTAATTATTTTTAAAGGTAAATTAGTATTGTGATTTTTAAAAAAGAATTTAAACATAAATATTAGATACAATAACTTTATTTTAAAAATAAATTTTGGTTTAAGCTTTACTTAGAAACTCTTATAAATTTCTTAAGTGTTATTTTTATTTAAGTAATTTTAGTAGCCTTAACGTAAATGATTTTAGTATATTTTTTTTTGAAAGTGATTATAAGGAGATGGAAATGTGTTTTAAAAATAAAAAGTGGTTTTTATTTTTAAAAGGCGTGGGAAAGAAATTTACGGGTTTGAGATGTAAATTAAATTTGGATAAATCAAGAAGGATTTATTAACTGATTAAATGGACTATTTGGAATGGAAAGTGTAATTTCCCAAAAAGCCAACTATGTTTTCAAAGCAGATTTTTAAGTACAATTTAGAAATTTTAAAGTGGTTTTAAAAGAATGTTTTAGAAAGAAATTATTATTTAGTGGTTTAAAATTTTGGAAAGTAAATATTTATTAAGTTAATTATATAAGTAAAGTATTTTAAAGGTTTAACTAGTATTTGATTTAAAGATGGTTATTAAATATTATACTCTATCTAATAGTTTATTTTAAAATTTGTTTAAGTTTTACATGAGAAATTATTATAAAATTTCGTAGCTTGTATTTTAAATAAAGTGTTTTAAGTACTTTTATTTTAAGTGTTATAAAGTATATATTTTTGGATAAGTGATTTAAATTATTTTAAAATCAAAAGTATTAAGACTTGGTGATTTTCAGCGGAAATAAAACAATTGGGTGGGAATTTATTTCGTAGGAAAAAAGTGATTTGTAAACTATTTTCAAAGGGTTGAAGTGTAGAAAAATATCTTGCGAAGATATTTTGAAATAAATAATTTGGGAAATTATTAAGGCCTGATGGTTGTTTGTGGATGTTATATGATAGTTAAATAACTGACTATCAATATTGGCCAATGCACTGATCTTTTCGAAGAGACCAGGATCAAGAATTAAATTTCTCGAAAACTACTTTGATCCAGTTTGAACGTTTTCGTGAGGAAGACAAGTGCTTGGAGTCAAAGATGGAGTAGTCAAGTGCAAGGCTAATCGCTACTAATCCTGAGGGTGATTCCAAAATGGATATAGTAGGAGTAGTGCCTTCGGTTTCGTTCGGGCCGAAACAGACTTGTGTGGATGAATGCTTTTAGAACATCGTCAGGAGGACGATGAGCATTCTAAGTGAGATGCATTCTAAAAAGGTAACGCATAGCCTCGAGCCTCACCAACCGGGAATGACTAAAAAAGGGAAGGTGCAGCAAGGCTAAGTGGCTAGCAACCAATTAGGGTAAGGTCGTCGCTGTCTGGATGTCTGTTTTTATTCGGCGGTGTGGGCGGTTGCTGATCCCAACCGCGGGATGATCTTATTTGGACCGTCCAGTAGGGGTAGCTCCGGTCTTGTGTTGTAGGGGATCAAGGTGGATCCTTGGTACTCTGATCTAGACCAGGTACTGTGATGGGCGACACCCTAGTAGCCCTGCCATTGATGGAAATCCAATCTCCAATAAGCGCCTTCGGACTTGTTTGTATACCTATTATGCTAGAATTTAACGAATGTAACGATTTCGGTTATTTGTCTAAGTATTTGAATATAGATACTACTATAATATCAGAGGATTCGATAAATTTTTTTTTGATTATTGTAAGGTAAAAACCCAACATGTTTATTCGTGGCGTGGTCTTACGAGATACCTTTGATTTTTGAAGGATTTCGAAAACTTTAATAAACCAATTGAGTGTAGTGGAAACTTTAATAAACCAATTGAGTGTATTTTCTCATGCTGGTTTTCCGGACTGACTAGGGTGTTATTTTACTATAATGCTCGTGTCAAACCGAGTATTATAGATACAAGAAAGGATGATATGGCACTCAGGAGATGAGCTGGATGGCGAGATGTATCACGTACTTGATGTATATTCCGCTGTGTAGTATAAGCTGTATAGTCAGCTTTTGTGAGGACAAGTTAATATAACTGTCCAATATTTGGCTATTGATTGTGTTGCACTCTGATGATGTAATGTATGAAATAGATATAGTTCTTATGTATAAATATCAGTCATTTAGCAATTATATATTGTTTCCGTTGCCATTGTGAGATTCTGATGTTGTTTCCTATTTCTTCTTCTACCTCCTTTCTTTACCTCAGCAATCTGTCTTTTCCGGCACTCGATCGTCGACATATTATACGGTGGCGTATTTGTGTTGATTTTCAAGGGTCGAGAAGGGTGGGTCATTATAGTATTGTTTTAAACACTTGAATTGAACAATTCGACATAGTATTGTTTTAAACGGGGTAAATGAAATAATTTTGCCCAAACTATTTTTGAATATAAAAGGAATAATTTTCGTGGAATTATTATAGTTATATATGGTTGCCTGGTTGTTAGGGAATGATAATATTAAATTATTATCGTTGTCGTGTAGAAAAATTTAAAATAGGATTAAAATTATAACCAAAGGTTAAGGAATAAATTATATAAATGGGGTTTGTAAATGGAATTATAAATGTGATTTTTAATTGAAAATGAAATAAAAATTCCAGAGTCATATTTGAAAATGAATTGAAAGGATTTGGAATTCGAAATTTTGGAAATTTAATTCCTTTGAGTTGGAAAATGATTTTCAAAGGTTTCGGAGGAATAATGGTAATATTATTTGAGAAATATTTTGAATTGGATTTGAAATCTAGTGAGATTTGGAATTTAAAAATATTTGAAATGTTTTTGAAGGATAAAAGCACCGAACTCTCATCGGTTGCTGGAAAATAATTTCGGTGATGACTGCAGCATCATCGATGTTCATTTTTGAGTTTCCAAGGAAGGAATTGCTGCCTGAATGTTTTGAACAGTATTTGTTTGAAAAATTGAGTTTGATTTTGGAATGCAAGGAATAATTTTGGTTTGGGTATATATGATTTCAAAAATATTTTGAATGTTTAAGCGATTGTTTAAACTCTAGAAGTTTAATTAAAAATGTTTATCGAATATAACAGGTTTGATAACCTATAAAATTTGAAATCTGTTGGAATAAAATTTAACTTAAAGAAGAATTGAATTAAAATAATATGAAAACGAGATAGTCGGAAATGTAGGCCAATGAAATGTAGTAAATTAAAGAGATTAGTAAGTGGAATGTAAACAAGTGGAGAACTTATAGAAGTTTAAAATTTTGAATTGAATTGGAATTCAATTGAATTATGTCAAGTAAAAGTGAATTTTGAGGAAAAGTCTATATAAACTAAATGGAATTGAAATTGTATATTGGAATGATATTTAAATTGTGTAAAGTTAAGCGAAGTTGTAGAATTAATTCGAAGTGAACTAATTAAAGAAATGGATAATAAAAAAAGGTTTGAGATAAGATGATTAGAATTTAATATTTAAAAATGAAAGGTAAATTGAATTCAAATGGAAATTGAATAAAATGGTATAAAGCTTAAATGGTGTAGTGAAATAAATATTAAAGTACGTAGAATATTTATAGTAAACTTAAGGAAGGTAAATGGTGAGATTCTAAAAATTAGTATTGGAAAAATATTCCCAGTTAATATATAAATGAAGATTAAGTAAACAGTGAAAGGAATAATTGAGAATAGGAGTATGGAAATCAAATGTGCATATCTATATAGCTAAAATCAATGGAGATAAATATGTAGGATGTACGTATATTATTTCATTCACATAGCGATTTGATCCAGATTCGAGCACATAATTTCGAGGTAGTTATATTGATCCGAATTGGGATTTTTCACTCGATTCTAGAAATTCTCTATCATAGTTTACGGCTATGCAAGAAAAATGATGGTTTTTGATCAAGAAACCAGATCTGAGTCTGCAGTAGGAAGTCGGGTGGATGATACTAGTCCGGAAGTGAAGTTGTGTGATCGAGTGAGCGATCAGATTTGGTATTGCATAAGGATGATACATGGACATCGTACGGGCTTGTATAGAATAGATATGAAAATTTTGAAAGGGAGTGAATAAAATGATTTTGAGTGTTGTGATTGGATATTATTGCTAAGTAGGATATACAGGTGTTTTAAAAGCAAAAGGAAATTGAAGATTTGATGTAGAAGATAAATTTGAATTGCCCGACAAAAAGGTATGTATTTAAATTATTATATGAAATTTGATGGTTTTCTGATCTAGCCACTTGGCATTTTTGTTTTCTTTGAAATCTGGGGGCCCGTAGAGGCATTTTGTAGTTGTACTGATCTAGCCGCGCAAAGGAGACGCTGGCGAAATTTTTCGAAAATTTAGGGAGTTAGAAAATTTTTGTGAAAATTTTGATAATTTATTTTAAATTTGAATTGTTGAGTAAATAATGTTGTTTGGAAACTATTGAAGAGTTTGGGAAAGTTAGTAAGAGTGATAGTGTGTCTTTAATAAAAAGATTGTTCTAGGAAGTCACTGAAAACCATTTGGATTGGGAAAATAGTTAACGGGTTATGGATCATTCTTCTTAACTAGTAATTTCAAGGATAAAATCCTTTTAATGGGGGAGGAATGTAACGAACTAGAATTTTTGGACATTTGAAATTGGATATTCAATTGATTTTAAATATTTGAAAGTTAGTTTAACTTGAATTTCAAATATCACTATTTATTTAGATAATTAAATTATTGAATTTAATAATTGGAAATTGGGTAAATTGCTGAATTGGGAATTCTGGGCTGGTTAAAATTAATTTAAAGGCTTATGAAATTTATGTTGATAATACTGAAGGTAATAGAACTTTTGAATTTGAATTTGAAAATGGTTTGTTCAGTTTAAAAATATATTGTTCAACTCGATATTTAAAAATAGCCTTCCAGGGCACGGACTCGAAATTCGACGAAACCAGTTCCGTTGGATCCGTAATAGTGTACTATTATCGGGTTTCAATTTTCGTAGCTTTTGGAGTTAACTTATGGTCATATGGTATGTAAACGCGCTGAAATTTTATCGAGAATTTAGTATAATAACTGGGTCCAAAAAGTAATCTTCTCCATACAATCAAGTTAGGACTTGGAACCTTTTCCATTAGGGGTATAACATTATGAACACCTAGCGGCATGCCTCGATAATAGGTCGAGATTTTGAGTTGTTTCTTCGAGACAATTTAAATTTGAATTTCGATATAAACATGTATATATATATTTTCTCTTTTCACATCAGAGCTTTTTACCACTCATTTCAATGTACTGTAGCTTGTTCATTTTAGCACGCTAAACATCATCTGTCTCCCCTTTCCTTTTCAAAATGTATGCAGTAGTCAGTTCAAGAAAGAAGATATAAACCTATCGTTCGAAATAATAGCCAAAACGACTTCCTTTCTTCAAAAATCTATCCCTCTCCAATTCGATTAAAAATGGCGAACCCAAATTCGATTCCGTTCAAAAAATCATCAATGGTCGACTTTTTTTTCCAATTCAAATTCATTCACGAAACATATAAAAATGAAGATCGACGATCAA
Source organism: Allium cepa (assembly GCA_030765085.1). NCBI lineage: Eukaryota > Viridiplantae > Streptophyta > Magnoliopsida > Asparagales > Amaryllidaceae > Allium > Allium cepa. The sequence continues at coordinate 204,191,648 of CM060944.1, read as the reverse complement.
ATTAAAATCTTGTATCTCATTTTAAGCTTGAAATCGCGTTCAAAGTCGCATAAAAAAGAGAGCAGTTCGAATCGAGTTCGAAAAGAACAGGTCGATCTAGGTCGCGAGCATGGATGAGGCAAGCGTGGTTTCGCGATGCTCGACGTGTTCGAGTGGAGGGGTTGTGAGAAAGGCATGTTTGTCTATGGAGCTGGAGTTCGTGGTTCATCAGAGGTATCAAGAAAACTGGTGGGTTCGTCTCTGGCCGAGGGTTGTTGATTCGGCGTCGATAGCGCGATGGGTTGAAGGTTTGTGCAGGCGAGGTTGTTGCCGAGTGTGTTGCAATGAGCTTCGAATTTATTCGTTCTAGTTAATTTTGAATTGATAAATATATATGTAGAAAGAAATTTATTTCTTCAGTAAGTATATAAAAACAATTCTATTATAATTTAATGGAATATATATATGTATATGCAGTTAAAAACAGAATATGTATATATATAGGTAAATTAGAAAATATGTATATAGATAAGGTTTGAAAATATAGGGATTTTGAATGTTGAGAGTTTATATAAAGCAAGATTTTTGAAATCTATAATTTATTTTTAAGGATGTATGTAGTCCCAAAAGAAAATAAATATACACGCATACATTTTAATTTACTAACTTATTTTAAAGCAAAGTATTAAGGTAATTTATTTGTTTAACTGGTTCATTTAATTATTTTGGTCATAAAAAATAATTTTTAAAATGAAATTGGTTCAAAATTTAATTATTAGTTAAAATTAAATACATAAATGATGATTAATTGTTCGATCGGTTCAAATAGTAATAAATCATATAATGTTATACAAGGTCTGAAATCGTGAAGAAATCAAGCCGAAATGGAAATGGATGCAAAACAATAAGCAAAGGTGAGTTAATTTCACTCATTTGGATTACCATTTAAATTTAAATAGTTAAATATAAGTCGAAATTAGCCACAAGGGCCTCTTTAGCAAGTGCAATTAGTTTCTAGGACACACAACTGAAATAATTACTTTTAAGGACAAAATGAAAAATAATTAGTTTCTAAAGCCTAAAAACCTATGAAATTATGTCCTTAAAAGTAATTAGACTGTTTATTTTATCCTTAAAAGTAATTATTCTACTAACTTTGGCCTTGAAATTAATTTCTGTGGATGTGTGTCCTAGAAACTAATTGGACTGCAAAGTTTGTCCTTCTAGTGAAATTCCCCTAAATATAAATTATTGGTTGAATGATTGAATTGACAAGATGTGCGATATCCCTGAAATTTCAAGCAATAATAATAATGTGTTATTTTTATAAATAAATTTTTAAATATAAAAAAATTATCATTTACAAACCAAATTTGTATTTGTTTAAAATATATATTTTTCAAATTAGATTTAAATTGAATTCGAATTCGAATATGGATTTGAATTTGAAATTTCAAAAGAAAGATATATATACCTTGGATGTATATTATTTTATATGATTTTGGTGTATGGATATAGTTTGTTTTATATTATATCTTTTAAAGGATTTTATTTATAAAATTAATATATGTATATATTAATTAGAAAATTTATTATAAAAGTTTTTAAAACCATTTAAAAATTAATATATTCATGCAATTTACAAGTGTTAATATATAAGTCTTTTAATAACATATGTAAGTAGATTAACTAATGTAAAAGTCAAGTGTCACCAATTTATTTTATTTTTCTTTTATATTTTTAAAAATCATAAGTAAATCTATATATACAACTATTTCTTATCTTCATTTCTTTTTCCTATTCTCAATTCAAAACTAAAAAAAAGCAAAGCCTGTAAAAGGAAAATAAATTTAGGAGATAAAAACAAATTTAGAAACTTGTAGCCAAGATCATCAGATCAAAGTATTATTCATCTAAATCGAGCAAGATCAATTTCAAATCTAGAAACCTGTAGCAAAACTCAAGCAAGATTCAACTTAAAAACATCAATTACAGATCTGTCATCAAGCAGATTCAATTCAACATCAAATTACAGTTCAAAAGTAAAGTCTTGTCCTCTGTTTATAATTATCAGGTGAGTAACCTTTTGACTTGATCTGTAAACTTGATGCTAATGTGAAAAGTAAAGTTGTGATGAATGTTGCTTAGGTGAAATCATGTTATATATATATATATATGCTTGTGCATGTCCGTGAAATTAATTTGGTAAGTCTCTGTTCTTGATCAACAGACACAATATTCATTCCAAAATAAAATTCTCTTCTTCTAATGCATTTTTTGGGTATGATCTTTTAATGAAAATGTTTGTATATGGGTATAATCATTTCTAAAATAGTTTCAAGTTAAGATATTATGTAAATATTTTGGAATTTGAAATTTTCAGTGAAGTAACAACTCAAGTCAAAAATCGAAGTGATAGCTTACTAGGATTGAATTATATAATCGAATTCGTATTCAAAAATGAAGAATTTTAATGGTAATATTAGGATTTATTGGTTTGTGGTTGCTGTGAATTGTGAGGTTGAACAAAATTTTGATTTCTGTCAATTCACAATGATCAACGGTAGTACGAGCATTGCACTTGTTATGGACGGGAGTTTGGGTGCTGTAGAGTAGCGGAAAAATTGTCAGAGGATTTTTCTTCAAGCAAGATGGCCGGGCGCCGTGATTTTAGCATTTTAGGGGGTTTTGGCCAGGCTCGGTTTGGTTTTGGATTGTGACGACGGAAGATGATCGGAGTTGTGTGCACGGAGGGGAATGTTTGGAGAAGTTCGTGGTGAAGACCAGGCCGAAGTTTCATCACCACCAATGGTCTATGGTGGCTGTGCTAGGAAGCTTTGGGTGATCAATTGGTTTCTGGGGTAGTTCGAATCGCTCGATTTTGGGTTCGAGATGATATTGGTAATGCTGGCTTGTCAATCGAACGAAGATGGTCGCCGTCGACTTAAAGATGATGGAGGCGATGGTCGGAGGTGCCTCAACCATATGTGCACGTGCACGGTAGTAACGAAGTGTCAGTTTTTTTTTCATGAGGAGAATTGAGAGGTATCGAGGTAAACCCGGGGTGAGGATGGTGATGGCTCGAGTTGGTTACGTGTTGTTTCACGCATGTAGATTTTGATTTAACTAGTTGTTAGATAACCAAGTTTTGAAATTAAAGAAATGAACAGAGTTTCCCAAGCAGTTTATTAAAAATAGGTTACCAAACAATGGATTGAATTTAAATGGTTTTGTTTTGGAATAATCAAATATTAGCTAATTAATTAAGATAAGCAAATTAAAAGGGTCTAAGAGATTTCAAGTATTTAATTTAATTTCATTAAGATAATTGAACAATTAATTAAGAGATAGAGGTTTATCTTTAATTAATTAAGATGGTTAATTACAAGATTTATTAATAGAAAGTAATTAACGAATGATTACTAAATTAAAGGATAGCTAATTATAAATCAATGTAACAAATCTTGTTAATTAAATTTTGAGAATAATTAAAGGATTAATTTGATATAGGGAAATTAAATTAATTAGTAATTAGAGGATAACAAATTAATAATTAGGTTAATTAATTGAGGATAATTAACCACTGGAAATTATTAATGGAAGTAATTAAGGATTAATTACTCAGTGTAATTAATTAAGGATTGATTGACTAAGGAAACTAATTAAGGATTAGTTAAATAATAAGTATGATTAATTAAGAGATAATTGATCAATGAAGTGGTTATAAGATAATTAATTTGAGTAATTAATTAAGGATCAATATAATTAATATGGATGGGCAAAGGTTAATTAATTCGTGTAATTAATTGAGAGTTAATTTATTGTAATTAAAGTATAATTAATCAAGGATGATTAATCAAGATAGATAATTAAAAGGGCGATTAATTAAATTGTTTGTAATTAGTTAACGTTAAGTAAGGATAATCTAAGTGATTAAAGATTAGTAATTAATTTAATTAGAGAAAAATTAAATTAATTTTGGAAGTGATCAATCTTGCTTATGAATGATTGAATGATGTAAATGCTTTGAATTGGTTGATATCTCTGAGATGGAATGTTTTCTGATATGATATATTAGGTAGACAGTGATAGTACGGTTATCTAACGTTGACGAATTGCTGTGTAAAAAGGTGACATCTTTTATTTAGAGTTAAATTGTATTTCACTTGAATAACTTGGATTAAGATGGTATCGAATTCGAAGAGACCGGAGTCGGGTATCTGTAACGACCCGCAAATCCGTACTCCTGAGCCAACGCTATTCTACAACAATCAACTCAAGATTTACAGAATTGCGAACCATTTTAATTAAAGAAGAAGAGGTAGAAGAAGAGAAAACAAAATCAACATCAGAATCTAACCATCGCAGCAGAATAAAATATAATAGATAGTAAATAATCTTTACTCAAAATCAAATATATCTGTTTACATATATTACATCATCAGAATACATCAGTCACAACTCAACATCAATATCATACAATGGGTACACAACAACTCAACACAGCGGAATACGTATATAAATATACAAGTACGAGAGTACGTTTCGTCATCCAGCTCGTCTCTTGAGCTCCACAGCATCATATCCTGTATCCTATAATACTCGGTCTGACCCGAGCATTACAGTTAAATAACACCCGAGTCAGTCTGGATTACCAGCGTGAGAAAATCACACCCAATTTATTATTAAAGTTTCAAAAATCCTTTGAAAACAAAAGCATCTCGTAAGACCACGCCACAAATAAACATGTCGGGTTTTTACCTTACGATAGCTAAAACAATTTTTATAGAAATCCTCTGATATTATAATAGGGTCTATACACAAGTACTTATAAAATAGCCGAAATTGTTACATTATTAAATTCCAGCTACTAGCCACAAAAGTGGGTAATACAAACAAAACTCGTACAAGGCTCGTAGGGAGAATGGATTTCCAACTAATGACTAGGCACTGGGGTACCACCTGTCACAGTACGGGGCCTAGATCACCGTACCGAGGATTACTCCCTTCATCCCCTGCAACACAAGGCCGGAACCATCCCTTACTGGACAGTCCCGAGTGAGATCACCCCGCGGTTGGGATCAGCAACCGCCCACTAAGCCGAAAAAGAAATAAGGGACATCTAGACTGGAATGACCTCACCCTGCTTGGGTGCTACCCACCTAGCCTTGCTGCATATCCCCTGATTTTCAGTCATTCCCATTTGATGAGGCTTGAGGCTAAGCGTTACCTTTAGAACGTTTCACTTAGAATGCCCATCGCCCACCTGACGATGTTTCGCAAGCATTCGTCCATACAAGTCCGTCCCGGGTTCGAACGGAACCGAAGGCACTATTCCTACTACATCCATTTTGGAAATATCCTCAGGATTAGTAGCGACTAGCCGTTGCACTTCACTGCTCCATCTTCGACTCCGAACACGTTTTTCGCATGAAACGTACAAACCGGATCGAAGTGGTTTTCGAGAAATAAATCTCGATCCCGGTCTCTTCGAAACGATCAACGCATTTGTCCAATATTGATAGTCGGTTATTTAACTATCAATTAATATTCACAAACATCCATCAACCAATAAATAATTTTCCAAATTATTTATTAATTCCAAAATATCTTCCCGAGATATATATATTTCAAATTTCAACCCCTTTTGAAAATAGTTTCAAAACCCGTTTTTCCTTCCCAGGGTACATTCCCAATTATTATTTCCATTGGAACGCCAAGTACAAGCACTTAAGTTTAAAATAATTTAAAAAAAACATTTTTTTATAAAATATACTTATAACTTTTAAAATTATAACTTAAATATTTTATTAAAATAAATATACTAACAAAATATTTTGTATAAGACAATTTATAAAATATAAACTAAATTTCTTCTTTTAAACTCAATATCAAGTTACTTTATATAGTTATTTCAATAATAGATTTAGAAAAATATACTTGCTTTAAAAATTTAGATTTAGAAATAATAAACTTTCCAAAACCTGCTTTTTAAAACGATCTTAAAAAAAAACTTTAAATATTTTTGAAAACCATACTTGGCTATCCAGGGAAATCCTCTTCTGTTTCCCATTTCTTAAAAATAAATCACCATTTATTTTTAAACAAATACCCATTCCTTTAATAAATTCTTACCTTGAATTTATAAAATATCCACCGACATTTTATTTCACTTTATAACCCAGTCATAAAGTCCCAAAATCTCTCTTCACTTTAAATTTAAATTTCACCACCTAAATCAATTTTACAATTGATTTCCATTTACTTTACCATGAAATAAATTCTCTTACTTCATTTATTTCAAAATTTATTTACTTTAGATTTAATTTCCAATTTATGTTTTAAAATCTTTAAACTGAAAAATACCAAATTCAGATTCCTCAATTTCCTTTCTTTACCTTTAAATTTAATCCTTACATTTAAAATAATGACTTTTATTCACTTAAGTTCCAGAATTTATTATTCCTTTGTTAATTCAATTTCCTCATATTCCATATTTTGTTAGATTTTAGAAATCACTCTATTTTATTTTATTTTCACTTCATTATTCAATTTATTCCAATTTACTAGAATTATTTACTTAAAATTTTGCTCTTTTATTACCTTTCAAAAATCCAATTCCATAGATTTTGGTAACTCTTTAAACTGAGTTATTCCATCCAACCATACTATCCAATATTCCAGTTATCCATAAAACAATCACAGGATATCAAATATTCATCACACAGAATATTAAATAATCTAATAAATTTGAGGAATCCAGTTGGATCCCTCCAACCTGTTTCCCTGCATCCACAAATGTTAGCACAACATTATTTACTAATTTCAGAATATATCATTCTATAGCACATCAATCAATCAATTTCAACCATTCAAACAATTATTTAAATTTAATCATTTAAATTTAAATTTAAACTGAGTGAGACTAACTCACCTTTGATTCTGTATGCAATCCAATCCAACCCGGCTTGCTTCTATCAGATTTTGACCTTGTATAACAATCATATGATTTATTAACACTTTTGAAATAACTTGAACAATTTATTTCCATTTTATAAATTTAATTAACCAATGATTCTATTTTAAATAAATAATTTACCTTTAAACTAATAGTTTGATTTCAAACAAATTCTTTTATTTTCTCTCTATTTAGAATCTTTAAAATAAATTTAACAAGTTAATTAACAAATAAATCTCTATTACTTTAAAATCAAACTAGTAAATAAAGTTAGGTGTATATATATATATACACATTTCATTTTTTTTATTATTATTTTAAATCTCGCTGAAAATAATTCTCTGCATGCACAATATATAAAAATTTGAAAGCTTCATATATATATATTTCAATCTAGATTAATATAATTTTTAAGTTAAAATTATTATACCTACTGAGAAAAACGAACCCAAGCTATACCTCGTCGTCACCACAAACAGAGCACTCTTCCCGATGCCAGAGCTCGAACACGAGCTCCTACCCACGTTCCTCAGCCTTCAACCATTTCCACTGATAGATTCGATCAAGCCCTTCAACCCAGGTGCGACTTCGACCTCAACACTGCCTCGACTTCGACCGTGCTTCCCAGCCTCGACGTTGACGAAGATCTCGACTGAATCGAACGCGAGTCGACGTTTGAACCTATGCGACCGACCAGATGGACGCGATGATAACAAGTTGCCGCGACTAACTCAAGCTCCACTGCCAAGCCTCCATCGCAAAAATCGCGAGCTCGTGAGGGTCGAAACTCTAGCCGAGGAATCGAGTTCGCTTAATTACGAGACGAAACTGATTTCGTTTGAGAAGAGGAAGGATTTTGATTTGATTTGAGTTTTGGGAATTCTTCGGCCATTAATTTAGCCCGACTCGAATTTTTTTTTTTTTTTTTTTTTTGTGAGTGAAGAGAATTTTCGAACAACGTAGAAGAAGGAAAGAAAGTTCAGTCTCTGATTCCTTGATTTGATTTTTCACTGAAGACGTGATATTGATAAGAGGGGAAAGGAAGACAAAAAAGTACGAAGGAGAAAGTTGTGAGGCGAGAGGTACGTATTGTCGACTAAGAGAAAACAATTATATTTAATTTTAAATCCGAATTCAAAACGTCTCGATAAAATTTCCAACGCGTTTTTATAACGTACGCTCACAGAACAGCTCCAATAACTACGAAATTTGAAACCCGATAATTAAACAATATTTCGGATCCAATGGGACTAGTTTCGTCGAATTCCGAGGCTGTGCCTCGGAAGGCTATTTTTAAATTCAATTTAAACGATAAATTTTAAAACTGAACAAGTCAGTGTTAAATTCAATTTTAAAACTTCTATTATCTTCAATGTTATCAATATAAATTTCATAAGCCTTCAAATTATTTTTAATAGGCTTATACTCCAGATTCAACAATTTACCCAACTTCAATTTACTTAATTCAATAATTTAATTATCAAATAAATAGTGATATTTGTAATCCAAGTTAAAAATTAAACTTTTAAATATTCAAAATCAATTTGAATATTCCAATTTAAATTGCTTAAAATTCCGAGTCGTCACATTCCTCCCCCCTTAAAAGAATTTCGTCCCCGAAATTACTAATTAGGAGGAATGATCTATATCCCGTTAACTATTACCTCAAACCAAACAATTTTTAACAACTTAGCAAACAAATCTTTTTATCAAAGACACTCTAACTCTATCCTAGCCTTTTTAAACTTATCCATAACCCTTAAACCATATTACATACTTACTTATCAATTCAAATCTTAAATTTGAATTCAAATTTTAAATTATCAAAAATTTCTCAAAATTTTTCTAACTCTCTAAATTTTCGAAAAATTTCGCCAGCGTCTCCTTTGCGCGACTAGCTCGGTACTACTACAAAATGGCTCCACGGCCTCCCAAATCCAAAAAGAAAACAAAAGCCAAGTGGCTCAATCCAAAAACCCAATCAAATTTCATATAGAAATTTAAACACATACCTCTTTGTCGGGCCATTTTAAATTTTTATCTTCTGAAATCAAACATCAATTTCTTTCTGCTTTTATAACACCTGTATATCCTGTTATAACAATAATGTCCATCCACCACACTCAAAATCATTTTGAATTTCCTTTGCACAAGTTTCAATATTTGCTTTATTTAAGCCCGTACGATGCACACATATTATTCGTACGCAATACCAAATCCGATCGCTCACTCGATCACACAATTTCATTTCCGAACTAGTACCGTCCACCCGACCTCCTAGTGCGGACTCAGATCTGGTTTCTTGATCAGAAACTGTCATTCTCCTTGCATAGTCATAACCATGATAGAGAATTTCCAGAATCAATCAACAATCCATATCCAGGTTCGCCGTCGAAAATCGAGTGAAAAAATCCTAACTCGGATCGATATAACTATCTCGAAAATCTGTGCTCGAATTCTGGATCAATATAGCTATGCGAATAAATAATATACGTACACCTTACGTAATTAGCCCAATTGGTTTTAAGCTATCCCAATTTTCTTCTATTCACATTCATTTGGGTTTTTATTCTCTTATTCACAACCACCCCCAATTCACAACTTTCAGTTTAATCTCCATTCAATTATTCACTTGGAAAAATTTTCTCAATTCCAAATTTTCTTGAGAATTTCATTTCAATATTTTCCATACTTACTATATTTAATTTCTCTTCGTTGTTGAAGTTCATATTCATTTCTAATCACTTTTGCTCCTTACAATTCCATTTGATTTCAATTTGGCTTTCATTTTGAATATTGAATTAGTTGCACTTACTAATTAATTTAAGCCTCAATTAAAAGTTTATTTACACTTTACTTCTTTAGTTCCTTAGATTTCACTTACTTTACAATTACACATTTTAAATAGACTCTCATATTTCGTTCAACTTTGTTTGCTTAACAAATTAAATCATTTACCTTAAGTGAAAATTTTCAAAAATTTTCTAACTCCCAAAATTTACGGAAAATTTTGGCAGAGTCTCCTTTGTACGGAGGGACTTCTGCGATATCGCAGGATGTACAAAAACATATATACATCGGCCTCAGGCCGGAAATCAATATACATCGACCCACACGGTCGGAAAACAGAAAAACAGTTCATATTTCCTATTTGTATTGCGTAGGCGTACCTTATTTTAGCGTTTTTAAGCAAGCGCGATTTATTTTAGCAAATTGCGCAATCAAATCCAGCCAAACGGCTTCCCTGAACCTGTACTTACTCAATATAAATATGTAAGTGACAATTACACAAATTTATAGCATTTCACTTAAATATAAATAATTAAAACATGGGTTTCATAAACGATGCATATCATATACTTCCACAAGCACATGTGAAACATTTCGACATTTATTTTGAATGCTTCCAATCCATTCCAATGCCATTTCATTTAATTCATTTTACATTCCAATTAAGTGATTTACACTTCATTGCCTACTTCCAATTCATTTGAATCCAAACGAGTTTATTTTTATTCCAAGTGATTCAAAATAAATTTTATTTCACTTCTATCAACTCATAAAATTTTATTTAATGAATTCCCATTTTATTCGAAGCCAAGCTCTTGTTAAAATAACTTGAGTTACTTAACTTAATTACTAATTTCATTCCACTTACCAAACAGGTTTTATTATAAACCATTTATAATTCAACCGATTTCAAAAATCAATTTTTAGTCAATTTCTATTCATTCATATAATTTTGATTTTATTAATAACAAGGTCTTTTCCATTCTATTTCAACCTACTTGGAATTGATTCACAAATTCCAACCATCACTATTATAACCCAATTTCATTTTGTTGGACGACACTCCCAATTATTTATTAATTCATCGTTGGTCTAAGTTGAATTTATATGTTACTCGAGCTCATTTCCAATTTCATTGTTAGCTCCATTCGCTTAAATTAAATTAGTATATTTCATTGAATCAATATGAATTCTAATTCACATTCAATAATTTATTTCGGAATTCCTTTCATTTTATAATGAGGCTATGTCCAATTTATCCCTACTTGGATTTTTATTTCAAAATTTCTTTATCTATTTTACTGGAGTTCAACCTATTTATTTTATAAGTTAAGTTTTGGATTTTCATTCACTTTCCAAATTCAAAACTATTTTATTTTGGCTTATTAATCTCATTTCTAAATTTTATAGGTCACATTTCATTTATATTCACACTTCCATCTGTCCACAATCAATCTCATTCACATTCTTACTTTTATCTTGGGAATATACATTTTTATTTATTCAATATATTTTATTATTCCACAAACATTTTTACATACGATTCTAGAGTTTTTAAACAATTCCTAAAATTCCAAAATCAACTTTGAAATCAACTATATCCAAAATCCTTTGTTAAATTCAATTGTCCTTTGAATTTCAAGACCAAATCCAGTTCACAACCAATTCCATTTTAAAACAATTTGGCAGCAATTTCTCTTTTAGAAACTCGAAAATAAACATCGATGATGCTGCAGTCATCACCGACGTTATTTTCCAGTGACTGAAAGAGTTCGATGCTTTTATCTCTTTAAAACATTTCAAATATTCTTAATTTCCAATCTCACCAGATTCAATTTCAATTCAAAAATATTCCCGAAATAATACCACTATTATTTCTTCAAAACTTTTGAAAACCATTTCCAAATCCAAAGGAATTTAAACTTTTCCCCCAAAATTCCAAACTTACTCTGGAGTCTTCATCTTAATTTATTTTCATTCTCTGGAATTCTAATTCAAAATTATAATCTTATTTATATATGAAGTTATTTCAAATTTAAAAATTACATTTATAATCTATATTTCAAATTTCATTTTGTTATATAAATTTATTTTTCAACTTTGGTTATAAGTTTCAATTTCTTATTCAATTTCTACACAATGGTGTTAATAATTTAATATTATCATTCCTTAACAACCAAACATCCAAATAATAGATTACTTTACAAAAATTATATCTTTTATATACAAAAATAATTTGAGTAAAATTATTTCATTTACCCTATTTTAAAACAATATTGTGTCGAATTGTTCTACTCAAGCATTTAGAGATCCCTATCAATAACGTTAATTACTCGTATTGACCAGAATCCATAAACTACTCAATAAACCAATCAACACAATATAAAACAATTTTATATTCACTAACAAATACGCGCTCATATCTATTTATACGCTCAAACCCATTCTAGAGTACTATCGACTCTATTTCATGAGTAATTCCCACCAGAGCCAAGGTTGTCGCCAACCTAAGCTCTGATACCAAGTGTAACGACCCGCAAATCCGTACTCCTGAGCCAACGCTATTCTACAACAATCAACTCAAGATTTACAGAATTGCGAACCATTTTAATTAAAGAAGAAGAGGTAGAAGAAGAGAAAACAAAATCAACATCAGAATCTAACCATCGCAGCAGAATAAAATATAATAGATAGTAAATAATCTTTACTCAAAATCAAATATATCTGTTTACATATATTACATCATCAGAATACATCAGTCACAACTCAACATCAATATCATACAATGGGTACACAACAACTCAACACAGCGGAATACGTATATAAATATACAAGTACGAGAGTACGTTTCGTCATCCAGCTCGTCTCTTGAGCTCCACAGCATCATATCCTGTATCCTATAATACTCGGTCTGACCCGAGCATTACAGTTAAATAACACCCGAGTCAGTCTGGATTACCAACGTGAGAAAATCACACCCAATTTATTATTAAAGTTTCAAAAATCCTTTGAAAACAAAAGCATATCGTAAGACCACGCCACAAATAAACATGTCGGGTTTTTACCTTACGATAGCTAAAACAATTTTTATAGAAATCCTCTGATATTATAATAGGGTCTATACACAAGTACTTATAAAATAGCCGAAATTGTTACATTATTAAATTCCAGCTACTAGCCACAAAAGTGGGTAATACAAACAAAACTCGTACAAGGCTCGTAGGGAGAATGGATTTCCAACTAATGACTAGGCACTGGGGTACCACCTGTCACAGTACGGGGCCTAGATCACCGTACCGAGGATTACTCCCTTCATCCCCTGCAACACAAGGCCGGAACCATCCCTTACTGGACAGTCCCGAGTGAGATCACCCCGCGGTTGGGATCAGCAACCGCCCACTAAGCCGAAAAAGAAATAAGGGACATCTAGACTGGAATGACCTCACCCTGCTTGGGTGCTACCCACCTAGCCTTGCTGCATATCCCCTGATTTTCAGTCATTCCCATTTGATGAGGCTTGAGGCTAAGCGTTACCTTTAGAACGTTTCACTTAGAATGCCCATCGCCCACCTGACGATGTTTCGCAAGCATTCGTCCATACAAGTCCGTCCCGGGTTCGAACGGAACCGAAGGCACTATTCCTACTACATCCATTTTGGAAATATCCTCAGGATTAGTAGCGACTAGCCGTTGCACTTCACTGCTCCATCTTCGACTCCGAACACGTTTTTCGCATGAAACGTACAAACCGGATCGAAGTGGTTTTCGAGAAATAAATCTCGATCCCGGTCTCTTCGAAACGATCAACGCATTTGTCCAATATTGATAGTCGGTTATTTAACTATCAATTAATATTCACAAACATCCATCAACTAATAAATAATTTTCCAAATTATTTATTAATTCCAAAATATCTTCCCGAGATATATATATTTCAAATTTCAACCCCTTTTGAAAATAGTTTCAAAACCCGTTTTTCCTTCCCAGGGTACATTCCCAATTATTATTTCCATTGGAACGCCAAGTACAAGCACTTAAGTTTAAAATAATTTAAAAAAAACATTTTTTTTATAAAATATACTTATAACTTTTAAAATTATAACTTAAATATTTTATTAAAATAAATATACTAACAAAATATTTTGTATAAGACAATTTATAAAATATAAACTAAATTTCTTCTTTTAAACTCAATATCAAGTTACTTTATATAGTTATTTCAATAATAGATTTAGAAAAATATACTTGCTTTAAAAATTTAGATTTAGAAATAATAAACTTTCCAAAACCTGCTTTTTAAAACGATCTTAAAAAAAAACTTTAAATATTTTTGAAAACCATACTTGGCTATCCAGGGAAATCCTCTTCTATTTCCCATTTCTTAAAAATAAATCACCATTTATTTTTAAACAAATACCCATTCCTTTAATAAATTCTTACCTTGAATTTATAAAATATCCACCGACATTTTATTTCACTTTATAACCCAGTCATAAAGTCCCAAAATCTCTCTTCACTTTAAATTTAAATTTCACCACCTAAATCAATTTTACAATTGATTTCCATTTACTTTACCATGAAATAAATTCTCTTACTTCATTTATTTCAAAATTTATTTACTTTAGATTTAATTTCCAATTTATGTTTTAAAATCTTTAAACTGAAAAATACCAAATTCAGATTCCTCAATTTCCTTTCTTTACCTTTAAATTTAATCCTTACATTTAAAATAATGACTTTTATTCACTTAAGTTCCAGAATTTATTATTCCTTTGTTAATTCAATTTCCTCATATTCCATATTTTGTTAGATTTTAGAAATCACTCTATTTTATTTTATTTTCACTTCATTATTCAATTTATTCCAATTTACTAGAATTATTTACTTAAAATTTTGCTCTTTTATTACCTTTCAAAAATCCAATTCCATAGATTTTGGTAACTCTTTAAACTGAGTTATTCCATCCAACCATACTATCCAATATTCCAGTTATCCATAAAACAATCACAGGATATCAAATATTCATCACACAGAATATTAAATAATCTAATAAATTTGAGGAATCCAGTTGGATCCCTCCAACCTGTTTCCCTGCATCCACAAATGTTAGGACAACATTATTTACTAATTTCAGAATATATCATTCTATAGCACATCAATCAATCAATTTCAACCATTCAAACAATTATTTAAATTTAATCATTTAAATTTAAATTTAAACTGAGTGAGACTAACTCACCTTTGATTCTGTATGCAATCCAATCCAACCCGGCTTGCTTCTATCAGATTTTGACCTTGTATAACAATCATATGATTTATTAACACTTTTGAAATAACTTGAACAATTTATTTCCATTTTATAAATTTAATTAACCAATGATTCTATTTTAAATAAATAATTTACCTTTAAACTAATAGTTTGATTTCAAACAAATTCTTTTATTTTCTCTCTATTTAGAATCTTTAAAATAAATTTAACAAGTTAATTAACAAATAAATCTCTATTACTTTAAAATCAAACTAGTAAATAAAGTTAGGTGTATATATATATATACACATTTCATTTTTTTTTTTATTATTTTAAATCTCGCTGAAAATAATTCTCTGCATGCACAATATATAAAAATTTGAAAGCTTCATATATATATATTTCAATCTAGATTAATATAATTTTTAAGTTAAAATTATTATACCTACTGAGAAAAACGAACCCAAGCTATACCTCGTCGTCACCACAAACAGAGCACTCTTCCCGATGCCAGAGCTCGAACACGAGCTCCTACCCACGTTCCTCAGCCTTCAACCATTTCCACTGATAGATTCGATCAAGCCCTTCAACCCAGGTGCGACTTCGACCTCAACACTGCCTCGACTTCGACCGTGCTTCCCAGCCTCGACGTTGACGAAGATCTCGACTGAATCGAACGCGAGTCGACGTTTGAACCTATGCGACCGACCAGATGGACGCGATGATAACAAGTTGCCGCGACTAACTCAAGCTCCACTGCCAAGCCTCCATCGCAAAAATCGCGAGCTCGTGAGGGTCGAAACTCTAGCCGAGGAATCGAGTTCGCTTAATTACGAGACGAAACTGATTTCGTTTGAGAAGAGGAAGGATTTTGATTTGATTTGAGTTTTGGGAATTCTTCGGCCATTAATTTAGCCCGACTCGAATTTTTTTTTTTTTTTTTTTTGTGAGTGAAGAGAATTTTCGAACAACGTAGAAGAAGGAAAGAAAGTTCAGTCTCTGATTCCTTGATTTGATTTTTCACTGAAGACGTGATATTGATAAGAGGGGAAAGGAAGACAAAAAAGTACGAAGGAGAAAGTTGTGAGGCGAGAGGTACGTATTGTCGACTAAGAGAAAACAATTATATTTAATTTTAAATCCGAATTCAAAACGTCTCGATAAAATTTCCAACGCGTTTTTATAACGTACGCTCACAGAACAGCTCCAATAACTACGAAATTTGAAACCCGATAATTAAACAATATTTCGGATCCAATGGGACTAGTTTCGTCGAATTCCGAGACTGTGC
The DNA here is from genome assembly GCA_030765085.1 of Allium cepa. NCBI lineage: Eukaryota > Viridiplantae > Streptophyta > Magnoliopsida > Asparagales > Amaryllidaceae > Allium > Allium cepa. The sequence continues at coordinate 204,175,382 of CM060944.1, read as the reverse complement.
CTCGGAAGGCTATTTTTAAATTCAATTTAAACGATAAATTTTAAAACTGAACAAGTCAGTGTTAAATTCAATTTTAAAACTTCTATTGTCTTCATTGTTATCAATATAAATTTCATAAGCCTTCAAATTATTTTTAATAGGCTTATACTCCAGATTCAACAATTTACCCAACTTCAATTTACTTAATTCAATAATTTAATTATCAAATAAATAGTGATATTTGTAATCCAAGTTAAAAATTAAACTTTTAAATATTCAAAATCAATTTGAATATTCCAATTTAAATTGCTTAAAATTCCGAGTCGTCACAGTATCTATAAATACCCAAAACCACTTCGATTCTTTATAGATTGATATGTGAAATCAATAAGCTAGAATGGAATGATTAAAGCGAATTGGACTATTTAATGTAAGTTTTGGTACTTAGAAATTTGTGAGTGAAATGAGAAATGTCTACAATAATTTGGGAACTTGTAATTGATGCAAGTTACCCGGGTTATGTAAATAGTTGTATGCTTTTGTTATTTATGTTAGATGAGTTTACTCACGCCTGTTTCCAGCCTGACCTGGGTGTTACTTTGATGTAATGCTCAGGTCAGACCGAGTATTACAGCTTTTCCATGTAAGGACGTTCTGGAGCTCAGAAGGCGAGCTGGATGGCTGGAACGTATGGAGAGTATTCCGCTGCGCATATATTGTAGATTGTCTGGGACATGTGATATTAACTGTCCAGTGTTTGTTTAAATATTGAAAACTCTGATGTATTAAAAATGTAAATTTACTGATACAACTTTCTCTGTATAAATGTTATTATTTGATATTATATTTTAATCCGCTACGAATGTGAGAATCCGTGTTTTATTTCTGTTTCTTCTTCTCTTTCTTCTTCTTTTCCTAACTATCTGGCATTTTCGAGATCGAAAATTCCTGGTCGTTACATTTGGTATCAGATCTGAAGGTTAAGTAAGAACCTTGGCTCTGGAGGGATTAATCATTAGGATAGGGTTAATGGTACCCTAGGATGAGTTGAGTGTATTTATATATGAGAGCGTACTTGTTATTTTCTTATACAAAGATTTTAAATGATTTTTGTGACGACCCAGAATTTTCGAGCATTTAAAATCGGAATATTTAATTGATTTTGCATATTCCATAGGGTAATTTTAACTTGAATTCAAATTTCACTATTTATTTGATAACTAAATTATTAAATTAAATAATTTGAAGTTGAGTAAAATGTTGAATCTGTAGTTTTAAGCATGTTAAAAAAAATTTGAAGGCTTATAAAATTTATATTGATAACACTGAAGATAATAGAAGTTGTAAAATTGAATTTAACAGTGATTTTTTCAGTTTTAAAATTTTATAGTTTAAATTGAAATTAAAAATAATCTTCCGAGGCACAGTCTCTAAATTCGACGAAACCAGTTTCATTGGGTCCGTAATATTGAATTATTAACGGATTTCAATTTTCGTAGTATTCGGAGTTGTTGTGTGAGCGTACGATATATAAACGCGCTCAAACCTATATTGAAATTTAATATAATAACTCGATCCAAAACACTACCTTCTCCATACGATCGAACTTGGCCTCGAAACTTTTTCCATTGCGTTCGGAATAGGAGTATAACCTTAGGAAGCTAGCCGTCATGCCTCGATAGGGGCCCGGGATTTTAGGGTGCTATAAGCGAGATATTTTGGAAATTTATAATGTTATAAATTTTTCGAAGTCAACAACTAGTACTCTCAGCGCCACCCTACATCTCTGAACATGCCGACCTCTTTCTTTTTCTTCTTTCTTTTTTTTCTTTCTTCTTTCAGTTAAATCGTGAAGCCCTTCTTCTTCTTTTTTTCAAAGAAATCAAATCGACATCTGAAATGAAAAAAAATTAATTAAATCAATCAAAGAACGGGCCGGGCTCGAGTTCGTCGCGTTTGGCAACAGTATGGCGACTCGTTCGTGGGATAGCGTGCGACCTGGAGCAACAAGCTAAGGTTTAGGAGTATCACGAGCGTGGCATACACGGCGACGACAATCGAGACTAGGGTTGGATGAGAGTGCAGCGGCGCCTAGGGGAACGATGTCGACTTCGAAGACGAGATCTAGGGGTGCGAACTCGAGATTAGGGTTTTGGTTTGTGTCGCGTTCGTACGTGAGGACTCGGCAACGTGGTGATGTAATTTCATACTCGACCGATGAGGTATCATTTATTTTAATCTTGTTTTTTTATACAAATTGATAGAAGAAGTATTTGATTTCAAACTTGCGTTAATTATTTTTAATTTTACTCTGATTGGAAATAATTTTATTGTAAACTTTTAATAGTTATTATGATATGTATAATGAAAATAGAGGTATCAGAGCTTAGGTATTAGAGCTTAGGAAGAAAATATATATAATGAACATATACATTTTTAATTTTATTGTAAACTTTTAATAGTTATTATGGAGGTATATCACTGTAAAGCACGATAAAAACCAGATATTTACAAATTCATAAGTTGTTATGAGATGGTTAATTCATTTTATACGTTTTAATCTAATGATATGTAAGTTAAAACTATTCATTTAAATTGTTTATAGGAAGGGAAGTAAATTTGGAATTTTCTTAATCCATTAGATTTGAATTGTAAATAGGTAAGATTTTGAAAGTGTAAGTTAGAAATGGAAATTGTTGGGTTAGAAAAGAAAATGTAAATGAGGTTAGATATTGTTGTTGTAATCAGGTTTAAACTGGAATTGAAAAGAAAATTAGTTTAAAAAAAATTACTACTTTGGTTAAATTAAATCAAAGGTTTAAAATTTAATCACTGATTAAATGAATAAATAAATGGTGAACAATTGTTTGATTGGTTCAAATAATAATAAGTCGTGAATTGTTATACAAGGTTTAAAAATCAAGGGAACAAACCAGTTTGGAATGGATTGCAAACAGCAAAGCAAAGGTGAGTTAATCTCACTCAGTTTAAATTTAAATTTAAATGATTAAATTTAAATAATTGTTTGGATGGTTGAATTGATTGATGTGATATAGTATGATATTTTGGAATTGGTGTATTATATTGTGCTAACGTCTGTGGATGCAGGGAAAATAGGTTGGAGGGATCCAACTGGATCCCTCAACATTTATTTAAATTATCTAATACCCTCTAGTGTGATTATTTGATATTCTATGATGAATTATATTGGAATGTTGAATGCTATGGCTCGATTGGATATAATTGGGTATAATGAATTGCCAAAAATATATAAATTGGATTTTTGGAATGATAATAAAAGAAGTGAAGTTGTAAGTAAAATAATTATGGAAATGTGAATAAATTTAAGAATGATGGAAAAAGAAATGAAGTGGCTTAAAAATTTCTAATAAATAAATCTTGAGTATAGAAGGGTAATTTGGAACAATCAGAAGATTAATGAATTTTAAACTTTAGTGTCATTATTTAATAGAACAAAACTTTTTCTTTAAAATTTAAGATTTAAATTATTTAAGAAGCATAAAGAAGAAATTAGGAATATCCTGAAATTTGTATATTTCAGTTAAAAGATTTAAAAATCAAACTGAAAATATTAATATAGTCCATAATTAACCAATTTTGTAATGAATTGAGTAGGTAAAGAAATTTATTTCAAATGTAATAAATTGGAAATCAATTTGGAAAATTGATTTAAGTGATTGTAGTTGGAAATTCTCCCTAAATAACCAAGTACGTTTTCAAAGTAAATTTTCAAATATAAATTAAAGGTTTTAAAGTTGTTTTTTTTTAAAAAGCAAGTTTTGAAAAATTATTATTTCTAATATTTAAATTCTAAAGTAAGTATTTCCTTTTAATCTATTATGGTAATAATTATTTAAGGAGTGAACTAGTATTTTTTTTTAAAAAAGTGAAAATTTAGTTTTATATTCTATTGAGTAACCTTATTTTCAAATATACATATAGTATGTATTTTTAACAAAAATTTTGGAGTAGTTTTACCTTAAATATTTTAAAGTATATTTCAAAGTAAAGTGTTTTAAATTATTTTAAAAATCTAGTTTTGTGCTTGGTGATTTCAATGGAGATAGAAATATTTGGGAAAGTTTATTTTGAAAAGGAAAGATGGTTTGAAGCTCTTTTCAAAGAATTGAAAATAGAAATATATCTTGTGAAGATATCTTTGAGGTTAATAAATAATTTGGAAAATTATTTATTGGTGGATGGTTGTTTGTGAATATTAATTGATAGTTAAATCACCGACTATCAATATTGGACAAATGCGTTGATCGTTTTGAAGAGACCGGGATCGAGATTTATTTCTCGGAAACCACTTCGATTCGGTTTGTACGTTTTCATGGAAAATGATTTTTGAATTCGAAGATGGAGCAGTGAAGTGCAAGGGCTAGTCGCTACTAATCATGAGGATATTTCCAAAATGGATGTAGTAGGAATAGTGCCTTCGGTTCCGTTCGAACCCGGGATGGACTTGTATGGATGATAGCTTGCGAAACATCATCAGGTATACGATGGACATTCTAAGGGATATGTTCTAAAAGGTAACACTTAGCCTCAAGCCTCATCAAATGGGAATGACTGAAAATCAGGGGTTATGCAGCAAGGCTAGGTGGGTAGCATCCAAGTAGGGTGTGGTCATCCCTGTCTAGATGTCCCTTTTTATTTCGGCTTAGTGGGCGGTTGCTGATCCCAACCGCGGGGGGATCTCTCTCGGGATTATCCAGTAAAGGGTAGTCCCGGTCTTGTGTTGTAGGGGACCGGGCGTACTCCTTGGTACGGTGATCTAGGCCCCGTAATGTGACAGGTGGTACCCCAGTGCCTAGTCATTAGTTGGAAATCCATTCTCCCTACGAGCCTTGTACGAGTTTTGTTTGTATTACCCACTCTGTGGCTAGTAGCTGGAATTTAATGAATGTAACAATTTTGGCTATTTTATAAGTATTTGTATATAGACCCTATTATAATATCAGAGGATTTTTATAAAAATTATTTTAGCTATCGTAAGGTAAAAACCCGACATGTTTATTTGTGGCGTGGTCTTACGAGATGCTTTTGTTTTCAAAGGATTTTGAAACTTTAATAATCAATTGGGTGTGATTTTCTCACGCTGGTATTCTAGACTGACTCGGGTGTTATTTAACTATAATGCTCGGGTCAGACCGAGTATTATAGGATACAGGATGTGATGCTATGGAGCTCAGGTGACGAACATGATGACGGTACGTACTCCCATACTTGTTTATATATACATATTCCGCTGTGTTGAGTTGTTGTGCATCCATTTGTATGATATTGATGTTGAGCTGTGATTGATGTACTCTGATGATGTAATATATAAACAGAGATATTTGATTTTGAGTAAAGATCATTTATTATCTATTATATTTTATTCCGCTGCGATGGTTAGATTCTGTTGTTGTTTTCAATCTTCTTCTTCTACCTCTTCTTCTTTAACCCAAATGGTTCGTATTTCTGGACAACTTGAGTTAATTGATGTAGAATAGTGTTGACTCAAGGGATACGGATTTGCGGCCTATTACAGTGGTATCAGAGCTTAGGTTGGTGATAACCTTGGCTCTGTTGGGAATTACTCATAAAATAGAGTCTATAGTACTCTAGAATGGGTTTGAGCGTATTAATAGATATGATTGTGTATTTGTTAGTGAATATAAATTGTTTTAATATTGTGTTGATTGATTTATTGAGTGGCATATGAACCTTCGTCGGCACAGTCTGTACAACTGTATCGAAGGGGTTTCTAAACACTTGAATAGAACAATCGACACGGTATTGTTTTAGATGTGGGTATATGAAATAATTTTACCCAAAAATATATTTTGATATAAAGAAAGGTTTTGCAAATTATTTTAGGTAACATATGGTTGCTTGGTCTTAGAAACGATAATATTGAATTATTATCATTGTTAAGTGAAAATTTAACTAGAAATTGAAAATATAACCAAAGTTTAAAGGAATAAACTTATTATAAAATGAAATTTATAAATACGAATTATAAATGTAAATTATAAATTGAAATATAATCAAATGAGAATTTGTATAAGCATAAACTATACAAATGCATTATAGTTAAAATTTGAATTAAATTAGAATTTGAAACATTAAAACCCCGGAGATTTTGGAAGTATTTTGAAGATAAATAGTAGCATTGTTGTTTTTAGGGGTATTTTTGAAAGGAAATTGTTTCAAATAAATTTTGAAAAAGGATATAGTATTAAATTCACTTCAATAGCTGGAAAATAACTTCGGTGATGACTGCAGCATCATCGATGTTCATTTTCGAGTTTCTAAGTGACAGATTGCTGCAAAATTGATTTGTTCAGGAAAATCTGTTTATTTTCAAAATTTCAAAGGAGATTTGTTGGGAATAAAACCAGGATTGGTTTAACTTTTGAGAAATGTGACTTGAGAAGTAGAATATTTCAAGATGATTTGAAACCAAAGCCGAGAGTTTAAAAATCCTAATGAGATATGTTGTAAGCTTATAAGTTGAGATGAGTTTTAAATCAGGAAGGAAATATAAGCTTTGAATGTTGGAATTTAAGTTTAAGGTGAAAAGTTAAAAATGAAATTAACTTAGACTGGGAAATAAAAATTTGACCGGATTGAAAAATAAAATGAAAATCAAAACTTGAATTATAAAATAAATTGAACTAAGAAAATTAAATGAAGTGGTATTTGGAATTAAAAATCAAGTATTGAACCATAAATAGGAGAGAACTAATTTGATAATAAATTAGTTAATAAAATATGTAAATGGAATGTAATGTAGTTTAATAAAAGCTGAATTGGAGTGTTAATATTGAAGTCTGGAAATAAAACTCAAGTTATAAATCAAATTCGACCTGGATCGATAGTGAGGTAAATGAAATTGAATTGTGAGCTCATGAAATTGGGTGGTAAATTGAAAATGGATCATGGATTCAGCACTTGAGTTTTAAATTAAAATTTAACTTGAAGTGTTAACAAATTAAATATAATTGAAGTGTATCGAATAAAAATGTAAATGGATTAAAATAGTAATGGTTTGAATGTGCAAATAAAATCCAAATAAGTGGAAATAAATTGGAGATGGCCATGTAATCAATTGAATGAGTTGAGTATGAAAGTTAAATTTTATAATAACTAATCAAAGGAAATTGTAGATTAAAAACCAGATTTAGTTGAGATAGAATCAAGTTGAATAAAAGAGAAAAATATTTATTTGTGAAATGAAAATGAGCTTAAGTATAAAATTTGAATAAATCAAAATAAATTGACTTAAGCTGAATATAAGGGTGAGAGTTGAATTGAATTCAACTTAAAACCAAGTTTAATGATATTGGATTAAATTTGAATCTAGTAAAAATAAATTTGGATCGAAATAGAATTTGGTGGGTTGTAAATAATATTTAAGTAAATGAAAATTCATAACGGATTGAGTGGATAAACTAATTATATTGAATAAATAAATGGATGGGATAAATAAGAATCAAATGGAAGTGAACTTAAGTTCAAGTGGAGTAAATTGAGTAAATTAACTTAAGTCGAGAATAATTAGAAGCTCGACTACGAGTAAAAAAAATGGAGGACCATTAAAATAAAGCTTGATTTGAATTAATTCGGGAATGGTTAGTAATATGCAAGCCTGGAAAGGGTCGAGCTAAATAAATGGTCGTGCATGAATTAAAATAAAAGGGAAATTTAATTGGTAATGAAGATGAACCTAAGTTGTTAATGGTTTTGAATGAACTAGTTTGGTTAGTAAAATGAAATGCAAGTGAAGGGATTCGAATTTAAAATGCAATGAAAATGAGAATATATGGATGGTGAATAAATTTAAAAATGAAATAGAATTAAGTATAAATTGAGTTAAAATCCATTTAAATTGGTTATAAAACATAAATACTTATTTATTCACATAGATCTCGTCAAATTGTATAGAATAAATTGTCGTTTGACTTAAATGGAAGTAATTAAAATGCTATGAATTGATGGGAGTAAAATAAATTAATTTTGAGAGAAATTGAATTAAATATGAGTTCAGTTGCTTAAAAATAAATTAATGCAAGCTTATGAGTTGTTAACCATTCGGATTAAGTGAAACGATATGTGATTGGTTATAAGCAAATAAAAATTAATGTTGGAATATTTAAATTTTCTTATAAAGAGTGTTTAATATGCATTGATGTTAGAATTCATGTGTTTAATGTGTTTAACTATTGCAAATAAGTGAAATATTGTTAAACTTCATATGTTTGGTACTTACATGTTTAAATTGAGTAAGTACAGGTACCTGAAAGCCGTGTGGCTGGATTTGGTTGCGCTAACGGCTAAATAAATAAGCTACTTGCTTAAAAATACTAAATAAGGTACGCCTACACAATAAAAATAGGAAATATGAACTGTTTTTTATTTTTCCGACCGTGTGGGTCGATGTATATATATTTATCTCTTTTGTCAAATTGCAAAAGCTCCTTCGTACAAAGGAGACTCTGCCAAAATTTCCCGGAAATTTTGGGAGTTAGAGAATTTTTGAAATTTTGAAAAATTTTGTTAACAACAAAGCGGTTTCAAATTTGGAAAATGAAATAGATTAGAAAATGAAACTAATTTAAAATAATATCATAAATTATTTATAAATGAAAAATAAAATTCAAATATTCAGAGTTGAAGATAAAATTGAATTCATATAGAAATGAAAGAATCAATTTGAATAGAATTAGATATAAACTAAGTGGTAAAGTAGGAATGAATATAAGAAGCACATGAAATGCTATTACTAACTTAAGAGAGAATGGTGAATTCTTAAATGAAAAGTGATACTACTAATATAATTTAAGTCAATATTGGAATGAATAGATATTGACATTTTGTAAGAATGTCGATAAAATGTTTATGAAAGTTGTGATTGGCTATTAATACTAAGCAGGATATGCAGGTATTATAAAAAGGAAAAGAGAGTTAGTTTTGATTTCAAAGATAAATTTGAATTTCTCGACCAAAAAGGTATGTGTTTAAATTTCTGTGAAATTTGATTGGGTTTTTGGATCGAGCCACTTGGCTTTTTGTTTTCTTTTTGGATTTGGGAGGCCGTAGGGCCATTTTCTAGTTGTACCGAGCTAGCCGCGCAAAGGAGACGCTGGCGAAATCTTTCGAAAATTTAAAGAGTTAGAAAATTTTTGAGAAAATTTTGATGGTTCAAAATTGGTTTTAAAATTAAAACTTGAATGTTTGGGAAAATAGGATTGTTTGCAAACTATGGGAGAGTAGAGAAGCTAATAAGAATGATAATGGTCATTTATAAAAAGATAGTTGGTAGAATGTTAAATTGTTGGTTTTGGAGAAGCAGTAACGGGTATTGGACCATTCTTCCTAATCAGCAATTTCGGGGACGAAATTCTTTTAAGGGGGGAGGAATGTGACGACCCGGAATTTTCCAGCATTTAAAATCGGAATATTTAATTGATTTTAAATATTCAATAGGGTAATTTTAACTTGAATTCAAATTTCACTATTTATTTGATAACTAAATTATTAAACAAATAATTTGAAGTTGAGTAAAATGTTGAATCTGGATTTTTAATCATGTTAAAAATAATTTGAAGGCTTATAAAATTTATATTGATAACACTGAAGATAATAGAAGTTGTAAAATTGAATTTAACAGTGATTTGTTCAGTTTTGAAATTTTATAGTTTAAATTGAAATTAAAAATAGTCTTCCGAGGCACATTCTCGGAATTCGATGAAACAAGTTCCATTGGGTCCGTAATATTGAATTATTAATGGATTTCAATTTTCGTAGTATTCGGAGTTGTTGTGTGAGCGTACGATATATAAACGCGCTCAAATCTATATTGAAATTTAATATAATAACTCGATCCAAAACACTATCTTCTCCATACGATCGAACTTGGCCTCGAAACCTTTTCCATTGCGTTCGGAATAGGAGTATAACCTTAGAAAGCTAGCCGTCATGCATCGATAGGGGCCCGGGATTTTAGGGTGCTATAAGCGAGATATTTTGGAAATTTATAATGTTATAAATTTTCTGAAGTCAACAACTAGTACTCTCAGCGCCACCCTACATCTCTGAACATGCTGACCTCTTTCTTTTTCTTCTTTCTTTTTTTTCTTTCTTCTTTCAGTTAAATCGTGAAGCCCTTCTTCTTCTTCTTTTCAAAGAAATCAAATCGACATCTGAAATGAAAAAAAATTAATTAAATCAATCAAAGAATGGGCCGGGCTCGAGTTCGTCGCGTTTGGCAACAGTATGGCGACTCGTACGTGGGATGGCGTGTGACCTGGAGCAGCAAGCTAAGGTTTAGGAGTATCACGAGCGTGGCATACTCGGCGACGACAATCGAGACTAGGGTTGGATGAGAGTGCAGCGGAGCCTAGGGGAACGATGTCGACTTCGAAGACGAGATCTAGGGGTGCGAACTCGAGATTAGGGTTTTGGTTTGTGTCGCGTTCGTACGTGAGGACTCGGCATCCTGGTGATGTAATTTCATACTCGACCGATGAGGTATCATTTATTTTAATCTTGTTTTTTTATACAAATTGATAGAAGAAGTATTTGATTTCAAACTTGCGTTAATTATTTTTAATTTTACTCTGATTGGAAATAATTTTATTGTAAACTTTTAATAGTTATTATGATATGTATAATGAAAATAGAGGTATCAGAGCTTAGGTATTAGAGATTAGGAAGAAAATATATATAATGGACATATACATTTTTAATTTTATTGTAAACTTTTAATAGTTATTATGGAGGTATATCACTGTAAAGCACGATAAAAACCAGATATTTACAAATTCATAAGTTGTTATGAGATGGTTAATTCATTTTATACGTTTTAATCTAATGATATGTAAGTTAAAACTATTCATTTAAATTGTTTATAGGAAGGGAAGTAAATTTGGAATTTTCTTAATCCATTAGATTTGAATTGTAATAAGATTTTGAAAGTGTAAGTTAGAAATGGAAATTGTTGGGTTAGAAAAGAAAATGTAAATGAGGTTAGATATTGTTGTTGTAATCAGGTTTAAACTGGAATTGAAAAGAAAATTAGTTTAAAATTTTTTACTACTTTGGTTAAATTAAATCAAAGGTTTAAAATTTAATCACTGATTAAATGAATAAATAAATGGTGAACAATTGTTTGATTGGTTCAAATAATAATAAGTCGTGAATTGTTATACAAGGTTTAAAAATCAAGGGAACAAACCAGTTTGGAATGGATTGCAAACAGCAAAGCAAAGGTGAGTTAATCTCACTCAGTTTAAATTTAAATTTAAATGATTAAATTTAAATAATTGTTTGGATGGTTGAATTGATTGATGTGATATAGTATGATATTTTGGAATTGGTGTATTATATTGTGCTAACGTCTGTGGATGCAGGGAAAATAGGTTGGAGGGATCCAACTGGATCCCTCAACATTTATTTAAATTATCTAATACCCTCTAGTGTGATTATTTGATATTCTATGATGAATTATATTGGAATATTGAATGCTAAGGCTCGATTGGATATAATTGGGTATAATGAATTGCCAAAAATATATAAATTGGATTTTTGGAATGATAATAAAAGAAGTGAAGTTGTAAGTAAAATAATTATGGAAATGTGAATAAATTTAAGAATGATGGAAAAAGAAATAAAGTGGCTTAAAAATTTCTAACAAATAAATCTTGAGTATAGAAGGGTAATTTGGAACAATCAGAAGATTAATGAATTTTAAACTTTAGTGTCATTATTTAAAAGAACAAAACTTTTTCTTTAAAATTTAAGATTTAAATTATTTAAGAAGCATAAAGAAGAAATTGGGAATATCTTGAAATTTGTATATTTCACTTAAAAGATTTAAAAATCAAACTGAAAATAATAATAAAGTCCATAATTAACCAATTTTGTAATTAACTGAGTAGGTAAAGAAATTTATTTCAAATGGAATAAATTGGAAACCAATTTGGAAAATTGATTTAAGTGATTGAAGTTGGAAATTCTCCCTGAAAAACCAAGTACGTTTTCAAAGTAAATTTTCAAATGTAAATTAAAGGTTTTAAAGTTGTAGTTTTTTAAAAGAAAGTTTTGAAAAATTATTATTTCTAATATTTAAATTCTAAAGTAAGTATTTCCTTTTAATCTATTATGGTAATAATTATTTAAGGAGTGACCTAGTATTTTGTTTTTTTAAAAAAAGTGAAAATTTAGTTTTATATTCTGTTAAGCAACCTAATTTTCAAATATTCATATAGTATGTATTTTTAACAAAAATTTTGGAGTATTTTTACCTTAAATATTTTAAAGTATATTTCAAAGTAAAGTGTTTTAAATTATTTTAAAAATCTAGTTTTGTGCTCGGTGATTTCAATGGAGATAGAAATATTTGGGAAAGTTTATTTTGAAAAGGAAAGATGGTTTGAAATTATTTTCAAAGAATTGAAAATAGAAATATATCTTGTGAAGATATCTTTGAGGTTAATAAATAATTTGGAAAATTATTTATTGGTGGATGGTTGTTTGTGAATATTAATTGATAGTTAAATCACCGACTATCAATATTGGACAAATGCGTTGATCGTTTCGAAGAGACCGGGATCGAGATTTATTTCTCGAAAACCACTTCGATTCGGTTTGTACGTTTTCGTGGAAAATGATTTTTGAATTCGAAGATGGAGCAGTGAAGTGCAAGGGCTAGTCGCTACTAATCATGAGGATATTTCCAAAATGGAAGTAGTAGGAATAGTTCCTTCAGTTCTGTTCGAACCCGGGACGGACTTGTATGGATGAATGCTTGCGAAACATCGTCAGGTGGACGATGGGCATTCTAAGGGATATGTTATAAAAGGTAACGCTTAGCCTCAAGCCTCGTCAAATGGGAATGACTGAAAATCATGGGTTATGCAGTAAGGCTAGGTGGGTAGCACCCAAGTTGGGTGAGGTCATCCCTGTCTAGATGTCCCTTTTTATTTTGGCTTAGTGGGCAGTTGCTGATCCCAACCACGGGGTGATCTCACTCGGGATTATCCAATAAGGGGTAGTCCCGGTCTTGTGTTGCAGGGGAGCGGGCGTACTCCTCAGTACGGTGATCTAGTCCCCGTACCGTGACAGGTGGTACCCCAGTGCCTAGTCATTAGTTGGAAATCCATTCTCCCTACGAGCCTTGTATGAGTTTTGTTTGTATTACCCACTCTGTGGCTAGTAGCTGGAATTTAATGAATGTAACAATTTCGGCTATTTTATAAGTATTTGTATATAGGCCCTATTATAATATCAGAGGATTTTTATAAAAATTGTTTTAGCTATCGTAAGGTAAAAACCCGACATGTTTATTTGTGGCGTGGTCTTACGAGATGCTTTTGTTTTCAAAGGATTTTGAAACTTTAATAATCAATTGGGTGTGATTTTCTCACGCTGGTATTCCAGACTGACTCGGGTGTTATTTAACTATAATGCTCGGGTCAGACCGAGTATTATAGGATACAGGATGTGATGCTGTGGAGCTCAAAAGACGAACATAATGACGATACGTACTCCCTTACTTGTTTATATATACATATTCCACTGTGTTGAGTTGTTGTGCATCCATTTGTATGATATTGATGTTGAGCTGTGATTGATGTACTCTGATGATGTAATATATAAATAGAGATATTTGATTTTGCATAAATATCATTTATTATCTATTATATTTTATTCCGCTGCGATGGTTAGATTCTGTTGTTGTTTTCTATTTTCTTCTTCTACCTCTTCTTCTTTAACCCAAATGGTTCGTATTTCTGTACAACTTGAGTTAATTGACGTAGAATAGTGTTGACTCAAGGGATACGGATTTGCGGGCTGTTACAATTTTATATAAGAATATATTTTGATATATAAAGCAATATTTGTTTCTAACATATATTAAGGTAATTGGTTGTTAAATTATTGGAATTAAATTAAGTGGTAATTGAAATACAATCAAATTGAAATTAAATAAAGATAAGTTAGAAATGGATTCAAACTGAAATTTAAATCTTTAATTTGAAAAGAGTTTCAGAGTAAGATAATAATGAATTGGTTTCTAGATATGATAATCTTGGTTATTATCATAATTGATTATTGTGTTTAATAATAAAATGTGTATTAATGAGTAAGCAAAATGAAATGTTTTAGGGAAGTAAAATATTTAGGGAGTATGACTTATAAGTTGGAATTGAAGAATGATCTAAATTGTGAAGTTTTAAATCTGGGTCCAGAATTTGAAAATTGTTTCAAAGTGATAAAGAAATAATAAATAATGTTATTTAACGTATTTGAATGAAGGGTCCTGTTGCAAACAAGAGTTGTTTGAAAATTTAAAGGAATTTGTTTTAAATTAGAAACCAAATGTGGTTTAAAATAAAAAAATAAGGATAACTTGGTGTGTAAAGGAAATTAATATGTATAAACGAGGGATATACATAATATCAAAGGTGATTTGAAATAAACTCTATGGTTGAGTTTTGAATTTTCCTTGAAATGTGATGTGAAACCCAAAGTGATATAAGTATTTGAATTTATAAGTAAGGAAGAATATTGACAGAAAATTTTGAAATTTGAAGAGGGAAGATTATTAATGAGAAGTTTAAATTTGAAATGGAAGTTCAAATGGAATTGAATTGAATTTAATTTAGGGAAAGTTAAATAATTTTAGGACAAGAAATCTGAATTGTAAATTCAAGATGAAATTGATATTTGACTTAGAAAGTTAAATGGTTGATTTGAATGGGGAGTTATGAGTGATCTCAAAATGGGCTTGAGATCTGGAAATTGAAAATGGATGTTGTTAATTGGTGTTTGGATAAATTCGGATGTTTATTTATCCGGATATTATTCTATTGTTATAAATAATCTATGAAACTAAGAATTGGATTTGAAACTAAAATGTTGAGAAATAAAATTGGATTCTGAAGATAAAATTGTTTTTGAATTCTTATTTGAGCTTTGAAAGAAGTTAAGTAAAGATAATTTAAAGTGGAATTTTTGAAATTCTGACTCAGAATTGAATTGTTTAAAGATCAAAGATTATTAATTTTAAAATAAAAGTTAATTTGATTTAAAGGATTAAATCAACATTTAAAATTTTAACTCGAATTTATTTAATTCGGGATGGTTAAATTTGAAATTTTGTATTGAATTAGTTAAAATTGAATTTGATTTGAATTAATTGGAATTATGATTAAAGTTGAATACGTAAATTCAAATGGAATTTGATTTGAATTTATGAAAGAAATTAAGGATTATTTCAACTTGAATTGGGATTAAATCAATTTCAATGGAAATAGAAGTTATTTAAATTGGAAGTGGGTCAATTTAAATAGAAGTGGAGATTTAAATTTAATTGTTGGGAATGGAGATTGGGAATTGAATAGTTTGGCTCTGGACTACTTTCAAAATAAATTGTTTTAATATAAATCTATTTTTCCAAGCTATTTACTATATATACAACCTTTCTTTTAAACCCCAAACTATTTTATACTTATTTTATAACTACTTTTGAAACTATATATGTGAAGCCCCACCTCTGTACCCACGCTAGCCAAGGACACTCCGGGGTAATGCTGTCAACTAGCGCGGAGAATATGGCTATTGAGGAGCGACCATCTACGTAATACCTTTGTGCGAGCACCGATATGTCAGATAGTACAACATGCATTTGGTTTCAGGAGGAAATCCGATATCGATACAAACTCAAAGCTACTACACAGTGGCTATAATGTCTTCAGAAACAAATATAGAAATAAGCATAACACAAATCAGTCACAGACATCCATATCACAAAGGCGGAAATAGATATGAATATTACACAGGAAAGTGTACATCAGAGTAGTGGTCAAACAAGATCCACAATATCACAAAAGAATGGCTACTAGTGCTAGAAAAAAGAATATGGATACATCAATGAGTCTATATCTCAAATGTATACAGCAAAAACTACTAATCTAAGTAGTTAGCCAAAAGTCAGGGTAATAATCCCAAATGTGAAGTCAAGTAGAAGCACCTGTAACATCTCGGTCTGACCCGAGTATTATTTAATAAGAAAATAATAAACGGATCAGTCTAGCTATAAATATCATATGAAATGATATAGAATAAGAGATATGACAAAACATATAATAATCACAATACCATGCTGTGATAAGTAAGTAATTGAAAATCAACAAGAGATCAATCAATATCACAAGAATCTTCTCAAAGATCAACAGGGATGTCATACTCCATATTTTCATTCACCAAAACTATGAATATTGACAATAATATCAATGCCAATCACAAAAGTTAATACACACAAATTCACCAATGCACAAATAACGATAACACATATCAAATGAAAATCACGAAAATCGGTGAAACCACAAATTCCAGAAATCATCAATAGAAATCCAGAAATCACAAAAAAGGGGGGTGGCCTATCACAAAACGGGAGCATGAAAACTCACCAACACGTGTATCATAAAACAGAACGCTATTCCATGGTTGCTAACCATTAGTTTTGAGCCAAAGCTCCACAAAACGGCCCGAAGACCATGGGTCGCTACCCCACCAATTTGAGCCGAAACTCCACAAAAACGGGGTTTAGTATCCCTCGTAGACAAAGAGACATCGCACATTGCTAGTCTAAATCACAAAATGATCATCATCGATCACAAGAAGTGTCAATTACACTAAGCTAGTAAATATATGAGCTTAGCTTCATGTCCCATAACCACTACCTTAACTTAAATATTTACGAACAAACTGTAAGTCTCCACTCGAAAATTGTCACAAGAGATTCAACCAAACAAGTCCAAGAATTAAACTACGAAGTAAACGCAAGCGTTTCATACCACTTGTTTTACTAAGCCGTTTAATTAGATTTCTCGTACGAGTGAGGTAAAGGTTTGTATATACTAACAGATTGGAAAATGGTTTTAATAAATGAGCTTTGTATTCAAATAGTGTTGAAATCGTTTTGATGAAAGAGTTCTGATATTTACTACTAGTATTGGAACCTTTATATTTTTAAAGTGACAAATCACAAAAATGATTGTAGGAACAATCAATCAGTAAAATTCACATTCGAAGACGTGAACCAATTCCAATAAATCGATATCAAATCCATTAAAATGTATATTTCCCAAAAATTCCAAAATAGAAGTCATCAAAGTCGAATAATTGATAGCATCAACAAGGAATCAAACGAACCGATAAAAATTGGAATCCAAGCAAAAATATGCAAAAATAGTCATAATAGACAAATTGGAGCAGGTCAGTCGACTGGCTTACTGAGTTCAATCGACTGATCACAGTCCTTGAAAATCTATGGGATACTGGTCAGTCGACTGAACTCAAAGAGTCAGTCGACTGACTGCAGGGAAACAGAGCCCCATGGCTCTGTAGATGGCCCTCGGACTGTATAATAGCTACAGCCAGTCGACTGACCGGAAATGTCAGTCGACTGACTGGAGCTTAGGCACTTTTCCGGCATATATGATTGCTATGCAATCTCCACCAATTCGCGACCGAACGAGCAATGACGCTAGGGATTTATGCCAAACGGTAACCCGGCCCTATAGGCTCTTCGATCCATCACCAAAAACAAGTTCAAACAACCAAGCTATGGTTTTTGAAGATTTGAACTCAAAACACTAAAATTTGGAATATTCACAAAACCAATCCAAATCAAAATCAAATACACATGAATAAGTGTTAGGAATTCATACCCAACAATCAAAGATAATCATAGGCTTAGATGTGAGATAAAAATCTCACCTTTTCACAAAAATAAGGAAGGAGAAGCTTGAAAGCAAAGGAAGAATCAACCACACTTCAATCTCAACACAAGAAGCTTGAATCTAAGCTTAAAAGAGAAACATTTCCCAAATTAGGTTTAGGAATTTTCTGAAATTGAAGGGAGAATGAGTTGGAGAAGAAGAAGATGATGCTTACCAATAGCTTCTCTTTGGATTTGGAGTTAGATGTTGGATTCACAATTGAACTAGGGTTTTGAATTATAATTTCCCATTCCACTCTCCATTTTCATTGAAGCTTGAATGTTAGGAATTGGAAATGAAGTAATGAAGAGAAGAGGGTTGGGACTGAGCTAATAAGTGGGGTAAATGGGCTCAACCCAAACCAAAGCCCTAAGTGAAAAGTGGCAAAATTCCACTAACTCCAAACATATCAAAGTTTATACTCAAAAATATCGCAAACAGCGTTTTGAACTCAATGGACGTGGTCCCGAGCCCTAATTCGACCATATGCAAAAAGCAGCTTTTAGGGCTAAAAATCCGACTAACGATAAAATATTTAAATAAAATATTTAAATATAAAATCGATAAATATGCGGGTTGTTACAATATAACTATTTTACAACTATTTTACAACTGTTTTATAACTAATTACTACTTTACAATTATTTTGCAATTATTAAAATATTCTATAACTATTTGACTATTTTCGATTATTTTACAACTACTTAACTATTTTACAGCTATTTTACAAACTAATAATTATTTTTCAACTACATATCTATTTTGAAACTTTTCAAGCTATTCTAATTTAAATTGGACAGAGTTCAAACTGTTTATGATCAAATATCCATTTGAGATAAGAATTGAGGTGATAATCCATCTGGGATTGAAACAACTGTGAATAAGTAAATAGAAATTAAAGTGAATGTGAATAGAAAAGGGAATTGATTTGGCTAATAATCAATAAAGATAGATGCATAGGATGTACATATATTATTCTATTCGCATAGTGATTTGATCCAGATTCGAGCCCAGAATTTCGAGATATTATATCGATCCGAGTTTGGATTTTTCACTCGATTTTCGACGGCGAACCTGGATATGGATTATTGATTGGTTCTGGATATTCACTATCATAGCTAGGCTATGCAAGGAGAATGATGGTTTTTGATCAAGAAACTAGATCTATGTCCGCACTAGGAAGTCGGGTGGACGATACTAGTTCAGAAGTGAAATTGTGTGATCGGGTGAGCCATCAGATTGGTATAGCATACGGATGATATGTGTACATCGTACAGGTTTGAATGAAATTGATAGTGGGAATTTGTGGATAAGAAATGTGAAATGGTTTTCGAAATGAAAGGTATATTTTGTGAAATATATGATGAAGTAAAATGGAAACTGGATATTTCTATGGTAGAAGTTTACTATATGGAAGTAAGTGATATGGTAAGTGATTTTGTAGAGTAATCAAATTGAATATTTGATTTGGAATAGACAAAGTTATGTATCTTTGTTATATATATGACAAAACTCCCCTTGTTGAATCTTTTGCTGGAAGAAAAAGGTTTTTGAAAATATTTAAAGTATAAATGGGGTTTTATACAAGTTTTAAATGATCCAAAGATTTTTCAAGGTTATACATACATACATACATACATACATACATACATACATACATACATACATATATATATATATATAAAGGATCTTATGAGAATGATTTTGGAGGAAAGGTTTTTGGAACCTATGGATTTTGAGAAGGCTTTTGATTTTTGGGTAAAATCAATATTGGGATTTGGAAAGCCTAGTTTGAGGATTATCGATTTTGGGATAATCGATTTTGAGAAAAAGAGATTTATATGAAATTCATACTAGGTGTATGCTTTGGAAGATACTATATGTGTACAGTATAAAGTGTTTTGAAAATGGCTCAGGAGAAAAAGACGCTCCATTGGAATGAACTTCTCACGAGTACCATAAGTTGGTACTGCCTTGAGCCTCAAAGGGGGAGGTTCTAAAGTTGATCCTATAAGGAGTCCGGACAAAACTATGTCCTGAGGATTTTGTGTAGTGTGTAGCGGAAGTCGATGGCGCTGATGCCTACAGAGGCATTTGGGTTATTCTATGACGACAGTGTAACTCGATGTCACTGCGATCTACTGCAGACCATAGCGGAAGTCGTGTGTGTTGCTGAGAGCCAACAGTCTACGTTTGATTTTATATCGGTAGACTGCGACCTATGGTGACACAGCGGAAGTCGTGTGTGCTGCTGAGAGCCAACAGTCTACATTTGATTTTACATCAGTAGACTGCGACCTATGTGGGAGTGGAGAAGTTTCATTTTTAGCAGCGAAAATCGAGGGTGTTGATGCCTACAATTACATGGACTTTTGCGGTGATGGCAACGTAACCCTGGAATGTAACTGCGATCTTCTGTGGGTTCCATGGCGTAATCGAGGGGCGTGGAGTGCCTACAATTACGTGGACTTTTGCTGTGATGGCAACGTAACCTAGGATATAACTGCGACCATGGATGGGGGTGACTATTTCCAAAGCATTCTCACCAAAGATATTTCCTCTATTTGCAAAAGTGTTTTTTTTTATATTTTCAATAAAATTATTTTCCCAAGTATTTTCAGTGGATATTGAAAATGGGTCTGCTAAGTACTTATAGATTTTCAGTCCTACACCTGATCAACGTATGACCGAATTTCTATGAGAACGAGGATGGACTGGTTGAGACATCGAGTTATAAAAAGGTATTTTTATAAAACTATTTTTTAATACTATTTTAAATAAAAAATTCTTAATATAAGAGCAATTTTTCCGATAATAAGCATTTTAATAAATTCTAGCTTCGTTCCTTTTCGAGGACGAAAAGATTCTAAGGGGGGAGGGATGTGATATCCTTGAAATTTCAAGCAATAATAATAAAGTGTTGTTTTTATAAATAAAATTTTAAATTATAAAATAAATTATTATGTACAAACTGAATTTGTATTTGTTTAAAATATATATATTAAATTGATTTTAAATTGAATTTTTAAATTGAATTCGAATTCAAATATGGATTTGAATTTGAAATTTCGAAAGAAAGATATATATCTTGGATATATATTATTTTATATGATTTTTGTTTATGGATATAGTTTATTTTATTATTTCTTTCAAAGGATTTTATTTATAAAATTAAGATATGTATATATTACTTAGTAAATTTATTATAAAAGTTTTTAAAACCATTTAAAAATTAATATATTCATGCAATTTACAAGTTTTAATATATAAGTCTTTTAATAACATGTGTAAGTAGATTAACTAATGTAAAAGACAAGTGTCGCCAATTTATTTTATTTTTCTTTTATATTTATAAAAATCATAAGTAAATCTATATATGCAACTATTTCTTCTCTTCATTTCTTTTTCCTATTCTCAATTCAAAACTAAAAAAAAAGCAAAGCCTTTAAAAAGAAAAATCAAACCTGGAGATAAAAACAAATTTAGACACATGTAGCAAAGATCATCAGATCAAAGTATTATTCATCTAAATCGAGCAAGATCAATTTCAAGTCTAGAAACATGTAGCAAAACTCAAGCAAGATTCAACTTAAAAACATCAATTACAGATCTGTCATCAAGCAGATTCAATTCAACATCAAAATTCAGTTCAAAAGTAAAGTCCTGTTCTCTGTTTATAATTATCAGATGAGTAACCTTTTGACTTGATCTGTAAACTTGATGCAGTGATTAATGTGAAAAGTAAAGCTGTGATGAATGTTGCTTAGGTGAAATCATGTTATATATATATACACACACACACACACACGCTTGTGCATGTTTGTGAAATTAATTTGGGAAGTCTCTGTTCTTGATCAACAGACACAATATTCATTCCAAAATAAAATTCTCTTTTTATAATGCATTTTTGGGTATGATCTTTTAATGAAAATGTTTGTATATGGGTATAATCATTTCTAAAACAGTTTCAAGTTAAGATATTATGTAAATATTTTGGAATTTGAATTTTACAGTGAAGAAACGACTCAAGTCGAAAATCGAAGTGATAGCTTACCAAGATTGAATTATATAATCGAATTCGTATTCGAAAATATTGAATTTTAATGGTAATATTGGGATTTATTGGTTTGTGGTTGCTGTGAACTGTGAGGTTGAACGGAATTTTGTTTTCTGTCGATTCACGAAGATCAACGGCAGTACGAGCATCGCGCTTGTTATGGGAGGGAGCTTGGTGTTGGAGAGTAGCGTAAAATTGGTCGGGGGATATTTTCTTCAAGCAAGGTGGCCGGACACCGTGATTTTAGGGTTTTAGGGGGTTTTTGGCCTGGCTCGGTTTGGTTTTGGATTGTGATGATGGAAGATGATCGGAGTTATGCGCACGGAGGGGAATGTTTGGAGAAGTTCGGGGTGAAGACTAGGCCTAAGTTTCATCGCCACTGATGGTCTATGGTGGCGGTGCTGGAAAGCTTTGGGTGATCGACTGGTTTCTGGGGTAGTTTGAATCGCTCAATTTTGGTTTCGAGATGACATTGGTAATTATGGTTTGTCAATCAAATGGAGAGGGTTGCCACTGACTTAAAGATGATGGAGGCGATGGTCAGAGGTGCCTCAACCATATATGCATATACACGGTAGTGACGAAGTGTTAGTTTTTGTTCGAGGGGACAATTGAGAGGTATCGGGGTAAACCGGGTAGAGGATGGTGATGGCTCGAGTTGGTTACGTGCTATTTCATGTGTGTAGATTTTGATTTAACCAGCTATTAGATAACCAAGTTTTAAAATTAAAGAAATGAACTAAGTTTCCAAAGCAGTTTATTAAAAATAGGTTACCAAACAATGGGTTGAATTTAAATGGTTTCATTTTGGAATAATCAAATATTGGCTAATTAATTAAGATAAGCAAATTAAAAGGGCCTAAGAGATTTCAAGTACTTAATTTAATTTCATTAAGATAATTGAATAATTGATTAAGAGATAGAGGTTTATCTTTAATTATTTAAGATGGTTAATTACAAGATTTATTAATAGAAAGTAATCAGAGAATGATTACTAAATTAAAGGATAGTTAATTATAAATCAATGTAACAAATCTTGTTAATTAAAATTTGAGAATAATTAAATGATTAATTTGATAAGGGGAAATTAAATTAATTAGTAATTAGAGGATAACAAATTAATAGTTAGGTTAATTATTGAGGATAATTAACCAATGGTAATTATTAATGGAAGTAATTAAGGATTAATTACTTAGTGTAATTAATTAAGGATTGATTGATTAGGGAAACTAATTAAGGACTAGTTAAATAATAAGTATGAGTAATTAAGAGATAATTGATCAATGAAGTGGTTATAAGATAATTAATTTGTGTAATTAATTAAGGATCAATATAATTAATGTGGATGGGTAAAGGTTAATTAATTTGTGTAATTAATTGAGAGTTAATTACTTATTGTAATTAAAGTATAATTAATCAAGGATGATTAATTACGATGGATAATTAAAAGGGCGATTAATTAAATTGTTTATAATTAGTTAATGTTAAGTAAGGATAATCTAAGTGATTAAAGATTAGTAATTAATTTAATTAGAGAAAAATTAAATTAATTTTGGAAGTGATCAATCTTGCTTATGAATGATTGAATGATGTAAATGCATTGAACTTGTTGATATCTCTGAGATGGAATGTTTTCTGATATGATATATTGGGTAGACAGTGATAGTATGGCTTTCTAACGTTGATGAATTGCTATGTAAAAAGATGGCATCTTTTATTTAGAGTTAAATTGTATTACACTTGAATATCTTGGATTAAGATGGTATCGAATTCAAAGAGACCGGAGTCGGTTATCAGTAAATACCCGAAACCACTTCGATTCTTTATAGATTGATATGTGAAATCAATAAGCTGGAATGGAATGATTTAAGTGAATTGGACTATTTAATCTAAGTTTTGGTACTTAGAAATTTGTGAGTGAAATGAGAAATGTCTATTATAATTTGTGAACTTGTAATTGATACAAGTTACCCGGGTTATATATATAAGTTATATGCTTTTGTCATTCATGTTAGATGGTTTTACTCACGCTGGTTTCCAGCCTGACCGGGTGCTACTTTGATGTAATGCTCTGGTCAGACCAAGTATTACAGCTTTTCCAAGTAAGGACGTTCTGGAGCTCAAAAGGCGAGCTGGATGGCTGGAATGTATGGAGAGTATTCCGCGGTGTATATATTGTAGATTGTCTAGGACATGTGATATTAACTGTCCAGTGTTTGTGTAAATATTGAAAACTCTGATGTATTAAAAATGTAAATATACTAATATAGCTTTCTCTGTCTAAATGTTATTATTTGATATTATATTTCGATCCGCTGTGAATGTGAGAATCTGTGTTTTATTTCTGTTTCTTCTTCTCTCTCTTCTTCTTTTCCTAACTATCTGGAATTTTCGAGATCGAAAATTCTGGATCATTACGGGATGTGATATTATATATAACAGTATACATACATATATATATATATATATTGGAGTGATTAATTTCCCACATTATATAGCAAATGAGACCCTATGCGCCCCGCATAATAGCGAATGATCCTTTATACCGCGATATCCCCCTCGAAGCAGGATTGATATTTTATATTGTGCTAACAATTGTGGATGTAGGGAAACAGGTTGGAGGGATCCAACTGGATTCCTCAAAACTTTGAATTTATTTTATATTCAGCGATGTGATTTATTTGATGATCCGTGATAGATTATGTTGATTATATTGGGGATTGAAATTATTAAATGCTATGCTTGGCTAAATATATATGGGTATTTTGAGAGATGGAAATATATATATATATATATAGTTTGGATTTTTAAAGAAATGAAAAGAAAATTCTTAAGTAAATAATTATTGGTAATTGGATAAATCGAGTAATAAATTTTAATGGGAATTTAAAACCAGGAAAGCGGTTTGAAATCAATTTAGTGTTTTGGAAAATGTGATTAAAAGGAAAAGGAGAAATGGAAATTTGTAAACTGGTTTATAAATGAAGTGGAATATTTATCAGTGGATAAATTTGAAAGTATAGATTCCGGTGGAATTTATAAGGAAAGGTGCATTTTTTTCTAAAAATAAAAGGTGATTTTATTTTTAAAAGTTGGAAAGTATGTTTTTCCTGAAAACTAAGTATATTTTCAAGGAAAAGATTTCAAAGTATAAAATAGATGTTTAGAAATGTTTTTTCGGAGTGTTTTAGAAAATTTATTATTTTAATAATTTTTAAGAGAAAAATAAATATTTATTTAAGTTAATTATGATAGTTAATTATTTTTAAAAGTAAATAAGTATTATGATTTTTAAAAAGGATTTTTAACATAAATATTTGATATAATAACTTTATTTTAAAAAGAAACTTTGGTTTAAGTTTCACTCCGAAACTCTTATAAATTTCTTAAGCATTATTTTTATTTAAGTAATTTAAGTAGCCTTAATGTAAATTATTTAAGTACATATTTTTTTGAAAGTAATTATAAGGAGATGGAAATGTGTTTTAAAAATAGAAAGTGGTTTTATTTCTAAAAGGTGTGGGAAATAAATTTACGGGTTTGAAATGTAAATTAAATTTGGATAAATCAAGAAGGATTTATTAACTGATTAAATGGATTATTGGGAATGGAAAGTGTAGTTTCTCGAAAAGCCACGTATGTAACGACCCGCCATCCATCTCCATAGAATGATGCATCATTAATAAGAAAGAAAGGGATAGAAAAGAGAAAAGAAAGAAGAGAAAGAAGAAACAACACAGAATCTTAACAGCGGAACGAATAAATTATATTAATAACATAAATATTGCATAGTTTACGACCACTATCAGAGTTACACAGATTACACATCACATACTAGACAGTTATAAACACCTGTCTAGTTGTACAACTCAATACAGTACAAAGAAAATTACTCAGGGAATATCAACACAGCGGAAATAAATATATCTACACCCAGAAGCCTCCTGCTCCATTGCTCCTCCACAATTCGTCAAAGCTAACGTGAATCCCTTGGCCACTCATAAAAATTTGAGTACCCAAGAGTTTAAGAAAAACAAAATAAACTCCGTGTCAGACATGGGTCTGGTGTGAGTAACAGGTTAAGGTTGCTTAACTTTTCAAAACCTTTTGAAAAGAAAGGTATCACATAAGACTTCCCACACATAAACATGGAAAAGTTTTTACCTTACGCTAACCAAAACATTTGATAGGAAATCCGATGATATTATAATAGTGTCTAGGGTTTTCAAGTAAAATACACAAATAGCTGGAATGCTTACATCTCCCGTTCCAACATAGTGGGGCACAACTAATACGTACATCACTTATTGGATTTTGGATTCCATCAATGGCAGGGCTACTGGGTACAGCCCGTCACAGTACGTGGCCTAGATCACCGTACCGAGGATCACTCCTAATCCCCTGCAACACAATGCCGGAACCATCCCTTACTGGACAGTCCCAAACAAGACAACCCCGACAATTGGAGCTCACAACCGTCTACACAGCCGAAATAAAAGGTACCTCTAGACAGGGGAAAATCTCGTCCTACTTGGGCATGACTGTAACAACCCGCATATTTATCGATTTTATATTTAAATATTTTATCGATACTCGGAATTTAGTCCGAAAAGCTACTTTTTGCATACGGTCGAATTAGGACTCGGGACCACCCCCATTGAGTTTAAAATGCCATTTGCGACCTTTTTGAGTATAAGCTTCGATATGTTTGGAGAGAGTTGATTTTTGCTACCTTTTCACTTTGGGTTTGGGTTTAGGCTCAGCCCTATGTTTAACTTACACTCAAATCTGAGCCACTCTTCCCCATTCACCCTCATTTTCTTCTCTTTTCAGTTCTAAGGCAATAATGGTGGGAGAGATTGGAAATTAAAACTCCAAAACCCTAGTTCCTCTTGCAACCTCAAATTCCTAGCTCCAAATTCAAGAGAACCCATTGGTAAGCATTCTCTTCTTCTTCTCCAACTTATTCTCTTAACAATTTCAGAAATTCCTAAACCTAATTTTGGGAATGTTCTTGTTTTGAGCATATATTCAAGCTCATTTGGGTTGTGTTGAAGAGAGGTTGATTCTCCATTTGCTTTCAAGCTTCTTCTTGTTTGATTTTGTAAAAAGGTGAGATTTTTATCTCACATCTTTGTCTATAATTATCTTCGATTGTTAGGTATGAATTCCTAACACTTATTCATGTGCAATTGATTTTGGTTTGGATTGATTTCCTGTATATTCCAATTTTTGGTGTTTTGGTCTAATTTATGAAAATCCTATTATGGATATTTGGAGATTGATGTTTGAGGCATATCGACCAGTCGTTTAAGGCTGGGTTGTCACTTGGTGCAAATCCTTAGTCGTCACTTGCTCGTTCGATCGTTTCCGATATTCGTTTGGCCATTTTTGGCCTAGATTCAGGGAATGCCCTGAACCCCAGATTCAGACGTCTGAAACGGAATATTCAGACGTCTGAATATTGTCTGGGAAGATTTCTATTCCCAGGTTCAGACGTCTGAATATAGGGTTTCAGACGTCTGAATTGGTTCTATTTCAAACAGAAAGAAAATAGGCTAAAATATGCCTATTTCAGACGTCTGAAATACTTGATTCAGACGTCTGAATTATGTTCTGGAAATCTTTATATTTCCAGATTCATACGTCTGAACCTCTTGTTTCAGACGTCTGAAACTGCAGTGTTTTGCCTGCTTGCCTATTTTGTTTACGAATTCCAATTTTATCGACTTGTGTTGGTTCCCTTCTATTGTTATCATTTAATTATCAACTTTAATGACATTTTCTTGGGAATTTTTGGAAATATCCACTTTTGATGGATTTAATATCGATTTCTTTGGATTTGATTCACGTCTTCGTATGTGAATTTTGATGATTGATTGTTCCTACAATCCTTTCGATGATTTGTCGCTTTAAAAATATAAAGGTTTCTATACTAGTAGTAAATATCAAAACCCTTTCATCAAAACGATTTCAACACTATTTTATTACAAAGCTCGTTTTCTCCAACCGATTTCCAATATATTAGTATATACAAATCTTTACCTCACTCGTATGAGAAATCTAATTAAACGACTTAGTAAAACGAGTGGTATGAAACGCTTGCGTTTACTTCATCGGTTAATTCTTGGACTTGTTCGATTGAACTTCTTGTGACAATTTTCTAGTGGAGATCTACAATTTGTTCGTAAATATTTAAGTTAAGCTAGTGGTTATGGGACATGAAGCTAAGATCGTATATTTACTAGCTTACTGTAATTGACACTTCTTGATGATCATGACGATCATTTTTTGTGATTTAGACTAGCAATGTGCGATGTCTCTTTGTCTACGAGGGAGACTAAACCCCGTTTGTGTGAGTTTCAACTCACATATGTGGGGTAGCGCCCCATGGTCTTCGGGCCGTTCGTGTGTCAAAATTTAATGGCTAGCTACCAAGAGATAGCGTCTCGTTCGTGTGATACATATGTTGGTGAGTTTTCATGCTCCCGTTCGTGTGATAGGCCTCCCCTCTATTTTGTGTGATTTCTGGATTTCGTGTGTCGAATTCTGGAATTTTCTTCTTCACCTATTTTTGTGATTTCTATTGATATGATTTATCAATTTTTGAGCATAGGTGAATTCGTGTGTCATTGACTGGATTTCTTGAGATGATTTCTAGAATTTATGCTTCACCAATTTTCGTGATTTCCATTGATAAGTTTTATCAATATTTGTGTATTGGTGAATTTGTGTGTCATGGACTTTTGTGATTGACATTGATATAATCGTCAATAATTATGGTATGGTGAACGAAATAAGGAGTATGACATTTCCTTTGATTCTTGTGTAGATTTGGTGATATTGATTAATCTCTTGTTGATTCTCAATTACTTATATATATCACAGCTTGGCATTGTGATTATTATGTGTTTAGTCATATCTCTTACTCTATATCGTTTCATCTGATATTTATAGTTAGACTGATCCGTTTATTATTTTCTTATTAAATAATACTCGGGTCAGACCGAGATGTTGCAGGTGCTTCTGCTTGACTTCTCTCCAGGGATCCATTACTCTGACTTTTGGGCAAACTACTTAGATTAGTAGTTTACTTTGTCGTATACACTTGAGATATAGACTCATAGTTGTATTGTTTTGTATAGCACGTTTTGCTATTCTTTTGTATTATTGTGGATCTTTTTGACCACTACTCTGATTTACACTTTCATGTGTTAATTATGTATTCATACCTTCTTCCGCCTTTGTGATATGAATTATCTGTGACTAATTTTCGTTATGTTTATTTCCGTATTTGTTTTCGAAGATTATTATAGCCAATGTGTAGTAGCTTTGTGTTTGTATCGGTGTGTCGGATTTCCTCTTGAGATAAAATGCATGTTATACTATCTGACATATCGGTGCTCGCGCAAAGCAATTATACAGAGGGTCGCTCCTCAACAGCCTTATTCTCCGTGCTAGTTGACAGCATTCACCCGTAGTGTTCTTGGCTAGCGTGGGTATAGAGGTGGGGCGTCACAGCTCGGTATTAGAGCCAAACTTCGGAACAATATGGAATATTATAACAAGGATCATCGTCCTAAGTCCATCTTAGGAGTCGTGCTTTAGGATTTTATTCGGGTCTACGTACCGTCCTATCCTATTTTCTTTTATGATTCCTTGTTTTATCTATCAAGAATTGCTTGATATTGAATTTGGTGAATAACCTTTTTCTTCTTCTTCTTTCTTTCTAAGGAAGAGAAATGTCTAGAACAGGCCGCCCCAGAGCCGTACCATCTAGTACCCTACCCCAGGATGGAGTTTTTATGACTGCTCAACAGCTTCTTGATTTGGTATCTAATGCTCAAGCAGCTGGAGCTAACCCGGAACCTACTCACCCAAAGTCGGGATTTGCACGCTTGTGCAGCGATTACACTAATTTGGGTGGGGAGCCATTCAAAGATTCCGAAACTATTATTGAAGTACAGGCTTGGCTAAGGTCATGCGATCGAATCTTTTCTCGCATGAATCTTATTGACCTTCACCGAGTTCAGGTGGCCTCTAGTATGCTCCGAGAAAGAGCATTGGACTGGTACGAACTTCTTATTTCTGAGATTAATGAAGCGGATCTCACCTGGGAGCAATTCCGGGAACGCTTCGAGTTGAAATTTGTACCAGAAGCTGAGAAAGTGACGATGGCTCGTCGTTTCATTGACCTTGTTCAAGGTGAATCCTCCGTGACCGATTATGTCGCGTCCTTTGAGTCGCTTTCCAAATATGGGGTAGAATACATCAACACCCCTTTAAAGAAGAACCAGAGGTTCGTCTATGGCTTAAACAAAAATCTCAAGAAGCCATTACTTCTAAAGTTAGAAGTTTCTTTCGACCAACTCATTGATATCGCTCTTCGTCTTGAAGAGGCGGATAGGGAGAATGATGTTGAAGTGGTGGGTCCCAAACCAAACTTCAACAACAAGAAGAGGCCAAACAAATTCAAATGCCCCTATCCTAATAAGAAAGGGAAGCAAGCAACCTCCGTGGCAAAGACTTCTTCCTTTGGTCGTGGGGAATGCTATAATTGTGGTTCGAAGGACCATTACGCGAACAAGTGTCCAAAGTCTCTCTCTTGTCGCTACTGCAAAGGTCCCGGTCATGTTATATCCTCATGCCTCAAGCTTCAGGGCAGGAAGGAGGGAAAGCTTAATGTTGCTCAAGCCCCTGGCAACACATCTCGTGGCCAAGGTATTTCTCATTCTATTCTGGATGGAATTATTTTATTTCGTGATCATCCTATTCGAGTTCTTTTTGGTACGGGTGCGTCCCATTCTTTTATATCAAAAGAACTTGTTGACACTTTTTCTTTGGATGTTTTATGTTTAATGACTTCTTTGAGAATTTCAAATCCGGTTGGTGGATCTGCAACGATTAGTTTGCTTTGTAAAGATGTGGAGATTATTTTGTGTGATTTTTCTTTCCGAGCCGATTTGCATGTCATGCGTTATTTAGGCTTTGGAATGATTTTGGGAATGGATTGGCTTAACCGTTATGAAGCCCATATCCTATGTCCTGAGCGGACTATTCATCTTTGACATCCTCAATCTGTTAAGCAGATTTCTATCAATCTTAAAGATTCAGATTCCAGCTTGGTTGCATCTTTATATTCTTTAAATCCTCGTGATGTCGATGATGATGATGAGGGTGATATTATTTCTCTTATTCACGTCGTTTGTGAATTTTCCGACATATTCGAGCCCGTTTTAGGATTACCACCTAAGCGAGCAATTGAGTTCAGAATTAATCTTGTTCCTGGAGCTCAACCTATCACTCGTCCTCCTTATCATATGCCCAATAAAGAAAATGAGGAGATGCGTAAACAATTATCTGAATTGGAGACGAAGCAATTTATTCGCTCTAGTTCCTCGCCTTGGGGAGCTTCAGCTATTTTTGTGAATAAATCCGATGGAACACTTAGGCTTTGCGTTGACTACCGCAAGCTTAATGATCTTACCATCAAAAATAAATATCTTTTACCTCGGATTGATGATTTATTCGATCAACTTAGTGGTGCTAGAGTCTTTTCACAATTAGACTTAGCTACTGGATTTCATCAGCTTCGTATTGCAGAGGATAGTATTCCTTTGACATCGTTCCGTACTCGTTATGGATCTTATGAATGGCTTGTTATGCCATTTGGTCTAACGAACGCTCCGGCTTATTTCGTTGACCTTATGAATAGAGTTTTCAAAGACTTCCTCGACCGGTTTGTTCTCATCTTTATCGATGATATTCTTGTGTATTCTAAAACCGAGGAGGAGCATGAAAAACATCTTCGGATTGTGTTGGAAACTCTTAGGAGTAATCAATTAAAGGCAAAATTTTCTAAATGCCACTTTTGGCAATCTTGTGTGAAGTTTCTCGGTCATATTATTTCCGAATCCGGAATTTCCGTGGATCCTTCAAAAATTGAAGCGATTCAAGATTGGAAGAGACCGGAGAGTGTGACAGAGATTCGTAGTTTTCTCGGATTGGCGGGCTATTACCATCGTTTTATCAAAGACTTTTCTAAGATTGTCGTGTCTCTCACTAGCTTGACGAAGAAAGGTGTTAAATACATTTGGTCGGACAAATATGAAGCTTCTTTTCATAAATTAAAAGAACTTCTTTCTGATGCTCCTATTCTCGTTATTCCCGAGGGGAATCAAGATTTCGTTGTTTATACCGATGCTAGTCGCGTTGGTTTGGGTGCCGTTCTTATGCAAAGAGAACGTGTTATTGCTTATGCTTCTAGGCAATTGAAGCCTGTTGAGACTAGATATGCAACTCATGATTTAGAGCTTGCGGCTATTGTTTTCGCCCTTCGTATTTGGCGTCATTATCTTTTAGGAGAGAAATTTGTTCTTTATACCGATCATAAGTCCTTGAAGTATTTATTCTCTCAAAAGGAACTTAATTTGCATCAACAGCGTTGGCTCAGATTTCTTGCACCATATGATCTTGATATCCTTTATACTCCCGGAAAGGGAAATCGTGTTGCGGATGCACTTAGTCGAAAGCAACAAGCGGTTGTTTCGATGATGATATCCGAATGGAACGATCTCGAGATTTTATCCTCTTCCGAAATTCGAGACCGTGTTCCCGATGTATGTTCATCTCTTGTTTTATGTAGCCTTGAGGCTCGTCCTTCTCTTTTAGACCTCATTCTTGAAGCTCAAAGGCTAGACCTCGACTTGGCTCTTCTTGGCCAAAATATTAAGAATAGAGGTGATGTTGAAGGATTGAGAGAATTAGATATCGATTCTCGTGGCGGCATTCGAAAATTTGGTAGACTTATCGTACCAAATATTATTGATCTTCGTAAGGATATTTTAGAAGATTCTCATCGTTCTAAATTCACCATTCATCCTGGTAGTAGTAAAATGTACGCGGATATGAAGCGACTATATTATTGGGAGGGAAAGAAATTTGATATTGCTAACTTTGTTAAGTGTTGCATGACTTGCCAGCTTGTTAAAGCCGAACATCAAAGGCCCGGTGGGTTATTGCAACCTTTAGAAATTCCAATTTGGAAGTGGGACCAAATTTCCATGGATTTTATAGATGGCCTTCCCCGTTCTCGTTCGGGTCATGATAGCTTATGGGTGATCATTGATAGACTTACTAAATCCGCCCATTTTATTCCCGTTCGGTCTAACCGACCCGTTCCTCTTTTGGCCAAGCTCTTTATCAAAGAGATTATTAAATTACATGGGGTTCCTACTTCTATTGTTAGTGATCGAGATCCATTGTTTACTAGTGGATTTTGGAAGAGTCTTCAAAAAGCTTTGGGAACGAAGCTCTTTTAGCACCGCTTATCATCCTCAGTCCGATGGACAAACCGAGCGTGTGAATCAAACACTTGAAGATCTTCTTCGTGCTTGTGTGCTCGATTTTGGGGGAAGTTGGGAAGATCATATTTCCCTTGTTGAATTCTCCTATAATAATAGCTTCCAATCTAGTATTGGTATGGCACCTTTTGAGGCACTCTACGGAAGGCTATGCCGATCTCCTTCTTGTTGGCTTGAGACCGGTGAGAAGCTGGTTTTAGGTCCCGATTTTATTCGTGATTCCACAGAAAAGATTGATCTTATTCGTCATAGGATGAAAGAAGCCCAGAGTAGACAAAGATCCTATGCCGATAACCGGAGAAGGAAATTAGAATTTTCTGTTGGAGACTCTGTTTTTATTCGTGTTTCACCGATGAAAGGTGTTGTACGTTTCAGTCGATCGGGAAAATTGGCGCCTCGATATGTTGGGCCATTTCCTATCACTGAACGTATTGGTTCCATGGCTTATCGCCTTTTATTACCGGCTCAATTTTCTGCTATCCATGACATGTTTCACGTTTCTCAACTTCGGAAATGTCTTCGAGATTCTGATTCTATTCTTGAGCCCGGTGTTGTGGAAGAGATTGAAGTTTCGCCTAATTTAATTTATGAGCAACATCTTATTCGTACCATTGCTTCGGAGGTCAAACGACTTCGAAATAAAGATGTTCCGCTTGTTAAAGTTCAATGGTCATCAAATCCTAAGGATTGTTTTTGGAAATCTAGAGAGTACATCGAGCGAACACATCCGGACTTACTTTCTTGTGCTCTTTGAGGTGAACTTCTTATTTCAAATTTCTTTTGTCTTGAATATGCTTTTATGGTTGTTACTACATATCTTCTTCTTAAATATTGCGAGGACGCAATTTCTTTAAGGAGGGGAGTCTGTAACAAGCCACATATTTATCAATTTTATATTTAAATATTTCATTTAAATATCTTATCGATACTTGGAATTTAGTCCGAAAAGCTACTTTTTTCATACGGTTGAATTAGGACTCGGGACCACTCCCATTGAGTTTAAAATGCCGTTTGCAACCTTTTTGAGTATAAGCTTCAATATGTTTGGAGAGAGTTGATTTTTGCTACCTTTTCACTTTGGCTTTGGGTTTGGGCTCAGCCCTATGTTTAACTTATACTCAAATCTGAGCCACTCTTCCCCATTCACCCTCATTTTCTTCTCTTTTCAGTTCTAAGGCAATAATGGTGGGAGAGATTGGAAATTAAAACTCCAAAACCCTAGTTCCTCTTGCAACCTCAAATTCCTAGATCCAAATTCAAGAGAACCCATTGGTAAGCATTCTCTTCTTCTTCTCCAACTTATTCTCTTACCAATTTCAGAAATTCCTAAACCTAACTTTGGGAATGTTCTTGTTTTGAGCATAGATTCAAGCTCATTTGGGTTGTGTTGAAGAGAGGTTGATTCTCCATTTGCTTTCAAGCTTCTTCTTGTTTGATTTTGTAAAAAGGTGAGATTTTTATCTCATATCTTTGTCTATAATTATCTTCGATTTTTAGGTATGAATTCCTAACACTTATTCATGTGCAATTGATTTTGGTTTGGATTGATTTCCTGTATATTCCAATTTTTGGTTTTTTGGTCTAATTTATGAAAATCCTATTATGGATATTTGGACATTGATATTTGAGGCGTATAGACGAGTCGTTTAAGGCTGGGTTGTCACTTGGCGCAAATCCTTAGTCGTCACTTGCTCGTTCGATCGTTTTCGATATTCGTTTGGCCATTTTTGGCCTAGGTTCAGGGAATGCCCTGAACCCCAGATTCAGACGTCTGAAACGGAATATTTAGACGTCTGAATATTGTCTGGGAAGATTCTATTCCCAGGTTCAGACGTCTGAATATAGGGTTTCAGACGTCTGAATTGGTTCTATTTCAAACAGAAAGAAACTAGGCTAAAATATGCCTATTTCAGACGTCTGAAATACTTGATTCAGACGTCTGAATTGTGTTCTGGAAATCTTTATATTTCCAGATTCAGACGTCTGAACCACTTGTTTCAGACGTCTGAAACTGCAGTGTTTTGCCTGCTTGCCTATTTTGTTTACGAATTCCAATTTTATCGACTTGTGTTGGTTCCCTTCTATTGTTATCATTTAATTATCAACTTTGATGACATTTTCTTGGGAATTTTTGGAAATATCCACTTTTGATGGATTTAATATCGATTTCTTTGGATTTGATTCACGTCTTCGTATGTGAATTTTGATGATTGATTGTTCCTACAATCCTTTCGATGATTTGTCACTTTAAAAATATAAAGGTTTTTATACTAGTAGTAAATATCAAAACCCTTTCATCAAAACGATTTCAACACTATTTTATTACAAAGCTCTTTTTCTCCAACCGATTTCCAATCTATTAGTATATACAAACCTTTACCTCACTCGTATGAGAAATCTAATTAAACGACTTAGTAAAACAAGTGGTATGAAACACTTGCGTTTACTTCGTCGGTTAATTCTTGGACTTGTTCGATTGAACTTCT
Source organism: Allium cepa (assembly GCA_030765085.1). Lineage (NCBI taxonomy): Eukaryota > Viridiplantae > Streptophyta > Magnoliopsida > Asparagales > Amaryllidaceae > Allium > Allium cepa. The sequence goes on along the minus strand of CM060944.1, from coordinate 204,139,696 downwards.
TGTGACAATTTTCTAGTGGAGATCTACAATTTGTTCGTAAATATTTAAGTTAAGCTAATGGTTATGGGACATGAAGCTAAGCTCATATATTTACTAGCTTACTGTAATTGACACTTCTTGATGATCATGACGATCATTTTTTATGATTTAGACTAGCAATGTGCGATGTCTCTTTGTCTACGAGGGAGACTAAACCCCATTTGTGTGAGTTTCAACTCACATATGTGGGGTAGCGCCTCATGGTCTTCGGGCCGTTCGTGTGTCAAAATTTAATGGCTAGCTACCAAGAGATAGCGTCTCGTTCGTGTGATACATATGTTGGTGAGTTTTCATGCTCCCGTTCGTGTGATAGGCCTCCCCTCTATTTTGTGTGATTTTTGGATTTCGTGTGTCGAATTCTGGAATTTTCTTCTTCACCTATTTTTGTGATTTCTATTGATATGATTTATCAATTTTTGTGCATAGGTGAATTCGTGTGTCATTGACTGGATTTCTTGAGATGATTTCTAGAATTTATACTTCACCAATTTTCGTGATTTCCATTGATAAGTTTTATCAAAATTTGTGTATTGGTGAATTTGTGTGTCATGGACTTTTGTGATTGACATTGATATAATCGTCAATAATTATGGTTTGGTGAAGAAATAAGGAGTATGACATTTCCTTTGATTCTTGTGTAGATTTGGTGATATTGATTAATCTCTTGTTGATTCTCAATTACTTTTATATATCACAGCTTGGCATTGTGATTATTATGTGTTTAGTCATATCTCTTACTCTATATCGTTTCATCTGATATTTATAGTTAGACTGATCCGTTTATTATTTTCTTATTAAATAATACTCGGGTCAGACCGAGATGTTGCAGGTGCTTCTGCTTGACTTCTCTCCAGGGATCCATTACTCTAACTTTTGGGCAAACTACTTAGATTAGTAGTTTATTTTGTTGTATACACTTGAGATATAGACTCATAGTTGTATTGTTTTGTATAGCACGTTTTGCTATTCTTTTGTATTATTGTGGATCTTTTTGACCACTACTCTGATTTACACTTTCATGTGTTAATTATGTATTCATATCTTCTTCCGCCTTTGTGATATGAATTATCTGTGACTGATTTTCGTTATGTTTATTTCTGTAATTGTTTCCGAAGATTATTATAGCCACTATGTAGTAGCTTTGTGTTTGTATCGGTGTGTCGGATTTCCTCTTGAGATAAAATGCATGTTATACTATCTGACATATCGGTGCTCGCGCAAAGCAATTATACAGAGGGTCGCTCCTCAACAGCCTTATTCTCCGTGCTAGTTGACAGCATTCATCCGTAGTGTTCTTGGCTAGCGTGGGTATAGAGGTGGGGCGTCACAATGACCCACTTAACCATGCTGCACCTCCTCTGTTTTAGCCATTCCCGGTTGATGAGGCTTGGGGCTACGATTACCTTTAGTGAACACATCACTTAGAATGCTCATCGTCCACCTGACGATGTTCTGAAAGAATTCAATCCATACAAGTTCGTACCGGGTTCGAACGAAACCGAAGGCATTATTTCGTTACACTCATTTTGGAATCACCCTCAGAGTTAACGACGATAACCCTTGCACTCTGAATCTTCACCTTCACTGGAGATTCACGACCTACCGTTACTTTAGATCGATGTGGTTTTCGGATCTCCAAATATGGAAACCGATCCCGGTCTCATCGAAATCCAAAACGTGTCTTTTAGGTCCAAGTTGTTAAGGTTAAACAATTCAATTATCTATATACACAGATAGATAACTCACAAATCACAATTGATAATCCACATTATCATAAATAAACAGATGATCCATATCAAAATAGGTGATCCATATCACCATCACAATAGATAATCTATATTATCATCACAATGCAACCAAGCATTCATACCACACAACATTACTTATCTCATTTCTGAGATCACATCCATTCAAGGCAATCAATGTTACCTATGTATACATAAGCAATGATTTATTTTATCACAACATAATTAATTTAAAATGAATTAAATTAACTATCTCTATCTCTAGTTGATTTAAAGTGAATTAAATTCATTACTTCATCTTAAATTAATTTAAAATAAAATAAATTACTTACTTCACCAATATAAACCTTGCCTACTCAACCATCTAATTGATTTACAATCAATTGATCAATCATTCAAATTAATCACCTTAATTAATCACCATTGATTAATTATCCTTAATTGCATTCATGTAATTATCCTTAATTAATCTCACAAATTAATTATTCTCAACCAAAAACAATAATTAACCTTTAATTACTTCAATTAATTAATTAACTATAACTAATTACATTAATCCTTAATTAATTACTTCTAATCATAATTATTCAACTTTAATTACATCATTAATTGTATTAATTAATGACTCTTAATCATATTTAATTAATTAACCCTCTTAAATTAATTACCTTAAGTAATTAATCCATAATTATTAATCCCCTTTGATTAACCATATCCAGTAATTAACTAACTTGATTACTTCAATAAAACAAATTAATTATTCCTTATTTAATTTCTTAATTAATCCCTTGATTAATTACAAAGTAATTATATTCCAAATTACTTCCATTTTTAAAAGCATCTTCCATTAATTACATCCTGTAATTCCCAATTTATTACTTCAATAAGTAATTTCCAATCCATTAATTACATTAAGTAATTATCATTAAAACCTCAAGTGATTAAAATTAGTTAAACTTAATTAATTAAATTAAACAATCACATTTAACTAAATTAATTACATTAAGTAATTAATTTCTTAATTACTTCATTAAGTAATTACACTTAAACAATTCATAAATGATTTATTATTAAATTAATTAATCTAATTAATTATTAAAATTAACCACATTAATTAATTATTAAATAATTCTGGTTAATGACCTTCATTAACCATTCTCTAATTATCTTCATTAAGTAATTAACTTAGATAATTACAAATTAAATCATCTTTTAATTTATCTTTAATTATTCACTAATTAAAGCCTAATTATTAAATGAATTAAGAGTTAATTTTAACTAAATTATTCCTTAATTATTTAATTAATTATCCTTGATTATAACTTTAATTACTTAAAAAACTTTAAATCATTAGTTAAAAATTTAATTAATGATCTTTAATTTCAAATTGATTAACCTTTAATCAATATTTACTAAACCTTAATCAATTCATAAAATAAATTAACTAGTTATTCCTTAATTACTCCATTAATTAACTTAATTTCAAAACATTAAATCTTAACTTAATTTTAAGTTAAAACATTTCTTAATTATGTTTAAAAACAAATTTATTTAAAATAAAGTACTTTTGAACTACTTTTAAATTTCATTTCAAATACAAGATTTAAAATGAATAAATTTAAACTTAATCAAAGTTCAAACAATTTAAAACTTTTTAAAATTTCAAGACAAACAAGTGTTTGTCTTAGAAATGAAATACATAAAAAATTTGAAACTAAATTCATTTCAAAATTTCAAACATTTCAATTTACATTTTTTTAAATCCTTCAAATTTAAATCTCCATTTAATTTCAAAAAAACCAAGGTTCATATTTAACTTTTTATTTCCAGATTTAAATCTAAGTTTAAACTTACTTATATTTTTAAAAACTTCATTTCTAAAAAGTTCAAACTACTTACTAAAATAAAGTAGTTAATTAAGTTCGAGTTTTAAACTTTTATTTTTATTTAAAATTAAAATTTTAAATTAAACTTGAATTCTAAAATTCAAACTTGAATTTAAACTTGATTTAAACTTTTCTTAACATTTAAAAGCTTCAGGGTTTACAAATTTTTAAACCCGTATGCTACAGGTTTTATCAAACCTATAAAATCGAAACACCCGACACACCAAAATATTACTTCGAGTCTAAAGCCTGACTTCCCCGAGCCAACTACCCATTTACTTCGAGCAAATCTCAAAAACCTCCCCTGTTACCAAAACTTATCCAAACCTCATCAGTAAATCCATCACCGTGCATATGCACGGTGACCCCAGCCACTTCTGATCATCGCCGATGATCTCAACAACCCAGAAGATGACACAACAACCCACCACCAACATTGATTCAAGCCTTAACTCTCAAATTCGAGTTCGAGCTCCTTGCCCAAACCTGGAAGCAAAAATCAGGTTTCACCCCTTCAAACCTGTCAACGGCAAGTCCCCATCGCTCCGACCACCTGAGAGTCAACCCCTCCGGCCTCAACTTCAACTACGACCCAACAATCAATCCCCAAAACATCTCAACACTCGATCAACTACACTGCCGTAATGATCGATTCCAATGTCACAGTGAAAAAAACTAGGGTTCCAAATTGATTTTCACTACCGCAACCTCTCTGGTAAATTTTATCACCATAAATGATTTTTCCTATCTTCAACAAACACTCCTCTAATACCAAGAAGAAACCCGAGACCTCCCAAATAAAAAATCACCAGAATTTGCTAAAAATTCATTTACAGTTCAAAAACAAGCTGCACCCCCAACTTATTCCAAAAAATCTTAATACTTGATTTAAAAATTATGTTTCAGTTAATACTATTGATTTATGATACTGAAATACTAAAATAACATGTTTGGATTTTTGTTAAAATCAACTTGCATTGATGTTATTCTGTGTTTCCAGAGACAATAACTTTATATTTGGCTTGATTAAAATTTTAAACTATAGTTTAAGCTAATCAAACAACATTTATCTAATATTAGATCCTATCTACAACTAAGTTAAGAGGTAAGAATTTAAAATACAGATTTTTAAAACAGGTTACAACAGAGCATTACACAGCATGTATACATATAATATTTGCATCAGATATTTGCTTAAAATAACATGCAATGCTTGTTTCATCTCAACATAAAATCATGCAACCAAGATTTAAATTTTAAATTTTAAAAAGGTTACTCACAATTTTAAAAGAAGCAGAGCCTCTGATTGCCTTTTTGAATTTGCAACAGACATGAAAGATTCCAGTTTCTACTTGATTGAATTTAAAGCTTCTCTTAAATTACAAGTTGGAAGAATGAATGCAGGTGCTTATGCTTGATTAACACAGCTGCACTTCTAGATTGCAGAGAGAAAATTATGCAGATTTGCTTTATTTCCAGGTGCATGCTGACCAAATTTCCAGATTTTATAAAAATGATGCAGATTTGTTTTGGATTTGTACAAGTATTTGGAATATGCAGTTTTGATTTCTGAAGATGACTGACTGATTTTTGAAGTGGAGTTTTGATTTGGATTTGTAAATTGATTTGGGTTTTCATGTTTCAGATTTGACAAATAAACAAGTTGCAAATTTCTTTGATTAGGAATTGAAGAAAAAGAGATGGGAATGAATGAATCTATTCTTATATAGGTTATTTTCAGATTTAATAAAATAAAAGAAAAAATATTTAAAACAAAATGACACTTTTAAAATTTCCAACATTTGTCAAATTGAATGCTTATCTTATAACACTTGTTTAATTAAGCTTTAAGAGATCAACACTTGTCCTATTTAGGGTAATTAGTATTTAAATTTAAATGTTAACATATATGTAAATGTATGTATTAAGCCAAATTAATTTGTAAATTAGTATTTAAATATGTATATAAATTTATAAAAAGAAATAAAACAAATCATGTTTATAAATAAAACTTATACATATAAAAATTAGAACAATTAAAAATATATACTTTGGAATTTAAATTCAAATCAATTTCAAAATCTAATATTTAAAAATCAAGTTATGAATACAAATTAAATTTGAAATAACAATTGCCATTTTATTCAAAGCCTATTTATAAAGACAATACATGATTAATCTTATTTTTAGAAATATTTTATTATTCAATTTAAAACAATAATAAAAGAAATTATGTCTTTATAAATAAATTATTTATTTTATTAAGCCATAAAACGTTTTGTTCGTTAATTCATTTTAAATTTAAAACTCAAGCCAAAATTATTTTAAACATTCAAACATTTGTCTTAACAATTTAAAATCATATATTTATTAAATAGTTTTGAAAAACTTAATACTAATTCAAATCAAAATTTCCATTTATTAACGTATATATATATATTAGAATTTTAAATCATGATTCATTTACTAAGTTTAGACTAAGATTTATTTATTTAATAACTTTGAAAAGCTTATATTAAATAAAAACAAATTCCCAAATTACTAAAAATATTAGAATTAGAAAATATGCTTTATTTATTTATTTATTTTAAAACAAAGTTAATCTATTTACAATATAAACTATATATTTATGTTATAAATAGAAATCAATTTATTATTTTTAAAAGATAAAATAACCAATTAAATAATTATTGAAGAAGATTAATAAATCAATTTGAATTATTATTAACAAAAATATTAATATCAATTTAATTTAAATACAGATTATTAAATTGATATTGTTAAAAATTCCGGGATGTTACAAAGTATGTTTTCAAAGTAGATTTTTAAGTATAAGTTAGAAATTTTAAAGTGGTTTTGAAAGAATGTTTTAGAAAGAAATTAGTATTTAGTGGTTTAAAATTTTTGAAAGTAAATATTTATTAAGTTAATTATATAAGTGTTTTAAAGGTTTAACCAGTATTTGATTTAAAGATGGTTATTAAATATTATACTCTATCTAATAGTTTATTTTGAAATTAGTCTGGCTTAAATTTTACATGAGAAATTATTATAAAATTTCGTAACTAGTATTTAAATAAATTGTTATAAGTAGTTTTATTTTAAATGTTTTAAAGTATATATTTTGGATAAGTGATTTAAATTATTTTAAAATCTAAAATATCAAGACTTGGTGAATTTCGGTGAAAATGAAACAATTGGGTGGGAATTTATTCCAAGTGAGAAAAGGTGATTTGAAAACTATTTTCAAAGGGTTGAAGTGTAGAAAACTATCTTGCGAAGACATTTTGAAATAAATAATTAGGGAAATTATTAAGGACTGATGGTTGTTTTTGGATGTTGTATGATAGTTAAATAACCGACTATCAATATTGGCCAATGCGCTGATCGTTTCGAAGAGACCGGGATCGAGAATTAAATTTCTCGAAAACCACTTCGATCTGGTTTGAACATTTTCGTGAGGAAGACAAGAGCTTGGAGTCGAAGATGGAGCAGTGAAGTGCAAGGGCTAATCGCTCTAATCCTTAGGGTAATTCCAAAATGGATGTAGTAGAAGTAGTGCCTTCGGTTCCGTTCAGACCCGAAACAGACTTATATGGATGAATGCTTTCAGAACATCGTCAGGGGGACGATGAGCATTCTAAGTGAGATGTGATCTAAAAAGGTAACGCATAGCCTCGAGCTTTATCAACTGAGAATGGCTAAAACAGGGGAGGTGCAACAAGGTTAAGTGGCTAGCAACCAATTAGGGTAAGATCATCCCTGTCTAGATGTCTCTTTTTATTCAGCTGTGTGGGAGGTTGTCGATCCCACCTGTTGGATGATCTTATTAATATTATCCAGTAAGGGGTAGCTCCGGTCTTGTGTTGCAGAGGATCAGAGTGGATCCTCGGTACTCTAATCTAGATCAGATACTGTGACGGGTGGTACCCTAATGGCCCTGCCATTGATGGAAATCCAATCTCCAATAAGTTCCTTCGGACTTGTTTGTATACCTATTATGCTGAAATTTAATGAATGTAACAATTTCGGCAATTTGAATAAGTATTTGCATATAGAAACTACTATAATATCAGAGGATTTGATAAGAAATGTTTTGGTTATCGTAAGGTAAAAATCCGGCATGTTTATTTGTGGCTTAGTCTTACAAGATACCTTTGATTTTTAAAGGATTTTGAAAATTTTGATAAACAAATTGAGTGTATGTTCTCACGATGGTTTTTTAGACTGACTCCGGTCTTATTTTACTACAATGATCGAGTCAGACCGAGTATTATAAATACAGGAAAGGATGCTATGGAGCTCAGGAGACGAGTTGGATGGCGGGACGTATCACGTACTTGATGTATATTCCGATGTGCAGTATAAGCTGTATAGTCATCTTTTGTGAGGACAAGTTAATATAATTCTCCAATATTTGACTATTGATTGTGTTGTATTCTGATGATTTAGTGGATGAAATAGATATATAAATATCAGTCATTTAACTATTATATATTGTTTCAGTTGTGATTGTGAGATTCTGATGTTGTTTCCTATTTCTTCTTCTACCTCCTTCTTTCTTTCACTCAGCAATCTGTCTTTTCCGCCATTCGATCATTGGCATATTATATAGCGACGTATTTGTGTCGATTTTTGAGGGTCGCGAAGGGAAGATAATCATAGTGATATCAGAGCAGAAGGTTCAACGCGAACCTTGGCTGTAGTGGGATTACTCATTAGAAATAGAGTCAGTAGTACTCTTGAATGAGTTTGAGCGTATTAATAGACATGAGCACGTATTTGTTAGTGAATATAAAAATTGTTTTATATTGTTTTGATTGTTTATTGGATAGTTTATGGATCATGGTCAATACGAGTAATTAGCGTTATTGAGAGGGATTTCTAAATACTTGAATAGAACAAATCGACACTGTATTGTTTTAAACGGAAATTAAATAATTTTTCCCAAATTATTTTTGTATATAAAAGAAATAATTTTCTTGAAATTATTATAGTTATATATGGTTGCATGGTAGTTAGGGAATGATAATATTAAACTATTATATTGTCGTGTAGAAATTTAAAGTAGGATTAAAATTATAACCAATGGTTAAGGAATAAATTATATAACAAAATGGGATTCGTAAATGTGAACTATAAATGTGATTTATAATTGAAAATGAAATAAAAATTCCAGAGTAATATTTGAAAATGAATTGAATGGATTTGGAATTAGAAATTTTGGAAATTTTATTCCTTTGAGTTTGAAAATGATTTTTAATAGTTTTGGAGGAATATTGGTGATATTATTTGAGAAATATTTTGAACTGGATTTGAAATTTGGTGAGATTTGGAATTTAAAAATATTTGAAATGTTTTTAAAGGATAAAAGCACTGAACTATCTTCGGTCATTGGAAAATGACTTCGGTGATGACTGTAGCATCATCGATTTTCTTTTTCGAGTTTCTAAGGGAGGAATTACCGCCTGAATGTTTTGAATGGTATTTGTTTGCAAAATTGGTTTGATTTTGAAATGCAAGGAATAATTTTGGTTTGGGTATATATGATTTCAAAAGTGTTTTGAATGTTTAAGCAATTATTTAAACTCTGGAAGTTTAACTAAAAATGTTTGTGGAATATAACGGATATGATAACCTATAAAATTTGAAATCTATTGAAATAAAATTTAACTTAAAGAAGAATTGAATTAAACTAGTGTGAAAACTAGATAGTCAGAAATGTAAGCCAATTAAATGTAGCAAATTAAAGAGATCAGTAAGTGGAATGTAAGCAAGTGGAGAACTTATAGAAGTTTAAAATTTTGAATTGAATTGGAATTTAATGGAATTAAGTTAAGTAAAAGTGAAGTTTGAGGAAAAGTCTAAATAAACTAAATGGAATTTAAATTGTATATCGAAATGATATTTAAATTGTGTAAAGTTAATTGATGGTGTATAATTAATTCGAAGTGAACTAATTAAAGAAACGTAAAATAAAAAAAATGGTTTTAGATAAGATGAACAGAATTTAATATTTAAAAATGAAAGGTAAATTAAATTCAAATGGAAATTGAATAAAATGGGTATAAACATTAAGTGGTGTAGTGAAATAAATATTAAAGTTTATAGAATATTTATAGTAAACTTAAGGAAGGTAAATGGTGAAATTCTCAAGTAAAAATTGGTAATGGAAAAATATTTTGAGTTAATATTTGAATGAAGATTAAGTAAAGAGTGAAATGGGATAATTGAGAATAGGAGTATGGAAATCAAATGTGAATAAAAAGAGAATTTATATAGCTAAAATCAATGGAGATAAATATGTAGAATGTACGTATATAATTTTATTCGCATAGCGATTTGATCCAGATTCGAACACATAATTTTGAGGTAGTTATACCAATCCAAGTTGGGAGTTTTCACTTGATTTTCGACGATGAACCCTGGGTATGGATTTTTTTTGATTGATTCTGGAAATTCTCTATCATAATTTACGGCTATACAAGGATAATGGCGGTTTCTGACCAAGAAACTAGATCTGAGTTCGCACTAGGAAGTCGGGTGGGCGATACTAGTCTAGAAGTGAAGTTGTGTGATCGAGTGAGCGATCAGATTTGGTATTGCGTACGGATGATATACCGACATCATACGGGCTTGCATGGAATAGATATGAAAATTTTGAAAGGGAGTGAATAAAATGATTTTGAGTGCTGTGATTGGATATTATTGCTAAGTAGGATATACATGTGTTTTAAAAGCGAAAGGAAATTGATGATTTGATTTAGAAGATAAATTTGAATTGCCCGATAAAAAGGTATGTATTTAAATTACTATATTTGGCGATTGATTGTGTTGTACTTTAATGATGTAATTTATGAAACGGATGTAGTTCTTCTGTATAAAGATCAGTCATTTAACTATTATATATTGTTTCCGTTGCGATTATGAGATTCCGATGTTGTTTCCTATTTCTTCTTCTACCTCCTTCTTTCTTTCCCTCAGCAATCTTTCTTTTCTCGCACTCGATCTTCGGCATATTATACAGTGCCGTATAACGTGTCAATTTCGAGCGTCAAGAAGGGCGGGTCGTCACATCTGTGATGACTCATCCTTCTCGACCCTCGAAAATCGACACGTTATAGGCCACTGTATAATATGCTGACGATCGAGTGCCGAAAAAGACAGATTGCTGAGGGAAAGACAGAAGGAACTGCTGTTACAGATTTAAATTAGGATTTTAAATCATAATAAAGGGTGAATTGGTGTTAATGGATTTTTGGATAAATCAAGAGATAAATTTTAAAGGGAATTTAACTCAGGAAATCGGTTTGAAATCGATTAAGTGTTTTGAAAACTGGAATTTGAAGGAAGATGAGTAATTGAGATTTCTAAACTGGGTTTATAAATGAAGTGGAATATTTATTAGTGGATAAATTTGAAAGTATAGATTCACGGGGAGAATTTATAAGAAAAGGCAACTCATTTTAAAATAAAGAGGTGGTTTTATTTTTTGAATGTTGGAAGGTGCATTTCCTGAGAAGCTAAGTATATTTTTCAAAAGAAGATTTCTAAGTATAACTTTAAGGTTTTAAATGAATGTTTTAGAGATTTTTTTTTTAAATGTCTTAGAATTTTAAAGTAAATATTATTCAAATTAATTTTAGTAGTAATTATTTTAAAGGTTAAATTAGCATTATGCTTTTAAAAGAAAATTTTCTAATATTTATAATTTATATAAAACTTTTATTTTAAAAATAGTGTAGCTTAAAGTTTTACTTGGAAATTTATTATAGAGTTTCATAACTATTATTTTGAGTAAAGTGATTTAAGTTGTTTTATTTTTTAATTTTTTTTAAGTATATATTTTTGGGTAAAGGATTTAAATTATTAAAATCTAATTTAATAAGATTTGGAGTTTTTCAGTGGAAAAATAATAATTGGTTGAGTTGATTGTTTATTTGATAGTCAAATAACCAACTATCAAATCTGGACCCAAACATGACTTTTGAAATATCTAGGAGGAATACGGGAATTACATGGTACAGTTACCGTCCGAGGTGCTATATTGTACGTATAAACTCGTTCGTTCTTCTATGACGTTTATAAGAAAATCCGTCCACTAACGGTTAGGAGGTGAACTTCGATCTTATTTTCGTCTGTTTATTTCCTAAAGAACCGGGGTTGAGTTTACCGGAAAATAGTGAACGTTGTCTCGAAGAGACCGGGATCGGATTTGAGATTCGAAAACCACTTCAATCCAATGAGTATGTTTTCATGAGGAAGAAAAGAGCTTGGAGTCGAAGATGGAGTAGTGAAGTGCAAGGGCTAATCGCTACTAATCCCAAGGCTGATTCCAAAATGGATGAGTAGGAGTAGTGCCTTTGGTTTCGTACGGACCGAAACGTACTTGTATGGATGAATGCTATCAGAACATCGTCAGGAGGATGATGAGCATTCTAAGTGAGATATGTTCTAAAAAGGTAACGCCTAACCTTGAGCCTCATCAACCGGGAATGACTGAAAATCAGGGGTTATGCAGCAATGCTAAGTGGCTAGCAACCAATTAGGGAAAGGTCATCCCTGTCTAGATGTCACTTTTATTCGGCTCTGTGAGCGGTTGTTGATTACAACCACGGAGTGATCTTATATGAACTATCCAGTAAGGGGTAGCTCCGGTCTTGAGTTGCAGGAGATCAGGGTGGATTCACAGTACTCTGATCTAGATCAGGTACTGTAATGGGTGGTACCTCGGTAGCCCTGTCATTGGTGAAAACCTAATCTCCAATAAGTGCCTTCGGACTTGTTTGTATACCTATTATGCTGGAATTTAACGAATGTAACAACTTCGGCTGTTTGGATAAGTATTTGTATATAGACACTACTATAATATCAGAGGATTTGATAAGAAATGTTTTGGTTATCGTAAGGTAAAAACCCGGCATGTTTGTTTGTGGTGTGGTCTTACGAGATACCTTTGATTTCAAAAGGATTTTGGAACTTTAATAATCCAATTGAGTGTATTTTCTCACATTGGTTTGTAACGACCCGAATTTTGGGTCGCTAGATTTGAACATTTAATTCATATTAAATGTCGAATATGGATTATAATTTGAATTTTGAAATAAAAATATTTTAGATAAGTTAATAAAATTAGTTAAATTTTAAATATGGGAATTTAATTAAAATTTGAATAATAATAATTTAATATTGGAATTGGGATAATTTGTGAATCTGGGTATAAATAGATATAAAAATAGATTCTAAAATTTATCCTAAGTCTATTTGGATTTAAATAATGATGTAGGACCTTTGGATGGAATCAAAAGTCGATAAGTTAAGATTTGGAATTTTATATTAATTTAATAATGGAATTTAATAATATAATAATGCAAATAATCAAATTTTGATTTAAACTGAATCAGAATGATCTCTAATGTGAATATAAATTTTATACAAGTTGTAATAGAGTTAATGAAATTTTAAAAGTCAAATTTTAGATGATTTCGACGATTGTGAAAATCGCTCGATTTAATCGACGAGTTAAAATAGCTTTCCGGGGCACAGTCTCGGAATTCGACGAAACCAGTTTCATTGGATCCGTAATAATTAGTTATTATCAGATTTCAATTTTCGTAGCAGTCGGAGTTGTTGTTTGACCTAGGCAGCTTAAAACGCATAGAACTATTTTAATCGATTTAAATTAAAATTGATCGTTTATTTCCGTAACCCATGCATATGATCAAATTAGCTTCCGAAACACGTTCCATTATGTTTAGAACGTAGGTAAAACCTTAGAAATGCCAGGCGGCACGTGGGATTTGGAGTTCATTTGGAAAAGCTTGTTATTTGGAAATTATATTAATAAAATATTGGATTAAAACGTCTATATATTCATTTTTAAGGGACCGAACCCTAGTTATTTGCTCGGCCGCCGTTTTCCTTTCCTATGGCAAAAAACCACCATGCTATCTTCCTCATTTCCTCTCAATCTAGGCTGTTTTATCAAAAATTTCCAATTAGAGAAACGAAGAGAACCTCGATACCTAAGCATCAACGGTAGTGATCGGAAACAGTTGAGCAGTTTCGCCACGACAATCGCGAGTCCGTGCATGTTTTCCCAGGTCATGAGCTGACCGAGTTTCATCAGAATTGGGCCATGGGTGGAGCCGAGGCGCGCGCGCGACGTGGTGGTGCTTGATCGATTCCTTGTCGATCGTGGAAGGAGCGACGTTCAACCCTAAATCGCTGCTATGGGTTTGGTTTTCCTGTGTGCGTACACGAGAAGGAAGAAGATGGGAACGGCCGTCATTTGTGTATGGTAAAAATAAAATGAAAAAAAAAGAAATTTTTGTTTAAATTTGTGATGGAACTAATAAATTTCATAACTAATGCACGCGAGGTCGAAATTCGACGAAACTGGCGACGCCGGAATCGCAGCGACGCGATCTACGAAGTGGTGCAGTTCTGGAATCATTCGGAGCAAGTAAAAATTTAGGTTAAATCGAACGCCATTCAATTTAATTTAAATTTGAACGCTCGTCGAAAACCCAATATGTACTCACTCACATCTGGATATCAGTAATTTAAATAGCTAATATTTAAATGTTTGATTGGTTGATTAGCTGAATATATTTAGAATATTGTAGAAAGAAATATTATTTTAAATTGTTTTTAAGTGAAAGCAAATATTTGATTAAGTAATTATGGTATCTAATTATTTTTAAAAGGTAAAGTAGTATTAAGTTTCCAAAAGAAATTATGATATAAATATTTAATTTAATAACTTTATTTTAAAAGTTAAATTTGACTTAAAGTACTTAGGAAACCTCTATATATTTCCTTAAGTATTTTTTCCAATGAAATAATTTCTAGAAGCTTTATTTTAAATATTTTAAACATATGTTTGAATATGATTTCCAGGAAATAGCAATGTGTTTAAAATAAAAGGAGCTATTTTTAAAGTATGGAGAGGATTTTACGGGATGAACGAAAAATTGAATTGGGGTAAATCGTGTTAGATTGATAAAAGAATTCTTTGGGTTATCCTAAACGGAAGTGTATTTCCCTGAAAGCCAAGTACGTTTAAGTAGATTTCTAAGTAAAAGATAAAGGTTTTAAATTTGATTACAAAGGAATGTTTAGGGAAAATTCTTATCTAGGTTGCAAAGATTTCAAAAGTAAATATCTACTAAATTAGTTATAGTAATAATTATTCAAAGGACAATTGGCACTATGTTTTAAAGGAGTATTATTAATATTTATGTTTGTAAATTGGTTATATTCTAAAGATAATTAATTAAAGTTTTATTTGAAACCTGTATAGGATTTCATAGCTCTATTTTAAAATTTAGTATGACTTAACTTTATTTTAAAGAAAATAGTTTATATTTTATAAAGAAGTTTTATTCGAAATATTTTTAAAAGTATATGTATACTTTAAATTAACTATGTAAGTAGATTTAATACAAATTTTTTAATGTATTTTCAAGAATAAAGTATTTAAATTATTTTACACCTTAAATATTGGTACTTGGATGTTTTCAGAGGAAGTAAAGATTTGGATATCTATTCCATGAAATGAATTCGGTTTAAAAAGTGTTTTCAACAGGATTTGAAAATAAAAACATATCTTCTAAAGATATTTTTGAGGAAAATAAATAATGTGGGAGATTATTTATTATGATGGATGTTTGTGAATGTTAATTGATAGTTAAATCCCGACTATCAATATTGGACAATGTGTTGATCGTTTCGAAGAGACTGGGATCGAGATTAATTTCTCGAAAACCACTTCGACAGGTGGTCCTCGGTACGCTGATCTAGACCAAGTACTTTGACAGGTGGTACCCCAGTGCCTAGTCATTAGTTGGAAATCCATTCTCCCTGGGAGCCTTTTACGAGTTTTGTTTGTATTACCCACTCTGTGGCCAGTAGCTGGAATTTAATAGATGTAACAATTTCGGCTATTTTATAATTATTTGTGTATAGACCCTATTATAATATCAGAGGATTTTTATAAAAAAATGTTTTAGCTATAGTAAGGTAAAAACCCGACATGTTTATTTGTGGCGTGGTCTTACGAGATGCTTTTGTTTTCAAAAGGATTTTTGAAACTTTAATAATCAATTTGGGTGCATTATTATCAGCTGGTATTCCAGACTGACTCGGGTGTTATATCATTATAATGCTCGGGTCAGACCGAGTATCATATGTTCAGGACATGCTGTTATGGAGCAGGAGAGGAGTTGGAGTCCGAGACATATTATCCGTACTTGTATATATATCCGCTGCTATGATTGTATGGAATTGTCCGACTGGTAAATTGTTGTTGTTTGTGATACTCTGATGATATATTGTATAAAACAGATATAGTTTTCAGTTTTTGTAAAGATCTGATATTATATATATTTTATTTTATTTCGATGCGACTGTGAGATTCTGATATTGTTTAGTTCCTTCTTTCTTCTACCTTTTTTCTTTTTCCTCAACAATCTGTCTTTTCCGGCACTTGATCGTCGGCATATCATATTATGGGGTATTTTGTGTCGATTTTCGAGGGTCAAGAAGGGTGGGTCGTCACACTTGGTATCAGAGCTTAGGTTGGCGACAACCTAGGCTTTGGTGGGGAAATTACTCATTAAATAGAGTCAATAGTACTCTATAATGAGTTGAGTGTAATAATAAATATGAGAGCGTACTTGTTAGAAAATATAGAATTGTTTTAATACTTGTTGACTTATCGGTTGAGTGTTTACGAATTCTAGTCGGTATGGAAAGTACAACCGTATCGATAGAGGTTTCTAAACTCTTAAACAAGATAAACCGACATAGTATTGTTTTTAAAATGGGTAAATGAAATAATTTTACCCAAAATTATATTTTGATGTAAAATAATAATTTTTCTGAAAATATTACATATATTTGATTGTTGGATGTGTATATCTTAATCAAATAAGAATCTAAAATTTAATCTAAAATTTGAAATGGTTATAACCAAATAAATTCTATGAGTATAAATTATACAAAAAAATGACTAAATTCGAATTAAACCAGAATTTAAATCCCGGAAATTTTGAAAGGATAAATGATTGAAAAACAAAAGTTTGGAAATTTAAAATCATGGGAATGTTTGAAATGCTTTCCAAAGTGTTTGAAGGCAATGATGGAATATTATTTTGGAAAGTATTTTTTAATGAGAATTGCTTTGGAATGAATTTGTGAAAGTAAGGAAGCACTGAACTCACTTCAATCACTGGAAAATAATCCTGATGATAATGGCCACATCATTAGAATTCATTTTCGAGTTTCTAAAGTGATGGATTGCTAACAAAGTGGTTGGTTATGGTATTGTTTGGACTTGTTGGGTATACCAGTTGTTTCGGGAATTTCAAAACGGAAAATTTGTTTGGTAAAAAAAAGTTGTTTGGAAATTCGGAGATTTGATTTAATATACCAAGTAGGTATGAGTTAATTATTATTTCAAAATGGTTTTGTGATAAAATCGGGCAATTAAATTCTGGAAAATCCTATTTAAATAATGTGTAAAGTTAAAATGAATCAACTATTGAATTTATTAAGCGAAGATGATATTAATAAGAAGAAAATGAAAATTTTGAATCTTGGAATTAAAATTTAACTTCAGTAAATGAAAGTGAATAAAATATATTGAAGTGAATAGAAAATTTGAACTTAACTTGGGATAAGTTAAATAAAGTGGACTTAGGATTAAAATTGATTTGGATTAAATTAAAATGTAAAATGACTTTGTAATTGTAGGTCATTGTGTAAGGAATTGTAACCATAAGCTATTAAATGTTATGCTTATAATTTGATTATGGATTTAAAGATGTGCAAAGAATTAAATTGAAAGAAAAATTTGTATCCTTAAGAATTCAGTGATACATATATATAAAATTTGGAATTGTGATTACAAGATGAAAATAACTCAAATGAGCAATATAAACTTTAAAGTAAATAATAGGGTGAACTAATAAATAGAAATGGAATTATAATCACTAATGGGAAATAGTGGAATGGTATGGCGAATTCAAACCTAATCTTAAATGAAATGTGAACTGAAATAAGGTGAAAAAATATATAAGATAAAAGGTGAATGGACCTAAGTCAGTAAATAAGGCTTGAACCTATATTAAAAGAGAAATAAATTGGATTAAATTGGATTTAACTTTGATTTAATGGAATTGAGTTGAATTTGGATTGAATTAAAATCAAAATTCAGTTGTGTTACAAATAATTTTTAAATAGAATTGAATTCTTATTTAAGATAGTAAAGGAAATGGTATGAATTCAAGTTGGCTAAATAAATTTAGTTGAACTTGAATTAAATTTGGAAAAGAATTAAATTTAAAGGAAATTTAATTTAGATTAAGTAAGAATGATATCGTATGAATAAAATTTTAACTCAACTAAATTCAAAGGAATTGTTTGAGAATGAATTTAGCGTAAGCTAAATTAAATAAAAAGAAGCTTGAAGATGAATTTAGTGTAAACTAAATTAAATGGAATTTGTATTGGCATGGATGAAATTTTGATGGTTTGTTAAGAAAATTTTGAAAATAAAAATAAAAATCCAGTTCTAGTGTGGGATTTAATTTTGGCAATAAAGGTTGAGTGTGTGAATGAATAATGGAATTAGATTATAATAGTGATGGTTTGAATTATAAATAAATTCAAATGAGTGAAATGATTTAAAGTGGTCTCATTTTTAATAAAATGAATTTAAAATGGATTGAGTAAGTAAATAAATTGAATTAAAAAATTGTAAATGAATTAGAACTTGATTTGGATGATAATCAAATTAAAATAAAATTTATATAAGAAGAAATGGAAATATTGTGAAATTGAAAGAACTTACGCAAATTGAAAAAAAAAATTGATTGTGGTTGAGCTTTATATGTGGTCTATTAAAATTGAAGGCAAGTGAAAAGAATTTTAATTAATTGTTGTGATAAAATAAGGATGTATGGGTTGTAAATAATTTCGAGTAGAATAAAATTAATATAAATTTAAACTGGAATTAATTTTAATGGTTATAAGCTTGAGTGATGGTTATTTGCTTGAATGACATGAAAGTTTGTATAAGAATTGGTCGTTTTGTTGTATTCGGAATTGAGTTGGTTTAAAGAAGCAAATGAAATTGGTTTTTGAATCAATTGGAATGGATTGAAATTTTATTAAGTGGTTTTGTATATTAATACAAGTGAATCGTAAAGGAAATGCAAGTATATCAAATTTAAAGATAAAAATTTGATTGTGAATCAATTTGGAATTGAATTGAAGTAAATAGATGTAACTAAGGCATATGTTAATCATAGTGAAGTGGAAATGAATTGGTTGTAATAAATATAAATTGTATATAGTAAACTTGAATGTAAATTATTCGAGTGTAATAAAATGAAGTTTGGACTTGTATAAGAAATTTAAAAAAGTGATTGAAATCTTTGAATTGCTGATAAAATATTGATAACATTGTTAAATTATGAAGTTTGCTTGTTTAAACCATGTAATTGATGTGTTTGGCTAGTTTAATGAATGGAATGTTATTAAAATTCTTATATTATTGAAAACTGATGTGTCTATTTGAGTAAGTACAGGTGCGGGAGGCAGTAGATAGAGTTGGAGTGCGTATATGCAATATTATTAGCTGCTTGCTTTTAAAATGCTAATAAAAGGTACGCATACGCAATAAAAATATGAAATATGAGTTTTTACGACCATATGGGTCGATGTATATATATTTATATCTATTGCGATATTGCAAAAGCTCCTCCGTACAAGGGGGATCTGCCAAAATTTTCCGAAAATTTTGGGAGTTAGAAAAATTTTGAATTTTTTTTGAAACATTTCATTAACGACAAATTGATTTCAAATTAAAATTAAAATAAAAAGGATTTTTGAATAGGAACCAAAACTAGCAGTTTTGATTTGAAACTAAAGAGTTTAGGCAAAGTGAATTTGAGATTTTCACTAAGTGGGTTTTGCTATTGGGTTTGGAACATTCTTTCTACCTTAGCAAATTTCGGGAACGAAATTTTTATAAGGAGGGAGGAATGTAACGACCCGGAATTTTGGGTCGCCAGATTTGAATATTTAATTCATATTAAATGTCGAATATGGATTATAATTTGAATTTTGAAATAAAAAGATTTTGGTTAAGTTAATAAAATTAGTTAAATTTCAAATACGGGAATTTAATTAAAATTTGAATAATAATAATTTAATATTGGAATTGGGATAATTTGTGAATCTGGGTATAAATAGATGTAAAAATAGATTATAAAATTTATCTTAGGTCTATTTGGATTTAAATAATGATGTTGGACTTTTGGGTGGAATCAAAAGTCGATGAATTAAGATTTGGAATTTTATATTAATTTAATAATGGAATTTAATAATATAATAATGCAAATAATCAAATTTTGATTTAAACTGAATCAGAATGATCTCTAATGTGAATATAAATTTTATACGAGTTGTAATAGAGTTAATAAAATTTTACAAGTGAAATTTTAGATGATTTCGACGATTGTGAAAATCGCTCGATTTAATCGACGAGTTAAAATAGCCTTCCGGGGCACAGTCTCGGAATTTGACGAAACTAGTTCCATTGGATCCGTAATAGTTAGTTATTATCGGATTTCAATTTTCGTAGCAATCAGAGTTTTCGTTTGACCCTGGCAGCTTAAAACACATAGAACTATTTTAATCGATTTAAATTAAAATTGATCGTTTATTTTCGTAACTCGCGCGTATGATCGAATTAGCTTTCGAAACACGTTCCATTGTGTTCAGAAAGTAGGTAAAACCTTAGAAATGCCAGGCGACACGTGTGATTTGGAGTTCGTTCGGAAAAGCTTGTTATTTGAAAATTATATTAATAAAATATTGGATTAAAACGTCGATATATTCATTTTTAAGGGTCCGAACCCTAGTTATTTGCTCGGCCGCCGTTTTCCTTTCCTATGACCGAGAACCACCGTGCAATCTTCCTCATTTCCTCTCGATCTAGGCTGTTTTATCGAAAATTTCCATCTAGAGAAACGAAGAGAACCTCGAGATCTACGGTAGTGATCGGAAATCGTTGAGCAGTTTGTCAGGAATTTCGCCACGAACGTCGCGAGTTCGTGCATGTTTTCCCAGGTCATGAGCTGACCTAGTTTAGCCGGAATTGGACCGTGGGTGGAGCCGAGGGGCGCGCGACGTGGTGGTGCTTGATCGATTCCTTGTCGATCGTGGAAGGAGCGCGTTCAAGCCTAAATCGCTGCTATGGGTTTGGTTTTCCTGTGTGCGTACGCGAGAAGGAAGAAGATGGGAACGGTCGTGATTTGTGTATGGTAAAATTAAAAAGAAAGAAAGAAATTTTTGTTTAAATTTGTAATGGAACTAATAAATTTTATAACTAATGCATGCAATGTTGAAATTCGACGAAACTTGCGACGCCGGGCGACGCGATCTACGCAGTGGTGCAGTCCTGGAATCATTCGGAGCAAGTAAAAATTTAGGTTAAATTGAACGCCGTTCGATTTAATTTAAATTTGAACGCTAGTCGAAAACCCAAGGTGATTTATTCTCACACACATCTGGATACCAGTAATTTAAATAGCTAATATTTAAATGTTTGATTGGTTGATTAGCTGAATATGATAATTATTATCAAATTAAAGAGATATTTATTTATTGTGCTAATATCTGGGGATGCAGGGAACAAGTTGGAGGATCCAACTGGATTCCTCACAAATAGAAAATTTTATTTATGTACTGATATATATCTCATTGATATTCTGTGATAAATTGTCTTAGACCCTGTTATGCTATGCTCTATTTATATACTGTGTTAGATTAAATTGAAATTAAATTGTGATTGTGCTATGATTGGGTGGATAAAGCCTGGGAATTTAAAATAAATAAATCAAATGGGTTTAAAGGAAATAAAAGAAAATTCTTAAGTAAAGAATTTTAAAAGAGATTAAATTCAAGGAATGGGTTGAAAATTTTGAAGTGTTTGAAATTGTGATTTCAAAGAGAAATGTGAATAGTTTAAAATAATAGCGAGATTTATTTTAAAGAACGGGAAGCGTGCTTTCTCCTGGAAACTTTAGTATGTTTAAAAAAAAGGGTTTCAAAATATAAATTTGCAGTTTAAATATGTTTAGAATATTTTAGAATGAAATATTGTTTTAAATTGTTTTTAAGTGAAAGAAAATATTTGATTAAGTAATTATGGTATTTATTTATTTTTAAAGGTAAAGTAGTATTAAGTTTCCAAAAGAAATTATAATATAAATATTTAATTTAATAACTTTATTTTAAAAGTTAAATTTGACTTAAAGTACGTAGGAAACCTCTATATATTTTCTTAAGTATTATTTTCAATTAAGTAATTTCTAGAAGCTTTATTTTAAATATTTTAAACATATGTTTGAAAATGATTTCTAGGAAATAGCAATGTGTTTAAAATAAAAGGAGCTATTTTTAAAGTATGGAAAGGATTTTACGGGATGAACGAAAAATTGAATTGGGGTAAATCGTGTTAGATTGATAAAAGAATTCTTTGGGTTATCCTAAACAGAAGTGTATTTCCTTGAAAACCAAGTACGTTTAAGTAGATTTCTAAGTAAAAGATAAAGGTTTTAAATTTGATTTCAAAGGAATGTTTTAAGAAAATTCTTATGTAGGTTGCAAAGATTTCAAAAGTAAATATTTACTAAATTAGTTATAGTAATAAGTTTTTAAAGGACAATTGGCACTATGTTTTAAAGGAGTATTATTAATATTTATGTTTGTAAATTGGTTATATTTTAAAGATAATTAATTAAAGTTTTATTTGAAACCTGTATAGGATTTCATAGCTCTATTTTAAAATTTAGTATGACTTAACTTTATTTTAAAGAAAATAGTTTATATTTTATAAAGAAGTTTCATTCGAAATATTTTTAAAAGTATATGTATATTTTAAATTAAGTATGTAAGTAGATTTAATACAAATGTTTTAATGTATTTTCAAGAATAAAGTATTTAAATTATTTTACACCTTAAATATTGGTACTTGGATGTTTTCAGAGGAAGTAAAGATTTGGAAATCTATTCCATGAAAAGAATTCGGTTTAAAAAGTGTTTTCAACAGGATTTGAAAATAAAAACATATCTTGTAAAGATATTTTTGAGGAAAATAAATAATGTGGGAGATTATTTATTGTGATGGATGTTTGTGAATGTTAATTGATAGTTAAATCCCTGACTATCAATATTCGGACAATGCGTTGATCGTTTCGAAGAGACCGGGATCAGGATTAATTTCTCGAAAACCACTTCGATCCGGTTTGTACGTTTTCGTGGGGAAAACGAGTTCGGAGTCGAAGATGGAGTAGTGAAGTGCAAGGGCTAGTCGCTACTAATAGTGAGGATATTTCCAAAATGGATGTACTAGGAGTAGTGCCTTCGGTTCCGTTCGAACCCGAAACGGACTTGTATGGACGAATGCTTTCGGAACATCGTCAGGTGGACGATGGGCATTCTAAGTGAAACGTTCTAAAAGGTAACGCTTAGCCTCAAGCCTCATCAACCGAGAATGACTGAAAATCAAGGGTTATGCAGCAAGGCTTGATGGGCAGCACCCATTTTCGGGTAAGGTCATTCCTGTCTAGATGTCCCTTTTTATTTCGGCTTAGTGGTGCGGTTGCTGATCCCAACCGTGGGGTGATCTTACTCGGGATTATCCACTAAGGGATAATCCGGGCCTTGTGTTGCAGGGGATCGTGCGTGGTCCTTGGTACACTGATCTAGACCAGGTACTTTGACAGGTGGTACCCCAGTGCCTAGTCATTAGTTGGAAATCCATTCTCCCTGCGAGCCTTTTACGAGTTTTGTTTGTATTACCCACTCTGTGGCTAGTAGCTGGAATTTAATAGATGTAACAATTTCGGCTATTTTATAATTATTTGTATATAGACCCTATTATAATATCAGAGGATTTTTATAAAAAAATGTTTTAGCTATCGTAAGGTAAAAACCCGACATGTTTATTTGTGGCGTGGTCTTACGAGATGCTTTTGTTTTCAAAAGGATTTTTGAAACTTTAATAATCAATTTGGGTGCATTATTATCAGCTGGTATTCCAGACCGACTCGGGTGTTATTTCAACATAATGCTCGGGTCAGACCGAGTATCATATGTTCAGGACAGGATGCTATGGAGCAGGAGAGGAGCTGGAGTCCGAGACGTATTATCCGTACTTGTATATATATCCGCTGCCGTGATTGTATGGAATTGTCTGACTGATAAATTGTTGTTGTTTGTGATACTCTGATGATATATTGTATAAAACAGATATAGTTTTCAGTTTGTGTAAAGATCTGATATTATATATATTTTATTTTATTCCGCTGCGACTGTGAGATTCTGATATTGTTTAGTTCCTTCTTTCTTCTACCTTCTTTCTTTTTCCTCAACAATCTGTCTTTTCTGGCACTTGATCGTCGGCATATCATACTGTGGGGTATTTTGTGCCATTTTTCAAGGGTCAAGAAGGGCGGGTCGTCACAGGATTTTTCCAAACTGACTCGGGTGTTATTTCACTATAATGCTTGGGTCAATTCGAGTATTATAGGATACAGGGTAGGATGCTGTGGAGCTCAGGAGACAAGCTGGATGGCGAGACATGTCACCCGTACGTTGTATATTCCCCTATGCAGTATAAGCTGTATAGTCAGCTTTTGGAAGGATAAGTTGATATAACTGTCCAGTATTTTGCTATTGATTGTATTGTACTCTGATGATGTAATGTAAATAACGGATATAGTATTTTTGTATAAAGATCAGTCGTTTATCTATTATATATTGTTTCGCTGCGTTTGTGAGATTCTGATTTATTTTCTATTTCTTCTTCTACATCCTTCTTCTTTAACCCTAATGGTTCGTATTTCCGTCCACTTTGAGTTGAACTGTTGGAGAATATTGTCCGCTCAAAAGGGTATAAACAATTCATGATTTATTACTATTTAAATAAGTATTTGTATATAGACACTACTATAATATTAAAGGATTTGACAAGAAATGTTTTGGTTAACGTAAGGTAAAAACCTGGCATGTTTATTTGTGGCGTGGTCTTACGAGATACCTTTGATTTCAAAAGGATTTTGGAACTTTAATAATCCAATTGAGTGTACTTTCTCATGCTGTTTTTTCTAGACTGACTCGGGTGTTATTTCACTATAATGCTCGGGTCAGACCGACTATTATAGGATATAGGGTAGGATGCTGTGGAGTTCAGGAGACGAGCTGGATGACAAGATGTATCACACGTACTTGATGTATAGTCCGTTGTGCAGTATAAGCTATATAGTCAGCTTTTGGAAGGACAAGTTGATATAACTGTCCAGTATTTTGCTATTGATTGTATTGTACTCTATTGATGTAATGTAAATAACAGATATAGTTCTTTTTGTATAAAGATAGTCATTTTTCTATTACATATTGTTTCGCTGCAATTTTGAGATTCTGATGTTGTTTTCTATTTCTTCTTCTACCTCCTTCTTCTTTAACCCTAATGGTTTGTATTTCCGTCCACTTTGAGTTGAACCGTTGGAGAATATTGTCGGCTTATGCTGGCTATTACACTTAAAATAAAAACTACATTAAAAAACTTATTTAAAATACTACTTATGAAATTCTATACTAATTTTTTTCAAATGAAAAATTAAGTCATACTACTTTTAAAATAAAGCTACATTATAAAATATAAATATTTAGTAATTACCTTTTAAATCATAATACCATCTCTGACTAAAAACTTTAATTTTTAAACTTTACCTAGTTCCAAACTGTGTATATATTATTAAATTGCGTTTAAATCGGAAAGTAAAGTTCGAATACCTCCCAGCTATCAAACTCCAGGCTGCTCGACTCCCTCAGATACACATCTGTCACTGCCAAGCTTCGACCACCCATGGCCCTCACCATCACCTTATCTGCCAACAACCCCAATTTCGTTCTTAAATTTATCCAAATTAGATAAATTATTTTACTTAAAAATTCTCCTTTTAATTCCTTCAAGAATCCATTCTTTGTATTTTTGATATCTCAACAAATCCAAAATATATTTTCCGCCACCCATAGCATTCAATATTTCAAATCCCAATAAAATCAATCACAGATAATTTGCATGTTTCCCTTCCTCAAATTAGGCTAAGTCCCAATCTACTTCATCCACAACTCGTGCCTGACCCGAAGCATCTATACCAAAGACCCAAAGTCTTTGCCTCTTCAACCCGAAGCTTCATTAAACCTAAGATGATTTACTAAGCACAAAGTTCCCCATGTCCAAATTCTACCGCCGACATGACTTTCTTTGGCCATACTAGAGTCTTTACTTTCTAAAACCTAAAGTATTCCACTTTTTGACATGAAGCTTTCCAACCCCGACCAATTTGGTTATCACCAACATCATTTTTCCACCATCAATCATAAATGATGACCATAATTTAGGACAACAAATCAAATCCAAATCATGTGAGAATTGTTTTATAGGCTCGGCAAGGATTCATGAACATAATATCCAATTTTCATCACATTTCGACCATACCAAAGACCATAATCCTAACCATACAAAATAGTTAGCAAACACATCAAAACAATTTATAAAAAATCAAACATCATCTAATAACATCAAATAACATATACAACTAATCCAAATATAATATTTAATCATAAGTCAATCTAAATCTAACATTATATAAATTAGCAATTATGGTGGGTAAATAGTGTAAAACGTATTATAATTAGAACCTACCTTTTTAAATATGATTTTAGAGTATAATTAACATCAAATCAAAGTTTGAAATCATTTTAACTGTAAAAATTATTTTAGAAACCATTATTTAACTATATCTACATATATAGTAAAGTGAGAGAAGCAATGTCACTCACTTAGCACTAAAATTACGTAAATACCCATGCAAATATGAGATTAACCGTGCCTTAACGAATTTTTATAACGCCAAATGGTAGTCTTGAGATTTCCCTTGCTAATTACCCCTTCAATGGTCTGATTTAAGCTAATTAAAGAATGAAAAAGATAAGCTTTTTGACTCAAAATGAGTTAATGGTGGTTTAAATTTATTTTGGGTAATGGGAGAATGATTTAGATCTGTCCCATCATCCCCAATTTGGCATAAATACAAAAATGGATTAGCGGACTTAAATTTAGACTTAATTATCCACTAATCTAGCAAGCAACAGTTTAAACTTCAAACAATCATAACTCTTGAACGGTAAGTCCAATTTCTTTATATGACCACTCTATAGAAAGAAAAACTATCATCTAGATCGAATCAAAGTGGTTTTAGGCTCTAATTAGACTTATACCAATAGTTATTTGCCTTACAATATTTTTCAGAGTCAAATCATTCGATAACAATTCTTAGGGTAGAAAATGACCTTAGTAAATACTTTCTAAAGTTATAGAGTCATATGACCTTAAATGGATTTAAAAGTAATATTTTACAATCATCCAATATGTAAAATACAAGTATTTACTATTGTCTTTAAGTCTATTATCCATTACACCATTTGAAATCTGATATCATCAAATTGTCACTTATGGAAAATCCCCGCTAACAAACGATAACACTATTAAAGAATGTTTTAGGATATCTCACAGTTTATTATTTACCAACTGTATTTGTACTTTCCCTAGTTATAATATTTTCCTATTATATGATTATTTAGGCTTCAAGTAATATTACTATAAATACCAGTCTTGTATTAATCATAAGTCATATAGTCAATTAACAAAGATGAAGTCTTTAATGGCTATTCCTTTTCTACTGCTCGCTTCTGTTGTCCTCTTTACTTATTTGGTTTTATTTTAATTATTTTAACATAGTATTAGAGCAGTTCTTGATCTTGCTAGAAATTTATGGTTTCTTTCTTCATCTTATCTTTCCTCCACTTAGATTTTTTTTTCCTCAAACCTGTTACATCAAATTATTCCTTTCCTCAACAAACTGCAACCATTCGCATTAACATGCTCAGCCCTCGTCAGATGCAAATTTTGAAAAATTATTTCATTCCTTGTGAATAATTTGAGACTGTAATTTCAAGTTCAAAATTCACTTTCTTGTTTGGCGTTAGTCTTCCAACAATGACAGCAATGAATCCTAATTAGATTTCCACTTCAAATCCCATTAAATTTCCTTATTTTTTTCTTGTTCCTCAGATTATGACTCCAAATATTTGATCGGAATCACTCTTCCAATCCTGCTTAGACATCTACTTCTAATCACATAGGAACCTCCTTATTCCAATTTTCTTTCTCTGGATTTCGGCTTCTGATCTCTGATGCATTATCATCGTCTCTTTAGATAGTTTCCTGCCAATCGGATTATAACTGGTATTTAATGTTACTCTCTAGCAGCATTTGACCATTGGTTTTGCATCATTAGATAATTTGGATAGCATTGCTGATCTCAAATTAATTTTTTCTTATGGTGTGTTTTGACAAACTCCAATTGCTAACATCTTGAGCTTGAGGGGATGTTAAAGAATATTGTAGAAGATTTCAAAATTTATTATTTATTATTGTAAATATGCGATTACTTGGGTTTCAAATATTATCATTATAAATACCAGTCTTATATTAACAAGTAATTCAATCAAATAACAATGACGTACCCTTTAATGGTTATCACTATTCTACTTCTCTCTTCCCCTTTCTTCTTAACGAAGCTAGTTTTGTTCTAATTATTTTAACACATGTACTGCTATGTGCTCACACAAGACTTAAGGGAAAATATCATAAATATATATCTACATACAAAATAATTAGATCTCATAGTCGCCTATTGATGGGAATTTCTTTGATATCGATTGTTTTATTTTCACATGCAGAAATAATGATTTAATTTTAGTTGACATTTTCAATGATGTAAAAGCTTTCCGACTTGATCGACAAATCAGTTATAAAATTTAATGTATTTGTATTTGGTGCTTTTCAAATAAGTACTTTTATTATTATTTGATTTTTACCATTACATTATGCCTAATACATCTTCTATCGTTATTCAATTATTTTGAAATAGCATTATCCTATTTTTAGTTATTTTGTAATTTCAAATATATAACATGAAAAGTGGTTATGAGTTTGAGCCATGATAACGACATTGGACATAACACCATGTGATCACTTAGAGCATGTGTTATAAGTTTGGCGTTTGTTTTGTAAAATTTAGTTACAAATATAAGAATGGTTGTCATTTTAAGAAATGTCACCTTAAATTTTATTTGTTTAATAAAGATGGGAAAAAATCGAAGAAATTATCATAGGAGATAGATGAAAAACAACAATAACAAAAATTGAATCTACATATTTAAATATATATTTAGTTTTATATTTCATAGGTTCAAATTTATTTTTTTCAAGATTAGCATTCGATAAACTCATTATTTTTTGAGTATGGTTCATTAATGCCAAGAAGTGTCAATCTAGAAGATTGAGCTCATGACCTTTAATTTCGAAGATTAATAAACTTATTTTAATACGATATAAAACCATTTTGGAACGTGTTCTACCGAATAGTTTTAACTTGCATTTTGGTTATTATTAACAATGTGCATGGGGCATACTTCTTGAAGCTTACAAGCTAAGCTTGGTTTTCTAAATATAAAGGATAAATTAAAAATAAAGACGTGTATCAAATATAGTAACCAACGGTTAGACGTGTAATTGGTAATGGACTAGGTAACCATCTTACAAAATCATCCAAAAAATTGTTGGTAGTTGAGTACTCTATGTTTCTTTAAATTTTTTGGGAGAGTTCGCTAGATATGATTTTGTTATAATTAACTAAATATAGAAATACATAATTAAAACTACGAATGACTATAAATGAACTAATCATGATAAAGCATCTAATC
Organism: Allium cepa; assembly: GCA_030765085.1. Lineage (NCBI taxonomy): Eukaryota > Viridiplantae > Streptophyta > Magnoliopsida > Asparagales > Amaryllidaceae > Allium > Allium cepa. The sequence continues at coordinate 204,110,112 of CM060944.1, read as the reverse complement.
GTTGCTAATGGAGTATAGGAATATGAATCTTTATAATCTCGCCTAGATCATCACTATATGTATGTTAATTACATCAAACTTTATTCAAAATACAAATCAGTATTAAGTAAATGACTTTAAGTAGACTTTGTTGGATATTTACAATTAGTCAAACTCGTTCTATAAATCTCTTTATTATTTTGTAATTGTTACATATTTAGTTTGTAGTTGATTCCAATAGTTTATTTCTGTTATTAGATAATGCTTGGTACGATCTAACATGAACTTTAAATTTTGATGAATTACTATATAAAATTTTGAAAACACAAATAAAAAGCATCATTGAAATAATCTTAGGAGATGCATGTGAAAGACCTGATAAACAAGTCCATAATTGAAAATTCAAATATTTATTGTTATTTTTTTTTTTGAAATTTTACCTTTATTTTTGTGTTCATTGAAAAATTTAACTAGTCATATTTTCTTTCATTGAATTCCTATATATTTTCGTAGGCATTTTAAAATGTTTTCCCTCCAAAAGTTTTAAATCGAAGGTTGCACGGCTGATGATGTTGTTTATCAAATGTAGCAACAAATGATCAGAAGTAAAGCTGCCTCCACACAGGTGGCATATGTGATCGTGCAAGGGACATTAGTCGACGAGATTGCACCTTAATATTATTTACAAAAGTTGATTGTATAGGATTTTAACAAAAACTTATTAATAAAAACAAACTATGAATTAGTAACATCGTTGTAATGTTATCTAAATATGTAAAGTAGTCAAATATTCAACGCTTAGAAATCATGTTACATCGTTCTTGATGTATATCAAATTTAGTAGATAGAAACAGATGACTGGAAGCAAGAATAAGTAGCAAGTAAACTTAAATTTAGTGTACATTGTTTGATATATACGATACCACTTGACTTATACAATCCTATCATTCGATCTCTACCATAGTATAATACTCGATATAATCCTACATAACTTTTTTTATGATCGACATATTAGTTAATTTACCTTTCAAAACCTGAAAGAATAACGACTAACTTTAGGAATAATCTTAATAGAAAAATATTTTCTAAAAGGATGCTTTTACAGCTATAACTGTAGTTTGAGCTTTGATCATCCTTATTTCGATTGGCCGCTCAACTCTTCATTGGTAGGAGAAATGTGGTAAACAATCAACATACCTTCTTACACCAAACAAGCGAACTTGGTTCTAGCGAGCTGTACTCCGACTCGCTTTAAAATTCTAGTTACCTTGTTTATTTGTACATACCAAAGCACTGAATTTTTTTAAAAATACGACACTTTTACTAAAGAAAAATCAAGTAACTTTTCATTTACAGTATATTGTAACTTGGGACGCACAACATATGTTGATCCCATATTCGCTCTCTTCAAACTATAATTTAGTTATTATTTTTAACAAGCATGGTAAAGTTCAAAGTATTCATGTCCATCATTGTGTCTCGTGAAATCATCAAATCATCCGAATGACCCAAGTGATTACATGTTTAAACAATGAAGAATAGTTAAATATAAGAATCATAATAACTATTAAGAACAACTCCAATAAAGCCTTATTAAGGCTGAATATTAAGGCATCATCAAAATTATTCTCACTCCGGCAACAAATACGAACTCTAATATTAAAGTTAATATTCAATGGTCAATTCAGTATTCTGAATTGAACACGAACGCCTATTTAATAGATGTCGAACGTTGTGAGCTTAATTAATAGACGTCCGGTATTATGAGCATATTAAATAGATGTCCGAAGTTTATTTAAACAAATACTTAGTAGGCTTTGGCGTCTATTTAATAGGCGCTCATTGCCTGAGCGTCTATGAAATAAACATTCAGAGAAATTCACTTATTTAATAAGCGTACGTGCACTGAATGTCCATTAAATAGAAGCTTTCCGTTGAGCTCATTCTTGAATTTGAAGAGTTGAATATTCAAGGGCTTAATATTCAATAGCCTATCCTTTGGAGATGCTCAAACATAGTGAAAGTTCAGTCCGAATAGTTTGCATGATTGAAAATGAATTAATTTACTGTATTCAATGATGGCGACTAGATTATGTTCAAGTGTAAGCCTTTCAAAATTAATGCCGCCAATATATTTTATATATCATATTTACAAAATTACCATTTATACCAGGAAGACATATTTTACATTTATGTCTCAGTACTAGAAAATAATTATATTCAATAAAACATTAATTATTATTCTGTGTATCTGTCATATATAAATGTAGAGGAGAGTATATATTTAATTCGCTTATCTTATTTTGTCATAGTTATTCAATTTCATTTCTTTTTTGCCCCTACATTAATATTAAACAGCAATCACAGAAACTTCACTGAAGGTTGAATTGAACATCCACTGGATATAATTTCCCTATACCACTGGCAACAAAATAAAAGAAATATTTAATTGGAATTATAATTAAGGACCATAAGTACATGTACTTACAATAAATTGTTGACTAAATTAAATTTCTTTGATAATCCGAGTCAATCCTAAACCACAAAATTACAAATGGAGAGAAATAGGAAAACAAATAATTAAGAAAACAACTAACCGTTGTGTGTGGATTGTCTTCATTCTGTGACTGTAACTATAAAATGACGGCGTTTTCACAAAGTTTGTACAGTACTCTCCATTCTCTGAAAATAATAATTCATACATAGTAATCAACTTTCAGTCTCACGGATCAATGGCCAGTTCATCCAATAACAGGTATCTTATCTAGATTTATCAACCCGACCGCTCCGAACTTTTCTGTCAAATATTTGACCCATGAATCAAAATTTGGTTTGTAGAAACAATATCCAGAATCCACATCAATCACCCTCTAATATGTTCTCATTTCATGGTAATGGAGGTATATAGATACGATACATACATATTTTTCTCGATTTTAGTTATATTTTGCAATGTTAATCACCAAAATTTCTTGTAAACCACAGCAAGCAGCCAAAACAATTTATCAGAATTGGGTCAAAGGATAAATCCTGCTATTCAAGATTTTTCTATGCCAATTCATCCGTTGGTTCAATCAAGACTGGATATGTCTGCCTCATTAACCCAAGATGAGGTCACCAGTCTGCTTTATTTTCAGGTACTTTACATGTGTATATGCAGTACTTTATTTGTATCAATTTTGATACTCTTGAAACAAAACCCTAGAATTCTAACTGAGAGTGAAAGTAGTGGGAAAAACCTGTTAAGAATACGGCTTCAGATAAATATTTAGTATACGTTATATTTTATTTGTTCTCATAGCGCAATGTCTGTATGAAATGCAGGAATCAATTTGGCAAACGAATTTTAGAATGAAACGGTTAGCTCTTGAGAGGGAAAAAGAAAGAGAACTGAGGTATGCAAAATATAGGGTGAGTCAACACAGTAATGCGATCACAGCCTCACATATGTTGATTGCAAACCTTCAACACACCGTGGTTAATCTTCAACAAATAATCCAAGGATACGAAAATGCTGGCAATGCTGAAGAAAGTGATAGCGATTCGGATAGTGCATGCTCTGAAATATTTGAAAGTGATAAGGATGATGGAAGGAGCAATATGACTGGAAAATGTAGAATGTGCAGGAGAAGACTGGCAAACGTCGTGTTGCTGCCGTGCATGCATCTTTATTTGTGCGTAGATTGCAGCGAGGTGATGGAGGATATGCCATGTGCTATTTGCAATGCTGTTCGTAACGGTGCCATTCGAGTTCGCCTTGGTTAGGTGTAGCTGTTGTTTCTTTGTTGTTCTGCTATCGTGTTGGTGAGTAATTATGAATTTCTAATGAGTTGTTTGTCTTCGTATGGAGTTGTTGGAGTTGAAATTGTATTATGAAGCTATATTTATTATTATAATTACGTTCAAATGTATGATTATCAAACTGACCGACTAAATCAGTTTTTTTCAAAAGTTCTTTAAAGCACCATTGTACCTTCTCGTCTCTACATTCGTTATAATCGATTAATGTTCTGCAAAAACAATATTAAGTAATTCACTATTCATTGTTTTGAAAAGCAGCTTTTGGTATAACAGTCTATTCAGCATACTTACACCTCGTATTCGATGTACACTTAACTAGAATCATTTTGTGGGCTTGTGTTTATGTGTTTGATTTAATACCCAAGATTAAGAACACTTCATAATTATATTCAGCACAACACGAACCTGGAACAAAGTTACCAATACTACTACAAAATACCACTATCGTAACTTGCAATGACCGTCGTAACAAGTCTTCTGCAACGGTTTTGAAAAAGTCTATTATGTCGAGTTGCATTAGAACGAAGCTTTTTATAACTGTTTTTAACCGTTGTAGAAGAGTTTTGTAATAAATAATTTTACAACAATTTTTACCGGTTGTAAAAGGTTTTCTCCCTTGGAATAAGCCATTTTCAACTATTTTTCTCATTGTAATAAATCTTTTGCAGCTGTTTTTCCTTTATAATAGGTCTTCTACAACATTTTGTCCATTGTTAAAAAATTGAAATGAGAAACAAAACATAAGCACCGATGCGCATCTGTAAATTTAATATCATCTTACAGTTGAAGCCGACATTGTATTAATAACAATCATAATCATTCACATTTACTAAAAACAATACAAAATGTTCACATTTAAAACAAATAAAACGAATCACATTATCACACCATTCATAATTTGTTAACATGGTTACAAAACATCATAGTTCAAGCCTAATCTAACATAAACATGGAGTGAATATAAAAAATAATGAAAAAGATTAAAATCTAGGCCAAATGGCATTGAAATAGACCTCAGAGCAGGGGTGGAGGCATGTGCCTATTGCATTTGCAGTTAAAACCATGGTTCAAGAGTCCGTCCAGGATGACGGAATCCCGACCATCTCGGTCCGGTTCCGGGTCCGGTTCCGGCACTGACTGGGACAAAATCCTGACAAAAACCCACTACGCATCAATTACTAAAATGCAAAATCATTTCATGAAAAAAAAAAGTGTAGAGAAACTGCAGTATAAAAAATTAAGGAATTGAAAAAAGAACAATGAAATTTCTCACCTTTTACGAGCTTACATGTAAAACTGTTGAAATTAAGTACAATGGTTGTGCGACATCTTCAAATTTAAAGAATAATGGTTATGTTTTCTTTATTTTAAAATTAAAAAAAAAAACTGAATTAGGGGGTGAAGCGGCAGAGGCAGACCTAAAAAGCTAGAGTTTTGAAAGAGATGAACGAAATGAAAAATTGGGCAAATGTACATGTTGAATATGCGATTATATGATTTTTGTTTGATGATAATAAACATATATATATTCATTTAAATGTATTTGTTAATGTACTATTTTATTTTTCATATATTAAATAAATATTTGCTGAATAAAATAAATAACACAGAGTTTGAATTCAAACGAAAATTTTATTCAAACAATTGTTTATTACAATCTTTGAATAGTACAAATTTCAAGCTCTCACTATATATACAATTTCAATTACAGTACAATTTTGATTACATTACGATTCACATTTACATTTGACCTCACTACATATCACTCATTCACTCAACTCGTATTTTATCTTCAACTTCACTCCAAATTGAATCCATCATCTGAGCAATCTGCAAAATAAATATTGACGCAGTAAAATTAAAAAGGAAATATTTTTGCAGTATAAAATAAAATGTGGATGTTGAAAATAATATTTGCCTCAGTTATTTGGGTTGTTCGTCATCATTTAATTTTGAGTTCATCATACACGAACAACTTGTGACATACACAGTGTATCACTGCATATGCCACAAGGCCGTGCACACCGATATATACACTTGATAGAATTACAGAGACAGGTGAGCACAGGTCAAACCCAAAACTCCGGGTTGAGCTCCAGTGCAATAAAAATAATGTCACAATATTCAGCACAAGGTCAAATCCGAGCTATAAGCTATATTCAACTCAGGTGTAATTCGGAAAACAAATCCAAATGCAATAAAATGGTCGGGAGCAACCTCAATGCATAGCAAGTGTGCAACTATGAAACTGGATCAAGCAAGTGCAACATCAAGTGATACTGAGTAAACATGAAGGCCAGAGTGTACGTGAAACAAATATGCAAACTGCCTCGAATGGTACAAGTTAAAGACTGCAACACTTCGGCAACTACAATTGACATCAGTGTGAAACTAAACCACAAAGAAAATGCAAAGTTCAAGTCACTGCTGCCATGACTCGGGTGCATGCTACAGGTCTGAAACCCAAACCATGTTCAGGCCTCAACAATGAATCAGAGATTACAAACCAACATACTTAGTCTAAAAGATCAAGTCCAACTACCAGCATTTCAAACACAATTTACAACCAAAGACTTCACATTCAGGTACAAGACCGAACCAAACATCAGCAACATTGCACAAAACCAAGCACCAAAAATACAACATGCAGTATGTAGTGATACACAGTGATCAAGTGCAAATGCAAGTATCAATTTGTAACAAGCACAAAGAATGAAGTTAACCACAAACTCATGATACAATAAACTACATGTATGCAGAGACAAGTACACAAATCATGGCACGCTAGAATAACTCGAGTACAACAATTTAATATGCAACCTAGACCACAAATCTCAAAGTATTAACTCGAAATAATTCAATATCAGATATAATGCAACAGTGTGCAGAGAAGTGCTACAAGACTATGTCGAACACAGTGCAACAAAATACAAGTGTCGACCAGAGAATCGAGCTTCAAAAGTACAGGGTGCAGTGATGCAAAAATCACAAGGAATTCAATCTAGTGTCGAAATCAACAGTTTCATCTCAAAGTTATCAAGATCCGATGCCAAAAGAGAAAATACCAAAGTCTAGGCCGAAGTAAAGAAGGAACCAATAACCGAGACAAAAATCGAACAAGCTCACAGCCTTACACAAATCAATTGACCGAGGTCAAAAAGAAACCAAATCAAAAAAGGCCGTGGTAGTCACGAAAGAAATTCGAAGCCGTGATGAACAAGAATTATCAAATTATAGGAAATTGACAAAGTCAGAGAAATCATCAACATCCAAGCAACATCGAGTGGCTGAGACGAATTCAAGCAAAAATAATTGACGAATACATATGAAATATACGAACGAAAAAATAAGGAGATCGAACTATATATAAACTCATAATCATCATCGGTTGAAGAATCAATCGAGTTCAAGCAAGCATAACAGAAAGGTAAAAAGGAATAAATCACATACCAAATCAAAGTCGAACTCAATCAAATAGAAGCAGTCGAAAGCATCTCAAGAGACGATCGATCAACAAATCCTCACGCAAGTATCAACTTAATTGATCTACAAAATCGACAGCTTCGAAAAATCACGAAGCCCTAATTTGGAACGAAGAAGGAACAAAGGAACGAGCCATTTTTTTCACAGAGCAAAGCCGGCCGTATAATAGAAAGAAAAAGGAGTCAATCACTTGCTTATTTTGGGGCTGGCCTAGTTTTGGGCTTTTATTAATTAAGGGCTTTGTGTTAACTCTTTTGTTTTTAAATTATTTTTAAAATTTGTATTTCTCTTTTAAAAGTTGTAATTACTAGTCGTGTGACTAGGGGACGAACTACGTGGCGTAGTTTGAGAATTCGCAACTCAGTGGCTGAGTTGTGGCAGGGTTTTGAGCGTAGAGTTAGGTTAGTCAGTAGCGGGTGTCGCGAGTTTACGTGAGTAAGCATGTGACTACTTAATTTCTCGTAGAAACCTTGGGGGCAGCACGTAGGCAAGGTTTTACCGAAGCGGGGTAAATTCTGTGTCATTTTATTTCTGCATTTATTATTCTGCTATTATCTATGCTGCCATAATTCTGATTTATCTGTGTTGAAATAATTTTATAAGCTTCCGCAATTAATTTTTATAATTAACAGCATCACCCTATTCACCCCCCTCTAGGGTAAAATCGATCCTACAAGTGGTATCGGAGCTAGGAATAGAAGTCCACTTTTGTTTTAAAAAATTCGTTTTTCAAAAACCAATCTTTGTTTTAAAATTTTGAATTTTTAAAATGACTTCTATTAATAATGCTTTTGCTGAGGGACAATCCATAATTAGACCACCAATGTTCAATGGTGAATTACGCCTACTGGAAAAATGGAATGAAATTTTTTCTGAAAACCATTGACGCTTGGAATATTATTGAGACAGGTTATAGAGCACCAACTATAATTGTAGATAATCAGGAAATAGAGAAATCAAAGGATCAATGGACAGAACTAGAAAATAAATTACAAAATGCTAATGCTAAAGCTATGAATTCTATTATCTGTTCATTGGATCAATTTGAATTTAATCGTGTCTCACATTGTCTAACTGCGTAGGAAATATGGCACACACTAGAAGTGACTCACGAAGGAACATCTCAAGTCAAAGAATCTCACCTTGCCATGCTAAGCAGCGAATACGAGAACTTCACAATGGCGAAGGAAGAAAATGTCAAAAAGATGTATGGACGACTTTCCAATATCGTATACAAATCAAAAGCTCTCGGAAAATCATACATAGAGTTGGAGATAGTCCGAAAAATCCTCAGAGTCCTTCCACGAAGATTTGAAGCAAAAGTGACTGCCATTCATGAATCGAAAGATTTAAAACAAATGAAAGTTGAAGAACTCATCGAAAATCCCACCACTTATGAGCTAGAAATGAAATTCAAGGAAGTGCTTGAAGGAGGAGATACTCGAAAGAAATCAATAGCTCTCAAAGGAAAAACCGAAAGTGATGATGATAGCGATGATGATGATGGAGCAGCAGAGCTGGCACTACTAATGAAGAAATTCAAAAAGTGGAATCGCAAATATAGAAATCCAGCTCTAAATCAGAAATTGAAAAGCAGAATAAACAAAATACTAAACGATCCAGAAGAACAGAAGATCATCTGTCACAAGTGCAACCAACCCGGACATATCAAGCCCAATTGTCCTCAAAATCGACGCGGCTTTGAAAAAAAATCAAAAAGGAGAAGTTTTGCAGCCACGTGGAATACAAGTGATGAAGATAATCAAAGTACTAGCAGTGAGAGTGAGAAAGAAGATATGTGCCTTCAAAGTAATATAACTGATAGCGATGATGACGAGCCAAGCGAGATATCAAAACTCACTCACTCACAACTACTTATATATTTCCACGAAGTAAATGGCTGTTTTGAACGACTTAGGGAGAAATATGCTAAAATTGGATCACAAAGAGATAGCTTGATTGAACTAAATGAATAACTTGAACAATTAGTTAAAACTATCAAAATAAGTGCCCTAAGTGTGACAAGTGTCCATTATTTAAAGAAGAAATTAAAAAATCAGAAATTAATATAAAATCACTTGAAAATGAAATTCTGATTTTGAAAGAGAGTGAAAATACTAGGAGAGAAAATTCTATTAAAAAGTGCACATAACTGTTAAACGAAAACGAATCTCTCAAAACACAAGTCCAACATTTATCAACGACTTTAGATAAATTTCAAAAAGTGAAAAATCGTTGAATATGCTATTAGGAAAACAACTGTTAACACAGTTAGACAAGGACTTGGGTATAATCAATCTAAAAATGTTAGAATTGAGATTAATCAAGTAAATTCAATGTGCACAATTTGTAGAAAATTTGGACACAATCAAAATAGTTGTGATATAGACCCGAACACGTAAAAACCATTCCAATTTGGGTTCCAAAAGGTATAAATACAAAATCTCTTAAAGTTAAACAAATCTGGGTGCCAAAAGGAACATATATAAATAGTTATAGGTCTTCACAAAATTACTTTTCAAAATATTCTTCCACTAACAATCATGGACCTATAAAAACAAATAAGTCACAAAAATCTTTCATCATGTAGGTGTGCTGGCAGGCTAAGGAACAACAATAGTGTTACTTGGATTCTGGTTGTTCCAATGACACAACGAGCGATAAAGAAAAGTTCCTTAGCCTAGTATAAAGGTGACAGAACCTCAATGGACAGCAATGAAAAATATCGTAAAGGTAAAATAGGTAATGGTATATTTATTTGAACGATATATTAAATATGATAATCTGCACCGTAATTTGAGTTAAATCAGCCAATAATGAAATGATGAAATAATAATGATTTTTGATTCCGACTTACTCAAAATTGTTAGCCAATTATATTCTCATGCCAAGAACACTATAAAAATCTCTAGATTCTTTAAATTACTTCATATTAGTTTGGATTAATAATAGCGTTTTGTTGGATGATAATACATTTGGTTATAATACGGCTAACTCTATATTCACGGTTTCTGATTATTTACACGACTTCAATTCAAATTCAAGAGAATGTAATTTAAGAAGCTGTTAAAATTGATTTTGAGATATTTTGTTGCACACTTCATGGTCTGGTCTTTCAAATTCAATTAATGATAATTTTGAGTGAAAGAGAAATTCAGATGCAGATTACACTGGTAATCTAGTTGATAGAAAAATTACTAGTTGAACGTGATTTTTGTTGAGACACTTAGTAACTGCATCGTTTTTTCAAAGAAAATATCTGCATATAATTCACTTCAAATAATTTTCAAATAGAAGTAATTTTTTCTCATATAATCCCTTCGAAAAAATCATTTTTGACCATGTTTTCATATCAGTCATTTTGAAAAATTAATTTCATAATTATTTTTGAATTTGATTTTAAAAGACTATTTTGACTAATCTGACTCCCTAATAATTATCGAAAAGATAAATAGTGATTGAAAAAGTGACGAGTGTTGACATTTATCATATATTATGACTCGAGACGGTATAATTAGTAAATTTCTTTAGAAATTTAAACAAGAGTTATAAAACTTTTTGTTGGTAAAAATTCCATAACCATCTCTATTTCTATCATATTTCTAACGACCATCACTCATCAAAACTCTATATAGTTTGTCAATATGTGGTACTTTAAACAGGAATCATTTATTTTTCATTTTACATTTAAATATATATATATATATATATTAATAATAATAACAATAATAATAATAAAATAAATTAAAATAAAATCCAAAGTATTCACTCTCATTTAAAAGTCCTCACGGTTATGCATGGGTGAATTACTTGGAATTTGTTATGTGCTTCTATGCTCATTTAAAAGTCCTCATGTTTATGCATGTATGGAACGCATATCAAAATTGATTTTTAAAATAAACAAGTTGATTCTAATCCCATTTAAAAGTTCTCACGGTTATGCGTGGTTAGAAGATACTTGAATTCATTTTTTTTCTAAAAATAAAATTGGAATACTACTAATCTTATTTAAAGGTCCTAACGGTTATGCCTGGCTAATAGATATTCAAATTCCTGATATAAATATACCCCAAATAGATACAACTGTATGGTTTTATATGATGGCATCATTCCCATCATTCTAAAAGTGGAATATGCGCCTAACAAAGTATTTATGATTTTTGTTTGATTTTTTATTGAGATTTAATATTTATATTCAACTGAGTTTTAATGTTGGATTAATATCGATCACTTTATCTCTATTTTCTCTAACATTATTACTCTTTTGCTAATAACAAAAGGGGGAGAGAAAAGTTAAGATTTTGTCAAATAAAATCAAGCAAAGGTCAAATATTTTCTATTTGCATCTAGGCTCATTTGCATATTTTTAATTGTATGCATATATGAAGGGGGAGCTTTGTGTAGAGAGGAAGCGTTTAAATAGGGGGAGCAATTAGAGTATATCAATAATCAAATACATTTAACATATTCAAAATCTTAAATATATGTTTGTTATCATCAAAAGGGGGAGATTGTTGAATATGCGATTATATGATTTTTGTTTGATGATAATAAATATATATATATATATATTCATTTAAATGTATTTGTTAATGTACTATTTTATTTTTCATATATTAAATAAATATTTGCTGAATAAAATAAATAACACAGAGTTTGAATTCAAACGGAAATTTTATTCAAACAAATGTTTATTACAATCTTTGAATAGTACAAATTTCAAGCTCTCACTATATATACAATTTCAATTACAGTACAATTTTGATTACATTACGATTCACATTTACATTTGACCTCACTACATATCACTCATTCACTCAACTCGTATTTTATCTTCAACTTCACTCCAAATTGAATCCATCATCTGAGCAATCTGCAAAAATAAATATTGACGCAGTAAAATTGAAAAGGAAATATTTTTGCAGTATAAAATAAAATGTGGATGTTGAAAATAATATTTGCCTCAGTTATTTGGGTTGTTCGTCATCATTTAATTTTGAATTCATCATACACGAACAACTTGTGACATACACAGTGTATCACTGCATATGCCACAAGGCCGTGCACACCGATATATACACTTGATAGAATTACAGAGACAGGTGAGCACAGGTCAAACCCAAAACGCCGGGTTGAGCTCCAGTGCAATAAAAATAATGTCACAATATTCAGCACAAGGTCAAATCCGAGCTACAAGCTAGATTCAACTCAGGTGTAATTTGGAAAACAAATCCAAATGCAATAAAATGGTCGGGAACAACCTCAATGCATAGCAAGTGTGCAACTGTGAAACTGGATCAAGCAAGTGCAACATCAAGTGATACTGAGTAAACATGAAGGCCAGAGTGTACGTGAAACAAATATGCAAACTGCCTCGAATGGTACAAGTTAAAGACTGCAACACTTCGGCAACTACAATTGACATCAGTGTGAAACTAAACCACAAAGAAAATGCAAAGTTCAAGTCACTGCTGCCATGACTTGGGTGCATGCTACAGGTCTGAAACTCAAACCATGTTCAGGCCTCAACAATGAATCAGAGATTACAAACCAACATACTTAGTCCAAAAGATCAAGTCCAACTACCAGCATTTCAAACACAATTTACAACCAAAGACTTCACATTCAGGTACAAGACCGAACCAAACATCAGCAACATTGCACAAAACCAAGCACCAAAAATACAACATGCAGTATGTAGTGATACACAGTGATCAAGTGCAAATGCAAGTATCAGTTTCTAACAAGCACAAAGAATGAAGTTAACCACAAACTCATGATACAATAAACTACATGTATGCAGAGACAAGTACACAAATCATGGCACGCTAGAATAACTCGAGTACAACAATTTAATATGCAACCTAGACCACAAATCTCAAAGCATTAACTCGAAATAATTCAATATCAGATATAATGCAACAGTGTGCAGAGAAGTGCTACAAGACCATGTCGAACATAGTGCAACAAAATACAAGTGTCGACCAGAGAATCGAGCTTCAAAAGTACAGGGTGTAGTGATGCAAAAATCACAAGGAATTCAATCTAGTGTCGAAATCAACAGTTTCATCTCAAAGTTATCAAGATCCGATGCCAACAGAGAAAATACCAAAGTCAAGGCCGAAGTCAAGAAGGAACCAATAACCGAGACAAAAATCGAACAAGCTCACAGCCTTACACAAATCAATTGACCAAGGTCAAAAAGAAACCAAATCAAAAAAGGCCATGGTAGTCACGAAAGAAATTCGAAGCCGTGATGAACAAGAATTATCAAATTATAGGAAATTGACAAAGTCAGAGAAATCATCAACATCCAAGCAACATCGAGTGGCTGAGACGAATTCAAGCAAAAATAATTGACGAATACATATGAAATATACGAACGAAAAAATAAGGAGATCGAACTATATATAAACTCATAATCATCATCGGTTGAAGAATCAATCGAGTTCAAGCAAGCATAACAGAAAAGTAAAAAGGAATAAATCACATACCAAATCAAAGTCGAACTCAATCAAATAGAAGCAGCCGAAAGCATCTCAAGAGACGATCGATCAACAAATCCTCACGCAAGTATCAACTTAATTGATCTACAAAATCGACAGCTTCAAAAAATCACAAAGCCCTAATTTGGAACGAAGAAGGAACAAAGGAACGAGCCATTTTTTTCACAGAGCAAAGCCGGCCGTATAATAGAAAGAAAAAGGAGTCAATCACTTGCTTATTTTGGGGCTGGCCTAGTTTTGGGCTTTTATTAATTAAGGGCTTTGTGTTAACTCTTTTGTTTTTAAATTGTTTTTAAAATTTGTATTTCTCTTTTAAAAGTTGTAATTACTAGTCGTGTGACTAGGGGACGAACTACGTGGCGTAGTTTGAGAATTCGCAACTCAGTGGCTGAGTTGTGGCAGGGTTTTGAGCGTAGAGTTAGGTTAGTCAGTAGCGGGTGTCGCGAGTTTACGTGAGTAAGCATGTGACTACTTAATTTCTCGTAGAAACCTTGGGGGCAGCACGTAGGCAAGGTTTTACCGAAGCGGGGTAAATTCTGTGTCCTTTTATTTCTGCATTTATTATTCTGCTATTATCTATGCTGCCATAATTCTGATTTATCTGTGTTGAAATAATTTTATAAGCTTCCGCAATTAATTTTTATAATTAACAGCATCACCCTATTCACCCCCCTCTAGGGTAAAATCGATCCTACAAGTGGTATCGGAGCTAGGAATAGAAGTCCACTTTTGTTTTAAAAAATTCGTTTTTCAAAAACCAATCTTTGTTTTAAAATTTTGAATTTTTAAAATGGCTTCTATTAATAATGCTTTTGCTGAGGGACAATCCATAATTAGACCACCAATGTTCAATGGTGAATACGCCTACTGGAAAAATGGAATGAAATTTTTTCTGAAAACCATTGACGCTTGGAATATTATTGAGACAGGTTATAGAGCACCAACTATAATTGTAGATAATCAGGAAATAGAGAAATCAAAGGATCAATGGACAGAACTAGAAAATAAATTACAAAATGCTAATGCTAAAGCTATGAATTCTATTATCTGTTCATTGGATCAATTTGAATTTAATCGTGTCTCACATTGTCTAACTGCGCAGGAAATATGGCACACACTAGAAGTGACTCACGAAAGCATATGTCAACATAAGGCTTCCCCCCATAAATTCAGATTTGCTATAGAGAGCGCAAGCCTTCTCCTTTCCTCTTTGTCCTCACCTATCAATAATAAAAGGAAAAAGAGCAGAAAGAAGAGCATTCTGGATATTATGAACAATGATAATTGTCACGACCTGTCTTCCACTAACCAGAAAGACGTATCATGAATTAAGAAAGAAAGAGATAGAAAGGGAAAAAAAGAGAAGAAAGAAGAAACAACAACAGAATCTCAACAGCAGAACGAATAAATTATATTAGTAACAAAAGTATTACATAGATATACAACACTATCAGAGTTAGACAGATTATACATCACATACTAGACAGTTATAAATACCTGTCTAGTTATTATAACACGGTACAAAACAACTCAAACAAATGACTCAGAGATACCAACACAGCGGAAAACTAGATAACTATAACGCAGAAGCCTCCTGCTCCATTTTCTCCTCCATAATTCGTCAAAGCTAACCTGAATCCCTTAGCTACTCATAAAAATTTGAGTACCCAAGAGTTTAAGAAAAACAGAAATAAACTCTGGGTCATACATAGGTCTGGTGTGAGTAACAGGTTAAAGTTGCTTAACTTTTTGAAAAACCCTTAAAAAGAAAGGTATCACGTAAGACTTCCCACAAATAAACACGGGCAAGTTTTTACCTTACGCTAACCAAAACATTTGATAGGAAATCTGGTGATATTATAATAGTGTCTAGGGTTTTCAAGTAAAATACAGAAATAGCTGAAATGCTTACATCTCACGTTCCAACATAGTTGGGTACAACTAATACGTACGACACTTATTGGATTTTGGATTCCATACAATGGCAGGGCTACTGGGGTACCGTCCGTCACAGTACGTGGCCTATATCACCATACCGAGGAGTACGCCCGCTCCCCTACAACACAAGGCTGGAACCATCCCTTACTAGACAGTCCCGAACAAGACAACCCCGGCAGTTGTCACGAATCAACCGCCCCACACAGCCGAATAAAAAGGGACTTCTAGATAGGGGAAAATCTTGTCCTACTTGGGCATGACCCACTTAGCCCTGCTGCACCTCCCATGTTTTAGCCATTCCCGGTTGATGAGGCTTGAGGCTACGATTACCTTTAGAGAACACATCTCTTAGAATGCTCATTGTCCACCTGACGATGTTCTGAAAGCATTCAATCCATACAAGTTCGTTCCAGGTTCGAACGAAACCGAAGGCATTATCTCGTTGCACTCATTTTGGAATCAACCTCAGAGTTAACGACGATAACACTTGCACTCTGAATCTTCATCATCACTTGAGATTCACGACCTATCGTCAATTTGAATCGATGTAGTTTTCGGATATCTAAATACGAAAACCCGATCCCGGTCTCATCGAATCTAAAACGCCATCTTGTAGGTCCAAGTTGTTTTAAGTTTAAAACAATCCAATTCAAACTATCTATATACACACAGATAGATAATTCACATCATCACAATAGATAATCATCACCACAGATAATCCATATTATCATTATCCGAAGATAATCCAATTCATCATCACAATGCAACCAACGCATCCATATCACACATCATACTAATCTCATATCTGAGATTCAAACCATTCAAGGAAATATATATCATCCATATATAAACAAGGATTAATAATCACACCATATATAACTAATTTAAAATAAATTAAATTAATTACATCATCTATAATTAATTTAAAATAAATTAAATTAATTACCTCAATCTATAAATCCTGATTATATAACCATTGATTACAAACCAATCAACTAATCAATTAACCACTAATTAATTCCCTTGATTAACCACCCTTGATTAATCATTTCTTAATTACATTCAAGTAATTAATTTCACAAATTCATTATCCTTAACCAAATACAGTAATTAACATTTAATTACTTCATTAATTAATTAATTATAATTAATTACATTAATGCTTAATTAATTACATTAATTAATTACTTTAATCACTTATCATTGATTAATTAATCTCAATTAATAGATCTTAATCACATAATTAATTATATTAATGATTCCTAATTGCATTTAAATAAATTAACTTCATTAAGTAAGTAACCTTAATTATTAATCACTTTGATTAATTAACTTCAGTAATTAACTATTCTTAATTACCTCATTGATTTCCCCTAAATTAATTATATTTAATAATTAATTACCCTTAATTAATTACATTACTTAATTATTTTCCAAAAGACTTAATCAATCAATGCTTAAATTAATTACACCAAGTAATTAATTATTAATTACTTTCACAAAGTAATTATCCTTTATAATAATTACACAAGGAAATAACCCCAACTCTTCCATACTTCAAACAAAATTACACTCAGTAATTCCTCCTCTTAATTACTTCCCTAAGTAATTATCCTTCATTAATTACTTATCAACCCATCAGTGATTATTCTAAATTAATTAAACTTAATTAATTGATTTAAATTAATCAAATAAATAAATTAATTACAATGAGTAATTAATAACTTTAATTACCTTCACAAAGTAATCATACTTAACCAAAAACCATAATGATTATCAAATTTAATTAATCTAATTAATTATCAAAAATAATCACTTAAATTAATTAATAAATAATCCCAAGTTAACGACCTTCATTAACTTATCAAAAAATTCCTTAATTACCTTACTTAAGTAATTAATTTAAATTAATCATTATTAATCAAAAATTTATTAATCTTTAATAATCGTTTAATTAATCACTAATTATTTAATTAATTAAGTTTTTAACTTAATTAATCTTATCCTCTTGATTAATTTCTAACCATTAATTAAAATCATAAGTTAATTAATGAATGATCTTATTCCCAAATTAATTAACCTCAACCTTAATTAATTAATTCAAAATCCTTACTTAATTAATTAAATTAATTAATTAATTAACCATCTAATTACCTTATTAATTTAATCAACCAAAATCATTAAATCTTTGATTTATTATAAGTAAAAGATTTCTTATTAATAATTTCATTATCGTTAACAAAGCAATATTCAAAACAACTTACTTTAAAATTTGTTTCCAACTTTCATTTTAAATTTTAAATTTAAACTGAAAACCACACTTAACCTTTAACAAAGTTTTAAAAAAAAATTAAAACCTTTTAAACTTCTACTAAATAATTTCTTATTTTATAAAGATGTTGAAAGGAATTTAAACCCATATTTATTTTAAGATACAAATCATATTTAAAATATGTTTCAACATTTAAAGTGGTATAAATATTTAAATTATTCAAAACTTCCTTTATTTTCAAAACATGATTCAAATTGGATCTTGTTTTCAGATTTAAACTTACGTTTAAATCTTCTACTTTAATTTAAAGCTTTATCTTTAATTTCAATTATTTAAACCCTTTTAAAAGTTGTTTTAAACATTTTAATTTAAATAGTTTAAATTAAATTTTAAAACCGGATTTCAAATCTAGTTTGAAAATTCAAACTTTAAATCTAGTTTTAAATTTTGTTTAAAACCTTGTTCCAGATTTTAAAACTAATTTTGATTTGAAAACAAACAGGTTTCCCCCAGAAACCTGTAACCAATTTCTTACCCGAGCTTCCCCTATTATTACTTCCAGTAAATCCATTAACTTCTTCGAGCAGAAACTCTAATTACTCGAGTATGACCCGAGTACAAAACTACTGTAAAAAACACAACCCTTCACCTCACACCATTCTTCACCGTGCATATGCACGGTGGTCTTGGCCACCTCCGGCCACCACCAAGGCCTAGAACATGACGACGCTTGCCCACAGATCCATCCACGACCATCAAAAATCCAACTTCTACTCGAAATCAAATTCGAGTTCCCCAAATCAAACCAGAAACAAATACTGTAACAGGTTCATCTTCAAACCCCAAACCTGGAAACTGTTCGTTCCTCCTCCTCCGGCCATCGGAGGCCTTGCAACGCCGTCCAACGCTTCTTCAACAACCTAGCAACCATCTTCCCATAAATTGTTGCACTCGATTACCTGTAGCGTTCATGCCAATCAAAACATTGCACAACCTCGAAACTAGGTTTAGGAATCAAATCCTACAATCACCATTACCACGGTGAACTTCCACCACAACCACCATTTTGTCATCATCACTGACCACTTCCCTACATCCATAAAGAGCTACGACCCTTAAATCCATCCAATTCATCAGAATTTCTTCCATTTACATTTCCGTTAAAAACAGTAATGCTCATGAATTCCAATACTAAAAATTGTAATTTTGGTTCAATAATCACATTTAAGTTTTAGCATTTGATTCATTCTCCTGAAACAAAGAATCAATTTAATTGAATTTCACCTGTTTTTAGTTTACTCTGTTGTTTTCTTCAGTTTCTAGTAAATTGCTAATTTTTTTTAACTTGAACAAATTTTAAACTATAATTTATGATAAATTAAACATACATTATTTAAGTCTCATGTATTATTATAGATTGATTCAAGGGTACTTAAGTTTTACTAAATATGAATCTGGTACTTATAAAAACTGTAATAACATAAAACTGTATTTATGTTCAAAATCAATTCACACAGAAGACACACATACAAGAATATAATTTTTATCACAGACAAACAAGCATGCAATCATCATCATACTTAAATTTTAAATTTGTGAGGTTACTCACAAACATACTAGTTTCATAAATGATTAGGCAACTTAATTATTACTTAAGTTTTAATACTGTAATGTTACTTACAAACAGGCTTATTTCAGTCATAAATCAAGCAACAATTTATACTTAAGTTTTTAAATAAAAAGTGTTACTCACCTGGGAATAGCATGAAACAGAGCACAAATTTTTGAAAAGCTTTTATTCCTTTGATTTTAAACTGAGTTGTAGTTTTTACTTGAAGTTGAATTGCATGCTAATAAAACTTTGTTGAAGACATATGACTTGATTTAAAACTTGCATGCAGGCCATTTGAAACTTGAACTTGCTTCAGATTTTACTTTATATTCCCAGATTTATTTTTCTCAAACTTGAATTGCAGATTCCCAGATTTAAAGAAATGTAGAGGCTTTCATTTTGCTTTTGAAAGGAATTACAGGTATAAAGATTGCAGGTTTTTCATTTTGCTTTTGAAAATGATTTTTGTAACAACCCGCATATTTAATGATTTTATATTTAAATGTTTAATTTAAATATAGCGTTGTTAGTCGGATTTTGGTCCGAAATGTTACTTTTTGCAAACGGTCGAATTGGGACTCGAAACTACCACCATTGGTTCCAAAATGGCGTTTGCGATCTTTTTGAGTATAAGCTTTGATATATTTGGAGTAAGTCGAATTTTGCTATTTGTTAAGTGGGCTTTTAGGTTTGGGTTTCACCCAAACTGTTCTATAAACCTCTAACTCAACCCCTTCTCTTCATCTCTCTTCATTTCATTTCATTTCTTAAGCTAAAAACTAAAATGGGGGAAAGGAAGTGGAAATAGAAATTAGCAAGCCCTAGTTCTTCTTGTAAACTTGATTTCTTGCTCCAAAATCAAAGGGAATCCATTGGTAAGTTCATCTCCATCTTCTCCATCTCTTCTCCTCTTCAATTTCAGTAAGTTCCTAACCCTAACTTAGGAAATTCTTGCTTTGATTCTAGATTGAAGCTTGTAGTGTTGAAGTGGAGTGTAGTTGGTTGATTCCTTGCATTTGTGCTTCTTCATCTTCTTTGTTTTGTGTAAAAAGGTGAGTTTTTAACTCACATCTACCTCTCTTGCTATCATTGATGTTGGGTATGATTTCCTAACAAATATTCATGTGCTATTGCTTTGATTTGAAAAAGATTTGGAATTCATTTGATAAGGGCAAGAAGTGCTGGAAAACAGCCTTCGGCCGACCGAGCGCAGGCTTCGGTCGACCGACCTGCTGCCCCGAGCCCTATTTTGTTTCCTGCATCTGGCCGGCCGACCGAGCCCTGTAGTCCGGTCGACCGACCTGCTCTGTTCTGCCTGTTTTGCCTATTTTGCATATTTGATTAATTTTCCGGATTTTATCGATTCAAGTTGGTTTTTTAGTGTTTGTTATTGCATCATTGATTTTGATAACTTACTCTTGACTTCATCCACGGGTTTTTATAAAATAATCTCTCGAATCGCATTTAAAAGCTCGTTTCTCCAATTTATAAATTCTATTTAAAACACACACTTTCGCACTTCGAGCGAAGTGGAAGGGTGATTAAATGGTTGGGCAAAACACGGACCATGAATCTATGCGTTTATCTTTCCGATTAGTCCCCGACCTATTCGATTGATCGTTTTGACCTTCGGGTTTAGTTTACCGATGATATGAGGTAAATTTGTACTGCTTTGAGTGTGAAAGTGACCGACGGATAGTAAACCGTTTAGTGCGAACGAGTGGTTATGGGACATACGTTAACACTTTTCGGATTCCTTTTCGAGAGTTGTGACACATTCCGCCAGTTAGTGGTGTCCAGTACTGGGTCCACGACCTTCACCACTACGGTTTGTTGCCTCTGGGATGGTGTCTTCGGACTTTCTCCCTAGGTTTGTTGCCTTCAGGTATGTTGCCTTCGGGTGTGTGCCTTCGGGTTTGTTGCCCTATATAGTTTCGCTCTGATGTTGGCCTTATGTGCCGCATGGGTGATACTTGGGTTTGGAGCCTTCGGGCTTATGGATCCTTGTTGTACAGTACTGAGCTCGAGCAATCATATGTTTCATTGATGTTATATTCCCTTGGTATCGCCCATCGTGTTGGTCTGTTTGAGCCGCATGATGTATAACGATTACCTTGTGGAACTTGTATACCTTATTGGTAATTGTTATTTGCCTTTTGGCTTGTTTTGGGATATTTGTATCCTTTGTTTCTATATGTTGCCGATGATATGAGGCTTGTTCTATATGATTCATCTCTTGTTGATGATTGTGTTATCTCCTCTAGAGATATTTGTTATACTGTATGACCTTGCAGGTTTATTATTGTTCAGTTTATCTAACTGATTTGTTATCTAGACTGACCCGTGTATTTTATACTCGGGTCAGACCGAGATGTTTCAGGTTAGGTGCATTTGGGACTTAGCCTATTTTGCTTCCGCATGGACTATTCGCTAGCTTCATTTTTGTTATAGCGTCTTTTGTGGT
Organism: Allium cepa; assembly: GCA_030765085.1. Taxonomy (NCBI): domain Eukaryota; kingdom Viridiplantae; phylum Streptophyta; class Magnoliopsida; order Asparagales; family Amaryllidaceae; genus Allium; species Allium cepa. Next base: position 204,088,057 of record CM060944.1, on the reverse strand, counting down.
CCTTATCTGTTGTAACTCTGATATTTATACTTTTTCGTCTCGTCTGTATATTGTGGTCTCCTGTACCACTTGACATGTGGTATTTTGTATACTCTGTTGTGTATCTGTTTATGTGTATATTATGATCGACTGTTCTATGATGTGAATTTCATTTGAGTTGTTATATTTTCTTCTGATAGATCCTATAGCCATTGTAGTTTTGCTTTAAATATTTATTGAATAGATCGAATTTTAATGTGATTCTACTTTTCGACGTATTTAGTGAATAGTTAAGGTAAGATTACACATGGTTGCTTCCATTATACTCTATTGTCCGCGTTAGCCGACAGTATTATCTATGTAATACTCTTTGTTAACGAGGATCTCGGAGTGGGGCGTCACAATTTTACAAAGGATTTGCTTTAGAAAGGAATTACAGATTGATTTGAAGAGGGATTTGAAGTGGATTACAGGATTAACATGCAAGCTTGATTTTTATTTTTGAGGAAGAGTTTCAGCTGAAAACATATCTTTTAACTTTGAAAAAAATTTAAGATTAGAAAGGAAGAAGACTGAAAAAAAACATGATTATATGTAAGTGTAATTGATTTATTTAAAAATTAAAAGAAAAATTAAAAATAAAGGACACTTATTACATTAGTCTCTTAACCTAAGTACACTTGTCATTATATCACCTAAGATAATAACATGTGTCTTGAATTTTTTTTTTAAAGTAAGTGAAATCCTCTTCTTTATTTATTAAATACAATATATATATATATATATTATTTTCATAAATAAATGTATATGCATTGCTTTTTAAAGAAAATGAAATAAAACAATTTATATAAAAATGAAAGCTTACTTACAAGATTTATATATGTTTATTCATTTGAATTCAAAATAAATTCAAATTCAAATTCTATTCATACATTTAAAAATTCCATTTAAAACTAATTTATATTAACATATTTAATTTAATAATAATAATATTGTCTTTTAAAATTTATCTATATTTATACTTTTATTTTATTTGAAAATAACATATTTATTAATTTAAATAATTTATAAAAGAAATCATAAATTACTTATCTTATTTATCTTAATTAAATGAATTAATGTTTTAATATATAAATGGTATTTTAAATTTTCATATATAATTCCAGACTATATTTATTAAGCTATATTTAAAAAGAAAAGAAAATAAACCATTGTTTATCTTATTAAAATTTAAACTATGCTTAAAATATATTTAAATAATTTAAAATAATTTCTTTAAGTATCTTAAAACCAAATAGTTATTTATTAAATAGTTTTGAATAGTTATTTATTAAATAAAATAATAATTTCCAAATTACCAAAATGAATATTACAATTTAAAAACAAAATTTTATTTGTTTATTAATCTACAATCAAAACTTATCTATCTATAATATATATAAATATATATATACATTATAAATAGAAAGCATTTATTAGCTTTTTAAAAGATAAAATTCACCAATTGAACATTAATTTAATTGGACTATTAAATCAAGTTAATTTTTATTAATAGAATTTATCAAATCAATTTAATTTTAAATATAGATTATTAAATTGATATTGCCAAAATTTCCAGGATATCACATTCCTCCCCGCTTAAAAGAATTTCGTCCCCGAAATTTAAAAGCAAAGGTAATTTAATAATCCATTAAAGATTTTAAATTTAAACACAAGCATATATCAATCATATGCTAACAACCAAAGCAATCAATTTATCTAATCAAACAAATTTAATTATCCAGACAAAATTCTGGATAAAATCTTCTCGAGTTTTCCCCAAGTATATATATATATATATATATATATACACCAGGATACTCGCTCTACAGAATCCAAACAATCAAAACCACGAAGCTATAGAGTTCTACTCATCTAGATCTACAGAATTAAACAGGATATCAGACTACAGACGAGTCTGACTTAAAAACCAAACCTTCCTGAACAGCTAGTTCCATAACCAGAGATTGCTCATACACGTACTCCCTCAGAGATACGTGAAACTCATTAAATCCAATTATCCAACTGGCAATTCAACTCTTGAAAACCAAACACCAATCCAACCAAAACACAAAAGATATCCAAAACACCTCGGTGCTAGCTTCCCAGACTTACCAAAACCTATAGCTCCTGAATCAGAGAAAACTCCAACAACAACGAAGTCTCCAATTTTGAATTTCAAATTCCTCTGTCTCTTATCCACAAAAAGTCTTCGGTCGATCCTGGGCTGCCTACACCCTTACTGATCAGCTCAACCGTTGCTGATACCTCTAGAACAAACAGAACCAAAAAAACCCAACACAATGATCTCCTCAAGATCAATACAAAACCAAGTACAAAACTCTACTCCATAAACAACAGATGACAACAGACTTCTCCAATCTGGAAAAGACAATCAGAAACACTCCCAAACTGCTTCCGCTGCACAACTCTAATCTGGAAAAGAAGAAAAATGCTGACGATGATCACGAGTAAAATCTGGACAGAATATGGTTCAACAGATCCATAAAAGAAAACTCAGAAGTTCCACCAATCCTGAGCCGCTTCACCAACTCTATCTCGAGAAATCCTCCTTCTACTAGCTGCTCTATCGGTAGCACTCCTGGAATCCGGTCGATAAGAAAACTCAACCTCCAGATACAGACAAACCTCTGACTCCTCAAAAGATATCCAGAAAAGTCTCGGATAACCCAAGAGATCACTCAAACAATCGCAAGTCACTTTTGCGATCAACACAGACCAATTCCCAAAGAAAACTGTTCTCTCTTTACCAAACAGAACAACTTACACTTAACTAGCCAATCCACCAAAGAAACGGATCTACTCTGCTGCTTCTGAACTCCTCCTTCAAAAAAACTGCCAAGCCAGAAGACCTCCTGCTGGCACACAGAACACTCCGAGCTGAACTGCTGACACCAATGACAAAGACTTCCTAATCCAAAGCTCTTCGAGAAACTCAGACCTCAAAGCCAAACACAAACAACCAGCTGAACTCAGCCACATCACCAAAGCAGACACACTTCCTAAAACTTGTTCCAAATAAAATTTCTTCGGAAACATTCATAGTCACTGCATCTCATCACGCAACTACAACTTCCTGAGGTATCAAAATACCATCACACAATTCTGCCAAACCAACAGATCTAAACTCAACTCATCCAACTTCAAAGACAAACTCTGAACCATTACAGGTTACCTTCAGAGATCGATGAAATACTTACATCCAGCTGCAAAGCTTGCTCGAGACGGTAATAGATCTACAGTCTCGACAGATACACTTCCAACCTCAAACACTCAAACTCCAACCAATAGTATTAGTCGTGTTACATACACCACTACCTTATCTATCTTTATAATATATATTGGAAAAACCCGAACAGGTAACCCAACAGATAGGTAGAATAAATATATATATATATATATATATATATATATATATAAAATTACAAATACGCTCTCTCAAGTTAGACACCACTCCAGAGCCTAGGTATTCACTCAACCTAATGCTCTGATACCAACTATCATGATCTAGGCTTTGTAACCATCGACACCGGCCAATAACCACCGTGGCTGACAGTGATACCTCAGATTTGCTTTTACGGCCAGCCTCTCGACTGTAAGCACCTAGCAAACCAACCCAAAAAGGCCTTATGCTACCCCCCGAGACATGTAGGAGTAAGAGTCTCCCGTTCGCCACCAAACGCGAAGCGAGAACCCCCTATCATGCGTGCACACAGCAACAAGCAAACCCGATCCCAGTCTCATCGAATCCAAAACGCCATCTTTTAGGTCCAAGTTGTTTTAAGTTTAAAACAATCCAATTCAAACTATCTATATACATATAGATAGATAATTCACATCATCACAATAGATAATCATCACCACAGATAATCCATATTATCATTATCAGAATATAATCCAAATCATCATCACAATGCAACCAATGCATCCATATCACACATCATACTAATCTCATATCTAAGGTTCAAACCGTTCAAGGAAATCTATATCATCCATATATAAACAATGATTAATAATCACACCATATATAATTAATTTAAAATAAATTAAATTAATTACATCATCTCTAACTAATTTAAAATAAATTAAATTAATTACCTCAATCTATAAATCCTGCTTATATAACCATTGATTACAATCCAATCAACTAATTAATTAACCACTAATTAATTCCCTTGATTGATCACCCTTGATTAATCATTCCTTAATTACATTCAAGTAATTAATTTCACAAATTCATTATCCTTAACCAAATACAGTAATTAACCTTTAATTACTTCATTAATTAATTAATTATAATTAATTACATTAATGCTTAATTAATTACATTAATTAATTACTTTAATCATTGATTAATTAATCTCAATTAATAAATCTTAATCACATCATCAATTATATTAATGATTCCTAATAACATTTAAATAAATTAACTTCATTAAGTAATTAACCTTAATTATTAATCACTTTGATTAATTAACTTCAGTAATTAACTATTCTTATTTACTTCATTGATTTCCCCTAAATTAATTATATTTAATAATTAGTTACCCTTAATTAATTACATTACTTAATTATTTTCCAAAAGGCTTAATCAATCAATGCTTAAATTAATTACACCAAGCAATTAATTATTAATTACTTTCACAAAGTAATTATCCTTTATAATAATTACACAAGCAAATAACCCCAATTCTTCCATACTTCAAATAAATTACACTCAGTAATTACTCCTCTTAATTACTTCCCTAAGTAATTATCCATCATTAATTACTTATCAACCCATCAATGATTATTCTAAATTAATTAAACTTAATTAATTAATTCAAATTAATCAAATAAATTAATTAATTACAATGAGTAATTAATAACTTTAATTACCTTTACAAAGTAATCATACTTAACCAAATACCATAATGATAATCAAATTTAATTTTTCTAATTAATTATTAAAAATAATCACTTAAATTAATTAATAAATAATCCCAAGTTAATGACCTTCATTAACTTATCAAAAATTTCCTTAATTACGTTACTTAAGTAATTAATTTAAATTAATCATTATTGATCACAAATTTATTAATCTTTAATAATCATTTAATTAATCACTAATTATTTAATTAATTAAGTTTTTAACTTAATTAATCTTATCCTCTTGATTAATTGCTAATCATTAATTAAAATCATAACTTAATTAATTAATGATTTTATTCCCAAATTAATTAACCTCAACCTTAATTAATTAATTCAAAATCCTTACTTAACTAGTTAAATAAATTAATTAATTAACCATCTAATTACCTTATTAATTTAATAAACCAAAATCATTACTTTGATTTATTATAAGTAAAACATTTCTTATTAATAATTTCATTATCATTAACAAAGCAATATTCAAAACAACTTACTTTAAAATTTGTTTCCAAATTACATTTTAAATTTTAAATTTAAACTTAAAACCACACTTAACCTTTAACAAAGTTTTAAAAAAAAATTAAAACCTTTTTAAAACTTCTACTAAATAATTTCTTATTTTATAAAGATGTTGAAAGGAATTTAAACCTATATTTATTTTAAGATACAAATCATATTTAAAATATGTTTCAACATTTAAAATTGTTTAAATATTTAAAATATTCAAAACTTCCTTTATTCTCAAAACATGATTCAAATTAGATCTTGTTTTCAGATTTAAACTTATGTTTAAATCTTCTACTTTAATTTAAAGCTTTATCTTTAATTTCAATTATTTAAACCCTTTTAAAAGTTATTTTAAACATTTTAATTTAAATAGTTTAAATTAAATTTTAAAACTGGAATTCAAATCTAGTTTGAAAATTCATACATTAAATCTAGTTTTAAATTCTGTTTAAAACCTTGTTCCAGATTTTAAAACTAATTTTGATTTGAAAACAAACAGGTTTTTCCCAGAAACCTGTAGCCAATTTAATACCCGAGCTTCCCCTTATTATTACTTCGAGTAAATCCATTAACTTCTTCGAGCAGAAACTCTAATTACTCGAGTATGACCCGAGTACAAAACTACTGCAAAACACAACCCTTCACCTGACACATTCTTCACCGTGCATATGCACGGTGGTCTTAGCCACCTCTGGCCACCACTAAGGCCTCGAACAAGACACGCTTGCCCACAAATCCATCCACGACCATCAAAAACCCAACTTCTACTCGAAATCAAATTCGAGTTCCCCTATTCAAACCAGAAACAAATACTGTAACAGGTTCATCTTCAAACCCCAAACCTGGAAACTGTTCGTTCCTCCTCCTCTGGCCATCGGAGGCCTTGCAACGCCGTCCAACGCTTCTTCAACACCCTAGCAACCATCTTCCTAAAAATTGTTGCACTCGATCACCTGTAGCCTTCATGCCAATCAAAACACTGCACAGCCCCGAAACTAGGTTTATGAATCAATCCTACAATCACCATCACCACGGTGAACTTCCACCACAACTACCATTTTCTCATCATCACTGACCACTTCCCTACATCCATAAAGAGCTACGACCCTTAAATCCATCCAGTTCATCAGAATTTCTTCCATTTACATTTCCAGTAAAAACAGTAATGCTCATGAATCCCAATACTAAAAATTGTAGTTTTGGTTCAATAATCACATTTAAGTTTTAGCATTTGATTCATGCTCTTGAAACAAAGAATCAATTTAATTGAATTTCACCTGTTTTTAGTTTACTCTGTTGTTTTCTTCATTTTCTAGTAAACTGCTGATTTTTTTTAACTTGAACAAATTTTAAACTATAATTTATGATTAATTAAACATACATTGTTTAAGTCTCACGTATTATTATAGATTGATTCAAGGGTACTTAAGTTTTACTAAATATGAATCTGGTACTTATAAAAACTGTAATAACATAAAACTGTATTTATGTTCAAAATCAATTCACATAGAAGACACACATACAAGAATATAATTTTTATCACAGACAAACAAGCATGCAATCATCATCATACCTAAGTTTTAAATTTGTGTGGTTACTCACAAACATACTAGTTTCATAGATCATCAGATAACTTAATTATTACTTAAGTTTTAATACTGTAATGTTACTTACAAACATGCTTATTTCAATCATAAATCAAGCAACAATTTGTACTTCAGTTTTTAAATAAAATGTGTTACTCACCTGGGAATAGCATGAAGCAGAGCACAAAATTTTGAAAAGCTTTTACTCCTTTGATTTTAAACTGAGTTGCAGATTTTTACTTGAAGTTGAGTTGCATGCTAATAAAACTTTGTTGAAGACATATGACTTGATTTAAAACTTGCATGCAGGCCATTTGAAACTTGAACTTGCTTCAGATTTCACTTTATATTCCCAGATTTATTTTTCTCAAACTTGAATTGCAGATTCCCAGATTTAAAGAAATGCAGAGGCTTTCATTTTGCTTTTGAAAGGAATTACAGGTTTTTAATTTTTCTTTTGAAAATGATTTTACAGAGGATTTGCTTTAGAAAGGAATTACAGATTGATTTGAAGAGGGATTTGAAGTGGATTACAGGATTAACATGCAAGCTTGATTTTTATTTTTGAGGAAGAGTTTCAGCTGAAAACATATCTTTTAACTTTGAAAAAAAATTAAGATTAGAAAAGAAGAAGATTGAAAAAAACATGATTATATATAAGTGTAATTGATTTATTTAAAAATTAAAAGAAAAATTAAAACTAAAGGGCACTTGCTGCATTAGTATCTTAACCTAAGTACACTTGTCATTATATCACCTAAGATAATAACATGTGTCTTGAATTTTTTTTTTAAAAGTAAATGAAATCCTCTTCTTTATTTATTAAATACATATATATAAATTATTTTCATAAATAAATGTATATGCATTGCTTTTTAAAAAAAATGAAATAAAACAATTTATATAAAAATGAAATCTTACTTACAAGATTTATATATGTTTATTCATTTGAATTCAAAATAAATTCAAATTCAAATTCTGTTCATACATTTAAAAATTCCATTTAAAACTAATTTATATTAACATATTTAATTTAACAATAATAATATTGTCTTTTAAAATCTATCTATATTTATACTTTTATTTTATTTGAAAATAACATATTTATTAATTTAAATAATTTATAAAAGAAATCATAAACTACTTATCTTATTTATCTTAATTAAATGAATTAATGTTTTAATATATAAATGGTGTTTTAAATTTTCATATATAATTCCAGACTATATTTATTAAGCTATATTTAAAAAGAAAAGAAAATAAACCTTTGTTTATCTTATTAAAATTTAAAATATGCTTAAAATATATTTAAACAATTTAAAACAATTTCTTTAAGTATCTTAAACCAAATAGTTATTTATTAAATAATTTTGAATAGTTATTTATTAAATAAAATAATTATTTCCAAATTATCAAAATGATATTAGAATTTAAAAACAAGATTTTATTTGTTTATTAATCTACAATCAAAACTTATATATCTATAATATATATATATATACACACATTATAAATAGAAAGCATTTATTTGCTTTTTAAAAGATAAAATTCACCAATTAAACATAAATTTAATTGGATTATTAAATCAAGTTAATGTTTATTAACAGAATTTATCAAATCAATTTAATTTTAAATACAGATTATTAAATTGATATTGCCAAAATTTTCGGGATATCACAATAATAATGATGTTTCTAATAATGTAAAGGCTATGAAAGAAAGAATAATAATTTGAAAGAAAGAATAATAATTTGAAAGCATACAGGAAACCATAGGAAATTATAATGAAGATGTTTGAAATCATAAAAGCTTTGAGGAAAAGTGTATTATCAAAAACCCAAAGTGGGAAGAATTTTTGAAAGTTAAGGGCAGTAAGTCATACAAGAAGAAACGAGGGAAGACTTTTGAAAGCATTGTTGTCAACAGCAACTTATCTATATAGTTAAAGTGATATCCTTTCACATATCCTTTATAATTATTTTAATTATGTCAATTATTGATTGGAATATCAGGGACTTGAATTCCCTTAAAGAAACTAGATTTTTCTAAGTTTCTTGCATCTTATAACACAGTATTGTGGGCATTCTAGAACATAAACTTGATGATAATAACATTAATAATTTTCAGAATAGGTATTCGGCAAATTGACACATTTTTAACAATAATTCTAAGAGGGGTTAATTGTAGAAATATAGTTATTCAGACCCTGATATTTAGGATCTATGCTAGCATGCTCTTGACCTTCAATATATTGACTGTTATTTCAAAAACAAAGGTAGTTTGCTCATTAAAGTTTCATTTGTTATGCTTCTAATTGCAAAAGAGAAAGAGTCCTATCGTGGAATGATTTAGATCAGTTAAGACATTTTATCGGCATTCCATGGATTTTAATTAGTGACTTTAATACCGTTATGCATGCTTTTGAAAAAGGGGAGGCGTTACAATACCATTTAAAAAACTAGAATTTTGTTCCAAATTTATTCTTTACACTAATCTTATTAAACCTCCTTTAAAAGGTAATAAGTTTACATGGAAATCAGGGGAGTTTAGAAACATTCATTATACATTGGACATGATTTTAGTCAATCAATTTTTTATAAATCTTTTCCCTGATTTTAGATGTTACACTTTACCGCAAGCTACCAATGATCATACTCTACAATTAATTTTCTTCCAAAAAAATAATATTAAGAATAATTTTCCTTTTAGATTTAAAAATGGTTGGGTTTTTGATAAAGAATACTTTTAAATGGCTAAAACTAGTTTTCAAATCCAAACTGATGGCTCTGCTCGATTCAAATTTAGAAAACTTTTGCATCTTACTAAAGATAATCTTAAAAGTGGAACAAAAATAGAAATAGCAATGAAGCTAGTGTTATCAGTGAGAAATGTGTTGGATTGCAAGACAACATAGATTTTAATGGCTCAAGCACTCTACAGATCAATAATTTTCTTCATATGCAAAAGCAGTTGGGCAAGGCTTTGCATATTCAAGCTGCTAACCCAAGGCAGAAAGCCAAAATTGATTGGCTTTTAAATGTGATTAACCGAGTAAATTTTTTGATGCTAAGATGTCAAGTATAAAATACTATAATGACATGGTTAAATTACTAAATGGCAATAATGATATCATTAATGAAGCCTCTCAAATATAAGAAGAGACAGTCTGCCTTTTTTACTAATTTATATAATTCTAATGGGAGTTCTAGTTATTTCCCAAATGTTACTCCTAAATACTTATTGCATGCTAATAATGAAGATATTTTACTTGCTCAAGTTTGTATTAAAGATATTAAAAAAATCATTTTCAATACTAAAGATGATAAAAGCCTAGGGTCGGATGGCTTTTGTGCAAAATATTATAAAACTCATTGAAATGATTTAAAATATATCTTATTTAATTAAATAAATGAGTTTTCTTTTCATTGGAAAGATTCTAAAAAGTATAATTCACACTTTTATTACTCTAGTGCCAAAAGTGTTTGCTTCAAATTGCATAAGTGATTACAGACCTATTACTTGTTGCATTTTTATATACAAAATCATTGCTACTATTTTAAGCAATAGAATTAAAGTATTTCTAAAATATCTAATTTCTAAAAATCAATGTTCTTTTATTCCCAATAGATATATTGTTGAAAATGCATTGTTGGCCCATGAAATACTAAGAAATTTTAACCAAGGTGGGAAAACCCAAACGTGCATCAAAGTGGATCTTCATAAGGCCTTTTTTAAAATTAAAAGAAATTTCTTTATTTGCATGATGAGAAAATTAGGTTTCAATGAGAAATTTTTCAACCTAATTAAAAAATGTATTTGCAATGTAACATATTCCATTTTAATTAATTGGTCCCCTTGTGGATTCATACACAGTAATAGAGGAATCAAACACCATGAATCTTTTATCTCCCTACCTTTTTACTATAGCAATGGAATTTTTACATTACAAACGGAGAAGGAAAATTTGTATAACAATCTTAAACTAGTTAATACAGCTTGTTCCTTGTATTACTCATCTTCTTTATGCAGATGACTAATTAATTTTTTTAAATGCAGATATTCAAAATGCTTTCATTATTGGTAAATTTTTGGGAAATCTCAAAAAGTTTGCTAGTCTACAAGTTAATGAAAATAAGAGCAAGATATACTTCGGTAAAATATACAAGAGTAAGAAGGAGTTTAGATATATCTTAAAATTTAGAGATAGTGAACTCCCAGTCTAATATTTATGTCCCCCTCTTAGTTTTAATCAAATTAAGGATAGGGATTGTGCCAGACTTCATAATATCATTCAAAGCAAATTGGATAATTGGTGTAAGTTACTTTCTATTTCAGGAAGAATTGGACTTATTGAGACAGTCATCACTGCAATATTCTACACTGGATTCAATCATACAATATTCCAAAAAAAGCAATGGAGAAAATTGAAACACTTTATGCTAACTTCATTTGAGGTGGGAAATGTAATTTCTTGGAAATTGTCACTAAAACTAAGAAAGCTGGTGGCCTTGGTATAAGGATTTCGTTGATATAAATGAAGCTTGCAATTACAAATTATTTTAAAAATTTATTGAAGGCAAATTGCTATTAGCCAATTGGATGAAAGTCAGATATGTCAAAAACAAGAATTTTTTGACTATGCTACTTGAAAATCATTTTTAAAATACATGGAAAAGCATTCTTAAGTGTAGAGAAATTGGTATTAACTTAACTGAAAGAAAGTTTAAGGAAGGCAAACAAACCATCTTATGGTTTGATCCATGGATTAATGGAAAATCATTGATTAATTTATTAGGATGGAGAAAACTTTATCATTTTGGGGTAGCAACACCAAAGTTGATATCATCATTCAAAATTCTTTATGGAAAACACAGTTTCATCCAACTACTTCTATTTTTAGTTCAGTAGTAAATAAAATAGAAATAGGTTCAAACCAAAAGGAAGACAACTGAAGTTGGAAAGTTTTATCCTAAGGAAAATTTTCTTTTAAAAATATTTGGAATTACATTGAAGGTGATGAAATGGAAGTGACTAGTGTAATACAATCTGGAATTCAGCCAATTGCCTAAAAATAGCCTAATGTGCTTATTTAGCTATTCTAAATCGACTTCCAACTGCGGACAGATGTGCTAAGTAGGGAAATAAATAAGGATAATATTAACTACCTCCTTTGTAACAGTATGGCAGAAAATATTAATTATCTATTTTTTGAGCGCCCTTACTCTAGACATATTGGTTTATAGCAAAAAAAAGCTTAATCTTTATCAAAAAGTGGCTCTTTAAAACATTAAAGATAGTATTCAACATATTTTGAAGGTTTTCAATGGCAAGAAGAAGGAATTCAACAAAGCTCGCATTGTTTTAACTACTGTTATATACTTTATATGGAAGGAAAGGAACTACAGATTGCATAAAAGCATTGAGCCATATTGTATTGAGCTATGGAAAGCTATAGAAATAGAATGCAATTTACTATTCCTTAAAGCTTGTAATGTGGCCAACATCATCAATCATAACCAGAGCATATGTGATCTTGATAACTATGTTGAAAATGTCGAGGAATACTTACAAAGGGGGAATTTTTCTTTTGAGAATTCCCTTTAACATATCGGTCATCTTAAGGCTTCTAATCTATTTGTAACAATCATGCTTGATTTAAACTGTCCAAACCAAGAATGTTTCCTACAAGGCAAGAAATCAGAATTTTAATTATTAAATCCTTTAAATGTTTCAAATTTAGAATTTAACAATTTGTGTACTTTACTTGATTTGAATAGGAGTACCCATGTACTCAACTATGAGCATGAGAAAAATGGCAATTCTTATATGAGAAGAAGTGATATGAGTATAGCTGCTAATATGGATTTTAGATCTTTCTTTGGCAATAACTCCAGTTGTTGTACAATTGAAGGCGGTCATTCTACAACTCAATTTAGGAGTGATTCCTGGAAGGGAAGTAAACAGATTCTCGATAATTGTTAATCTTTTAATAATGCAAGTTATGGTTCTAATCTTTAGTTTTACCTGAATTGAGCAAGAAAGACCACGCATCTAACTACAAGCTCGATCTAACTTAAAAGTTTCAACTATCAATTGACAACCAAAGATTAAAAAGCTGTTTGTATAAAAGCGGTTTGAATAATCCTGTCTATCACTTATTTATTTAGGATTATGGTGAAAGCATCAAGCTTTAAGAAAAAGAGAAGCTTTACGACACTGGTGATTGCAATAATCCCCATAATCAGGTGAAGCTAACAGCCTCCAATGAAACAACATCAGATTCAAGAACTTTCGTGGAAAACGTTTTAGATCTGAAGTCACCTGAGCTCAATATCGAAACTAAAGATCATCGTTCAAATAAAAAGACTAATTTTTTGAGCTTACTTTCATCAGATCCAAACCCTAAGCATGTAGACTAAAGCAAGGAGAATCATTGGAAGACCCCTTGAAGCCGTTTTCTTTTGGCAAGGCTTCCAATTTTATAAACCTAATTCCTTTTTTCTTTGTATTGCTCTGCCATTTTCAAAATAGAGAGTTGCTCTATGTTTTATGTATGATAGCGGCTAGGATTTCTTTTGTTTTTAGGTAGGATATATTGATCCTCTTTACCCAATTTTTATTTTGGGTCGTTCTGTATCAACTTTTCAAAAAAATTAGGTAATTAAGTTAATTGCAATGGACCCTTCGGTAATAATTTAAGAGGATTTCGGCATATAACGATATTTTTGTGTTCTATGAATTTTGGTTTTTATCTCAAGCATTTTCAGCATAACGTGCTATATCGATATTTATAAGCAGCCACATTGCATTTGAAATTATTTCAATTTTATTAGATAAATTTCCTAAGTGATACTTCCAACATGATTTGATGATGTGACATTATACATTGATTGATAATGTAACGACTCGAATTTTGCCCGCTCAAAAATCGACATCCATACTTCAAATCGTATTCGAATGCCATAGATTCGACCGTTCAAATCCGATTCGTCGGAGCTTATAACAACATTAAGTAAATAACACAGCGGAATAAAAGAATAATACATTGATATACAGCTTTGATACAATATCTGATACACCAGATGATCCAATAGATATCAATATACATCAGAGATATGATACAACAAAATAGCAGCGGAAAAGAAAATAGATGACATCTAGCAGCGGAACAATATAACTCTTAGATAGTCTTCAAAAGAGAACTCCGGGAACTGCAACTCCATTTCCAAGAATCAATCCAGCAATAGCTCGAACTCCCAATAACGATGCACCAAGCTGAGCAAGACTGGTGTGATCCAAAGACTGAACTAACTCCAAATAATCTACTACATCTGACTATCTGAAAAACCCAACTCTAGACTGCTCGTGTAGAAAATAATGAGCACCCAGAGTTTAGGAAAGAGACAATAAACTCCGGATCAGTCGTGGGACTGGTGTGAGCAACAAAAACAGTTTATCTTTCAAAACATTCAACAAAAGATTTTCAAAGTCAATTCGCAATGCTTTTTAAAAATGAGACTACCATAAGGCTGTGACGACCGCCCATGACTCCCGTACGGAAACAAGAGAATGGTGCGCTGAAGGTGTGCCAGGCAGCCATGGGTGACCGTCAAGGTAGAATAAACATCGCAGAATCTATCGTACAACTCACAGCGCATGGATAAATACAATAGAGAAATATAATATAGTGAAGCTCTATAGAACAGGACATCATCATATAAGCATCATAATAGTTTTATACAAACATATGAACCATCCATACATCAAAGCCTCACTACATAACACTCAAACAAATACAGCAGCGGAACACCCAGTACATATAATATGAAATAATATGCAAAAGCCTCCTGCTCGTCTTTGTCATCATCAGCGTAGATCTCCAAGAACAGCACCTGTCACCTGCTACCTAGTCTGCCCATCCCAACATGGATGAACAGCCCAAGGTAATAAGAGGAGACATAAAACCTTGAGTCAGACAAAGTCTTAGTGAGCAGTAAATCAACTATCAAACATACCAAAAGAGTATAAGGGATAAAAGGAATAGGAACCAAACCATCCCACTCCACCTCTTTCTACAGTGATAGCCCCAGACACACATTAAGGAGAAGCAATCATAACATAGCAAGCAATTAAAGTAAAGCAATAATCACTCGAGTCAAGGTCGATGTTTTCCAAATACAAACCCCCAAGGCCTAAACCAAGATCAGATAAGCACCCAGAAAACACCGCTCTTGAGACCGAATGATGATACAATCAAATGTCCAAACATCCATGACTCTGGCTATCACTGTTATCATTGCCTTGATTTCACCGTTAGTTGAACGACCATCTGTCAAGGGCTAATGGTAACCCCGGTTCTAGACAAAACTCCGCACGTCGTCGCAGCCCGTGCCTAGGAATTTTCGCAACTACCCAGAGTACTAGCACGTCGTCGCAGCCCGTGCTTGGAACGTCGTCGCAGCCCGTTCCAACGTACTCTTGCTTTGAGCATGCTAGAACCTTCAACAACGATGAGATCTCAGCCTCCTAGTCATCCTCCTCGACGACTATTTTCATACTAGCTCAAGCGCCTCTCGAGCCATCCATTATCAACCAACTCGCATCGCATCATCGAGTTATCAACATGCTTGGGATGATCCCGTCTAGATTAAACCAAGGCTATCTCACATTATGCTTCGCTTTATCGCATCATAGCAAAGTCTCATCTCAACATCATGGCTTGCCTCATCGCATCATGGCAAAGTCCCATCTCAACATCATGGCTTGCCTCATCGCATCACGGCAAAGTCCCATCTCAACATCATCTAATTCATACATATGAGCTTCAACATCCGCTTCATATGCCACAAGCAGCTTTCCTTATTCAAGAGCCTCTTCCGTAGCTTTTGAATCGTCTTTGACCATACTTGTCCAAATCTATCAACTAGATAACTTATTCACAACAATCAAACAAGGCAAACATTAATCCAAACAAATAAGTAGTCAATAGGCATTTATAACTAAAATGGCAATTTCGTAAATAAATGAGCAAGGATCTATCATACATGAATCAAGGGTTTTTAGCATAGATCTAACAAATATAAATCATGGGTTTTGTCTCTACAACTTGATAAATGAACTTGCATAAGTAAACATCTTCATAAGTAATGGATCTACACTTGGATCTAAAGAAATATGCATAAAATCACTATCTACAACACTTCAACAAACCACCAATCCAATATACTCCTTTGGGTCCGCGTGAGAGATAACCACCACTCACCGAATCACTCAAACACTTCAAAAACTAATCACTTCAGATCTGGACAGCAAGGATTCAAGCTTGATTCGTCGAAATCTTGCTTGAAACGATGGAATCTAGCTTCGTTGGATGAAGATCTTCAACTTTGACTCTTGGATCTTCGATCTTGGATGGATGTTGCAACTAGATTAGAGTGGAGAAAAGAAGATGAAGAAATGTTGTAGTCGAGCTCTCAAAATGGCAGCACTTCGTCGCTTCAAAATCCGGTGCCAAAAAGTGAAGAAATGGTCGCGTATTTATAGGCTAGTCGCCCCCTAACTCGGTCAGGTCTTAACTCGCTCGGAGTTAACTCGCTCGGTCTTAGGTCGGCTAAGAATGTCCCCGACCTAACTTAGGTCGCTGCCGACCTAACTCACCCCACACAAGGCCTATCCAACGACCTAAACAAAAACGCGGGTTAACTAAGCCGCCCACACGATCTAACGGTCCCAAAGCTACGCGACTTAAAACTAAGTCGCTCAAGCGACTTAACATTAAGTCGCTCACGCGACTTATCTACACACAGGGTTATCACGACCTAAAACATAACGAGCTATCTACCCTACGACCTAACTAAGTCGCTAACGACTTACGACTTAGAAGGACCACTCGACCCAGCTTCCTTAATTCGGTCAGAACTACTAGGTCGCTAACTCGTTCACCTCTAACTCGCTAACCGGTATCTTCCTTAGGTCGCTCCAAAACCCCTCCGACCTAACAACCATACGACCTAACCCCTTAGGTCGTTAACTCCACTATCTCCTAACTCGCTAGCTATGCTAACTCGCTAACTCGCCCACTTCTTAACCCGTTAGCTCTTAGGTCGGCCAGGTCCTATGAGTCGTTAACTCGGCAACTATCTTAACTTGGTCAAGCTCTTAACTTGTAACTCGTTCACGACCTATCACTTAACTCGTCTACGACCTATCACTTAAGTCGTCTACGAGTTAACCTCTACTCGAGTTAACTTCTCCATACGATCTAACCTCCACACGACTTAGGCTAAGGACGACTTAAACAACACTAACGACCTAGAAATCCTACGATATATCGACACGTAAAATACGGGTCGTTACATTCTCTCCCCCTTAGGAATTTCGCCCCCGAAATTCCAAACAAACAAGAGCAACCATAACTATTCCGCATGCCTACCATCCATAGCAATCAACAAACCATGCATCCAATTTCTAACCTAGCATGCAGAATTCTAAGATAGGAATCAAGTTACAAATTCATGAGATGTCACGACACCTTAGGGCCATACCTCGAAGAGTTCAGGATGAGCTGCCTTCATCCTCTCTTCCTCCTCCCTCGTACAGTCGTTAACATCATCACTCCATTATATCTTGAGCAACGTAATCGTCTTCCTCCTAAGCTGTTTCGTGTCGGTTCCAACAACACGAAGCGGCTTACGAGGTCTCGTAACCACTGGATCAACCTCTAAATCTTCACAGTTATCTGCAGAAACCACCGTAGTTGGGTCGTGCACATACTTCCGTAGATATGACATATGAAAAACATTATGCACTCCCGTCATCTTTTCCGGTAACTCCAATCTATAAGCGAGCTTCCCAATTCGCTCGATGATCGGGAATGGTCCAACAAATCTCGGAGTCAATTTCCCTTTCTTCCCGAATCTAATAACATTCTTCAGAGGAGAAATCTTCACAAAAACCATATCTCCTACGTCAAATTCCAAATCCTTACGACGCTTATCAGCATAACTTTTCTGACGATCTTGGGCTGCCTTCATTCGTCTCCGAATGATCTCTATACAATCCGTAGTCTGTCGAATCATTTCTGGCCCAAGTATCAACTTTTCTCCTGTTTCCAACCAACATGTCGGAGAATTACACGGCCTTCCATACAATGCCTCATATGGTGCCATACCAATACTCGACTGATAACTGTTATTGTACGCAAACTCCACCAAATGAAGATGATCTTCCCACGATCCTCCGAAATCCAAAACACATGCTCTGAGGAGATCTTCCAAAACTCGGTTGACTCTCTCAGTCTGACCATCTGTTTGAGGATGATAAGCTGTACTCAAACACAACTCGGTTCCCAAAACTTCCTGGAAGCTCTTCCAAAATCCACTAGTGAACAATGGGTCTCGATCGCTCACTATACTCTTCGGAATACCATGGAATCGAACTATCCACTTAACATACAACTCAGCCAACTTCGATGCAGTCCTAGTCGATCGAACAGGAATGAATCTTGCACTCTTGGTCAACCGATCTACTATGACCCAAATCCCTTCATTTCTTGCTCTTGTTCTAGGTAGACCATCGATAAAATCCATCGATATCTGTTCCCACTTCCACATAGGAACTTCTAATGGCTGAAGTAATCCACTGGGCTTTTTCTGCTCTGCTTTAACCAACTGACAATTCATACACTTGGAAATAAAATTTCCAACATCCTTCTTCATACCTTCCCAATAATAGGTTCTCTTCATATCCCGATACATCTTATTTCCACCTGGATGAATTGTCAACTTCGAGTGATGACTTTCTCTAAGAACTTCATCTCTCAATCCATCTACATCGGGAACAACTAGTCGTCCTTGCTTCCGAAGCCAACCCTCTCGATCGACTTCGAATCCTTTATCCTTTTCTGGGTCCAATCCAGATTCCAAATCTCGGATAATCTTGACAAGCTTATCGTCTCGCTTTTAGCTCTCGCCAATTCTCTCCACCAGAGTAGGCTTATCGATAAGTTTGCCAACATCTCAGGTTCCAATTCACATCTGGACCTGAAATCAAATCCAGCCAAATACTCGAGACTCTTCCATTCCGAAAACATGGCTCCCAATCCGGCATGTCTTCGACTCAACGCATCAGCTACTGCGTTACCTTTTCCTGGAGTATAAGCTATACCAAAATCATATGATGCCAAAAACTCTAGCCACCGTTGCTGCCGAAGATTCAAATCCTTTTGGGAGAAAAGATACTTCAACGACTTATGATCCGTAAACAACTCGAATCGAACTCCCAATAGATAATGTCTCCATATCTTCAGAGCAAACACAATCGCCGCCAACTCCAAATCATGGGCCGGGTAATTCCTTTCATGCGGCTTTAGTTGTCGACTTGCATACGCAACAACTCTATCCTTTTGCATTAGCACTGCTCCAAGTCCAGTACCACATGCATCGGTGTAAACCACCATCTCATCATTCCCACTTGGAATAGTCAAAACAGGAGCACTTGTTAGTCGCTCTTTTAGGATTACGAAAGCTTGCTCACACTTATCATCCCATCTGAACACTTGGTTCTTCTTCGTCAATCCTGTTAACGGTGCAGCTATCTTGGAAAAGTCTTTGATAAACCGACGATAATATCCTGCTAATCCAAGAAAGCTTCTTACATCGGATGCATTCTTAGGTCTAACCCAATCCTGGATTGCTGCCACCTTAGCGGGATCAACCGCTATTCCATTTCCAGAAATAACATGGCCTAAGAATCTCACTTCACTCTTCCAGAAGTGACACTTCGAAAACTTAGCCTTCAGCTGATGTTTCCGTAAGATTTCCAAAACAATACGCAAGTGCGTCTTGTGCTCTTCCTCAGTTCTGGAATAAGTCAGAATATCATCCACGAATACAAGTACGAACTTGTTCAACTGATCTCTGAATACTCTATTCATAAGATCCACAAAATATGCTGGTGCGTTAGTCAGTCCAAACGGCATTACTAGCCACTCATAAAAACCGGATGGTGTCCTAAAAGCAGTCTTCGGCACACTATCCTTTGCCACTCTCAACTGGTGAAATCCCATTGCCAAATCCATCTGAGAAAACACCTTAGCCTCGTGAAGCTGATCAAACAAGTCATCTATTCTCGGCAATGGATACTTGTTCTTCCTAGTTACCTTATTCAGCTCACGATAATCAACACACAACCTCAACGATCCATCCGCTTTGGTTGCGAACACAACTGGTGCACCCCATTCGGACACACTACGCCGAATGAATCCTTTTCGTAAAAGGTCATCAACCTGCACCCTCAACTCTTGCTGCTCCTTAGGCGCCATCCGCCTAAGAGGCATCACAACAGGTCTGGCTCCCTCAACTAGATCGATACGAAACTCGATCTCCCTATGCGGCGGTAGTCCTTTGACTTCGTCAAAGACATCCTCAAATCCATTCACAATAGGCACCGATGACAGTCCATCCCGTGGAACAACCAGCGAATACATGAAGCTCATGAAGACGCCTTCCTCATGCTTACATCGTATCATAACCTTTCGCCCTTCCACATTCCCGACTGTCACCTCCAGCCTCTCACAATCAATCCTTGCCGCATACTTCCTAAGTCAGTCCATACCCAAAATAATTCCGAACCCCGCAAAGTTCAGAACAAAGCAATCACAAACAAACGAGCAATCATGACTCGACACAACTAGACCACGGCATATCATACACAAACATGACGAACCCCCAACTGGATTAGTCACAACCAATGGCCTATCAACAATATCCGGTTCCAAACCTAACCGGCCTACAAGATCATCACAAACAAAAGAATGCGACGCTCCAGTATCAAACAACACTCTAACTGGAACACCACAAATGGAAAGAGTACCTTGAACCACCACACTCTTCCCTTTCTCTTCAGCAGTAAGAGCTTTTGAAAACGACGGCACAGCTCCCAAAGCATAAGCTTGCACAATTTGCCTGTCCTTCCTCGGTTCTGGACAATCTTTCCTGAAATGCCCTGGCTTGTCACAGTTGTGGCATTTCGTCGGCGCCTTTGGATTCCTACAATCCTTGGAGAGATGGCCCTTCTGCTGGCA
The DNA here is from genome assembly GCA_030765085.1 of Allium cepa. Lineage (NCBI taxonomy): Eukaryota > Viridiplantae > Streptophyta > Magnoliopsida > Asparagales > Amaryllidaceae > Allium > Allium cepa. The sequence continues at coordinate 204,066,931 of CM060944.1, read as the reverse complement.
ATTATAGCAAGTCATTTCGCCCCTCGGCTTCTTCTGGCCATCCTTACCCTTCTGTTGCTGTTGCTTCCTCTTCTTGTTTCCACCCTTCTGTGGCTTAAACCCTTCCTTGGTTACAGCAACAACAGATCTCTCCCTAGGAAACAAATTCTCATGCCTGAGAGCTTTCTCCACAAGCTTCTCAAACGGATCGTCCAGATGATCCACCAACTGTCTTCCAAGATAAGAATCCAAACCGGTCACAAACTTCTCATTCTTCTGATAGGGAGAATCAATATACGATCTGGCATACTTGGACAAAGCTTCAAACTCAGAAACATACTCAAGAACGGGTCTTCCACCTTGCTTGAGCTCCACAAACTTTTTAAACAAGACAGATTTCTGAGCCGTAGAGATGAACTTAGCTTCAAATCTGACTTGGAATTGCTCCCAAGTAATCTCTTCCTCTGGAGTATCGATGGTGATAGAGTTCCACCAATCAGAAGCTCTTCCTTGAAGCTGTCTTGATGCAAGCTTCCTCTTAGTTGCATCCTCAATCCCCAAATCTCCAAAGATTCTTCTACAAGCATCTATCCATCTTTGGACTTCAATGGTCGATTCCGTTCCCAAGAAAACCTTCCCTCCAAGAGCAGTATAGTCCTTACAAAGCTTAGCAAAATCCACCGGTCTTGGAGCTTGAACTTGAACTCCAACATCCACTGATGGCCCTGAAGCTGGTATCCTTCTCATGATCGAAGTCATCATGGCCTCAAACATAGGAGCATAATCAACAGCTTCCCTAGCAGCACGGCCTTCCCTAGCAGCCGGTCTCCCCCTTCGACTCATCCTTAATATCTACAAAAAGGAATGACTTAGAACACCTTGAGAAACAACTGCATAAGGAGTTCAAATCCTTCTAAACTACTATATTATATATAGTAATCACTCATCAAAATACAATTACGTCTCTCATACGTAGTTACGTCAGCGAGCGTTGGCTAAAATCGATTAACCTGGCTCTGATACCAAATGTGACGACCGCCCATGACTCCCGTACGGAAACAAGAGAATGGTGCGCTGAAGGTGTGCCAGACAGCCATGGGTGACCGTCAAGGTAGAATAAACATCGCAGAATCTATCGTACAACTCACAGCGCATGGATAAATACAATAGAGAAATATAATATAGTGAAGCTCTATAGAACAGGACATCATCATATAAGCATCATAATAGTTTTATACAAACATATGAACCATCCATACATCAAAGCCTCACTACATAACACTCAAACAAATACAGCAGCGGAACACCCAGTACATATAATATGAAATAATATGCAAAAGCCTCCTGCTCGTCTTTGTCATCATCAGCGTAGATCTCCAAAAACAGCACCTGTCACCTGCTACCTAGTCTGCCCATCCCAACATGGATGAACAGCCCAAGGTAATAAGAGGAGACATCAAACCTTGAGTCAGACAAAGTCTTAGTGAGCAGTAAATAAACTATCAAACATACCAAAAGAGTATAAGGGATAAAAGGAATAGGAACCAAACCATCCCACTCCACCTCTTTCTACAGTGATAGCCCCAGACACACATTAAGGAGAAGCAATCATAACATAGCAAGCAATTAAAGTAAAGCAATAATCACTCGAGTCAAGGTCGATGTTTTCCAAATACAAACCCCCAAGGCCTAAACCAAGATCAGATAAGCACCCAGAAAACACCGCTCTTGAGACCGAATGATGATACAATCAAACGTCCAAACATCCATGACTCTGGCTATCACTGTTATCATTGCCTTGATTTCACCGTTAGTTGAACGACCATCTGTCAAGGGCTAATGGTAACCCCGGTTCTAGACAAAACTGTAACGACCCGCCTTTTTGGACATTTTAAACCGACGATCAAATACCCATGTCGATTCCAAACCATTAAAAGGGCAGATAGTTATTGGGGTAATTAAGAAAAGAAAAGGAAGGGAAATAAAGGAAATGAAACAACACAGAATCTCACAGCGGAAGGCTAAAGTATAATAATAAAATAACAGTTCATGAAGCTGTTAATTAAATGAATACATTTGATTATTATTATACAACATTTATCAGAGTTACATACACAACAAATATCATACAACAATGCAGCGGAATGGAATGAATATAATAGTAGTAGATAATATACCAAATCTTCGTCTCCGTCCTCCAAGGAAATGATCTTCAACCTAAACTGAAAACTCAGGACTGACCCGAGCGAAATGAAAAGACAAAACACTCGAGTCAGGACTAAATATCCTTATGAAAGTTAAATCAATCGTAAATAAATATGAGTGTAAACGGCGTCAGAGATGTTTACGGGGTTTGACATCTCCTATCCAGTGTCAACGTGCGTGCAATAACTTAAGAGATGTTACGGGATTTTCCATCTCTCAAGGATCCGTGAAACTATCTACTATGTAGTAATATACGCTAAGTAGATAATGTCTATCAGTAATATAAAGTATCAAAATAGCGTTAAGGCGTTACCATAATCCCCCTTAACACATTTTATATTCCCAAAAGCATATACAAGACCGTAGTTTCCCCAAAACCGGAAGTCACCAGAGGGCAATCCATATACTCAAGGTACAAATCAAAACGTAGTGGTCGCGAATAGGATAATCAGTATGACAAGGTACATGAGGCGATACCAACTAGGATACTAGTAGTTGCGTGATCCGGACTGATGTTGGGCATAGCCAGCAGCCACCCCAACACCGCGAAACAACACTCCCAAATCAAGGGGTGCACCCAAATCGCATCACAAATGTAATAGATATGGTATCGAAGAAGTGTGTCCACTAGAGGTGGGCGAACCTCAATGGCCCGGCGCGGCTCCTGTTTTAGTCATGTCAGGGGTCATCCAATAATCGTTCTCTTTCTTCAGTCAACGCGTTCACCAAACCATCCACTTCATTCTGGATCAACACTCCGCGTATAATAGTTATTAAAGTGGTTTTCGGTATCGACAGAGAGTATGTCCATATCCGATCCCGGTCTCTTTAATAACTACGTATTATTACACCGTTGGCTATTTTACATTTCAAATCGATTCATAATTGGTATCAAAATATCATATTCGCTTCAAAAATCAAATCCATTCAAATATCATCGTATCTTTCAAAATATCAGATTTCATATTTAAATTCAAGATTTAAATATAAACATTTCACCTTATTGACCAGCTTAGGATTTTAGAAAAATAGTTTTAAGTAGTTTAAAAGTAGTTTTAAATAATTAAAATAGTTAAAACACTTAAAATCTTTAAAATGGATTTAAAATAGATAAATTAGTTTAAAATAATTTAAATTGGGTTAAGTAGATTTAAAATAGATTAAAATAGTTTAAGCATTCAAAATGGTTTATATAACAGAGTAATTTGGAAAACAAATTAAAACAGCTTCAAAATCAATCCATTTCAATTATAACTTCCCAATTCAAATCAATTTCAATTTCCATTCTACCGATTCAATTTCGATTTCAATTCAAAACAATGTCAACTTTTACTTCAAATCAATTCAATTCTACATTCACCTTTAATTAATTCAATTTCAATTTATATCGATTTGGAGCTTGATTTCTCAAAATATCAATTTATAACACTTAACAAAATTTCCAACAATATTCAAGTTTAAATCCAAATTCCAAATATGATTCAATTCCAAACTCGATTTCAAAACATCATTTTCATATCACTTTTACTTAGTAATATTCAAAGCTCGAAATAATGTTCAATCTTTAAAATAAATAGATTTTCGAAATTCAATCATATCCAAATTTTAAATTTTAAAGTCACAACTTAAATCATTTACCAATTTCTTTTAACCAAAATTTATTTCAACATTCCAACTCAAATTTTCGACAAATTCGATTTCTATAAATTGATTTCTATTTATAACTTTTAAATCAAAACATTTAAATAAATTTTAAATCGACGATTTCAAAAATTATTTATTTAGCCAATTCGGTGTCCGTATATAATTTTCTATCCTATGGCCAAGTAATTTTTTATTTCAATTAAATGTCAGGAATGAGTATACATTACTTAAATTAATCTCAGTATCATATGTATGCATAACAGGATCTATATAAGCAAATAAACATCCAAACATTCAATTATCAATCAATAGCATCCATCAAAATACATCATCCAATAAACAATACAATTCATGGCAGTTTCATAGTTATCAATGTCAGGTAATTTAATCGCAATTCAATTTTAATTTCAATTTAACTGTCAATTTAATTTTTCAACGGTTAATGCAAATGACAAGCTATATGACAATTAAATTTTTACCAAACAACCACAAATAAAATCATAACCCTTCATAATATCAAATTTAACTAGCATAAAATATTTAGTACGGTGTGAGCGTTATAAAACACTCACCTTGATTTTTACGATTTAAATCAAATCGAACGACGTTCGATTTAACCCAAAATTTTCTCTAGCTCCAAATGATTCCAATCCAGTTCCATAGCGAAGAGCTCGTCCATACGATTCCAACGCGACTGGTTTCGCGCGTTTTCGACCTCGTATGAAAAAGATATGTATTTTTGAAGTTCTAAACGAATTAATAAAATAATTAAACCAATTTCTTATAATAATTTATACCCATGCCATCAGGACCGTTAATCAAGCTCACTGAATCCAGGCCGTTATCCCTTTCTTCCCTCTCGCGTTTCCAGGCAAGAACACACGCATGCGCTAAAAACCCAAAACCGGCCCTATGCCCTAAATCACGCACCAACTCCGACGACATCCAGCACGATCAGGATGCTCCATCGCGTGCGCCACCATCGGAGCTTCTCACGGCCGCGAGCGTATGAAGCTCGGTCGCCTCCATCACTCGAAAAATGTGAGTGTATGCCGGCCCTTCCAACCCATTTTCCCGACGATCCGTAGCTTTGTTCCCGATCACCACCGTTGGATTTACAGAACTCACGTAGCTCTACAATTTCCTAGTTGATAAACTTCGCTAAAAGCTGATGGATTAAGAGATTTGGATGGGAGAAATTTTGAGGTTTTCGGCCATTGATCCATGAAGTGGACCCACGAACCCTAAACCCCTCTTTTTTTTTTATTTTAGAATATAAGGCTATTTATAGGAAACGACGAACACTATTTATCCGGCTTTTCCAAACTCCGAATTTCGTGCGTTAACTGACATTCCAAGGGTTTATCCCGCGTTCCGGACACAATGGAACAGGTTTCGGAAGCTAATTCGATCATCCGTGCGAGTTACGGCAATAAACGATCAAATTTAAATTAAACCGATTTAACGAATTTCTATGCGTTTTGGCTTGCCCCGGACAAACGGTAAATCCGTTTGACTTAAAATTTGAAACCTTACAATAATATCACATTACGGATCCAATGAAACTAGTTTCGTCGAAATCCGAGACCGTTTGAAAAATGACTATTTTAACTCGCCAAATTAATATTAAAACAATTTCAACGCGTTTCGAGCTGCCACGGTCAAACGACAACTCCGATTGCTACGAAAATTGAAATCCGATACTAACTAACTATTACGGATCCAATGAAACTAGTTTTGTCCAATTCTGAGACTGTTCAAAAATTGACTATTTTCCAGTCGAAAATTAAATATTAAAATATTCAATTTTCACAAATAAATTTTAAATTCGGTTTTAAAAGTTCTATAACATCACTATAAAATCAATATGATAAAATAAAATTTTACAAATCATTTTTAATCATATTAAACCCGTTATTTAATTTATCCAATAAATTCCAAATATTTAATTTAGACAATTTCGCTTATCCAATAATTCATTATCTTTTGAAATATTGAAATTGAACTTATAAGATTCAACTTTTAAAACCATTTCAAAATTTAGAACTCTATTTTCATTTTACAGTTATTCAATTATTCAATAAGTTTTAAATATTTAATTTAAACAATTTACGTGTTCAATATTCAATATTTGATTTCAAATAGATTTTACTTATCAATCAACTACTCTCTTATACCAAATGAATTCAACATTTATCACCCAATTCGACTATCGATTGCAAAAGAATTTACTAAGTCGCATTTATTTTCATTACTTGGATAATTATTATTGCAATTCCTTTCAGTTATTATTATACCAAACGAATCACAAATTTTTTTCTAACACTAAATCACGAAATCTTATTAAATTAGCTATTTTAATTATCGAAAATTTACGGGTCGTTACACTCTCCCCCACTCACAACTTTTCGTCCCCGAAAAGGAAAAAGAAGGGAAAAGAAACTAAGTATAGAATTCAACATCAGATATATTTTATCAAAGTTAGCAACTTATAAAACAATGAAATTCCATTTATAAAGTCATAACTACGCTTCCACAATGTTACTCTGAACGGCTTTCTAAATTTAAAAGTTAGTTATCAAAACAAGTTATAAAATTTTAAAACTTGAAAAATTTTCTAACGTTTGGATTTACGGAAAATTTCGGCAGTCTCCTTTGCGCGGCTCGATCGGAAAAAATATAATAGCATATATATCACAAATATACATCTCATCTCAATGATGAGGCATCCCATATGTGGGGAAACAACATATAAATATCACCAATATCATATAAAACCGTAAGCGTACCTTTTATTTAGCATTTATTAGCATTTTACTTACATTATGCGTTTAGCGTAGAAGCGAGCTCCACAACGAAGCGCAACCCCTTTGCTACCTACTAAAATGCTCAATAACTAAGTTAGAACCATGCATATAAAGATAGATTGCTATACTTAGCCTACACAACATATATATAACATATTTAGCTTCAAAACTGAGATTTCAATTTCTGGACAACAAACAAATCTTAGCTTTAGGTCACCTAAACGGTAAAATTTGACAATAGAATCTAAACAAAAGTTGTTACATTCATTTCAGGCTTTCCGGAATGTCCAAAATCATCGAATTCGGATCATCCGTTCAAAAGTTATGGCCGTTATACTTAGGGGATACGCTTCAGCCTGGGCAGTGTTTGCGCAGGTCCGCGACGTTCACCCACATTTCCGACCTTCTAAACGACATCAAAACACAAAACACTTAAAACAAAAGTTTTAGCTTAAGTTCTTAGATTTCCATAAAGGGCAAGATCATCAAAATCAGATAAACCAGTCAAAAGATATGGCGAAAATACTAAGGGTGTATACTACTGATTTTGCTTATTTTTACACAGGACAGCGAGTAACATTCAAGTTTTTAACCTATTAAACGAAGGAATTTTCTCAAGTTATCTAAACAAAAGTTTTGCTATAGTTTCTGAGCTTTTCGAAAAGTCTAAAATCGTCGAATTCCGTTTAGCCATTTAAAAGTTATGGTTGTTTTCGTTTCAGCATATATTGGACAAATTTGGATTTTCCCAAAAATTTGCTTTTATTATTTCAAAGTGCAAACCATCAAAACTTCAAATTTTCAAAAAAAAACAATCATAAACACAAAGTCATTTATTTTCTTATTCATCCATGCAATAGGTTTACATTCAATTTGTTTCCGATTTATTCAAGTTTGTTTCATTCACATTTAAATTCAAGTCAATTTGCTTCAATTTAAATTGAATTCAATTATATTTAATTTCACTTTGCTTCAAACTTGAATTTAATTTTTTTTTTATTCCGTTTATTCAATTCCATTAACACTAATGAATTCTACTTAATCAATTTTCATCCATCTAACAACCAATGCATATCAAACATTAACAACCATCCAGAATCTACACGAAATCAATTATACATTTCCAAGTCAATTTTTTTTAATTTCATACACTTCCAAGTTTATTGACATTTAGTTATATTCAAATTTAATTAGTTTCCATTTACCAATTTTATATTTCATTAATTTTAAATTTTATTCATTCATTATATATATTATTCATTTTACAGCTTAAATTTCTTTTATATTTATAACTATCAATAGATCTTCACATTTTATTATTCACTCTCACATTGGTATATTATTTCTCTACTTATCCTTATTAGCATTTTAAACCCTTTAAGTATTTGGTAAGTTATAGTTATGCAAATAGAATGTAGTTAAACAACATACAACTTCTTTTCATTTAAAGTTGAATTTTAAATTAATTAATTCTTAAGTCATTACTTAAATTTCACTATAATTTTTTTCACATTTACATTCACATATAGAATTTCCATTTTATATTAACATAATTGTGAATCACCTTTAAATGTTAATTTAAATTCCAATTATTTACTAACAATTTTATTTATATTTGCAAACCATTAATTAAATGCATATTTCATTATTCAAACCTATACTTGTATATTATCCAATTAACAATTCATATAACATTTTTGAACTTCTTAAATATTTTGGTAAGTTATATCTATGCTATAGAATGAATTTTAATACTACGCGAGTTTTACAGTTTCACTTTTATTTTAAGTTCATGATTTCCTAATTCTAAGGATTTCTACTACAATTGATATTTTTTACTTAGCTCTTAGGTTCATTTCTCATTTCACAATTCAGAAGTTCCTTAATGATTCAAGTCTAAATTCATTTCAATCATTTAAAAAAATCATTAATTTTTAAAGGACTTAAGAATTCCAATCCCGGTTTCATTTCAAATCAAGTTTTGAAATAATATATACTTATATAATTTATATATCAAATCATACTATAGAGAATACAAAATAAAATAAATTTGAATCAAAACAAGGTTTAGACAAGCTATTAAATGGTCTCCCCCACTCGGACTCTCGAAAATAAACGCCGATGATGCGTGCACTCATCACCGAAATCATTTTCTAACGTCAAGAGAAGGGAATATAACACTTATCATAAAAAAAATCCTTCGAAAACAATTTCAACTCAATTATACTATCATATAATGCTTATATTATATTTTTCAAATTCTTGTAAGTCAATCTCAAACACCGGAATTTAAATTCCCAAATCCAAGTTAAAATTCATTTATATTCATTATCAATTGTGTTTACAAGATTTCATTTTCCTAAATCCATTGTTATTTAATCAATTGTTGTAAATATTGACTGATCAAACAATAACGATAATAATCTAATATTATCATCTCCTAACAATCAATTCAATCAAAATGAATAAATATTCAAATAATTCTTTATATAAAAATATATTCCAAAACGATATTGTGTTGGTTTGTCCTATTCGAGTGTTTAGAAATTCCTATCGACGCCTTGGCGTCCCAAGTATCGACCAAAATTCATAAATACTCAACGGAACAAATTAACACAATATAAAACCATTTTATATCAAATAACAAGTACGCTCTCTCATATACACTCAACTCATTCATATAGTTTACCTCTATTTCAATGAGTTATTCCCCACTAGAGCCAAGGTTTATCGCTAAACCAAAGCTCTGATACCAACTGTAACGACCCGCCTTTTTGGACATTTTAAACCGACGATCAAATACCCATGTCGATTCCAAACCATTAAAAGGGCAGATAGTTATTGGGGTAATTAAGAAAAGAAAAGGAAGGGAAATAAAGGAAATGAAACAACACAGAATCTCACAGCGGAAGTCCAAAGTATAATAATAAAATAACAGTTCATGAAGCTGTTAATTAAATGAATACATTTGAAATGAATACATTTGATTATTATTATACAACATTTATCAGAGTTACATACACAACAAATATCATACAACAATGCAGCGGAATGGAATGAATATAATAGTAGTAGATAATATACCAAATCTTCGTCTCCGTCCTCCAAGGAAATGATCTTCAACCTAAACTGAAAACTCAGGACTGACCCGAGCGAAATGAAAAGACAAAACACTCGAGTCAGGACTAAATATCCTTATGAAAGTTAAATCAATCGTAAATAAATATGAGTGTAAACGGCGTCAGAGATGTTTACGGGGTTTGACATCTCCTATCCAGTGTCAACGTGCGTGCAATAACTTAAGAGATGTTACGGGATTTTCCATCTCTCAAGGATCCGTGAAACTATCTACTATGTAGTAATATACGCTAAGTAGATAATGTCTATCAGTAATATAAAGTATCAAAATAGCGTTAAGGCGTTACCATAATCCCCCTTAACACATTTTATATTCCCAAAAGCATATACAAGACCGTAGTTTCCCCAAAACCGGAAGTCACCAGAGGGCAATCCATATACTCAAGGTACAAATCAAAACGTAGTGGTCGCGAATAGGATAATCAGTATGACAAGGTACATGAGGCGATACCAACTACGATACTAGTAGTTGCGTGATCCGGACTGATGTTGGGCATAGCCAGCAGCCACCCCAACACCGCGAAACAACACTCCCAAATCAAGGGGTGCACCCAAATCGCATCACAAATGTAATAGATATGGTATCGAAGAAGTGTGTCCGCTAGAGGTGGCGAACCTCAATGGCCCGGCGCGGCTCCTGTTTTAGTCATGTCAGGGGTCATCCAATAATCGTTCTCTTTCTTCAGTCAACGCGTTCACCAAACCATCCACTTCATTCTGGATCAACACTCCGCGTATAATAGTTATTAAAGTGGTTTTCGGTATCGACAGAGAGTATGTCCATATCCGATCCCGGTCTCTTTAATAACTACGTATTATTACACCGTTGGCTATTTTACATTTCAAATCGATTCATAATTGGTATCAAAATATCATATTCGCTTCAAAAATCAAATCCATTCAAATATCATCGTATCTTTCAAAATATCAGATTTCATATTTAAATTCAAGATTTAAATATAAACATTTCACCTTATTGACCAGCTTAGGATTTTAGAAAAATAGTTTTAAGTAGTTTAAAAGTAGTTTTAAATAATTAAAATAGTTAAAACACTTAAAATCTTTAAAATGGATTTAAAATAGATAAATTAGTTTAAAATAATTTAAATTGGGTTAAGTAGATTTAAAATAGATTAAAATAGTTTAAGCATTCAAAATGGTTTATATAACAGAGTAATTTGGAAAACAAATTAAAACAGCTTCAAAATCAATCCATTTCAATTATAACTTCCCAATTCAAATCAATTTCAATTTCCATTCTACCGATTCAATTTCGATTTCAATTCAAAACAATGTCAACTTTTACTTCAAATCAATTCAATCCTACATTCACCTTTAATTAATTCAATTTCAATTTATATCGATTTGGAGCTTGATTTCTCAAAATATCAATTTATAACACTTAACAAAATTTCCAACAATATTCAAGTTTAAATCCAAATTCCAAATATGATTCAATTCCAAACTCGATTTCAAAACATCATTTTCATATCACTTTTACTTAGTAATATTCAAAGCTCGAAATAATGTTCAATCTTTAAAATAAATAGATTTTCGAAATTCAATCATATCCAAATTTTAAATTTTAAAGTCACAACTTAAATCATTTACCAATTTCTTTTAACCAAAATTTATTTCAACATTCCAACTCAAATTTTCGACAAATTCAATTTCTATAAATTGATTTCTATTTATAACTTTTAAATCAAAACATTTAAATAAATTTTAAATCGACGATTTCAAAAATTATTTATTTAGCCAATTCGGTGTCCGTATATAATTTTCTATCCTATGGCCAAGTAATTTTTTATTTCAATTAAATGTCAGGAATGAGTATACATTACTTAAATTAATCTCAGTATCATATGTATGCATAACAGGATCTATATAAGCAAATAAACATCCAAACATTCAATTATCAATCAATAGCATCCATCAAAATACATCATCCAATAAACAATACAATTCATGGCAGTTTCATAGTTATCAATGTCAGGTAATTTAATCGCAATTCAATTTTAATTTCAATTTAACTGTCAATTTAATTTTTCAACGGTTAATGCAAATGACAAGCTATATGACAATTAAATTTTTACCAAACAACCACAAATAAAATCATAACCCTTCATAATATCAAATTTAACTAGCATAAAATATTTAGTACGGTGTGAGCGTTATAAAACACTCACCTTGATTTTTACGATTTAAATCAAATCGAACGACGTTCGATTTAACCCAAAATTTTCTCTAGCTCCAAATGATTCCAATCCAGTTCCATAGCGAAGAGCTCGTCCATACGATTCCAACGCGACTGGTTTCGCGCGTTTTCGACCTCGTATGAAAAAGATATGTATTTTTGAAGTTCTAAACGAATTAATAAAATAATTAAACCAATTTCTTATAATAATTTATACCCATGCCATCAGGACCGTTGATCAAGCTCACTGAATCCAGGCCGTTATCCCTTTCTTCCCTCTCGCGTTTCCAGGCAAGAACACACGCATGCGCTAAAAACCCAAAACCGGCCCTATGCCCTAAATCACGCACCAACTCCGACGACATCCAGCACGATCAGGATGCTCCATCGCGTGCGCCACCATCGGAGCTTCTCACGGCCGCGAGCGTATGAAGCTCGGTCGCCTCCATCACTCGAAAAATGTGAGTGTATGCCGGCCCTTCCAACCCATTTTCCCGACGATCCGTAGCTTTGTTCCCGATCACCACCGTTGGATTTACAGAACTCACGTAGCTCTACAATTTCCTAGTTGATAAACTTCGCTAAAAGCTGATGGATTAAGAGATTTGGATGGGAGAAATTTTGAGGTTTTCGGCCATTGATCCATGAAGTGGACCCACGAACCCTAAACCCCTCTTTTTTTTTTATTTTAGAATATAAGGCTATTTATAGGAAACGACGAACACTATTTATCCGGCTTTTCCAAACTCCGAATTTCGTGCGTTAACTGACATTCCAAGGGTTTATCCCGCGTTCCGGACACAATGGAACAGGTTTCGGAAGCTAATTCGATCATCCGTGCGAGTTACGGCAATAAACGATCAAATTTAAATTAAACCGATTTAACGAATTTCTATGCGTTTTGGCTTGCCCCGGACAAACGGTAAATCCGTTTGACTTAAAATTTGAAACCTTACAATAATATCACATTACGGATCCAATGAAACTAGTTTCGTCGAAATCCGAGACCGTTTGAAAAATGACTATTTTAACTCGCCAAATTAATATTAAAACAATTTCAACGCGTTTCGAGCTGCCACGGTCAAACGACAACTCCGATTGCTACGAAAATTGAAATCCGATACTAACTAACTATTACGGATCCAATGAAACTAGTTTTGTCCAATTCTGAAACTGTTCAAAAATTGACTATTTTCCAGTCGAAAATTAAATATTAAAATATTCAATTTTCACAAATAAATTTTAAATTCGGTTTTAAAAGTTCTATAACATCACTATAAAATCAATATGATAAAATAAAATTTTACAAATCATTTTTAATCATATTAAACCCGTTATTTAATTTATCCAATAAATTCCAAATATTTAATTTAGACAATTTCGCTTATCCAATAATTCATTATCTTTTGAAATATTGAAATTGAACTTATAAGATTCAACTTTTAAAACCATTTCAAAATTTAGAACTCTATTTTCATTTTACAGTTATTCAATTATTCAATAAGTTTTAAATATTTAATTTAAACAATTTACGTGTTCAATATTCAATATTTGATTTCAAATAGATTTTACTTATCAATCAACTACTCTCTTATACCAAATGAATTCAACATTTATCACCCAATTCGACTATCGATTGCAAAAGAATTTACTAAGTCGCATTTATTTTCATTACTTGGATAATTATTATTGCAATTCCTTTCAGTTATTATTATACCAAACGAATCACAAATTTTTTTCTAACACTAAATCACGAAATCTTATTAAATTAGCTATTTTAATTATCGAAAATTTACGGGTCGTTACAAAAACTCCGCACGTCGTCGCAGCCCGTGCCTAGGAATTTTCGCAACTACCCAGAGTACTAGCACGTCGTCGCAGCCCGTGCTTGGAACGTCGTCGCAGCCCGTTCCAACGTACTCTTGCTTTGAGCATGCTAGAACCTTCAACAACGATGAGATCTCAGCCTCCTAGTCATCCTCCTCGACGACTATTTTCATACTAGCTCAAGCGCCTCTCGAGCCATCCATTATCAACAAACTCGCATCGCATCATCGAGTTATCAACATGCTTGGGATGATCCCGTCTAGATTAAACCAAGGCTATCTCACATCATGCTTCGCTTTATCGCATCATAGCAAAGTCTCATCTCAACATCATGGCTTGCCTTATCGCATCATGGCAAAGTCCCATCTCAACATCATGGCTTGCCTCATCGCATCACGGCAAAGTCCCATCTCAACATCATCTAATTCATACATATGAGCTTCAACATCCGCTTCATATGCCACAAGCAGCTTTCCTTATTCAAGAGCCTCTTCCGTAGCTTTTGAATCGTCTTTGACCATACTTGTCCAAATCTATCAACTAGATAACTTATTCACAACAATCAAACAAGGCAAACATTAATCCAAACAAATAAGTAGTCAATAGGCATTTATAACTAAAATGGCAATTTCGTAAATAAATGAGCAAGGATCTATCATACATGAATCAAGGGTTTTTAGCATAGATCTAACAAATATAAATCATGGGTTTTGTCTCTACAACTTGATAAATGAACTTGCATAAGTAAACATCTTCATAAGTAATGGATCTACACTTGGATCTAAAGAAATATGCATAAAATCACTATCTACAACACTTCAACAAACCACCAATCCAATATACTCCTTTGGGTCCGCGTGAGAGATAACCACCACTCACCGAATCACTCAAACACTTCAAAAACTAATCACTTCAGATCTGGACAGCAAGGATTCAAGCTTGATTCGTCGAAATCTTGCTTGAAACGATGGAATCTAGCTTCGTTGGATGAAGATCTTCAACTTTGACTCTTGGATCTTCGATCTTGGATGGATGTTGGAACTACATTAGAGTGGAGAAAAGAAGATGAAGAAATGTTGTAGTCGAGCTCTCAAAATGGCAGCACTTCGTCGCTTCAAAATCCGGTGCCCAAAAGTGAAGAAATGGTCGCGTATTTATGGGCTAGTCGCCCCCTAACTCGGTCAGGTCTTAACTCGCTCGGAGTTAACTCGCTCGGTCTTAGGTCGGCTAAGAATCTCCCCGACCTAACTTAGGTCGCTGCCGACCTAACTCACCCCACACAAGGCCTATCCAACGACCTAAAAAAAAACGCGGGTTAACTAAGCCGCCCACACGATCTAACGGTCCCAAAGCTACGCGACTTAAAACTAAGTCGCTCAAGCGACTTAACATTAAGTCGCTCACGCGACTTATCTACACACAGGGTTATCACGACCTAAAACATAACGAGCTATCTACCCTACGACCTAACTAAGTCGCTAACGACTTACGACTTAGAAGGACCACTCGACCCAGCTTCCTTAATTCGGTCAGAACTACTAGGTCGCTAACTCGTTCACCTCTAACTCGCTAACCCGGTATCTTCCTTAGGTCGCTCCAAAACCCCTCCGACCTAACAACCATACGACCTAACCCCTTAGGTCGTTAACTCCACTATCTCCTAACTCGCTAGCTATGGTAACTCGCTAACTCGCCCACTTCTTAACCCGTTAACTCTTAGGTCGGCCAGGTCCTATGAGTCGTTAACTCGGCAACTATCTTAACTTGGTCAAGCTCTTAACTTGTAACTCGTTCATGACCTATCACTTAACTCGTCTACGACCTATCACTTAAGTCGTCTACGAGTTAACCTCTACTCGAGTTAACTTCTCCATACGATCTAACCTCCACACGACTTAGGCTAAGGACGACTTAAACAACACTAACGACCTAGAAATCCTACGATATATCGACACGTAAAATACGGGTCGTTACAAAGGCCTCCCGCACACACACACACAATGCAAACGCAGAATCGGAGGAGGTTTCTCCTTATGATAGTCAAAGATGCTTGATACGCATTAAAAAGAAACATTTGATATTATTACTAGTGCATAGTGTAGAGAAAAATTCATTTCGAAAATAAAGATATAAATCTTAGCCAACATAGACATTTCGAACTATGCCTATTATAGCTACCATCTAAACAGTGGTGACCACCATAAGTAAATAGCAGGTTCTACAACTAATACCGTACAAGGTTTCGTATTGGGAATTGGATTTCCAACGAATGATCAGGCCAAGGAACTTCCCATTGCCACATGAGAACGCCTCTAGATGGACGTCCCCGAGAACCAAACCGGATCTCTGCCAACACAAAGCCGGGTTACCCCTAACTGAGTAACAACTGACCGAATATGCCATCCCCCGGTCCTTTGGGACCTTTAACCGAGCGCTCATAATCAATTCACACAATCATAAATAAAGTGTTTCAACATGAGTAAGTATCTGGGCTCCATACCATGATACCACCCTTTTCCAGAAGGAATTGCACATACCCTAAAGGGCGCTACCCCTCATAACCTTGCCGTATCTTTCCTGTTTCGACCATTCCGGGGTGTGAGGCTCGACGAAGTCACGTCCACAAAAACATACTTTATACAAAAGCCATGCTTTGGGTCAACAAATGATCATAGAAATGATCACCAGGATAGACGATCAAATAAATGATCCTATCACAAATAATCAACACAATGATCATTTCACAGCAACACTCAGCATGTCACATTACCAAATTGGGAATATATCGCTGATAACCTTCAACTACATAACCTCTGAGCTCGTATGTCTTAGAGAAGGGTGTTAAGCTAAAAGAATAAATTCTCCGCCACCAACAGAAATATATTTGAAAGAAATTGGCTTTATATCTCAATTTGTAATGTCAGACATACAATCCATACAAGTCTGTTCCGGGCACGAACAGAACCGAAGGCACTTACGAAGAAGTCCTTGCAATCCGGATATTCACAATCCCGATCGGATTTCCCATCACTTAGGGAGTCTCTATACCGTTGCAACTCAGTGCAGAGACAATCGATAGTTCATACTATCGTTCTTGCAAATACCCGGTCTTCAACACCGGTCTTCAAATGCTATCCATAACGACGTATCACATATTCGGAATGGGTTATACGACCCAAAGGTCCTTTCCCGGCTAACCCGAATAGTAAGCGCAACATTTAAAACATATGGATAAGGAATTTCAATTAAGTCACAACTTAATAATCCAAAACTTTTCTTTCAAATGGTTTAAACAAATTACCATTTCAAATCTTTTTAACAAAAGATTAATTTCAAAAAATTCCATTTACGGATTTCAAAAAAATTTCCATTTCAATTGGATTAACTCGTTAAATCTTTAAATCAAAGATTTAACTCATAGCTTTCAAAATTCGATTTACTTGTTGAATCTTTAAATCAAAGATTCAACTTATAGCTTTCAAAATCATTTCTAAAGATTCATTCATACCCTTTCAAAAACAATTTCAATTCAAGTTGGATTAACTCATTCGGCCTTTGAATCAAAGATTCATTTCATAGCTTTCAAAACATTTCAATTCTATTTCAGCTTGAAACCTTTTCAACATAATTGGGAGATCCTTTCTTTAAAATGAAAGCTATTATTATTTGAAAACAAGTAGTTTTTGTTTCGAAGAAATTCGATCTTATTTATACAAGTTAAATCTTTTGGGTTAATTCAAATTCCCAAAATAACACCTCAAAAATGGTTTAAAAAACCCATATAACTTATTATAAGTTGAATAACTTTTCTTTATATCCTAGTTTCCAAATCATAGAATTCAATTTCAAATGTTGAATTCAAATTTAAATCAAAATATTTAAATTTCAAAACTCAATCAAGTTATCCAAACTATATTTCATCTTTGAAATTCCATTTCAAAAGCTTTTCACTTTAATCTCAATCCATTTTCAAAACATTTGAATTCAAATATTCAATTTTATAAATCATTTTAAAATCTGTGACTTAATCGATTTCCTCGTGAAATCCATATTTGTGTGTGTATAAGTGTGGCCCAGCGGTTTAACACAATAGTGCAATGTCATTCAATCATCACAGATTTAAGTACAACAATATCTTTGATAAGCGGTATAACTATAACGCTTATCGTCAATTCACAGATTCACAGATAATATAACAATGTAAATAAATGGATAAATCATACACAGTCACAAAACAAAATATTACCGATCAAATAAGACAGTCAATTCAAGATTTCTCATACAATACAATGCAATATAATCATTCATAAGTAAGGTCAAGCATTTAATAATCATTTATAAACAGGATTAATTTATCGTTTAATCCTAATCAATACAATTTATTTCCAAGTAAATTAATTACTTATGAATTTAATTATCCAATCCTGATTTATTTTACAAATCATTTGATATAAATTTATTTATCTAACACTTTAATTAATTAAATTATTCTTAATTAATCATATTAATTAATTAAATCTTTAAACCAATTTCATAATTAATCATTCAAATTAACTTAAGTAGTTAATAACAAATTTATCAATCACTTAAACATTATTAATTCAACTCTAATTACTATTTTAAAGTAATCCGTCTTAATTAATTTCCAAAATAAGTAATCAATATCAATTAGTCATCTTAATTGGTTACAACCATTTATTTACTTTAAATTAATTACAAGATTAATTAATTCTAAATTAATAAACATCCCTTAATAACTTAATTAATTTAAATCATAAATTAATTAACTTATTAATTTAACCATTTAATTACCTTAAAAATTAGATGGATTATAAATCATTAAACCTTAATTATCTATAAGATAATTTATTTCTTTATTAATGACTTAATTAATATTAAGGTGTAGAACATTACGCTTTTGAATTTAAATTAAAATTTCATTTTGAATTTAAGATTCAAAATGATTTATCATTTAAAACTCTAACCAAATTTAAATATAATTATAAACTCTTTAAACAATGTAAGGTATATTGTTTACTTATATATGAAGCTTATATAAATATTTTTTTTTAAATTAGATTACTCAATTTTTATTTAAAATTAAGCTATTAATCATTTAACTTGCAAATTCAAGTTGAAAACAAATCACAAACTTTCATTCAAAAACCCTTTTTAACATAGTTTTAAACTAGATTTTAATCCTTGTTTAAAAAAAACCTTGATTTAAAACTTTTGATATAAAAATCCAAATTTCATTTTTTTTAAAAATTAAAAATAGTGACAGGTTTTTATTAAAAACCTGTAACCAAACTAAACTAACCCGAGGCAACAGAATATTGCTTCGAGTAAGACATTTCACCACTTCGGGTTAGGCATTCAAATTACCCGGGCTAATCTCGAGCAAAACAACAGCGAGCAAACCTTCCTCCAAACTCACTTCTTCTCCTCCTTCCCAATTCTTTCTTCCATCTGCATGCGTCTCACGGTGCACATGCACACGGTACCTGGCCAACATCTAACTTAGCTCCAACCATCGACACGTCGACTACCTTCCTTTGAGTCACCTCGCAACACCGATCCTCGAACCATCTCGAGAAAAAAAATTCGAACGAACGAACTAAAACAAACTTCAGAACCCATTGCCAAAGTTCACCCTCACCGTCACCTCCAACCACCGGAGTGCCAGCGGCTTCAGACACGTCATCGACAACCCCAAAGCTTCCATTCCCCAAACGTACGTGCAGCTCGATGCACCGAGGAAGTCGAACCAAAACAAAACTTAACCCAGATAAAAACTAGGGTTCTAAACTTAATCGAACTATCTTCGTCGCCACAGTGATTGTGAACCACCTCCACCATTTTTACTGCAACCACCGTACACTCCTCCATCTCCACACAAAACCTCGAGCTCCACGAACTAGCCGATCGCCGGCAATTGCCGAGTCAATGAATTTCAAACAAATGCGAACCGCTCTTGACTCCTAACATTAAAAATGATGATTTAAGCTTTAAAAATCATGTTTTCGTATGCGAATTCAATTCCCATATCTGAATTTGTGAATTAAGTGGTTTGAATCTTAACAAAATTGAGGTTGTGCTCAGTTCTTTTGTTTCCCAGAGACATTGACAAGTTACTTTAACTTGTATACATTTTTAAAACTGAATATATGCTGTAACAAACAACTTTTGTCTTAATCCCAAGTTCAAAAAGTTAATGGATCAAGAGAGATTGATTTTTTTTTTCTTGAAGCAAACTTGGGTTCAGAGTTTTAAAACACAGAACATACATATGTATCAAAGCCTGGAACAGAGCATTCAAAATATTTAAACTATGCTTATTCTCAGAGCATTCAAATATTCTCAGATGTATATGCAAACCAGGTGGACATGTACCAGAGAAAAGTTTATTCATGCATTCATCAGACACATAATAGATTTAAGGAAAATTTGCTCACAGTGTTTTCTAGAGAAAAATGACAGAGCTTGTTTTCTTTTGTCACAGGCTTTGATTTTCCAATAGGAACATTGCTTTGCTTAAGATTGAGGTTTTGTTTATGGTTTGAAATGGATTTTACTTCAGATTTTTCTTAGCTTATGATTTTCGAAACTAAAATGAAGATGATATATGAGGAAGCAAGCATACAGGTTGATATGTTTTTGTACAGGGTGTGACAATGTTGTTTGTACCAAGGACATGGGCTGTTTTTTTACAGAGCTATGTTGCTATTGCTTGTACTTGTTTATTTATTCAGGGTGACATACTTTGTACTGAGAAGATGGGCTGAGATACTTGTATTGTACAGGGATGTATATTATTGTTTTGTACAACATGCATGGCTACATTACTTGCATTCCTTTTTCTCGGCTGATATGATCAATATTTTAGTTGCTGAGATGATATTATGTACTTGTTTTTATAAGCTACAGCCTACATACTTATCTTTTCTTTGCTTGTACATCTTTGTTTTGCTATAGTTACTTACTTTATACTTCATGCTTATGTTAACACTTGGGTTAATTATTATTTTCTTGCTTGCCTATTGTATATGTGTTTCTCATTTTGTTTACAGCAAGTCAATTTGCTTTGTACTTAGTTTGTAGATATTTGTTTTGTTTACACTATACACATTTGAATGTAGTTTGTTTCTTGTCTTATGACTTTTTAATATAAATAAATTTCCATTTTAATATGTCGTTTTAAATTTAGTTGTGTGTTTACTCTATATTTTAGTTAATGTGTTGTTTTGAATTTTAACTATATGTATTTATTTTAATATGTTTACTTTATTTTGTTGACTTTATAGTTTATAGTTTATCTCACATATATTTCTATTTCAATTTCTAACTTAATATTTATTTGTATATTTTATTTTAAAGACTTCATTTTGAATTTGCAAATCAATTTATCAATAAATTTCACCATTTTATTCAAAAACTAAATAAATTATCAATTTAAATTAAATTAAAATCTGGGATCGTTACAGATAACTATGTAACATTATTTAAAATACAAAATCTAAACTTATTTCCTAATATTAGTGCACAAGAGAGTTCTTTGGATGGTCAACATTGATGCTGCAAAGAGTTTTTTGGAAGGTAAACACGATGAACCTTCTATTCTATCATATAAAAATGAGGATATATAACTCTTACTATATTATTTACACAATTTTTCTCATCCTAAATACATACTTCTTAGCAATTTGAAAAAGCATTTATATTTACACCCTTATAAAATTATTTTCATACTACATCCGTATGTACGTTCATACATACATACATACATATTCATATCATATACATACATATCTTTAATAATAGTTGCAATACCTTTGGTGTCACACTTTTTTGGTGTAAACACGAACTACCAAAAATGTCCCTCTACATATATTATCAAATCACAGTATCATCTAAAAATAGGATCTAATAAATAAACTTCATTTACCAATTCAAAACACTCTTTTATAAATATGACTAAATTTCACTATCACTTAAAAATAAGATCAAGTAAATAAACTTTCTTCACCAATTCAAAACTCACGTTCACAAGTATTACCAAATCTTAGTATAACTTCAAAAATAAATCTCACAAATAAACTTTTTTTACAAATTGGATCTTTATTAATTAATGATAAAAATAAAAATTCAAATAACAAAAAATTAGATGTTAAAGCTTTAAATAAAAAATTCAAACTAAATACACATGATTTCATCGTAAAAATATGACTAACTATTTGAATAAATCATTCATCTTAAATGTTTTAACATGTATAATTTACGAAAAACAATTCACGAGTGAAGCTCATGCCATAACGCTCGTATACATATATATAATGATACTATTAATGCTTATAACATACATGGCAAAGATTAATGATAACACTGCTATTTTTAGTGTACTAAGTGTTCTATATTACATAACTATAACATAAAAAGTTTAATCTTTCATATTTTTATCTTATCCAATACAATTCGTCAGTAATTACCTTTTTGTTTACCCCGTCTTCTATTTCTTTCACCCCTATTTCATTTTCTCACCATTTTGTCTCTTTCCCTTTTTTGGTTTCAAATGTATCTTACAGTTCAAAAACAATTCTATGCTACATCCAAATTAAATTAAAGATTCTTTCCAAATAAATTTTTAATCTATCTTTTAAATTTTTTAATCTAACTATCACTTTATTGAATTTGTCAATACTTCTTCAATTTGTATCCAACTTGAATTATTTATGCTTTATTCATTTTTTTGCAGCGAATATGTCTCTACCGGTTCCTTTTGATTGAAAAATAATATGAAGGCCTTTAAAAAAACTTTAGCTTATTGGATCGATCAAACTTGATTTAAAAGTTAGATTTTATTATAATTTGTGTTGTGATTTAATCTGAGGGTTGCGATCTTTCTTCTAAATTTCCGATTTAAAATCTATTCATTTTTATAATTCATTTCTATTCATTTACTCTTTGTAGTGTATAGTATGGTATATCCTAAATTATATTACCATTTGGCTTGCGTGAATTGATTTAGTGAAAGTGCATGGCTTATCCCTAGGGATTGATATTATATATTAGGTGGTTGGCAACTATTTAAATCTTGGACATGCATTTCTTATTCATGTAAGCATTTTCTCTATTTATTCCTCTTTATTAGGTAATAACAACTATGTTTGTTTGAAGATAATACATGATTTAACTCTATCAAGTATTTTACATATATATACTAATAATACTCTTCTATCTTCCTAATTTTCCTTATTAGGTTTGAAATCTCATCATGCCTAATGAATTTATTTCATAGTATAAATTGTCCTCTATAACGATGCATGAATATATTCTTGGAAGATATTCACGTGATAAAAAGGTTGAATGACATGATGTATCACTATCCAATGAAAGCTAATTTACTTGATTTAGAGGTTTAAGAATATAGTCATACGACCTTGCTCATCTTTGCATTAAGATTAATTTATCATCATATATATATATATATATATATATATTCGTTAGTCTCCTTAAATGTCATATATATTGGAATACTATATCGAAGTTTAAATATTCTGTCCATGCATTGATTTACTGTAGAACAATATGCGAATAAAACATTTCCATATACACCATTTTCCGCCTACCTATATCAAAAAATGGTTAGCATAAATAAATATGCATATGTGTGTGTATATAATATTTTGTTTGTGGTTAATGTACATAAGTTATAATAATATAGTTTTTATTAAATTGTATCCAAATTTTCTTAAGAGAATAATAATAAAATAATACTAACAAAACAAAAGGGTAAAATGTTAGTCTATGGAATATAAAATTATAATACCTTAAAAAATACAAAAAAAGAAAAAGGAAAAAAGGAACAGTAGACCTAAATGGTTGTTGCGAACCTTAAATCTATAAACTAATTAAGATCTTCCATCTTAATAAATTCAAATCTGTTATATATATATATATATATATTCTATTATGTATAATAGAGAATATGTGACTGTTTGTATACTTATTTCTCATTCAATGTGAAGTCATATACTCATTTGTTATTGATTTGAGTAAACAGTTTGCATTAATCCCATTCATTTCTTTTGTAATCACTTTTGGCCTAACCATTTTGTTTGGTACCTATTTACATTCTTAGTTCATATCTTTATTCTTCTCCTTCTTGCAAGTAATTATTATGCATCCATTTCTGTTTTCTCAATATGTGACTTTGTATACTTATTTCTCATTCAATCTGAAGTCATATACTCATCTGTCATTGATTTGAGTAAACAGTTTGCAATAATCCCATTCAATTCTTTTGTAATCACTTTTGGCCATTTTATTTGGTACCTATATATTCTTAGTTCATATCTTTATTCTTCTCCTTCTTTCAAGTAATTATTATGCATCCATTTTCGTTTTTCTCCATAATCATTAGTTCATATCTATACATTTTATCATGTTTATTTCTCCTTTTATTTCCCTTATACTCAACCTTAAAAATCCTTTATTTCATATCTCTCATCAAATCTAAGCCATTTCAAGATTCAAAATATTTATTCTTAATATTCAATCAATATCGAGTAACGAAGTGGATATATTGAGAATATCTCAAGAAAAGATTCAACTATTAAGACAAGCACCATTGCCATAGTGGTTAAGTGATTCAACTTTGATGTGAGAGGTTACAAGTTTGAAACTTGCGTAGCATGATTTGAACATTTATTGACACATGATTTGTGGCTTGTTGTCCCAGTGGCATGTTTTATCTAAGTACCATTTAAAAAAAAAGATTCAACTATTAAATTTCTTTATTTTTGATTTCGTTTAACTTTTTTATTGTTGTTATAAAAGAGAATATGTAAATGTTTATATACTTGTTTCTCATTCAGTCTGAAGTCATATACTCATGTATCATTGATTTGAGTAAACAATTTGTAATAATCCCATTTAGTTCATCTGTAATCACTTTCAGACTAAATTTTTATTTGGTACCTTTTTGTCTTCTTAATTTATATCTTTATTCTTCTCACTTTCAAGTAATTATTATTCATCAATCTCCGCTTTTTCCGTAATTTTTAGTTTATATCTATATATTTTCTCATTTTTATTTCTTCTTCTATTTCTCTTATACTCAACCTTAAAAATCCTTTATTTTATATCTTTCATCAAATATAAGTCATTTCAAGATTCAAATTATTTATTCTTAATATTCAACATTTCAACATCGAGTAATGAAGTGGATACGTTGAGAACATCTCAAAATAAGCTTCAACTATTAAATTTGTTTATTTTGGATTTTGTTAACTTTTTTATTGTTGTTCTTAAATTCCTATTTATGAATGATAAAGGTATATTTATGAATCCAATACTTTTTTTTTCAAATTTATGTATTTTGTTATTGTGACGAACTGGGATTTTTGACCCTTAAAAATCAACATCTATATGTTCACTATATAACATGCCGAACATTCAAGTGCCAGAAATACCGATTGTTCGAGGTAAAGACGTAAAAAGTAGAAGAAAATAGAAACACAACACAAAATCTTACAATTGCAGCGGGACAAAATATAATATGTAATAACAGATTTAAATAAAGGAATCTGTAACTGTTTTATACTTACAATTATCAGAGTACAATAATCAATACATCAATCTGGACAGTTATAATAACTTTTCCTCATATAGCGAAAATATAAATCAAGTATGGAAATACATCTCTGTCATCTAGCTCGTCTCTTGAACTCCATAGCATCCTATCTTAAATCTGTAATACTCGATCTAGTCCAAGCATTATAATAAAATAACACCCGAGTCAGTCTGGAAAACCATTGTGAGAAACTACACTCAATTTAGATTAATAAAGTTATCAAAATCCTTGAAAAAAATAAAGTATCTCGTAAGACCACGTCACACATAAACACGACGTGTTTTCCCTTACGATAACCAAAACATTTGTTATCAAATCATCTGATATTATAATAATGTTTATAGAAAGTAAATAGAAAATAGCTGAAATGCTTGCATCTCACGTTTCAGCATAGTCGGGAACAATCAAAACCGTAGAACGCTTATTGGAGAATGGATTTCATACAATGACTAGGCACTGGAGTATCACCTATCATAGTACACTTCTAGAAAAATGCACCAAGGACCTCGTCGGGATCCCCTACAACAAGACCATCCCTATCCCCAACCTGGATAGAACCAAATATGTTATAACTCCCGGTGTTCCCACCCTTATCAAGAGCTCTTTTGCATGCACCACTGTATCCATAATTTATAATATATCCAAGGGTGTCTAGAAAGTGATAGCATACGCTAATTGGGTGCGACCCACTTAGCCTTACTGCATCTCTCCTAATTTTTAGTCTTTTCGTTGATGAGGCTTGAGGCTACGATTACCTTTCAAGAACAATTTCACTTAAAATGTTCATCGCCCTCCAAGGACGATGTTCTGATAGCATTCGTCCATACAAGTTGTCCTGGGTCTGGACCAACCGAATCACCGTCTTCACTATCTTCACGATATCCATTCGTAACGCTTAAATAAGATCGAAGTGGTTTTCGAATAACTAAATCTGATCTCGGTCTCTTAGAAACGATTAACGAAATTGGCCAATATTGATAGTTAGTTATTTAACTATCAATATAACATCTATAAGCAATCACTAGGCCTTTATTTATAATTTTCTTCCAAAATATTCATTTCAAAATATCTTTACAAATATATACATTCATCTCTTTCAATATTTCAATATTCGAAAACAACTTCAAATATTTATATCCATAACAGGACAGCTTCAAACCATCTCAATACTTAGAAATATTTTCTCCCAATTTTATTCATAATTCAATACTTTGAAATTATTTCTATAATAATAACCTCGCAGTTCAAATATTTCAAATCCATCCAGTCCAATACTTAGAAAATATCCTTAAGTATAACTTCCCAAAATCATTTATTTTCCAATACTTAGAAAATATTTCATTTATTTCCCATTTTCTCAAATCCTTTACAATTCACCTGTAAATTCCTTATCTCGCTTTTAACAAAATTCTATAAGTTCTGGAATCCATTAATTAATTTCCTTTAAAATAGATTACACTAGTCTATAATTCCAACCACCCATTTCTAACTTCCTTTATGGGTTTTAATTCATTTTTCGAAGTTATCTTAATCCAGTGATTTGGAAATTTTCTTACATTTTCTAGAGTTCCACTTTAAGATTCCTCTTTTGAAAGTCATACCATTTAACAAACTACGTTTATAAATCTCGAGAGCATGTATAAATTCAATTCTAATCACTTCCCAAATTTCAATATATTTCAGTAAATATTTTTAAAGAATAGTATTTCATTTCAGAACATGTTTATGTAATTCATTTAAAAATCAAAACATTTTAAATAAAACATCAAAACACATTTCCAACTCATTTTAATATAAACTTATCGGTTTACAAAACTGATTATAAAATTTTGAATTTTATTTCAATTAATATTCGGTATCGCTTCTAAAATATTACAATAATGACTAGCTTCAAATTATATAGCTTAATAAATAAAATTTCTTTTAAAATAAAACTTAGTTTCTTAAAAAAAAATATCTTTTTTTTTCTTTAAAAGTAATTCCAATAACCAATTTAACTTATAAATCCCCCTCGATTCACAACACATCAATTCCATTCTGATTTCCTAACCATTTCCACTTTTCAAAATAGAATCCACTATTTTTCCTACCCTTGTTTCCACATTCTAATATAAATTCATCCTATGAATTTATATTCCCAAGCTATCATCTAATATCGATTTTCTATATTTATAACACCTTTATAAATTTATAACTCCTCTGAATTTAGCTTGTTTATAAAAACAATCTTATTTATAAAGTTTTTTATTTTAGAAATCCATTTTCTTATAAATTCCATTTATCCTGCCAATATAATTTTTTTATATCAATTTCAACTTCTTTTTATATTTTTTCGGATATCATTAAAAAAATCCTTTGTATATATTAGTTATAAAATTTCTATTTAAACAATTTATGGATTAATTAAATTCAACCAAATCTAATTTACTATTTATCCCATCAATTTCTTTTTAAAATAGTCCAAATTTCGATATAATTATTTTTATATTCAGAATCTCCTTTTAGTTCCTTAAAAATTTAAAAATGATATTTTTGGTATTTAAAATACCAAAATCAAGGTCAATGCTACTGTAGCATCCAAAATGCAATCATAACAAATCTATATCAGATTTATTCACATACATTATTTATCCATATATATAAAAAATTAATATATTTTGAGGAATCCAGTTAGATCCCTCTAACCTGTTTTTCCTGCATCCACAAATGTTAGATAACACAAAAAATACCAATTCCACTTCAAGGGAGATATCGCGGTATATAGGGTATCCGTTATTATGTGGGACGCATAGGGTCTCATCCGCTCCAATAGGCAGGAAAATATATCCAACTACTAATATATATACTACTATATATATAAAACATTCAACAGATAATAATTTATAAATTCAACCAGCAGCCAACAACTTATTTTAACTATTTAAAATAAATTCTAATAATCCAAATGAGTGAGAATTTTATCATTTTGATTTTTGAAATAGCTAATCATTCCAATTTAATTGTAGCTTATATATTCCTCATCCATGGATCCAAACTCGTCTAGTTTTTATGATTTTGGACCTAAACATTAGCACTTGGCCCTCTTCAAAATTTCCCAATATGAAATAGAACGCCACCTCTTCCTCATGTGCACATGCACGGCCATCGCCACCTCTCTAGCCTACGACACCCCCAACCGACTGCGCTATTCCGCTCCTCGCCATCTAAGCTTTGCGAATCACCCCTTGCCTTCAAGTTCGGCCTTCACAAATGAAGTGCAACAGCATCCTCCTCAAATGGACCCCACTACATCGGACCACCCACCTCGGCACCGTACCTCACCCACACTCACGAAATCCAAACGAAAAAACCTTAACTCGCTCTATGCGCACGGCTCCACCACCAATCGGACTTGCCTCCACCTTAGCGTGCGTAACTACCATCATGAACTGCGGCGCCCTATGCGCACGACAGGCAGCGTGATCTTAAATCCTTAAATCGCAATTTAGATTGCGATACTGTTTATTTCTAATTCACATAGATGTGATCTGAAAAGAAGGGGAAAGAAGACGTGATTTATGAACTGAGAGAATGAAGAGTTGCGTGTTTGATGGAGAAGGGTAGCGTTTGAAAAAGAAGAGCAGTTGTCTGGTCAATATATATAAATAAATAAATTTTCACAATATCTTGATTTACGCAACTCAAAATTTCAAACCCCTTCCGAGGCGTTGCCGCTAGGTGTTCACAATATCATAACCCTATTCTAAATGTAATGGAACAAGTTTCGAGTCCTAATTCGATCGTATGAAGAAGATAATTTTTTGGACCAAATTATTGTACTAAATTTTTAATATTAAATTCAACGCGTTTATATCTCGTACACGCAAATGATAACTCCAAGCGCAACGAAATTTTAAACCCAATAATAACACACTATTACGGATCCAATGGAACTACTTTCGTCGAATTTCGATACTATGCCGCGGATCGCTATTTTAAATTGTCGATTAAATCGACGATTTCCTATTTTTTCAAAATCGCTTAAAATTTAAGTTTTAAAAACTTACTAACTCAATTATAATTCTAGTAGAACATATATAAACATTATAAATTGTTTTCGATTCATATTCTACTCCAATTCAATTATTTAAACGATTTCCAATTATTAATTCAACAATTAAATTTATCCAATAAATTGCTATATTTAGAACTTAAGTTTTATTCCACTTATTTGATCGTTGAATTCCATATTAAAATTCTATTCACATTACAAAACTCAATATTTAAAATAAATTAAATGTTCAAAATCAATGACCAAAAATCCGAGTCGTTACAGTTATACTCACTTTTCTTTTAGAGTAATTGGGTGAATATCTTCATAAAAATTAATAATTTAAACGATAAGTTTTTAAGTCCAAATGTTTATTCTTTGATTATGGAATGAATTTAATTAAATTGATAGGTTTAAATTGAGATATATTATTGTTTAGCGATTGTATATTATTCTTATGTACAACTATATTCTTGACTTTTTATTTGTTTCATTATACCTACTTTTAACTATTATCCATTTATGTTTATTTGATTTGATTGCAATAGATGTCTAAAATAGTTCATCGAAATTTATTTTTCTTTTATTGAATTATTAAAAGTAAGTTTATAAATCCAAGGTTACCTTTCCGAATATGAAGATTGAGAGATGATCTCTTTCTAATTTTTGTAAAACAAAGTGAATAATTTTTTTAGTTTATGACATGATTTTAATGAATTTATGACTTTGTATTGAAATTTATTACACTTTTTTTCACAATTGTGTTTCCTTTCATATCACTACTCAAACACGTCATTACCTTTGTTATTTATTTTCATGCTAACTACTTTTAACTATTTTGCATTTATATTTGAATTATTTACTTATAATTAAAAATATATCTTGCTGGTAACATATGTCTATAAATACTAATTGCTCATAAGTTGTGTGTTATTTGAAATTTTATATTAATGCTTTGTATTTTTATGTTTAACCATGTTTACACGATAAATTACTATTTGTTTTGGTCTATTATGAGATATATATTTATTTATTCTTACTATTGATAGTATTTGACACTTGTATATTTTCCTAATGTTTTTTCTTCTTTATTTGCTAATTTAGGTTGTATTATCTAATTTTATTTTTATTATCGAATTCTTATTCAAACATTTGTCTTAACTTCTTCTTTTTACAATAAGGTTGGTTTTTAATCAATTCCATGTTGGTTGATTCATTGAAGAGAGAGATAAAAACCAACATTATATAGAATTTTCATAAATAGTAAGACCATTACTAATCATTATAACTTACTGTAATTTAATTTATTTATTTCATAATACATGCATTTGCATACATTTATTTTATTAAATACATTTATTTCATAATAAATGCATCTATTTATTTATTTTAATTTAATCCAACCGAGGTCTCTTCCTCTTCTTAACGCATTCAATGGTAGAAAATTCTTATTAATCTATTATATTCTATTATTAAGTATAAGGCTAAATATATGACTTTTCTTTATTTGCTCTTACATTCCTTCTCAAGCTATATATTGAATTCTGCTTCGTTTGAGGATCATTTTTAGATTTCACCCTTTAATTAATTTATGCTTGTCTTCAAACATTAACTTTAAGTATTAATGGTGTCCTGCCAAATTATCTTTTTATTTTCACCTTCCTTAAATACATTTGCAACAACCGGCATTTCTGACCCTTGAAAATCGACACTTATACGTCCATTGTATTGCGTGCCGAGCATTCAAGTGCCGTGTTAGGGTTGAAAGAAAGAAAGTGTAGAAGAGAAGAAACTAAACGACATAGAATCTCACAATGCAATGGAACAGTATATATTGCTCAACATAATATATTATAAAGTCATTTCAAAAATGTTACATCAAAGTCATACTAATATAAATTCTACCTTAGGACAGTTATTACAGTCTGTTCCCGCCTAACTAAATATAATATTTATATAATATAGCGGAAAAAAAGAAAAATAACTAGTTATCGATGGAGCCACATGCTACAAGCTCCTTTTAGTAAATCTATGGAAAAAACTGAACTACTTGGTTGCCCATTCAAATTTGTGCACCTAAGATTTTAGGAAAAAAATAAACTCTGGGTTGACATGGATCTGGTGTGAGTAAACTCAAACAGGTTAATTATTACCTTATAGCTCTTTGAAATCAAAGGTATCTCGTAAGACTATGCCGTATGTATGCATGGATGGATTTTTACCTTTCGACAGCCAAAACATATGTATATAAAATCCAATGATATTATAATAATATCTAAGGATTCAAATACATATCCAAAATAGCTGAAATTATTACTATACTAAATTCCAGCATACTAGGCTCTAAAATCAAAAACCATTAAGGCATGTATTCGAGATGGATTCCATACTATGGCAAGTTAATGACTACCTTCCGATGGTACACCCCTAGAAAATGCACCAGAGTTTGACAAGAACTTCTTGTACCCCTGCTACACAGAGCCGGCTGCCCCTTTAACATAGCAAACTGAATTACCTCTTCCCATTTTTTTTTTTTTGAAATGGTACTTTATATACAACAAATCATTGGGACAACATATCCCATGTCAATAAACGTTCGAAAGCAAGTTTCGAACTTGTGACCTCTTACACCAAAGCCGAATCAACTTACCACTTGGACAATGGTGCTTGTCTACCTCTTTCCATTTTACACCGAGGCCTTATACTACCATAGTGTTTACATGCAAAACAATTCGAATATGGGCAATCTAGAATGGGATAGTGGCTTCTAGTAGGAGCTGACCACATACCTTGTTGCAAGCTCTATTTTTGCCAATTCCCAGTTTTTAAGGCTCGTGAGGTTATGTCTTTGCCTTCTTTCTCCTAGTAGACCATCTTGGAATGCTAGCACTGCCCTCTAAGAAGAGATACAGTACCAGCATTCGTCCATGCAATTTGTTTTGGAATAGTACAAGCATTCCACGTTACTATCTTTCATTTTGGAATCACCCTCAGGAGGAATAGTATAATTCCATAGCATACTACAATACGATTTATCATCGTTCGTTATTAGTTTGGAGTGGTCAGATAAATTCAAGGACCGGTGTCTCTAAAACTAAGCGATAATTTCTAGCTAACTCAATCCTGGTTCTTTTGAAAGTATGAATTAAGAAATCGAGTCCTTACCGGGAAACTCGAATATACCTGACATACCTCCTGAGTCAAAATAGGTCATGATCTAATTGTTGGTTATTTAACTATCAAATATACAAACAACGAAAATCTAGAGATATAATTACCCAAAGCAATCAGTAAGCCTCAAAACATAACTTTCATTTATTTAATCTCTTCCTAAAATGTTTTATCAAAACATTCATATACTTATCTCACTAACATGTATATTCACAAAACATTTATGAATAACTTCTTACTTCCAAATCATGTTAAAAGGGTTAAACAAATGTTACTTAAATTGAAGAAAAGGACAGCCCTAAACACTATTCCCTTGGTGTTAAGTGCGGAATGGATGTTCCATACCACCATTTTTAAAAGATCAGTTTAGAGAAACCCAAATCTCAAATTCTTTTTATGTTTCTTTCAATACCTCCTTTTGGTCAAATCTTTTCCATTCATGAAATCTCTTTTACTTCAAATTCAAATCCATTTCAAAATACTTTCATAACTTCCAAATTCATTTAAAAAACCCTTTTATAGATATCCAAAAACTTCCTAAAACTTCCTTATAAACCTATCCATCATTTGAATATCTTAACTAAAACCATTACCAAATCATCCTTGAAATATCTTATCCAAAATGGAATAAATTTGAAACCGTTATCAGAAAATAAAATGAAATCATTTAACTTCACAAAATCCATCGGAGGATTATTGACCATAAAGGATCATTTAATTTTGTTTTACTTAACCAGTTGACGTGGATATTTGCATGAGCAAGCAGTAAGTAAAGGGTTTCATTCAATCACAATCAGTCAATCCATTATACGGGTAAATGTTCCAGTATTTATAATAGAAGAATGGTGTTTTGTTCTGCCAAAAGATGTCATTTTTTTCTAGTCATAAAGCGTTAGTTGAGGCTCAGACAAAAGATCCTTCAGTTTAAAAACAATTCACTTAGGTAAGAAAACTGGGTTAAAATAAATAACTGATAGAGTTCTAAAGAACTTTTAAAATGAATAAACCTCAATTAAATCATTAGTTAAAACTTAATTAAACCACAATAAATCTTAATTAAACCCTAAATTAACTTATTTAACTCTTAATTTATTTAAATAAAAATTAAATCTCAATTGAGCTTGGTTAAGTCTTAATTAATGAATAATTAAACTTTAATAATTAAACATTAATTAAAAATTAATCAAATAAATATTCATTTCTTATTAAACCTTAATTCAATAATTAAGTGAATAATTAACCTTTATGAATAATAATTAATTAAATAATTAATAGTTTGATAATTAATATAATAATTAAACTCGATTAAGTAAAATTTTAATTACATTTTTATCTTAATTAATTTTTACTTAAAACTTCCTCAATTAAAAATAATTAACTTTGCCAATAAATTCTTAAATTCTAATTACTTAACCTAATTACTTAATAAATTGATAATTATCCATAACTAATAAACTAAATAAATAATTTATTTAATAATAAAAGTTAACCTTTTTACTCACTTAATGAGTTTGAAAAGAGTTTTCAAAAACAATTCAAAGAAAATACTTTAAAAGTTGAAATCCTAATATTTTCCCAAAATGCATCCATGGCGACCATCGCTATGAATGCAGTTCCCTAGATTTGATTTTCTAAGTGAAAATCTCACTTTATCTTGCAACTACATATTTGATAACATAAATGGAAGAGTTTTGAAAACTTAAAAAGAAGGTAAAAACTTGGAAAACATTTACTAAATCCAAAAATTAGAAATAAGCTTTTGTTTCCAAATCGGATCTCAAGTCCTTGGCGACTTTTCAAGGTGCTAACTTCACAAAATTTATGTCACATACACTTGGTTTTGTTTTATAAACACATTATCATCATATCGTAACCAACCTTTAATATCCACAACCAAATATATCATTATCCATTCAAATCACAAATCCATGCTCAACCATAAACTTGTAATCATATGCCATCAGAACAACATGGTATTTCAATACGATTAGGGCCATCAACGGATACTTTCGGATATGGATAGTACCATATTCATATCCATATCCAAAATCATTTTTGGATATTAGATATCCGTATCTGCTTATTTTTGAGATATCGGATATCCGTATTAATTTAATTTTTGGATATAGACAGATATCAGATATTTATCCGCTCCGCCCATAATCAATAAATTTAAAGTATAAATAAAAAGGTTTAGATCAACATAAAACACTTTTTGTACTAATGTTCATAAAAACCCAAGAAATAAAAATGTGATGATAAAACATTGTTTTATACTAATATCCGTATGTGTATCCAAAAATTGAACACTAAAACTGTTTGTTTTCACTAAAAATGAGCAAAAAAACCATATCGTAGTAATATCCAATGGTTAGGAAATAGTTGCAAAATCATATATTAATTAAATATAATTTTAATTATATATATACATGAATCAGTTAATCGGACGGATACTTTTCGAATACGGATACCACAATAACCATATCCGTATCCGGAAAGCTTTTCAAAAATCGGATATCAGTATCTTCTTTACGGATAACGATAGATAATGGATATTTTTCATATTTTCAGATACGGATTCGATGGAATCGGATTTTTCGGGTACCTATTGACAGCCTAAACACAGCAAGCACTATATTTTTACAACATATAGTTCAATATAATCAAGTTAATATCTTTTCCAAAAATGTAAGTTTCACTTACCGAAGCTTACTATTTTTAAACCAACTTTTGCTGAAACTTTGAAACAACCTTGGATCTTGCAAAATTGAAGACTTTGGATGCCTACACACCCAAATTGGGCTCGGCCTTAGACAATTTAGGCTCGACCATGCACTATTGGGGCTTGACCATGTATAAGTTAGGTGGATGGTGGTGCTTGTAATTGAATATGAAGTGAAGAAATGGATGGACAAGGGTTTTAAACAAGTTATGGAAGGAATTTAAAGTGGAAAATGTGAGATTTTTTTAACATAGAAAATATGTAGGAAGCCATGAAAACTTTATCAAGCTTTAGAAACTTGAATAGAAGAAGCGAAATTGTAAGGGGAAAAGTATGAAATGGAAGGGGAATTTATAGGCTTAGGAAAATATTTTTAAAAAGTGGTTATAATTAAATATATACATACGTATGCATCACCGTACTCCTACCCTATGATCTGCCCACTTCATGTACTACACTCTCTCATGCAACAATTCAAGCTATGATCCTATGTACTATGTGTTGAAAGAAGCATTTTTATATAAAAAATATAATTTTTTTTTATAAAATGGTTTTCTTTTATCTTATATACACACACTTAAATAGGAATAGATATACATGCGTATATACATGAATCCATCATGCTAAAATAGTTTGTAATGTGTATACATGTGTTTATAATAGTGTTTTAACATTTTAGATAACTTTTAAACAATGAAAAATCATGATTACGAAAAATAACTTCCGGTCATATTTTCTATTTTTTTCTAAGCTATATATATTGGTAAACATAATTTGAAAACGATTTTATCATCATTAATTATTATTAAAAATAATTCTATTTGTTAATAAAAATACATTTTGTTAATAATTTGAACATACAATTAAATATTCATTTAAATAGTGATTAAATTCTGGATTTGACAATATTCATTTTTAAGCTGGTGCTTCTTTCATCTTTCATTATTTATCAACTCCTTAATTCCTCCATTAAACAACACCCTATTTCTGAGCTTAATTTCAGTAACCATTCATATTATCACCATATTTTATTAATTTCCCCAATTTAGTATTATTTAATCTTTCACAATTCTGCAAGAAAAATATATTGTAATATGTATTATTTTCAATGTAATAAAATAATGGGTCATTAAAAGTCATTTAAGTTCATATTATTTGTTTTTTTTTGCTTCATCTTCATAAAATTTATCTTTGGTAATTGATTTGACTTAAGTGGATAATATGATAGCTTCAATATGATTTGTTGGAGGTTTAATTTGATATATTAGTGAGCAATTCTAATTTTTGTCTACTTATTTTATTAACTTATATTTGATTTATACAAGACTGATTACAACTGACGAATGAATTGAAAGGCTAACTTTGATGAAAGGTAATTCCATTCCGTAATCATCTTATTATATTATATGCTATGTTTTCATCTTTTAAAACAATGCATAAGCCAAGCATGTGTAAGAGCCCATGCTCATGTAGAGGTTCATTTTCACTTAGGTGACTTGTTTTCTTAGTATTTTAGAAATTTTAGTTCTTTTCTTTTTAATGACATCTATTCTAAAATAACGGGTCTTTAAATGTCAATTAAGTTCATCTTATTTGTTTTTTTTCATCTTCATAAAATTTATATTAGCTAATTAATTTGGCTTTTGGTTTTTTTCCAACCGCAACATTTTCGCTATTAGGTGTCATGGCATAATTTATCATACTAGTAGTCTGATTCTAATATAAATAAATATTGAAAGTGGATAATATGAGGGATTCAAAATTATTTGTTGGAGGTTTAATTTGATATATCAGCGAACAGTTCCATTTTTTGTCTACTTATTTAATTAAACTTAGATTTGATTTGTACGGGATTGATTATAACTGATGAATGAATTGAAAGGCCAAATGTTGATGAAAGGTAATTCGATTCATGACCATCTTATTATATTATACGTCTACGTTTTCATCTTATAAAATAATGCATAAGCTAAGCATGTTTAGGAGCCCATGCTCATCTAGAGAATGTTCATTTTCACCCTTAGTGACTTAGTTTCTTTGTATTTTAGAAATTTTAGTTCTTTTCTTTTTAATAACAACATCCATTGTATATGAAATCTATTCTACTATATAAAAGAGAATATTTGATTTATGTATACCCTTTTCCTAATTCATCTCATTACATATACTAAGTTCCTAGTAATTTGTGGGACTGTTAATATTTGCTCCCATATAATTTCATTATCATATGTCTCGGATATTAATGATACCATTACTGACTACAGTATACCATTAATTTCATGTACCCTTCTTCCATTTGTTTATTTTAGTCAGATTGTGTTTCCATTTTAAATAATAATAATTATGTAATGGTTTTTGGCTCATTATCAACTAATAATTAACGAATGGTTATAAGATAAAATCAGACAGTATTTTCACAATTCATCCCATCCTATTTCCTGGAGTTCCCAATGTCTCAGTGATTTGACGGATTATTAACTTTTACACCCTTATAATTTTATTTTCGTACATCTTAGATATAATTTATACCATTAATTTCAGTTAACCTCCTTTTATTTGCTTATTTCGTCCTAATTTGGGTTTCCGATTTGAAATTACAATAATTTAGGAGCGTTTCTTGGCTCGTTATCAACTAATATTGTTTAATTATTCAATTGGATCGACTTTTTTGTATTTTGATTATTGTAGTATTAAAAAATATTTATTGAATCGATAAGTTGGAAAATTAAAGGATTTATTTTCACATGATTTATTACAAGATATTATATTACAATATTTAAAGAACTCAAATAAACTTTGTTCATTTCTTTATTGGGGATTTTCATTTGCTGTTTATATTTAAATTATTGCAGGGTTTAGACTAAATTTATATAATTGACAATTCGGAAAATTGATAAATCAATTTTCAAGTGAATTTTCAATCTGTTATAGCTTACCTCTATTGTTTTATTGCAAATTATTGTATTAAATTATGAAAATCAATATATGTATACAGATATGTGTGTGTGACTGTATTTTAATTATAATTGAATGTTTATTAATCTTCCATAACTCATATCAAACACAATGTTCATTTACTTTATGTAGGAAATCATGATTTAAATTTTGCAGATGATAGTATGTGGATTACAATGAAGTGTGTTTATTTGAATAGTTTAACCGTGCTTTTCTAATTCCATCTATTCTATTTATCTATATAAGAAGTTAATACAAAGACAATTCTCCGTCTCCTATAATCTCATTCTAAATACTTAACTCTCATAATTTCAATCTTAAATTTTAAATTAAAGTTCATTTGCTACATAAATCTTTATTTATAATTTGAATTAACAACATACTTATTTAAAAAATATGCCATAACACAATAAGGACATACATGGTTTACCCTCTTCCTCTACTAAAAATTAACCACATGCATTTTCTCTTAACTATTCAGCTTTCTATAACTTAAAACATAAATGTGATAATTAATTACATATTTCATTCCAAACTAAATGCATTTTCATTTTATATAACCTTTTATCATAAATTTGTCCTTCCTACAACAAGTAGGATTTTCTCTCAAATTTTACAAATCATTTATTTGAAACATGCGCAAAAGCTCACTCATCACATATTTAGAAGTCTTACCTTCAACTCTAGCATATTATATATATATATATATATATGTTACCTAAGAAGTTTAATCTTTGATCTGTTACAAAATAAAGAAAATGGAGACCATTAGAGAGACAGAACAATTTTATTGAACTGAGATGATCTTACAATACAATCAAGCTCCATATTTATAGATTCCTTATGCAGTGCAGATTACAATAATGCCCTTTCTTATTTAGCATATTCATCCCTATTATTAATGTATATTACAACACTCCCCCTTGAATATGCGTATGTAAAGATGATAAGAGTATTTGCCTCCTTAAAAACCTTGTTATGAAAAACCCAGTGTGAAAAAATCATGAACAAGGAAAAGAGTACAACATGATTTTATCTTTAAGTAACATATATTTTATAATGTTACTATTAGGGTTGATACTTCTGGATCAAGATAATGCCTCATTAAAACCTTACTAATAAAATCCCAGTGGGAAAAAATATTAGTGAAGGAAAAAGAGTACATTATAGTGTATTTCATACGCTCCCCCTAAATTATAACGCATTATTCAATTAGTTTGCTGATGCAGCCGACGCATACCAATTTTGTACACCATCTTCTGAAATGTTGATTTTGGAAGCGCCTTTGTGAATAAGTCCACCGGATTTTCTTGGGATCGGATTTGTTTCACTTCTATCTTATTATCCTTTTGTTGCTCATGTGTGAAGAAAAATTTAGGAGAAATGTGTTTCGTCCTAACACCCTTAATGTAACCCGCTTGAATTTGAGCTACACAAGCTGCATTGTCTTCATAAATAATGGTTGATCCTTCTGTTACTGATGGTAGTTGGCAGCTTTTTTGAATATGCTCAATTACTGATCTCAGCCAAATACATTCTTTACTTGCTTCATGTAGTGCTAGTATTTCAGAGTGATTGGATGATGTTGCTACTAATGTTTGTTTTGTAGATTGCCATGAAATTGCTGCATTGCTATTATTAAACACATATCCAGTTTGTGATCTTTCTTTATGTGGGTCAGAAAGATAACCTGCATCAGTATAGCCAACTAGATTTAGATTATTGCCTGAGTTAGAGTAAAACAAACCCAAATTTGTCATTCCACGAAGATATCTCATGATATGTTTTATACCATTTCAGTGTCTTTTTGTTGGTTCTGAACTGTACCTTGCTAGAAGATTTACTGAAAATGCAATATCTGGTCTTGTGCATCGGGCCAAATATAATAATGCACCAATGGCACTAAGATATGGCACTTCCAGGCCAA
This sequence comes from Allium cepa, assembly GCA_030765085.1. Taxonomy (NCBI): domain Eukaryota; kingdom Viridiplantae; phylum Streptophyta; class Magnoliopsida; order Asparagales; family Amaryllidaceae; genus Allium; species Allium cepa. The sequence continues at coordinate 204,026,697 of CM060944.1, read as the reverse complement.
GCACATTCTCATCTTCTTCTTTTGGACGGCAAGGGTCCTTTTTAATATCTAAAGATCTAACAACCATCAGCGTACTAAGTGGATATGCTTTATCCATTTGAAAACGCTTTAGAATTTTCTCAATGTAGTTTGATTGATGGATTAATATTCCATTAGTACTATGCTCAATATGTAGACCGAGACAGTGGTTAGATTTTCCAAGGTCTTTTATTTCAAATTCCTTCTTTAAATAATTTATTGTTTCATCAATCTCTTTTGGAGTCCAAATCAAATTTATGTCATCAACATAAACTGCTAAGATTGCAAATCCCTTTACTGATTTCTTTATAAAGGTTCATGGACAAATGAGATTGTTTTCGTATCCTTCTTTTACCAAATATTTACTAAGACGGTTATACCACATCCTTCCAGATTGTTTCAAGCCATATAGCGATCATCTTAGTTTTAATGAGTACATGGACTTTGATTTTGCTTCAGGCAATTTATATCCATCTGGGATTTTCATGTAAATATTGGTATCTAATTCGCCGTAAAGATAAGCTGTCACAACATCCGTTAATCTTATATCGAGTTTTTCAGAAACTACAAGACTTATCAAATATCGTAATGTTATGACGTCCATAACAGGGGAGTAAGTTTCCTTAAAGTCAAAACCTGGTCTCTGCAGGAAACCTTGTGCGACAAGTCATGCCTTGTACCTCACGACTTCATTTTTATCATTTCATTTTCTAACGAATACCCATTTATAACCTATTGGTTTAACATTTTCTAGTGTTTTCTCTATTGGTCCAAATACACCATGTTTTTAAAGTGAATCTAATTCCACTTGGATAGCATCTTTCCATTTTGGCCAATCGTCTCTTTTTCGACATTCATTTATGCTATTTGGTTCATTATCGTCATTCTCATTATTCTCATTATGGTTATGACTTTCAATTATTTCAGTAGCTACTGCGAATTAGAATACATCATCAATTATTATTTTACTTCGATCCCATGTTTCTCCATAGTTCGTATAAAATATTGAGATCTCATTATTATTGGGTACTATTTTATCGTTGGAATCTTCTTTTATCTCTTCTGGAATAATATTTCCTTCCATACTTCTAGGAGATTTGGGATTTTCATTTGAGTGATCCTTTTGATCATTTATAACCTCTTCAGGAGGTTCCTTAATTGATGATTTTTCATTAGACTTTCTTTTTCTAGGCGCCAAGTCTTTTGAACCAATTGGCCTTCCATGTTTTTTTCTGGCTTTAGATTCATATGCTGCTATATTTACTTTTGATCCTTCAGGGACATCAATTTTTGCTGGTGCATTTGCTGTTGGAATTGTGATTTAGTTATTTTTGCAGTGTCACTAAATGCATCTGGCAGTTGATTTGCAATATTTTGAATATGCAAAATTCTTTGTACCTCATATTGGCATTGTTTGGTTCGTGGATCCAAATAAGATATAGATGGAATTCCATGATATTTCATGTCGTGCAACTGGAACGGTCTTTCCTCCCCCTAACGGCGGGAAGTTTGTCTCATCAAATTTACAGTCTGAAAATCTTGCAGTGAACACATCACCTGTAAGGGGTTTAAGGTAGCGAATTATCGATGGAGAGTCAAATCCCACATAAATTTCCAACCGTCGTTGAGGACCCATTTTAGTACAAAGTGGAGGATTAATAGGTATATGCACAGCACAACAAAATTTTCGTAAATGTGAAATATTTGGTTGAGATCCAGTTAAGAGCTGTGATGGTGAAAGCTGATGATAAGCTGTTGGTCTAATTTTAACCAATTTCGAGGCATGCAAAAGTGCATGCCCCCAAGCTGAAACAGGTAGTTTTGATTACATAAGAAATGGTCTTGCAATAAATTGCAAACGCTTAATTAATGATTCTGCTAGACCATTTTGAGTATGAACATGAGCTACTGGATGTTCAATTTCAATTCCAATGATAGACAATAATCATCAAATACTTGAGAAGTAAATTCTCCAGCATTATGTAGTCGAATTGATTTAATTTGATGATCAGGGAAGTGTGCTCTCAATTTTATTATTTGAGCAAGTAGCTTGGCAAATGCCAAATTTCTTGTAGAAAGTAAATAGACATGTGATCAACGAGTTGATGCATCAATCAATACCTTAAAATATTTGAATGGTCCACATTCAGGGTGGATTGGGCCACATATATCACCTTGAATTCTTTCTAGAAATGTTGGAGGTTGAGATGTGATTTTACTATATGAAGGTCGAGTGATTAATTTTCCTTGTGCACATGGGGCACATAAGTAATCACTTGGTAAATTCAATTGGTTTGATAAATAATGTCCATTTGAGTTTTTGGCAATTTTACGCATCATAGTTAATCCAGGATGACCCAAGCGATCATGCCAAAGAATCAATGTCTTTGTATTTGTGAGCTTCTGGCTCATGTTTATAGAGTGAGATTCAACTATGCCAATTTTTGTAAAATACAAACCAGTTTAAATTGTACCAAATCTTTCTAGGATAAGCTTCTGGTTTTCAATTCTAGAAATAACACAAAGATATTCTTTGTTGTTTTCATTTATAGTTTCAATATGGTATCCATTCATTCTTATATCTTTGAAACTCAACAAATTTCTTTTAGAGTTGCTTGAGTATAATGCATTCTGAATAAAGATACGCGTATCATTTGGTAATATTATATGGGCTCTTCCGGACCCATCAATTATATTAGCAGATCCAGCTATAGTGGAGACTTTAGCTGAGAAATTTTCAGATATTTCAGAGAAAAACTTCTGGTTTTTCAAAATTGTATGAGTAGTTGCACTATCTAGTAAGCATATATCATCACCCAAATGGCGTTCCATACCTTAAGAATTAAAGGCAATAATTAGTCAATCGTTAAAAATTTGTATGCATAAATAAATGTAATGTAAACAAACAAAGTAATATGATTAAAATAGGTTACTGATTAAAAATAACGTCTACATTACACATTATTTTCAACTAGTGCTGCAAAAAGTAAACGAACACAAACTTCAAACTGATTTATTAATGCAAGATAATGAAATAAAACAAAATCTACATAACAAACTTCAAGATATTTCTAATTGATCAACTCGGTCATATCATTGATCATTGCACTTAGATTTTCATCATTAATGAAATTTCCATTGTCATCTTCAAAGAAATCATCTAACTTCAGGTTAGTGTTTTCAGGTAACTTTTCGGCATTATTTGCCTCAATATTCTTCGAGCGATGATATTCTTCAACTGTTTTCTTTAATGATCTACATGTACGTGACCAGTGACCAGATCGTCCACATCTATAACAAACTTCCTCATAGTGCCTTTTATTTTCTGAAGCTGGATCATTGTTTTTTTTACAGGCTTAATTTTCTTTTGTTGCTTTTTAAAGTTGGTGGTTTTGTTACCTTTAAAACCACCATAACCTCCTCTGCTAGAGTTATATCCACGTCCACGACCATGTCCTCTACCTCGACCTTGACCCCTACCTCTTCCAGAGTGGGAAAAATTAGCATTAACTTCAGGTAATGCAGTCGAAGCAGTTTGTCTTGAGGAGTAATTTTTTATAAGCAATTCATTATTTTGTTCAGCAATTAGTAATCATTCTATGAGTTCAGAATATTTTGTAAAATGACGGTCTCGATATTGCTGCTGCAGGAGTATATTCGAGGCATGAAATGTTGAGAAAGTCTTTTCAAGCATTTGTGCGTCATCCACCTTTTCTCCACATAATTTCAGTTTAGAAGTGATTCTAAACATTGCAGAATTATATTCTCTTACGGACTTAAAGTCCTGAAACCTCAGGTTCAATCACTCTTTCCTAGTGTTTGGAAGTATGACCGTCTTCTGGTGGTCATAACGCTCCTTCAGGGAGTTCCATAAGTGGAGAGGGTCTTTTTCAGTCAAATATTCTATTTTTAGATCGTCATGGATATGGTATCTTAAAAATATTAGAGTCTTTTCCTTGTCCTGCTGGGACATAGTATTGCCATTTTAATGGCATTTTCTGAGCATTGAGATTGCAAATGAATCTCAGCATCCAGTATGCATGATAAGTAGTTGTCTCCAGATATATCCAAAGCATTAAATTCAAGCTTGGCGATGTTTGCCATTTTGTGAACTGTTCATAAAATAAATTGCATAAGGTGAAAATATTCGCCACAACAGCATTCACTATTTGTTTGTTTCCAGCTAAAACATAAAAAAAAAATGTTAAGTCTTCATTCATGGTATCAAACAACTGTACCTCAAAAAAATGTATCAACAAAACCAAACATTTGGATTTTGCAACTTTCATGTATTTATTATATAAGAAAAGAAAGTTAGCTTTTGTGTATATTCCACTGCAAACTTTTGAATTTTATTTGGCAACAGATCCGCAAAGAAAAAAAAGAAATATTGAATTTAGAAGCCAAAGAATTAAAATAAGAGTGATACAAGAAAAGACATGAAAAATATAGAAGCGAACCCCAAACTAGACAGCTTTATCAAAAAAAACATGATATTGACAATTACCTTTTTGTAGAGAGGAAAAGTAACGAGTTTATAAAGAAATGCAAGAACAATTCCTTTACCTGCTTGTTGTTTTAAAGGAAATAAGAAATAGAACGTATGTAGATATATTATAAAAGACTCGTTTGCTCCAATATATAATAGGATTTTGAATATGAATAGCCTTAGAATTGGAATGGTCAGAAGTGGAACAGTCAGCGTAATTAATATGTAATTACTTGTTCAGAAGTTAGAAAGTTTGAAGGTGAACAGGTTGAGAACAATAATTGATTCGCAGTCCTATGCAGAATATTGAGAATGCAGTATATAGAAAGTTCTGCTGATAACGTGTTACAAAATAAAGAGAATGGAGACCATTAGAGAGAGAGAACAATTTTATTGAATTGAGATAGATCTTACAATACAATCAAGCTCCATATTTATAGATTCCTTATGCAGTGCAGATCATAATAATGCCCTTTCTTATTTAGCATATTCATCCCTATTATTAATGTATTTTACAACATGATCATCCTTGTTGTTTTATCTCTCTGAGAATAAAATCTTTATATTTTTAGGGCGTCAATTTTTTATTACAAAATTTCCTTTACACCATACTTATTTCCTTTAACCATACACCTTAAATTCATTACTCTGTTAGGATCTACCTGTAATCTCTTCATCTTATCCACACTTTCAATACAAGTATTTTTAATTTTCCCTATTATTCTCATTTTCAATTTCTTTTCCATACATTTTCATATTTTTCTCACTCCTTTTTAGTTTCGCATGTAAATTGCAATTTAGAAAAAAAATTATAAATTCTTCTAAATCAAACTAAAGATTATTTTCAAACAATCTTTGCTCAATCATTTTAATTTTTTAATATGATGGAATTTGGATTAGTTCATCAATAATTTTTTACATTTACATTCGCCGTAATATTTATGATATTATTCGTGTTTTACAGTATTTGAGTTGCTATTTATTACTTTAGTGTTTTTAGGTTTCTATGTATACCAATATTATCAAAGTTATATAAGAAAATCAAGTTGGGTAGAGCACTATATTCATCGTGAAAAATATTTAAGCAATGAATTTTTATACTGTATTTTAGGGAAAGTGTACAAGTGTGCAAGTAACATTTTTATTTGAGTTATAGCAGTTAGCTTTAGAATTTGTTATTAAATATGTATTATGTGTACTTTTTCCTTTATAAATATTTTATGTGGTCTTAGTAGACATGAATGTATTTTTTGAATCTTATATAAGTCAACAGAGGATTTATGTGATGACCCACTTTTTCGTATAGTTCAACCGGATAATAAACCCCACATAACCCACTCAAATTGAACGAAAAGGCGGATAGTAGGGGGAAAGAAAAAAGAAAGAAGACAAGAAGAAAACTAAACAACATAGAATCTCGTAACGAAATGAATAACCTACAATATACAACAAATCTTTTACACTAAAACAAATTGTAATACATGTATATGCTAACATCAATCAGGTTATACTAAGCACTTTCAGCCCAGACAACAGTTATAATAACATGTCCTAATAATTGCTAATAAAGACAATAATGAATGCAATGGTAAAATAACCATATACGCGAATACATCCCTAGCCTTTAGTTCGCCTCCTAATGCTTCAAACCATCCGAACAAAATCTGCAATATGCTTGGTCTAACCTAAGCATTTAGAAAAAACAACGCCCAAGTCAATCTGATAAAACCAGTGTGAGAAACTCAAATCATTAGGAATCTTATTTATTAACACTTGTAAAATCATTTAAAATCAAGGTATCTCGTAAGTCCATGGTACAAATAAACATAGATGGGATTTTACCTTACGATAACCAAAACATTTTCTATAGAAAATCCATTGATGTTATAATAATGTCTATAGATAAAGTAAAATATGAATATAGCTGAAATGCTAGCATCTAACATTTCAGCATTGTTGGACACAACTAATTCCATACGGTGCTTATTGAAGAATGGTTCCATACAATGACTGGGCTACTACGGTACCGCTCGCCTTGGTGCGTCTCTAGATAAAATAATACCGAGGACCTCGTCGGGATCTCCTACCAACGTAGATTCATCCTACCACTTTATTAGTAGTATCAAATATGACCACCCCTCCGTTAATGGGCCTCAAAGCATACAAATGAGAGATAATATCGACTTAGATAAGGAAGATCATATCCTACTTGGGAGCGACCAACGTAGCCCTACTTCATCTCTACTGTTTCAATCATTTCCAATTGATGAGGCTTGATGCTACGTTTTACCTTTTATATAGAACTTCCCATTTGGAATGCTAACACTATCCTCCGAGCAATGACAAGATACCAGCATTCATATATACAAGTTCATTCTAGGATTGAATGAAATGCTTGAGAGCTCCATATTCAATTCCATCATCTTCAAGATAGCTTCACTTTAAAACACTTGAGTTGGATCAAATGGTTTACGGATAACATATCCGATATCGATCTCTTCGAAAACTTTCCATAATTTCTAGTAAACTCAACCCTAGTTCTTAAGGAAATAAACAGTCAAAGATAAGAGCGGAGATCACCGGCTAACCGTTAGTGGATGAATTTCCTTATCCTTTGTCCTAGGAGAACGAAACTAGTTTTATAAGCACAGTACATCATCATCGGAGATGACTGTGCCATATAACTCACATATTTCTCCTAGATGTTTCCAAAGTTACGTTTTGGATCCATATATGATAGTTGGTTATTTATCTATTAATAAATAATAAGGATTATATTTCCCCAAGAAATCTCTAATCCTTTGAAAATTAACCTTTCATTTATCCAACACTTTATAAAACCTAATCCAAAGGACTTTTCGAAATACTATTCCTAGACTTTTTACATCCCTTTTATACTTGTAAACATCAATACATATCTTTTGGTATTACAAAATTTTCTTCTTTCCAACTCATTAAATGCCCAAATAAATTCCATATAAAGCATTACACCCCATAAAACCAACCTACTATCCGTTATCAAATTTCCCTTTTACAAGCTTACTTCGTAATTCAAATAACATATAACTTCCAAAACAAAATTCATAATCCACTTTTATAAACTCCAAGTGAATTTATAAAACCTTTATTAAATAGCTATATAACTTGAAAATCATTTATACTTTTCCTTAGTTAAAGATCTCTTTAAGAATTTACAAAAACTTATTTGATCAACTTTCCTCATTTTGAACAAACTTTTGAAATAACTTTAATCAACATAGTTCGTTCAATAACAATCGATTATTTTAAAACATCTTTAAACAACCAAGTTACTGTTACCATTTCTCGTTTAATTTCATTAAACATCATTCAAAATAATAACTTTAGAATGCCCTTAATAATATATTAACTAACTTTAAACATTATAATTACACTAATAATTTGACCCAAATAAATATCAATAAAATTAATTAATTTCAAAAATTATTCATATAACAATTTATTAACTTTAAAATAATGCATTCGTAATAATTAATTAATCTTTGAATAATATTAACATGAAAATTCATTAACCCTTTAAATATAATTAATTAACTCAAATCGGAATAATTAAAAAAAATTAAAACATTTTTAAACAACTTAAATACTCTTAAAATTACTTTAATTAATATTAAAACACAATTTAAAACATTTTGAAATAAATAATTAAATAACTTTAAGACAATAATCAAACACTATTTTAACTAGCTTTAAGAATCATATAAATAAAATGATTAACTTTAAATCATTATTCAAAACAATATTTATTTATCTCTAAAACATACTAATAAATAATTACCTTTAAATCCATATTAATAAACAATAATTAGCTTTGAAATAACATTGATTTCATAATTAGCTTTCTAACTTAGAAGAAGCCTAGCGACCACTATGGTACTTAAACAATCCATTTAATTGAACTTTCCAAGATATAACACTTTGTATTTACACTAGCAAACATATGTGGGAATTAATCCTTATTTAACAATAATTGTTAAAATAATAATTACCCAACAATAATTAATTGATTTGAATATATGTAACGACCCGGAAATTTTCGGTTGTGAAATTTCCAGATAGTTAGTGGAAAGAAGAAAGAGAAAGAAGAAAGAGATAGAAGAAGAACAGAAAAGAAACACACAATCTCACATTTGCAGCGGATAAAATATAATGTCACATAAATAATAGTTTTACAAGAAGAACTATATCATTAAACTTATATCTTTATACATCAGAGTTACATCATTACACAAATATCGGACAATTAATAACTAACTTTTCCCAGATAAATACAACGAAACACCTCATACGTTCCTGCCACCAAGCTCGCCTCCTGAGCTCTAGAACGTCCTTACCTGAAAATATGTAATACTCGGTCTGACCCGAGCATTACATCAAAGTAACACCCGGGTCAGGCTCGAAACCAGCGTGAGTAAACCATATAATTCGAAATACTAAGTTCAAACAATAAAAGGAAACCCGGGTAACTCGTACTTCAATACGAGTTCCTTACTTGTTATGCTCAAACACTTATTTCACAAATTCAACTCTAAGTATTCTAACTTAGTTCAAGGGTCCATATTATTTCAATTCAACATATTTACATCTCATAAGAAAAATTTAGCGAATTTCAAATCGAAGTGGTTTCGGGTATTTACTTATACCCGACTCCAGTCTCTTCGAATTCAATACTATCTTAACCCACACTATTCAGGTGAACCCAATTCAACCTTAAATCATAAAATGTCACTTTTTACATAGCACTTCATCATTTGCAGATAACCCTATAATCAGTGTCCAAGGCAAATATATCATATCCCAAATATTTCATATCAGACACATCAATCAATCATTCATAAACAAGATTAATTATTCACACATTCCTAATTAAATCAAATTAATTTCCTTTATCACTCTTAATCTTGCTTACTAAAAAATAATAATTAATTACAAATCATTAATTGATCATCCATTTATTATCCATTCTAATTAATCATCCATGATTAATTATTTCTAATTACATAAAGCAATTATCCTTTAATTTATTTACACAAATTAATTTTCTCAACCATTTAGGGCAATTAATCTTTAATTACTTTCATTAATTACATTAATTAATTACATCAATTAATGATCCTAAATTAATTACCTCCATTTATCAACCTTAATAAATCATATATCGTGATTAACCAATCTGTAATTACTTACCTTAACTAATTAGCTCTTAATTGATTACCTTAATCCTTAATTAATTATATCGAGTAATTAATCCTTAATTACTTCTCCTAAGTAATTAACCCTTATTTACTTTCCATTAAGTAATTTTTCTTATAATATTTACATCCAGTAATTTATCCATCAAAAACTTACAAACCTCATTAAGTAATTATACTTAATCAATTACCAAGTGACTATCTTTAATTAATTCACAAATTAATTTGTCTCATTAATCTCATTAATTACAACTGGGAAGTTCATCTCTGAATTACTCGACAAACCAATTAACAAATCTTAATTAGATTAACTATTCTTTAGTTATTAATTGATAGTCTTAATCACTAATTAATTAATTTTTAATCAACAATTGACTAAACAGTTAATCAATTCATAATTTATTTTGATTATCTTTGATTTATCCTCAATAGATTAATCTCCCTTCATAGATAAATTTTTCTTTAAACATTTATTGATAAAACTTAACCATTAGCAAATAAACTTAAATATTAATTAATTACTTCTTAATTAATATTTAGAGGAAAATAATTCGAAAGGATAAGTTTAAACAAGAAAACTTGACCAGATTTAAGTTTAAATTTTTATAACAATTTGATTTTAAACATAAAAAAAAAGAACTGCGCATTACCTTTACTACGAGTCAAACACAAAGACCTTTCGGGACTAAACCCGAGTATACCTCACTTTTACCATTTTCTTAAGTCCCAAAACCATAAAACTTCAGTTCTGCAAACACACGAAAGAAACTTGAATTGAACCCCGAGCTCAACCTAGAAAATCACGATCGACAACCCGAGTCAACCCTGAAACTTCCCGCGTCACTCTTCTTCTTCTTCCCCTGATAAAGACCCGAGTAAACTTGCAGGCCCCGTAATAAAAACCCTAGTACAAACGTCTCTTTCCAAAACATAAACTCGAGAAACCTTACTCAAAACATCAAAACATGCACGCGACCGCCATACACTTGCACACGCTGCCGACACAATTCCTTCGCCTGAGACGATCACCTACACGTCGACCTTCAATCACTCTACCGATCGAAACCTTCAAACTCCAGAACGAACTCGTATATGAAAATTTACCCTTTTGAAGCTTCCAGTCCATACAGCTCCGATCAAAAGCTTCCATTTCCGGCGACGTTAACCATCCAGGGGTCTCGAAACTCAGGCCATGACACCCCATACTTCTACACTATCTCATCCTTGCCTACCGTGCCACTCGATCAACCCGAGGTGGCTAAATCACCTCGTTTCCAACCTTGTTTAACATCGCAAGATAAACCCTACTCCGACCATCCCTGGCCACCACGTATATTGATAAACCATCTGCATATTTTTCCTAAAATCGACATCCCCTAGACCATTCCCACCCAAATCTCGACCTCCCTTCCACCGCCGATCAACGGCAAATCACCAGAATACCCAATTCGAACCAACCAAGAATACACAAGCACTAATAACCTAAAAATCATGAAATGAAGTTTAAACTTTGTGATTTCCCATCACGAATCCATTTCCATGATTCGAATTCGAATTTACCACAGTTGATTTTAACCTATAAAAGTAATTTCCACTATAATTCATATTTTTAAACCTGTTTGCTAAATTTAAAATTATAAAATTACTTTTAAAAACAACTTCATTCACTAACAAACAACTTTCATCTATATATCGAGATCTAACACTTGTTTGATTTGGTGTTACGAATTTTTTTTTTAAAGACAACACCACCGCCTAGATCACAGGGTACATGATGCACATAAAAGCAAACATCTTACATACCAAACTACATGCATATCCAGATAAATTCAATACTGAAGAATTTGAGGCAACTCAATATTACCACATGCAGTTTTGTTAAAACAGATAAACAATAGTGTTTACTCGCCTATTTTTAGAAATGCAGAGGCTTTAGGTCAGAGTTTAAACTTTGATTACTTCAGTTTTTAGTTAAATTACTATTTTTACCAACATGCAAGTCAATATATATTTATATTAACATGATTCCAGATTTTATCAAGCATGCATACATAGATTATAACATACATAACAGGATTTCTTCAGAACATCAAATTTAAACTAATTTAGAAGTCACATTTACTCACCTGTTTCTTAGAAACAGAGAATGCTTCTTTTGATTATTATTTTTTTACCAAAAATTGCTTAAGCTCTTGAGACCTGGAAATTGTTAGATTATGAACTGCAGCCTGATCTTGCTTTAAAATTTGATACTGAGCTGCTTCGATCTTGCTTAGCCTCAAGTTTGGATTGCAAAAGTTTGATATAAATTTGGATTTAATCCTTTTCTTTTCTAAGCTGCTTTGTTTCTTTCTTTTTTTCTTTTCAGTTTTTGAAAATAAAGAGGAAAAAAAAGTGTAAACTGATTTCTCAAATGTATATTTTATAACCTAATATTAATAAAGATAATAAAGGTTGACACTTGTTAGCTTATATACATTTCTTGACTTACGAATGTTATTAATAAGCATTCTTATGTCTACAAGTGTTCAAATTTTCATTAAATAATAATAATAATTTTTTTTTCTCCTTAATCAGCTATATCTTAGTATTAATATATAGTTTGTCTTAATTTTATTAATATGTTTCTTATGTTAATATAATTATGTATTATGTTTACAAATATGTATATTTACAAACTATGTTTTACCCCAAGTATTAAAAGAAAAGTATTTTAAATCTTTTATTAAATCCCACATATATATTTACAAATCAATTTTAAACAAATATATATGTCTTCTTATTAACTTCACAAAGATATGTATATTTTTAAAACTTTTATTATTCCTTGTTCAAATATCATATTATACTTACAATGTTAGTTATATATATTATTTTATTCAGAATACAACTTTTAAATCCAGTTAATATTTTTTTCAAATCCAACCAGATATCCCTTATTACCAGAATTTTATTTATTCATCATACAAATCAGTATTTTCTTTTTAATAAATTTAATCTTGTTAATTACCAATTAACATATGTACAAAAATCTGGATTATCACATTCCTCCCCCCTTAAAATCTTTTCGTCCTCGAAAAGGAATAAAACCAGAATTTATTGAAATACTTAAAAATAGATAAATCATTCTTTAATCATATTTAAAACACTTTAAAACATATATAGTACTACAGTAATAGTTTTATAAAAATACTTTTATAACTCGATGTCTCGATAAGTCCATCCTCGTTCTCATAGAAATTCGGTCATACGTTGATCAGGCGTACGATTGAAAATCTACAAATACTTAGCAGACTCATTTTCAACATCTAGTGAAAATACTTGGAAAATAATTTTATTGAAAATATAGAAAACAGTTTTTGAAAATAGAGGATATATCTTTTGGTGAGAATGCCCTGGAAATCATCACCCCCATCCATAGTCGCAGTTAAACCGATGGTTACGTTGCCATCCCGACAAAATCCATAGATAACTGTAGGCCTCCGCGCCCCTCGATTACACCATGGAACCCGCTACAGATCGCAGCTACAACTGGGGTTACGTAGCTATCGCAGCAAAAACCCATATAACTGTAGGCATCAGCGCCCTCGAATTTCGCTGCCAAATAAATGAACTTCTCCACTCCACTTGACCATAGATCGAAGTCTACCGATGTTGCGTTGCCTTCCCGGCAAAATCAAGTGTAGACCGTTGACACTCATCCTCCACACGATTTTCGCTATGGTCCCCACAGTAGATCGCAGCGACATCGAGTTACACCGTCGTCACAGCATAACCCAAATGCTCCTGTAGGCATCAGCGCCATCGACTTTCGCTACCCAATAATCCTCAGGAACTAGTTTGTCCGGACTCCTCACAGGATCAACTTTAGAACTCCCCCTTGGGGCTCAAGGCAGCACCACCCGGTGGTACTCCTGAGAAGTCCATTCCAAGGGAGCGCCTTTTTCCCTAGAGCCATCATCAAAACATTTTATACTATATATATAGTATCTTTAAATCATACACCTAGTATGATCTCAATACAAAGCTCCTTTACACAAAATCGATTATTCCAAAATCGGTAATTCTCAAACTAGGCTTTCCAAATTCAATATTGATTTTACCCAAAAATCAAAAGCCTTTCCAAATCCATAGGTTCTCAAAACCTTTTTCCAAAATCCTCATATGATCCTTCATATATATATATATATATATATATATATTTAGATATATAAAATCTTTCAAAACTATGGATCATTTCAAATTTGTATAAAACTCCTTTTATACTTCAAACGTTTCCAAAAACCCTTTTTCTTTTGGCAAAAGATTCAATATCGGGAGTTTCATTTTATAAAACAAAGATATTTTACTTTGTTTACTCAAAATCAAATATTCAAATTTGATTATTTTTTTCGAAATTATTTTCATTCAAATCCGTACGATGTACATATATCATCCGTACGCTATACGAATCTGATCGCTCACTCGATCACAAAATTTTACTTCCGAACTAGTATCGTCCACCCGACTTCCTAGTGCGGACACAGATCTGGTTTTTTGATCAGAAACCGTCATTCCCCTTGCATAGTCATAACTATGATAGAGAATATCTAGAATCAATCAACAACCCATATCCAGGTTCGCCGACAAAAATCGAGTGAAAAATCCTAACTTGGATCGACATAACTATCTCAAAATTCTGTGCTCGAATCTGGATCAAATCACTATGCGAATAGAACAACATACGTACACCCTACGTATTTACCTTTATTGGTTATTTGCCAAATCAATTCTTTTTCTATTCACATTTACTTTAAATTTCATTCACTTATTCACAACTGCTTCAATCCCATTTGGATTATCACCTCTATTCTTATCTCGACTGGGTATTCCACCAATAACAGTTTAAACTCTGTCCAGTTTAAATTTAGAAAATAACCTGAAAAATTTAAAAATAGATAAGTAGTTGGAAAATAATTACTAGTTTGCAAAATAAGTGTAAAATAATTAAAATAATTACAGAAATTTTAGATAGTTGCAAAATAATACTAAGATAGTAATTAGTTTTGTAAAATAGTAATTAGCTTATAAAACAGTTGGAAAATTGTTTAAACAGTTTCAAAAATAATTGTAAACAAATATAAGATAGTTTGGCTTTTAAAAGAAAAGTTGTATATATAATAAATAGCTTTGAAAATAGGTTTATATTAAAACAATTTATATTAAAAATAATCCAGAGTCAAAACTGCTCACTTCCCAATCTCCATTCTCATCAATTCAATTTAAATTGACCCAATTCCAGTTTAAATAACTTCAATTTCCATTGAAATCTATTTAACCAATTCAAGTTGAATTCCTCAGTTCTTTCCAAATTTAACTTTATTCACCCTTCATCTCAAATTTTACTAATTCAAATAAATTTCAATTGAATTAGTTCCAATTTCAATTCATTTCAATTCCAGATTGAATAAATCTCAATATCAAACTCCATTTCCAAATCAAGTTGAATTATTCTTGATTTCTTCCCAAATTCAATTCAAATTCCATTTGAATTTAAAATTATTCAACTTTAATTACAATTCCAAATTATTCAAATCAATTCGGACTAATTTCAAATTGCATTCACCTCAATTTAAAATTGTTTCAAATTAATCCAATTCAAAATTTCCATTTGAACTTTATACTTATACATCTTCAATCACAATTTTAATTAATTCACATCAAATTCAATTTGAACTAATTTCAATCTAAATTCCAAATTTAAACCATCTCGAATTATATAATTTGAGTTAAATTCACTAAGGTTGGTTTAGCCCTTTAAACCAAGTTAACCTTTATTAAAGGCTTTTAAACAATTTAATTTCAAATTAAAGTTAGATTTTCTTTTATCTCAATAATAGATATATCACCACACTTCTCATTCATTTAAACAAATCCAATTCACTACTTAAAATTTCTTAACAACAATAGGATGATATCGACTAATTTATTTTAAAACATCCATTCATTTTCAATTTCTAGATCTCAAACCCATTTTAAGATCACACAAACTTCCAATTCAAATTAGCCTTTTAACTTTTCAAGTTAAATCTTTATTTCATCTTCAAATTTCCCAATCAGGTTGATCATTCCAACTTATTTAACTTTTTCCCAGTTAAACTCAATTCACTTAATCCAGTCAACCTTACCCAATTCGAACTTTTATTTCAAATTTTAAACTTCTCATAAATAATCTTCCCACTTGTTAAGTTCAAAAACTTATCACCTTGGGTATCACATCTTATTCCAAACTCAAAACTCACCATTTAGAGTTTATTTCCAACCACCTTTGATATTATGTATATCCACATGTATACATATTAATTTCTTTTACATACCAAGTTATACTTTAAAAATTTTAAACCACCTTTGGTTTTAATTCAAAACAAATTTCTTTTTTAAATTTTCAAACAACTCTTGTTTGAAATAGGATCATTTCATTCAAATGCATTAAATAATATTATTTGTTATTTCTTTAAATTAATTACATCGTTAATTAATTCCAATTAATCACATTCGGTAATTAACTTATTTCTTAATTACCTTTATTAAGTAATTGTCCTTTAAATTACTTACCTCTAGTTACTTCATTAAGTAAATCCCTCTTATTTATCAATTCCAATTATTATCCATTAATTAATCTCATTAAATAAAGTTTAATTAATTACATAAATTAATTGATTATCCTTATCCTGAAACCTTTCCCAATTTCAAGATTTAATTTCAGTTTGAATCCATTTCAAACTTGTCTTTAATTTAATTTCAATTTGGTTGTAATTCTATTACCACTTAATTCTTACTATTACTTTTAATTTAATTAATACTACAACCAATTTCCTTAATATAATAGATAATCTATTTCTTATATAAGATTCATTTACTTTTGAAATCATTTAAAAATCTTTATATAAGAAAATAACAAGTACGCTCTCTCATATTTATATACTCAACTCATTCTAGGGTACCATTGACCCTTTCCTTAATGAGTATCCCCTACCAGAGCCAAGGTTCTCGCTTAACCTTCAGCTCTGATACCAAATGTAACGACCCGGAAATTTTCGGTTTTGTAATTTTCAGATAGTTAGTGGAAAGAAGAAAGAGAAAGAAGAAAGAGATAGAAGAAGAACAGAAAAGAAACGCACAATCTCACATTCGCAGCGGATAAAATATAATGTCACATAAATAATAGTTTTACAAGAAGAACTATATCATTACCCTTATATCTTTATACATCAGAGTTACATCATTACACAAATATCGGACAATTAATAACTAACTTTTCCCAGATAAATACAACGAAACACCTCATACGTTCCTGCCACCAAGCTCGCCTCCTGAGATCCACAACGTCCTTACCTGAAAATATGTAATACTCGGTCTGACCCGAGCATTACATCAAAGTAACACCCGGGTCAGGCTGGAAACCAGCGTGAGTAAACCATATAATTCGAAATACTAAGTTCAAACCATAAAAGGAAACCCGGGTAACTCGTACTTCAATACGAATTCCTTACTTGTTATGCTCAAACACTTATTTCACAAATTCAACTCTAAGTATTCTAGCTTAGTTCAAGGGTCCATATTATTTCAATTCAACATATTTACATCTCATAAGAAAAATTTAGCGAATTTCAAATCGAAGTGGTTTCGGGTATTTACTTATACCCGACTCCAGTCTCTTAGAATTCAATACTATCTTAACCCACACTATTCAGGTGAACCCAATTCAACCTTAAATCATAAAATGTCACTTTTTACATAGCACTTCATCATTTGCAGATAACCCTATAATCAGTGTCCAAGGCAAATATATCATATCCCAAATATTTCGACACATCAATCAATCATTCATAAGCAAGATTAATTATTCACACATTCCTAATTAAATCAAATTAATTTCCTTTATCACTCTTAATCTTGCTTACTAAAAAATAATAATTAATTACAAATCATTAATTGATCATCCATTTATTATCCATTCTAATTAATCATCCATGATTAATTATTTCTAATTACATAAAGTAATTATCCTTTAATTTATTTACACAAATTAATTTTCTCAACCATTTAGGGCAATTAATCTTTAATTACTTTCATTAATTACATTAATTAATTACATCAATTAATGATCCTAAATTAATTACCTCCATTTATCAACCTTAATAAATCATATATCGTAATTAACCAATCTGTAATTACTTACCTTAACTAATTAGCTCTTAATTGATTACCTTAATCCTTAATTAATTATATCGAGTAATTAATCCTTAATTACTTCTCCTAAGTAATTAACCCTTATTTACTTTCCATTAAGTAATTTTTCTTATAATATTTACATCCAGTAATTTATCCATCAAAAACTTACAAACCTCATTAAGTAATTATACTTAATCAATTACCAAGTGACTATCTTTAATTAATTCACAAATTAATTTGTCTCATTAATCTCATTAATTACAACTGGGAAGTTCATCTCTGAATTACTCGACAAACTAATTAACTAATCTTAATTAGATTAATTATTCTTTAGTTATTAATTGACTGTCTTAAACACCAATTAATTAATTTTTAATCAACAGTTGACTAAACAGTTAATCAATTTATAATTTATTTTGATTATCTTTGATTTATCCTCAATAAATTAGTCTCCCATCATAGATAAATTTTTCTTTAAACATTTATTGATAAAACATATCCGTTAGTTAATAAACTTAAATATTAATTAATTACTTCTTAATTAATATTTAGAGGAAAATAATTCGAAAGGATAAGTTTAAACAAGAAAACTTGACCAGATTTAAGTTTAAATTTTTATAACAATTTGATTTTAAACATAAAAAAAAAAGAACTGCGCATTACCTTTACTACGAGTCAAACACAAAGACCTTTCGGGACTAAACCCGAGTATACCTCACTTTTACCATTTTCTTAAGTCCCAAAACCATAAAACTTCAGTTCTGCAAACACACGAAAGAAACTTGAATTGAACCCCGAGCTCAACCCAGAAAATCACGATCGACAACCCGAGTCAACCCTGAAACTTCCCGCGTCACTCTTCTTCTTCTTCCCCTGATAAAAACCAGAGTAAACTTGCAGGCCCCCTCATAAAAACCCGAGTACAAACGTCTCTTTCCAAAACATAAACTCGAGAAACCTTACTCAAATCATCAAAACGTGCACGCGACCGCCGTACACTTGCACACGCCGCCGACACAATTCCTTCGCCTTAGACGATCACCCACACGTCGACCTCCAAACACTCTACCGATCGAAACCTTCAAACTCCAGAACGAACTCGTATATGAAAATTTACCATTTTGAAGCTTCCAGTCCATACAGCTCCAGTCAAAAGCTTCCACTTCCGGCGACGTTAACCATCCATGGGTCTCGAAACTCCGGCCATAACACCCCATACTTCTACACTATCTCATCCTTGCCTACCGTGCCACTCGATCAACCCGAGGTGGCTAAATCACCTCGTTTCCAACCTTGTTTAACATCGCAAGATAAACCCTACTCCGACCATCCCTGGCCACCATGTCTACTGATAAACCATCTGCATATTTTTCCTAAAATCGACATCCCCTAGACCATTCCCAGCCCAAATCTCGACCTCCCTTCCACCGCCGATCAACGGCAAATCACCAGAATACCCAATTCGAACCAACCAAGAATACACAAGCATTAATAACCTAAAAATCATGAAATGAAGTTCAAAGTTTGTGATTTCCCATCACGAATCCATTTCCATGATTCGAATTTGAATTTACCATAGTTGATTTTAAATTATAAAAGTAATTTCCGCTGTTATTCATATTTTTAAACCTGTTTGCTAAATTTAAAATTATAAAATTACTTTTAAAAACAACTTCATTCACTAACAAACAACTATCATCAATACATCGAGATCTAACACTTGTTTGATGTGGTGTTATGAATTTTTTTTTAAAGACAACACCACTGCCTAGATCACAGGGTAGAGGATGCACATAAAAGCAAACATCTTACATACCAAACTACATGCATATCCAGATAAATTCAATACTGAAGAATTTGAGGCAACTCAATATTACCACATGCATTTTTGTTAAAACAGATAAACAATAGTGTTTACTCGCCTATTTTTAGAAATGCAAAGGCTTCAGGTCAGAGTTTAAACTTTGATTACTTCAGTTTTTAGTTAAATTACTATTTTTACCAACATGCAAGTCAATATATATTTATATTAACATGATTCCAGATTTTATCAAGCATGCATACATAGATTATAACATACATAACAGGATTTCTTCAGAACATCAAATTTAAACTAATTTAGAAGTCACATTTACTCACCTGTTTCTTAGAAACAGAGAATGCTTCTTTTGATTATTATTTTTTTACCGAAAATTGCTTAAGCTCTTGAGACCTGGAAATTGTTAGATTATGAACTGCAGCCTGATCTTGCTTTAAAATTTGATACTGAGCTGCTTCGATCTTGCTTAGCCTCAGGTTTGGATTGCAAAAGTTTGATATAAATTTGGATTTAATCCTTTTCTTTTCTAAGCTGCTTTGTTTCTTTCTTTTTTTGTTTTCAGTTATTGAAAATAAAGAGGAAAAAAAAAGTGTAAACTGATTTCTCAAATGTATATTTTATAACCTAATATTAATAAAGATAATAAAGGTTGACACTTGTTAGCTTATATACATTTCTTGACTTACAAATGTTATTAATAAGCATTCTTATGTCTACAAGTGTTCAAATTTTCATTGAATAATAATAATAATTTTTTTCTCCTTAATCACCTATATCTTAGTATTAATATATAGTTTGTCTTAATTTTATTAATATGTTTCTTATGTTAATATAATTATGTATTATGTTTACAAATATGTATATTTACAAACTATGTTTTACCCCAAGTATTAAAAGAAAAGTATTTTAAATCTTTTATTAAATCCCACATATATATTTACAAATCAATTTTAAACAAATATATATGTCTTCTTATTAACTTCACAAAGATATGTATATTTTTAAAACTTTTATTATTCCTTGTTCAAATATCATATTATACTTACAATGTTAGTTATATATATTATTTTATTCAGAATACAACTTTTAAATCCAGTTAATATTTTTTTCAAATCCAACCAGATATCCCTTATTACCAGAATTTTATTTATTCATCATACAAATCAGTATTTTCTTTTTAATAAATTTAATCTTGTTAATTACCAATTAACAGATGTCAAAAAATCTGGATTATCACAATATAAGTGTCTACGCTAATAAAATAGCAGAATTATGATTTATTCTCCTCAACAAATGTCCAGTTATATCCTATATGGTTAATTATAACAGAACAGTGTTTTTTTCTACTACTCGAGTGTCCAATTAATTTAATTAGCGGATTAGATTTTTAATTCCCATGTTTTTTATACTTATAATAAAAAAGGAGTTGCCCTCTGTGTACTCATATTTATAGCTAAGTGATGGTTTTGAATACTTTAACGATCCAAAATATCTGAGCCCGAAAATTCCAGATAGTTAAGAAAAAGAAGAAAGAGATAGAAGAAGAAGAAGATCAGAAACACCAATATCTGACATTCGCAGCGGATAAAATATAATAATAAACAATAACAATTTACAAAAGAATAATATTCTGTCGATTACATTTTTATACATCAGAGTTACACATATATACAGACACTGAATATACACAATCACCATACCTCAGATATACAATAATATAATACAATAGAAATATTCTATACGATCCTACCATCCCGCTCGACTCCTCAGCTCCAGAACGTCCTTACTTGAAAATCTTTAATACTCGGTCTGACTCGAGCATTACACCAAAGTAACACCCGGGTCAGGCTGGAAACCAGCGTGAGTAAACCCATATAATATGAAATACCAAGCAATATAACTAAAGTGAAACCAGGGTAACTCGTACTTTCTACGAGTTCTTACCTTATTCAAGTCAATCATTTATCTCAAAACAATACCCAAGAACTGTTGAATCATTTATCTCAAAACAATACCCAAGAACTGTTATCCAGTTTAAATATCCATAATACATAAACTTATTTCATTCTAGCCTGTTTGCTTCTAAACTCAAATTTATAAAGAATCGATGTGGTTTCGGGCATTTACTGATACCCGACCTCGGTCTCTTCGAATTCAAAACCATCTCTATTCCAAGTTATTAAATTTGAATCAATACAATTCATATCTAGGATATCATATAACATAACAATTTTACTCAGATAAGTAGCCTACATTATCCCAGTTTATTTTCAACACATCATATCACAGAACATTACAATTTATCAGACAAATATTTTTCTAATCATCCTCTACAACTTATCAATTCATAAGTAAGTCTTACAAGTTGAACAATTTCTAATTAATTTGATTAATCTTCAATTAAATCAATCCCATCTTTAATCACTAAGATTAACTTTAAATCCTGTTTACTTATCATTTATTAATTACAAATTAATCATCATTAGTCATCCATCTTAATTAATCACCCTAAATTTATTACCTTTTTAATTACACTAAGTAATTATCCTTAGATTAATTAAGTAAATTAATTATCCCTTAACCATTCACATTAATTACTCATAAGTTTATTAATTAATTAATTAATGATCCTTAATTACTTTTATAATTAATTACTCTTTTTTATTTAATTACATTTAGTAGTTAATCATATTCCTAAATTAACATTAATTAATCACAATTCAGTAATCATCTATTCTTAATTACTTACAGAAATCCTCCTTTAATTAATTCATTTAGTGATTTACTATTCTTTTATTCATCCCATAATTTTATTGAGTAATCATCCTTTCACTACATTTTTAAATCACCTATGATAACTTAAGTTTATTGATTATTCCTAATAACTTCATCAAATAATCATACTTTAATTAATTACAATGGGTAAATATCCTAATACATAATTATCCAAATCAAACAAATTTTAATTTCAAAACCTTGTCTTTAATAGAAATTTATATTGAAACTCAATCAAAATTTCTTTTGAAAGTTGCTTATAAATTTATTAATTATATTTACCTTGAAAACTTGTTAACATTTCTTATTTCCCTTTTCTTCAATAATTTATTCACAATTCATTTATTTTAACTTGGAAATCTAGTAACAGAAATTACTTCAAATATCAAAATCTGATTAAATTTTAAAACTGTTTACTTACCATAAAAACTCGATACTCAGGCTAAAACCTTCCAAGCAAATCTCGAGATTCCCTGATTCCCAGCTTCTTCGAGTCGACACTCCAACCCATTCGAGTTCGACCCGAGGTATAAGTTCTCTGTCCCAACCATCAAACGCCATCAGATACGACATCCACCGTGCACGTACACAGATGAACCACCCTCCTTCGGCCATCGCCGTGATCACTTACATGACGACCACAGCCTCGCCGTCCCTTACGATAACTCATATCGCTAAAATCACTTGCGAATCAAAAACGAACAAATCTGGATCGATAGAGACCGATCCAATTGACCAAGATCCTCCTCGAACCAACACCTTCGACCACCAGAAATCAAGATACTCCTCCTACGGGTTCGTCGAAGACCACACTTCATTTTACCCTTCAACCAATCAAGTGTCGATTTTCATTATCGCTGCAAACCACTTGCGAACCCAGACATAACCAACAATACCCAAAAACCCTAAATTTTAGCCTCGCCGACGCCTTGATAGATGATAAAATCATCGAACAATTTTATCGGTTTTATCAACTCTCCCGCCTCATTCGACATTGATCCCGACCTTCATCATTAACCCAATCATCAGCAATCTCTAAAAACACAAATTTTGATCAACCCACAATCTCTCTTAATATACAGTCTTAAAAATCATGATAAGGATATCAAAATTCAGCATTCTTTAATGCCAATCAGTTTTTATAATCAAAACAAGATTTTAGTATATTCAATTTTCCTGCTTTGAAAGGGTTTTTACTGTTATTTCTTATTTCTAAATGTTTACTAAATATTTTTATTGGAAATTATTTTTAAAAATGAAATTAGAACCTGACAATCACTTCCTCCTTTAGGATCAGGACTTAATACTGCTTGATTTAGAAGATACAAATTCAATTACGTTGATTCTGAGTTTTGGGAAAACAATAGAGGTATATAAATACACAACATTTATATTTGCAGCCATGCATATGTGTAAATCCATTCGTACATCAACAATTCATCAGCCATTATATCACATACATCAGGTTTAAATCAGATTTACTTAAAAAAAATTGCTTACTCACCATTTCAGTTTGAACAGAGAAGGGATGGAACTGATCTGAACTTTGAAAAATCTGGACATTTGGTTTTGATTTTTGATCTGCTTGAATTATCCGAGTTGAATCTTACTTTGAAGCTTTGATCTTTTGAATTCGGATATGATATTGCTGCTAGTTGTTTAGAAGATTTAGCTTTAAAAACTGAGAAGATTGAAGTTGCTGATTTCTTGATTAAATTTTTGATTTGAGGATGTTAACAGGTTATGTTTTTTTCCAAGTTTTGGAAATTTGTAAAGACTTATTGCTGTTTTAATCTTGAACCTGATTCTAAGCCTGCTCGGGTTTTTTTTTTTTAAATTCTGAAGAAAATTTTGTTTCCTCTTTATTCATCAAAATAAAAAGAAAAGTAAAATATAATTCAAACATGACACTTGTTATTTTTGCATATTATTAATATTACAAATGTTTACTTTATGAGGAGATGATTACACTTGTTAATCTTATACTATATTTACCTTACATTTGTTTTAAATTGATGTTATAATTGTCACAAATGTTATAAATGTATTTTGTCTTGTTTATAAATGTTGTATATATATACAAATTAAATTTTACCTCATATTAAAAAAAACTGTACTAAAACTTTTCTTAAATCTGATTAATGTTTCATTTGTCTTTTACTTTATATTTCAATTTTTTTTAATAATAAATACATACTTTTTTTGTTCAATTTATATTTTATATTTATATTCATACCTTTCCTAGTATTTACACCTATAAAATCTTTAAAAGAGAAGATTTTAAAATCTTAATTATATAATAATAATAATAATAATAATAATATATCTATTTATTTAACAAACACGTATTCAAATTGAAAATAATAATTCTATAAAATCTATTTATATATATATGTATATATATAAACTATCATTATTATTTGTAAATTTTTAAGTAATTATATTAGGAGATTATCAAATAAATATTTATCCAGATATAAGTATTTATTATCAGATTTGTTTGTTCAACTTACAAATCGGTGTTTTCAGTAGTTAAAATCAGATAATTATCAAATTACCTGATACCCAAAAATCCGGGTTATCACATTCCTCCTCCCTTTGAATCTTTTCGTCCTCGAAAAGGAACGAAACCGGAATATTTAAAATGCTTAAAATCAAATAAATTTTCTTCGATCATTTTTAAAACCTCTTTAAAACCTGTATAGTATTACAAAAATAGTTTTTATAAAAATACTTTTATAACTCGACGTTTCGACAAGTCCATCTTTGTTCTCACAGAAATTCGGTCATACGTTGATCAGGCGTAGGACTGAAAAACTATAAGTACTTTGTAAACTCGTTTTCAATACCCAGTGAAAATACTTGAAAAATATTTTGTTGAAAATATAGAAAACATTTTCTTAAAAATAGAGGAAATATCTTTGGTAAGAATGCTCTGAAAATCATCACCCCCATCCATGGTCGCAGTTACATCCCAGGGTTACGTTGCCATCGTAGCAAAAGTCCATGTAACTGTAGGCACTCCGCGCCCCTCGATTACGCCATGGAACCCACAACAGATCGCAGTTACATTCCAGTGTTACGTTGCCATCGCAGCAAAAGTCCATGTAACTGTTGGCTCTCAGCGGCATACACAACTTTCGCTGTCAGAATGAAACTTCTCCACTCCTACATAGGTCGCAGTCTATCGATATAAAATCAAACGCAGACTGTTGGCTCTCAGCGGCACACTCGACTTTTGCTATGTTACCATAGGTCACAGTCTACCGATATAAAATCAAACGCAGACTGTTGGCTCTCAGCGGCACCCAAGACTTTCGCTATGGTATACTCTACTCATAATCCTCAGGAACTAGTTTTGTCCGGACTCCTCACTGGATCAACTTTAGAACCCCCCTTGGGGCTCAAGGCAGCACCACCCGGTGGCATTCCTGAGAAGTTCATTTTAAGGGTGCGCCTTTTTCCTCAGAGCCATCATCAAAACATTTTATACTATACACATATAGTATCTTTCAAATCATACACCTAGTATGATCTCACACAAAGCTCCTTTACACAAAATCGATTATCCCAAAATCGATAATTCTCAAACTAGTCTTTCCAAATTTCAATATTGATTTTACCCAAAAATCAAAAGCCTTTCCAAATCTAAAGGTTCCCAAAACCTTTTCCCAAAATCCTTATAAAATCCTTTATATATATATATATAAATAAATAACTTTAAAAATCTTTGGATCATTTCAAACTTGTAAAAAACTCCTTTTATACTTCAAGCACTTTCAAAATCCTTTCTCTTCTGGCTATAGATTCAACAAGGTGAGATTTGTCTTATATAACAAAGATATATAACTTTGTTTATTCAAAATCAAATATTCAAGTTTGATTACTCTATAAAGTCACATACTTACTTCCATAAAGTAAATTTCTACCAAAGAAATATCCAATTTCCACTTTTACTTCATCATATATTTTACAAAATATACCCTTCATTTCAAAAACCATTTCACATATCTTGTCCACAAATTCCCAGTATCAATTTCATTTAAACTCGTATGATGTACACATATCATCCGTACGCTCTACCATTCTGATCGCTCACTCGATCACATAATTTCACTTCCGAACTAGTATCGTCCACTCGACTTCCTAGTGCGGACACAGATCTGGTTTCTTGATAAGAAACCGTCATTCTCCTTGCATAGTCATAACTAAGATAGAGAATATCCAGAACCAATCAACAATCCATATCCAGGTTCGCCTTCAAAAATCGAGTGGAAAATTCCAACTCGGATCGATATAACTATCTCGAAATTCTGTGCTCGAATCTGGATCAAACCACTATGCGAATAGAATAGTATACGTACATCCTACGTATTTATCCTCATTGATTATTAGCCAAAACAATCTCTTTTTCTATTCATATTTCCTCAAATTCCTATTTACTTGTTCACATTTGCTTCAATCCCATTTGGATTAACACCTCTATTCTTATTTCAATTGGGTATTTAACCATAAACGGTTCTCACTCTGACCAATTTATATTTTGAAAATAGCTTGAAAAAATTAAAATAGATAAGTAATTGAAAAATAATTATTAGTTTGCAAAATAGCTGTAAAATAGTTAAGTATTAATAAAATAGTTGGAAAGTAGTTAAATAGTTATAAAATAGTTAGATAATTGCAAAATTGATGTAAAATAGTAATTAGTTATAAAGTAGTTAAAAAATAGTAATTAGTTTATAAAACAGTTGAAAAATTGATAAATAGTTCCAAAAATAATTGTAAAATAAGTATAAGATAATTTAGCTTTTAAAAAGAAAGGTTACATAGTAAATAGTCTGGAAAATTAGATTTATATTAAAACAATTTATTTTGAAAATAGTCCAGAGCCAAAATTTTCAATTCCCAATCTTCATTCCCATTAATTCAATTTAAATTTCCACTTCCATTTAAATTGATTCAATTCCAATTTAAATAACTTCAATTTCCATTGAAATTGATTTATCCCCAATTCAGGTTGAATTAATTCTCAATTTCTTTCCAAATTCAAATCAAATTCCATTTGATTTTAAACCTATTCAATTTTAATTACAATTCCAAATTATTCAAATAAATTTCAAATTGAACCAATTTCAATTCATATTAATTCCAATTTGAATTAATCCCAACTCCCATTTGAATTTAAACTATTAAACTTTAATTTCATTTCAAATTAATCCAATTCAAATTTTTCATTTGAATTATTAAACTTATCCATCTTCAATCACAAATCCAATTGATTCAAATCAGATTCAATTTGAACGAATTCAATTCAAATTTCAAATTTAAACCATCCCGAATTATATAAATTCGAGTTAAAATTTTAAATGTTGATTTAATCCTTTAAATCAAATCAACTTATATCATTAAACCGTTTAATTTCTGAATCCAAATTCAGAATTTCATTTAAAAATCCCTTCACTTAACTTAATTCAAAGTTCAAATAATAACTCAAACCCTTTTAAACAATTTAATCTTTGAGATCCAATTTACTACCCAATTTCAACTTTGAAATCAAATTTCAACAATCTCATTTGCAATTTATCTTAAACATTCAAATCCTCTATTCAAAGTAGTACCATATCCTTAATTTCAAATTAAAGTTCAATTTCCCTTTTATATCAATAATGGATACATTACCACACTTCATTGATTCATTCCTTTAAACAAATCCAATTCATAATCTAAAGATTATTAATAACAATAGGATAATATTATCCAAATTATTTCAAAACATTCATTTTCAATTTTTTTCAGTTTCCAGATCTCAAACCCATTTTGAGATCACACAAACTCCTTTTCAAATTAACCATTTAACTTTCCAAGTTAAATCCCAATTTCATCTTGAAATTACCAATTCAGGTTGCTTGTTAACTTGTTTAACTTTCCCTAGTCAAATTCAATTCATTTAATCCAGCCAACCTTACCCAATTTGAATTCCCATTTCAAATTTTAAACTTCACATTAATAATCTTATAAGTTCTAAAACTTATCACCTTGGGTATCACATCTCATTACAAATTTTAAACTCAACATTTAGAGTTTATTTCAAACAATCCTTGATATTATGTATATACATACATATTATTTCCTTTACACACTAAGTTATACTTTAAATTTTAAACCACCCTTGGTTTTTAATTCAAACAAATTTCTTTAAAATTTCCAAACAACTTCTTATTTTAAAATAAGTACATTCAAAAATAGTCTGAATAGTATTATTTATTCTTTTCTTTCAACACTTTGCAACAATTCAAATGTTTCTAGACTTAGGTTTTAAAATTTCACAATTCAAAACCCACTTCTATTTAGAAGTTATACTCATCTTAAAAGTTTACTTCATTTGGCTTACTTATTAACAAATATATCATTATTAAACATAATAACTATTTATGATGATATCCAAGATTATCATATCTGGATACCAATTCATTTTTATCTTATTCTGAAACTCTTCCCCAAATTCAAGTTTTAATTTCAGTCTGAATCCATTTCAAACTTACCTTTATTTAATTTCAATTTGGTTGTATTTCTATTACTACTTAATTTGATTTTCAAATAATACAACAACCAATTACCTTAATATATAATGGTTAGAAGAATCATTGCTTTACATATAAGCTTATATAAAAAAAATCATTTAGTTTTAAAACCATTATATAAGAAAATAAAAAGTACGGTCTCTCATATATATTACACTCGACTCATTCTAGGGTACTATTGACCCTATCCTTAATGAGTACACCCACCAGAGCCAAGGTTCTCGCTTAACCTCGCTCTGATGCCAACTGTAACGAACCGAAATATCCGAACCCGAAAATTCCAGATAGTTATGAAAAAGAAGAAAGAGATAGAAGAAGAAGAAGATCAGAAACACCAACATCTCACATTCACAGCGGATAAAATCTAATAATAAACAATAATAGTTTACAAAAGAATAATATTATGTCGATTACATTTTTATACATCAGAGTTAAACATATATACAGACACTAAATATACACAATCACCATACCTTAGATATACAATAATATAATACAACAGAAATATTCTATACGTTTCTGCCATCCCGCTCGACTCCTGAGCACCAGAACGTCCTTACCTGAAAATCTGTAATACTCGGTCTGACCCGAGAATTGCACCAAAGTAACACCCGGGTCAGGCTGGAAACCAGCGTGAGTAAACCCATATAATATGAATTACCAAGCCATATAACTAAAGTGAAACCAGGGTAACTCGTACTTTTTACGAGTTCTAACCTTATTTAAGTCAATCATTTATCTCAAAATAATCTAGGAACTGTTATCCAGTTTAAATATCCATGATACATAAACTTATTTCATTCCAGCCTGTTCGCTTCTAAACTCAAATTAATAAAGAATTGAAGTGGTTTTGGGCATTTACTGATACCCCACCCCGGTCTCTTCGAATTCAAAACCATCTCTATTCCAAGTTGGTAAATTTGAATCAATACAATTCATATCCAGGATATCATATCACATAACAATTTTACTCATATAAGTAGCCTACATTATCCCAGTTTATTTTCAACACATCATATCACAGAACATTACAATTTATCAGACAAATATTTTTCTAATCATCCTCTACAACTTATCTATTCATAAGTAAGTCTTATAAGTTGAACAATTTCTAATAATTTAATTAATCTTCAATTAAATCAATTACTATCTTTAATCACCAAGATTAACTTTAAATCCTGTTTACTTATCATTTATTAATTACAAATTAATCATCGTTAGTCATCCATCTTAATTAATCACCCTAAATTTATTACCTTTTTAATTACACTAAGTAATTATCCTTAGATTAATTAAGTAAATTAATTATCCCTTAACCTTCACATTAATTACTCATACGTTTATTAATTAATTAATTAATGATCCTTAATTACTTTTATAATTAATTATTCTTTTTTATATTTAATTACATTTTGTAGTTAATCATATTCCTAAATTAACCTTAATTAATCACAATTCAGTAATCATCTATTCTTAATTACTTACAGAAATCCTCCTTTAATTAATTCATTTAGTGATTTACTATTCTTTTTTTCATCCCATAATTTTATTGAGTAATCATCCTTTCACTACATTTTTGAATCACCTATGATAACTTAAGTTTATTGATTATTTCTAATAACTTCATCAAATAATCATACTTTAATTAATTACAATGGGTAAATATCCTAATACATTATTATCCAAATCAAACAAATTTTAATTTCAAAACCTTGTCTTTAAAGAAATTTATATTGAAACTCAATCAATATTTCTTTTGAACGTTGCTTATAAATTTATTATTTATGTTTACCTTGAAAACTTGTTAACATTTCTTATTTCCCTTTTCTTCAATAATTTATTCACAATTCATTTATTTTAACTTGGAAATCTAGTAACAAAAATTACTTCAAATATCAAAATCTGATTAAATTTTAAAACTGTTTACTTACTTAAAAACTCGATACTCAAGCTGAAACCTTCCAAGCAAATCTCGAGATTCCCTGATTCCCAGCTTCTTCGAGTCGACACTCCAACCCATTCGAGTTCGACCCGAGGTATAAGTTCTCCTTCCCAACCATTGAACGCCATCAGATACGACATCCACCGTGCACGTACACAGATGAACCACCCTCCTCCGGCCATCGCCGTGATCACTCACATGACGACCACGGCCTCGCCGTCCCTTACGATAACTCAGATCGCTAAAATCACTTGCGAATCAAAAACGAACAAATATGGATCGACAGAGACAAACCCAATCGACCAAGATCCTCCTCGACCCAACACCTCCGACCACCAGAAATCAAGATACCCCTCCCACTGGTTCGTCGAAGACCACACTTAATTTTCCCCTTCAACCGATCAAGTCCCAATTCTCATCATCACTACAAACCACTCGCGAACCCAGACATTACCACTGGTACCCAAAAACCCTAAATTGTAGCC
Source organism: Allium cepa (assembly GCA_030765085.1). Lineage (NCBI taxonomy): Eukaryota > Viridiplantae > Streptophyta > Magnoliopsida > Asparagales > Amaryllidaceae > Allium > Allium cepa. Next base: position 203,995,143 of record CM060944.1, on the reverse strand, counting down.
TCGTTGACGCCTCGATAGATGATAAAATCATCGAACAATTTTGTCGGGTTTGTCAACTCTTCCGCCTCATACGACATTGATCCCAACCTTCATCATTAACCCAATCATCAGCAATCTCTAAAAACCTAAATTCTGATGGACCCACAATCTCTCTTAATATATTGTCTTAAAAATCATGATATGGATATCAAAACCCATCATTCTTTAATGCCAATCAGTTTTTATAATCAAAACAAGATTTTAATATATTCAATTTTCCTGCTTTGAAAGGGTTTTTACTGTTATTTCTTATTTCCAAATGTTTACTAAATATTTCTAATGGAAATTATTTTTAAAAATAAAATTAGAACCTAACAATCACTTCCTCCTTTAGGATCAGGACTTAATGCTGCTTGATTTAGAAGATACGAATTCAATTAAGTTGATTCTGAGATTTGGGAAAACAACAGAGGTGTATAAATACACACCATTTATATTTGCAGCCATGCATATATCTAAATCCATTCATACATCAACAATTCATCAGCCATTATATCACATACATCTATTTTAAATCATATTTACTTAAAAATAATAATAGTAATTTGCTTACTCACCATTTCTGTTTGAACAGAGAAGGCATGGAACTGATCTGAACTTTGAAAAATCTGGACATTTGGTTTTGATTTTTGATCTGCTTGAATTATCTGAGTTGAATCTTACTTTGAAGCTTTGATCTTTTGAATTTGGATATGATATTGCTGCTAGTTGTTTAGATGATTTAGCTTTAAAATTTGAGAAGATTTAAGTTGCTGATTTCTTGATTAAATTTCTGATTTGAGGATGTTAACAGGTTATGATTTTTTTCCAGGTTTTGGAAATTTGTAAAACCTGATTCTAAACTTGCTCAGGTTTTTTTTTTAAATTATGAAGAAATTTTATTTCCTCTTTATTCATCGAAATAAAAAGAAAAGTAAAATATAATTCAAACATGGCACTTGTTATATTTGCATGTTATTAATATTACAAATGTTTACTTTATGAGGAGATGATTACACTTGTTAATCTTATACTATATTTACCTTACATTTGTTTTAAATTGATGTTATAATTGTCACAAATGTTTCAAATGTATTTTGTCTTGTTTATAAATATTGTATATATATACAAATTAAATTTTACCTCATAGTAAAAGAAAATTGTATTAAAACTTTTCTTAAATATGATTAATGTTTTATTTGTCTTTTACTTTATATTTCAATTTTTTTTAATAATAAATACATACTTTTTTTTCAATTTATATTTTATATTTATATTCATACCTTTCATAGTATTTCACCTATAAAATCTTTAAAAGAGAAGATTTTAAAATCTCAATTATACAATAATATATATATATATATATATATATATATGTATATATATTTAACAAACACATATTCAATTTGAAAATAATAATTCTATAAAATCTATTTATATCTATATAAATATATAAACAATCATTATTATTTGTAAATTTTTAAGTAATTCTATTAGGAGATTATCAAATAAATATTTATCCAGATATAAATATTTATTATCAGATTTATTTGTTCAACTTACAAATCAGTGTTTTCAGTAGTTAAAATCAGATAATTATCAAATTACCTGATACCCAAAAATCCCCGTTATCACAAAAACCAAATCCAGAATCACAGCAAAGATCGAGGGAAATAGGGTCAGAGTATAGAGTATCGTCGAGGGAAACGATCAAATAAGTCAGGCTAGAGCATGGGCTATAGGTAAGGCTGGAAGTAAGTCTAGGAAAGAAGATTGTTGTGTACTAAATTGTGTCCGCTACCCAGAAACGTGTACATGCACGAGTCGCATACTTCAAAAAATAGAATAAGATTGCATACGATGGTGTAATGCAATCTCAAAACAACACTGTAGTATACCAGATACCAAATCTATTAAATTCTAAAAACACTAACGTTCGACGTAAAATACATCAAACGACAATTTAAATATTTTCCAAATTAAAAATTAAGGAAAAAAGTCCTATAGATTAAATTAAAAGTACGTCATAAAATCAAATAATTATCCAAACATAGATTTTATTTTGAAACCCAAAATGAATATTTAAAATTAATTAAATATTCCAAAAATCAAAGTGATGAAATTCTGGGTTGTTGCATTCTCCCGTTTTAAGAATTTCATCCTCAAAATTTCACCACAAGAACACCCAATACTATTGATAAGTCCATATGATGTTCATAGATCATTCGTATATAAAATCTGATCTGATCTCTACTCGAGTACATAAATTTACTGTCGAACTTGTATCACTCACCCGATTCTCCAGTACAAGCTTCGACTAGGCTCCTCGATTTAGAAGCTTTGCTTTCCTTACATAGTCGTATATTATGAAAGAAAACTTTATTCTCGAACCAAATACCCTCAACAAGTGTCTGCCATCAAAAATCAAGTGATAAATCCTTATTCGGAACGATGTGAAATAGCTCAAGCCATGTACTCGATTCTCAGACCAAAACTATATAAAAAGGAAAACGAACTATGTCTAAATTACGCACTTACTTAACCGTTTCTTATTGGCACCAATTGTATTCCTATTAATTTTTTTTGAAAACAATTTCATGAAACACAGCTTAGGCTCACTAATTTGTATAATAACCTACTATATCTTAAGGTAATACCACAACTATCAGATTCCAACTTTTATTTTTTAATTCACTTCATAATTTTAAACACTTAGGTTTTTATTCAAAATACTTTTTGAAAAGACACTATATACTTTAATCCGTAGAATACACGCACGCGCGCGCGCACACACACACACACACACATATCCAGAGTAACCCTAAAATTATACCAAGGAACTAGGTACTACCAACAGTGTCATATACTTCTTTACAAGAAGGATAATACTCAAGAGAAACGTTTAACATTCGAACGTATCTCTTACCCTTTTTAGTTATTTCGAGCCACTCGAACTAGTTGATTTAAAACCACTTCTTTCTTTTCAAATCCATTTTGAAACAATACTAATATATTTCCAAATAAATAGTTTTTATCAAACTATCAATTTTCAACTTACTTTAGATTCTTCCTGATTTGAATACGTCCCAATTAAATAATGATAAAGGTAATAATTTACTAAGTGCACTATACTATTCGCCTAGGCAAAGATTCGATCGTCACTTAGAAGATTATTTTGATTATCACAAAATAAATCGGGACTCCTTTCCCGAACCAAACTAAAGAAAACACATTTCCTATAAAATTATTTTTCCAAAGTCTTTATTCTTTAAAAATACATTTTAAATAAACTATTTCTATTATTTCCAAAATCATTTGAAATAATAAAGTACATGTTTACTTAAAAATAATCCTCTTTTTAATTATTTCTAGCTATAAAGTATCTTGAAATGATATTATTATTATTATTTCTCTCAAACCATGAAAAACATTTTCCAAAAATACCGAGACTTAAGTTATCGAATCCCTTTTATTTATAAATCATATTTTATAAATCAATTCTTGTATAATCATCTCCTTTTAAGTATTTATTCCAAGAAATATTCTAGCTTCGTTTTAATAAACTTCTTTCTATTAAAATCAAATTTTATAAATCAACTTGTATATAAAATCATTTCTCAAATATTTATTTCAAAATATTCTGATTTTCTATAAACATCTTCTATTAAATCAAATTTTTAATCTATATTAACACTGAATGCCTTATTGTCAAATTTTGAATCTTAATTCACAAGGTGTTCATTTCAATATTTTCAAAATTCCTATCTAACCAACCTAGGTTTCAAAAGTAAGATTCTAGATAGATTAACAGATAATAGTCAACGCTCAGAATTAGGCTAGCATGATTGATCAAATTGGAGACGATAATATGGAATATTATCATTCTAACAACCAAGCATAACTAAGAATTCAATATTAATATTTTTTTTAAAATTTATTCTTTTATATATAAATATATATATATATATATATATATATATATATAATATAATATATTCCTAGTAAAATTATTTCATTTACCACTTTTTAAGTCAATTATGCCAGTTTGGTCTAATACAATTATTTAGAAAATCCCTATCGATAATGTTGGCTAGACATTTCGACCAGAATTATTAACCACTCAACATATTAATCGACACAATATAAACATTTTTTTATACTAACAATCACGTGCTCATACATTTAATACACTCAAACTTGAATAAGGCATTCCATTACCTCATCTTTGAACGAGTTACCCTACCAAAGCTAAGGTTCTCACTTAATCTTGCGCTCTGATACATCATTGTAAATACCCACTTTTCCGTATAATTTAAGCAAATAATAAACCACATAACCCACTTAATTTAATGAAAAGGCGGATAGTTAGGGGAAAAGAAAGAAGAAAGAAGACAAGAAGAAAACTAAACAACATAGAATCTCACAGCATAACGAATAATCTACAATATACAAAAAATCATTTACACTAAAACAAACTATAATATATGTATATACAGAATCAATCAAGGTACACTATCTATTTCAGGCTGGACAGTTATAGCAACCCGTCCTCACAATTGCTGATAAACACAATAATGAATGCAATGGAAAAATAACCATCGTCCCCAACCTCCAATTCGTCTCCTGAAGATCTAAAGCATCCAAACTAAATCTGCAACATGTTCGGTCAGATCCAAGCACTTAGAAAAAACAATGCCAGGTTCAGTCTGGTAAAACCAATATGAGAAAATTAAATCACAAAGAATTTTATTTTTTTAACTTGTAAAATCTTTTAAAATCAAGGTATCACGTAAGACCATACCACACATAAACATAAATGGGTTTTTACCATACGATAACCACAAACATTTTCTATAGAAAATCCACTGATATTATAATAATGTATAGGGATCAAGTAAAATAAGAATTTAGCTGAAATGCTTGCATCTTGCATTTCAGCCTAGTTGGGCACAACTAAGTTTGTACGGTGCTTATTGGAGAATGGATTCCATATAATGACTGGATTATTTGGGTAGAGCCCGTCACAGTGCATCTCTAGATAAAATAACACCGAGGACATCGCTGTGATCCCCTGCCGACACAAAACCGGCCTACACTTGACTAGTAGTACCGAATATGATCATCCCTCCATTAATGGGCCCTGAAGCATACATATGGGAGATAATATTGACTCCAAATAGGGATGATCATACCATACTTGGGAGCGACCCACTTAGCCCTACTGCATCTCCCATGTTTTATTCATTCCCGGTTAATGAGGCTTGAGGCTATATTTTACCTTTTCTATAGAACTTCCCTCTTGGACGCGTAGTACTCCCCTTTAGGCAACAATACAATGACAACATTTATCCATACAAGTTCGTTTAGGGACTGAATGAAATGCTTGAGAGCTCTATCTTCAATTCCATCATCTTCAAGATGGCTTCACCTCGAAACACTTGAGTTGGATTGAAGTGGTTTTCGGATAACATTACCTATCCCGATCTCTTCAAAACAACTTTCGATATTTTCTAGTATACTCCACCACATTTGTTTAGGAAATAAATAGTTAAAGATAAGAGCAGAGATCACCTCCTAACCATTAGTGGATGGATTTTCTTATTGCTTGGCCAAATAGAACGAAATGAGATTTATACGCACAGTACAACATCATCATAGACGACTATACCATATAACTCACCTGTTTCTCCTTGACATTTCCAAAGTTACGTTTTAGGTTCATTTTTGATAGTCGGTTATTTAACTGTCGACAAACGATAATAATTACATTTCCCTTAGAAATCACTAAGCCTTTGAAAATTAATCTTTGATTTATTTAACATTTTATAAAACAAAATCCAAAGGTCTTTTCGAAACACTACTCCTAGACTTCTTACACCCTATTATACTTATAAAAATCAATACTTATCTTATTGGTATTACAAAAATTTACCAAAGTTTTCTTCTTTCCAACTCATTAAATTCCCAAATAAATTCGATATAAAACATTACTCCCCATAAAACCAACCCACTATCCTTTATCAAATTTCCCTTTTAAAAGCTTACTTCATAATTCAAATAACATATAACTTCCAAATTAATTTATAATTCACTTTTATAAACTCCAAGTTAATTTATAAACCTTTATTAAATAAATATACAACTTAAAGAATCATTTATACTTTTCGTCAAATCAAGATCACTTTAAAATTTATAAAACTCATTTTATCAAAGTTTCCTTGTTTTTAACAATCTTTTAAAATAACTATAATCAATAAAGCTCTTTTGATAACAATCAATTATTTTAAAACACCTTTAAACAAGCAAGTTATTATTTACATTCCTCATTTAATTTCTTCAAACCTCATTCAAAATAATAACTATAGAATACCCTTAATAATATATTAACTAACTTTAAATATTATTATTACACTAATAATTTAACCTAAAATAATATTAATAAAATTAATAATTAACTAATTTCAAATATGATTAATATAACAATTATTAACTTTAAAATAATGTAATTGTAATAATTAGTTAATCTTTGAATAATATTAATCATTAACCCTTTAAATATAATTAATTAATTAAAATCAATATAATTAAATAACTTTAAATAATTAAAAAAAATTAAAACATTTTTAAATTACTTAAATAATCTTAAATAACTTTAATTAATAATAAAATATAATTTAAAACATTTTTAAATAAATAATAATCTAAATTTAAGATAATAATCAAATATTATTTTAAATAGCTTTAAGAATCATATAAATAAAATGATTAACTTTAAATCATTATCCAAAACAATAATTATTTATCTCTATAATATTACTAATAAATAAGAGTTACCTTTAAGATCTTATTAATAAATAATAATTGGCTTTAAAATAAAATTGATTTCATAATTAACTATTTACTTAGAAGAGGCCAAAAGACCACTATGGTACTTAAACAAGTTACCAATCTATTCGATTCAACTTTACAAGATATAACACTTTGTACTTGCACAGGAAAACATATGTGTGAATTAAATGCATATTCAACAATCGTTTTTTAACACAACAATTATCTAACATTAATCGATTGGTATGAACATAAGTGTTTACACTAACAAAATAGCATATTTGGTTTATTTTGCTCCATAAATGTCCAATTATATCATTTACGGTTAATTATAGCATAACCCTACTAACCGGGTGTCGAGTTAATTTAATTAGCGGAATGGTGTTTTTCGCTAAATAGATGTCCAATTTACCTTATTTAATTCAATTTAGCTCAATAGTATTTCATTTGGCCAAATAAATATCACTAATTAAGGTATATTAATTTTAACAATGGTATTAATTAAAATAACGTAATTTAAATTCAATTCATTTTAACCTGCATAAATTTTGTAATTTGTCAAGTTATTAATAAGATATATTATGACGTTGTGCTTGCCAATACGAATCCAACGCATAAATTTGTATGACGACCGAGTTAAATATGAGCGAGTTATAGCTTTTCAAAGTTCAAATTATTAAAAGTCAAATTAAATTAAAAATTTCTCACCGACCTTAAATGGGCCAAGCCCATCTACATTCCAATCCGCATCGAATGGAATAGTCTTCTTACCTAAACCTTGTTTCATGTTTCCTCTTCGACCTAAAGACATCACGCATGCCTTCGTGTTCACATGCACACGAAAACCACCTCAACGATCTGAACCATTCATGCCACTGTGCTTCTCACCATCCGGTAGCATCCTCCTCGTGACCGAAGCTTAAAAATCAAAATTCGCCATTCAATGCCATGTCTAGTCAAAACAAAGTCGCGACACAAATATGCTTTGATATCCACCAAAATCTACCACAAGGTAGCACTCTTTAACAAGGTAGCACTCTTTAAGCTCGATAACACACCATCGTCGAACATCGACACGAAATCTTGCCGAAACTTCACCAAAAGTAGCATGTCGCCATCAATCACAATGGCACTGGCGGCCGCATCTAATTCCTCTCGGACCGTGAGATTTCGATTTTTGAAGTTTTTAAACAATATTTTTCCCTTTTTGATTTTTGACGATACTCAATCAATTCTTGACGAAATCAAGTGTCGTCAATTTCTAAAAATATTAGAGATTGATATGAAAAACATCCGTGTTAGTCGCAAAGGAAAATTCTTACTGGTTTGAGACGAATGGATTTTGAAGTGGTGGATTGAAGTTTTAATTTCCATGTTTTTAATACTTACAATAAACTAAAAAAAGGAGTTACTCTCTATTTACTCATATTTATAGCCAAGTGATAATTTCAAAAACCAGATCCAGAATAATGGCAAAGTTCAAGGGAAATTGGGTCAGAGTATGGAGCAATGTGAAGGAAGGTGATGAAAGAAGTAAGTCTAGAGCATGGGCTATAGGCAAGGCTGGAAGCAAGCTTGGAAAAGAAGATTGTTGTGTACTAGTGTGATTTTTAATACAATGCCCGCTACCCACTAACGTGTCCATGTACGAGCCGTGAACTTCACAAAACAGAATACGATTGCGTACAATATTATAACGCGATCTCAAAACAACACTAGATTATACCGGATATCAAATTCTATTAAATTTTGAAAACACTGGCGTTCGACGTAAAGCATGTCAAACGACATTTTAAATATTTTCCTAATTAAAATTTATGGAAAAAATCCTGTAGATTAAATTAAAAATATGCCACAAAAATCAGACATTTATTTGAACATGTATTTTACTATAAAACCTTAAATCGAATATTTAAAATTAATTAAATATTCCAAATATCAAAGCGATAAAATTTCGGGCCATTACACTTTAGTATATGTTTCGATATTGTTCAATAGACCATGTAATGCGCATAAGTAACGTGGGTTTTTGTCATTTGAGTACATAGTTAACACTAATTTCATAGGGATCCTATGATGCAATGTGTTAATTATCTTTTGCATCACGTAGTTTGTTTAATGATTTTTTTTCTTTTCTATTTTTTGCAGTTTGGAGATATTTATGGATTAAGGATTTGATATATAAATTACTTATAATGTTTATAAGTAAACTAACTTAAAATAGGGGATCATACTTAATAATACTACAAGATATTAAATCTTATCAATTCCATTTTATTTGATTTTATACTAATAGATTTAATCACAATCAATTCTTGACAAATGAAATTTAATTTATTGAGGGAATTAGTAACATATTAGTTCTCTATAATTTTTGTCGATTGACAAGTAATAATCACTTCCTTTTATCGCTCATATTTCGAAAAGGATGCAAGTTCAACTTTTTGAGTGAATATTTAATGTGAATTGTTCTGTAATATTTGCAAATGCTTCCATAATGTAAGAACTATGTATTACACAGAAGTAATAAATTGGAACTTAATGCCAATTCCCAACAACTATTTGTTTCTTAACAAATCTAGTAGAAAAATAAAATAAACGAGCAATGAAATATTTGTCTATACTTGTAATCAATAAACTAAATAGAAAGTTGTTATGGTAATAATTCCATATGCTTAAAATGAAACATTATATATACTCTAAATATTACAAAAGATATTATTATTTTAATCTTATAAGTGTGATAGTTAAGTAAGGCTATAAGTATGTAGGATATATAGAAAAAAAATAATGCAAGCATACATATTAATGTCGGGTTAATACTTTAACAAAAATTTGTGGGCATTGTCTAATTCAAACTCCAGAGAAAAGTCATGGACAATGTTTGGAGCTATGACATTATGTGTCGAGTAAAAAAGAGTGAAGGTTGATTACATGAAAATGACTAGAGAATTTTAGAAATTATTGAATAAAAAGTCGAATTTAAATCATCTATGTTTTAAATTTAGTGTTGCATATGAGCTGTTGTTGACTTGATCATGAAGGAGAGTTTATAAATGTTTCCCTTTGGATATTAATGTTGAACATATTGATGTTTTTTAATGGACTTAATTGATATGTCAGTTTTGCCTTATCCGGTTTGGAAGAAATGCATAATTTTTCGTTAAGTAAATTTTAGTTCTTATAAAATTTGGTTCGCAATGAAACACATTAACTTTTGCTACTTTTGGCATTTGCTATACAACACTCCTACTTTTATTTTAGTTCTTGCTTTAAGCAAATATAGCCTCATATTTGTTTTTCTTTACAATATACCTGTCTAGGAAATTTTATTCTATTGATGATAATAACCAATATCTAATAGTTCGATTCCTTGATTGTATTTCTTTACACTATTTGATCTTATTATTATTTTGTGTAATGAAATATAATCTAAAATTTATTTTATGTATATCCACAAGTATTCCATGTTATAATGATATATTATTTCGCATTGAATTATGTCAATCATTACTAAATTACTATGTTTGATGAATATTTTGAATTAATGGAAAACAGCTATTTGGTTGTTCCAAAAATTTGACTGTACAATATTATATTCAAAATATATTTCTCATGTCATATTATTCTATATGCATTAATAAATATGATGTGTCAAAGCTACTTTAATATATTGGACAATGTTCAAAAGTGTGCTTTTTCAAACTTGAAATGTTATTTATTTGAATCAAAATTTTAAATATATTTCAATTCAAAGCATTATTTCACTATATCAGTTTGAAACACTTATATCAACCAAACTACGCACAAATATACATATACATACATGCATATATATGTATATACACATAAATTAAATATAAGACAAACCTATATTGAATAAATGTTGTTTACATTTGGAAACTTATAGTGATACATAGTAATGTACTACATACAAGTTACGATTAATTGGTGGTTGATGTTTTTTTTTATTGTATGTAATCATTATGCTCTTAAAAAGTAGTCGTATGTTGTATGCTTCGAAATTGATTAAATATATTTTAAATAAATACTGCCAATAATGTTCAAAAAAAACATTCTATCTGAAAATTAAAATCCATAAACATACACTTTCATCTTCGTAACTTAAAAAACTTAAGGATATATTGCTAAAAAAATTATATGGTGAACCCCGTGTGCATAGCATGAGTTCACGCTGGTTATATACGAAGCAGAATATGTGACAGTTTGAACGTTTGTTTCTCATTTAATTTGAAGCCCTATACTGCTCCATCCTTGGTTTGAGCAAACAATTTGCAGTTGTCCCCCCTCCAGTCCTTTTGTGAACTCGGTCCATCTAGCCAATTTTATTTAAAAAATGTTGTATTCTTTTTCCATATTCTTCTCAGTTCATACCCATATTCTTGTATATAACTAGTGCGAACCCGTGCTTCGCACACGGTTTTCGTTTAAAATTTCAAAAATAAAAGGTAATCTATTTGTAACATGAATCAAATAGCAATTAGTAGTCAAATGATAATTCACTCGTTGTTACATCTTTATACTCGTCAAATTAATTATTGACTGATATATTTAGCTGTAGTGCAAATTTATAGCGATTAGAAGGTACTTGCTTATAAGGAAATATCAAAGGCACAATAAACTCAATAAGAATCAAACATCTAAGATCAATAAGGCAACAAATAACACATCCACAACCATCAAAAAGTAGTAAAGAAAATCTAGCCTCCCACAATAGAGCTAATACCATAAATTTTTTAAAAATTAGTGCTGAAAACCAAGCTCAAAATAAAGCTCTCCCATCTTTAATTAGTTCATCAGTATTCAAACAAATTGAATTAAAGATGATCGAATAGAATTGAAATGAAAATCAACTCCTCAGTGTTGTCTCACATTACCCACATTATGGAAAACAATAATACCTAGTGCTACTATGTAAGCTTTATGTATGCCAAGAAAAGAATAAGCATATTCCTTCTAATGCAAAATAAATATTGATTTTGGTTAGAATGCGCATACACGTGGATGTATTCGATTGAAATAGTAATAAACATTGAGGGATAAATATAAAATTATCTAGATATTTTTTAGGTAGGCCACAACATTAACAATTTGGATGCTTTGTGAATGTGTGTGAATACTAAACTAAATTACAATTGATCAAAATTACTGAGAATTCATTGTTACTGTAAAATATACATGGATGCATAACCTTTAATTTTCTGTTAAAAATACCACAGTCTTCAATGTATTTATTAATAGTGTTATCATAGTTTACTAACAGTAAAAGTTGTTGCATCCATGTAGCTCAACCTATACATTACTAAAGTCGACGCATTGAAGATAATGACAACCTTGTTTTGCCTTTATGCGTCCATGGTAATGGAATCGACCACATTAATTTCTACCTCCTTGTTTCTGTCAGTGTTCAAATCGAGCAAAGATAAACTAATTATGAATGGAGCAATTCTACCTTACTCGTTCAACTTGGCTATTATTTTGACTTGTCTACTGTTCTCTACTATTATTTTGGTGTTAACTTTGAATTGGTACCCCCACTTTAGTTTCAATGAATGCAGTGTTTTAATTTTCATATGAGCTTTCCACATCAGTCGCAATATCTACCACAAGTTAGTGTTAAAATGTGGGTACAAATTACCAACTGAAATTTTGTATACTTCAAGTATAATCTAATGCAGTCAGTGCAACAAAAGTTATAGGTGCTTTAAGTACCATTAAAATTGGAAGCAACAAATATGCAAATTTAATGAGCATAAGGAGAAAGTCAAGCTTCAGCTGATATGACCTAATATTGCAACTAAAAAGTAACTTAAAATTGTTTTACCCAAAAGTAGCCATCTAATCCCTTGGTGCGTCGAAGTTCCATTCCAACCACCAATTAGTTGCATCATTTCATACCCATTTTTTCACTTGATGCATAGAAGTTACTTTCCTCATCATCAATTAATTATATGACATTGTACCAATCTCTTCAATTGGCATGTGAAACAACTAAAAGTAATGAACTAAAAAAAATTGTTAGTATACATGGTTAGATTCCAAGGAAGAGTCTATGATGTCAATAAATAAACAAATAAATCCACATCAACAGTATGGTAACACAATGAAATGAAATTACATGTTGATAATATATTTAATGTAGTTATTGTAGTAATGATTTGAAATATCCATATATAGAAATTAGTAAATCTAAATAATTAAGAATAGAAAAATTAATGACATAATAAAACATGGCATACCTTATGTATAAATGATGCTTTATTAAGACCAAGTTCTTGGCAGTATATTTTCTATTTCAAATTTATTTTTGTAAACTAAAAATAGCACCACCTAATACTATAATAGATATGTTTACCAAGAAGACAACTTAAAAAGAAAAAAAAACATTGAGTATCCTAATATATCTTTCATTTAGTTATTTTTTATATTAATAAGATCATGAATAGTTTAGGAAACAAATGAATACGTAGTAAAGTAAACGAACTACTTTGTTAACAGAGATAATTTATGCATTAAAAGGTATAATTATAGTTACAATTTATTCCTTTACTTTATGCACTGAAAGGTGTAATTTTAGCCAATTTTTTTTCTTAAATTTGAATAACAGCGTAGTTCAAGAGGTTGGTCCATAGATTTTTTTCAAGGTTTTGAGATTAGCCTATCGGTTCGTACATACAAGGTTATTGGATTTTCAAAACCGTAATGCTCTATGGTCAAAGATTAAACATGGTCAATTCGTGGTTGGATCGGGTCTTTAAAACACTTCTTGTAAGTACTTGCGATCAAGAACTTATAGCTGCAAATACCTTTCACACCTTTCGTGATCTAAATTATCATAATTTGGAAGTAAATGATGTATAACTTCGGTATTCTTATGAAACAAATTTATATTTATAAA